>JAPPVO010000002.1:157221452-159668545 GCA_030407325.1 Camellia japonica
ATATACACCTATTCTGAGCACTTTTCTGGTTAATTTTTCCGGGACAATAGACTTTCTGAATATATTATTGTTTTCTTCTAAATAAGACCATCTCCGGTTATATTATTACTGGCAGGAACCTCTTCGTGTCTCCATATCAAGCCAACTGAGGAATTCATTGCAGGGATTCAACATCACCAATGAATCTCAAGAAGAAGCCGTTGCTATTGTTTTAAATGATAACCTTGACCTTGGTTGTGCAGTGATTGAGCATGCTGCAACAGACAATGTATGTTTCCATGCATCAATGATATTTCATATTCCCTTGCCTTCCTGTACATATGCGAACAAGTAAGTGTATGGTAATGTCACTGTCATTAGGATTATCATTGAAGGGTAGAACTTTTTTTCTTTTTTCTTTTTTTTTTGTAATTTTGTTCAAATGTTTAAGAGTATCATATTTCATAATTCATCATTAAGTAAATTAAAAAATGCAGTAGACTTAGATCAAAGCTTGACATTGAGCCCCTATATTTTTAGTGTTACTTATGGATGCACTTTTCAGAAATTTTGTGCTTGGGTGACTCAGATCCGTGGTGAATGTTGGAAAAGAGATAGCTTTAGCTATTCAATTAAGAGTGAAATTTTCAAATGAATTCTAGAGTGTTTTAATTTGGAGGTTTAGGATACCCAATCTCAAGTTATAACTAACACAATGTAGCTGTGATTTACTATAGCATTATACTCATATGGTTTAGGTAGGTAAACTTGATATTAATGAGGAACTTTACTGCTTGTGCGTTACTGAGATATATTTAACCAATCTTTTTTCAAAGACTAGATGTCTTAGACATGAAGATAAATTGGTAATCAATTTTCTTTCTACACATTGTATCGCAGTTTGAGTTTGGCCTTGAGTGGTTTTCTATAATGCATTCTGAATGCTTTTTCAGGCATTGAAGACCATCGATAATGAAATCACTATACAACTTTCACTTAGAAGGAAGCATAGAGAAGGTGTTGGTCCGTCATATTATAATGCAAGTATGTATACACAAGGTCCTATGGGTGTAATACCAGAGGCCCTCCGCCCCAGACCTGGTCACCTCTCCCATTCTCAGCAGCGAGTTTATGAGGTAGTGTTTTTGCCGTTATGCATGGAAAATTTCTGTGTGCTGATTCAAACTATAGCTATTGTTGCACTATTACTTTATCCTTTCCGGTTGTTTAGGATTTCATTCAATTTCCTTGGCAAAATCAGTCCAGTCAGAGTTCAAATGAAGTTCCTACTGATGTGATGGTTTCGTCTAGTGATTATGTTGGTACTGGTGTGTTTTGTGCTTGTGTTTCACCTACCAGACAGCTTAACCCAGCACTCTACTCTTCTGGGCTCAGGAGTATGGGTCTGAGCTCTGTTGCTCAGCCTGTATATCTTATTTCTGAGGAGTTGGACCCTGGTTCTACCCAGCTTATTGGGTGAGTTATTTCATTTCTTTCCTTTCTAAGGGTCTTGTTTACTTGTGCACATGTTAAGTTGGCTTAATAAGATTGTACATTCTTTGTAGCATGTACTTTGATGCAGGATGTACAGCACTTTTAAGCTTCTTAACATGTCCCCAAAGGGCACATGCTAACAAAATCCCTTTTTAAAATTAATCGTATAATAATTGTTTCAGCTCTTATGTCAGTTTTTTATTTGCTTATCCATTCTTTTGTTCTTGTTACAGTGGTTCTTCCACTCGCATGGGGGCAACTGATGGTGTAGTTTCACATGGTGCTAAATCTAATAATGTTGCTTCACTTTCTTCAGCAGCGACAGCCCCTGAACAACATTTTTTAGAGACCTCTAATGCTGTGAAAGTCAGTAGAAATTTTGTTGTTTGTGATGGTTTATTATTATTATTTTTTGGTTTTGCACATGCAAGTGTACATGTGCATTATGCAGGTTAACATTGAAGTTTCTGTTTGGACTGACGTGCATATCCACTGTTTGGTGCAAGGAATTGGAAGGGGCTGTTCCACCATTGACTGAAACTTCTACCACAGAGCACATGGCTAGTGGCATTTCAGAACATTTATTTACCACTGGAGATGCACTAGAGAAGTATCAAATTGTTGCACAGAAGGTAGTTTATTTCCTTGGTTAAAGAAAACATGCGTGCGTGCGTGCAGACATACAGAAAAGAAATCTAGCTAGGGGTCTGCCAGTTGCAATTACTATGAAATAACTCAGAGGTCAATGCACATCGCAGTTACAATCCAAAGAATTAAGTAGCTTCTGTGTTTTTGTGTTTTAGTTTTTCCAATTCCATCACATATGGATAATGAAAAATAATTTAGACATTAGTTTTTTTTTTCTTTTTTTTGTTTTTTTAATGTCACTTATTTTCTTATTTATTTATTCTATTTCATTTTCTCTTTGCTCTTTATCTATTTATCTTCTGGCTTTTGTTTTTCTCTTCATTACTTTCCCTATTAAATTCTGTATCATATCAAGAGTTATTAATCATTTGGTGCCTCTTTTTTAGTTGGAAATGTTGATAACCGAAGACACTGAGGAGACAGAAATTCAGGTAATAATTATTTTATAATGCCACTTAGTTAGCCTTGAATCATTCTTTTGCAAAATATACTGGCAGCTACTTTGCCAAGACTTTCATGTGGACCCTTGTTTTTGCCCTTTTTTGCCTTCCATTTGAGGCAACTATAACCATGAATCTGAAGGTGAACACCAGGAATATTACTTGATTTGGGTTTGCATTTTTTGTGTACAGGGACTTATTGCCCAAATTCCCGAAATCATGCTGAAATGCATAAGCAGAGATGAAGCTGCATTGGCTGTGGGCCAAAAGGTTTGCTGTCATCATGCTGTAAAATTCTATAAGAGTACATTCTCTTGTCTAATTTTGCAATATGTTGTTGGAACAGGTTTTTAAGAGTTTATATGAGAAAGCTTCAAGCAGTTCACATGTCAGTGCTCATATTGCAATCCTGGCTTCTATTCGAGATGTATGCAAACTAGTTGTTAAGGAGCTCACAAGTTGGGTATGTTGTTTCCAAAATCGTTATGCAAAGATGAGATGTGTTTTGTTCTTATTGTGAAATGATTGTAATTTGTGTCATTTGTTTAAATTATATTTTGTATCCATCAAGCCTTTTTCCCCTCAGTAAGATACTACTATGCAGCTGGAACGATATTTTGTACCTGTCACTTCTTATGCATTGCTAAAACTTTAAACCTATTGGCAAGTTCTTATGGAATGATATTTTGTCTCTTTTATTTTGTACCTGTCACTTCTTATACATTGCTGAAAATTCAAACCTATTGGCAAGTTCTTATCTTCATATTTATATAGGATTAAAATAGTTTGGGCCTTTTCTTATAGCATATGTAGATGAAATCTATTTTTTGTTCTTTGAATAATTTGTCACTAAATCATTAGAGGCCAGACATTTCTTGTATAATAATGAGCATGTGTAAAGGAGCTATTCTTGAAATGAGAACAATTGCAAGATAAACAAGTGAACTTTCTATAGCTGTGGGCTTACATCAAGGATCAACACTAAGTTCTTATCTTTCTGCTTTAGATACTATATATATTTGAATATTTTAAACTAATGTAGGGGTAAATGTTAAATTAGATGCTTGGGAAAGAGCTCTAGAATCAATGACCAATAAAATGAAGTTTGAATACATGGAGCGTAACTTTAATAACACTAGAGATACAGATGAGCAAGGGGTGCCGCATTGCCACTTGGGTGCGGTGAAAAATGGGCAAAGGTTTCCGCGTTTTTCTAGATAAGTGCGGATAAAGAAGCTAGTCCAAGATCATAGATTTAGGGTAGCCACATGGAATATAGAAACTTTAACTGGTAAGATTATGGAATTGGTAGATGTCATGATTAGGAGAAAAGTTAGTATGGTTTGCGTACAAGAAACGAAGTGAACGGGTGAGAAATCTTGGGAAATAGAGGATACCAGTTTTAAGCTATATTATAGTGGCAAGGATAGACACATGAATGGGGTAGGAATAATAGTTGCCAAGAATCTTGTAAAAAATGTAGTTGCGGTCATTAGGAAAGGTGATAGGATTATGTTAGTTAAACTAGTTATTGGAGAGAATATAGTAAACGTTATTAGTGCATATGCCCTCCAAGTAGGATTAGATAATTAGACTAAGAGAGTTTTTTGGGAACAAATGGATGAGGTATTACAAGAGGTACCAGTAGGAGAGAACCTAGTAATAGGTGGTGATTTCAATGGCCATGTAGGAGTAGATAAACTAGGGTATGAGAGGGTGTATGGTGGGTATAGTTTTGGTGATAGAAATGAGGCTGGAGAGAGTATTTTAGATTTTGCGTTGGCTTCTGACTTAGTGGCGGCCAATACTATGTATAAGAAAAGAGAGAAGCATTTGATAACCTTCAAAAGCGGGTCAATTAGGAGCCAAATAGATTACTTTCTAATAAGAAAAGGGGACAGTCTAAAGAAAAGGGGATCGTCTAAAATGCAGCGACTGTAAGGTGATTCCTGGAGAGAGCTTGACATCTCAACATAGGATTTTGGTACTAGATTTATGCTTTAAAGGGCAATACCAAACTCGGAAAGATAGTGGGCGCTACAGGACTAGATGGTGGGACCTAAAAGGGAATAAACTAGACACATTTAAGAATATAATGTACTTGGAACTTGGAAGATGAGGCTAACACTATGTAAAACTCGATGACCAATTGTATGAGGAGAATCTCAAGGAAAGTTCTGGGAGAGTCGAAAGGAAAGGGACACAACTTTAGGAAAACTTAGTGGTGGAGGGAGGAGGTCCAAGCGGTAATAAAGACAAAAAAAGAGAGCTTTAAAAAGTGGCAGAATGATAGAATTAAAGAAAACCTTAAGCGCTACAAATTGGCCAATAATGAGGTTAAAAAAGTAGTGAAGGAGACTTAAGTTGAAAGCCTATGATGACTTATACACTAAACTAGATAGTAAGGAGGGAGAGAAGAAGAGATACAAACTTGCTAAGATAAAAGAGAGAAAAACAAGATTTTAATCAGGTTAAATGCATCAAGGGTGAGAACTCTAAAGTGTTAGTGAAGGATGAAGAGATAGTGGAAGAACTATTTTGAGAAGTTGTTAAATGAGGAACATGGAGGTACGTCAAAGGAGGAGGAAGTAGGCAGTAATAAAGAAAATCAGGACTATAGGTTCTATCGTAGGATTAGGGACTTTGAAGTGGAGTTTGCACTTAAGAAGATGAAATTGAATAAGGCTTTAGAACCCGATGCTATACCTATTGAAGCGTGGAAATGTTGGGATAAGAAGGGAGTTGTTTGGTTAACTAGGTTATTTAGCAAGATTTTGTTGACTAGGAAAATGCCAGAGGAGTGGAGGAAGAGTATTTTAGTGCCAATATATAAAAATAAAGGAGATGTCCAAAATTGTAACAACTATAGAGGAATCAAGTTAATGTGTCACACAATAAAAGTGTAGGAGAGAGTGATGGAATGTCGATTACATCAAAGAATCAATTTGGGTTTATGCTTGGTAGGTCAACAACGGAAGTGATCTATCTTTTGAGGAGAGTAATAGAAAAATATAGAGAAAAGAAAAGAGACATTCATATGGTTTTTATCGATCTTGAGAAAACATATGATAAAGTGCATCGGGATATAATCTGGTGGGTGCTAGAGAAGAAAGGGGTGACAAAAGGTTACATTGATGTGATCAGGGATATGTATGAAGGTGTTGTGACTACTATTAGATCGCCTACTAGAGAGACGAGTGAATTTTCAATTTCTGTAGGGTTACACCAAGGATCAACCTTAAGGCCTTATCTTTTTGCTTTAGTTATGGATGAGTTGACGCACAAATATTCAAGATATGTGCCATGGTGTATGCTTTTTGCAGATGACATCATGTTAGTGGATGAGACTAGAGAAGGAGTTAACACTAAGTTGGAGATTTGGAAAAAAACACTTGCATCTAAAGGATTTACGATAAGCAGAACTAAGACAGAGTATATGGAGTGTAATTTTAGTAACAGTCACGATGAAAGTGAAGATTGAGAACCAAGAACTACCTAAGAGTGAACATTTTCATTATTTAGGATCGATTATCACGACGACTGAGAAGATTGGAGCGGATGTGGGCCACATAATTAAGGCGGGAGTGGCTTAAGTGGAGGAGTGTGTCTGGAGTACTATGCAATAAACGAATACCCATTAGACAAAAAAGTATAGGTTTAGAGAAGAGAAAAAGATAGGGAATCAGTGAGACCTCATCCCCTTTTATATTGATAATAATGAGTAATTACAGGAGTGCCATCGGGCATAAATTATGGGCGGCCAACCCATTACATCAATCAAGGGAAAATAAAATAAAATTAGAATAAAATATATGCAATATTATTTCCTATTCTAATACTCCCCTCAAGCTAGTGCAAAGAGATGCTCAGCTTGTTGAGAATTTCATGAAATGGTTTGCTCCTTATTCCTTTGGTGAGAACATTGCTAGTTGGCCCTCAGTCTTTACAAATGGAGTACATATGATGCCACTAGTGAGCTTTTCCTTGATGAAGTACTTATCAATCTCTACATGCTTGGTTCTGTCATGCTGCATTGAATTATGAGCTATGTTGATCGCCGCCTTGTTGTCACAGTACAATCTCATGGAATTAGTCTGATGGATCCCCAAGTCTCTCAATAATAGTCTAATCCATATCAACTCACATACACCCTAAGCTATAGTCCTGAATTCTGCCTCAGCAGTAGATCTAGCAACCATATTCTGTTTCTTACTTCACCACGTGATTAAGTTGCCTCCAACAAATGTACAATAGCTAGAAGTTGATCGTCTGTTAGTGACTGATCCAACTCAATCCGTATCAGTAAATGCCTCTACACTGAGATGTCCATATTTTAAGAAATAGAGATCCTTTCCAAGAGAAGATTTCAGATACCTCAGCATTCTCATAACTGCCTCTAAGTGGGAATTTCTAGGGGCATGCATAAATTGGCTAACCATGCTCACTGCAATGGCAATGTCTGGACGCGAGTGAGATAAGTATATGAGCTTACCCACTAGCCTCTGGTATCTCCTCCTGTCCACTAGCTCCCCCCCTTGATCTCACTTAGTTTCTGGCCCAATTCTAAAGGTGTATCACATGGTCTACCTCCAAGCATTCCAGCATCCTTTAGCAAGTCAAGTACATACTTCCTCTGACATATGAAGATGCCATCCTTGGACCGAGCTACTTCAATGCCCAAAAAATACTTCAAATTACCCAAGTCTTTGATTTCAAACTCCTTGGCTAAGTATTCCTTCAACCGAGGAATCTCCTCAACATCATTCCCTGTCAAAACAATGTCATTAAGATAAATAAAAAGAGCTGTGGCCTTACCATGTGAGGAGTGTTTCACAAATAAGGTGTGATCAGCTTGACTTTGCTTGAACCCGTATCTCAGCATAACTTGAGCAAACCTTTCAAACCAAGCCCTAGGAGACTACTTTAGCTCATAAAGTGACTTCCGGAGCCTGAAAGATAGTAGTATTCTCACAGAGTTCATCTTAGCAACCGGTGCAAATGTCTCCTCATAATCTACCCCATAAGTTTGAGTGAAGCCCTTAGCAATCAGTCTTGCTTTGTACCGTTCTATGGAACCGTCTGCTTTGTGTTTTACAGTGTACACCCACTTACACCTAACTGGATTTTTGCCTCTAGGTAACTCCACTAACTTCCAAGTGCTATTCTTGCTGAGAGCTCTTATCTCCTCCGTCATGGCATGTTTCCATTCAGGAATAAAGAGGGCATCTTGAAAATTGTTAGACAGACTCACAGAAGAAATCTTAGTCAAAAAGGCTTTATATGAGGGAGACAGATTAGAATAAGAGACATGATTAGTAATAGGATGCTGAGTACATGACCTAACCCCCTTCCTATTAGCAATAGGAACATCAAGATTTAAGAACTCAGGAACAGGAACATTAGAATCAGAATTACCTGGACTCTCAGGAGAGGAGGATGACTCTGGACACTCATCCGGAGAAGAAGCTGGCAGTAGAGGAGGGGAAGTCTCTTGCATCCAGGTGACTTTCTGTCTATCCTTGTCCTTGACATAAACTTTGCCTGCTACCTTTTTCACAATAACTGCCGGCTCATCATCCTCTATCTGTTCAACCATTGGCGGTAGTGGAACAGGAATCTCTTCACACCAAGGCTCCTCCTGAAGGGATGACTGGGACATAGGAGATGACTGAAAGTACGACTGAGACTCAAAGAAATTGACATCCATGGAGACAAACCATTTGTGAGATGGAGGATGATAACACTTATAGCCCTTTTGGGTAGCAAAGTAACCTAAGAAAACACACTTAAGAGACCTAGGATCTAATTTACCACAAGTGGGTGAATGATTATGGACAAAACAAACACATCCAAAGGTCTTAGGAGGAATAGAGAATCCAGAAGAGGGGGACTCGAACAAAACCTTAAGGGGTGTTTATTTTTTAAGGACTTAGGTAGGAAGACGATTAATCAAATAAGTTGTAGTGAGAACCGCTTCCCCTCAATATGATCGAGGAACACGCATGTCAAAGGATAGACAACGGGCCACCTTATGCTTGTCTTTCATCAGATATACGACAAGGTTTTAAAAAGCGGCCGTAACCGTTACGTAACACCGTTACGTAACGATTGTGGTGGTTACAGCCACCCATTACGGCCGTTTTTGCAGTGTGATTGAGATTCACAGTGTGTCGGCCGTAGCGGCTGTCGTAGCGGTCGTAACTATGCCGTAATAGTTGTAACGGCCTGTTACGCACCGTTTCGTAACTGTTCCAAACTGTTTCTTTCAAAAACACACACAAAAAAAGAGCTGAAAATGGGGGAAGAGGGATAGAGAGAAGAGGGAAGATAAAGAGAAAATATGGAGGAGCAAGAGATAGAGAGAGAGAGAGAGAAGATAAAGAACATGTTATTGATTTGTTGAAGCTGTAAGATCTATGCTATTCTATTCAGCTGCCATCACTCAACCATTTTGTTTGTGTGTGTCTATCTATATATTGTTTGAAAATAATAATAATAAGTGTGGTCATTATCTATTTGGCTTGGTTAAAATATGTATATATATATATATATATTTAGGCTCTTATTTATTATTTTGTTTTTGTCATTGTTTATCTTATATATAATAGTTAGTGATTGATTTTTTATATAATATAAGTCATTAATTACTAAAATAAAATGTAAAAAACTCAGTTTATAGTGATTTAAAAATATGAAATATATTGGATCATACTTAAAAATTTACAAAAATTGATCAATATTTATTTTAAACCCAATAAATATGATCATGGAAAAAAAATATGCATATCGGTAAGTTTTTTTCAAATTGTGCGAAAAATAAAGAAATTAACGGTTCCAGTTATCTTAACCATTACGCTACGGCCTTTACACCCCACAACCGCAACCACGCCACCGTCCCCGTTACGACGACCGCAACCGCTTTTTAGAACCTTAGATATACCCAAGTGGCCCTAGAACAGTCATCTATGAAAGTAACAAACCATTTTTGACCTTTTAAAGACACAAAACGGGAGGGACCCCATATATCATAATGAATCAAAGAAAATTGAATTGAACTTTTATTAATAGAAGGAGTAAAAAAAGCTCTGTGTTGTTTTCCAAGTTGACATGACTTACACTAAAAATCAAACACATTGTTTTTCTCAAAAATAGAAGGGAAAAAATGCTTAAGTAGTAAAAATGAGGGATGTCCTAAGCGATGGTGTCACAGCCAAAGGTCTTCCTTAGTGGATGGTAACTGAATAGATGAATGAGCCAGCTTGTCCATCTGATCTAAAATGTATAGACCATGTTTCGCTCTACCACTGCCAATCCTTTTCCTCGTGATAAGGTCCTGAAAAAGACAATGATCAGGAAAAAATGTCACGCTACAATTCAAATCATGAGTAAGACGACTCAAAGATAAAAGATTAACACTAAAATTGAGAACATGGAGCACAAAAGATAAAGGAAGGGAAGAGGTGGCATGAATTAAATATTTCCCTGACACAGACGACATAGTACTATCAGCAATATGCACTTTTTCCTGACTTGAGGAGGGGGTATACTCTGAGAACAAATGAGAGGAACCCGACATATGGTCTGAAGTACCAGAATCAATAATCCATGGCACAGTCTTATGAGATAGCAATGCACATGTGTAGGAAGCCAAGTTACCTAAATTGGCAAATGACGAAGAGGATGCATCTGTGGTAGAAGTGTTAGAATAGGAAATTGTTAGAATAGAAGTATTATAATAGGACATAGTTGGTTGTATTCTTATTCATTCATTTTTTTTATTTCTCAGACTATGCATGTAATTGCTCAATTATCAATATAAAAGGGAATGAAATCTAACTCATTCCCTAACTCTTTCTCTTCTCTAAAATTACATGGTATCAGAGCCTAAACCCTAGCCCATACCTTATTCTTGTCTGCCAACAACTCTATCTTCCCTAGGAGCCCAGTCGGTCATAGTAGCCTCTCACCCAGACCATCGTTTATCATCCCACAGTCCATCCAGGCCATCGTCAGTCTCCTAGGGGGTCTGTCGGCACTCTAGGGCCTCACCCAGGCCATCATAAGGCACCTTGGGGCATGCCGACAGCTTCTCTGGCTTCCTTGGCTTCTGTCGGCATCTCCTTCCTAGGCAGCCGTCGAATCTCTCTCGACTGCCGACTCTCTCTCTCACAGCGTCGTCTCTCTCACAGTCGTCGACTCTTAGCGTCATCTCTCTCTTTTCTTATATAGTTGTAATGGTGTATTAGGAGTGCTTCTAATGGTTGGTTAGTTAAAATAAATAAATAAATAAACAAAAATATATAAAAATATGATGCTATGTTAAAATATAAAAAAAAAGAAAAGAAAAAAGAAGAAGCTTATTTTGCTGATCTCTTTGTGGTCATAGTGTTGGCTATTCCTCTACTATCTTCGAGTTTGTGATTGGCACTGGGTTTGAGGGTTACTTAGTAGCATATTCATGGCAGATTTCACTAGTGAGTCCACATCCTCTCAGCCACCTAAGAGCGAGAGTTCCCTTATCCCTTCTACAATGACTAATAATCTCAACCCTAGCCTTAAAATCACCACTTCTCTATTCAATGGTCAGAACTATCTAGCGTGGTCGCAGAGTCTGACTATTTTCTTGAAGAGCATAGGGAAGATGGGGTATGTTGATGGCAGAATCCAAGCACCCCTCACCACAGACCCGAGTTATGATCAGTGAGAGATCACTAACTCCCTTATTATGGGTTGGTTGATCCATGCTATGGCCCCAGAGATTGGAGAGGGCTATCTCTTTATGGACACTGCACAGGATATTTGAGAGGCCGTGAATACCACTTACTCCCGAAAGGGGAACTTCTCACAGTCTTTCGAGTTATGTCGCTCATTGAAAGGTCGGTACAAGGTGAGATGACGATCCTCCAATATTTTACCTTCCTTAGTAATGGGTGGAAGCGACTTGATCACCTTCAAGATTATAAGCCTATCTATCCCACTGATTCTGCTGGTTACCAAACATTTGTGACGCAAGAGAGGGTCTTCAAGTTCTTAGAAGGCCTTAATGTGGAATATGATCCGGTTCGAAGTAGAGTACTTAGCATGGATGTGCTTCCTTCTCTCCAGGAAACCTTTGCTTTTGTGCAGAATGAGGAGAGTCGCCACTCTGCGATGCTTCCTTTTACTACTTCTGATCGATCGGCCTTGGTTTCTGCATCCCCTCGCGATGGAGACCGTGTGTCTCGTGGTTCTCATTTTTCCTCTAAGAAGGATAATCTTTTTTGTGACTACTGCCATCGACCTCGCCATACACGAGAGACCTATTGGAAGCTGCATGGGACTCCTTCTGGTGGTCGAAGAGACCGTTCTGGTACTCGAGGGGGTAGGTCTGGTCGTCTAGAGGCCGAGGGGCCAATGCTCGGGCACATCATTCAGACACTATTGAGCCACCATCTTCCTCTCCTGTTTTCTCCCCTGCTGCTGATGTTTCGAGGTTATCTGCCTCAGATTTTGAGATTGCTCTTCGCCACTTGCTAGACCATCGGGCCTCCACTTCTGCTACAGATGCACCCTCTTCTCTTTTGCCCATTCAGGTAACTTGGCTTCCTTCCCGTGTACATTGCTCTCTCATATGACTGTACCATGGATTATTGATTCTGGTGCTTCCGACCATATGTCTAGCTCCTCTAATTTATTTTTAGAGTATAACCCCTCTTCAGGTCAGGAAAAAGTGCGTATTGCTGATGGTATTATGTCCTCGGTGTCCGGGAAAGGTTTAATTCATGCTACCTCTTTTCTCCTTTGTCTTTTGTCCTCTATGTTTCAAATTTTGGTGTTAATTTTTTATCTTTGAGTCGTATTACTCATGACTTAAATTGTAGCGTGACGTTTTTTTCCTGATCATTGTCTTTTTCAGGACCTCATTACAAGGAAGAGGATTGGCAGTGGCAGAGAGGAACATGGTCTCTACATTCTGGATCAAACCAACAAGCTGGCTCACTTATCTCTTCAATTACCATCCACCAAGGACGACATTTGGCTGTGGCACCGTCACTTAGGACATCCCTCTTTTTTATTACTTAAGCATTTATTTCCTTCTGTTTTTGAGAAAAATAATTTGTCAGATTTTCAATGTGAATCTTGTCAACTTGGAAAACAACACAGAGCCTCTTTTGTTCCTTCTTTTAATAAAAGTTTAGTTCCATTTTCTTTAATTCATTCTGATGTATGGGGTCCATCCCGTTTTGTGTCTTTGACCGGTAAAAAATGGTTTGTTACCTTCATTGATGATTATTCTCGGGCCACTTGGGTCTTTTTGATGAAAGATAAAAGTGAGGTTTTTTGTGTGTTTCAAAACTTCCATAAAATGGTTTGTACTCAGTTTGGGGCGATTGTCAAAATTCTACGTTCTGATAATGGAGGGAAATATATTGACTCTGGTCTTGCCACTTACTTCGCCACTCATGGCATTATTCACCGGACTTCATTCACTAATACCCCTCAACAAAATGGTGTTGCAAAACGCAAAAATTGCCATCTCCTTGATATCGCCCGTTGTCTATCCTTTGAGATGTGGGTTCCTCAATCCTATTAGGGGGATGCAGTTCTCACTGCTGCTTATTTGATTAATCGTCTTCCTACCCAAGTTCTTCAAAAACAAACATCTTTTCTAGTTTTGTCTGGGTCTACCCCTTTTGGGTTCTCCATTCCTCCTAAGACTTTTGGTTGTGTTTGTTTTGCCCATAATCATTCACCTACTCGTGGTAAATTGGATCCCCGATCTCTTAAGTGTGTTTTTCTGGGTTATTCTGCCACCAAAAAGGGTTATAGGTGTTATTATCCTCCCACTTACAAATGGTTTGTCTCCATGGATGTTACTTTCTTTGAGTTTTAGCCCTATTTTCCGACCCCCCCCCCGGTATCACAGTCATCCCTTTAGAGGGAGCCTTGGTGTGAACAGATTCCTGTTCCTGTTAAACAGATAGTGGATGATGAGCCAATAGTTGTTGAGGAAAAGGAAGCAGACAAAGTTTATATCAGGGATAAGGACAGATAACAAGTCACTTGGATGCAAGAGACTACTTCTCTTCCTCTACTGCCAATTTCTTCTCCGGATAAGTGTCCAGAGTCATCCACCTATACTGAGAGTCCAGGTAATTCTGATTCTAGTGCTTCTCTTCCTATTTTTTCCGATCTTGATGTTCCCATTGCTAATAGGAAGGGGGTTAGGTCCTGTACTCAACATCCTATTAGTAATCATGTCTCTAATTCTCATCTATCTTCCTCATATAAAGCTTTTCTGTCTAAAGTGTCTTCTGTAAGTCTACCTACCAATTTTCAGGATGTTCTTTCTATTCCTGAATGGAAACATGCCATAATGGAAGAGATGAGAGCTCTTCGCAAGAGTGGCACTTGGGAGTTAATGGAGTTACCTAGCAGCAAAAATCCAGTTGGGTGTAAGTGGGTGTACATGGTAAAACATAAAGCAGATGATTCCATTGAACGATACAAAGCAAGACTGGTTACTAAGGGCTTCACTCAGACTTATGGGGTGGATTACCAAGAGTCATTTGCACTGGTTGCTAAGATGAATTCTGTGAGAATTTTACTCTCTCTTGCTGCAAATTTGGATTGGCCCCTTCATCAATTTGATGTGAAGAATGTCTTTCTTCATGGAGATCTAGCAGAAAAAGTCTATATGGATATTCCTCCTGATTTTGCCGATGCTAAGTCCAATGGTAAAATATGCAGGCTCCGAAAGTCACTTTATGGGCTAAAGCAGTCTCCTAGGGCTTGGTTTGAAAGGTTTACTCAAGCTATACTGAAATATGAGTTCAAGCAAAGTCAAGCTGATCACACCTTGTTTGTGAAACACTCTTCACATGGTAAGACCATAACTCTTATTGTCTATGTTGATGATATTGTTCTGACAGGAGATGATGTTGAGGAGATTCCTCGTTTGAAAGAATACTTGGCTAAAGGGTTTGAAATCAAAGACTTAGGCTATTTGAAGTATTTTTTTGGCATTGAAGTAGCTCGATCCAAGGATGGCATCTTCATATGCCAAAGGAAGTATGTATTTGACTTGTTAAAGGAAACTGGAATGCTTGGAGGTAGACCATGTGATACACCTTTAGAAACCGGGCCAGAAACTGAGTGAGGATCAAGAGGGAGATCTAGTGGACATGAGGAGATACCAGAGGCTAGTGGGCAAGCTCATATACTTATCCCACTCACGTCCAGACATTGCCATTGCTGTGAGCATAGTGAGCCAGTTTATGCATGCTCCTAGAACTTCCCACTTGGAGGCTGTTATGAGAATCCTGAGATACCTGAAGTCTTCTCCTGGAAAGGGTCTCCATTTCTCAAAACATGGCCATCTCAATGTAGAGGCATTTACTGATGTAGATTGGGCTGGTTCAGTCACTGATAGACGATCAACTTCCGGATACTGCACATTTGTGGATGGTAACCTAGTCACATGGCGAAGTAAGAAACAGAATGTGGCGGCTAGATCTAGTGCTGAGGTAGAATTCAGGGCTATGGCTCAAGGTGTATGTGAGTTACTATGGATTAAACTATTGTTGGGAGACTTGGAAATCCATCAGACTGACTCCATACGACTATTCTGTGACAACAAGGCCGCAATCAACATAGCTCATAATCTAGTTCAACATGATAGAACTAAGCATGTAGAGATTGATAGGCACTTCATCAAGGAAAAACTTATTAGTGGCACCATATGTATTCCATTTGTGAAGACGGGGGACCAACTAGCTGATGTTCTCATCAAGGGACTAGGGAGCAAATCCTTTCATGGCATTCTCAACAAGCTGGGCATGAGAGATATCTTTGCACCAGCTTGAGGGGGAGTGTTAGAATAGGAAATTATTAGAATATGAGGTATTAGAATAGGAAATAGTCGGTTGTATTCTTATTCATTCCTTTTTTTTTTTATTTCTCAGACTATGCATGTAATTGCTCAATTATCAATATAAAAGGGAATGAAGTCTAACTCATTCCCTAACTCTTTCTCTTCTCTAAAATTACAAGTAGGGGCTCGACGGTCTAGCAAGTGACGAAGAGCAATCTCAAACTTTGAGGCAGATAACCCCCAAAACATCAGCAGCCGGTGAGACAACCGGAGATGAAGGTGGTTGCTCAACCGCGTCAGAAAGATATGCCTGAGCATTGGCCCCTCGGCCTCTAAACTAACCAACCTACCCCCTCAAGTACTAGGATGATCTCCTCGGCCACCAGAAGGAGTCCCATGCAGCTTCCAACAAGTCTTTCGAGTGTGTCGAGGTCGACAGCAGTAGTCACAAAAAAGATTATCCTTTTCAAAGGAAGAACCAGAACCACGAGTCACACGCTCTCCATCTCAAGGGGGTGTAGAAACCAAGACAGAGCGGCCAGTAGTGGCAGAAAAAAGCATTGCAAAGCGGCGACTCTCCTCATTTTGCACAAAAGCAAAGGCTTCCTTGAGAAGGAAGTGTGTCCATACCAAGTCCTCTGCTCCGAACTAGATCATACTCTACATGCAGGCCTTCTAAGAACTTGAAGACCTGCTCTTGCTCCATAAACTTCCGGTAACTAGCAGAATCAATAGGACAGACAGGCTTGTAATCCTAAAGGTGATCAAGCCGTTTCTACCCATTTCTAAGGAAGGTAAAATATTGGAGGATAGTCATCTCACCTTGTACCGACCTTTCAATGAAGCGACGTAACTCGAAAGCCTGGGAGAAATTCCCCTTCCTAGAGTAAGTAGTAGTTACAGCCTCCCAAATATCCTGGGTAATGTCCATAGACAAGTAGCTCTATCCAATCTCTGGTACTATAGAATGTATCAGCTAACCCATGATCAGAGAGTTTGTGATCTCCCATTGGTCATGTACTTAGTGCCTGTATCCTGCCATCAACATACCCCATCTTCCCTCTGCTCTTCAAAAAAATAGTCAAACTCTGTGATCATGCTAGATAACTCTGACCATTGAATAGAGAGGTGGTGATTTTAAGGCTAGGGTTGAGAGAATCAGTCATAGTAGGGTATAATGGAACTCTCGCTCTTAGGTGGCTGAGAAGTAGTGGACTCACTAATAGAATCTGCCATGGATACTCTACTATTTAACCCTCAAACACAATGCCAATTGCAAACCCGAAAGATAATAGTGAAAGGAAAGACACAACTACCACCATAAAATCATAAAGAATTAAGATTTGTGTGCGCGTTGTATAGACCAAAAAACAAGAGTTAGTTGTCAAAGAAGGACTCAGACTGATCAATGAGTTGTCTGTAAGTGTTCTAAGAAACTGCTAAGGGTGTCGACAGACTTATTAGGGAAATCTAAGGCTGCTAACAGGCCTAGAGGGGGCAGAGAAGGCTTTGGGTGAGTCGTGAGGGGAACATAGACGGCTTCGGGTGTGTCATGAATCTGACCCAAGCACTGCTGGGGAGTGCGAGCCCTAGGACCACGTGGGTGTGGCCCGAAATCAACCAAGGGATGTCGGAAAAGGAGAAGAGGCTCTGACTAGTGTTGGGTGGACTGTAGGGCTACGCTGATGGTGGCTAACAGAGAATATAGTGAGTTAGCTCTGATATGTAGTTTTAGAGAAGAAAAATATAGGGAATTAATGAGACCTCATATAGGAATAAAATATATGCAATATTATTTCCTATTCTAACAAAAAGGAAGTTCTATAGAACGGATATTAGACCAGTAATGTTGTATGGGACGAAATGTTAGGCAACTAAGAAACAACATGTAGAGAATATGAGTGCTGTTGAGATGAGGATGTTAAAATGGATGTGTGGCAAGATTAGAAAAGACAGAGTTAGAAATAAATATATTAATGGGTAGGAGTAGTACCGATAGAAGATAAGTTGAGAGAAAATAGATTGAGATGGTTTGGTCATAATATAACGGAGACCAACAGAAACAGTAGTGAAGAGATGCGATACAGTGACGGTATATGGTAGTGTTAGGGGAAGGGGTAGGGGTAGACCTAAATTGACTTGGACTGTATAGTAAATAGAGATATGAATCTCCTTAATTTGACTAACGAAATGGCCTTAGATAGAGTCGAGTGGAGAATAATGATTCATACAGCCGACCCCATTTGATGAGAGTTAGTTTGATTTGGTTTGGTTTGGTTTGGTTTAGGTAAACTAGAAAACTCCATTTGTTAGGGGGTGCTTCCAATGCAGGTATAATGCTCTTCTAAAAATATTGGGGAAACGTTGAAATGTTTCAGATACTTTCGGGAAACATTAAAGGGAAACTCTAAAGAAACTAAGGAGATGAAAAAAATATCTTTGCACAAACTACTTGGAAATTAATCAAATATTTACGGATTCTTTTTTGAAAGATTTTTTGCAAATATACAATATGTAAACAAGTTTTAAATCTGTCATAGGAGAATGATTTGAGAAATTTTAAATGAGACACAGCTACCATTATATGTTTTCAGTAATTGTTTTAAAAGTTTCCTTTGTTTTACAAATGTTTCTACTAATATTTCTACTAGGTTGCCCATTCGATTCTTCGATTGTTTTCATTTCCTCTACTTGTTTTGTCCACATTTCCATTGTTTCCTTCTTCAGTTTCCTATTCTGGAAACTATGTATAAGATTGGCGATGATGTGAATTTCACTGCACAATTAAAATTTTAACTTTTGGCATCTTTTAACATCTGACCTACACTATAGTCAAATCGTTCATTTATCTTTCTGATATTTTTTTCTTCTATTCATCAGATTGTTGGCTTCGATCAGAGTCATATTGTTGTTCTCTACTCACCTTTGTAATTTGCTAATTCAGGTGATCTATTCAAACGAGGAGAGGAAGTTCAACAGAGACATAATTGTTGGACTTATTCGCAAGGACTTACTGAACCTCACAGAATACAACATGCACATGGCAAAACTTATTGATGCTGGGAGGAATAGTGCGTAATAGGAACATCAATTGGGTTCTTGTTCTACTCTTAGGCATTCAACATTGCTAACTAGTTGCTTATGCTATGCAGAATCTGCTACAGAATTTGCAATTTCTCTTCTCCAGACTTTGTTGATTCAGGAGTCGAGAGTTAGTGTATCTGAACTTCCCAATTTGATTGATGTGCTGGCAAAGGTACATAATTCTTTGTTATGTGTGTTATTAGTTATTAAGGTTTTTGTTCTGATGTTTAGTGTTATGGGATTGAAAGCTTTTTCCAAATTGAAGGTTGCAACTAGACCTGGAGCTTCTGACTCTTTACAACAGTTGGTCGAGACTGCAAGGAATCCTGCTGCTAATGCAGCAGTTCTTTCTGGGTTTTCCCTTGGCAAGGATGACAAGGCTAAACCATCCATAGAAAAGAAGGTTACTGAATATAGTGCTGTTTTTTATTTATCAACAGCTGACTTGGATGGATCTTTGAAATCGAAGATTTAACTTATTAGGCTGATGGAACAGGGTTCTGATAATGCTACTATTCTAACAAGAGAAGAATGTATCAATGCCGATTCTGGGGCAGCAGATGACCCTGCCAGCTTTCATGATCAGGTTTTTTCTGAATGCTAATTAGAAAACATATGTTTGAGTTTGATTTCTGGTTCTGAAAAGGAAAATGATGAGTAGATAATATGACATTTCTTATATTACCTGCATTTACGTGTAGATGGCACTTAGTTTTGATTTCATTTTTTTTTTGTCTCTCTCTCTCTCTCTCTTTCCTGTGCTAGGGAACTGCAATGTTTATTCTTATTGTCAGAGTCCTATGATGAGCAAGAATTGGATGGATTTTTTAGCAGTTTAAGTTTGGTTGTGAAACTTAGTTGTGTGAGTTTTGAGAAATGTTTGTTCACTTATTTAGCCCTGAAACTTATAGGCTACACATAATGTGCATTTGATAACTTATGATTCCTTGTGATCAAAATTTTATAGTTGTGAATTGTGGTGGTGAAAAGATTGAGGAGAACATGATTTTGTACATAGACTGCAAGTGACAAAGCTGCCAAAATTCAGGCAATGTCTGGTTGGCCTTGGCAGAGCTGATTATTTAATTTCACGCATGATTCTCTCAACTCAAAAATCTGTTCCTTAGTGCTCATCTTCTCTCTGTCCCTCCCTTACTTTTCTTTTCTTAACTGCAACTCCACTTGTGCATGCAGTAGGCTTCCATTTTTGGCAGGTCTGATTAGTATCAACTTTCATCTCTATGTTCCTTTAGTTCCTTCTCAGCATTTTCAGCTGCTCCAATGACTTTCAACCTTCATGTCAATCTTCCTTCCAAATTTTACTCATCAGGAATCAATTCTTTTTCTTCTCTTCACATTTTGTAGCAAGTTTCATCTCTCTTTCTCTGTATTTGCTCTCACGTGCTTTCTGCTGATCCCCAATTAATGTGAAATGAACAAAGAGAGTCTATAGTTACTTTTCTGTTCTGAGTTAAACAGACCTGGAGGGCATTTGTGTCTTTCAAAATATGGGAAGGACTAAATCTAATTTAAATGTGAAATCTGTTGGCTATATATTGAGATATGCATGTAAATATGTATTTATATATGCTTATATTTTTCTTATAACTGAATGGGTAATTGACCTGGATAGCTTGCGTGATACATGAGGTTTATGGGTGATTGTGTACATTCATATGAGGTATCTGAGCTCAAGAAATGGGTCAGGAACACCTTCCTATATGCATCATAGAAAGATATAGATAATAATATTTAAAAAAAACAACAAAACAAAAATAGTGTATGTATCAGGTTTTTTTTTTTTAAAATTTTAAAATTGGGAAGTCTGTATTCATCTTGCATCTTTTAGTACAAAATAATGGTGCTTCATTAATTTGTTGTGTGAATGTGTTGTAGGTTTCGGCGCTATTTGCAGAATGGTACAAAATATATGAACTCCATGGTACAAATGAAGCAACTTGTACTCGCTTTCTCTCACAACTGCAGCAAAGTGGTTATTTTAATGGAGATGACATGTCTGATCGTTTCTTCCGTCATCTCATGGTAACATATATATCTTTTTCCTTTCATGTTTAAAGCTGCCTTCTTAAATAAATGAGTTGCACTTGTTTCTTTTTTTTCATCATCATCGTTAAGTAATAATCATTGGTTTCAGGAACTTTCTGTCGCATGTTGTCTCTCAACTGAGGGGATTAGCTCCAGGTCCTTGTCTTTCCAGTCTTCTCACACATCACAGAACCTATCATTTCTTGCCATTGATGTGTATGCAAAACTTGTTGTTTTGGTTTTGAAGGTATTACAATTTCTGATGTTCTTCTTGCTGTTCTGCTAGTAGTAATGTATAGTATTGTCAAGATCATAATTATTTGTCCATTTATTCTATATCATTCTGTACTTTCATGTGTTCTTTATCCTCTGTCTGTTAGCATGACTTGAGGCTTGTTTGTTTTCAGTACTGTGTGGCAGAGCATGGACCAAATAAACTTCTTCTTTTGCCAAAGGTCTAACCATACTGTATTTTGTCTAGGTTCTTTTTATGCTTTCCCAGAACATGATTTTAATGCTGCATATGAATTTGGCAGATATTATCAGTGACTGTTAGAGTCATTCAAAAAGATGCTGAGGAAAAGAGAGCATCTTTTAATCCGAGGCCATATTTCAGGTTGTTCATTAACTGGTTTTTCAATCTTCTTGCTCCTGATTCCATAATAGAAGGTTGTAACTTTCAGGTAAGAGGCATATTTATTTCAAAAAGGCACATTTATTTCAATCGTCATATTTCAGTCTCTGCATAACTAATGCTGCGGATTGGGTGTTTCCAGGTGTTAACTGCTTTTGCAAATGCTTTCCATTTATTGCAACCTCTTAAAGTTCCTGCTTTCAGGTCAGCATGCTGGACATTCGGAATGTGCAACCCATGTTTTTTTTTTTCTTCACTTGTTTGTCTTTCATTTGAAGTTTGTAGTATGCAATTCATGACAGATCAATGCTGTATTTTCAATATGTTGAATCAATAATATTGATTGGAATTTGTTTGAACATTCATGTTTAGAGTGCTGTGGTTGTTACTGATGTGAGCTGTAAGAGGTTTCTTACTATTGGAAAGAATAGTGACTCGATTACTTTTTTGACACTTTTAAGATGATTTCAGTCCTGTATGAAGGATTAGTGCAGGATTTTCAGTTGATATTATTCATCTGTTGTGGCATCACCATGAAATATTTTACACTTACAAACTTTGCTCAAACACAAACTGTTTTCGCACCTCTGTTTGCTTATCTAACTAATAATCAGATGCTGCAGACCTCCGCTGGTTTCGAATTGTCTGATCTGTTTATGGGTTTCCTAAACAGCCCGCTTACTGTAATTTAAGACACTTGTACTGATTTTGAGTTTCATTAGCTTGTGTAATACTCCAATTATTGAGAAGATCTTTTATGTGCTGGTTTGAATTAATTTCTGGTGACCCTTGCGTCATATGCTCATACTTTTTCTTTATTTACATGTTAGTTGGAGTTATCTGGAACATAATTTACTTTTCTGAATCAATAATGTGGTAATTATTCGCATCATGTTTCTTGGTCCTTTTGTATGTTATTGAATTGCCCCGCACTCTGATTTTTCCCTGCAAATCTTTAATATGGATCCTGACGACCTTATGATGACTGATTTTAACTGGATAGAAATTGTCACCAATTCACCAATATGTTTGCATTGAATATTTATTGTTTAGCACCTGAGCTCTACATCTGAGGCATCTTGGATAATGAGCTATTCTATAGAATTTTCGATTTTGTCAGTGATGACTTGGTGATGGTGATTGCAGCTTCGCATGGCTTGACCTCATGAGTCACAGGAGTTTTATGCCTAAGTTGCTTATCGTCAACCCTCCAAAAGGCTGGCCTCATGTTCAACGCTTGCTGGTAGACCTGTTCAAATTCATGGAGCCATACCTGCGCAATGCTGAAATGGGAGAAACAGTTTGCTTCTTCTTCTTCTCTCTCTCTCATTTTTTATTTTATTTTATTTATTTATTTATTTTTTTGGGACAGATGCTTGAGGAAAATTGTTACTTGCCAACTTTTTCTTTTTTTTATAATGCAGATTCATTTTCTGTACAAAGGCACTCTGAGGGTGTTGCTTGTGCTGCTTCATGATTTTCCAGAATTCCTCTGCGATTATCATTTCAGCTTCTGTGATGTGATCCCTTCCAGCTGCATTCAGATGCGAAATGTCATCCTTAGTGCTTTTCCACACAATATGAGGCTCCCTGATCCTTCTACTCCCAACTTAAAGGTGCTTGGGTTGGCTGGTTAAATTTGTATTTACCCTAGTTATCAGCATCAGGGCCGTGATTAACGAATACTTCATCTTTTCAATTCTCTTTGCAGATTGATTTGCTTGCAGAAATCAACCAGTCACCACATATTTTCTCAGAAGTTGATGCTGCTCTGAAAGCCAAGCAGATGAAGTCAGATGTTGATGAGTATCTCAAGGTACTCTGGAGTTTCATCAACACTGTCCACTCTTATGCATTTCTGCTTCTGCGGTTTCTTTTTTTTTTCTTTTTTTTAAATGTTATTTTGGCTGTTTGTTTCCTTTGTTTTGATATTTCAATGCTATGATTTTCTACAGACAAGATACCAGGGAACATTCTTGTCGGAACTGGTACAGAGATTGCTGCTGACGCAAAATGAAGCAACACAAGCTGGGACCTGGTACAATGTCCCCTTGATAAACTCCCTTGTTCTTTATGTTGGAATGCAGGTAATTCTTTTCTTTTGCCTATATTTGTACTGCCGTTTTTTCACCGTGGCTCCCCCTCCATTAATATATTTTTTTTTCACAATCAATTATCTATGTTGAACATAATATACAACAGTTAACTAGGCCAATAAAATAGACATCTCGAATATAGCTCTGAAATTCTTCCCATCATCTCTCTTTGGAGTTGATAGGTTTACAGTTTAAACAAATGTTTAGTTATCCAGATCCATGGTTGTTAGAACCTTACAATTCACGATTTGATTCATATGATTCGAAACAAGTTTCAAGTAAAACGATTCAATTCATTATGTTGAATTTTAAATTAACTGCATCTTACAATTTGATTAAGATTCACTACTATTCATTGCAATTCATTACGATTTGGTTCTGTTTGTATAATGTATGAAATGACATTGTTTTAGCAAAATGAAAAGAAGAGATCAACTAATAATAGTGATAGACATGGTTATATATATATACTTGTATATTAGTTATATTGACATTTATTTTGTTTTAAACACTTATGTATATACATATGTAAAATTACATAGCTTAATAAAATGAATCTTAAGGCTCACGATTCAATATGGTTCATGATTCATTATTTTAGCAAAATGATTAACGATTTGACAACAATGTCCGAAACTAAAGAAATGACTCTTTCTAACGTATTATGGCAGTAGTTACATTTCTTTAGTTCTTGAATATGACACTGGAGTACTTCCGTTGTATGCATCATTTCAGCTGTAATAGCACTACTGTGCACCACAACCTTAAAGTACGCAAGGAGTGTTTTATAAGCATTTCTTCTATCTGCATACTAATGTCTTTTTCCTGCAGTAAAACCAGAACTATCACTAAAATTGTCCCCTCTCTTGGGATTTTTTGCAGACTATCCAACAACTAGAAGCAAAAAATCCACATCCACTTGCACAGATGACAAACAATGATTCCGTGGAACTTTTGATTGCCATGGACATCTTCTGGATCCTGATTGCAGACTTTGACTCCAAAGGGCGTTATCTCTTCCTCAATGCAATCGTGAATCAGCTACGCTACCCAAACAACCATACACATTTCTTTTCCTATGTTCTTCTCTACTTGTTTGTGAATGCTAACCAGGTTAGTTTCTCTCTCTCTCTCTCTCTCTCTCTCTCTCTCTCTCTCAGTTGAACATAAATTACAATTTAGATTCATAGGATTTGTTTGCCTGCAAGTATAACCACAAAAATTGAATTCTCCTGAAATGATGTGGTTGAAACTGAGAGAATGAATAGTAATAACTTCTTGATCTTTGAGAATTACACTAGTTAAGTCTAGGATCTTTACACTAGTTATGCGAAATGCGATCTGCTCACGGCTTTGCATTCCTTGTTGGACAGGAAATTATACAGGAGCAAATAACAAGAGTTTTGTTGGAACGACTGATTGTGAATAAACCTCATCCTTGGGGGCTTTTGATCACCTTCATTGAGCTCATCAAGGTAACTTCAAACCACCACCAAAGTGTTGTTCGGCCAGTCATATGTTCTCTTAAAATCTGTTTTTTTTTTTTTTGGGTCATGCAGAATCCAAAATACAACTTCTGGAGGAGGTCTTTCACGAGGTGTGCACCAGAGATTGAGAAACTTTTTGAATCAGTTTCGAGATCGTGTGGTGGGCCTAAACCTGTAGATGAATCAATTGTATCTGGTGGAATTCCTGATAGTATGCACTGATTCTGGAAGATTGGATCTCTACATTTGATGTGGGTGTAATGTAAGTTTTAGTAATTTTCTTGTCGTAACAAATTACAGCTTTGTTAGATGACTGACAGAGTAACACCAATTCGCACTGTTTGAATAGAATATTTGATTGTGGTTATTATGCAAAGTTGGCTGACTATGCCAAATCTTTTTACCTAATAAAAATAATTAAATACTTTCTAAAATCAGATTATAAGCTATCTATCCTTCCCAAATCCCCCCCCCCCCCTTCTCTCTCTCTCTCTCTCTCAATTACAAGTTTAGTTGGAACGTGCATTTGTAGTTCAAGCAATTGAATAATTTTAGAGCAATGTTAAATACATTAGAACTCCGATCGTACTAAAAGCATGTGTCTAAATATCATTGGATGTTTGAGTATCATTGTTTGTTTGACAACCAATCATATTTGACTCTTGCATTTTAATTTTTAAGAATTTTTGTATTTACTTTTACCAAGAATCTTTACTAAAAATACCATAGTCAAAATATAATTAGTTATTAAAAAAGTATTAATGCTTAAATATCTAATGGTATTTGGACATACATACTTTTAGTAAGATTTGTAGCATTGCTCATAAAAAATTTCTTGTGTCCAAGTCTGCCCGCTCAGCCGACTTCGGACATAAAGATCTCTCCCAAGCTCGGTTTTAAAATGATATTACAATTTTGAATCCTTCCAACAAATTCATTTCTTAAATAGTAAAAATAAATATTTATAAAATCAATGATTTTGTAGTTAACACAAAACTTGATATTTAGGCATTGCATTTTAGGTATGTGTTTTTTTTTTTGGGTACACCATAGCGGTTAGCATGCTTAGTAGTTAGATTATAATGTTATTTGTCTCCCTCCAATGCCTTAAATTTCACTGACTTTTTTTTTTTTTTCTTTTTTTTTTGGGTACACCATAGCGGTTAGTAGAGGCTTTTCCCATATTAAGCCTCTTTTGCATCCTATTTCCCAAACTATGCCTAGTTTGGATGGATTTCCCAAACTAGGTTAAAGCGCTATTACAAATCGCGCTTTCACTGTTTGGATCCCAAAACTTGATGAATAGTGAAGGTGTTATTGTGAATCGCGATTTTAATTAAGAAAACGCTGTTTGAAATAGTGATTTTAAGGTAAATTTTTTTTCCTGAATAAAACGCTATTCTAAATAGCGCTTTATTTGTGGATTCGCTTTGTAAAGAAAACGCTATTCCGAATAGCGAGTTTACTGTGCATTTGTTTTGTGAAGAAAACGCTATTCGTAATAGTGTTTTCACTGTTAATTAATGAAAACGCTAATTGAAATAATGCTTTTAACACTGTTATAAAACACGGGTATGGCCTCATTTGCAATCACGTTTTTGACACTTTGGTTTTTCGTCTCTTGCTCGATCTCTCTCATTTCTCAGACTCTCTAGCTCTCACTCTCCATCTCCCTCTGCTCTCAAACTCAGTCGCTCTCGCTCTCCCTCTGCTCTCACTCTCTGTCTCTGCTCTCTCTCTCTCTCCGTGGTATGACATCTAGCTCTGTCTGTATCATTTGAATTTTATGTATTTATTTATTGTGTTTGTGAAAAATATGAATGTGTTTGTGAAACTGTGGATGTTAGGGTTTTAAATGTGAATTATTAAATGTGTTAGGGTTCTAATGTGTTAGGGTTTTATCAGTGTGGTTATGAAATTAGGGTTTGAAATTTTTTGAAATCAGAAATCAGGGTTTGAATTTGTGCTTTTGAATTTGTGGGATTTTTTATGCTTTTGAATTTTTGGATGTTGCTTGTGAATTGAATATTTGGGTTTGGATTTTTTATGCTTTATCAGTGTGGTTATGAAATTAGGGTTCTAAAGATAATTGTTGCTCGATATCAGATTGTTCACACATCCTTTTAGGATGACATTTTAGGGTTCAAAAAATTAAGGGTTTTGAATCATAAATCAGGTTTGGAATATTTTGAATATTTTGAATTTTTTAAATAAATCATAAATATGAGAATTGAGAATTGAAAATTGGAATTATGAAATTCATAAATCATAAATTCATATAATTGATAATTGTTAATGTCATATTATGAAATTCATATAATTGAGAATTGAGAATTGAAATTATGAAATGTTTATATTTTGAAATTTGAAATCAGAAATTGGAATTTTGAAATTATGCTTTTGAATCAAAATGTCTATATTTTGAATTTTGAATTGTGAATAAACCAACCTATATTTGTTGAATTGGAAATTGTTTTTTTTTCGCTTGTTAAGAGGAATTAAAAGGACATTAGGGTTTGAAATTAGGGTTTGAAATTAGGGTTTTTAAATTAATTTTTTTTATTAAGAATAAAATTAAAAAATTGAAATTCATATAATTGATAATTGTTAATGTCATATTATGAAATTCATTTAATTGAGAATTGTTGAATTGAAATTATGAAATGTCTATATTTTGAAATTTGAAATCAGAAATTGGAATTTTGAAATTATGCTTGTGAATCAAAATGTCTATATTTTGAATTTTGAATTGTGAATAAACCAACCTATATTTGTTGAATTGGAATTTTTTTTTTTTTTTTTTTTTTTTTGCTTGTTAAGAGGAATTAAAAGGAAATTAGGGTTTTAAAACTAATTTTTTATTAAGAATAAAATTAAAAAATTGAAATTCATATAATTGATAATTGTTAATGTCATATTATGAAATTCATGTAATTGAGAATTGTTGAATTGAAATTATGAAATATCTATATTTTGAAATTTGAAATCAGAAATTGGAATTTTGAAATTATGCTTGTGAATCAAAATGTCTATTATGAAATTATTATTATTATTTTTGGTTGTTAAGAGGAATTAAAAGGAAATTAGGTTTGAACTTAGGGTTTTAAAAGTAATTTTTTTTAATTACGAATAAAATTAAAAAAATTGAAATTCATATAATTGAGAATTGAGAATTAAGGTGGACTGAAAATTTCAATTCGAGGTCCACATGGTTACATATATATGATCATTTTTATTTAAGAAAATAAGACTGTAAATTGTATGATTGAATTCAAAATCTGAAAATTGAAATGAATTTGAAAAAATCAAAAGTTCAGAGATTTGAGAAAAAAAAACAAAAAATGAATTTAGTGCATAATTGCCCATATAACTGATATAGGGGTGTTTTTGGAAAACCTAAAATATGAGACATAAACACCCAGAGAAGACTTCTCTTTATAATAGTACTACATATATATACACCTTTATTCAGTATTTCATTTGGTAATATCAATGTGGGGTTGTATACTTGAGAAATGGTATTTGAATCTGTTGCCTATTATACTATATGAGAAATGGTATTTGTCACCTGATTTATTTCACTATACTATTTGACCCTCTAGGTGTATTTATTCAATTCAAGACATTGTGCATGTTTAATAAAGGGCAAATTTCACTTCAATGTGCATGTGCAAACTACCCATATAATTTGGAATAAATATAATGTTCCTGTGGAAGGGGATTATGTTCTTATTTTCAAATATCAGAGGTAAATCACACATAAAGTAAAGCAAAGGGAGTTAAAGTCAATTTCATCTTTTAAAAAAATGACAAATATAATATGAATTTCAATTAAGAATACTAAGTGTATGGAAAGATTAACGTTTTTTCATAAGTTACATTTTATGAAACTAATTTCTACTAAATGAAATTATTAAAAAAAAGTTATTTAATTTTGAATGTATTTTATTAAAAAAAAATATTTGTATTGACTTCAAAATAATAAATGAAAAGATCATGTTCTCTCAAAGAAAAGATCATGTTCTCTCAAATATTTAATTTTGACTCTATTTTATTTAAATTAAAAAATTTTGGTTTAATTTCGTTTGGTTTATTTCACTATATTTGGGGTCAGGCACCCAAAATATGATTAAAAAATTTAATGAGCTGAATTTGTAATACATATAATAGCATTATAGTAGAAATTAAAATTTCCTCACAAAACTTAATAAAATTTGAAAAAGTTTTTGAAATGGGTATTGAACGAAGTGACTTATCGTCATTTCCGCTTTGTGACTGTCCACCACCATTGAAAAGGAAAATCTGAACATTATGTTTTAATAATTTTTATTTTTATTTATATAATTAGAAGTCATTATTACACTACTTATAATATATGCATGAAAAGAGTCTTAAAATATTTTAATTAATAGTCCATAGCAATTTCGTAGGTAAGAAGGACAAAAAAATAATGGCACTTTGATGGGTAAGCCTGTGTTTCATAATACCAAATAATTGGTACGGATGGCCCGATAGATTCACATGGATAACTATCCAAAATTTACTACATAGATTTAACCACCAACTTCAATTTTCTCTCTAATTTTTGACCATTATAAATTATCTTTCTAATTATTTTTTTCTTACTTTTCAGAACGACCCAAAATGAGTTTTTTGTTTTAATTTCATAACAAAGCCTCTATGGCCTCTAAAAAGTGGACGAGGGTTACTAGTTCACATAGGAAATAACTTTGTCATTAAGGTCCCTAATGCCACAAGTTTGAGCAAATCAAATTAACTTATCTGTAATTGTCCATAAATATGAAGAATAGGATCACCAGTTTTAAAAAATTAATAACAATGTTTGAAACCTCTATTTTATATTGTCCAAATCAATCGAGTTCTTTCAACTCAATGGAACAAATATTTAATTATCTACAAAACTTACACTATAATTTAAGATGTTTGTATGATTTGTCCAATTTTGTCCAGTCTCACTGAATAAGAAAAATACTTGATAGAATGAAGTGTTTTTTAAATGTGTGATATATCTGTCTACCTTATCAAAATACTAAAAAATAGATCAAGATTTATGAAAAGAAAACAAAATAAGTTTTTTTAAAATTGGTCCCGCTTACATGCGTACGATTAAATCATTGCCTAAATTAACAGTTGTGCAGAGTCATTATTATTTATTTATTTATTTATTTATTTTCAGTGAATGCCTTTTAAAAATTGATCATATTGAGGGAGGGATCATATGAAGTTATTGCTGCTATGTGATTCAAAATTTATTTTTTGCCACTAATTCAAAAGAATGAAGACAAGAAGTATAGTTGTTCTAATTTTTTTTAAATTAAGACAAGAGAGCAATGACAACAAAGAACATTCACGCAGAAAAGATAAGAGTCTTCAAATAGGAAGTAAATAAAAACTCCACGTAGAGATGAAATTTCAGCTGTTGTTTTATACGAATAAAAATAAGTGAGAAAAATGAGAAAATAAACAGTAATAATCAAATTGAGACACAAATATACAGCTGACAAAATATAAATTGAAGTAATGTTTCACCTCTACAGTTCCTTCAACCCTGGAAAATATAAATTGACAAAAAATGAGAGGGTTGATTTTTATAAGAAAATGTCACTTATGATATAAATGTGACTTCTGGAAAATTTATTATTGTTCTTTTAATGTTTATTTAAGAAGTAGAATTCGATATATGTATATTGTTGATATTTTAATGTTTATTGTTTCATTGAAGCAAGTATATGGCAACTGTTCCAATTATCTTCTACTGGGGGGGGGGGAAACATAATTCGGGATCCCGATGAAGGTGTGTCATATGATGCTGAGCCGAAAGGGATATATGTGGTGCAACTTGGCACCACACTTAGCAATTTGGAGGAGATGTTTATGTCCAAGGTGGCAAGTTACGGGGAAACAGTCCAATTGATCTTCAAATGTAGATATCCTTATCGCTAGTGGCAAGCAACCAGCAAATACAAAATATTACCGATAAATGATGATGAGGCATTGAACACCGTATTAAGTATCGGTGGAAGTTTCCAACCACCAAATTGTTTGGAAGTGTACATTGAGAAAGAGGTTGTACACAATCTTCCGAATATAACACAGATGGATTCTCATCTGTTCACTACATTGCTGACACATGGGATTGACACGACAGCGTTTCAGTCTCCTATGTATGAATCAAATGGATGTTATGCAGCTGGCTATACACAACAGACATTTCATGGCCATGGTGGAGAATCAAGTTCACGTGGTGGATACGAGACTGAATTTCACAATAACACTGAAGATGTGCCCAGCTACAGCCATCATACCACTCCAGTTGAAGTTGCTGGTAATATGGCTGAAACGGTTAATTCTATGCAGTTTGCTGACAGTGACATGTACGGTCCTGATGTCGCCCTAGACAATGATGAGAATGAAATGTGTGATGAAGAAAATTTATTGGGCGGATCAGATGATGATGATGATGAAGAAGATGATGCCGACGCTCCCGTTGATATTCAGAATGCCCCAATTCCACCTAGACCTGAAATCCCTTTCTATGAAAACATTCACATGGGTGGTGATTTTGACATTAGTAACCGCGATGTCGTTCCCCGTAACCGAATCTGGAATGCTGAAAATCCAGAGTTGGACAAAGGGATGGTTTTCGTTGATAAGAAGCAACTCGTACATACTGTGAAATTGTACCATGCAACAAATAATCGAGAGTATAAAGTCGTAACCTCCAAGCGAGACGTTTGGGTGTGTGCTTGCAAGCACGATTGTAGATGGTGTGCATCTCTTAGTAGGATACATGGTCTTTTTGAAATAAAGCAGTATAGGGGTCCTCACCATTGTTTATACCCACGAATGAACAGGGACCACACAAATACTAGCTCCAGTTACATTGCTTCTCATCTTTGGACAAGTTGCGGTGAGTATACAAAATAAATGTTTACATTTATATACATATTTGTTTGTTTAAAGTGTTCACACCAAAATAATCTGACTCATAGGTATTGTCGTATGTAGAATGAACTTGATATGCCCATTAAGAATGTCATCGAAGATATAAAAAAGACCATGAACTGTAGTATATCATACAAGAAGGCGTGGCATGCAAGGGCAAAGGCAATTAGAATGGTATTCGGGGATTGGGATGAATCATATAGGATGTTGCCTAAATTCATGTATGCATTACAAATATCTCTACTTGATTTTGCTCGATTTTTTTATTACAGTGACAACTCATCTCTACTTGATATATGTGGGATTCTCAATTCAGAAAGTCACATGGCAACAATGAATTCACTGCTTTACCTTACAGTGAGCATGCCCTTATTTTGTCCGTATATACAGATGGATTGTCAAGTCATGTGACTTGGTGCACAGGCTTTGGTCAAGTTGATTTTTTGCTCGATTTTTTTTATTACAGTGACAACTCATCTCTTATTGATATATGTGAGATTCTCAATTCAGAAAGTCACATGGCAACAGCGAATTCACTGATTTACCTTACAGTGAGCATGCCCTTATTTTGTCCGTATATGCAGATGGATTGTCAAGTCATGTGACTTGGTGCACAGGCTTGGGTTTTCTTGATTTTTTGCTCGATTTTTTTATTACAGTGACAACTCATCTCTTATTGATATATGTGGGATTCTCAATTCAGAAAATCACATGGCAACAGTGAATTCACTGATTTACCTTACAGTGAGCATGTCCTTATTTTGTCCGTATATGCAGATGGATTCTCAAGTCACGTGACTTCGTACACAGTATTTGCTTTTCTCTGTTTTTTCAGTCTAGTGACAACTCATACTTTGTTCATATACGTGGGATTGTTATGCAGAGGCATCTTTCTAAAGCCGTTCATAACCAACTATATAAACGACTAAAGGTGAAGACACAACCTTACAACTCATTTCACCCTACGAAATTATCATTCATTTGTTTTAAAAAATTAGCATGGCTACATGGTTCATGGGAGGGAGTGAGAATCGCAGAGGTGGTAGGAACTTGCAAAGGGGTGATAGTTCACGACGAGAAGGGGGAAGGGGACGTGGTGATGCTGAAGACGATTCATGGGAGGGAGTGGGAATACCTGTTTTAGATTATGCTTGTGGTTATCGTGATAGGTTTGGGAAGCGACATTTTTTTATGCCAAAGTATTATCCAGTTCAAAGAGGTTCATGTATGGATCCATCAGAAAATCAAACAGGATATGGTTTAGCAGACGCTAGACTTCTGAAGTGGCCTGCACTATTTATAGAGCGAGTGCAAATGGAAAGATTATGTCGGGAAAATCGACTGAAGGTGCCAAAAGTACGTTCTGTTGAGATCCAAAAGGAAGATCCTGATAATGTTGATCGACTATGTGAAAGACTACAACGTGAGATTTCTCAAATGCGCCGTAGGTTAGCCCGCGATACGCAGCTATACATAGTTAAGAAGGATGCCCAGAAGAACAAAACAGAACCAAATGTTGCGGCTATCAAGGGTATCATGGAGGATCCTGAACTTGTCTCTGACGCTGAGCTTTCGGATTATTCAAACTCTGAGCCACCTGCCGATTTAAGCGCGAATTAGGTGTTAACGTCTACACTTCGGCAATATTAGGTCATGCATTAATATGTAATGTCTGTGTTAGACTAAGTATAACTGTTATGTTATGTTTATGTTTATGTTTATGTTTATGTATTGTGTCTGTCAAATGTTGCGGCTATTAATATGCAATATTAGGTCATGAATTAGGTGTTTCTCTGTCTAACTATTATGTTTATGTATTGTGTGTTCAGTTCAGGGTGTCCAGGATGTATGTAATGTGTGTTTAGTTCATGGTGTGCACAATGTATTTTTGTGGGAGACTTATGTCTGTACTACCTATGTAACTGAAAACTATTACATTTGCAACTTCAGTTATGTTGTTTTCATGCCTATATGAGTATTTAGTAAATTAGTAATTTCGTATATTATGTATTAAGTTTTATTAATAAAATGTTGACAAAATTTATTTTAGGAGTTCTCGTGGTGGCCAAAATAATTTTCTGAATAACACCTTCTAACCCAAAACAAAGACAAAAGAAAAAAAAAATTTACATGAAAACGGCTTTAGTAAAGCAAAAAAAGAAATTATTAATTACATTATCACCTTCTAACCCAAAACAAACACAAAATAATAAACAAAAAAAATTTACATGAAAACAGCTTTAGTAAAGACAAAAAAAATTTATGAATTACACTTTCTAAACCAAAACAAAGACAGAAGAAAAAAAAATTAACATGAGAACGGCTTCAGTAAAGCCAACAAAAATTTATGAATTATATTATCACCAAAACAATGACAACAGAAAAAAAAATTTACAAAAAAAAAATTAAATATAATTTAAATGAACAGTGAAAGCGTGGTTTCAATCCATGCTTACTGTAGTGAAACAGTGAAAGCATGAATTTTGTAAATGAACATGATTGGCTTAATAATATCTAAATGAACATGATTTTAAAATTATATATATGAAAAATATTATGTAAAATTAATATATGAAAAGAGGCTTTTCCCATAAAAATTTAAATGATATATAAATTGGCTTAATTCCCAAATGTTTGGTAATTAGTTAAAAATATTATGTAAAATTAATATATAAATAAGAGGCATAATTGGCTTCATAATATCTAAATGAACATGATTTTAAAATTATATATATGAAAAATATTATGTAAAATTAATATATGAAAATAGGCTTTTCCCATAAAAATTTAAATGATATATAAATTGGCTTAATTCCCAAATGTTTGGTAATTAGTTAAAAATATTATGTAAAATTAATATATAAAGAAGAGGCATGATTGGCTTAATAATATCTAAATGAACATGATTTTAAAATTATATATATGAAAAATATTATGTAAAATTAATATATGAAAAGAGGCTTTTCCCGTAAAAATTTAAATGATATATAAATTGGCTAAATTCCCAAATGTTTGGTAATTAGTTAAAAATATTATGTAAAATTAATATATAAAGAAGAGGCATGATTGGCTTAATAATATTTAAATGAATATGATTTTAAAATTATATATATGAAAAATATTTTGTAAAATTAATATATGAAAAGAGGCTTTTCCCATAAAAATTTAAATGATATATAAATTGGCTTAATTCCCAAATGTTTGGTAATTAGTTAAAAATATTATGTAAAATTAATATATAAAGAAGAGGCTTTTCTCATATGATGTAACAGAAATTAATATATGAAAAGAAAAGGTTTTTCCCATATTATGTAAAATTTCTGAATTACACCTTGTAACCCAAAATAAAGACAAAAGAAAAAAAAAATTTTCAACATGACAATGGCTTTAGTAAAGCTAAATTTTTTTTATGAATTACATTATCACCAAAACAATGAGAACAGGAAAAAAAATAAAATATTAAAAAAAAAATATATATATATATATAAATAAATGAAAAGTGAAATCGAGGTTTCAATCCGTGTGGGTGGAGATCAACAGTAAAAGCGCTATTCCAAATAGCGTTTTACTCACAAAAATTTCCATACACAGAAACCGCTATTATAAATAGTGTTTTCTTCACAGAAGGAATGGACACATAAAGCGCTGTTCCTAATAGCGTTTTCATATAAATCGCTATTACAAACAGCGTTTATTCAGAAAAAAATTTTGCACATAAAGCGCTATTTTGAACGGCGTTTTCTTAATTAAAAGCATTTTTTTGAATAGCGCTTTCACTATTCATCACATTTTTTACTCCAAACAGTGAAAGCGCGATTTGTAATAGCGCTTTAGCCTAGTTTGGGAATTCCGTCCAAACTAGGCCTAGTTTGGGAATTAAGATAAAAATTAAGCTTAATATGGGAAAAGCCTCCAGTTAGCATGCTTAGTAGTTAGATTATAATGTTATTTGTCTCCCTCCAATGACTTAAATTTCACTGACTTTTTTTTCGTTTTTCATTTTTTTTTCATTTTTTTTTTATCCACAGAAAAATTCATTAAGAAAAGTCAAACGGCACTTACAACCGTCCATTCAACCCAAAACTCACACTAAGGCCTCATTTGGGAACAGACTAATTTAGTAACTTTTTGGCTATTTGGCTAAAATATGAACTAAAAAAAAATTAGTATGTTTGTGATGACTTTTTGACTTTTTACGAAAAAATGTGCAAAAAGTAGAGAGAAAAGAGAATCTTTGACTTTTTGGTATGAGTTGTTGGCTTTTTGGTTTTTTAGTGACTTTTTGGCTAAAAGGGCCACTTGCCAAACGAGGCCTAAACAAAGTAAAAATATATCAAGGAGCACAAAGGAGAGAAACTATGACAATATTCAGACGTACATCTTGTGTTCGTGCTTACACTGCGAAGTAGAGCTAATCATAAAAGTTCAACAATAGAATATATTTGAGATAAATCATAGATCCCAACCACAGAGAGGGTAAGCATAACAATCACACCATTGATGGATTCCAAAACACTAAACAACAGCAAAACAAAACACAAAGAAAAACCAAAAAACAAAAAGCAAAAACACAAACCCACAAACCAAAAACTTCCAGCAGCGGTGGTGGATCCGGCGGTAGTGAAGGCAACATATCTAGGGAAGGGAAGCAGTGAATCCGGCGAAGAAAGAGTGGCAAGCAAGGGCGATGATGGTTGAACAGGAGGTAGACGAGGAGGCGACGCCAAATGGAGGCGGAGAAGATGAGAGACAATAGATTCGGTGAAGGCCGTGGCTAGAGTTGAAGCGGAAGGGAGAAGATACTCACAAAGGAGAGAGAGGATGGAAAGCCAAAGCTTCCAAGTTATTGGACAGCAAAGTAAAGAAAGGAAAGAGAAAAGAGTGGTAGGAGGAGGGGAGAGGAGGTTGGAGGCCGCCGAAAACCCCCTTCCTCACCCTGACTGTCGCTTCAGACTAGAAATCCTAGGAGAAGAAAAGTATAAAGAGAGAAACTTCTTAGACGACTAATTTCATTTACCTTGACACCTAAACTTTTTATGTACATTTATTTTTTTCATATTATATATATTGATAATTGGACTGAGAAGGCCCCCAAGTACATTTCCAAACCATGCCTAGTTAATAAATGGGTCTAAAAAATTATCCCAGCTACACTCTATTAAATATCAATTATTTTTCTTAAAATAAATATCAATTTTAAATTCTTAAAATAGTGAGCTGGGATGGGCCAATGCACTGGTACGAGAGGAGCCTTGAGTGGGACAGTGGGTCCTGTTGCTCTTTTGGAAAATCATTTTTCTAAAAAAATTGCCTCAAAAGTTCAGAAAACATTAACTTTTATTCATTTTAAAAAGACAGAAAATTGGTGACAAGTCAAATTTAAAGAGGATATAAGACATTAAAAAGTAAAATCTTATTTGGTGATAAGGATATATTGGAAAAGTTATTGGTGGCAGTAGGTGGTGGTGGTGAGGTAGAGAAATATGTGATATTTAATAGATAGGGTGTTGAATGAGTGACATGTGTCATATTTCAACAGATAGGTAGTTTGGTGAATTTTAACAGATAGGAAAATAGGCTTGGTGAATTTCAACATATAGACAAATTGAGTGATTTCAAGAAATAGACAAATGAATTGATTTCAAAAGATAGTTGTCCTTATGTCTTTTTTTTCGTTAATTTATTTATTTTTATACAAACCGTTCTTGGGTAAATTCCACCATTAGAAAAAAATTTAGGTATGATTTGGGGTAGGATTTCATCAAAATTTTAATTAAAAAATTAAAAAATTATTAAAATAATCTATTCCCAAATCAACCCTTAAAAAAAATTTATGTATGATTTTGTCTGTAGGATTTGGTGAAAATTTTATAATTTCATGCAACCATGTAATGCGTCACAACGTAGGTGGAATGAGTAGTAAGGAAGCATTACATATGAGTTTTGGTGGCGTATAAAATCTCTTCACAGTTGAGCCAGCCAGCAATGAAACATAACATGGAGTGTTTTGCCAGAGTCAAAATAGAATAATAATATGATATGATATGATATGCTTGAGAGAGAGAGAACTCAACTGAGATCACATACATAGATAGAAAAAGAAGATACAGAAACATTGTAAAAATCCTAAAACACAATCACATGAAGGGATTTTTAAGATTCCCCAATACAAATGTACAACAACAACAATAACTAAAGTATCATTTGGGAACAGATTGTTTTAATAATTTTTTGATTTTTTATAAAAAAAAATATGCAGAAAAGTAAAGAGAGTAATATAATAATTTATAATAAATTTTTGATTTTTTAATTAAAATATATAATTGACAAACGAGACTTCAATTTACATACAGTATATGTATACTAAACCTAAACTAAATTAAATTTGTTCCCCAAACCCGCGTTTTATCATTCCGATGGATCAGCGCTAACCCAACATCACATGGCCACCCAAATAAATAAGCATCGTTGATCTGTTTGACTTGGCCGCGACTTTTCAAGTTGGACCCTGATTGTACAACTTGCGACCGTCCAAATTTCTTGTATAGTTGGCAATGATTTTCTCATTTGGATTTTATCACTAATTATATGGTGCAAAAACCGAGTTTGATTTTAATTGAATTGCCTCATATATATAGGTAGTTCGGAAATGCGTCTACGTGGTACTTCATAGTAGAATAATTGGCGGAGAATATGGAGTATTAATTATTGTGTTGGGTAATTGAGGAATATGAGGGGATGGATATAATGAATGGTAATTGGTGAGGGTGTATGACCATGTGGTATTCCGGGACTATTGCATAATTTTCCCATATATAGAAAAACTATTGATTGAATTTAACTAGTAATTAAGACTGCAAATGGATCGAGCTAAGTCGAGAGCTCTACTCATTTGTTTATTGAGCTCGATTATTCAGCTCCATCTCGATTTGATAACTATTTAAGGTCGAGCTTAACTCGGCTCGTTAATATTAATTAATCTCGAACTCAGCTTGAAACTCGATAATAATTTTTTTGCTATTATTTAATATATAAATCATACATTTATGTTAAAATTAATTACTCTCTCATACATTTATGTTAAAATTAATTACTCTCTCCTTTGCCCACTATAAGTGAGTATTGAAGGTGTTTCAACCAAAAATCCCTAATATTTATACATGTTTTTATATTATTTAATATACAAATTACACATTTTTTCAAGCTTAGTTTATTTACTAAACGACTTCAAAGTCTGACTCAAACTCATTTATTTACTTAACGAATCGAGCTGAGCCAAACTCATGAACAACTCAATTTGTTTGTAACCTTTCTAGTAATTGAATCACAACATGGATGTGATACAAAATGAATGACTACCAATGGGCTCTTTAAAAAATGTTGGTTATTATAGTTTACTCCCTCCAATTGACCAGCAGCAACTCTAACACTGCTCTTCATTTTTTGCTAGCTAAAATATAAATAAGGTATACTATTTATTTTGCCTAACAATTTTTTCATTTATGTGCACCAATACTATTATTTATTTACCTATACATCCATACAAATGGTTTAAAGAGCCTCTTAAGGCTCTCTAAATGTAACTAGTTTGGAAGAGTTTTGTTAAAATAACTATTATAGTAGCTAGACCATTGGAGGAAGTAAAATATGATAAAACTAGCTATATTAACTAACAAGTTTTTTTTGTAAAAAGCCTATTGGAAGAAGTAAAATATGATGAGACTAGTTATAATAGCTAACAAGTTTATTTAAAAAAGTTTGTTGGTGATACTCTTATAGCTATTTTTAACAAAAGGTAAATTATATTTGGAGAGTCTTATCAGGATTTTTAAACAATTTGTATGGGTAGATAGGTAAAATAAATAATAGCATTGTAGCACATAGATGAAAAAATGGTTACGTAAAACATAGAGTATGCCCAGTGGCGGAGTCAGGAAACTAAATCAGAAGAGGCACTTCTTGATTACAACTTTAATTTTTTTTTTTCCATAACCAACGATAAGAAGATAATAATAATTTTTGAATTAATATTAAGTACAAAAACTTAAATAAATTATTACAAAAGTATTTCACATAAAATTTTACAATTAACTTCGAGTAAAATCAAAAAGAAAGTACTGCGTCTAACTAGTATATCATGGACAATGTAAAAACACTCATATATTTAAGTTTTAAAATAAATTATATAATGGTAATATAAATCAAATTTTTACAAAATTTGAGCAAAAATTTCATATAATAATGATATCACGTCATTATTGACATATGATATCACCAACCAATAGTAAAGTAACATATGAAGGGTGAACTTCACATGCAAATATAACTAATACTCTAGTAATTTTTACATATATATAATGAGATTAATTATATTCACATATCAATAATGATGGATATTACCATTATATTGAGATTTTTTTCATAAAATTTTCAAACATAAAAATATAATTTGTTGTAGTCACTTCATTTTCAATAAAACAATCACTATTGTTTTCATGAATTTAAAAATGCCCTTGACATTTTATTCTAATATTATTTTTGTTTAAAATTTTATTTATTACATACGTAAAAAAAAAATCAAAAAAAATAAAATAAAATCCAAGGGGCACTGTAGACACCCCATTTTTGACCGTCCTCAAGACTTGGACGTCACAATTTGAAAACTCGGTGATCATCCATGTTTGTGTTTGTCTTTGTCTTGAGTTCCCGGAGGTCTTGGCGACACGCCTTGTCTCAGGATCTCTCGGCTCGACTGTTTTGTGTCTGGTTTTGTACCAAACACTTGTGTTTTGCCTTTGAGGGGCAGGGAATTGCTTGTTGGCCATCTCCGCACATCACCGGCCATGGCTTGAGGCCACCGGCCACTGGTTTGTTGCCACCGGCCAAATGTTTGGCCGACCGGCACCTTTTGTAGTCGACCGGCCATCTATTTTGGTCAAATTGCATTTTTGGCCGGCCGACCACTGTGCATCTGCTTTTGCAGATATTTTTATGCCAGCTGTGCTAGCTGGCATACACCTTTGCTCCTCTCCATACACATGTATGGAGGGATTTCCCTCTTGACTAGCTTACTTGAGAAGCTTTGCAAGAGGGATTGTCTATAAGAGGGAGCCTATTCTCCCTCTATTAGGGTTACAAAAAATACAGAGGGAGCTCTGAGTTAGGGTTAGTTCATAGTTGTAGCTATTCTATCTCTATATCTCTCTCTCTTTTGCCTTGTGTGTGTTTAGTTTTAGTTTTGTGCACAAACACCTACCATTACACCTTCTCTTAGTTTCTGAGGTGCTGAGGAGCTGTTCTTGAAGTTCTTGACTGGTTTTGAGCTCAAAGAACCAGCTGGAGCATTGTTTGTGAAGAGGGTCATCAAGGGTAAGAACTTCACACTTTATTCCCCATTTTTGCATAGCTTTTTAACCTATCTTGCAACTGTTTTTAGACTTTGTATATAACTAATAAAAGTCTTGATTTTGAGTGCTTAACATAGTTGTTAAGGTTGCTTTGTCGTTTGGAGGTGTTTGACCCCTCTTAGGCCTTGTTTGGCCCTATTTTTGTGCTATTTTGGTGAGCTCCGGGACCACTTTGTTTGGGCCTCCTCACCACTGAAATCTTGAGGGATTTCAGTGGTGAGGATGGTGCCTCAAGGTCCTAAGAAGGAGAGGGCCACCCCCTCTCCTTATTGTCCTTGAAAATGGCCATTTTTGCCTCATGTGTGAGCATCTAATTTAGGTTCATGTTGGCCATGTCCTAGCTGTTGTTTGTGCTTATTATGTCATAATATAACTCTGTTTTTACTTGGTTTAGACACACCTTGCATGCCTTGCATACTTGTCTTGTAATGCCATGTTTTAGCCTTAACATGCCTTGTGCTTTGAGCCTTGTTTCTAGCATGTTTTTGGCTTAGCTTTGTGAAGCTTTTATGCTTGTTTTAGCATGCTAAAGGTCTATTTTTGGTCATTTGGGTTGTCCATGCTTTGCTTTGTATAGCTACCATGTAACCTCTCTTGTCTGCCTTAAGCATTGACCCCTCTAGCATGCCATCCTTGCATCATTTCAGTGGTTTGGAACCACTTGTCATGTCATTTCAGTCCTCATGGTATGCTTGTACGCTTGCATTTGATGCCTCTTTCATGCTTTAAGAGGTTGGTGTTTCATGCTCCATGTTTGTGCCATTGTGTATGCCTTTAGGATTAGATCATTTAGATGCCATCTAAGTGGTTTTTGGGGCTTACTTTTGCATGATTTAGGACTGTTTTGGTTCACTTTGGTCATTTGCTTCATGTGTCACATGACCATGGTTTAAGCCCTTAGGCTAATTCCAAGCTTTTATGCATGACTTGCTTGCATTTTTAGGTTAGTTTGGCATCATCTTTAACATGATTTCAGGGCCTTAATATGCTTGTCATTTGTCCATGTTTGTACCTTTTAAGTGTGCTTAAAAGTCTCTCTTTTATGCCTTAGTCTTTAGGCCAATTTGCATGCTTGTTTGCTTAGGTTGTGTGCCTAGTATACATTGCTTGTTCGCATTGTTCATGTTACATACTAGCTCATATGTCTAGGTTGCATTGCATTGACATGCATGCTTAGCCTCTTGAATTGAGTATGATAGAGGTTGAGCTCCTTGTTTGTTTATGTACATTTCATTTGAAATCAAAGTGCATGACTTGGTTCCTTAAGCCATCACGCATGGAAATGCACGATTGGTGGTCCAAGAACCGAGAACCATGTCCCTTTGAGTCATAAACATGATAAGGGATGTGTTGGTGCACACATTTGCTTGAAATGCATTGCTATGCCTTGTTTTACCCTCTGCTGCTGTCAAAACAGGATTCTACAGGAAGGTTTGGCCGGCCGGCCATCTTTAGTGCCGACCGACCAACAATTGATGGCCAGTGATCATTTCCTTTGGCCGGTGACCATTTCCCTTGGCCGGTGGTGTCCCACAGGGTTCATAGAGTGCACCTTGGGATTTGTGCGATGATCAGAGAAGGAAAACAGTGTGGACAGAGGCAACTTGTGCATGGCAATGGACTTCCGAGCGGAGCCGAGCATGCATTGCATTGGGCCCTCTTCCCGAGGCTGTTTATTGTTTTATTAGTTACTTGGCTTAACTAGTTTAATTGGTCTGTAATATTTAATTAGCTTGTAGGTTAGTTAAATCTGTATTATTCTTTCGGTCCCTCCGAGTGAGGGCGTATTTGTAATAAGTATGGGTGCGTGTGTGCATGTCTCCCAACCCTCACTTCTTTCCCCCTTTTACTTACCTGCTTTTGATGGTTAGTATTAGGACATGTCTAATTTAGCATCCTTATGTGCATCATTCATCAGTATTGCATGCACCGGGCTCGGCGTATCATGCTAACATCATAGTATTCCAAATCTAACTTGAATACGTGCTACTTGTTGCATCCCACATGCCATCCTAGGATTAGCCAAGCCTATTCTAGTGACATTCTGTATGCGTTGCATTAGCCACTTAACATGGACTTGGATCATGCATGATTGCTAACATGTTCTTTGTTTTGGCTCGAAGTACGATGTAAGTATTCATGCTTTAGCATCTTGCATGAGTGTGAATGTTAATATAACAACATGCTTACCATGTGGCTAAATGCTTATTTGATTAACTGCCTGAATGCCTGTGGGTGAAGGTTGGATTGTTTGAGTTGGAACAACTCATTGAAATCCGTGCTTTAGCCTACTTGCGAGTAGCAAATTCCAAACCATTTTCCAAACGAGCAGATATGCAATACTTTGTTCCAAATTAGGCGATCTAGTCTATACTTTTGTGTTGTGCGCATCACATAGTAAGATTAACTAATTAATCGGAATAAGAACGCATAACGTTTTCAAAACAAGATATCATGGTTAGTAGAGGCCGATCTTTGATCGGGCAAGCAGGGGTGCTCATAGCTGAGCTGACCTTCCCCAATCGTACCCAAGTTCCCGAGCCGAGGCAACTTTGGTGATGACGGACACGTGGCCTTAGGCAAACGAGTCAGGGTTTTCTAAATTCCCCCCATAAAAAATATTTAGGTGGCGACTCTGTATCTGGCAAAGCAGTCCATGTTTGGCATTTCTTTACAAAAATCTGTTTTCTCAAAACGATTTGCCGGATTTGGACTCTTTGGTTCAGATTAAGAACCGTGACAATTTGAGTCCGAACTGTAGCACGGAGGCCCTCACGCGGGGCGCGTCTACAAGCACGTGAGCCCCCCAGACCCCATGTGGCTCCGCCACTAAGTACACCTTATTTATACTTTAGTTAATGAAATTGAAGAGTAGTATTGAAGTTGCTCTAATTCACGCTAATTAATTAAACTGCAAAGTTAATGACATTTTGTTGTTCACTCCTACTAACCCTAAGTGAATTCAAATATAGAATGTGATTCTAAGACTAATAGTCCTAAAAATGCTAGTCCTATCAAATTCAGTTTATCGAAACATAGCTTACCACCGGGGGTGGTGGCCTAGTGGAGAAGGCATCCTTCTCCACAGGTGTGACTCAAGTTCAACTCCTGGGGGGAGCGAAATGCTAGGTAATTCTGTTGGAAAAAATAGTTTATATAGGATTATTTTGGGCCGACTTTGAGCCCAAAATTGAGTGGGCCCCAAACGTCTTTTGGGGTAGGTCCGAAAAGGTAAAGTGTTCATTGCCGTGGGGCAAGTCACACGGTCCATTTATGAGTAAATGGGAACTTGAGGTCGTTTTCGGGTTCGTGGAATTGGACATTTAAAATTTCAAATGTGGGTTTCCTTGTGAAGCTTGTCCCACATTGAAACTTTAAGAGAGCTTTGTTGAGTTTATAAGCTCTAACTTACAACACTTGGGTTGGGCCCCAAGAGGCACCCCAAGTTTGTAGAAGGGAGGAGTTATGGACAAAGTGAACCTTAGCCTAAACCACCACACGCGCGTCGCCGCCGTGCCGGGCGCGGGTGTGGGTCTGGTCGGTTCTAATATTAATTTTTTAGACAAAATTCGTTTGAATTTTTTCCAAAATTCTTGCGGTAAAATTTTATTTTCTGAACCGAAATAAATTCAAATTTGAATTTATTTTTTCTGTCTATATATTTCCTCTTCCAGTCCATTATTTCTGAACAGATTAATCTGTCCAAACAGTCACCTTTTGTGCCTATATATAGATCCATTTCCTGCAGTCCAAGTGATCCGAAAAATCAGTCTGAATATTTGTCTCTTTGCTGTCCATTTTGTTCTAGTGCATTTATTCTTCATATATTAGTTTTAGAATAAATATTCAGAGAGTTAGATCACATGTTTGGTTCACCAAACAATTTGTTTTGGAGTGCTACTACAAATTGGTTAAGATCATTGTATCTTGGGAGATAGACGCCACTCAACCGTAAGCACTGTAGCGGGGCGAATCTGTTTTAAAGACAGAGTGCCACACACTCGACTTGGTCTTTGAATTAGTTATTCGGTTCTACAAAATAAATACTGTAAGTTTTATTTTATTTTGTTTGAATTGTTTCAAATTATTTTATTTACACAAAAGATTGTTCCAACAATCTTAACACAGATTCAAATTATTCTGTTTACAGAATTTTTTGTTTGTTTTCCTTTTTCATTCTTCGTGTATAAAAAATTATTTTCTGTGGATTTACAAAATAATATTCTGGTTGGAAAAACAAAGAGTGATTATATGCTATTTGACAGATAGTAGTAATATACTGTCTATTTTCTTTGACAACTAGTAGTAATATACTGGTGTCATTAACAATTCAGAATATACTTTTGTGGAATTTGTTCAGAAATTAATTTTGGGTTTTAGAAATTATTTTCTAAGTTTTCATTAATTAAAAGGGAAAATCGGTTTAAGGTCCCTATCCAGCTTTTAGTAATGGATTAGGTTCACAATGTGTTCTTTTGTAGCCTAAGGTCCCTCAATGTTATTTAGAGTGTAAAATACCTGTCTTACCCTTGTTTATAATATACGTTGTTTTGAATTTGGCAGCTAAAGATCATATTGATATTTTGTGGGAGATTACGTGAGGATGAACTTGACGATTCAGATTTTTGTGGAGATTTTCTAGGGTTTTTGTAGGTGTTGAAATCCTGTTCGTTGTTTGTAGGTGTTGAAATCATGTTCGTTGTTTGTAGGTGTTGATCGATCGTGTAGGAGTTGAAATCTGGTTCATTGTGTTTGATTTGATTTCATGTGGAGTTGAATTAGATAAGTTTTCAATTTTTGATTTGATTTGATCGTGTAGGTGTTGAATTAGGTTTTTGTTTTTTGTTTTGATCAATGTAAGAGAAACGAACTCAGTGTAGTTGTTTTTGATTTTTGAAGTTAATTTTTCATTATCTGTTATTGATGAATTTTCGATGGAGTTGATTTTGATTTTTGGAGTTGCTTTTTCATTCTCTGTCAACATTCTTATGAGTTGCTTTTTAGTGCTTTGTTTTTCTGCGTTTTTGTGCTCTGTTTTTTGTTCACTTTGCATTTTTTGTGTAGTGCAGAGAAAATTGCAGGTTTGTTACTATAATTGAACTCAAATCACAGAGAAAATTGTAAGCTTGTAGTGCAGTGAAAATCACAGAGAAAATTGTAAGTAGGCAGAGAAATTTACAGACGTAGCAATAGAGTAGTAAGTGTTTTATTTTTTTTTTTTAAATTTTTTTGAATTGAATGTTTTGTGAATATAACAGATCTTCTCTGTGATTTTTTTATGTGCTTGTGTTTAATATATTTTTGTCTCTTGATGTTAATGTGTTTTTGTTTTTGTTATATTGAAAGTGAATATAAGTTCACAAATTTCTCTGGACTTTTCTTTGTAGTCCAGAGAAAATTATATGATTGTATTACAAATGATAAGTATTACAAATTTCTCTGGACTTATATGTTGTGTTTTTATGTGTTTTTATATGTTTGCACTTTTCAAAATTTTCTGATATGTTTTCTTTGCACTTTTCATTTTTTTTTTTTTTTGCACTATTTATGTTTCTGCACTTTTCTTTGTAGTATAGAGAAAATCGTAGGTTTGTTATTATAATCCAATGAAAATGACAGAGAAAATGTTAAGCTTGTAGTTGAGTGAAAATCACCCTTGAAGTTGGTGTCTTGATCTTGATGCTTATTGCTTCTTCAACTTGGATTTGTTTTTTTTGTGGTGTTTTGGTGCTGCTACTGCGTTTTGATCTAAGATCATAAGACGCAGACACAGAGACTTTTGGTTTCTTTTTCGGGGTTTGTGGGGTTGTGCTGCTTCTGCGCTTTGCCATTTCTATAGAATGAAAACATAAACATTAAATCCCAGAGAAAATTACAAGGTAGCAATGATTACACAACAGAGAAAATTACAAGGTAGCAACATAAACATGACAGAGAAAATTACACAACAGAGAAATTTTGAGGAAATGGAGCATTGAACAAAATAAACATGCCAGAGAAAATTAGACACAAGACATAAACATAATGTGGCCAGAGAAAATTATAAATGCTGCTAGAGAAAATTAGACACACAAGTAAGAAAAGTAATTTAGCCAGAGAAAATTATAAATGCCAGAGAAAATTAGACACACCAATAGAGTAGTAAGCCGCAGATAATTTGCTTGAGAAAATAATGAAGAAACATAAACATGCCAGATAAAATTACACAATAGAGAAACACAAATGTAGCAAGCCAGAGAAATTTACAAAAACAAGAACACAAGAAGCTTCAATAAGAAGCCCCAAATGCACAGAAAGCAGTTCAATTTTGACAGTTGGAAGGAAAGCAACCATCATCAGTTGGAAGTAAAGAAATTCTGGACTTCCAAAGAATTTCTCTGTATTCAACCCAGAGAAAATTCAAATTTCTCTAGTCCAGAATTTCTCTGGAACGATAAAACTCTGATTTGATTAATTTGTCTTTGGTTTTGCTGCTGCTGATTCAATCACAATTTCCTGCACAAACAAATTAATAGTTCTTCTATGAGTTTGTGATAGATTTTCTTTAAACTTAATGCTATGAATTTCTCTGGGTTGAATCCAGAGAAAATTCAAATTTCTCTGGATCACTTTAAGCCTTCCTCTACTGCTGCCTCTTCCTCAAGCTTCTTTTTCCAATATTCTTCAAGTAGGGGTCCAAATATTGCTTTTCCAGACTAAACCCAAAAAATCAAAAGACGTTATATTCAACACTCAGAGAAATTTTGAACCTGAAGATGTTATATTCAACACTGGATATATATATGTGCTGACATTGTATATATATATATGTGTCATATATATTAATATATATATATATGTTTGCAACCATAGATAAGATAACTAAGAGTGACTGTTTGATTATGGTTGCAAATGGTCTTAATTGATTAATTGTCATATATATACTAGTCAAGACAGTAAGCAACAGATTGTATATATATATATGTATGTATCATATATATATAATACATCTATCAACTCCACTCCACTCTGTTTGTTTACCCAGAAAATCAAATTTGCCAAAGTTAGTGCTTTTGTTTTGCTGAATTTGTTTTCGTACTCGTCGGAAAATACCCAACACCAGTACCAGCATCACAAAGGAGAATATCCAGTAGACAGGTCAAAAAAATCAACTCATCTGAAGATGAACAGACGTAGGGTATTTTGGTCCAAGAAATTGATAAAATGCGCGGGTATTTGGTTAGGGACCTGAGGCAGTATTACATTTTTTAATGTCCTTTATGCAGAAAATTGTTATTATTAGGGAGCTTAAAAAAAAAAACCCCTAATTAAAATTCTGTTTCAGTATTTTAATTATTGAAGTGTTACAGAAATTTAATTTTCTGTGTGGAATTAATTTGGTTAAATAAAATTATATTTTATTTTATTTCCAAATTAATTGGAAAATAAAAGTTACATTCTTGTTTCTTTTATTTTTATAGAATTTAATTTTGTGAATTTGGATATCGGAAGACCATTGATTGCATTTTCATTGGTTATGCTAAGAATAGTAGTGCATATCGGTTTTTGATTCACAAATTAGAACATACCGAAATGCATGTAAATACTATTATTGAGTCTCGGAATGCATCATTCTTTGAACATGTATTTCCAAATAAGACTAGACAAGAGACTAATAACAATAAGAGATCTCATGATGCTATTACTAGTTAGGATCAAGAACATGATCAAGAACAAGAGTTAGATCAAAATGAAGAAGAGGAATCTAGGCGTAGTAAACGTGCTAGAACCTCAAAATCTTTTGGTCCAGATTTCCTGACTTTTTTGTTAGAAAATGAGCCTTTAACTTTTAAAAAGGCTATGTCCAGTCCTGAAGCTCCTTTATGGAAAGAAGCTATCAATAGTGAAGTTGAATCCATCTTGCAAAATCACACTTGGGAATTGGTAGATTTGCCACCAGGTTGTAAACCTCTTCGGTACAAGTGGATTTTTAAAAGAAAATTGAAAGCGGATGGATCAATTGACAAATACAAGGCAAGACTTGTGGTCAAATGATTTAGACAAAAAGAAGGTCTTGATTACTTTGACACATACTCACCGTTTACTATAATAACATCCATTAGAATGCTAATTGCCATTGCATCTCTATACAATCTAGAAATTCATCAAATGGATGTGAAAATCGCTTTCTTAAATGGTGAGTTAACTGAAGAAATTTACATGGAACAACCAGAAGGTTTTTCTGTTCTAGGAAAAGAAAAGAAAGTGTGTAAATTGGTTAAATCTTTATATGGTTTAAAACAAGCGCCAAAGCAATGGCATGAGAAATTTGACAAAACAATGATGTCAAATGGATTTAAAATTAATGAGTGTGACAAATGTGTTTATATTAAAAACACAGACAAAGGTTATGTCATTGTATGTCTTTATGTAGATGATATGCTCATCATAGGTAATAATAATGACATGATTAAAACTATCAAGAAAATGTTGAATAAATATTTTGACATGAAGGACATGGGCATTGCTAATGTAATTCTTGGTATGAAAATTACCAAAACATCAGAAGGATATGCTTTGTCACAATCTCATTACATTGAGAAAATACTTGACAAATTTAGCAAAGATGATAATCATCTTGCTAGAACATCTGTAGATGTTAATTTATATCTTTCTAAGAATGTACAGGAAAGTATTTCTCAATTAGAGTTTGCCCAAATTATTGGAAGCTTAATGTACTTGATGAACTGCACTCGCCCGGATATAGCTTATGCAGTGAGTAAATTAAGTAGATATACGAGTAATCCGGGAGTAGAACACTAGAAAGCAATTATAAGGGTTCTAAGATATCTCCGATTTACTCACAACATTGGGCTTAATTATACTAGATATCCAGCAGTACTTAAAGGATATTGTGATGCATATTGGATATCGGATACTAGAGACTTGAAGTCCACTAGTGGGTATGTCTTTACTCTTGGTGGGGCGGCTGTATCTTGGAAATCTTCCAAACAGACTTGTATTGCTAGATCTACTATGGAATCAGAATTTATAGCTTTAGACAAAGCTGGGGAAGAGGCAGAATGGTTTCGCCACTTCCTTGAAGATATTCCAATTTGGCCAAAACCGGTGCCTGCTATATGCATACATTGCGATAATCAATCAGCAATAGGTAGAGCACAAAGTCATATGTATAACGGTAAGTCACGACACATTCGTCGTCGACATAACACCGTGCGACAACTACTCTCTAATGGAATTATTTCCATTGAATATGTTAAATCTAAAAACAACATAGCGGATCCACTAATCAAAAGGTTAGCAAGAGAGTTAGTTGAGAATTCATCGAGGGGAATGGGACTTAAGCCTATTAAATAAGAGTTACCACAACGGCAACCCAACCTAGTTGACTGGAGATTCCATGATCTAGGTTCAAAGGGACAACCGAGTTGTGAATGACTTAGAAGGATCACTGAGGAGTTCAACTCCTACCCATTTTTATGATGAACTAGTGATGTCTGCAGCGTTCTAGGTTAAGTAATACTTTTAATGATTCTTATGTCTAGGTATACCTAGTGGAGTATGGCAGGATACTTTTCATAAGAATCACCTATATGAGTGTGAACTGGGCTGGTTCTATGAGATTTGTGAAGGGTTACAATTCTCTAGAGCACTCATGAAAGACCAGGTTGTTCAGGGCCAAAATGAACACAATAGTGAGAACTAAACTGTGTCTGGGAATATACTGTGTGAGTTCTATTGTCTTGGTTTACACAAACGGCTGAACAGTTCAAGACATCATGTTCACTGGTTAGCTAGTAAATCCGATAGTGTCTCACAAGGGAAGGTTCAAAGCCAAAAGCTACCTATCCTTTGCAGAATATTTCCAATTTCTGTACTCTCTGTATTTAGATCATGTTGTTGCATTTTCTCTCCATCAAATTCCATTCATGTGGGGAATTGTTGGAAAAAATGGTTTATATAGGCTTATTTTGGGCCGACTTTGAGCCCAAAATTGAGTGGGCCCCAAACGTCTTTTGGGGTAGGTCCGAAGAGGTAAAGTGTTCCTTGCCGCGTGGCAAGTCACACGGTGAAGACGGTTCGTCAAAACCATTTATGAGTAAATGGAAACTTGACGTCATTCTCGGGTTCGTGGAATTGGACATTTAAAATTTCAAATGTGGGTTTCCTTGTAAAGCTTGTCCCACATTTAAACTTTAAGAGAGCTTTGTTGAGTTTATAAGCTCTAGCCTACAATACTTGGGTTGGGCCCCAAGGGGCACCCCAAGTTTGTAGAAGGGAGGAGTTATGGACAAAGTGAACCTTAACCCAAACCACCACACACGCACGTGCGCGCCAGGCGCGGGTGTGGGTCGTGTCGGTTCTAATATTAATTTTTTGAACAAAATTCGTTTGAATTTCTTCCAAAATTCTTGCGGGAAAATTTTATTTTCTGAACCAAAATAAATTCAAATTTGAATTTATTTTTTCTGTCTATATATTTCCTCTTCCAGTCCATTATTTCTGAACATATTAATCTGTCCAAATAGTCACCTTTTGTGCCTATATATAGATCTATTTCCTGCAGTCCAAGTGATCCGAAAAATCAGTATGAATATTTGTCTCTTTGCTGTCCATTTTGTTCTAGTGCATTTATTCTTCATATATTAGTTTTAGAATAAATATTTAGAGAGTTAGATCACAGGTTTGGTTTGCCGAACAATTTGTTTTGGAGTGCTACTACAAATTGGTTAAGATCATTGTATCCTAGGAGATAGATGCCACTTAACCGTACGCACCGTAGCTGGACGAATCTGTCTTAAGGACAGAGTGTCACACACTCGACTTGGTCTTCGAATTAGTTATTCGGTTCTACAAAATAAATACTGTAAGTTTTATTTTATTTTGTTTGAATTGTTTCAAATTATTTTATTTACATAGAAGATTGTTCCAACAAATTCCAGTGGCTCTCTACTGAGATCTCGCTCTGTACTCCGATCGAATTCTGGACTTGTTTGTGGCGTATAGTTGAGCTCCACTGGTGCCTCGCTAAGACCTCACTCTGTACTTCGATCGAATTCTGGACTTGTCTGTGGCGTATGATTGAGCTCCACTGGTGCCTCAGTGGTGGATCACCATGAGTTGACTCCACTGGTGTGTCGATGGTGGATCCCTTTCTATGAGTTGGGTTAAATCTTTTGGACTTGTCTGTGGCGTATGATTGAGCTCCACTGATGCCTCAGTGGTGGATCACTATGAGTTGGCTCCACTGGTGCCTCGATGGTGGATCACTTCCTATGAGTTGGGTTAAATCGGGCTAGTAATGCCGTGATGACACCTCAAAGCATCTTTTTTTTCAGATAAAAAAACAAAAAACAGACAAACATAGCCTAAATAAATAGGAGGAAAGTCTTGACTAACTACTCAGAATTGTCTATCACGAAATCGACTCAAAAAATAAATGGAGAGTTGAGATTTAAATGATGTATTGTTAGTCCATATATAAATTAAATTTAAACCACACATTCATAATTCGGGATAAAATTGTGAGTATAAATTGTGGGTACATAATAGTGTGATTGTTTCCTATCCCTTGAATTTGGTACGTAAGTCCACCTATTTTTAATTTTTTTTTTTTTTTAAAAAAAATCCTTGAGCACAGTCAACTGGGCTTATATATTCATTTATAACACATTAGTAAAAGCTTTAGCTGAAATCTTCATCAACCAATTTTCAAATATGATAAAAATTGTTGCATTTTTAGTTCGTCAACTGAGAGAATTCCTACTTACTGTTGTAACAAACAACTATTGCTGGCCAAAATAATATTTTAAAAAATAAAAATATTTGACTTTTTTTTTAGATAGGAAAACTATTCGACTTTTAAAAAATTTGAGACCGATAAATAATTATTTATAGAAATTATGTCAACTGTTTGACTTTTTATTTCCTAAATATAAAAAAAGAACCTCCCCCACAAAGTGCAAGGCCTGAATTCCCCCAAACCTCTTCAAATGAGGACACTTGGGCTTGTTCTATAGGGCATATCCCTATACCAAGCAACCACTGAGTCACAAACTATCTGACTTGTTTAATTTTTCTTAGTTGCCAAATAACTATCACAATGAATAAATAAATATATAGAAATGTGATTGGCCATTTTTATAATTCAAAGGTATTTTAATGATTTTTTATTTTTTTTAAAAAAAATTAAAAATATACTTTCTGAGATTTATTTAAAATACAGATTGGTCCTGTAGTTCTGGAAAACCATAAATGCCTCTTTATTATAATTTTTATTAATACAATTAATAGAAAAAATAAAATTTGTAAATACTCTCTTATACACCAGTAAAATTACCTGATTATTAATTGAAATATATTTTTGACATTATTAAAAAATATTAATTGACTTGATAATTTATTAATGAAAGTGGCCATTTGTTAAGTAATTAGAAACTTGAATGGGTAGTATGTAATTTTTAGAACCACATGAGACAATCCGTATTTTAAGTAAATCTCAATGAGTGTATTTGTAATTTATCTTCTTCTTCTTATTATTTTATTTTCTTTTTTATTTTTATTTTTTTATTATTTTTTTTAAGTGGTATGCTCACAAGATGAGACAATGAATAGCGTGAGATCATCTATCTCATTTTCTATATGATTTTTTGTTCCATATTCTTTTGAGTATTAATTTGAATGGTATGGCAATATGAAATTGAAATAGATATAAAATAAAATTTTAATATTCTTTAAAGATGAGACAGGAAACGAGATGGATGATATGTGTCGACGCTTTGAGATTAGATGTTTTACTTTTGTATCACTATTTGTTTCATATTCTTTTAGCTATTAATTTTAATAATATAGCAATATGTATGAGACAGAAAATAAGACAAATAATGGGATAAATGATCTGTGTCACCACATGTGTAAGATCATTTGTCCCAATTTTTATATCATTGTCTATCCCATATTTTTTTACCCATTAATTTTAATGATAGCAGTTGAAGCCCTAGACAACTAAAGTGTTTGGCTAGGGCCCAACTAGAGGATGAGATTTCTTGTTTTTGTTTTTGTTTTTGTTTTTTTTTTTTTGTATTTTTGCTATATTGTGTATACATATAAATCAAAATTTTAGGTGAAGCAACCCTTTAGATGCTCTCTCTGCCCATGCTGAATACCCCCGAATGGTTCGGTCGAGTAGGGCCAGGAGTTGGTTTAGGGAATCATGGGGCCTTACTTATTTAGGTCGACTCGATTGTAAAATAGGATGATTGATAGAATCGATATTTCATAGAAGAATGACCGAGGCCAAAAATTATCCATTACTTACCAATTTGATCGCTTGTCTTATTTACCGTTTGCTTTAGTGGGTGATTTATATTTGGTTCTGTCGGGTTGCTTGACTCGGGCCGATGGCGTTTCATTAATAAATAAAAATAATTAAATCTTAAATTCTAGTGACACTATAAAAAATTTTGGTTTTAGAGACCAAAATATAGGGATAAAATTATTTTTTAGGGACCAAATAATTTTATTGTAAAAAGTGTCATTATTATATTTTTAATAACAAAAATTGGGCATTAATGAAGAATTATTATCCTTCTAGGACCAAATTTTTTGTCTAAAAAAATAAACCATTTTGAGACCAAATTATTTTGTACCTAAAATTCTATTTATTAGTGGCATTTTCAAAATTTTGTTGCTAAAAGCCTGATTTTTGACTTTTCGAAACGTCCTTTTAGCGACTATCCTCATGGCGATGAAAATTGGTCCCTAAATGTCTTTTGCAACAAAATTTTCACTTTTAGAGACCAAAATATTTGGTTTCTAAAACTTTTATATGTTGTAGTGTGAGAGCAGGATTATGATCAATAACATAAATATGAGAGATACATTTTGATTTTCTATATAACTTCAAAAAATTAAAATCATTAGACGAAAATTTTAAAAAAATTTGTCTTGATTTCGAATCTCATATTAAACAATTCTTTATTATTATTTTAATATTGACGACTTATATTTGTTTCCATAAATAAATTTTTAAAAGAAGTTTTGCAAAATAAAAGTTTAATTGACATAGTAAATTAGTATAAAAAAAATTATAGAATATTATTGACAATACATGTAACAGTGACTTTTGTAAAAATGGAGTTTTCCAAAATTAAAATTAATAAAATCATATTTGGGATCGATTATACTACAAGAAATATTAAATAGATTAGTCATAATAACCATTGAAAATGGCATATAAACATTTAATTAGTAATTTTATAATAAAATAACACTAATAAATTTTAAGTTTTTTTTTTTTTTTGAACGGCAAGACGAAAAGCTTTATTGATGAAAACCAAACAAAAGGAGAATACATCAATAAAGAGGAGCTTGGAGCTAAGCGAAGCTCCAACCTCCTAGTTGGTGAGAAACCAACAGAAAGATAAAAACAGAAATAAACCAATAGAACAGATCAACAGATTAGAAAAGCAAAACCAAACCTACCCAGATTCATCTCAAAACAGAATCAGTGCAGCCAAGGTCTGAGCAGAACAGAACTGAGCCAAGACCAAAGCAAAACAGATAAGAACTCTAAGAGACACTCATCAGATCAGCACCCCCAGAAGAATTTCAAACCTCCCAAACTAAATTCAAAGCAAAAAACAGAGAAGCCCAACTGAAGTGAGCCAAGAACTGAGCCAGGACCAAAGCAAACAGATCAGAACTGACCAGAACTGAACCCAAGTGCAGTCCAAGAGATACACAGCAGATCATCAATCCTGCATCCACACAAACCAGCTGAAGCCTTCCAAGCAAAAAATCAGTGCAGCCCAACTGAATTCAATATAAGCCAGTTCTCTGTAAAACAGAAATGAACCCCCTCCAGGTCTGTGCACGCCAGAAACACTGCTGCAGCTGCAAAAACACTCAACCCCGACCACCTAAACAAACTCGAATCTGACTGATATTGTAAAGAAAATCATTAATGGAGAATGGCCAATCCTTAGAGGATGCTTTCAGCCAAATAGCTAACCTGATAATAATGGATTCCTTAAGCTCCTCCATATCCGGTTGAACACAATTAAACAAGCAATTATTCTGATGTTTCCAAATAGACCACATTGCAACCAGAGGGATAGCAAGCCAAACTCTCCTTTCAGCTTTCATGAGACAGGTACCAGCCCACCAGTGCAGCAAGCCTTCAACAGAGCCAGGTATAACCCAGACCAGACCCCACCACTTCACTAACCAGACCAGACTTCCAGATCAGAGGACATGAAATGAGGACATGTGAAGCAGAAGTAAAAATTAAAAAGTAAAATAAAGAACCACCTTTGAAAATTTTGCAAGTGTTGTTTGGGATGTGCTATATAAGTGCACTTTTTAACTTTTTGACTAAAAGTAAAGAAAAAAAATGTATAGTTGGAATAATTTTTTGATTTTTTATGAAAAGATGTGTAATAAAATCAAAATGATCATTCTACCCTTATTGACTTTTTGACTTTTAATTTTTCAACTTTTGGGTGGTTGAATTTAAAGGGCAAAATAATAATTTTGCCCTCTAGGCTTCCCCCAAGTATGGATTTTTTTGACTCTTTAAGTAACTTTTTAACTTTTGTAGATTATGCCAAACCAATGGCAATACGTAATAGATATGAGACAGATGATCTGTGTCAGGGTCAATGTGAGATCATCTATCTCACTTTCTATATCTTTGTTTGGCTCATATTCTTTTAGTCATTAATTTTAATAATATGACGATATGTAATCGACTGTTGGCACTATAATTAAACCATTAATTCGAAAGTGACACGAGGCAAGCAAAGATAATTATATAGATACACAAGTCATTGAAGAATCTCACGTTCGAAAGCTACGCATGTGAGCAGTGGATGTGAGTTCTAGTAGCTAATAGGTAGTTATTCAACATGTGAAGAGCACAAGGGAAAGAAGTTATCAAGATAGCAGAAGTTATCAAGATAGCAGTTATTAGCAATTATACACACATAAAGAGAAGAAGTGGCCCTAAGAAGTATCTACAAGAAATCACGGTGACGAAAAGTAGCTCAACTGCTTCAAAGGCCCAGAGAAGACTATAAATAGATGAAAGTAAAGATGAAAGAGCCTCCTCGAACAAATCTAGATTTTACATCTTTGTTATTTCATTTATCTTTAAATTTCAGTGCTGCACTTACTTTTCTTAGGAGTAGATTAAAGTAACTCTTGTATTTTCAGAATTCAATCTATGAAATTGCCTTTATTAAAAATAATATTTTGTAATTGCATTATCCAGTTAATCAATTATATTTTATGTCCAGTCTCTCTCTCCCATTTTGTTTCGAATTCAAGTTTTATTGCATTGGTTCTTACTAAAACATAATCAGTAAAATCTTCTTTATTGAGACTAAAAAAACTTAATCACAATCACCTAATAAGTAAATTGAATTATAAATTCTGTAAGAACTTTTCAAATCTTTACTAGCAGGTGACAATTACATTTTTATTTTTCAAAGTGTCAAAATAGCCAACATATGGAGACAAAGAATCTAATCACAAATAACCTTGTGTGTATAGTAAAATAAACAAGTACTTTTAGATTCTTTCTTTAAAACGAAGGATTGTTAAAATCCCCTGAGACATGGAAGATCACAATTAATTGATATGATCAACATATCAAATTTAACACTCCCGCCCCCCAATTAACTCCAATAAACTATTATAGGCGGTGCAATATCTTCAAAAAAACAGTTTGAAGGTACTTGTTGACTTTTGTGTGTATATATATGTGGAGTCACCAAGTTAGTTATATTGCATTGTTGAAGAGACAGAGATCTAGAGAGAGAGAGAGAGAGAGAGAGAAAAACACATCTAGAGAGAGAGAATGAAGTACAATCAGGTGACATTGAACTGTGGCTCAACCATACCCATCATGGCTTTGGGCACTTATTCTTCTCAAAATGATAGAGAAGAAACCAAACATGCAGTCCAAACAGCTCTTAAGGTATGCATGAGATTTTCTCTTATCAAATTTTTCTATTCCAAAACACTTATTATAGTGATTTGAATTATACTTTGTGATTTTCGTCTCTCGTGATTTTCATATGATTCAAATCAATAATTACAAGTGTTTTGAGACAATTGAACATAGAGATTTGATGACAGAAGATACTTGATAACTTGCATGACTGCATAATTTTTATACAATGAAGCCCGCATCTTGAATGTATTTGGATGACACATTAAATATTTTTGTATACTTTTCTATGTAGGTAACATTTTTGTAAAAAGCATGCATGGCTTTACTTTTAAATTTCTATGATAAATTATATGTATATATTTGCAAGAAAATGGTTTTAAGTAGTGTTGTTTTTGTTGTATACGTATTATGTACAACAGATGGGGTATAGGCATTTTGACACAGCAAAAATATATGGTTCAGAAGCAGCTGTGGGAGAGGCATTAACAGAATCAATCCTTAATCAGACGGTTGAGAGAGAAGACATTTTTCTCACTTCCAAACTGTGGGGAAGTGATCACCATGATCCTGTCTCAGGACTCGCTCGAACTTTAAAGTAAGCATATATGCAATAAGAAATTTCATAGACATTTCAAATTATGATAATGGAGACTACACTACAATCTATGTAATTTTATTAGCAAATTTTTTTATTAGCCTAATAATGTCACCGTTGCACTCAATATTCATGCATAAATGGATTAAAAAGCATGATAGGTCAAACGATCGAATACTTGCATTACATGTGATGAGAATGAAAAAAAACACGAACGTTAAAAAAAATGCACCGAAATCACAGATTCCTTATTAGGGATTGGTAATTTCGGTGATCAAATATTTGAGTGATTATAGTTGTGCTTGATGTGAATATGCTTCCAACTTTCATGCATGGTTTTCTTATATGTATTTCTTGAGATTGATCATTACCCACGTCTCTGCATGAATTATATTAACAAAAAAAAGAAGAAAAAAGAGGGTAAATTACAAACACACCTCCTGAGATTTACTTAAATTACAAATTATCCCTTGTTGTTTTAGAAATTACATTATGCCCTCTAAGATTTCTAATTTTATAACAAATAGGTCCTTTTATTAATAATCATTAAGTTAATTAGCAATTTTTATAATGTTTAAAATTTTATTTCAATTAATAATTCCGATAATTTTATTATTGTATAGGTGAACGGTCAGAAATTTCACTTTTTCAATTAATTCTGTTAAATAAAAATTCTGACAGAGAAGTATTTGTAATTTTTCAAATCACAGAGGAAATTCGTATTTTAAGCAAATCTCAGGGGTATATTTGTAATTTACTCAAAAAAAAAAAAAGAAAAAAAAAGTGGACATATATATATATGTATTGTATATGTATATGTATATGTAGTATGTGTATGTATGGCAACTAGACTAGAGTATACTTGGTAGGAGGAGATAATTGTGTGGATCCCAAAAAATACACCCGTACGTAGATAACCGTCCTGAAATGGTACGTATTATTAGAATACTGTTTGTGGCTGTGGATCCCCAAAAACAAATATGCACATTATTGACAACTCCTATCTAACCATTTTGTTTAGAACTATTGGATGTGAAACAACTAATCTCATAATAACAGCAACAATGATTCATCCCCCCTTTTTCCCCCACCCCCTTTGACCCCCTCTCTCTCTCATTGGTCTTCTTTTCTTTTTCTTTTTTCTTTTTTTTCCTGCTCCTCCAATCACCACCCGCCACGTGGCAAAGGGGGGTGAGGGGGTGACCCCCAAAAGGGGGTCCCAAGCATTATTCTAATAACAGTTACGGAAGTGATTCATCCCCCGAAAGGGGGAGCCCCGAATCCCCCGATTTTCCCTTTTAAGTAAAAAAAAAAAAAAAAAAGAAAACAGAAAAAAAAAAAAAAACAGTTTGCCAAAAATGAAAATTAGGGGATTAGGGGGAGTTTTTTTAGGGGGATTTTCATTTTCCTAACAGTTATTTGAAACAGTTTGATAGCAGTAGTTACATGAACGATATTTTGAGGGTAAAAAAAAGTGACATACACAAACAGGCCAATTAAAGAGTTGACTTTATATAATAGTATAGACTAGAGAGATAGAGTTGTAATAATATATAATATATATATATATGAAAAGTTTGGAATCCCAGATTTATCTATCCAGAATTTTCTGGGTAAGTGGTTATGTGGTGAAGATTAAATTTGTGTAATATAAGACCCATGTATAAAATAAATCTGAACTATAAAATGATAATTCTAGATAATTTCTGAATAATTAAGTCTGGGTTTATAATATTATTGATATATATATATATATATTGATTGGGTGTGTTATATTGTAGGAGGTTGGGGATGGAACATGTGGACATGTACCTGGTGCACTGGCCAGTGAAGTTGAAGCCATGGGCTACAAATGCAGTCCCAGACGAAGCTGAGTTCGAACCAGTGCTGGACCTGGAGACCACTTGGGGTGGCATGGAGAGATGCTTGGACATGGGATTGTGTAGGAGTATAGGTGTCAGCAATTTCTCCACCAACAAGATCCAACGTCTCTTAGATTTTGCTTCTATTCCTCCTGCTGTCAATCAAGTAATGCTCTTTTTCCCTTTTTCAAATAATTCTACGGATACACAACTAATTACAGAATTGATCGTAAAAAAAAATAAGTAGAGTAACGTGGGTGAACAGAGCTCACTCTTTAGTAGCATATGTGTATGGCCATCATTATTTTTGTTCTTTTGTATGTAGAGCAATGTGAGTAGATGGACCGGATTCTTTCATTTGAATTGAAAGAAAAGAGCAGAAATAATGATTTATTTATTTTTGGTCTTGGTTTATATTCATCGTGTTTGGATTAGTAAAGAGAAGAAAAATCGTGTGAAATTGAAAGAAATTGAGTGAAACCAATTTCTCTTGAAATTTTCATTTTGAATCTCACTAAAATTGAAAAGATCGGAAAAGAGAGAGAGAGAGAGAAAAAAAAATAATAAATAAAAAAATCTGGTTTCTATTTTTTCATTAGGTCTGGCTCCTTTCTAGTTCGCAATTGAACTAGAAGGTGTTGTTGGATAGTGGTGGGCCAAAATCAAGGTACATCTCAATATTCTAAATCGTTTAATGTGTATAGTTCGTCGTGTATTATTCTTGTCAAAATCAAGTTAATTAGATATAAATAACCACTTGATCTTATCACATTTCTATCAACAATTTATTTTGAAAATCATACTTGCCGTTGATTGAAATGTGATTCGATTAAATTTCTATCGATATCTGATCAACGTGATTTTTTGAAAGAATTATGTAACCGATGATTTCTACACAGCGACCGGTTTTGATCATTAATATGAGTTCAGATTTGAGCCCACCACGGCCCAACTGTACCTCAATCCGCAACAGACTAGTTGCACCATTAGATATAGAAGAAATTTAAAATAAAAAAAAAAGAAAAAGATTGACACGTATAAATTTTTTTTTTTTTGGGTAATATAAATAAAAAAAATTAGTATAGTTTAACCAAATTAGAAAGAAGAGAAATTTTTTTTTTTACCTTCTTTTTTCTCTTATTTATCCAAACAAATTTTATTTGAGTGCCGCGCCCCCCCCCCTCAAAAAAAAAAAAAAAAAAAAAAAAAAAAAAACGAAAAGATGGTCTATTTCTTTTTCAACTTATTGAGAAGTCATTTTTGATATATATATATATAATCAAAAATCAAAAATCAAAAATTAAAAATAAAATAAAAAAACTAACCATGAGTCTTATAAGCATAAATTATGATTTCTAAATGAGATGTATAATTGAAAAATATAAGTCAAACTTGTAAGTTTGGTGTGATTTTAGTTGTGAAGTAGCCTCCATGTAAGTGATTATTTTATATCTCTTGGTCTATTATAAAATCAAATAAGGTTTAAGAGCTCAATGATTAAAAACTCTAATATTCTATTTGATTTATTAGAATTAAATAAAATAGTCATTTTTTAAACTCTCTTATCTTATATAAAATGATTATTCTTTTATAATGGTGAACTATATTTTTAATTTAAAATATATTATTTTTTTAATCAACCAAATATGAGACTAAATATGTTACTAAAATAATTATTCAATTTTATTTAATGAACCAAACATTAAGACATTAAACATCGCCACCATTAATTCTTTATCATCATCATCATGATGTTGCCATAATGTATAGGTGGAAATGCATCCAAGGTGGAGGCAAACAAAGCTTAGAGAGTTCTGTGGGGACCACAACATCCACATAAGTGCATATTCACCACTTGGTGGACCAGGGAATGCATGGGGATCAACGGCTGTGGTTGATCATCCAATCATCCAATCCATTGCCCTCAAGCATAAGGCCACCCCAGCTCAGGTGAAATAAATCAAAATCTCACCACATTTTCCTATTTAAATCTGCATTCATTAAGGCAATTTTTAATTTATATTCAAATTTATTATTGCACTATGTAATTTTTTTATTCTCTTTTTATTGATTATAAAAATTTTTAAAAATCTTTCATTTATGTTGGATGAGAGACTTTCTTATTCATCATAATATGTGAGTTCGAATTAAAAAAAAATAATAATAATAATAATAATAATTTATCTTCTTCTATTGGTCATGAAATATGAAAAAATTTACAGTCTCATGAAATATATATATTGTTTTTTGTTTTTCAGAAAGAGCTTTTCTATATCCCACAATTTTGTTTTTGTTTTTTTAAAAAGAAATAAAATAATTTGCAAATCAACATATTTTTGCCTTGGCTTGGACTTGCATGTGCAATAATCAATCTAAGCAATAATTAAGCTATTATTTCCTCCTTTCAAGCAACATAAGATTATCTTTTAAAAAAAATCTGTCTCCTTAACAAGAAATTATAAGATTGTCTTCTTTAAAATCTCTTATGTAGGTTGCCCTAGGGTGGGGGTTATCAAAGGGTGCAAGTGTAATTGTGAAGAGCTTCAACAAAGAAAGGATGAAGGAGAACATGGGAGCCCTTGATCTGAGATTGGACGATCACGATTTACTCAATATTGAAATGATGGAGGAGAGGAAAATTATGAGAGGAGAGTTCCTTGTCAATCAAACAACAAGCCCTTATAAGACCATTCAAGAACTATGGGATGATGAGATTTGATCATGAATCTATTATTGTAATACCAAGCTTTAATATTCCAATTAATGGCATGATTTAAAATTGATTATATGTTACATATGTTTGTAAGGGTGCAAGGGGACTGCACATACCATGGTGTAAGTTATAACAACCATGCAATTAGTGCATGCATGATAAATGAATTGAAAATATTAAATTTCAATCCAACAATATTATACATCTAGAAAAATTAATAAAAGTAAATAAATGAAATATGTTCATTATATATGTGGTCCACATCAAGTTTTATTATATATATATATATCTAATTTTCTTCTGAATATTTTTAAAAAATAAAACTATTTATGAAAATAATTTACTTTTGAAATTAATTATCAAACTAACCGCTTTTATGAATTGGAATTTCAATCTACGATTTAATTTTGAAATCAAATCTTCAACTTGCAATTCTATGTTGACTAAGAGAACATGAGATATGTCAGCAATCACTAAGAGAATGTGTCAACATGAAATCGCAGGTGCTTCAACTTTTTATCCCAAGACATCCAGTTATCTAAAAGAAAATAAACTAAACCCATACCTTTTTGAGGTATTTCAACTTTATATCCCAAAGACATCCAATTATCTAAAATTAGTGAACCAACCAATTCTAAAATGACCCAATTCACATTTTTGGAAGCATCAAACCTTAGGATTAGAAGGTATGGGACTTAATCCTATGTACTTTGGTAGCCAACAAGTCATGGGTTCAAATCTCATTAGCAGTCATTAGGGGATGCAAAACTTATGCTCATTAATCATGGGTTACGAACTCGTTACCACCATGCCTCTCAATGGGCTAGGGTAAGACTATGGCTCAATCTTTGTTGAGAGAGTGCTTGCCGTGCTTGAAGATCTGTCTAGGCTCGTCTTATCAGACTCTTTAGCGGGTAGGGGCTCCTACAATCAATGCCTAAGGAGGGTTCTTATGCACTGATCACCCTCTCTCACTTTTTTTTGTTAAGCAATGTTATAAACTATAGGGAGATAATCAAGGAAAGATGCTATCAACATATATAATCTTCTTTATTAAGCCATACATCCCTTACAATAGAAAGCCCTTTACAAATAAATAAAAATCACCCGATCTAAAAAATAAATAATTATCAATTATATAATAATATACCCAACCATTTCATGAGGACCTTTCAATTTCTATGAAGGTCCCATATTCAGCATTTCAAATTAAGCCAGGCTAACCATTTTGTAGCATTACAAGTCTTATTACAGTAGAGGGCTTGGGAGATGGAGTCGGGGCCAACAAACATTTCGCAATGGTAGTACATTTTAAAGACCACCAGTTTGCTGAAGCCCTAAATCTTTCAACATCCTCCAGCCTGTGTCCTTGTGCAGAACTTTTTAGGTTTGATGTCTGGCTTTTACACGACAGAGAGTCCAGTATCTTAGTCGTTTATAGCACATCTCTGCAACTTCGTTTCCTCATCCGGTCCAGATAAGCAACAAGGACCTATCAACAACACGAGGAAAATATACAAAAAGAAGTTACAAAACCAAGAGGGCGACAATCAATGAGCAATTGGTTATTGACAAAATGGACAAGGTTGGATAAAGAACGGGTAAGATTGCAAATAGCATTACGGGTCTGTTTGGTGTAACTTCTTGTAAGCTGAAAGTTGATAATTATAAATAAAAAGCTAACAGCATCGCTTTCCTTACTTCTCGTCGATAATCAACTTTTCTCAGTTAATTTAAGCTATTTATGCCTCATAAGTTGCAAGTAGAAACTATACCAACTACTCTAGCAGAGATTTTCAAAATTAAAATGGGTTATAAGTAGGCTCCATAAGCTGCACCAAACAGGGCCTATAGCAGCTTAGGGAGGCTATTCGAAACATTAGAGAAATTTCTTTTATCATTGGTACAATCTTAGGACCTTGGTAAGTATATTCTCACTTTTCAAATAGGATCATCTGTTTCCGCTGATAAATGTTTTTAAGTGGTTCTATTCTATGTTAGTTCATAAAGCAAGTTTTAGCATAAATAACATGAAAAAAATATATATAAATTTTCAAACAGGCACAAGATAGAAGATATTTGGAGTCCTCATCAAACCTGTTAATTAGCATGTAAGTTAACTCTCAGCTGGCAGTGTACCACTTCCATCAGAAACCGATGATATACCTTTCTCAATACACTGATAAAGAAACAATATCAAACACAGGTTTTAGAACCATCGTACAGGCGACTGACCAGAAAAATAAAATAGGATTTACAGACCAATTAGCTTAGACAAAGGAGAAAAACTAATCACTGATAATGTATTAGATCATTTCAAACAAGCTTCGAGTACAATTACCAGAGAAACATCAGGTGGTTCCCAAATGTAATTATTGGAGTAATGAAAATGAAATGATTTTGACAGTTTACCTTCTAGGACAATTCAGAGCAGTTTCTTCTACTAATAAACAAAATAATAAAAAAAACCAAACAGTTCCAAATGTTTACTAGATGGAACATTTCGATTTCATAATATGCTAGAGAAACTTCAGGTAAAATAACACTTTGTAAAAGATTTCTGGATCTTTTTCCACAGCAGTAAAGCAATTGATTATTTAATATAATTTATGCTAGCGTAGAAGATGATTATCTGAAAGAGCATAAGAAAATGACCAAATTTATTAACGGACTTCATTTCCTACCAAAAGTGGATTTTTACTTATTGCTAATGAACACAAAGTACTAGCCTAGTTTTATGACTCAGCTAGTGGGGCCACTACTGGTATCAACTTCTTCCAGGTTAGAAAAGAATATAAACGACTTGACCAATTCACGTAATGCAGCTATTCAAAAGAAGGGTTGGAAGACGAACATACCTGAAGAATATAACTATGCAGCCAATCCAGTGTTTGTGGAAAAGTTGTAGCTGATATATTGGTGACTGTTAGACCCTGTTCATGAGGTAAGAAAAAACACAACAAAGTGAACAAAAGAAAAACAATGAAGTTGACATTATTTTCCATTGTATTTTACAAATTGAAGCAGCCTAGCTGAAAACTGTTAGGGAAAATCGATGATTCCCCACAAGTAAATCAATCAATGGAATAAATAATGCGGAAAAATTAAATCAAAAGCAACACAAGATTTTTACGTGGTTTCCCTCAATGTGAGGTACGTCCACGGGATCGAAATCCGATTCCACTATCAACCACAAATAAGTTCAAACGATTACAAACGAGACACGAAAGATCTCACAAAACCACCCTTAGGTGAATTCCAAATAATCAAAATAACAAAGAGGAAAGACCTCACCAAATAGAAGAACCAAAATCTTTAGAACCAGAATTGTAGAAGATCCAAAATAATGACCCAAATCAACTTCACCAAAGCACCCAAACAAAGATGCACCCAAATCAATGTGCTGCTGCTTCACCAAAGCAATCTAAACAAAGATGCACCAAAATCAATGTGCTGCTGCTTCACCAAAGTAATCTACCCGAAGCACTATCTCACCAAGCCAAGAATATGATGCTGCCGTTTATTTTTCCTTGGGAAAAACAATACACCCATCATAATATTGTAAATCTAGGATTTTTTTAATCAAACCTTAGTTGTTTCCAAATTTGATTGGGTCTCCACAAATTAAATATAATATATAAAAATATATTATAATTAATACTAAACCAAATTAAACTCTTTTTCCAAAAACTATTGGGTCCCACACTCCAATAAGGAGGTATACCCAACAATTCTCCCCCTACCGACTTAGGTGGAGAGATCAACCATACCCGCTAAAGTTCGACACTTTAAATGTTTGTCCTTCGACAAAGTCTTTGTCAACATATCTGAAATATTATCATCTGTGTGAACCTTTTCGAGTTGCAACAATTTCGAATCTAACACATCACGAATCCAATGGTATCGCACATCAATGTGTTTCGATCTCGAATGAAAGGTAGAATTTTTACTCAAGTGAATAGCACTTTGATTATCACAATAAAGCACATACCTTTCTTGCTTCAAACCCAACTCTTGCAAAAATTTCTTCAACCATAACTCTTCTTTACAAGCTTCCGTAATGGCAATAAATTCAGCTTCGGTAGTTGAGAGAACACAATTTTTGTAATTTAGATTGCCATGCCACAGCTCCCCCTGCAAAAGTCATCAAATACCCCGAAATAGATTTCCTAGAATCAACATCACCAGCCATGTCAGAATCTGTGAACCCATCAAGCATCGACTTACTATCTCAAAACACAAGCACACCTTCGAAGTCCCTCGAAGATACCTTAGAATCCATTTTCCGCTGCCCAATGTTCTTTACCCGGATTAGAGAGAAACCGACTCACCACACCAACGGCGTGAGCAATATCCGGCCTTGTACAAACCATGGCGTACATCAAAGAACCAACTGCTGAAGCACAAGGAACTTTCAACATCTCTTCTTTGTCTTTCTCACTTGTAGGACATTGATTCGAACTAAGCTTGAAGTGACCCGCAAGTGGACAACCAACCGGCTTTGCTTTATCCATGTTAAACCTCTCAAGAACTTTCTCAATGTGGCTCTTGAGACAACCAAATCAGCCCCTTTTTGCGATACGACAATTTTCATACCAAGTATTTGCTTTGCCGGTCCCAAGTCTTTCATAGCAAAAGATTTACTCAACTCCAATTTCAACCTGTTAATCATGGTAGAATCTTGACCACAATTAACATGTCATAACATAAAGCAAAAGAATAATAAATTTGCCATCCGGGAAATTTTTCACAAACACACAATGGTCCGAAGTGGTTTTAGAAAAACCATTATTCATCATGAAAGAGTCAAATTTTTTGTACCATTGCCGTGGAGCTTGCTTGAGGCCATACAAACTTTTCTTCAATTTGCAAACAAATTTCTCTTTCCCTTTTTCCACAAAACCTTAAGGTTGCTCCATGTAAATTTCTTCTTCAAGATCACCATGAAGAAATGCGGTCTTCACATCAAGTTGCTCAACTTCAAGGTTCATAGTTGCAGCCATGCCAAGTACAACCCGAATAGAAGACATCTTTACAACCGGTGAGAAAATCTCATCAAAGTCAATACCTTTCTTTTGCCCAAAGCCTTTCACAACAAGACATGTTTTGTACCTCAGATTCTTCCTATCATTCTTCAATTTGAAAACTCACTTATTTTTCAAAATTTTCCTCCCCTTAGGCAACTTCACTAAGTCATAGGTGTGATTTTGAAGTAAGGAGTTCATCTCCTCTTCCATGGCCTTTTTCCAATCACCTTTCTTTGCATGCTCAATTGCTTCTTGGTAGCTCTCTGGCTCCCCTTGATCAGAAATCAACACAAATTCATTAGGAGGATACTTTCTTGAAGGTTGTCGGTCCCTTGTAGATTTCCTCAACTCAAGTGTGGTGGCGGTTCTTGAGTTGGATGCTCTTCCTCAATTTCTGGCTCAACTTCATTAGGATTAACTCATCCTCTACATCTTCAATAGGTGGCTGCACATCTCCCCCATTTTCATCATCAACTGAAGATGAAGGAGATGGATCTATGTCAATGAGATCACTAGTTTTTGGCTCCGGTTGATCACCTTTGCCAAAGTCTTCAATTGTTTGGTCTTCAAGAAACACAACATCATGGCTTCGAATGACTTTCTTGCCGACCGGATCCCACAATCTATACCCGAACTCATCACGCCTATAGCCAAGAAAAAAATACATTGTCTTGACTTACTATCAAGCTTGGACCTCTCATCCTTTGGAATGTGAACAAAAGCTCGGCAACCAAACACTCTCAAGTGCTCATAAGACACATCTTTGCCAGTCCAAACTCTTTTAGGAACATCACCATTCAAAGGATAGCAAGGAGACAAATTGATCACGTCAACCGCTGTACTCATTGCCTCACCCCAAAAGGATCTTGGCAATTTAGCTGTGTGAGAAGCAAACACCTTGTTCTTTCTACAATGGTGCGATTCATCCTCTCGACAACGCCATTTGTTAAGGAGTCTTCTTAACTGTCTTGTGGTGCCGAATACCTTGGCTGCGACAATACTCATCAAATGGCCCAATGTATTCACCACCATTGTCTGATCGGATGCACTTCAATTTCTGCCCTGTTTCTCTTTCAACCATGGCCTGAAAATACTTAAATACTTCTAGAACTTGATCTTTAGTTTTCAGTAGAAAGCCCAAACTTTCCTTGAATAATCATCAATGAAAGTAACAAAATAAAGTGCACCACCATGTGTTCTAATTTTAAAGGACCACAAACATCCGAATGAATTAACTCCAACATTTTCTTTTCTAGAAGCAACATTTTTATGAAAAGAAACTCTATGTTGTTTACCCGCCAAACAATGAACACAAGTTTTGAGATGCGTACCTTTCAAACCAGGTAGAAGCTCTTTCTTGAACAAAACTTGTAGCCCTTTTTCACTCATATGGCCAAGCCGCTTGTGCCATAATTCAGTAGAAGTATCATCTTCAAGTGCATTGACAACACCTTTACAAAATTTTTCCTTGCATCGAATAAAGTGTATGAGTCTTCTTGCACTTAGCCACCACCAAAGAACCTTTTGTGAGCTTCCATATTCCATCACCAAATTTTGTTGAAGCCTTCATCATCTAGCTTCCCAGTAGAGATCAAATTGAGGCGAATGTCGGGAACATGCCTCACATCTTTAAGCAACAATTTGCAGCCCAAATTTGTTCTAAGCAAACATCACCCATGCCGATAATCTTGGACAAACCTTCATACCCATTCGAACAGAACCAAATCTCCTGCAGTGTAGGTAGTGAAGAAATCAACTCGAGAAGTCACATGAAAAGAAGCACCAGAATCAATCAACCCGAGACTCTCTTGGCCCACAAATTGATACAATCATCTTCACAAACGACCATGAGATCATCGGTAGTAACTGCCGTGTGTCTTCTTGCTTCTTATCCACACTTTTGTCACGCCTTTTCTCCTTATTCTTGAGCTTCGGCATTCCCGCTCATGTGCCCTTTCTCATGGCAAAATAGCACTCAATGTCTTTCTTTGAAAAGAACCATCCTTTGATTTGTCACGGCTTTGATCACGACCATGAGGAGTTACTCCTCCCCCTTGTTTTGCTTCGCCTCTCACAACCAAATGCTTCCGAATGAGAGGAACCGGCTGATTTTTTCTAGTTTCTTCATTCAATAAGCTACTAGTGACTTGGCCCATTGTGACAATCCATCGGGTGCCGAATTACTGTCACAAACAAAGTCTCCCAACTTTCGGGTAAGGAACTAAATAGCATCAAAGCCTGCAACTCATCATCAAAAATAATTTTTCATAGAAGCAAGTTGGTTAACAATACTCTTATTTCATTCAGATGTTCCGGAATAAGGCTGCCCTCTTTATATTTTAAATTAACCAACTTACGAAACAGAAAAGATTATTGGTGGCTGATTTCCTATCATAAAGGCCTTCTACTTTTTTCCATTAAATCATATGCTGAAGTTTCAGTAGCAACATGATGAAACACACTGTCATCAATCCATTGACGGATAACACCAACGGCTTTTCGATTAAGCCTCTTCCACTCATCATCTTTCATATCAGCAGGTTTGCCACTATCACCCTCAATGTCCATACAAGTCTTTACAAAATAATAGGTCCTCCATTTTAGTTTTCCAAGTTACCCAATTGCTTCCATTGAAGCTAGACATGCGACCCACATTCCCCTCCATTGATTTACACAAATAAATAACCAAATAAACCGTAAGCTCTGATACCAGTTGTTAGGGAAAATCGATGATTCCCCACAAGTAAATCAATCAATGGGAATAAAACTAATGCGGAAAAATTAAATCAAAGCAACACAAGAATTTTTACGTGGTTCCCTCAATGTGAGGTACGTCCACGGGATCGAAATCCGATTCCACTATCAACCAAATAAGTTCCAAACGATTACAAACGAGACACGAATGGTCTCACAAAACCACCCTTAGGTGAATTCCAAATAATCACAAATAAACAAGAGGAAAGACCTCACCAAATAGATGAACCAAAATCTTTAGAACCAGAAGTTGTAAAGACCCAAAATAATGACCCAAATCAACTTCACCAAAGCACCCAAACAAAGATGCACCCAAATCAATGTGCTGCTGCTTCACCAACAATCTAAACAAAATGCACCCAAATCAATGTGCTGCTGCTTCACCAAAGTAATCTACCGAAGCACTATCTCACCAAGCCAAGAAATGATGCTGCCGTTATTTTTCTTGGGAAAAACAATACACCATCATAATATTGTAAATCTAGGATTTTTTTAATCAAACCTTAGTTGTTTCCAAATTGATTGGGTCTCCACAAATTAAATATAATATATAAAAATATATTATAATTAATACTAAACCAAATTAAACTCTTTTTCCAAAACTAATTGGGTCCCACACTCCAATAAGGAGGTATACCCAACAAAAAACCATTGAAAATTCTGGGTTTCTCTCAAAGTAACTGATTTGCAGAGCGAAAGCGTCCATTGTAAAACATACCATCAGAGTGGGGTACCTCCAGGGCGTGCATACATGTAAATACCTTCAGAGTTCCAAATCGCTACAACCTGAGTGTCAGGTTTCCATTTCTTTTTATAAAAGCATCACACCAACTTGCTTCAGTCCCACACCACAAGCACACCAAAACATGGGGCTCTTTGGTTCTAGGGAAAATTACACTTGACCTCCCTTGAGATTTGAAGAAAATACATCAAAGCCCACAAGTCTGGCATATTTACACTGGCACTAGGTTCCCTTACAGTTGTACTCCATATGACATTTAGTGCCACTTTTCTCAATAATTTGTTAGTCGTATGGATGGAAAAATGATGTCGTCATGATTTTTACACTGAAATGCATATTTTACCTTTGTTTATCCCTGTCTACCCATTATCTGCATTAGTTTTAGGCATTTTAGCCTTACTAAAAGGAAGAACAGTGTGATTATGCCAAAATTATTTGGTCTATATTTTTTCTAAACATCAGGGTGGTCAGTGTAATTTACCCTTGGTTCTATTAAAGGAACATGAAAACTTGAACAATCCCAAGTGTGAGCAGTCTCTAACTAAAGGTTTTGTGTACCACATGGGCACTAGCCAGTACTAATCATTACCTCTAGTACTTCTTGCATTGGTTTGATTGTGTGAACCTATGAAATTATGGTAATAAATAATTGTATAACATAAAATTCATATATAATTCACAAGTTTGACCATGTTAAATTGAAAATTTGATCGGATTTATTAATAAATTCGTGAATTCGCATTTTAGAGCACAGTTCACCAACCTAGATCGGCAGATTAGGCTACTTAGGTTTCACTAAACCATTATTTATAATGCACGATAGGATAATCCTAACAGTGCTTGCGCTTCAATAAAGAATTGCCTCAACATTTCAAATCGTTACAAGAGGTTGCTTTGGTTTTCAATATGAGTACGTTAGGCTAAATTAAGTACTAGGTTTATGATACAGTTACTGTGATTTAATTTCTTCAAATAATATCCTTCAATTGAATAAAGTTTTTTCTTGTTTGTTCGTTTATTTTTTATGATTTGTTGAGAGTAGATATACATTGTGTTCGGATGGATTATTCTCGACTTTTGTTTGGCAAAAGAAAAATATATTTTTTAAAATAATAAAAAAGAGCTTTCACTTTCACATGTTGTCATCCATGATAAAAGAGTTTTGCCACCAATTTATTATGAAGAAAAATTGGAGAATTAATGGTGTCAACCTCCACAATTCAAATATTTTTCTGGTGTTTACATCTGAAACATTAAAGTGATATTGGTTCAAGAGTAAGTAATGGCAATAATTCCCTCTAAAATTGGGTGCAAGTTAACTATTACTAAATTTTTCTCTCAAATTAAACCAAATTCCCACAGTTAGTTAATAACTCTTCAATTTCTATGAAATTTTCATTTGGCAATTTTAATCTTCTAAGCCAAATAGTTCAACAAATGTGCTAATGGATGAATGAAGCGCTATTCATTTTGCCATGTTACAATTTCATTCATCAACACTTCATTTTCTAAAACCCATAGGTAAGGTTTAGAAACCCAGGATGCAATGGCAGTGACTGGAATTTAGAAACAAGAACAGAACCCTTGACGCTACCAGCACATAGTATGATAATGATGAAAGATAAAGTTTAGATTCATACAACACCATTTTTATACTTCACCTAATATTGCCAGAAGAGAAAGGAGGAGAGGAAATAGATGTAGATAGAGGCATTTGCACCAATTTTTTAATGCTTCTGTTTTTGTCCACTATTGTTGTTCACTCACTATTAGACAACTTCGTCGTTCGCTTTTTTGTATACAGGTTGCACCCGTTTGGTGCTTCTTTCTATATTATTCTTATTTTTACCAAAAAAAAAAAAACTAATAGATACCTTGGTCAACAGACACCTTAGAATTAGACAGAATTTTTATTCTGAGTTCTTCACTTTTCTTTTCTCCCCTATATTGTTCTCCCCTCAAATCTAATGAAAAAACTTATGGGCCAATCCATCAAATGATTTGCTTACAGTTATCCTCCTTTAACTTTATCATCTGATTTAACTTTAACAAAATTGGATAAAACTAAAATAGAAAACTCAGAAATATGAGGAAGAAGATTCAAAACTTCTTTTTTTACAAGACCAAATGACACTCCTTATATAGGAGATATTACAAACATCATTATAACCATTATCTGCCACTTACATATTATATATTACCACTATCTACCACTATCATATTATATATTACCACTATCTACCACTATCATATTATATACATGCCACTATCTACCACCAGCACCACTATCATATTATATACATGCCACTATCTTATTATATACCCACTATCTGCCACCAGCACCACTATTGACTAATATGAAGGCAATAATAATCAAATTTCCAGCACTCCCCCTCAAGCTGGTTTGAAGATATCTTCCATAGCTAGCTTGCTAGTCAGCTTATCAAATTGCTTCTTGTGTAGTCCCTCGTTAGCACATCAGCTAATTGTTCACTGTTGAAGGTAGGTCATACAGATTATGCCAGCATTGATTTTCTCCTTGATGAAATGTTTATCCACTTCTATATGTTTGTGGCGATCATGTAGAACTGGATTATGAGCTATAGATATAGCTGCTTTGTTGTCACAATAGACCTCATAGGTGTCGGGTGAGAAAGCTTTAATTCTTCAAAGAATTCTTTTAATCCACATTACTTCACAGATTCCATGGGCAACAGCTCTGAACTCTGCTTCTGCACTACTTCTAGCTACCACATTCTGTTTTTACTCCGCCATGTAACTAGGTTCCCACCTACAAAGAGCAGTATCCAGATGTTGATCTCCTGTCTGTAACACTTCCTGCCCAGTCTGCATCTGTGTATACTTCAACTTGAAGATGTCCATGTTTCTTGAACAGTAAGCCTCTCCCTGGAGTTCCTTTCAAATATCTTAAGATCTTATAAACGGCCTCAAAGTGCTCTGTCCCTGTGGTGAGTGCATGAACTGACTTACCATGCTGACTGCAAAGGCAATATCAGGCCGCGTATGAGACAAGTAAATCAATTTCCCTACAAGTCGCTGATATTGTTCCCTCTCTTTGACTTCTTCAGCCTTAGCAGCTTGTAACTTCAAGTTAGGCTCGATCGGAGTCTCCACCATCTTACAACCAAGCATACCTGTTTCTCCAAGGAGATCAAGAACATATTTTCTCTGATTAACGAATATACCTTCCTTGGATCTTGCAAATTCCATTCCGAGGAAATACTTGAGGGCTCCCAGATCCTTAATGTGAAATTCTTTTGCGAGTTTCTCTTTGAGGGCTGCTAACTCTGCTTCATCATTACCAGTTAAAATGATGTCATCAACATAAACAATCAAAATTGCAATTTTACTGTCTTTTGAATGTTTATAAAATATTGTGTGATCTGCTTGACTCTGCGAGAAGCCACAACTGATAACTGCCTTCCCAAAGCGTTCAAACCACGCTCTTGGTGATTGTTTGAGTCCGTATAATGACTTGTTCAATCTGCATACTTTGTCGCTACCAAGTCTCTGCTCAAATCCCGGCGGTAGGCTCATGAACACCTCCTCTTCAAGATCACCATTGAGAAAAGCATTTTTAATGTCAAGTTGATGTAGAGGCCAATCTGAATTTACTGCAAGAGATAACAGTACTCTGATGGAATTTATTTTAGCAACAGGAGCAAACGTCTCTTGATAGTCGATCCCATAAGTTTGAGTGAAGCCTTTAGCCACCAGTCTCGCCTTGTATCTCTCAACGCTTCCATCTGCGTTACATTTTATCGTAAACACCCATTTACACCCAACTGTTTTCTTGTCTTTGGTAGATCAACTATCTCCCAAGTACCACTTCTCCTTAAAGCATTCATCTCCTCCATGACTGCTAATTTCCAATTCGGATCATCCAATGCTTCCTGTATATTCCTTGGAACAAACAAGTGTGAAATCCTAGATGTGAAAGCTCTATGGTTTTTAGACAGTCTTTGATAGGAGAGGTAATTTGCAATAGGATGTTTAATACAATTTCGGACACCTTTCCTAATTGCTATAGGAATATCAAGGTCGGAAATAGAAGGAATAGGATTACCTAAAATTTCGATGCCAGAACTCGGGTGGACATTCGGGTCATTAGGATGGACATTCGGGTCATTATTCCTCAGATGAAATCGCTTCCTAGTATAAACCTGAAGCTCAGAATTTAGATCATTTTGTAGTACTTCTCCCCCTAAACAAGAATCTTCTTGACTAGGCACCATAGAACTTGGTTCTCCTAAGTGATCATTATCAGACAGATGTGGTTTTTGTGTAGGATAAATGACATTGGGGAGCGGGATAGAAATATCCCAAAAATTGTCGTCTACTACTTGTCTTCCCCTGAAGAGAAGTGTTGGGGAAATAGGATTTTGTTTCCACAAATGACACATCCATACTCACATGAAATTTCTTGGTTTGAGGATCGAAACACTTATACCCCTTTTTGTTTGAGGAATAACCCAAAAAAACACATTTTATAGCACGGGGGTCAAGTTTTGAACGAAATTGACTGGGAACATGAACATAGGCAGTACATCCAAAAACTTTGGCGGGTAAATCAGAAAACAACCTCGTGTCAGGAAAAAAAGTTTTGAGACAATCAAAAGGTGTTTTGTATGTTAACACCTTTGTAGGCATCCTGTTTATCAAATAAGAGGCTGTTAAAATTGCTTCACCCCATAAATATTTAGGAACATGCATGTAAAACATTATAGCACGTGCTACTTCAAGTAAATGTTTATTTTTTCGTTCTGCAATGCCATTTTGTTGAGGGGTATCCCGACATGTAGATTGATGAAAAATCCCCTTTTTTTCCAAAAAACCACCCAACTGCTCATTGAAATATTCTGTTCCATTATCAGAATGTAAAATACCAATTTTGGTTTGAAATTGGTTTTCAATCATATTGTAAAAATTTGTGAATAAAGTTTTCACGTCAGATTTTTTATTCATCAAATAAATCCAACATAAGCGGGTATGGTCATCAATAAATGTAACAAACCATCTTTTACCAGAAAGAGTAGTGATTTTAGAAGGGCCCCAAACATCACTATGAATCAAATAAAAAGGTTTGGAAGCCTGGTAAGGTTTTGGCAAATAAGTAGAGCGATGAAATTTTGCAAAAATGCAACTTTCACAATGAAAAGAAGAACAATCAATCCCTTTAAATAATTCTGGAAATAAATGTTTCAAATAAAGAAAACTAGGATGTCCTAGCCTATAGTGCCATAGCATTATTTTTTCTCGAACAGAGATTGAACTAGTACTATTAAAGCTCTGAGCTTTTTTATTACTAACAGGTACTTCATCAAAGTAGTAAAGACCTTCAAGCATCCTAGCACGCCCAATCATCATCCCCGAGTTCTGGTCCTGAAATTCACAATGGGATTCAAAAAATGTAACACGACAATTAGAATCCTTAGATAGTTTACTGACAGACAAAAGGTTACAGGCTAAGTTGGGGACGTGAAGAACAGCATTGAGATTAATTTTCTCAGTTAGTTTAATAAATCCTTTTCCTGCAATAGGTGAAAAACTACCATCGGCTATTCTGATTTTGTCATGACCAGAACAAGGGAAATAGGTACTAAATAAATGGGAAAAACTAGTCATGTGATCGGAGGCACCGGAATCTATGATCCACGGAGAGAAGTTTAGGCAAGAGAAGGCTTTAGGATTTCTACCTGTTTGTGCCAAAAAAACACTAGGAGTACCGGATGAGGAGTTGGATTTTATCAGCTTTAAGAGTTGATCAATCTGCTCTTTGTTGAAGGGACCTGAATCGGCTTCATTAGCAGTAGGAAGCCACGATTCTTCTCTCCTTGTTTGCTGCTTTTCCAGTTGACAGGTTTGCCATGGATCTTCCAACACGTTTCGCGTGTATGGCGAGGCTTGTTGCAAAAATCACACCAGACCCGTGGCTTATCATCAAACCTGCGCTGGTAATTTGCAGCCTTGTTGGCCGCAGCATCGCTAATTAAAGCAGAAATTTCAATTGACTCACCAGTACCTTTTTTCTTAAGCATGACGCTCCTTCGGCTCTCTTCCCTTCTGACTTCGGCAAATACTTCGCCAATGGATGGGAGAGGAGGTCTGCCAATAATTCTTCCTCGCACTTCATCGAACTCAATGTTGAGGCCGGCAAGAAACTTGTAAATACGGCTGTCTTCCACAGTTTTCTTGTGGTGGTTGCAGTCGTCAACCGATTTCCATTCGTATGTGTTGAAGATGTCAAGATCCTGCCACAACCTTTTCAACGAATTGAAATATTTGGTGACAGAATCATCTCCTTGACGAATCTCTCCCAACTTCAAAGTCAATTCGAAAACTTGAGATTGATTTCCTAGGTCAGAATACATCTGACTAACATTATCCCACAACTCTTGTGCAGTAGTATAGCACATGTAATTAGAGCTTATATCCTCCTCCATGGAATTGACCAACCATGTCATAACCATGGAGTTTTCAGCGTCCCAACTGTCGAACAGCGGATCATTAACAGCAGGAGCCTTCTTGTCACCAGTGATGTAACCGATCTTTCCTTGCCCACGGATATACATCCGGACAGATTGTGACCAGCGGAGAAAATTATCACCATTTAGGCGGATGGTGGTGATTTGGACAGAGTGAGAGTTGGACGTTTTCACCGGAACCGGAATGGCAGCGGCAGGGGTTGAAGTGGTTTCGGACGTGACTTCCGACATGGCTATGACGGTTTTAGGGCTGCTGTGTTTTTGTTGCTCTGATACCAACTCAGAAAATATGAGGAAGAAGATTCAAAACTTCTTTTTTACAAGACCAAATGACACTCCTTATATAGGAGATATTACAAACATCATTATAACCCATTATCTGCCACTTACATATTATATATTACCACTATCTACCACTATCATATTATATATTACCACTATCTACCACTATCATATTATATACATGCCACTATCTACCACCAGCACCACTATCATATTATATACATGCCACTATCTTATTATATACCACTATTTGCCACCAGCACCACTATTGACTAATATGAAGGCAATAATAATCAAATTTCCAGCAGAAAATTAATAAAAGCACCATAAATATGTTCATTAATATTTATATTTTGATGGGATTCTGAGATTCTCCAACTACTATGGTGGACAAACTAGATGTAGAAAAATTGCAATGCCTTATCAGTTACTCAAAATCCTTTGAAAAAAAAAAACTAGTAGATTGTTAATTCCAAAGTGCCCACATTGTACTCATCATGATTTGCATAACTATTATTTGCATTTATTTACAAATGTTCTTTACTGAATCCTCTAGATGATCATACCTGTGACTTGAAAGAGCAAAGATAGTCCTGAATTGTTTTTAAGTTGCTTATTAGCTTATCTTCGTCCTGAAAGGAAAAACAATAGAGAAAAACAAAAACAGAAGGTCAAAAAGAAAATTTGATTTAATTGCTAGTGCATTAATTCTCTGGAAAATGACAGTAGTCAATAAGTTATAAGCACAAAGTTCAATTTTCTTCTTTTTATTAGGCGCGTCATAACAAGTCAAAAAACATTAAATAAAAGAGATGTGATTTGGTTTAATACATTAGTGTCCCCTTGCCAATGAGAATTAACAGAGCCTAGAATTCACAGTTAAATATAGATAATTGTATGTGTCCATTGCACGATGTCCACTAACATAAACATGTAAATCATGCTGTTTTTGCACCATCTAGACTTTGAAAATTTGGCAAGTAGCCACTATAAAATTTTGACACTCTTCTCAGTGTCCAATAACGTGGGTGTTCACAGTCAACCGATGTTGTGTAGTTAGACAAACAGCTCAATTGAGCAACATAGAATGGCTTAGTCTAGAATGGAGACTAGCTTGTGTATATATACTGATAGAGATTTACAAGATAGGAAATAACATAAAAGGAAACAAAATCAAGGCCTAAACAATGGCCATAAAATAAGACCTAATTGTCTAACACTCCTCCTCAAGCCGGTGTGAAGAGATTCTGCAAACCCAGCTTGACAACAGATGACTAGAGTAATGTTGGGCCAACAGACTTTGTGAACATATCAGTTAATTGCTTAGAAGACGAAACAAATGATGGACTCACAATACCAGGCCGAACTTTTTCTCGAATAAAATGTACGTCAACCTCGATGTGTTTTGTCTGCTCATGAAGTACTAAATCAGAGAATAACATAATAGCTGATTTATTATCACAAAACAAAGGGGAGGAAGTGATAAACAATGGGAATAATATTCATTACTTAGAAATATACATGGAAAGACTATATATACAAATTATAGCTAGATAATCCCTACAAATCAGGAATGAGATTCCTAGAATACCGTCCCTATAAATCAGGGATATGACTAATCTAAATACAAATTCAAATATTCAAAGCTTGGCCTGCTCACACACAGATCCAGCCTGGTTATCTTTGACACTCCCCCTCAAGCTGGTGAGTGGATATTATCCATTCCCAGCTTGCCAACAATAGTCTGAAAGACTTAACCATTTAACCCTTTAGTTAGCACATCAGCCACTTAACCGCCTGAAGGTACAAACGTGTAAATTTAGAGAAGAGAAAGAGTTAGGGAATGAGGGAAACCTTATCCCCTTTTATCTTAAGAATAAAGCATAATTACAGGAGTGCCATAAGGCATAAATTATGGGCCAGTTCATTATCAAATTAGAATAAAATATATGAATATAATTTCCTATTCTAACACTCCCCCTTAAGCTGGCGTGAAGATATTTCTCATGCCCAACTTGTTGAGAATGTTATGAAATGGTTTGCTCCCTATTCCTTTGGTGAGAACATCTGCTAGTTGGTCCCCAGTCTTCACAAATGGAGTACATATGGTGCCACTAGTGAGTTTTTCCTAGATGAAGTGCCTATCAATCTCCACATGCTTGGTTCTATGATGTTGAATGGGATTATGAGCTATGCTGATCGCTGCCTTGTTATCACAATACAATCTCATGGAATTGGTCTGATAGATCCCCAAGTCTCCCAACAATAGTCTAATCGATAGCAACTCATATACCCTGAGCCATAACCCTGAATTCTGCCTCAGCACTAGATCTAGCAACCACATTCTGTTTCTTAGTTCGCCATGTGACTAGGTTGCCTCCAACAAATGTGTAATATCCAGAAGTTGATCGTCTGTTAGTGACTGATCCAGCCCAATCTACATCGGTAAATGTCTCCACACTGAGATGTCCATGTCTTGAGAAATAGAGACTCTTTCCAGTAGAAGACTTCAGATATCTCAGGATTCTCATAACTGCCTCTAAGTAGGAAGTTCTAGGAGCATGCATAAATTGGCTAACCATACTAACTGCAATGGCAATGTCTGGACATGAGTGGGATAAGTATATGAGCTTGTCCACTAGCCTCTGGTATCTCCCCCCTGTCCAATGGCTCTCCCTCTTGATCCTTAATTTCTGGCCTGGTTCTAGAGGTGTATCATATGATCTACCTCCAAGCATCTTAGTTTCCTTTAGCAAGTCAAGTACATACTTTCTCTGACATATGAAGATGCCATCCTTGGACCTAGTTACTTCAATACCCAAGAAATACTTCAAATTACCTGAGTCTTTGATTTTAAACTCCTTGGCTAAGTATTCCTTCAACTGAGGGATTTCCTCAACGTCATCCCCTGTCAGAACAATTTCATCAACATAAACAATAAGAGCTGTGGTCTTACCATGTGAGGAGTGTTTCACAAACAAGGTGTGATCAGCTTGACTTTGCTTGAACCCATATCTCAACATAGCTTGAGGAGACTGCTTTAGCCCCATAAAGCGACTTTCAGAGCCTACATACTTTACCTTTGGACTTAGCATCCGCAAAACCAAGGGGGATATCCATATAGACCTCTTCTACTAGGTCTCCATGAAGGAAAGCATTCTTCACATCAAACTGATAAAGTGGCTAATCCAAATTTGCAACAAAAGAGAGTAGTATTCTCATAGAGTTCATCTTAGCAACCGGTGCAAATGTCTCCTGATAATCTACCCTATAAATCTGAGTGAAGTCCTTAGCAACCAGTCTTGCTTTGTACCGTTTTATAGAACCATCTGCTTTGTGCTTTACAGTGTACACCCACTTACACCCAACGGGATTTTTGCTTCTAGGTAACTCTACTAACTCCCAAGTGCCATTCTTGCTGAGAGCTCTCATCTCCTCCATCATGGCATGTTTCCATCTAGGAATAGAGAGAGCATCCAGAAAATTGGTAGGTAGACTTACAGAAGAAATTTTAGACAGAAAGGCTTTATATGAGGAAGACAGATTAGAATAAAAGACATGATTAGTAATACGATGCTGAGTACATGACCTAACCCCCTTCCTATTAGCAATGGGAACATCAAGATTTGAAAACTCAGGAAGAGGAGCAGTAGGATCAGAATTACTTGGGTTTTCAGGAGAGGAGGATGACTTCGGACACTCATCTGGAGAAGAAGTTGGCACTAGAGGAAGGACATCAATCTCTTGCATCCAAGTGACTTTCTGTCGATCCTTGTCCCTGACATAAACTTTGCCTACTTTTTTTTTCCATAACAACTGCTGGTTCATCATTCTCTATTTGTTCAACCACTGGCGGTAGTGGAGCATGTAAGTTTAGAGAAGAGAGAGTTAAGGAATGAGTTAGACCTCATCCCTTTTTATATTGATCATAATGAGTAATTACAGGAGTGCCATAAGGCATAAATTATGGGCCAGCCCATTACACTAATCAAGGGAAAAAAATAAAATAAAATATAAGTATTTCCTATTCTATCACTCTCCCTCAAGCAGGTGCGAAGATATCTCGTATGCCCAGCTTGTTAAGAATGCCATAAAATGGTTTACTCCCTATTCCCTTGGTGAGAACATCTGCTAGTTAGTCCCCAGTCTTCACAAATAGAGTACATATGGTGCCGCTAGTGAGCTTTTCCTTGATGAAGTGCCTATCAATCTCCACATGCTTGGTTCTGTCATATTGAATTGGATAATGAGCTATATTGATTACGGCCTTACTGTCATAGTACAATCTCATGAAATCAGTCTGATGTATCCCCAACTCTCCCAACAATAGTCTAATCCATAGCAACTCACATACACCCTGCACCATAGGCCTGAATTCTGCCTCAACACTAGATCTAGCAACCACATTCTGTTTTTTACTTAGCCACGTGACTAGGTTACCTCCAACAAATGTGCAATACCCAGAAGTTGATCGTCTGTCAGTGACTGATCCAGCCCAATCTGCATCAGCGAATGCCTCCACACTAAGATGTCCATGTTTCAAGAAATAGAGCCCTTTCCAGGAGAAACCTTTAGGTATCTCAGTATTCTTATAACTGTCTCTAAGTGGAAATTTCTAGGATCATGCATAACCTGACTAACCATGCTCACTGCAATGGCAATGTCTGGATGGGAGTGGGATAAGTATATGAGCTTACCCATTAGCCTCTGGTATCGCCCCCTGTTCACCAGATCTCCCGCTTGATCCTCACTGAGTTTCTGGCCTGGTTCTAGAGGTGTATCACATAGTCTATTGCCAAACATCCCAGTTTCCTTTAGCAAGTCAAGTACATACTTCCTCTGACATATGAAGATGCCATCCTTGGACCGAGCTACTTCAATGCCCAAAAAATACTTCAAATTGCCTAAGTCTTTGATTTCAAACTCCTTGACTAAGTATTCCTTCAATTGAGGGATCTCCTCAATATCATCTCCTGTCAGAACAATATCATCAATATAGACAATAAGAACTGTTGTCTTACCAAGTGAGGAGTGTTTCACAAATAAGGCGTGATCCGCTTAACTTTGCTTGAACTCATATCTCAGCAAAGCTTGAGCAAACCTTTCAAACCAAGCCCTAGGTGATTGCTTTAGCCCATAAAGTGACTTCCGGAGCCTGCACACTTTACCTTTGGACCTAGCATCCTCAAAACCAGGAGGAATATCCATATAGACCTCTTTTTCTAGGTCTCCATGAAGGAAGGCATTCTTCACATTAAATTGATGAAGTGGCCAATCCGAATTTGCTACAAGAGAGAGTAGTATTCTCACAGAGTTCATCTTAGCAACTAGTGCAAATGTCTCATGGTAATCTACCCCATAAGTCTGAGTAAAACCCTTAGCAACCAGTCTTGCCTTGTACCGTTCTATGGAACCGTCTACTTTGTGTTTCACAGTGTACACCCACTTACACCCAACTAGATTTTTGCTTCTAGGTAACTCCACTAACTCCCATGTGCCATTCTTGCTGAGAGCTCTCATCTCCTCTATCATGGCATGTTTCCATTCAGGAATGGAGAGAGCATCCTGAAAATTGTAAGGCAGACTCATAGAAGATATTTTAGACAGAAAGGCTTTATATGAGGGAGACATATTAGAATAAGAGTCATGATTAGTAAGAGGATGCTGAGTACATGACCTAATCCCCTTCCTATTAGCAATGAGAACATCAAGATTGGAGAATTCAGGCATAGGAGCATTAGGATTAGAATTACCTGGACTCTCAGGAGAGGAGAATGACTTTGGACACTCATCTGGAGAAGAAGTTGGCTGTAAAGGAGGGACAATAGTCTCTTGCATCCAAGTGACTTTCTTTCTATCTTTGTCTATGATATAAACTTTGCCTCCTTCCTTTGCCACAACAATTGCTGGCTCAACATCCTCTGTCTGTTCCACAACTAGTGGTAGTGGCACAGGAATCTCTTCACATCAAGGCTCTCCCTCAAGAGATGACTGGGATAATAAGGAGCTCGGAAAGTAAGACTGAGGCTCAAAGATAGTGACATCTATGGAGACAAACCATTTGCGAGACGGAGGATTATAACAATTATAGCCCTTTTTGGTGGCAGAGTAACCTAGGAAAACACACTTAAGAGACTGATGATCTAATTTACCACGAGTGGGTGAATGATTATGGACAAAACAAACACATCCAAAGGTTTTAGGAGGAATAGAGAACCCAGAAGACATGGACTCAAACAAAACCTGAAGAAGGGTTCGTTTTTGAAGAACTTGTGTGGAAAGACGATTAATCAAATAAGTTGCAGTGAGAACCGCTTCCCCCTAATAGGATCGAGAGACACGCATTTCAAAGGATAGACAATGGGCCACATCAAGAAAGTGGCGATTTTTTCATTCTGCAACACCATTTTGTTGAGGAGTATTAGTGCAAGAAGTTTGGTGAATAATGTCATGAGCAGAAAAATAACTAGCAAGAGCAGAGTCAATATATTCCTCCCCCCCAAATTACCAGAACGCAAAATTTTTACAACCGCCCCAAACTGAGTGCAAACCATTTTGTGGAAGTTTTGAAATACAGAAAACACTTCACTCTTGTTTTTCATCAGATATACCCAAGTGGCCCTAGAACAATCATCAATGAAAGTGACAAACCATTTGTGACCCTTTAAAGACACAAAACGGGAGGGGCCCCATACATCTGAATGAATCAAAGAAAAATGAACTGAATTTTTATTAATAGAAGGAGCAAAAGAAGCTCTGTGTTGTTTTCCATGTTGACAAGACTTGCATTGAAAATCAAACACATTATTTTTCTCAAAAATAGAAAGAAATAAATGCTTAAGTAGTAAAAATGAGGGATGTCCTACGCGACGGTGCCACAGTCAAAGGTCTTCCTCGGAGTATGGTAACTGAAGAGTTGAATGAGCCACCTTGTTTGGCTGATCCAGAATATAGAGACCATGTTCCGCTCTACCACTGCCAATCCTCTTCCTTGTGATAAGGTCCTAAAAAAGACAATGATCAGGAAAAAACGTCACGCTATAATTCAAATCATGAGTAATACGACTCAAAGATAAAAGATTAACACTAAAATTAGGAACATGGAGTACAGAGGATAAAGGAAGAGAAGATGTGGCATGAATTAAACCTTTCCCTGACACAGACGAAATAATACCATCAGCAATACACACTTTTTCCTGACCTGAGGAAGGGTTATACTCAGAGAACAAATGAGAGGAACCAGACAAATGGTCAAAAGCACCAGAATCAATAATCCAAGGCACAGTAGGATGAGATAACAATGCACATGTGGAGGAAGCCAAGTTACCTGAATTGGCAAAGGAAGAAGAGAATGCACATGTGGCAGAAGTAGAGGCTCAACGGTCTAGCAAGTGACGAAGAACAATCTCAAAATTGGAGGCAGATAACTCCGAAACATCAGCAGCCGGTGAGACAACGGGAGATGAAGGTGATGGCTCAATCGTGCCTGAAAGATGCGCCCGTGCATTGGCCCCTCGGCCTCTAGATTGACCAGACCGACTTGCTCGAGCACTAGGATGGTCTCCTCGGCCACCAGAAGGAGTCCCATGCAATTTCTAACAAGTCTCTTGTGTGGCGAGGTCTATAGCAGTAGTCACAGAAAAGTTGATCCTTCTCAAAGGAGAAACGATAACTACGAGCCACATGCTCACCATCTCAAGGGGTGTAAAAACCAGGCAGAGTGATCAGTAGTGGCACGAGGAAGCATAGCAAAGCGGTGACATTCCTCATTCTGCATAAAAGAAAAGGCTTCTTGGAGAGATGGAAGCACGTCCATGCCAAGTACTCTGCTCTGAACCGGATCATACTCCACATTTAGGCCCTCCAAGAACTTGAAGACTAGCTCTTTCTTCACAAACTTCCGATAACCAGCACAATCAGTAGGACACACAGGCTTGTAATCCTTAAGGTGATCAAGTCGTTTTCACCCATTGCTAAGGAAAGTAAAATACTGGAGGATAGTCATGTCACCTTGCACTGACCTCTCAATGGAGCGACGTAACTTGAAAGCCCGTGAGAAGTTCCCCTTTCTGGAGTAAGTAGTCGCTATGGCCTCCCAAATATCCTGGGCAGTGTCCATAGACAAATAGCCCTCTCCAATCTCCAAAACCATAGAATGGATCAACCAACCCATAATTAGCGAAGTGGTGATCTCTCACTAGTCATAAAGAGGGTCTGTGATACTGGGTGCCTGGACCGTCCCATCAACATATCCTGTTTTGCCTCTGCTCCTCAAGAAAATAGTCAGATTCTGCGACTACGCTAGATAATTTTGACCATTGAATAGGGAGGTGGTAATATTAAAGCCAGTGTTGAGGTTATCAGTCATAGTGGAAGGAATAACATAACTCTCGCCCTGAGATAGCTGAGAGGTAGTAAATTCACTGGTCAAATCAGCCATGGAGACTCGACTAACTATGCCTCAAACACGATGCCAATCACAAACCCGAAAGATGAGATGAGAACAAGCACAACAGTAACTATAAAAGCAGAAAAAATTAAGAATCCAATGTTTTTTTTTTTTTTGTAAGACTGTTTTACAGTACCATTTTTTATTGTTTTTTTCATGTAATAAAGCAGTAAAGAGGACCTAGCGACTATATCAGCAAAATGACGAAGGAGGACAAAAACATGGGCTGTCAACTAGTCGACTAGGTCTAGCGATATACCCCTCTGTCAGCTAGGGCTGTCGAAGGACTCGACAAGGCTGGTCCAGCCGGCAGAAGGGAGCGACGAGGCCCAGAGGCCTGTCGGAGGAGACCAACGAGGCTAGGCAGCCTGCGACAGGGAGCGAGAAGGCTAGGGTTGCCTCCAGCAGACGTTAGCAGTGAGCAACGAGGCCAAGAGGCCCTTCAGCAGGAGCCGACTGGGCTGGGAAAAGGTGTTACACCTGTCAAAACTAAATAGGTGGCTAACGGGTGGCTGTGTGGTGGAGGGATTTTTGTGGCTCTGATACCATGTAACTTTAGAGAAGAGAGAAAGTTAGGGAATGAGTTAGACCTCATCCCCTTTTATATTGATCATAATGAGTAATTATAGGAGTGCCATAAGGCATAAATTATAGGCCAGCCCATCACACTAATCAAGGGAAAATAAATAAGAATAAAATATAAGTATTTCCTATTCTAACAAAACAATCTCTTCACACCAAGTCTCTTTCTGAAGGGATGACTGTGACACTGGGAAGGTGAGAAAGTAAGACTGAGACTCAAAAAATGTGATATCCATAGAGACAAACCATTTGCGAGTGAGAAGATGATAACACTTATAACCTTTTTTTGTTGCGGAATAACCCAAAAAAACACACTTAAGAGACCTAGGATCCAATTTACTACGAGTGAGGTTATGATTATGGACAAAGCAAACACAACCAAAGGTCTTAGGAGAAATGGAGAACCCTGAAGAGGTAGAACCGAACAAAACTTGAAGAGGTGTTTGTTTTCGAAGGACTTAGGTAGGAAGACGATTAATCAAATAAGTGGTAGTGAGAACCACTTCCCCCCAATAGGATTGAGGAACTCGTATCTCAAAAGGATAGGCAACAGGCCATATGAAGGAAATGGCAATTTTTTCGTTCTGCAACACCATTTTGTTGAGGGGTATTAGTGCATGAAGTTTGGTGAATAATGCCACGAGTGGCGAAATAACTAGCGAGACCAGAGTCAATATATTCCCTCCCATTATCAGAACGTAGAATTTTGACAACAGCCCCAAACTGAGTACAAACCATTTTATGGAAGTTTTAAAACACAAAAAACACCTCACTTTTATCTTTCATCAGATATACCTAAGTGGCCCTAGAACAGTCATCTATGAAAGTAACAAACCATTTTTTATTGTTTAAAGACACAAAACGGGATGGACCCCATACATCAAAATGAATCAAAGAAAATGGAACTGAACTTTTATTAATAGAAGAAGCAAAAGAGGCTCTGTGATGTTTTCCAAGTTGACAAGACTCACATTGAAAATCTTACACATTATTTTTCTTAAAAATAGAAGGAAATAAATGCTTAAGTAATAAAAAAGAAGGATGTCTTAAGTGACGGTGCCACAGCCAAATGTCTTCCTTGGTGGATGGTAACTGACTAGAAGAATGAGCCAGTTTGCCTGTCTAATCCAGAATGTAGAAACCATGTTCCTCTCTATCATTGCCAATCCTTTTCCTCATGATAAGGTCTTGAAAAAGACAATGATTAGGAAAAAACGTCATGCTACAATTTAAATCACGAGTAATACAACTCAAAGATAAAAGATTGACACTAAAATTGGGAACATGGAGAACAGAAGACAAAGGAAGGGAAGAGGTGGCATAAATTAAACCTTTCCTGACACAGACAAAATAGTACTATCAGTAATACGCACTTTTTCCTGACTTGAGGAGGGGTTATACTCTGAGAATAAATTAGAGGAGCCAAACATATGGTCAGAAGCACCAGAATCAATAATCCATGGTATAGTCTTATGAGATATTACATGGGGAGGAAACCAAGTTACCTAAATTGGCAAAGGAAGAAGAGGGTGCACCTGTGGCAGAAGTGGAGGCTCGACGGTCTAGCAAGTGGCGAAGAGCAATCTCAAAATCTGAAGCAGATAACCCTGAAACATTAGCAGCAGGGGAGACAACAAGAGATGAAGATGGTGGCTCAACCATGTCTGAAAGAGGTGCCCGAGCATTAGCCCCTCGGCCTCTAGATTGACCAGACCTACCCAATCAAGGACCAGGACGGTCTCCTCGGCCAACAGAAGGAGTCTCATGCAGCTTCCAACAAGTCTTGTGTGTGTTGAGGAATATGACAGTAGTTACAGAAAAAATTATCCTTCTCAGAGGAAGGACAAGAATCACAAGGCACACGGTCTGCATCACAAGGGGGTGCAGAAACCAAGGTTGAACGATCAGTAGTAGCAAAAGGAAGCATCGCAGAGCGGCGACTCTCCTCATTCTGCACAAAAGCAAAGGCTTCCTGAATAGAAGGAAGCACATCCATGCTAAATACTTTGCTCTGAATCGGATCATTCTCCACATTGAGGCCTTCCAAGAACTTGAAGAACCGCTCTTACGCCACAAATTTCCAGTAACCAGCAGAATCAACGGAATAAACAGGCTTGTAATCCTGAAGGTGATTAAGCTGCTTTCACCCATTGCTAAGGAAGGTAAAATACTGGACGATAGTCTGCTCACCTTGTACCGACCTTTTAATGGAGCGACGTAACTCAAAAGCCTATGAGAAGTTTCCCTTCTTGGAGTAAGTAGTAGTTACAGCCTCCCAAATATCATGGGCAGTGTCCATAGACAAGTAGCCCTCTTCAATCTCACGTACCATAGAATGTATCAACCAACCCATGATTAGGGAGTTGGTGATTTCCCATTGGTTATAACTAGGATCCGTGATACTAGGTGCTTGAATCCTTCCATCAACATATCCCATCTTCCCTTTACTCTTCAAAAAAATAGTCAGACTCTGCGACCAGGCTAGATAATTCTGACTATTGAATACAGAGGTGGTGATCTTAAGGCCAGGGTTGAGGTTATTAGTCATAGTAGGAGATATAATGGAACTCTCGCTCTTAGATGGCTAAGAAGTAGTGCACTCACTAAGGGAATCTGCCATGGATACTCTACTATTTAATTCACACACAATGCCAATCCCAAACCCGGAAGATAATAATGGAAGGAAAGACACAACTACCACGATGAAAGCATAAAGAATTAAGAACTCATTTTTTTTTTTAAACGATGTCTAGGTTGAAAACATTACAAGAGACAGAAGACACCTCTCTAGAGGCTGGCCGACAGAGGCCTAGGAGGCAAGAGAGAAGCCAACAGAGGCCAAGCGGGCCAGAGGAGCTGCCGATAGGCCACTAGAAGACCATAGGGGCTGCCGATTAAGCCTAATAGGCTGTCGGGGAGCCCAGGCCTTCACTGTCGGAGGTTTGGTTTGGGCTGGGTAAGGGTGTACAGTGGCTGTCGGAGGGTCTACAGTGGCTGACTGGAACTTCTGGAGGGAAGAAAGGACTGCCGGCAGTGGTGCTAGAGAGGAATGACAGAAGAGTAAGGAGGGATGGGCTAGGGTTTTTGCTCTGATACCATATAAATTTAGAGAAGAAAAAGAGTTAGGGAATGAGAGAAAACTCATCCCTTTTTATATGAAGAATAAAGCATAATTACAGGAGTGCCATAAGGCATGAATTATGGGCCAACTCATTACAGCCCATTACATCAAATTAGAATAAAATATATGAATATAATTTCCTATTCTAACACAAACGGTGTGCAGATTAGTCCACTGTCCAGCTTTTCTTTTATGAAGTGCTTGTCAACTTCAATGTGTTTGGTTCGATCATGTTGCACAGGATTATGTGCAATGTTGATTGCTAACTTGTTATCACAATAAAGCTTCATAGGTCCTTCTCGCGCAACTTTCAAATCTTCTAAAATTATTTTTAGCCACAGAAATTCACAAACTCCTAATGCCATTGCCCTCAATTCAGCTTCCGCACTTAATTTAGCAACCACATTCTGCTTCTTGCTTCTCCATGTTATAAGGTTTCCTCCAAGGAAAGTACAATAGCTCAATGTTGATATTCTGTCATCAATAGATCCTACATAATCTGCATCTGTATAGGCTTCTAGTGTTAACTTTCCTCCTTTCTTGAACAATATCCCTTTTCCTAAAGTTCCCTTGGGATACTGTAAAATCCGATATACTGCTTGGAGATGGATCTCTTTGGGATTATGCATGAACTGACTTACCACTCCCATTGCATAGGCTATGTCTGGTCTAGTGTGTGAGAGGTAAATCAATCAACCAACCAATCTTTGATTGGACTCTCTATTACCACTGCGCCTTCAACAACTTCACAAAGCTTGTGATTTTACTCGATACGAGTCTCCACTGGTTTACACCCAAGCTTCCCTATCTTAGCTAACAAATCCAGTACATACCTTTGTTGGGATATAAAAATCCCATGTTGAGAGTGAGCAACTTTAATGCCAAGAAAGTATCTGCCAAGTTCTTTTGTTTCAAACTCTTGAACTAGGCATCTTTTCAAAGCTTCTCTTCCTTCGAAGTCATCTCATGTTACGATAATATCATCTACATAAACCAACAAAGCAGTGACTCCCCTTGTAGCCAAATGTTTAACAAATAGTGTGTGATCACCTTGACTTTGCTTATGTCCCAAAGCGTTCATAACTCCGCTAATCTACCAAACCAAGTTCTAGGGGATTGTTTTAACCCATAGAGGGCCTTCTTCAATTTACACACCTTATTACCTTTTGACTCAAAACCTGAGGGACTTCCATGTAGATTTCCTCATCAAGAACGCCATGTAAGAAGGCATTCTTGACATCATATTGCTGCATACTCCACTCACGATTGGCAGCTAGAGATAACAAGATCGTCACAGTGTTCATTTTGGCAATCAGGGCAAAGGTTTCAAGATAGTCTATTCCATACACCTTTAGCCACCAACCTAGCGTTGTACCTTTCAAGTGATCCGTCTACCTTATACTTTACAGTAAAGACCCATCTACATCCCACTGTTTGCTTTTCTTAGGTAACTCAAGCAATTCCCGAGTTTTATTTTTTTTAAGGGCATCCATCACAACTTTCATAGCTTCCATCCATTCTTTATGACCTAATGCTTCAGAAACAATTTTTGGGATGGTTATAGTGTTTAGGTGAGTAAGGAAGCTTTTATGGCTGTTAGATAACCTCTCATAAGACACAAAGTGGGATAACGGGTAGAGTGGACGTTGGGTACACTTTCTCACACGTTTCCTAATAGCAACAGGAAGATCATAATCATTTCTATCTTCACCATTGGACATTTCCTCAACATTATCAGTACTATCATCAGTGCCAGGGTTTGGTTCTGATTGAAGGTCCTGCACAGGTTGAATAATGGGTTCTCTCCTCCTTGAATAGACTTGCAGTGGGTGAGTAGCACTCTAAATATATTTATCCTTTCTATAGGACTTGGAGTGGCTGGATCTGTTTGATTAGAAGACTCATTTGACATAGATGGGGATGCGGAGAATGAAAGATCAAGTAAGAACAAATCTCTATCCTTATCTTCTATGAATGATGTCTCCACCTGAAGATAAGGTTTAGAAAAATAGATTTCACGTGCAGCACATGTAACATCAGCGGAGACAAAAAAAACCTTTTTGTGGGAGGATGGTAACATTTATATCCTTTTTGGGTAGAAGAATACCCAACAAAGAGACACTTAAGAGCTCTAGGATCAAGTTTACCCCTTTGATGAGAATGAATATGAACAAAGGACACAACCAAAAACTTTAGGAGGTAGGTTGTTTGTGGTTCGAAAATCTGGGAAGAATGTCGAAAAAAGTTGCATAGGAGTTTTCTGATCAAGGACTCGAGAGGGTAATCTATTTATAAGATGAGTAGCAGTTAAAATAGCTTCCCCCCAGTAATGTTTTGGAACATTAGTTTGGAATAGAAAGGCACAAGTAATTACTAGAAGAAACCAATTTTCCTTTCTGCCACCCCGTTTTGCTGTGGTATATTAACACATGAAAACTCATGAATTATTCCTCTCTCTTGAAAGAATGGTGACAAGGTTTGATTGAAATAATCCCTAGCATTATCGAATCGTACCCTCTGAAGTTCTACCCCAAATTGATTTTTAATCATGTAAAAGAATGCTTGGAAGGTAGAGCTAACATCAAACTAATGTTTTAACAAGAAAACCCATGACACAAGTGCAATCATCAATAAACAACACAAACCAGCGAGCCCCAGAAACACTTGAAACCATAGAAGGTCCCCAGATATCACTATGGATAAGAGCAAACGGAATGGACAGTCTTGCATTATTTATTGGAAAAGAAGTACGCTTGTGTTTTGCAAGCTCACAAACATCACTATGAAATATACCCATATCAATCCCGTTAAACAAATGTGGAAACATAATTTTAAGAACACTGAAAGAGGGATGACCAAAACGAAGATGATACAACCAGATTTCGTTTTTATTTGAAAGAGATGACTCAGAAAGAAATGAGACAGGAAAATTATTCATAGTGCTATTTTGCCAACTGAATTCTTCAAGATAGTAGAGTCCATGTTTCTCTGTAGCAAGTCCAATCATCTTCCCTGTGTCCTGGTCCTGAAATTCACAATGTCTAGAAGAGAAGGTCATGGTACAATTCAAATCCTTTGCAAGTTTATGAACTGAGACAAGGTTTATGGATAATTTCAGCACATGTAAAACATTCTTTAAAACAATTTTCGAATTGATAACAATATCTCCCTGACCAGCAACAGTAATCAAAGTACCATCTGCAGTAGATATTTTTTTATTACTAGGACAAGGATTGTAAGAGACAAATTCATGAGAAGACTTAGTCATATGATCTGTGGCCCCAGAATCAACTACCCATGAATCTAGTATGGGCATATTTGAGACATTGAGAGTAAAGGATTGAGGGGCATTACCTGAATAAACTAAGGAACAAGTATCTGAGCCCGTAGGTTTTTCTAGAGTGCCCAATAAATTTTTTGGTTTTTCAATCTTGTCCATGTTGAACTCTGCTCGATTGTGGACAGAATCTATTTCACCTCTTGGTTGTACTGTAGTCACATGTGCTTGTCCTTGTCCTTGTCCTTGTCCTCGTGCTGGTCCACTCTTTACTGTCCAATTTCTGTTGGTTGTTTGAGGATTTTGAAAATTTGCAGGCTTGCCATGAAGTTTCCAGCATTTTTCTCTAGTGTGTCTTGGCTTTTTGCAGAAAGTACCCACAATCAAATCCTTGTTTCCATTTTCAATTGTCAATTCATCAGAATAAGAGCTCAGGTTTATGATTGCTCCCCTATTCCTTGCATTAGCATCCCTAAAAACCATGGCAGAACCTTCCGTAGATTAAGGCTCCAACATAAACTCCTCTGTGACTTTCTTCTCCTCGGATTATTCCAATAGTCTCATTCAATGATGAAAAGTCTTCTTTTCCAAGAACTTGAATTCTGACAGCATCAAACTCAGCATTCAATCCAGCAAGGAAAATGTAAATTCTTTCCTTCTCCATAAACCTCTTAAGAATGGTAGAGTCTTCACTGCACTTCATCTCAATACATTGATAATGATCCAACTCTTGCCATAAGTTTTGCAAGATATTAGAGTATTCAGTAATAGAACGGTTACCCTGTTTGTGCAGCATCACAAACCTTCGAATAAGTCTGTTTACATGTGTCCCAAATGTCCTTTGTTGTTTCCAAAAATATGCACGTATCACTCACTTCAGGTATCATCGAGTTCCATAGCCACAACATTACCATGGAATCAGCTTCATCCCAGGCATCAAACTTCGGATCTCCGGGTTTTGGTCCTGTTCTGAAAAGATTACTCAATTTGCCCTTCCCTTTAAGAAAGGTTCGAACAAATTGAGACCACTCCAGGTAGTTTTTTCCATTCAACCGGTAACTTGGTTGAATATTCTGCAAGTCTCTTGTTGAAACTATGCTAGGAGTCTCGGTTGTCCCAATTTCAAATGGGTTTGAAGTTTGAGTTACTTCAGACATCATGATATTGAAGAAAAAAAAAATGGAATGAAGAAGAATTTCTGGGCAAAGAGGTTCTACAATTGGCAATGAAGGCCGAAGAACGAAAGGTTGAAGGAACAACGAAGTATGGCAATGCAGGCCACGGAAAGTTTTAGTTCCCAGAGAGCACAAGAGGCTCTGATACCATGATAAATAATGGGAATAATATTCATTACTTAGAAATATACATGGAAAGACTATATATACAAATTATAGCTAGCTAATCCCTACAAATCAGGAATGAGATTCCTAGAATACAATCCCTGTAAATCAGGGATATGACTAATCTAAATACAAATTCAAATATTCACAGCTTAGCCAGCTCACACACAAATCCAGCCTAGTGATCATTGACAGGAAGCATCCTCAGCAAATCCTAACTCTGCAAGAATCGAGCAAAGCCACAAAACTTCGCATGTACCTGTGCCATTGCTCGATACTCAGCTTCAACAAAAGATCTAGAAACGACTTATTTCTTGCTTTTCATGATATAAGATGATCACCATAAAAGTACAGAAACCAGACGTGGACCGTCTACCAATTCTAGATCCTGCATCAGTGAAATAAGAGATCCCTGATTGATGACAAGCTGTGAAAAATAATCCCAAACTAGGAGAAGTCTTCAAATACTGCAAAATATGATGAACAGCATCAAGGTGCTCTGTACAAGATGCATGCATAAATTGACTCACAACACTAACTGCAAAAGTCAAGTCAGGTCTAGTTTTAGTCAAGTATATGAGACGGCCAACAAGGCACTGATACATGCCCAGATCCTTCAATAATCACCAAACTCTAATGTAAGCTTGAGGTTAGGATCCATAAGAGTAAAAGTTGGCTTACAACCTAGTATACCAATGGCTTGAAGAAGATCAAGGACATACTTCCTTGGGACAATGAAATCCTCTAATGAGAGCGAGCAACCTCAATACTCAAAGTATTTGTGAGGACCCATATTCTTAATATCAAATGCTTGATTCAAATCTCTCTTTACTTTAGCTATGCCAACTGAATCATCACCTGTAAGAATGATATCATCAACATACACAAGTAGAATAATACACTGACTAATGGAATTTCTGCAAACAAAGCAAGTATGATCGGAGTGGCACTAAACAAATCCCATGGATAAAATAACTAAGCTAAAGCGGCTAAACCAGGCCTGATGAGACTGTTTATATATAAGGACTTACACAGTCAACACACTTTCCCGGCATACTCCCCCTCAGCCCGAAAACAGGGTGGAGGATCCATATAAATAGTCTCAAGTAAGTCCCCATGTAGAAAGGCATTCTTGACATCCAGCTGATGCAAAGGCCAAGAATGGGAGGCAGCAAGGAAAATAAGAAGCCTGACAAAGGTAAGCTTGGCGACCGGTGCAAAGGTAGCCCCAAAATCATGCCAAGAACCTTAGTGAAGCCCTTGGCAACTAGCCGTGCTTTGGCAAGGAATATGAGTGCGATGGGTTGTACTACCTTAGGGATCCTCATTCACCACCACCACCTCCTCTATCTAGTTTTTGGGCTTTTGTTTTACCTGCGTCAATGTCTTGCGTTTTTTCGAGCCAAACTTTGGCCCTGTAGCATGCCCGTTTAGGCCATGCAAATTTTCAATATTTATGTTTACTCTTTCCATCTTTAAATAAAATTTGTAAAGATTCTTAGTTTCATTGTGTGGTTTGTAAGTTGGCTAAACATACATGTACTAATTATATTCCTCACATGACTCATGCACCCTGTGCCTTTGACCTCATTCATTCTAATGTTTAGGTCCATTGCCTGTTCTTGCCTTGTCTAGACATAGATATTATGCGAAGCATTTGAAAGATTGCATTGCATCGATGAAGCAAGAATGTTACGCAAACAATTTGTGGATTTTCATATGCGAAAAAGCCTTTTTTCTACAGCTGTTGCCTTTGTCGATGCTTCTACTATAGGTGCTATAGAATGGTGGGTAACATATGGATTAGAAACACTAGAGCTAGAAGTTGCACGAAAGGTCTTATTCCAACCAATCACATCATCATCAGCAGAAAGAAATTTGAGCACATATTCTTATATTCACAATGTTAAACGGAACAGTTTTTTGTTTTTATTTTTATTTTTATTTTATAGTTTGGATCTTATTTTATTTATTGTTTTGCACATTATTTTTTTTATTATTATTTTTAATTTAATTTATTCATTTATTTTTGGCAATGAAATAGGCTAAATGCATCACGAGCAGACAAGCTAGTGTTTATTCATTCCAACATTCGGCTATTATCACGATTTCAAAAAAACTATAGAGAAGGGACATTCAAAAAATGGGATGTCAATCCAGAAGATACAATGATTGATGATTCCAAGCACGATTAGAAGAGATGTGGTGGCAATCTTTAGAGGATGATAAAGATGATACTCAACAGGAGCACTCACATTTAGATAAAAGGACCCAAACTGTGTCCGGGTCAAGATTTCCTAGACAAGGTTCAGCATCATTGGCTAGAACTTCTAATCCTGCACCTCGAATGAGATCTCAACAGTCTCAAATTTCTAGTTTTATTAGACAAGATGGAGCATCATCATCCACAAAGGATAAAGGAAAAAGGCTGGCATAACTTATTTTCTTATTTTCTTTTCTTTTTTTCTTTTTCAATTTAAGAGTTAGGAATACTTACCTTTTATGATGAACATTTTAATTTTAGTTTTATTTTTGCGTTAGTTATTTTTTATTGCAATATTATAAAAATTGGATCATTTTGTTATTAATGTTTTTGGAATAGACTTTTTGCAAGTATGGAAATTAGTTCAAGTAATTTAATTTCTATAATTCCATTGTGATGAAAAAATCTTGTTTGATTAAAATATATATATATATATAAAGTCTTACATGTACACAATCATACATTTCTATAAATATTACTAAACGATCCAAAAAAACGTTCCACGTTCCGAACAAACATATTTCGTTTCGACTAAGCGATATAAAGAAGTCTAGCCCTACCATACCACATTCCACAAGACATGGCGTACTACATTCCCGTTCCCATTCTGCGTACCACAATGATCCGCGATCTAGGTAACTTAGGTCACACCCTTTTATATTAATCAACCACAACTGTTACAAAGAAAGCCCTAAGGCACTAATTAAGGAATCACGATATAATCTAAATAAGGAAACAAATAATAGAATAATTCTAACATATATTCTAACAACATCCTTGTAACACCCGCTTTCATAATTAATAATTACTTCTATGGCTTATTTTATTTGTGTGCCTATATGTGACTTTCCTGTCTTATATGCTCCTATGTGTGAGTTAATGATCAGTTATGTACCATTTGCACTATGTTTTGCTTGACAGATACGTTAATTTATGAAAAAGACCTGTCTGATTCGTTAAAGTGTAAGGTTACAAATTAAATAATGGACTAGGTGGTTAGAGCCTAATTCACCTTAATCAGATAAAGTAGGGTTTAGCTAACTTAGGTGACAGTAAAAATAATTTAATTGACGTGATTCTAATTTAATTAATCCAAGTTAAGTACATTAGATAATATATATATATATATGTTGAACTCAAATAGGAGAGAGAGAGAGAGAGAGAAGAGATATAATCTAGAGAGAGAGAGAGAGAGAGAGAGAGAGAGAGAGAGAAGAGTTCTAGAAATAAGGAGAAGAAGAAGAGAAAGAAAGAGAGAAAAAGAAGAGAGCTTGAAGCAAACTTCACCAAATCAACACACAAGGCAAGAATTCCCACCTGATCTCCTAAAATTGAAGTATCACACTCATAATCCTTTAGAATTGAGTTAGATTTATGCTTAAGTGAGGGTTCTAAGTAAAAGGGTAGGGGTAAATCTCCATAGGAACACAATTTGAAGCTATGAAAGAAAAGAGTGGAGATACATGACGTTCGCATGTTTCATTTCTTGTTTAGCTTGGGTTTTGAGCTTGAGGAAGGAATTTTTCATGGAGTTTTCTTGATAGCCTTCTCAACTTCAAGTTTTGATCTTGTGTTCGGGCTATGAGTTTCGTTTTAGAAGTATGATCTTAGTTTGAAGATAAAATTTACCCATGCAATGTGTTTTTGTAAAAGTTGAGCTTTGATTTGTTAAACTTGGGTTTGATTTTTGGAGGTTTGAAGCTCAAAAACAGAGCAGAATTTTTGGTTCTGAACACCCAAAACCGCACGTGCGGCTGGGAGGACCACACATGCGGGAGGTTGTGGCGCACGTGTGGCGGGGAGGCCCGTATGTGCGGAAAACAGGGAAAAAAGGAGTGCATTCTGAAATAATCGCACCTTCTAGCGCACGTGCAGTGAGAGTCCCGCACGTGCAGCCGAGGGGCTCCGCACGTGTGGCGGTTTGGCTGGCCCGATTTCATTTTTTTGCTACATTTGTCCCTCTTCCGGGCCTCCGTTAGCATGGTTTTCACATGTAGTTAACATTCTTTTGCATTGCAAGAGCATTTAAAAAGAATAAGGGGCGATTAGATCAACCAATCATTAAACGATGAAAACGGTTAGTTAGTTGCAACCGATTAAGTGTGCTATGCTTGTATTTGTCTGTGTAGGTCAAACGCCACATCCCAGCCACGTAATTCGTGACACCAACTGTAAGTAACACTGTTGTAAAGATATGTTTAAATTTAACGTATCTCTTTTTTGCTTTATAGTATTCTTTGTTCTGACGTATTTCTTTTATGCTTAATGAATGATGATCCTATTCTCCTACACTGTATTTCGTGGCGTCCTTAGCACCTGTCCGTATTGTTACAGAGATCTCTATTAGTTCCAATTCCTGGAACTCCTGTTTATTATGTTGATGGCCATCATATCTAAGTATCGGTCTTTATGACCGCCTGTTCGGTCTTCTAGACCGCCTGTATTAGCTTGCTATAGGATGTACCACGTATACTTTTATGCATTCTGTATGAGATAAGAATCTATTTAGTTTGTGATTTGTCTTACATTATGATCATCATTCAGAACCCCTTTACACAACTGTTATTCACTGGGCTGTAGCTCACGTTTTGATATATATATATATATATATTGTAGGTGATCTAGTTCAGGAGGGGACGTAGTGGCGACAGTTTTGCCTCAATTTTGTTGAGCACCCTTTTGTGCCTCACGTCGAGGTTCCCGTCTGTTGGAGCATTGGGTGACCCAGTGATCACCCCTTTTGGAAACTCACTCACGTGTTATGGTCGGTTGTCACTAGTGTTATATTTGTTGTTGATAGGAGTGACTTCCCTCTTTTGGTTGTGTTTTGACAAACTTGCGATACCTTGAATGTACATATGCATATATACATATAGCAATGCCTTTTGTCTCATGTAAGTTCACAGCCCGTTGGACATTTTACTTTCTTATGTATTAGCGTCCGCTAGCCCCGTTCGTTTGCTTTGTTCAGTTAGGCCTTTGGTAATCACAGATTACTAACCGGTTATGACACTAAACCTATAGAGGCGGGTTTGGGTCGTAACAATCCTCTTCCCCTCTCAAGTCAAGTAATTCTCCTTCCCTCCTTCTCCTCGCCCTTCTCGTTATCCTATTCGAGATCGCCGCTCCTTTTCCCATTTCAGCTGGTTTAGTACTAATCATCCTATTTCCCAATATCTTTCTTATGATGGTCTTACAGATTCTAATCGCTCCTTTCTGGGCAAACTCGAGTCGGTTTCTATCCCTTGCTCTGTCTCTAAGGCCCTCCAAAATCCCAAGTGGGTTGCTGCTATGCAGTCTGAAATGGATGCTCTAGAACGAAATCAGACCTGGGAACTTGTTTCGTTACCTCCTACTAAGAAGACGGTTTGCTGCAAATGGGTGTTTCGTGTCAAATATCTTGTTGATGGGTCTATGGATTGCTATAAAGCTCGCTTAGTTGCCAAAAGCTTCACCCAAGTGCCTAATAAAGATTTTGGTGCTACTTTTGCACTGATGGCTACGTTGCCCTTTGTTCACCTACTTGTTTCCTTGGTTGATGCTCATTCTTGGCCTCTTCATCAACTTGATGTCAAGAATGCATTTCTCCATGAGGACGGACTTGAGAATATCTACATGGATCCTCCACCTAATTTTCAGGCTAAGGGGAGTTTGTGGGGAAAGTATGTTGTCTTCGCAAATCTTTGTATGGTTTGAAGTAGTCGCCTCGGGCTTGGCTTAGTCATTTCAGTACAGCTATCTTATCTATGAGCTTTGTTTAATGCCACTTTGATCATATGGCTGGTGCATTATTTTGCTTGTCTATGTTGATGATATTATTTTTACAGGTAATGATGTTGTAGGGATTTGCTCAAGTAAAAAAGGACCTTAGCCATGTTTTTGACATTAAAGACTTAGGTCCTCTCAAGTACTTTTTAGGTATTGAGGTAGCTCATTCCTGCCAAGGGATTTCCTCGTCTCAAAGGAAATACACACTTTGGATCTTCTTTAAGACACAGGTATGATGGGTTGTAAACCTGCTTCCACTCCCATGGACCCTAACCTGAAGCTTACGGATGAATTTGGTGAGTTATTGAGTGACCCGGTATGTATAAGCATTTGGTGGGTCATCTGATTTATCTCACCAACACTGGACTAGACTTGATATTTGCGATGAGTGTTGTTAGTCAGTTTATGCATGCACCTCGTACAACCTATCTTGATGCAGTTTATCACATCTTGAGACATTTGAAGACTTCTCTAGGCATGGGATTATTCTTCTATGTTGGCATCCAGTCTAAGTGGTCATGTTCCACTGATGCTGATTATGCTGGCTCCAAAACATACAGGCAATCTACTTCTTGGCCTCTATACCTTCTATGGTGATCATCTTATATTATGGAAGAGTAAGAAGCAACAGAGAGTGTCTCATTTTTTTTTTTAATTTTTTTACATCCGAACACGTTCAGGACACGATATAGACACGTTTGGGACACGCACGGGGGCAATTTCACAATTTACTAAATATTTTTGGGGTCAATTTGTAAATAAGCAAAAACAGATCAAAATTTGCCCTAATCACTTCGAATCTACTTCGAATAGAAGAAAAAGGATGAGAAAGAGAGGACCTGACTTCGTTGTTCGTCGTTCGTCTGCTCTCCTCGTCGGTCGTCAATCGTGCTTCGTCGTTCGTCATTAAGGTACACTTCTTCTTCGATCTGCGATCTTCATTCTTCTTCGATTTCTCTCAGTCGCTCTCTCTCTCTCTCTCTCTCTCTCTCTCTCTCTCAGCTCTTCTTTCCTCAGTCGATCGAACCCTTCTGATTTTATTTTTTTCTTTTATTTTTTTTTCTTTTATTCTGATTTGAATTTTATTTTTTTATTTTATTCTGCTTTTAATTTAATTTTTTCTTTTTTTTTATTTTTTTCTTTTATTCTGATTTTATTTTATTTTTTCTTTTCTTTTATTTTTTTTATATTCTGATTTTATTTTTTCTTTTCTATTATTTGAGTATATAATTTTAATAATGCATGTTTATTAATTTTATTACCTTTATTTGATTTTATTACCTTTTGCATATTTTATTACCTTTATTTGATTTTTTGTATATTTTATTACCTTTATTTGATTTTTTTTAATAATTTTATGACATATAATAAATAAAATTAATTATATATATTGAACGTGTCCCTAACGTGTCGTGTCCCTTATTTTTTGAAAATATGCATTTTTGCGTGTCCGTGTCGTGTCACGTGTCCGTGTTCGTGCTTCATAGGTTGTCATGTTCCACTAATGCTGATTATGCTGGCTCCAAAACATACAGGCAACCTACTTCTGGCCTCTATACCTTCTATGGTGATCATCTTATATTATGGAAGAGTAAGAAGCAAATAATTGTCTCAAGATCTTCAGCAGAGGCTGAATGTCGTGCTATAGCATAGGGCACACGTGAGATATTATCGGTCAGGTCTATTCTTGCAGAATTAGGTTTTACGGAAGATGATTCCTCCCTTTTATTCTATGACAATAAGTCAGCAATTATGTTACCATCTGACTCAGTTCTTCATTATAGGACTAAACATATACAGGTGTATATTCATTTCATCAGGGAAAAGGTTAGGACAAGTGTGGTGAATCCATCTTATTGGTCCAACCTTGTTGCAGGCATCCATTGCCAAGCTGGGTTTAGCAAATATCTTTGAACCATCTTAAAGGGGAATGTTGGAATATAGAAATAAATTAAGATCCCGGAAAGTATGTATTATGGGATACTAGTGATTTGATTTTCCTTTCCTAAATTGTAATCTCTTCAATTTAGTATGCATTTACAAGGCTAGTCATGAAGAATGATTAAGCCATTCTATTGTTTGCATTCTTCTCAAGGGACCTATTGCTCTTAGTGCAAAATTTATTTCACTAGCCTCCTGAGGTTTTTTTTTAAAATTTTTTATTTTTATTTTTAGAATATGAGGTTTTCTCAGTTCATTCAGCTGAAAGTGGGTAAAGAGAATCCATTCTATTTTGGGAAGACTCTTAGGGGGCAATTTCCATTTGCTCAAATGTTTCCGTGATTGTATTGATTATCTAGAAACCATAATATGTCAATTACTGTCAATTTTACAGAGAGAAAGACGTGGAAGAAGAAAGAGAGCCGTGAGAAAGAGAGAGACAGAATTGCTGTTAGAGAAAAGAGTTACCCAAACTTAGGGCTCACCTCTTAGGGTCTAGTATTTATATTAATAAACATAATTACAAAAGTACTAAAATAACCTTAGACTCAGATGACCTAACACTTGACACTCCCCCTCAAGTTGGAGCAAATATATCTCTCACGCCCAACTTGCAACAAATGGGGTGAAAAACCTTACTACTAAGACTTTTAGTAAATACATCAACCAATTGATCTACAGACTTCACGAAAGGCATACATATCAAACCCTTATTCAATTTCTCCTTAATAAAAAGTCTGTCAATTTCAATATGCTTAGTCCCATCATGCTGAACGGGATTATGAGCAATATTGATCGTAGCTTTGTTGTCACAATACAGAGTCATAGATTCACCACAAACGATTCCTATATCACCCAACAAGGACTGAAGCCATATAAGTTAACATGTACCCTGTGCTATAGCTCTATACTCTGCCTCTGCACTAGATCTGGACACAACCGCCTGCTTCTTAAGTGACCAAATTTCCTCCCACAAAAGCACAATAACCAAAGGTAGATCATCTATCATCTATAGAACCAGCCCAATCTGCATCAGAGAATGCCTCCGACCTCAAGTGACCATGATTAGAAAATAAAATCCTTTTTCCAAGAGCAGATTTAAGATACCTCAAAATGTGATGCACTGCATCCAAATGAGTTGCACGAGGAGCATGCATAAACTGACTTACTATTCCGACTGCATAGGCAATATCTGGACGAGTGTGGGATAGATATATAAGCCTTCCCACACTTCTGTTACCTTTCCTTCTCCATAAGATCACCAAAACCACTGCAAAGATGATGATTAGACTCAATTGGTGAATCAGCTGGTCTGCAACCTTACATGCCAGTTTCCTTAAGAAGATCTAGAATATACTTTCTTTGAGAAATAAAGATGCCTTTGTCAAACTTGGCAACTTCAATTCCAAGGAAGTACCTCAATGGGCCGAGGTCTTTGATCTCAAATTCTTTAGCCAACTGCATCTTGAAATGTATTGCTTCCTCCTCTTCATTGTCTGTCACAACTATGTCATCACATATACAATAAGCATAGTTACCTTATTTGCATTGCGTTTGACAAACATAGTGTGATCTGCATTGCTTTGTTTATACCCAAATCTCAACGTAACTTTCCAAAAACCAAGCTCGAGGAGACTGTTTCAAACCATATAAAGCCTTTTTCAACCTACAAACTTTTCCAACTATAGACTGAGATGAGAATCCTGGTAGTACATCCATATATACTCCTCCAAATCACCATGGAGAAATGCATTCTTTACATCTAATTGCTGTAGAGGCCATCCCAAATTAGCAACACATGAGAGAATAGCTCGAATGGAATTCATCTTCGCTATAGAGGTGAAGGTTTCCTGATACCATATGTCTGAGTAAACCCCTTGGCCACTAGTCTTGCTTTGTACTGTTCAACTGTCCCATCTGCTTTTTACTTAATGGTGAACACCCACATACACCCCACTAGTTTTTTTCAACTAGGAAAAGGAACCAACTCCCACGTTTTATTCTTGCTCAAAGCTTGAATCTCCTCTACCATAGCTCCTTTCCACTTAGGATCATTGATAGCTTCTTTCTAACCCTGTGGGATACACACAGAAGACAGAGACAAAACACAAGCAGGATATGTAGGAGACAATGAATAATATGGCACAAATTTTGAAATGGGGTGCTGAGTACAAGCCTAACCCCCTTTCTAAGAGCAATAGGAAGACTCAAATCATCAACAATAGGACCGTCAACAACTAGTGGAGAAATATGTTAGAATAGTTATTTTAGTTATTTTTGTTCTTTTGTTCTCTTGTTAATATTTACTTAAGTTAAGGGTACGATGGTCATATTGCTACTTTAGGGTTTTTATATATATTTGACTGATGTAAAGTTGAGGTAGAACAATTATTTTAATAAATACAAAAGTTCTCTCTCTTCTTCTTCTTCCTCCTAACTTTCAATCCTAATTTCTTCATTTTACATTCTAACTTGGTATCAGAGCAATCTCTTCTTCATCAGAAAGGTTTCTACAGATTCTAGAGATCGATCTGAGGTGACCGAGACGTGCTGATGTCATCAGCCGTACGATGACGTCAGCATGACGTAAGCATTGTACGGACGGGTCCTTCACCCCTAGACTCGAAATTGCCTCCTGAGATTTATGGTGATTTTTGTGGAATTTTTTTATCATCCCTGATGTGAGTTTTCGATTTTTGAAAGTATTTCGTGTTTTTGGAATTGTTTTTTTAAATCTGCCTTTGGGACTATTTTTTTCTGGTTTTTCTTGCTGGGCTCACTTCCCTAGGAGCCGAAAATCACCACTCTAAGGGTCCTTGTTCTTAATTTGTAGTTTTACTACTGTTGGGTTGATATTTTGTTCGATTATTGCCTGTTTCTGGTCCAGTAACCCTGTTTTCTTCAGTTCTACCTATTGAAGGTTCCTATATAAGGGCTGAAATCCTTCTAGCAAGGGATATTTGTCCTCTCTTTATTGATTGCTACTGTTGAGTTGATGTGTTGGTCTAATTTGGGTCCAAAATTGGCTGGCAAACTTGTATTCTCCTCTCTTCTGCCTGTTTTTTGTGGATTTTTGTTTTTTGAGCTAGTTTGTGTCTATATTGGTGATTGTTGGTGTGGGTATTGGCTGTTTGCAAGTATTTTGCCCTTTCGTGCTCGTGTTGAGAATTTTGTGTGGTTGATCATTATGGTTGAGATTGAGGCTAAGGCTATAACTATGGGTAAGGATGATGACATGCCTAAATCTATCACTACAAAGAAATTGAATGGTGCTAATTATTTGGCTTGGGCCCACGCTGTCAAAATTTTCTTACGAGGTAAGAAGAAGTCCCGCTTTATTAGTGAACTCCCTCCTCCTACTGATGATAAAGATTATGATGATTGGTGTTATGAGGATTCTTGTTTTATGTGTTGGATTTGGCATAGTCTGGAACCACAGGTTGCTACTACCGTGGAATTTTGTGATACCTCTAAGGCCATTTGGGACTCCCTTGCTGAGTCTTTTTCAAATCAAAGTAATGTCTCTCGGGTCTACGAGTTATATGAACAGATTTTTGCTATGCGTTAATCTGGCCGGTCTCTTCCTGATTACTATAGTAGTCTCAAGACTTTGTGGGATCAGTTACTGCAGCATCGACCTTTCACCACTGATGTGAACAAGCAGAAACAACATTGGGAGGAGTTTATGATGGCTTCTTTACTTTCTGGCTTAGATCCTGAGTTGCGAGGGTTCAAAGATCAGATTCTTGCCAGTGACACTCTACCTTCAGCTGCCAATGCCTATTCTAGGCTGTTACGCTCTTCATTGGGACAAGCACAATCCACTTCTGGGTCCTCTTCTTTATCATCTTCTGCATTGGTTTCTAGTAGTGGTGATCATGGGTCTACTCGCGGGGGTTTTCATAGTTCTTCTGGTTCCCGGAGCTCTTCTTCTGGTTCACGGGGCTCTCGTGGAGGTGGTTCTCGTAGTGGTGGCTCACGTGGTGGTTTCCGTGGTGGAGGTAGTAGTGGACCTGGTTCTCGTACACGTGGAGATCGCAAGTGTACTCATTGTGGTTCCCAAGGTCATACTGAACCATGGTGTTGGCAGAAGTATGGCAAACCTGATTATGTCCATCAGGTTATGGATGTCCCATCCTTACAATCTTCCTTGTTGTCCACTAGCTTGGATGCTTCTTCGGTTAATTCTCATGAGACACTCACTACTCAGATTAGGGAGCTTACTGCTCTTATCCAATCTCTCCGGCCTAGTCTGCCTTCATCCTCTACTACTACCATGGCTAGTTCAGGTAATATTGCATGTATGGCTAAGTCCCCTCAGCCTTGGCTCCTAGACTCTGGTGCTAGTTCTCAAGTCTCTGATAATTCCTCTCCTTTTGATACTCTTAGACCTGTTGATCATACCATTATACTTGCTGATGGATCTTCTCGACCTGTCTGTGGTCAAGGTCCTCTTCATCCCACTCCATCCCTTTCCTTACCTTCTGGTCTTTATGTTCCTAAATTTCCATTTAATTTGCTTTCTGTTAGCCAATTGACTCAAGCTCTCCATTGTTCGATAACCTTTTCTTCTACTTCATGTGTTTTGCAGGACCTCCAGACCAAGAGGATGATTGGTTCGGGGCATGAGAAGGATGGCTTATACTTTTTGGACGTGAGACTTCTCCTCCTCCTCATCTGCTTGTTGAGTGCTAGTGTATCTCCTCTTCAGTGGCATTTTCGCTTGGGTCATCCCTCCTTGGCCAAGCTCAAGTTAGCTGTTCCGGGTTTGAGTCATGTTTCTCAGATTGAGTGTGAAGCCTGTCAATTTGGGAAGCATCATCGTAGTTCTTTTCCTCGTCGTAGTGTTAGTCGTGTGTCTGAGTCTTTTGCTCTTGTCCATACAGATATTTGGGGTCCTTCTAGAACTCCCACTGTTAATGGGTTCTTTTATTTTGTTATTTTTGTGGATGATTACTCTCGGATGACTTGGTTGTTTTTAATGAAACAAAGATCTGATTTGCCTTCCATCATCTCTAAGTTTTATAATGAAATCTTTACTCAATTTGGCAAACGTATTAAGATATTTCGGTCTGATAATGCCTTAGAATATGTGCAATCTATTGTAACTACCTTTTGTGATACTCATGGTATTATCCATCAAACTAGTTGTTCTCATACATCCCCTCAAAATGGTGTTGCAGAGCGGAAACACCGCCATTTGTTAGATGTTGCTCGCACCCTGATGTTTAATATGCATGTCCCCAAATAGTTTTGGGGCGATGCCGTTCTCACCGCTTGTTTGCTTATCAATCGCATGCCCTCTAGTGTTGTACACACATCTCCCTATTCTCTGTTATATCCCACCACATCTCATTTTTCCTTGCCTCCTCGCATTTTTGGGTGTGTGGCCTTTGTCCATGTTCTTGACCCTGGGTTGGATAAGTTATCTCCTCGTGCACGCAAGTGTGTGTTTTTAGGTTATTCTCGCACTCAAAAAGGGTATCGGTGTTATCATCCTGAGTCTCGTCGCTACTTTGTCAGTGTTGATGTAACTTTTTTTGAGTCTACTCCGTTTTTTTCTTCCTCTGGGCAACAGTTATCTACTAATCTTCTCTCTTCTCGTGAGGAGGAGCCAGCCTCTCTCACTCCTACTCTTCCCTCTTATGCTCCTTCCACATCCACCCCTATATCCTCTCCATCTCCTCTCACTTTTACCCCTCCTTTGCAGGTTTATCAACGGTCTCAAGCTCGTCGCATTGTGTCTTATGGCCTGACCAATTCATCTCCTTCGTCTGAGGCCCCTGTTCCACCTGCTGCTCTACCATTTGATGACCTTCCTATTGCACTCCGCAAAGGTAAACGCACTTACACTCAACATCCTATTGCTCATTTCGTTTCTTATGATCGCCTCTCTCCTGGTCTTCACTCTTTTGCTTGTAGCTTGTCTAGTATTTCCATTCCTCGCACCTATCTGGAGGCTATGTCCATCTCTAGTTGGAAGTCTGCCATGGATGAGGAAATGCAAGCTCTTCATCAAAATCAGACCTGGGACCTTACCCCTCTACCATCTGGCAAATCTATTGTGGGTTGTCGTTGGATTTATACTGTTAAGTATCTTCCTGATGGAACTGTTGAGCGACTTAAGGCTCGCCTGGTAGCTAAAGGCTACACCCAAACCTATGATGTTGATTACTTGGAGACCTTTTCTCCTGTGGCCCGTCTTAACTCTGTTCGGATTCTCCTCTCTGTTGCAGTTAATCAATCTTGGCCTTTATATCAACTGGATATCAAGAATGCCTTTCCCCATGGTGATCTCCACGAGGAGGTCTATATGGATCAGCCCCCTGGCTATGTTGTTCCCGGCAAGAGCATCTTGTTTGTCGATTGAGGAAGGCCTTGTATGGCTTAAGCAGTCCCCACGTGCCTGGTTTGATCGCTTCAGTGCTGTTGTGCTTGCCTATGGATTTCACCGTTCCACCTTTGATCACTCTGTTTTTGTTCGCCACTCGTCTACTGGGAGTATTGTTCTTATTGTCTATGTGGATGACATCATCATTTCAGGGAGTGACTCCAATGGTATTGCTTTTTGAAGCAGTATTTGGGACAACAATTTCACACAAAGACTTGGGCCATCTTCGGTATTTTCTTGGGATTGAAGTTGCCGCTCTTCCCAGGGCTTGTTTCTTTCTCAACGGAAGTATGTTCTTGATCTTCTTACCGAGACTGGCCTCTTAGGCTCTCGCCCCAGTGATACTCCCATGGATTCTAGCGTCAAGCTTGATGGTGACACTGGCGACTTCTTTCCTGATATTGGTCGTTATCATCGGTTGGTTGGCAAGTTAATCTATCTCACTGTCACTCGTCCAGATATTACCTATGCCGTGGGTGTGGTCAGTCAGTTTATGCATGCTCCCCGCCAACCCATTTTGTGGCTGTGTGTCGTATCTTGCAATACTTAAAGCGTGCTCCAGGTCGGGGGTTGCTCTATCGCCCATCTTCCTCTTTGTCTGTCACTGGCTTCAGTGATGCTGATTGGGCTGGTAATAAGACTGATCGCCGTTCCACCTCGGGCTATTGTACTTTTGTTGGTGGTAATCTTGTCACTTGGCGTAGCAAGAAACAGACTGTCGTTGCTCGTTCTAGTGCCGAGGCTGAGTATCGTGCCATGGCTCATACTGCTTCTGAGATGCTTTGGGTTCAGTCTCTTCTCCAAGATTTTGGCTCTTCTGTTTCCACTCTTATGAGCATGTTTTGTGACAATCAGGCTGCTATCTTCATTGCCAATAATCCTGTGTTTCATGAACGCACCAAACATATCAAGTTGATTGCCATTTTATTCGTGATCTCTTACTCCGCAAGCAACTGTGACTCCTTATGTTCGTTCTGAGGATCAATTGGGTGATATTCTCACCAAACCTTTGGCTCGGCATTCGTTTCTCGTTTGTTGCCAAGCTGGGCATGTTCGATCTCTATGCTCCAGCTTGAGGGGGAGTGTTAGAATAGTTATTTATTTTTGTTCTTTGTTGTTAATATTTACTTAAGTTGAGGGTACGATGGTCATATTGCTACTTTAGGTTTTTATATATATTTGACTGATGTAAAGTTGAGGTAGAACAATTATTTCAATATATACAAAAGTTCTCTCTCTTCTTCTTCTTCCTCCTAACTTTCAATCCTAATTTCTTCATTTTACATTCTAACTAAATAGACTGAGGATCATTACCAGTAGAATCAGTCGAAACAGGATGTAGAACTGGCACAGGGGATGATAATTGACTTGGTGGCACAAGAGAAGTCTATTCTTTCTGACGTTGTGAATTAAGTTTAAGATCAGCTCTGTCCAAACGGCCACCAATGTCAGGCTCCAAACTAAGAGAACTATTAGGCTCTCTCCTCACCACAAATAATAGTCTACAAACTAGGAAGGAAAAAGGACAAGTCATGCTGATATGACATCACCTCATTCACAATCTCATTCGTAACACTATTCTCCCTCTGAGGAGATGGAGGAGAAGAAGTAAAAAAAGGCTTAGATTCATGGAAGGTGACATCCATACTAACATACACCTTACGAGTGTATGGATCATAGCATTTGTTATTTTTCTGAGTAACAGAATAGCCAATAAAGACACAACGCACAGCCTTAGGATCAAGCTTCCCATGAATACAAGGTTGCAGATGAACAAAACAAATACACCCAAAGACCTGAGGAAGAGAAGAGGTAGGATAAACCACAGGAAGAAGTTTAAGAGGAATTTGAAATTGGAAGACACTAGAAGGCATACGGTTGATAAGGTAAGCAGCGATAAGAACAACATCACCCCAAAAAGACTTAGGAACATTCATGGTAAACAAGAGAGAGCAAGCAACTTTAAGAAGATGGTCATTCTTACGTTCGGCAACTCTATTCTGTTGAGGAGTGCCAATACAACTCGTCTGATAAAGGATGTCAAGCTCCTCTAGGTATGCCTGAAAAGCTCCATCAATATACTCAGTCCCATTATCACTCTAGAAAATTTTGATTTGAGCATTAAAAAAATTAGTCATCATTTCATGAAAAAATTGAAAACAAGAAAATACTTCACTTTTAGTCCGAAGTAAATCCAAGTCGCACAGGAATAACAATCAATAAAAGTAACAAACCACCAACACCCAGAAGTAGGAACCACAGGGGAAGAGCCCCACACATCGGTATGAATAAGCATAAAAAGAAAAGTAATTTTTTTATTAATTGAAGGGTAACAAGTACATTTATGCTTTGCAAGTTCACAAGCATCACAACCAAAATTATTCCTAGGACAATCATGAACTAAAGATGGAAAAGCCTTCTCTAAAATACTAAAGGAAGGGTGACCCAAATGATGATGTCACTAATGGAGAAGATGAAGAGAGGAGCGGGTAGTGCACTTGAGAGCCTGAGATGACAAAGGTAAGGCAGAAGGAACAACATCTAGAAAATACAGTCCACCTTGTGCTCTACCACTGCCAATCATTTTCTCCGTAGCCAGCTCCTGAAAGACGCGATGAGTAAGAAAAAACATCACCGAGCAATTTAGAGATGTAGTAAGACTACTAACAGAAAGCAAGTTGGTAGAAAAATTAGAAACATGAAGCACAGATGAAAGAGAAAGTAAAGAGGAACAATGAACAAAACCCTTGCCAATACAGAGAATAAAATGCCATTCTAATCTTATCTCGCCCAGAACAAGGAGAATAAGAATAGAAAAGATTAGAAGTACCCGTCATGTGGTCAGTAGCACCGGAATCAATAATCCAAGGAGATGATGAGGATGTACAAAGTGCACTAGCAGGAATACCTGTGTGAGCAAAGTTGGAAGAAGCAGAAGCGGAAGGAGCTGTGGTAGGGGAAGAATCAAGTCGAGCCATCAAATGCCGGAGTATGGAGCTCATCCTGCAAAAGAGGACTAGTGTCACCAAGGGTGCTAGCAGTGGCCTCAGACACGTGCTTGAGGACAAACTCCACCACCATAACCACGACAGCGAGTAGGACGACCATTCAATTTCCAACAATGCTCTTTATCATCTATGTCCTTTCCACAATAATCACATTTCAAGCAATCTCGATCAATCAATGTACCCTTACTACCAAACTGAGGCTGAATAGGCCTGATATCACGCGGAAAAGGAGCAACAACCAAAGCAGAGTGATCCGGAAGAGAGGTGTGCACCATAGCACTACGGTGACTCTCCTCTTGCTGAACAAGAGCATAAGCCTCGAGTAAAGTGGGAAATGGAGAACGACCCAACACTTGAACACGAATTTGATCATACTCTAAATTAAGGCCAGCAAGAAAGTCTTAAACACGCTCCTTCTCTAAGGTCTGCTGAAACAAAGAGGCAGCCCTAGAACAAATAGCCTAGAAGCTCTGGTAATAATCAAGTTCCTGCCACAAGCCACTCAACTCAGCATAATATACACAAGAGATCGATCATGCTAATCTAAGCCCCGAATCTTCTTCCTTAACTCACATGCATGTGCATCATTACCCTTTTGAGAGTGCATCTGTGCCACAAATATCCAAATCTTGTGAGCAGTGTCCAGTAAAAGGAAAGTCCAACTAATAGTAGGTTGCATGGAATTGATCAACCAGGTCATAACCAAAGCATTTTCTAAAACCCATGGAGTATGCATATCACCATCATCATTGGGTTGCTTGAGATCGCCAGTAATATATCCAGTCAGACAACATGCAGCAATAGCAAGACTACAAGAGCAGGACCAAATCAAGTAGTTGGCACCATCAAGCTTAAGAAGACTAATTTGAAGAGAGGGACTATCACCAAGAGTCACAACACGACTCAATCCACTCTCCTCCATGTTCTTAGGTGCCTGACTCTTGCTTTCAGCAAATCCACTCTCCTTAGCCATAGAAAAGGAGTGCCAAAAAACCCAAGCAAGGTAGAAAACAAATCTAAAAGAAAGCTAACTGGAACAGCAACTCACCTCTAGGGGCTGAAACAGTGCTCAAATAATGCAAGGTATCCCAGCAACCACACCTGAACGAAGCAAATAGGGCAATCAAAGGTCCAATTGGCTCCCAAACATGAATAAACACGCAAAAACCTCACAAAAACATCAAAATAGGAACACCACACTCTTCCCCTAGTCCAATCGGCTCCCAAGGGTGTAGAAGAAAGGGAAAAATCAGCCCTAAAAAGGCTAGAGCAAGGGTTTCAGAAAAACATCTGGTTTTTCCAAAAAATCAAACAAAAATTGAAAAAAACCAAAGAGTGATCAAAAAATTAAAATAAAATCATAGGGAAGAACCCCATCAGATTTCGTCTGGGAGAATATATATATATATATATATTGGACTGGTTAACAAAAAACAAAACAAAAAACAAAAAACAAAAAAGAAGAAGTAAAAAAAACAAGGGAAAAAACCAAATCTTTGAGGAGGATAATACCATGTCAATTTTACAGAGAGAAAGAAGTGGAAGAAGAAAGAGAGCCGTGAGAGAGAAAGGGAGAGACAGAATTGCTGTTAGAGAAAAGAGTTACCTAAACTTAGGGTTCACCTCTTAGACTCCAGTATTTATATTAATAAACATAATTACAAAAGTACTAAAATAACCTTATACTCACATAACCTAACACTTAACAATTACGTACATGGCTCTCTTTTCAGCCCTAATGTCTTAGGGCTTAAAATTTTTATAAATCCTAATGATCAGGAGACCATTGAACTTATTTCTCAGCTGGCTTTGCTTAAGAATGTGTCCTTGTCAAATACTCATGTAAGTCATTTTTTGAGTCTTATTGATAATCCAAATGTTCCCTTTTTTTCCATCCCCACATCATGATTTGTGATGCTAATTTGCTTCTCAGGGTTAAAATGTTCGTATGGACACTTTCCCACAATAAGCTTAATACCAATGACTTGTTTTGAAAAAAGGAGACCAAATTGCTATTTGTTACTGCAATAGTCTGTTATGTGTAAAAAGGCAGAGGAAAATATGGATCATGTATTTTTGCATTGCCCCATTGCTCTATCTTTATAGTGGAAAGTCTCACTTTTGGCAGAGGTTGATTGGGTTATTATTCCATTGCGTGAGCATTTGTTTTGCATTGATTTTAAAGGTTTTGGTTCTACTATTGAGGCTCGAGCTCTTTGGAGGTGTGTAGTGTGTGCAGTTCTATTGGTTGCTTTGATAGAAAGAAATGCCCAGATTTTTTAAGAAAAAGATAAAGACTTTGAAAGCTTGTGGGAGAATATTTGCTTTTTGGCTTCGTTTTGGGTTTTGATAACCCCTTCTTTCAAAAGGATACCACTCCTTTTAATTTCTAGGGACTGCAATGTTAAATTACATATTTTTCCAAGCCTAAGCTATTAGGAATGGGCCCAACAATGTATATCAAGCTATCTAACACCCTCCCTCACTTGCAACCCAGTCTTGCACGTGGAGAGACAAATAGAAAACCAAATAGAAGGAGAAGCAAACAACCAAACAAAGAAAGAACCAAACAGGGACATAACACTAAATGCTAATGAAGAGACTTGAACCCAAGACCTCTCTCACCAAAGCTCTGATATCATGTTAAGTTACCAATTTTTTTAAAAGCCTGAGCTACTACGAAATGGGCCCAACAATGTATGTCAAGCTATCTAACATGCAAAGCTGTTTGTAAATTGTGAGGTTTTTACTTTTTGAGTTTCATTGTTTAGATTTTCTTCTCATCTTTTAATGTCCTCCTGGTACTCCTCCTGTACTCCCCTTCTTAATATTTCTCATTTTTGTTGCCGATCAAATATATACATATATAGGAAAATTCTATTTGCACACCACAGAAAATCTCAATACAAACCATTTATGCCGTTCAGATATAAACTTCCGAACAAAAGTCAAATGTGCCGAACAAAAAACAGTTGTTCATATCAACTATTGAATAGAATGTATATCTGAACAATTCATTTTTACTTTGAAATTTATGTCTAAACATTTGACTTTTGATCGAAAGTTCATATCCGAACAATACAAATGGTGTGTACTGAGATTTTTTGTGATGTGTAAATGGAATATATGCCTCAAGCTTGGCTCAATTAATAAATGAGCCTAAAAATTTGAGTAGAGCTTGTTCATTTAACAATCGAATCTAGCTCAAACAAGCTGAGCTCGAGTTGTTCATGAATATCTAGGTTCATTTGCAAACCTAAACAAAAATCCTATGGGAGACCAAAATAGAAAGAGAGTAAAAGCCTTCACCCAACACTCCAAGTTCAAAGCCAAAGACTCCACATTTTCCACACAACCCACCGGATGAGCTAACTCTTGGCCAAAATAACCTGCAACCTCGCAACCACTCAAAGCAAAGTAATACATGCCTTATAAACTGCAACTCATTCTCACTATCTCCGCAAATGATCAAAGTATCATATGTAAAAAGTAGGTGGGTTTCTGACATAGCTCCATCATCCATATAACATTCACCCCAAAGCTACTAAGGCATCTATCATTGGCCACCCTTCCTATCATTCAATCAGCAAAAAGTTTACATAACATGTTCTAGAGATTTCAAAATACTTTGAAGCCAAAAATCAGGTAGCATATTAAATGTAGAGAAGTTAAAAGCTAATCTAATAACGATTACAACACAATCCACGAATTGGCAGTTCAACATGAATACCAGAAGTAAGAAATTTTTGATACCTGAATTTGATATTTGTCACTGGATCTTCGAGCAGATATCCACTCCTCTAGTGAAGCCTACTCACAAAAAAAGAAATTCATCTATAATATAGGGAAAGTTGACAAAATAGAAAAGAAATAATGAGGGAAGAATTAAGTCAGAGTCTGATAAAGTGAAGCTAGTTCCACTAAATTACATTAGACATGAGATCTCAAGAACATCAAGACTCCCATCCAATTGAGAAAGAACAGGAACATATATGTTAAGGAGTTTGCCAAATTGTATCCCATGAAAAGGTGTGCTTTTATTACCTATATTGAAAATAAAATAATATTGCACTCCTTCCTTCCCACCCTCTTCTTTCTCTCTCCATCGTTTATGAGGCAACCAAAATGATCTACTTTCAGCTACTTCAACCATTCCGCCCACATTCTTTCACAAATAAAAAGCAAATTAACTAGCCACTTCAAACTATTTGTGGTTACAAGGTACCATCTAGAAAATACAAGCTATAAAAAATAAAATAAAAAGAAGTGACTCCCTTCCGTCCACAATTTTATTGGCTAAGCCATTTGACATATTGTCCCTAGAAATTTCAGACATTTACACTTACTGCCAGTATGCCTTGCACCACAATAGAGCTAACTATTCATTTTATTACTAATGATAACAAAAGTTGGAATGTACGGTAATTCACATTCCCCTCTTTCCTGAAATCATCCTCTTGCCTTATGCTTCCCTACCATGACATCTGTGCTGTGATAGCAACTGAAGAGCATCACAAACAACAGAAAAGAAAAAAGAATTTGAACTCACCTTATGGTCAAAATCAGCCATCTTCAGAACTATAGGTATGATTATTGGTTCAGGACCAGACTTTTCTTTTCCAACAGGGGGATTTTCATCTTTCTTGGGCTCTTTAATTGTTTCACCTACATGTCCAAAAAAACTAAGAATTCAATCCACCCAAGTTGCACATTTTGTCATTTCCAGTCAAATAAGGGAAAATCTGAAAGACTATAAAAACATATTATGGCCTAAAGCCTCAACAGAGAATTTAAGTATATTAGCAGATTAGAGAGGTAGAGTAAACCTTTATCATTAGAAACACTAGCAGCGATGTTAATTGATTCCAGACAATTTGACACCTTATTCAACTGGCCAGCAGAAACCCCCTCTGTTGACCTTGCATTCTGAGACGAGCAACTATTCTCACTATGACTGCCACAAAAATTCAAAGAATTGCTTTCCATTTGTATAGCATTTTTATCGTCTGATGTCAAAGAATTTGGTTCCTCAACTTCTGCCGGCATGTGAGTTTGTGATTTATTCTCATCCTCCATGAGGTACATACTTGGATCCAAATGTATTCCCTGCCATTTTCATAAACAAATGTGGAACAACAAAAACATGAATTGAAACTCAGGCACACAAGACTTATAGTAATGCTTAACACGTGATTATTATTAATTTGTCTGAAACAAATAATTCAAAACATACAAAAAATGAAGACACAGTTCAGATATTATTTGCAGAACTAAAAACTATGACAGTAGGCTGCGTCATAAAACAAATTCCACTCTTCCTGGTCTGTCTGCAGCATCTAGAGTGTTTAATCCTTTATTTCTTTTGCATCTTCATCTTTTTTTGGTTGGTTCTGGAGAAAACCATATTGTTCCTACTCACAATTTCCTTGTTTCTTTAAAATTTGTTTATCTGTATAAATAATTTTTTTTAAAAGTAAAAATTTATTGACATAAGTGCCATGAAAGGGCAAATAACCTGCACACTCTAAGCATACACGAGATTAAACAAAAACAAAACGTATCCCTAATCCCTACTATGTACCAACAGGGATATACAACTTCCCCCAAAAGTTAACTGTTGGAATTAGGAAATCATAATCTGTGATTGCACAAATCACGGATTTAGTGCCTTAATTATTTTATTTTCTAATTTGTATTATTGATTCAATATATATACATGGCATTGCCCATTCAAATGTAAGCCATACAATTCTTTTCATTCTTTTTTAACTTCTGTATGCATCTTTTTCTAAAAACTCATTTTCCACTATTCTAGGAGGAAACCATCTCCTTTCTCCTAAACCTCTACCCTGCATGAGGGATCCATATCTCTTTACAAAAACAAACAAACATTTATATATGTAGTCTTAAATATCTTTTTAATTCCACAAGGAGGCATGACCAGTGTCAGCTCTAGAAATATTGATCAGGGTATTCATTCAAAAACTTATTAAAATTTATTAAGGAAAAAAAAAAAAAAAATCACACTTGTTAGTATCTATCATCCACTTTCAATAAATCTCTTAATTTAAACTTCTTAAATAACAAATAATGAAGAATTTTAATATATTGTTACTATTATTTTAACAAAAAATAATATCAAATACATGAAAGCTTGAAGCCAGTTTTTAAAAATTGTGTGCACTAATTCAACATAAGCTATATTTACCAAGAGATTTTGGGTCTTTATTTATTTATGCAAGGATAGTTTGTTTTTTAGTAATTTGAAAACAAAGTGTATGGACTAGATGCATTTTGGGTATTTCTCACACCACATCAACTTTAAATATATACCATATACTTCATTTTAGAGACTTTTTTTGGTAAGTCGAGTTTCTAACTAGAGTATTACATTTTAGAATTAAAGATACTATGAGTGGGTCATAGGATGGGCATGCAATGTTTGGGGTGGGTGAGTTGGGTGCTCAAAATTTGTGAGATGAGTATTCAAAATGAGTAAATTTGAGTATTCAAATTATGAGGAGTGCACTGATTAACATAAATATTACCTATATATATATATAAAGGGCATTCAAGTGAATACCCTGTGCAGCCACCACTGGGCATGAATCATGATTCTTAATAACTTGTCAAGTCTTTGATAGGAGGAGCTTGTAATACTTCTCACTACAATCTGTCAAGTGGTCTAATATTCCATCCAGGACAAGTGCTTGTACAATCCAGTGTAGAGATTCTACTTCCCTTAAACATTCTACCAGTTTTTTTCTTGATGCATATCTTGAGATTATTCAGTTCATACAATCTCATCAAATAAGTTAATGAATAACTGAGTTTGAAAGTAAATAAAAATGAATAAAAAGGATACAATAAATATGTGGACAAGTAAAGTCTACAATGTAGTTTTCACTGATCAAGTATACCTCAATAATAATTGGTTTTCCATCTTTCATTGCTTTCTTTAGATCACCAGCCAAACCTAAAAAGAAATAGAAATTACACGATGCATGTAATATTTCTTAAAAGCTCCCAAACAGCTACAAATGTCCTCATCATGTATGCATATTTACATTACCTTTTCGAACTATTCTGCATTCTCTACAAAATTCGGTAATTAGTTCCTTGGAGGAGCTGAAGTCTCGTGCCCAAACAGGGGAAGATGCCAATGGGGCACTGAATATGAGATAAAACGAGCATAAGCATTCTGATGTGGTGCATTGACATATAAGAGGCATTGTAGCTGAGTATTCCATAGTAGAACCCATACTTCAAAGCAAGGCATAGTTGTTACTAAAATTAAACCAGCTTCAAAAACTTCTAGAGATAATTTTAGTACAAACTCACATAAGATTTATATGCTACATATCAAAGAAATTAGTATAAATTTTGTTTTTCGATAAATAAAGAGTAAATTTTATTAGCATAGAAGCGTCAAGATGATTTTAAACAAATGTAACCACAAAACTGTTAGAATAATATCTTGGGTGATTGTGTATTGTTAGAATAATATTTTGGGTGATTGGGTGTTGATTGGTTTATTAGCTGTTATTTTCTTATTCTATTATTTCCATATTTGTGCTTCCAAGGCTTCCATTGTAAGCTACCTCTTATCTATATAAAAGGGGATGATTGTGTAAGTTTAGAGAAGAGAAGGAGATTAGGAATGAGTGAGATATCATCTCCTTTTATATTGATCATACTAAGTAATTAAAGGAGTGCCATAAGACATAAATTATGGGCCAGTCCATTACATCAATCAAGGGAAAATAAAATCAAATAAGAATAAAATATAACAAATATTATTTCTATTCTAACACTCCCCCTCAAGCTGGTACGAAGATTGTTAGAATATATGTTAATTATGGAAATATATCAATTAGGTTGATTGTATATTTTAGATTGATTGTGTGAATATGAGACTGATTGTATAGGATTATTATTTCCTATTTCAGATTAGGTTTAGGTTTGCTATATATATCGGTTGTAATCATTGTATTAGAAACAAGTTGAATATACAAATCATTCAGAAAAATTTTCATGATATCAGAGCCTGGTTTGAAACCCTAGCTTGCAGATTTGAAACCCTAGTAGCCGTAGTGGGTTTGCTTCATCTGGTTCTTCGTCTAACTCAAAGGTTTCGTCTAGTTCGAAGACTATTCGAAGTCAACCCAGAGCCCTCTACCTCTCGGTTCAATCACGACTCCTTGTCGCACCCGTCGCACCCCATCTGTTGTGAATCACGAATCAATCATTGCGCCTGCTTCATCTAGTCATCTTGACTCGTCAACTTCATCTGGTCATCATGACTCTGTTTCAGTTCATCTCGACACCCTCTGTCTCGGTTCATCTCGACACCCCTGGTTCTTTCTCTCTCTGTCTTTATGTTTTTGACTATAAGTAATGATTATTTGGTTGAAACCCCTTATTTCCAGTTTGGCCCACTTGTTAGTTATTATTATACTTCGACCTGTTTATCTTTGGTCTATTACAATGACGGACACCAAAATCCAAGCCATCAGATGTAAACTCACTAGAGCCAATTATACTTATTGGGCTAGTGTTATGAAGAATTTTCTTCTTGGTCAAAAAAAAATGGGGCTATGTTTCTAGTTTTGTTCCTCGTCCATTGGCCCCAAAACCAGAAAGATATCTGACTTCCTATGACACTTGAGATTATGATAATGCCTAAGTTCTAACCTGGTTTTATAATACTGTGGATGACCGTATTGGAATGATGTTTTCCAAATACAGTACTGCTAAGGAAATGTGGGACTATTTATTAGGTGTGTGTCAGCAGTCCAACTTTACCAAACGGTATGAGTTGGAAACAGCTATTCAGAGTACTCGTCAGTGGGATCAATCTATTCAAGACTTCTACATTGAGATAATAGGTCTCTGGGATCAATTGGCTCTCATGTAACCATCTAGTCTCAAGGCACTAGACGCTTATGTTGAGTTTCCGGAGTAAGGTCGTTTAGTGCAGTTCTTAACGGCTCTCTCTCCCCTCAGTATAAGGCTATCCGTGGTGGCATTCTTCATCGGTCTCATCTCCCCTCTGTGGATGCTATTGTTCGTGAGCTCCTCTCCGAGGAAAACCCGTCTTAAGACGGCCAGTCAGACTTTGTCTCCATCTGTCTTCTTGGCTCCTACTCAGCCTCCCCTGTTGTCGACCCCACTACCTCATCAGCTTCAGGGTAATGTGAAGCCCAAGAAGGGGCCACTAGCCTCTGATGAGTGTGATTTTTGCCATCAGAAGGGCCATTAGAAGTACAACTATCCTAAGAAGGGACGTCAACTTGCTCAGCCACCTCAGACCCAGTTTCAACCTCCTGCTGCTTATACTGCATCTGCTCCGACTTCTAATCCTGACTTGGTTTCCTTACGTGCCCAGATAGCCCAGCTTTAGCATCTCCTGTCCACCTCCCAGCCATCCTTATCTACCTCTGCTCTCACCTCTCTTCATTCAGGTTTGTTTGGGTCCTCTTTAGGTATCTCCTCTTCTGTCTGGCTTTTTGACTCTGGTGCCTCTCATCATACGACTCCTCACCTTTCATTACTTCAAAATTGTATCCCTCCTCCCTTTCATATTACTGTTAATACTGCTAATGGGACTGGTACGCCTATTCTATCTGTTGGGTATGTCTTACCCTCTGCCATGTCTACTGTTACTATTTCCTCTATTATTTATGTTCCTCAGCTATCTGTCAATTTATTATTTATCAGTCAACTTGATACTTCTGGTTTTGATTTTATCTTTTCCTCTTCTGTCTATTGTGTGCAGGATCGGGTGTCCGAGAAGCAGATTGGGACCGGCCGTAGAGTTTGAGATCTCTATGTGGTAGAAAGCTTGCATCTCCCTCTATCCACCTCTCCAGTTGCTTTTTCCTCATTTCAGTTAGATTCTCAGTCTAGTTAGTTTTACTTATGGCATTCTCGCCTAGGTCATTTGTTTGTTGACCGCTTACGGTCTTTAGCTCAGTCAGGATTATTGGGTAAAGTTTCTCCTAGTCAAATTGATGAATGTCGGAGGTATAAACTTGCCAAAATACCAGCTTTACCTTTTAATAAAAGTACTTTAGTTTCTGTTTCTCCATTTTCTCTTGTGTATACTGATGTCTGGGGACCCTCTCATGTTCTCATTAAAAGAGGTTCCGCATACTATGTGTCTTTTGTTGATGATTGCACCCGTTATACTTGGGTTTATCTTATGACTCATAAATCTGACTTTTACCAAATATATCGTACATTTCAATCTATGATCACTACACAGTTTGGGATTACCATTAAATTGTTACGATCTGACTTGGATGGGGAATATTTTAAAACTAAGTTCTGTGAGTGTTTGGCCAATTTGGGTACCATTCACCAAACTTCTTGTACTGATACATCTGCCCAAAATGGTCGAGCCGAACGTAAACACTATAATCTCCTTGAGACAGCTAGGTTTCTTCTCTCTGCCTTAGATCCAGCTTTGTTTTGGGGAGAGGCAGTTCTTATTGTTGCTTTTCTTCTTAACCGCATGCCTACTCCTCTTCTTTCTAGTCGGTCTCCTTATAAGGCTCTGTTCTCTCAACTTCCCAATTACTTCCTCCTTCGTGTGTTTGGGTCTGCTTGTTCTGTCCTTCTTCCCCGTAAAGATCGGACCAAACTTAGTGCCCAATCTGTCCTATGTGTCTTTTTGGGTTACAGTCTTACTCAAAAGACTATCGGTGTTACGACCCTATTTCCCATCGTTTTTACGTCTCTTGTCATGTTTCTTTTCTCGAACGTCTATCTTACTTTCAGCTTGCTCCTATCACTGCTCTAGTTTCCGAAGAGGATTTGGTTCACATTGATCCATTTCCTTCTAAGGTCCCTCCTGATGAGTACATCTCTACTGTTTCCTATGACCTTACTCCATTTTCTCCTCTTCCTCCCCAGCCTGCTCCTCCTCCTCCTCCTCCTCCATTGTTAATTTATTCTTGTCGCCAGGCTCTCCCTCGACCAGTTGTCTCTGCTCCTACTGCTGATCCTCCTGCTTCTGACGACTCTGATCTTGCTGCACACCGATATCCTACTTGAGCGTGTCATCCTCCAAACAGATTGGGTTGGTCTAATACATATTTTTCTACTTCCTATCATACTTTTTTGTCTGCTATTCATTCTTTTTCAGAACCTCAGTCTTATAAGAAGACCTATCAGGATCCCCATTAGATTCAAGCTATGGAGGATGAGTTGTCTGCTTTACAAAAAACTAGTACTTGGGAGTTGGTTGTTTTGCCTACTAGTAAGAATCTGGTTGGTTGCAAATGGGTCTACAAAGTCAAGACTCATTCTGATGGTTTTCTTGATCGCTACAAAATTTGTTTGGTTGCCAAAGGTTTCTCACAGGAGTATGGTATTGATTATGAGGAGACCTTTGCTCCTATTGCCAAGATGACTACTGTCCGTACTTTGATCTCTGTCACTACTGTTCGTTCTTGACCTCTTTATTAGATGGATGTTAAGAATGCTTTTCTTAATGGCCATCTCACATAGGAGGCTTACATACGTCCTCCCCTGACTTTCACCATTTCTCTGGACAGGTTTGTCGCCTTCGGAGTGCTCTGTATGGTCTGAAGCAGTCTCCTTGTGCTTGGTATGATCGCTTTCAGACTACTGTTACTGCACTTGGGTTTTATCCTTGTGCTCAAGAGTCTGCTTTATTTCTTCTCCACACCTCTGTTAGATTTGTTGCCTTATTACTATATATGGATGATACAATCATCACTGGCTCTGACTGTTCTACTATCTCTGAGGTCAAACATCTTTTCCGCACCTTTGAAATGAAGGATCTGGGCCCCTTGCAGTATTTTCTTGGTATTGAGGTAGCTTCTTCTCCCAAGAGCTACTTTCTATCTTAAGGCCAAGTATGCCAATGAGGTTATTCATTGTGCCAGTCTTACTGACTTTTCTAATACCCCCATTGAGCTTAATGTGAAACTCACCACTATTGATGGTGTTTTTCTAGATGATCCTACTTTATATCAAGAGCTCATGGGTTGCTTAGTCTATCGAACGATTACTCGCCCTGATCTTGCCTATGCTGTTCATGTGATTAGTCAGTTCGTTTCTGTTCCTCGTTCTATACATTAGGTTGCTTTGGTTCGGATTCTTCGCTATCTCTAGGGTATTATGTTTCAGGTTTACTGTTGTCTTCTACTTCCTCTTTGAATTTGGTGGCTTATGCTGATTTTGATTGGGCTGGTGATGTCACTGATCGCAAGTTCACTTCTGGCTTCTGCATGTTTCTTGGTGATTCCTTGATTTCTTGGAAAAGCAAAAAACAGATTGTTGTTACGCGTTCCACAGCTGAGGCTGAGTACCATGCTATAGCTCATGCTACTGTTGAGATTGTTTGGCTTCGTTACCTCTTGACTGATTTGGGCGTCCCTCAGTCTTCTCCGACCTCCCTTTACTATGATAACCACAGTGCTATTCAGATTGCACATAACACTGTCTTTCATGAGCGGACGAAGCCCATTAAGATTGATTGTCATTTTGTACATCAGCATATGCAGTCTGGCTCCATCTCGCTTCCTTTTGTCTCTTTGGCATTACAACTTGCTGATTTCTTTATGAATACTCACACCACTGCTCGCTTTCAGTTTTATCTTTGTAAACTCTCGGTGTTTTCTACTAAACCACCCTGAGTTTAAGCAGGGGTGTGAGAATATATATTAATTACGGAAATATATCAATTAGGTTGATTGTATATTTTAGATTAATTGTGTGAATATTAGATTGATTGTATAGGGTTATTATTTCCTATTTCAGATTAGGTTTAGGTTTGCTACATATATCAGTTGTAATCTTTGTATTAGAAAAACTTACAATCTCTCATGCCTAACTTATTGAGAATGTCATGAAATGGTTTACTCCCTATTCTTTTAGTGAGAACATCTGCTAGTTGATCTCCAGTCTTCACAAATGGAGTACATATGGTGCCACTAGTGAGCTTTTCCTTGATGAAGTGCCTATCAATCTCCACATGCTTGGTTCTGTCATGTTGAACTGGATTATGAGCTATGTTGATTACGGCTTTGTTGTCACAACACAATCTCATGGAATCGGTCTGATAGATCCCCAAGTCTCCCAACAATAGTCTAATCCATAGCAACTCACATACACCCTGAGCCATAGTCCTGAATTCGGCCTCAGCACTAGATATAGCAACCACATTCTGTTTCTTACTTCGCCACCGTGACTAGGTTGCCTCCAACAAATGTGCAGTATCCAGAAGTTGATCGTCTGTCAGTGACTGATCCAATCCAATCCGTATCAGTGAATGCCTCCACGCTGAGATGTCTATGTTTTGAAAAATAGAGACCCTTTCCAGGAGAAACCTTCAGGTATCTCAGGATTCTCATAACTACCTCTAAGTAGAAATTTCTATGAGCATACATAAACTGGCTAATCATGCTCACTGCAATGGCAATGTCTGGACGTGAGTGTGATAAATATATGAGCTTACCCACTAGTCTCTGGTATCTCCCCCTTGTCCAATGGATATCCCTCTTGATCCTCAGTTTCTAGTCCGGTTCTAGAGGTGTATCACATGGTCTACCTCCAAGTATTCCAGTTTCCTTTAACAAGTCAAATACATACTTCCTCTGGCATATGAAGATGCCATCCTTGGACCGAGCTACTTCAATACCCAAAAAATACTTCAAATTGCCTAAGTCTTTGATTTCAAACTCCTTGGCTAAGTATTCTTTCAACCAAGGGATCTCCTCGACATCATCTCCTGTCAAAACAATATCATCAACATAGACAATAAGAGCTGTGGTCTTACTATGTGAGGAGTGTTTCACAAATAAGGTGTGATTAGCTTGACTTTGCTTGAACCCATATATCAACATATCTTGAGCAAACCTTTCAAACCAAGCCCTAGGGGTTTGCTTTAGGCGTGACTTCCGGGGCCTGCACACTTTACCTTTGGACCTAGCATCCTCAAAACTAGGGAAAATATCCATATAGACCTCTTTTTCTAGGTCTCCATGAAGAAGGTATTCTTCACATCAAACTGATAAAGTGAACAATCCAAATTTGCCGCACAAGAGAGTAGTATTCTCACAGAGTTCATCTTAGCAACCAGTGCAAATGTCTCTTGCTAATCTACCCTATAAGTTTGAGTAAAGCCCTTAGCAACCAGTCTTGTTTTGTACCGTTTTATGGAACCGTCTACTTTGTGTTTCACAGTATACACCCACTTACACCCAACTAAATTTTTGCCTCTAGATAACTCCATTAATTCCCAAGTACCATTCTTGATGAGAGCTCTCATCTCCTCCATCATAGCATGTTTCCATTTAGGAATTGAGAGAGCATCTTGAAAATTGTTAGGCGGACTCACAGAAGAAATTTTAGACATAAAGGTTTTATATAAGGGAGACAGATTAAAATAAGAGACATGATTAATAATAGGATGCTGAGTACATGACCTAACCCCCTTCCTATTAGCGATGGGAACATCAAGATCTGAAAACTCAGGTAGAGGAGCATTAGGATTAGAATTGCCTGGACTCTCAAGAGAGGGAAATGACTCTGGACACTCATCCGGGAAGAAGTTGGCAGTAGAGGAAGGAAAGTAGTCTCTTACATCCAAGTGACTTTTGTCTATCTTTGTCCCTAACATAAACTTTGCCTTCTTTCTTTTCCACAACAATTGTTGGCTCAACATCCTCTACTGTTTCACCTCTGGTGGTAGTGGCACAAGAATCTCTTCACACCAAGGCTCCCCCTGAAGGGATGACTGGGATAATGAGGATGTCGAAAAGTAAGACTGAGACTCAAAGAAAGTGACATCCATGGAGACAAACGATTTGCGAGATGGAGGATGATAACACTTATAGCCCTTGTGGGTGTCAGAGTAACCCTAGAAAACACACTTAAGAGACCGAGGATCTAATTTACCACGAGTGGGTGAATGATTATGGACAAAACAAACACATCCAAAGGTCTTAAGGGGAATGGAGAACCTAGAAGACGTGAATCCGAACAAAACCTGAAGAGGGGTTTGTTTTTAAAGGACTTGGGTGGAAAGACGATTAATCAAATAAGCTGCCGTGAGAATTGCTTCCCCCCAATATGATCGAGGGACATGCATTTCAAAGATAGACAACGGGCCACATTGAGAGATGGCAATTTTTCCATTATGCAACACCATTTTGTTGAGGAGTATTAGTGCAAAAAGTTTGGTGAATAATGCCATGAGTAGCAAAATAACTGGCAAGACCAGAGTCAATATATTCCTCCCCCCCCCCCCACCCCCAAAATTATCAGAACGCATAATTTTTACAACCGCCCCAAACTGAGTGCAAACCATTCTATGAAAGTTTTGAAACACAAAAAACACTTGACTCTTATCTTTCATCAGATATACCCAAGTGGCCCTAGAACAGTCATCTATGAAAGTAACAAACCATTTTTTACCCTTTAAAGACACAAAACGGGGAGGGACCCCATACATTAGAATGAATCAAAGAAAATGAAACTAAACTTTTATTAATAGAAAGAGCAAAAGAAGTTTGTGTTATTTCCCAAGTTGACAAGACTCACATTGAAAATCAGACACATTATTTTTCACAAAAACAGAAGGAAATAAATGCTTAAGTAGTAAAAAGGAGTGATGTCCTAAGCGATGGTGCCACAATTAAAGGTCTTCCTTAGAGGATGGTAACTGAATAAATGAATGAGCCAGCTTGTCTGTCTGATCCAGAATGTAGAGACCATATTCCTCTCTACCACTGCCAATCTTTTTTCTCATGATAAGGTTCTGAAAAAGACAATGATCAGAAAAAAAAAACGTCACGCTATAATTCAAATCAAGAGTAATACGACTCAAGGATAAAAGATTAACACTAAAATTGGGAATATGGAGGACAAATGATAGAAGAAGTGAAGAGGTGGTATGAATTAAACCTCTCCCTGACACAGATGGAAATAGTACCATCAGCAATACGCACTTTTTCCTGGCCTGAGGAAGGGTTATACGCTGAGAACAAATAAGAGAAACCAGACATATGGTGAAAAGCACCAGAATCAATAATCCATGGCACAGTAGTATGAGATAGCAATGCACATGTGGAGGAAGCCAAGTTACCTAAATTGGCAAAAGAAGAAGAGGATGCACCTGTGGCAGAAGTAGAGGCTCGACAGTCTAGCAAGTAGCGAAGAGTAATCTCAAAATCGAAGGCAAAAACCAGAAACATCAACAGCTAGTGAGACAACGGGAGATGAAGGTGGTGGCTCAACCATGTCTGAAAGATGCGCCCGAGCATTGGCCCATCAGCCTCTAGACTAACCAGACTGACCCCCTCGAGTACCAGGACAGTCTCCTCGGCCACCAAAAAGAGTCCCATGTAGCTTCCAACAACTCTCTTTTGTGTGGCAAGGTCTACGGCAGTAGTCACAGAAAAGCTGATTCTTCTCAGAGGAAGGACAAGAACCACTTGCAGACATCCTAACCAAGGAAGTAGGGAGTAAACCATTTTATGACATTCTAGGCAAGCTGGGCATGCGGGATATCTTCGCACCAGCTTGAGGAGGAGTGTTAGAATATTTCCTTGTTTCCTTATTTAGATTAGATTGTGATTGATTGATTGATTGTGATTCCTTAATCAGTCATTGAGTCAATCGATCAATCAATATAAAAGGTGTTTCCTTAATCAATGCCTTAGGGCTTCATTTTGTAACAGTTGATTGATTAATATAAAAGGGGATGATATCATAATCATCACTCAAGCTTTGTATTCTCTTAAATTACACAAACAAGGCACCGAAACCTTTAATCCTTGGAAAGTCCGACAATTGTGCTCTAACCAAACCAACCACATTAAGCACAAAAGCACCATAGTCCAAACCTTCCGCCGCCTTTTCCTCACCCTACCCCCCTCCAACTACCCAACTCCACTTTCACACTCCCTTGCTGCACCCAATCCAAACCAAATACTATGAAAATCAAGCCTCAAATTTGAATAGTCACCAGGCAATGAAGCAGAAAATGCGAAACAAATTTCGCATCCTGACAACACATACAACACTAATTGACCAAAATCTAACCACGACGAATCAAATTATCCAAAGTCAAAATCCAAACACGCACAGCCGTCCACACAAAAAACACCACTTTTGAAGGCATCCTAGCAACCCACACACTCCGCTACGGAAAATAATCATCCATAAGCCCCACTTGAGCACAATAAAAAACGACGCCAAGAAAACCCCTTTTCCCTCCTTTGCAATTCCATAACATACCATCCTCCCCCACCCCAACCTACCGAAGACCATACAAACAAACCATTAGATCCACCAACTAATCAATGTCCCAATTCAAAATCGGCCTTCAAAGTCTAACATCCCACACCATCCACCCATCTACCAAAGACAAATACGATGCCACCACCACATCTTTATCTATCGCGATCTAAAACAACATCGAAAAATGAGTTGCCATAGTCTGATCGCCACACCACCAATCCTTCCAAAAATGCACCCGCCCACACCTACCCGCACCAAACCAAACCCACCACCAAAACTTCCCCATTTCTAGCCAGATACCTTTCCACACACTCCTCCCATGAGTAATCCGCACCTCCCCAGAACACCACCCTCCCCACCCAACCCTATAGTTCACCACCACAACCAATGCCACAGCCGCTCCGCTTCCCCCACAAACCGCCATAACCATTTCCCCAACAACACCTTATTAAACACCACTAACTTCCTCAACCCCAAACCACCACTCTCTTTTGGAAGTCCATAAATTTTCAAGACATAATGTATGCCTAAAAAATGGACATCCAAAGCATAACACACCTTGATCAAATAACATATTTCAAAACCTTGTTCAAAAAGAAGCCCTATGAATTGCAATTAACCAAGTATAAAATTTGATACGCACAATTTATTTTAGGATTAATTACCTATAAGTCCTATTCACTAATACTGTGGTAGCTTAGGTCCTGTTCAAGATTTTTTGAACCAACAAGTCCTATTTTGAGATATAAAGACATTTTTGCCCTTCTGTCCTTTGGTTTGATTCGACTATCTAGTAAAACTGAGAATATTATCAGTTTTTTCTAATTTTAAAATTGAGAACATTATCAATTTTGCATAGCAATATTCCAGATAGTTGTCTTGCTAACTGAGGGAAAAAAAAAATAGAGTATGAGATTAAACGTTTTGCCCTCTACTCTTTGGTTTGATTTGATTATCTAGTAAAACTAAGAACATTTTTAGTTTTTTCAGTTTTAAAATTGAGAACATTATCATTTTTAAAATTGAGAACATTATCAATTTTTTCCAGTTTTGAAACTAAGAACACTGAGGAAAAAAATAAAGCATGAGATTAAATAGGTGATAAAATAGGAAAAAAACAAAGCATGAGATTAAATAGGTGATTTCATTCTCATGAACTCTATATTTGAGAACAATGATACTAAAATCAACGTTGAAATTGAAATTGAAATCGAAATCGAAATAAAAAAACAAGAGTTTCAAAATTGAAAAGATTCCCTCAAAAATTAGGGTTTAAGATATTTGAATCTGAAAAGTCTCGAATTGTTGAGCCGATCTATAACGTCATCAATCACAGTTTTGCAAACCTCAAGGTATCAAGAAACGAAGAGATCTTCAAGAGCTCGTCGAAGACCACTTGCAACGAGAGCTCTTCTTTTCACTAATTCGCTTCTTTGAATCTAACAATGTTCCAACTAAATCGATGTTTGATTATAGTAGATGATATTCTAGCTTTGTTGCTCTGGAATTTGTGGAGATAAAGAGAGGAACGACTTCAAATCTGAGAATGTTTCCAACTGATATCGATGTTTGATGATAGTAGATGATCTTCTAGCTTTGTTGCTCTGGAATTTGTGAACAAAAAAGTAGAAAAATCTGAAATTTGTGGAGATAGAGAGAGGAACGAAGAGAGAGGGAGAGAGAGAGACAGAGAGAAAGAGAGAGAGAAAAGGGGGGTAGACGGGGTGTTTTGTGTTTTTGAATTTGTAAGGATAGATTGGTCATATAAAATTAATAGAGGACTTATGGGTTTAAAGTTTTGTACGTAGGATCTAAGCTACCATTATTTGTCAAAATAGGACTTGACTGTAAATTTCCCTTTAAATTAAGATATACAAATCACATAGAAATATGGTGGAAAAAATCAAATAAATGTAACTAAATAACTCTTCGTCCATGGTTTCTCAGCCAACACCGCACTGACATGGTCAATGCATGCATAGCTGCAACCAGATATTGGTGCAAACCTAATATTTTTTAAAATGATATCCCCACAATTTGACAATTTTCTCCTTTCTATGATTTTATTATTGAACCTTTTAGATTTTTTTTTTCCCCAAATAAGTCATCAACCAAAAGAACAATCATGAAAATCAATTCTAGGCCTGCTGAAATGCAGAGAATCTGCACCACTTTCTGTTCATATTTGGAAAGCTACACTTTGGTGCACAATAAACTTCCTATATTTTTAGAGGTGTATGCATAAGTAATTAATTAAAAAGGAGCAAAACAGTTACATACTCTGTTGCTGAGCGTAGCAGTTCATACACCATATACGTCTGAAACATTAAAAACAAAGAAATCAAGTACATAACTCACATATACAAGTGTGCGCAGCGCGGGCGTGCGCGCGCGTGTGTGTGTGTGAGAGAGAGAGAGAGAGAGAGGTAGAAATGTCCTTATGTTAAGACAGGTTTACCTGCAAGACATTTGGCAAGTTTAGTCTTTGCGCAAGTTGGGTAGCAATTGTAGACTTCCCAGCACATGCAGTACCACATACAAGAATGACCAACGGTACTCTTCGATGGTGAAATCTAATTATTATTTTTTTTTTTTTTTAAAAAAAAAAAAAAAAAAAAAAAGAGGTAATGAGAGGAGAAGAAACATTAAAATTAGAATACAATGCAGCATTTATTTTTGCTTTGCCTGCATTCAGTCAGTAAAAACTAATTCTCATTATAAGAATATGAGGATTAATATGAAACTATAGACTTTCCTAATATCATTCAACACAATCTTTTATGGTTAGATTTACAGCATAATATTATCGGAAAACTACAGGCCAATTAAACTAGAAAAGGTCACGATTGGTGACTAAAAAATTATGACAGTAAAAAATAAAAATAAAAATCATAAACTACTACAGTCCTATTTGTCATCAGTTAACCAAAGAACACTAAAAATTCAACCATGTGATTTACGACAAAACAAGTAGCATCAAAAACCGATATCTAAGATTTATGCTAAACTATTGCACTTTAGTTTTTTCCAATTATATTTTTTTTTTCTTTAGAATACATGCAGGGTAATTTGCAAATCCAAAAGTGGGCTTTGCATCAACATAACCAGTAGAAGTAGATTGATATGATCCACACTAATCCATAAGCACCCTTTTCTTTTCTTTTCTTTTTGTGCAATATATATATATATATATATGAAATCCATAGATGTCTTGGTGTTGTCTCCATGAGCCATTGCAATCTAGTCCATTACCATGTCTACAACAATACAAACTCATCTCAGGCAAATGGAAAATTCTTCAGAACATTGCCATCTTGTAAATATCTTTTCAGCCCTCACTAGAGACATTTTGAATGAGATGTCTTGACCCTAGGGAAGAAATTGAACTATGGACCTACCTCAAGATGGTAGCTCATGTTAGGTCATCCAATTCTACTCAACCGCATGCATAAATTTAAAGGCCCATACCCAGCAACAAGTGTTAAGCACATGTCCCAATGAAAGTTCTATACCACTTGTATTTTGTGGGAAATGTGTCCAGAACTCCAACATGGCACACCACACCATTGCCACGTCATCTCCTCATGCTTGGGTTCCATGTATTAGTCTCATGAGGTGACACATGAAACAATATCATATATCTCTGAATGCTCTCCTCTGAAGTTGAGCCATGCCAATTGAGGCAAGCATATGCAGTGCGTTAGAGCCTAGCCACTTGGGGACATTCTTCAGATGAGTGAATTCAGTTTAACGGTGATACCAATTCATCATTAACACGTGGTATCAACTGCCAAACTCTACTCCAGAAAGCTTAGAAGTTCGGGTTCTCAATTGCCACACTCTCTCTCTCCTGTTTGAGACCACATCAATTCTCACAGTCATCTCTCGCCAGCTCAGTTCCTCACACTCCACCATCCAAATACTTCTACAGCCAAGGCTCAACACAAAGTTCAGATAGACATGAACTTTAAGACCAGCCAGCCCTACAAGCCTATATCGAAACTCAAGCCCTCTCAGAAGTTTGGTCCAAAGTGACCCCTAATCATCTCCTAAATGGTGCACCCAGAGCATAACCATTTCACTTTGAATTCCTCAGAATTTTAGTATATCATAGCATTGATCCTTGACATACACACATGCATGCGCGCAAAAACACACACAGAAAAAAATATCCATTAAGCTTTCATGAGAAGAAGAATAACCATTCAACTGAGTGAAGTGAACCAATTCCCATAAAAAATAGAAGGGGAAAAAGTGATTGAGAGAAAGAATCAAACAGCATGCCAAATGAAACAGAGAATATGAAATAAAAATAAATAAATAAAAGAGAACAAGGCTAATATATGTACAAAAATATTAGCATACATAGATATATATAATTCAACAATTCAGCCAGCAAAGAGAGCACTACCTTTAGTTGCAATCAAAGTAAGGCATGGAACACTACAGAGTAGCTAATAGTAATGAGGTGGACATCTAAGGCAAGGAGACAGCTATTTGGAAAACTTACTGACCTTGTCATCATCTTATAACAATTTATATACTCTTCTCCATAACCCCGCCGCTCCATGAGCTGCAAATAAAATCTGATAATAATGCTCCATACAATTACCTCAGATATTCATAAATTCAGAAAAATACTGTAACATCATTGGCTTAGTTGTTCTATTCATTTCAAACAGAAAAGTATTTAGTATAGGAATGCATATTCATCCCAACTACATTAATCTTGGAGGCAGATGGTGGACAGGTTTCAGATACAGGAAACAGTATATGCTGAGAATAAATAATAAGCATTGATGATGAGTCTTTTTTTTCTTTTAGGAGTTGTAATGATGACAACCGTTCGTATTTTTGAAACCATTGATTTACATTTTTCATAACATTATGAATAAGGAGACCCTCCGAGCCTAGGGCCCTCGTCTCAACCCAAAGGTAAGACTCGTGGAAGGGGTGAGAATAACTAATCACCTTTGCCTTTTTTCGCACATGATACAGTGCAAAAGGTTTCATATATCAAAATGGTGAAAGTCAATGCTACCAACTACGTTCACTTTATTTGGCCACTGATGTTGTACGTAACTGAAGCAATTGTCATCAATATGAGCTGCTTGAGTTGAGCTCAGTATGGAATTTGTTCAAGTGCCATAACCGTCGTAAATTGAAATGATTAAAGCTTGAACTTGAACTTTGGGGCTTGTAATACAAATGATGTGATTCCAAGAACGCACAAGCTCTGTTGGTTTGGCCAGTGAACAAGTATTATATTTTTTGGCCTTTTTTTCTTTCAAGAGCATGTCTTAACAACCCTATAACTGTCCTATGCAGGTGGTAGGGGATACCACTCAAGCTATAACACCTTGTGGTCTTTCATGCCAATGTTGTTACCTTCAAGGAAAATTACATTCTCACACGATAAAAAGGCCAAATTACTATTAAAAAAATAATACAAATGTTAACAAGATCTGAGCAATGGTCTACAAGCTTCTATGCAAACATGCAAACATCATTATTTCTTATAAATCAACCTTTCTCCTTTTTTTCTTTCTTTCTTTTTTTTTTTTTTTTTTTTTTTTTCTTCTTTGGATAAGTAACCTTTCTCCTAATTTTGACTCAAGTCCTAAAAATTCTTTTGCTGAATCTAGACTGATGTAAAAACATTACAAATAGTTGGTTAGAGCAAGGCTTTCTGGATAACTTAAAGCTATAGCTGACCCAAACCAGAAGAAAGAACTTTAGATAAGTTAGAGCTCAATCCAAGATTGACCATGCTGAAGCAGCACAATAATTGGTTTAAGTTGACTCATCTGCAGCCCCCAATATCAGCCCCCACCAAAGAAACCCAGGATTTGATACAAATGCAATGTGACTAATGATAGGGTAATGCAAATATATGGGCCTCATACAACATTTTTGGACAAGGGGGCAAAGATTTAACTGCAATAGTGAGAATAAGAGCTGTTTCCATGATGGAGCTATGAGTCCCCTCCAAGGCTCCAAGCCATCCTAAGTGACGGTGAATCTTGCAAAAGTAAAATATCAATAACAATTCACACTAATTATAAAATTATTGTATAATATGATTGCATTAGCAGATTTTATTGACAACATTCTTTTCCTATACAAGGTGCATGCAAATGGCAACCCATTTGAGTTGAGTCCAGTCCTTACAAATGAATAAAATCTCCTCCAAACCATGCACATCACATATACCTAAGGAGACCAAACCTGAGAAATCTGGTCCTTCCACCCTCAACTTGACTTTTCATATGGATTTTGTTTCAATGACTATATAAATAGTGTTGCCTTACCATCATAGAAGTTGTCAAAAGTTGCACATTAAAACAAACAAACACAAAAACAACAAAAACAAATAAAAAATTCAACACCAAAACAACATGTCTAGATTGGAATGCAATGCATGAAGAACATTGCTGGCTTTGTCATTCTTATGTCATTTATAATTTAAAGGTTGGTTAGTTTTAAACTTTCTCATTTGTAAATGTTAGCTTACCAATCTAAAGAAGCAATAAAAAGTTACATATACATTCCCACCATTCATTTCTGGATTCAAGAAAGTGGAGAACTGAAAGCCATAACAGAATTCAACAACTGAAAAGAAAAAAACATAAACAGGATAGAGAGAGTAACCGTGGGATACCTTAAACAAATTTGCTTCTAGGTCAGACTGAGAGCTGCAGACCATTCAATTAATGCATTTAGTATCTAGAAGCACATGGAAAACTAACTAAAAAAAACACACACACAAATGGTAAAAGAAAGGGTAAGATATGATTGGCATACACATCAAGAAGGCTATTGTCTATGAGCAGCTTTTTGAGTTCAAGAGCAATATTAATGGCCACATGATTAGGAATCTGGAATCAAAAAAATCATGATTCATTACTCAAACCCTTTTCAAAATCTGAGAATTCCAAAATTAAATAAGAAAATAATCTATGAATGTTAAAAGAAAGGTCATAACATCAATGGGGTACAAACATAAGTGAGGCAGCTCCAGCGAAGTGTGAATTGAGATTTGCAGTCAGTACAATTTAATAGGTCCACTAACCACATTCAACAATATCAAGGTGGACAAGCACGATGCAAATCTTCCCCACCTCAAATTTTGTCCTTATTCATTTTCTACTCCTTGACAATCAAAAGTTCTCTCACTTTGTCAAATTCATGCATTGGAGAAAGGATTACTAAACTACACCGCAACACCAAAATGGGTTTTCCTCAATGAAATAGAATAGATATAATATCCACAAACAACAGCTCCAGAAGACATAATAAACCTTAAGTAGTTACTTCACAAAGTTCTTACAGTATTCAACTTTCAAGTTGATATGGTGTATAGTATAGTAACAGATTATGTTCCTAGTTTCTAAAAACGAAAGAAATGCCTTCCACCAAAATTTTATAACTTATTAATAATAATATTATCCAATATGGCATGTACTTTGTGAAGGTAATTGGGAATTATCTTCTTGTTAACAAACAATACATATGCATGCAAAAACATGTACACTCAAGCTCAAATCTGATTAAAGAAAGAGCCGTTCAGGTGCTTAATTGAACGTAGCCATTGAAGCAAATATGTCGTTGCCTCACAGCAATTGGCAACGCAATTCAAAGTAATGGGGTATTTTTATTTCAGTGGAGGCCAAAAAAGGTTTTTTTTTTTTTTTCCTTTTAGTCCAATTGGGGCATTGCTTAATATTATAGTGTACTCGAAAAACATATGGCATTGTGTGCGTGAATACGGATACTACAATACGACAAAGCCTTTAAAAAAGAATAGGATATGGGTAGTTCTTGAAAACAATATATTTTTGTAAATTCTAATATCATATTTATACATGAGCTCAAAGAATGGTTTACCATTAAGAATTATGTATTAGTTTAAGCGCCAATGGCCAACCATTACTTTTCTTTAGTAAGTTCTTAGAAAAATTCATTTCAATAAAGTCTAAATTGTTTTCATTGCCCTTGTATTTTTTCCCTGTCATATTTAAATGTGTTATATGCAAAAGTATTGTACGCAAGTTTACTTGCCTATTAACTATCGAAATCCGATTTTAGTATCATCATATTTTATTATTTATCCTTACTTTCTAAAAAGCTATAGATATAGATATGAGATACATACATGACATATTTGGATACATTAATTCATAAATTCTGAAAATGGGGTGTACTACTTTAATCTCATTAGTTTCTTCTTCTCTATTATTATGCAAGAACAATAACAATGTCACTTTCAAAACAGTTTGGATATGTGACTTATCTTATAATACTCAAAATTAAAGAAAGTTCATGAACGCCTCATTTGGGAATTGGCTATTTTAATAATTTTTTAATTTTTTATAAAAAGACGTGCAAAAACTACGTAGAGGGAGTGATGTGATATTTTGAGGGAGAGTCGTGAAACATAAGAAGATGAAGAATGAGAAGGGATTGGATAAGAAATGGGGTTGGTTAGTTGTAGAGACCTTGGTGACAGTTAGGGTTCTACATAGGAGAAATCTGGAGAGGACGTAGTAGTGATCGGCATTGTCACCTAACCAAACCTTTACCTGAAACAACAACAACAACAATAATGAGAGAGATTAACAAAAACAAGATCGAATCAATGAATTAACGAAATACCCAATTGTAAGACCTTGACAAAATCGTATTTGGAGGAACCATTTCGATTAGAGAATTTGACGGTTGGCCTTGGAAAGCCTCTGTGTCTCTCTTCTTCTTCTTCTTTACGATGTCCGTCATGTTCGGCTATTACCACTCCCTTGTTCTTCATCTTCCTTCCCGCAAGAATAAATGCATTCTCTCTCTCTCTCTCTCCTCTCTCTATGTGTGGAGATCCCAGACCAGACCATCAGCAATGAAAGTGACAGGTGCCACGTAGAATAAAAAGAAAACATGGTGCTATACGCACCAATGGAAAATGTCCGGCCCACGAAGATGACTTCACAACCGTGACCGTCATTAATATATTGATTATTTATGTGTTTAAATATTTTTTTTATTTTTGATAGTGACATAAATGATTTAGATTATTTTAAAAATTGTGAAATTATGTTTTGTGAGGGTTTTGGGATTGTTTGGTTTGTTTTTGGGAGTTGTTTTTGAAAAAAATTTGAGAGAAGTTATTTTATAAATTTTTTAGTTTGTTTGGTTGTATATTTTGAAAGTAATTTTGGAGTTTGGGAGTTTGAGATGATTTGATATTTTGTTATAATTGAGTAGATGTGTGTGAGGGAAAAAGTGATTGAGAATGAGAGAGGAGAGAGAAAAAGTGATTGAGTGATGTGTAAGAGAGAGAAAGTGATTTTGAATTTTTTTGAGAAAAATCTCAAACCAAATAATTTTGGAAATTTTTTTCTAAAACTCATTCTAAAACTCAAACCAACATACCCTCTATTATTGCTGTCGACAATGGATATAACAATGAGTATCATGCTATAACATTGCATTTTCTCATATTTAGGAGAGTGTTTTAGAAATTTTTTTGGTTTGTTTAGTTGTATACAGTGTGATTGGTAGCTCGAATCCCCCGAAATTCACGAAACAACGTCGTTTCGTGAATTTTTTTTTTTTTTTTTTTTTTTTTTCAGACGAAGAGAAACAGAAGGAGGAGGAAGAAGAGAAGAGAGAAGAAGAAAAGGGGAGGGGGAGGGGGAGGGAGGAAGAGAAAGGGGAGGGGAGGGGGCCAACAAACTAGGGCTGGAGGCGGAGAGGAGCTGCCGGAGGCGGGGGTGGAGGCGAGGCGACGCCGGACGACGAGCTTCGAGCTGCGGACGACGCCAGGCGACGCCGGACGACGAGAGGCGACGCCGGGCGACGAGCTTCTTCCCCTCTCTTCTCTTCCTCCTCTTCCCCGATCTCTCTCTTTCTCCCTCTCTCTCTCTCTCTCTCTCCCCCTCCCTCCCTCCCTCCTGAATTTCGGGGGATTCGGGGGAGCTCGGTTTCGAGCTCCCAAGCTTTATCCAGTTGTATATTTTGAAAGTAATTTTAGAGTTTGGGAGTTTGAGATGATTTGATATTTTGTTATAATTGAGTAGATGTGTGTGAGGAAAAAAGTGATTGAGAAGGAAAGAGGAGAGAGAAAAAGTGATTGATTGACGTGTAAGAGAGAGAAAGTGATTTTGAAATTTTTTTGAAAAAAATCTCAAACCAAACAATTTTTTGGAAATTTTTTTCTAAAACTCAAACCAAACATACCCTCTATCATTACTGTCGCACTAATGGATATAACAATGAGTATCATGCTATAACATTGCCATTTTCTCACTAATTATACAAGTTACAAAATTTTAAAGAATTAAAACGTTGTCGTTTTATCTATTAGTACACGAATTAATATATCAATTGATATATGTAATTTTATCCAAAAAGAAAAATGAAAATATCATACCAAAGTTACATTATAAGAAAATTCTACCATACATATCCCTTATCATGTACATTCTTAAGTTATGACCGTTTAGTTATGACGAATTTTTTCATTAGTTATGATCTTATTTTAGTTATGACTTATGAAATATTTGATTATGCCTTATGTGTTATTTAGTCATGAATTCTTTTTTTAGTTATGACTCAGAAAATATGAAATTATATTATTTTCTTCTTTAGTTATAAAGTGCATACAATACACATCTTTTGAAGGGTGTGTATCATGATCTTTCTTTTAAAAATAAAAATATTCAATACGTTTTTATTTTCAATTTTAATAAAAATAAAAAACTTGATTAGTATACATATTTGAAAACAAATAAGGAATGAGAGATAGTGATTAGTGATTTTTTATAGTTAAAAATGATGACTAAAGATGGTTGTCAACCACTAAAGGTAATTATTTACGTGAGGTGGTGGTTGGAAATTGTTAGATACTTGAGGTAGGGGGTGCAAGTTGTTGTCAATTGCTCAAAGTGGTACCCAAAATGTCTGTCACCTTAGGTGGTTTTCAGCAAAAAGTGATTGTCGAATGTGGTTGTCAACTGCCCGAAGCGATTGTCAATTACCTTGAGATGTTGGTTGAAGGTTATTGTCAGTAATTGAAGGTGATTTCCGATAAGAGGTGATTGTTGCCAGTAGAAGGTGGTAAGTTGTGGCCAAAATTGATTGTTAGTCACAAGTTATGAAGCATGGGTATTTCGAAAAATGTTGCCATACTCGTACTGATAGGGTTGCATGCGTACCAGGTACTCGAAATATTCACTGGGTACTTTTTATGTATTTTTTGACAGTAGGGTACTTCATGAGTACACCAAGTTATGGAACATTAATGAGGATACATTTAATTTATTAGAGAGTTCATATTTACTTGAAATTACAAATCCTTTACTTGATGTGCCAGAAATGAAAGATATACTATTCAATGATAAAGCTGATGAAAGTGGAAACTAAAGTTTTTTAAATTTTGCTTAGCTTCCTTTTGGGATGAAATTTTATTTTGTAATTTCTCAAATTTAATGGCATTAAAATAGCTTATAGACTTTGCTTTAGTATTGGTATTGGTATTGGCATTGTCACCACCCAACTCCAAGGGTTTAGGGCTGGAATCGCAACTTATTAAATAATTTTAATCATAGCAAATTAAATAGCGCAGGCAGAGGCAAAATGGAAATAAAAATAATTAAACAAAATATGTACTACATTCTACTATTTTGATAAATAAAAAAAAAAGGTACATTTATATGACTTTTATTATTTTATTATTCAGTGACCAACCATCAGTAAAAAGAACAAAAGGAAGAAAAGAAAAGAAAAACAAAATAACAGATCAGCATTAAATTCTTGTGTGGGTTCCAGTACATGAGGTTACGGGTCTTCCTTACATCTTATCACCTGAAAGGGTAACAGCTATAAGCATATAGCAAAGTGAGAAATATTACGCCAAGAGTATAGGGAACGCAAAAATAACCATGAATAGTTAGTTAAGCTAATATATTTACATAACTGAATTTGAATAAACAAATTATTCAAAGCGACAGAAACTAAAATACATAAATTATAATCATAACCACGGTACAGAACAGAACAGATGTCACTAAAGTGACAGTCAAAACAGAAGTCAATAGATCCATGACAAAAAGAGGGCCACAAATTGACCAAATAGAGGCCAATGGTTTTAAGTCCCCCAAGGCATAAGACTCCTGTAGTAGTACTTACAAAACATAATTGTTTATAAAATCATTATCAACTAATTTCTAAAATTTAAACAAACATATTCATGAGTTTCATTTTAAGCAAATAGAGTTAAGAAAATAATCAATGTAATTAAAATATGAATATAAGTTATAAAACACAATTTGCGTAAAATAAATTACGGTAACTCAAAACATACGTAAAATATATTATGGTGACTCAAGATATAATATAACTCACAGTAACATTGATTCCTACTATTGCCCTCCTATTTTTGCCGTATTCTCTTGCTCCCTTCTCTCTCTATCTTTTTCCTTTCATTCCCTTATTATTTTCACAGCCCCCTCCTACCTTTATATACACGTTCCTAGGTGATGACTCACCGCGTCATAATGAACCAAAGTTGATGACTCACCTCCCCTAATTGCTTAGATGGCATAGACGGCCCAATTCCTTCTCTCCAGTATATTTGCCAATCTTCTCATATTAATTGGTGATTAACTTAGCCTCTAGGTAAATCTCTTCATTATATGTTTGACAACCACAATGGCAAATTAATTTACATATTATTTTGCCTTAATTTTACGTTGACCCTAGTTAATTGTACAATAAATTAAATTATACTTTATCTCATACCATCATAAAATTAATTATTTTATTTTACTATTACAGATTATTATTATTCTTATTACTAATCATGGTTAGTTGTGATATTAATTAAATATTTAGGATGTCACATTTCTCTCCTTCTAAATAGAAGTTTGTCCTCAAATTCATGTACATTGGTTTTCGAAGAGGTGCGGGTATTTGGTTCACATTTGATTTTCCGTTTCCCATGTAGCTTCTTCGATACGATGATTTCACCACAAGACTTTACAAGGGGTATAGTCTTGTTTCTGAGAACCTTATCACGACGATCGAGAATCTGCACTAGTTGTTCTTCGTAAGAGAGATCTTCTTGCAATTCTAGGTTCTCATAATTGGCAACATGTTCTAGATCTTGGAGATACCACCGAAGCATTGAAACATGAAATACATTGTGGACATTAGACAGTGTAAGTGGCAGTGCAAGTCGAAATGCCACAAGACCAATCCTTTCTAGTATCTCGAATAGCCCCATATAACGTGGGTTTAACTTTTCTCACTTTCCAAATCGGATAACCCCTCTTGTTGGTGCGATCTTTAGGAACACATGATCTTCTATTTGAAATTCCAAATCCCGTCTCCGTGTATCTACATAACTTTTCTGGCTGTTTTGGGCAGTGCGGATTCGCTATTGGATGATTTGAATTTTATCACTCTTTATTTGTACGATTTCAGGGCCTAATAACCTCCTGTCCCTGATTTCCGCCCAACATAGAGGTGATCAACACTTCCTTCCATACAGTGCTTCGTACAGTGCTATTCCAATGCTTGCTTTGGTAATTGTATAGGCGAATTCCACTAAAGGTAGATGCTCATCCCAATTACCTTTGAGGTCCAACACACACACACGTAACATATCCTCTAAAGTCTGGATTGTTCTTTCTGATTGCCCATCAGTTTGCGGGTGATAAGCTGTCACGACCCAAACCGCCCCTAAAAGTTTGGCATCGTAACCGGCCAGTAATCCTAGATTACCAACAGGCCTTACTGTACAAACCATAATTAATCGGGGCTCGCGGAAGCGAAATAAGAAACTACAATAGTCCAAAGAGCTGTGCTTTATATGAACAAATATTACATGCCAAAAATGAGTTAATTACCACTAACTTTACATCACAAGTACCAAAAATCCATATACAAACACGAAACATGTAGGCACATGCCACAATTACATTACAAAACCAAAACGCACTATACGGCCTTCCAGGCCTAGCCCAGCTCGGGGCACCAACTCAGGTAGGCTTTCAAAACGGCGGCTCGGTACGGACTCCGCCTAGGCTTGGCTCCCCGACTGCTCACCCATAAAAATACAATACATATATACGGGGGTGAGCTAAAGCCCAGCAAGTAACATTAACGTAAAGGGGTTAGAGAACGAATTCCACATATCATATGTCCGTAAAATAAATCAATCTTAATCGTAATCATTTCATAACATAACATAATAATGGCATACCCCACAGAACATAACATAACAGAACGTCTTCCGACTAGAGTAATCAGTTCCGGATACTGATTAAACACATATCGTCACAATGAAGTGACTCACGAGATCTCGTAAACTAGTCATGGACCCGCATTTTCATGCCGTCCCCCATGACTTGGGACTCTCTATGGACGCCATACTAGATTCGCAAATAGGACATTCGTTCTCAGAGAACATTATCATTTCAGAAATCATAACATAGCATAGCATTTTCAGAACATACTTTATAAGAACATAACTTTACAGAAATGTTACTTACAGTGGTTTTCCAGAACCGGTTGTACGGTCTTCACCTCTTGACCTGCAAATCATCAAATCACATAACTCAAGCCATTTCCTTTCTTCTTTTACATTAATTCATGCTCATAAGGTGCCAAATGATGCCATTAACATGCTAAAAACCATGCAACACATCTCTCCAAACTTTTCCTGAAAAAGGTCCTCCGCTCGAGCGCCACTTTGGCCGCTCGAGCGGCCTGAACAACTGCTCAAAACTGCTGAGAGGCGATTTCCCGCTCGAGCGGGACTCCCTCCGCTCGAGCGGACTAAGCGAAAAATCTGAATTTCTGGAATTCTCAAACTTCAATCTTCCTTTGCAAATACCCACCTCAAAATGATGAAACCAAGTCCCAAATCTTCTTGAAAGTTATTTGATTTAACCATTACAACTTCAAAACAAAACCCATATACATCATACACAAGATCAAACCATGAATTGAGTTGAAAAATTATGAACATGCACATAAAAGCTTCATTCCTTTACATCCATGGAGGTTCTCCCTCAAATTTGCCAAATATGACCAAGACTCATCAATTACTACCATATATGCCCAAATGAAACATATTCCCCCTTCAAGCCACTTAATTATCATGAAATATACATGAATCAACCCTTACTTCAAGAAATTAGAGAGGCAATTCTTACCTTAATTGAAGAAGCTAGCTTGATTTCCCCTTTTTCTTCTTCTTTCCCTTGTTCTCCCCTTGCTCTCTCTCTCTTTCTCACGAACTCTCTCTTCTCTCTCTCTCCCTTAGATATTTTCTTCTCTTGTTTTTGAGTCAAATGAGTCAACCATCTTATCTATCTCTTAAGTCATATATATCTTAGAAACAAATAAGCCAAACATTTGGGCCAAACAAAGCTTAACGAATCAGACGAAATTCAGTCCTCAATTTATTGTTCCAAATGGTTCTAAAAATTCCCGGTATCACGTAGGCGTGTTCAATTTCATTTCCCGAACCGTTACAGTCATCAATTTCAGTCCCGAAGTCGTAAGTCCAACAGATATTTTTCTAATTCAAACAGATATTCTTCCATTAATTCACCTAAACATATAATTAATTACCGTTAATTATAACATGCAGTTCGGGGTCATTACATAAGCAGTACTAAACTTCAATGTAGTCCCTAAAGCCTCTTGCAATTTGTTCCAGAAGTGAGACACAAATCAAGGGTCTCGGTCAGACACGATTGAAACTGGAGTACCATGTAACCGAATGATTTCCTTGATGTATAAAGTGGCAAACTTATTAAAGGAGTATGTGATTTTGATTGGCAGAAAATGCGTCAACTTCGTCAATCAGTCTACTATGAACCATATTGTATCATTCTTTGAGACTGACTGTGGCAGCCCGACCACAAAGTCCATAGTGATGTATTCTCATTTCCACTTAGGTATAGGGAGTGGTTGCAGCAGTCCTGCAGGTCTTTGATGTTTCACTTTAATACGCTGACAATGTAGGCATTTGGAGATGTGGCTCATTATGTCTCTTTTCATTCTTGTCTACCAATAATGTTCCTTCAGATCATGATACATCTTCGTATTGCCAAGGTGGCCTGCAAACCTTGAGCTATGAGTTTCTACCAATATCTTTTTTTTGAGTTCCAAAATGTCGGGTACGTAGATTCGATTATGAAATTTTAGCATCCCATTGTTTATAGTGAAGTCAAGATGGTGTACTCCTTGATCTTCGTACTTTTTCTTTAAAATTTTATCTTCCCATTTGGCGTGCTCTAATTTCTTCAATCAAGATGGGTTCCACGGCTATGTTGGTGAGCAGTCCATTGATTTGGCGGGAAACGAGAGTACATGCCAAACTTCTGGTCATCTTTCGGCTTAGTGCGTTTGCCACCACGTTAGCTTTGCCTAGCTGGTGATAGATCTCTACATCGTAGTCTTTCATAAATTCTAGTCATCGTTGTTGCCTCATATTCAGCTCCTTCTATGTAAACAGATATTTAAGACTCTTGTAATCAGTGTAAATCTCGTAGATTGCACCATAGAGATAATGACGCCAGATCTTGATGGCGAAGATCACCGTAGCCAATTCTAAATCATGGGTTGGATAGTTTCTCTCGTGAGTCTTTAGTTAGTGTGAGGCACAAGCAATGAATTTCTGTTTTGCATAAGAACGCAACCCAAACCATTATATGAGGCATCACTATAAATGACGAACCCATCTGTTCCCATAGGGAGTGCTAGTATAAAAGCTGACACAAGTCTGTTTTTTAACTCTTGGAAGCAATGCTCCTGTTTGTCTACCCATTCAAATGGTGTGTTCTTCTGAGTTAGCTGGGTCAAGGGTGATACTATCTTTGAGAAATCTTGCATGAAGCGTCGGTAATAGCTAGCTAGACCCAAGAAACTTCGTATTTCTGACACATTAGTAGGTCATGGCCAGTCCACAATTGCTGCAACTTTTTGGGAGTCAATCGAGATGTCGTCTTTGTTAATGACGTGACCAAGGAAGTGTACACTAGTGATCCAAAATTCGCATTTCTTTAACTTGGCATAAAGTTTGTGATCACGTAGTGTTTGTAAAACCATTCGCAAGTGCTGCTCTTGGTCTTTCTATGACTTGGAGTATATAAGAATGTCGTCAATAAAGACAATGACAAACTCGTCAAGATAGAGTTTGAACACTCGGTCCATAAGGTCCATGAAGGCCGTTGGAGCATTTGTGATGCCAAATGGCATGATGAGAAAACTCGTAGTGCCCGTAACGAGTTCTAAAGGCAGTCTTTTTGATGTTTTCCATTTTGACTTTTAGTTGATGATAGCCAAAACGCAAGTCGATTTTCGAGAATACTTAGCGCCTTGAAGTTAATGAACAAGTCATCGATTCATGGCAGAGGGTACCAATTCTTGGCAAAGGGTACCGATTCTTGATGGTAACTTTGTTTAGCTCTCGGTAATCAATGCATAACCTCATCGTGCCATCGTTTCTTCACAAACAATACTGGAGCTCCCCAGGGTAAGGTACTAGGTCGAATGAAGCCTTTGTCCAGTAGTTCCTGGAGTGAGTCTTTAGCTCTTTCAATTCTGTCATCGATATACAATAAGGAGCTTTTGATATTGGTTGTGTGCCAGGTTGAGTTTCAATGGTGAATTTGATTTCCCGGTCAATCGAGGTACCAGGTAGATCTTCAGGAAAGACATCCGAGAATTCTCGAACCACAAGGATTATATCAACGGTAGGGGTCTCTTTTTGTGTATCGATCACATAACAAATATAACTACAATAACCTTTTCTTAGAATTCATTGGGCTGTCATGGAGGATATAAGGCAAGGAGGGATGGGAATTCCAGCTCCATCAACAACAAGCTCAAGTTGGTTTAGTAGCCGGAGGGAGACCTTTTGGCTTTACAATTGATAGAGCCGTAGTTGGCAGCCAGCCAATCCATCCCTAAGATCACATCAAAGTTCCCAATACGGAGGGGAATCAAGTCTATGTATAAGGTTTTGCCTTTTAAGGATATAGTACATGATCTGTACACATCAGTACTACAGGCAGAATTACTAGAAGGAAAAGATACAACAATATATATCCTAAGGGTTCAGGTGCCAATGCCACTTGGAAATAAAGTGTGGTGCAACAAAAGAATGAGTTGAACCAGAGTAAAAAAGAACATGAGCTAAATGATCACACACAGAAAGTGTACCTGGCACAATGTTTTCGGTATCTTTCGGTTTTCCAAGTACCAAGGCAAAAACCCTTCCTTGGCGTTTTGGGTCTTTCCTCCCTTCTCCAGGTCCTGTGGGTTTTCTAACCGGGCCAGAAGGGCTGGCTGTAGGATTGGTCAGCTTTGGACAATCCCTTAGCAAGTGGCCAACTTGACCGCATTTAAAGCATGCTCCCGTGTCTCGATGGCATTGTCCCCAATGAGCCCTTCCACACGTAAGGCAAGTTGGAATGGTGCCACCTCTGGGGTTAGTATAGAACCATGATTGCCTGAGCTGGTTGTGCCCGTATTCACCCTCTTGGGAGGCGCAACACTAGATCTTCTGTTGTCTTTTTCCCAAAATCACTTCTTTTGGCTTGGTTCCCTGGAGCGTGAGGCTTTAATCCCTTTTCCGCATTGTATGCTCGGTCTACCACTTCCGCATAGGTTGGTAATTTCAAAACCTTAAGCATATCTTTGATTTTAGCATCCAATCTTGGTTCGAATTTCCTTGCTTTTGGAGCTTTGGTGGGAATGACATATGTCACAAATCGAGCGAGTTATGTAAACTTGCTCTCTTATTCGGCCACCGTCATGATTCCTTACTTTAGATGTATGAATTTCGAAGCCTTTTGTTCCCGCAGCGAATCTAGAAAGTATTTTTCATAAAATACTTCCAAGAATCTTGCCTACGTCACGATTTCTTCTTTCTCTAGGGTGAGAAGCTACTATTCCTACGCATTATCTTTGAAAATGAAAGTGGGGAATGTTACCTTCTATCTTTTGGTGCAAGGTAAGGTACGAAAAATCTTTTCCATGTCTTTAATCTAAGCGTCTGCTACCATTAGGTCTGGACCGCTGGTAAATATGGTGGGTTTCAAATCTTGGAATTGTTTTATGGTAACCGGCTCTTCTCATTGTTTTGGCATCCCATTGTTTATGTTAGTCTACAAGGCTTGCAAAAAGCTAGTAACCGCTCTTTCCATGATTCTTTCCATTGATTCAGTGCCACTAACTGATGATTCACTTCTGTTACCATTATTGGCTATTCTACAAAGTAATAAATGAGGCATTATATTCATAACGCAACATATATATAAGCATATATAGCGCAATATATATAAAATACCAACTTTACTATTTTTACAAATAAGATTACATCCTTGTCCAAAAGTCAAAATATGTTAGTGTCTCATCCCTGTGGTACAAAAACAAAATAAGGATCAGAACCCATCATAGTTAGCTTACAAAAGAATTTTCTTCTCCAAAATCTAGAGGGGTGGGTCAAACAACCACGGAAAGTAGTATTCATAAAAACTCAAATTCCCATCCTAACTGGACCAAAATGCTTGATTGACGATCCATCCAGGTCGCTCAATGTACGATAGGTCATTACTAAAATCAATATTTTGAATATTAATAATTTCCAATGGGTTAGGACATTGGTGAAGATGTAGTCCATAGGGTACACATTTCTCCTTCTGGCAACAAAATCTAGGGACAAAGGGCCAATGATGTAGTGTGGGCGGTCATATCCTAGGGCAAGGCCGAGGACATGGGTGGGTTTGAGAAATCGTCCGTGCGTGTAGGCACGGCTCTGTCTCCACAATGAGTATGGTACGTCAGTAGGATCGGTCTGTATATATATTGGGCAAGGCCTAGATGCAGTCTTCTAACTATATCCTCCGTGTCTCCCATCCTTCCGGTGAAGCGGGGGCATGATGCTCTGCTAAAATATCCTTCTCTCTCAAAATGTCTCATCAAGGTTAAACTCGAACATTCCTACATCACCAAAATAAATGTGAGATTTTACATAAAAAGAGTAACATCGCAGGTAAATATTTATTATTTATTTTATTATGTAGTCATTTTATTTTATTATATGTATCTATTTATATAGTTTTATTTATATTTTTATTTATAACTTTTTGAACTTTCTGCTCAAATAAAATAGTTTTTTTTTTTTTTGGCAGTGTATACTAAACTGGAAATTGTCTTGGATGGACATTTGAATATATCAAATGTTACAGAATAAATGGACTAACAAAATATAAAATTTAGGTATAAATCACCCGCTATCTTACTTCTTAATTGTACGTGTGTCCTATGCTCTTATAATTTTTATTTGTGTTTTGCTTAAATGAACCATTGCTTTGATACCATCCTTGTCACGACCCAACCCCAAGGGCTTAGGGCCGAAATCGCAACTTACTAAATAATTCTAATCGTAGCAAATTAAATGGCGCAGGCGGAGGCAAAATGAAAATAAAAATAATTAAACAGAATATGTACTGCATTATACTATTTTGATAAAAGAAAGTACATTTATAAGACTTTTATTATTTTATTATTCAGTGATCTACCATCAGTAAAAAGAACAAAAAGAAGAAAAGAAAAACAAAATAACAGATTAGCATCAAATTTGTGCAGGTTCCACTATACGAGGTTACGGGTCTTCCTTGCATCTCATCACCTAAAAGGGTAACAGTTATAAGCACATAGCAGAGTAAGAAATATTACGCCAAGAGTATAGGGAACACAAAAATAACCATGGATAGTTAGTTAAGTTAAAACATTTACATAACTTAATTTGAATAAACAAATTATTCAAAGTGATAGAAACTGAAATACATAAATTATAACCATAACCACGGTATAGAACAAAACAAACAGAGGTCACTAAAGTGACAGTCAAAACAGAGGTCAATGGATCCATGACAAACAGAGGGCCACAAAGTGACCAAACGGAGACCAATGGTTTTAAGTCCCCCAAGGCATGAGACTCCGTGGTGGTACTTACAAAACATAATTGTTTATAAAATCATTATCAAATAATTTTGAAATTTAAACAAACATATCTATGGCTTCATTTTAAGCAAATAGAGTTCAGAAAATAATCAACGTAATTGAAATAGAATATAAGTTATAAAACACAATTTGTGTACATAAATTATGGTAACTCAAAACATACGTAAAATATATTATGGTGACTCAAGGTATAATATAACTCACAGTAATATTGATTCCTACTATTGCCCTCATTTTTTGCCGTATTCTCTTTCTCCCATCTCTCTCCCTCTCTCTTTTTCCTTTCGTTCCCTTATTATTTTCACAGCCCCCTCCCCCCTTTACACTACAAGAAAAGGGCCTATAAAACACGGAACCTTTTGCGACGGCGCGGTCCCTGTCGCAAAAAATGATCTTTTGCGACGGCAATTTAAACCGTCGCAAATAAATAGTTTTTGCGATGGCAGTTGTATCGTCGGTAATAAACCTAGACGAAAAGTGTAATAAATACGGAAGTATTCACGATGGTGTTGTGTACCGTCGTAAAAAGAAATTTTTTGAGACGGCAGAAGTTTGCTGTCGCAAATAATGGACAATTTGCGACGACAATTGTCCGTCGCAAAAAAAACCATTAGTAAAACGACGTCATTTTACCTATTTTTATTTATCATTTGCGATGGTGTAAATGTACCGTTGCAAAAAGTAATAAAAAAAATTGTCCCACTTCTCCCATTGTTTGGCGCTCAATCATTTTGATCCAAAATCCCTAAATCTTTGAAACAGATTTTTTTCCGCCAAAATCCCCAAACAAAAGACTAACGGCGAACGGCGATTTCTCTCTTGACGAGTGACGAATGGCGACCAGGCTCAATTGCTGTTGACAACAGCTTGCGGTGGTGCGGCGATGGCGTATTACGGCTAGCGGTGGTGCAGCGTCTCTATCTTTCTCTCACACGAGCTTAGTCAATCTCAAGCGTTCCTCTCTCACTCACTTAGCGTATGATCTCTCTCTCTCTCTCTCTCTCTATATATATATATGTATATATATATACATATTTGGTGGAGCAAGGTTTGAACAGAGCTATTTCGGGTTGCCAATGTTTGTGGAACACGATAAAACAGAGCTGTTTTGGCCTGGAAGTTTTCGGCAACTTAGTAATAATGGCGGAGTCACTGGCGATGATGAAACAGAGCTGTTTTGGCCTAGAAGTTTCCGGCAACTTAGTAGTAATGGCGGAGTCACTGGCGATTTGGGTTTTGGGTCTGGACAAAGTTCGAACATAAATTTTGTAGCTATGGCTCCAGCACCAAGAACAAATTTGTCTTCGCCCGAACTGACATTAAAGCTTTAACTTTGAATTCTCAACATTATTTTCTGCCAAATTTGCGTCTCAATTTGATGTTTTCTCCTTGTACAGTGAGATAAGCATTAGCGATTGCAGCGAGCTTATAGTCTTTTTTATTTTTATTTTTATTTTTTTTTGCCTTTTCTAGTCCCGGTTGAGTAACTATGCTTTTGCCTTTAAGGATGATATTAATTTTCAAAGATTGGGAATTTGGGTAATGTTAATTTTGGTGTACGTTTTTAGGATTAACTTGTAATGGGTCTTGTTTGTTTTTGGCTTCATATTCATTTCCGAACTTGCAAGGTCTTAGTTCAAAAACAAAAGTCCTTGTTGGACCAAAAGTGGGGAGAATTTGCTGACTTCATGAATGCAAGCCAAGAACCAACTTATTTATTTATTTATTTTTTCTTTTTTAGATTTTTTTATCAACTTTATTTTTTGATAATTAGTGTCAATGTCAGCTTATCCCAAAGTCCTAAAGTTAACAGTTAGACATACTTCTAATGACACTTTGGGGTGACCCCAAACTTGTGATCTTGGATTTTAATCTTAGATCTTTTTTCTTGTTCTTTTTTTTTTCTCTCTCTCTCTCTCTCTATATATATATATATACACACACATATATATATATGTATTATATATGTCTCCTTAGAAGATGCACTCGGATTGTCTCCTTAGTGTAAATTATTTAATGTAATTTACATGAATAATTTAGTGTTGCATTATTCATGTAATTTTGATTCATGTAAATTATTTAGTGTTGCATGTGACAAAAATATTAACTATTGATTTATGAAAAATACTATTTATAATTTTGAAACTATTAGAATTTCCCTTATTGAAATGTGTTGGAAAATTAATTTTCTATTATCTTTTCCCCTGTTTTTATTTGGTTTTTTTACATATTGAAATGTGTTAGAATTTTGGAGATGCATCCTGTTTTGGCCTGTTGTGAGGTGTGTGATTAAGTTGAGAAGTTCAGCTCTGTAATCTTATTGGGCACAGTATATTTGATCCCTGTGTTCTATGTGTTTGATTATTTGCCTGAACTGTTTGTTTGTTTGTTTTTTTTTTTTTTTTTGGCCTAACATTCATAAAAGGCCATTTTGGAAAAATTGTGTGGGTATGGCCTTCTTAAGCCAAGGTGTGATTGTAGGTGTGGAACCATTTGATTTCTGCACAACATATCCAAACCAAAATCAATTGGTCATAGCCTTATAGGTATAAGAAACATTTAGACTACATGAACCACATTGACATAGAGAAGTGATGTGAGACAAGTCTCTAACATTTTCTATATATGCAGCATGGTCGCATGTAGAGCTAATACTTAATAGAAATAGATAAGACAAGAGAAACCGACCTGACTGGGCGGAGACTAGACCACCCAACTCCAATACTATGTTGGAAATTTGGAGAGACCTTTTTTTTTAGATAATAAATTTGGATAGACCTTAAGACTACATGAACTAAGTCCAATTGACTAATTGATTTTAACTAGATTGAACTAATGGAAATAGTTTAAAGGGGTAATTATTAAAATTGATAGTTCAGGTAAAGTGGTACAAGCATGTAAGAAGGCAAAGTGAATTTTTCTAAAGAAAATATAAAAGCCATAAATGTGTTAGATCCAACCTGTTACTGCAAATTACAAATTAATTTTATCAGACTTAGGAAACTGGATACATGACATCAATTCATTTTAGATCCTTAAAATTTAATGGATAGCTATATTCATTGCTGTGGAATGGAAGTGTACTACTTGTTTTGAGAGATGAGGGTGTAATTATTTTTGTCTGCATTTTTTTTTTCCTGGCTCTTAAAGCCTATGATGTTCTGTGCACCTCTTGATGTTCTAGACATGTTGAATTAGTGATGGAATACTTGGTGTTTTGCAGCATTTTTATGTCCCACGTGTGTTTATGAGTATTCATTTTTTATGTTCTCCATCAAATCGGTAAATAACTAATTGGGATAAGACCACCAACCTATTTTAGAGAAATTGGACGGATAGGTATCATGGTGCATTAATACGTAGGTATTATATTTAGAGTTACTTTGATGAGATATTTTTGTGGATGTGTGCAGAAACGATATCTGAGGGAAGTACAGATGATGGATAAGAGTTGGATTGATTTGCCAAATAGGATGTCGAGGGAATAAATTAATGGGATTGATGAATTCCTTGTGTTTGCCTACACCAATAGGGTTGAAGGTTCGATGATCAGTTGTCCGTGTAGGAAATGTGAGAATCGATACCATCTTGTACGATAGGGTGTACGGGAGCATCTGATTTTGAATGATTTTTTAAAAAAGTACAAACATTGGATTAATCATGAGGAATCTTATGTATCTCTGCATGGTAATCGAGAGAATGAAACATTAGCTAATTTAGACATTGGGGATGATATGATTGGAATGATACAAGGGGCTATGGGAAATCCACATGCTGGTACAAATGTTGAGGGTAATGAACCACAAGAGCTTGATCTCCATGCATTTGAACCCCAGCTCGGTCCAAATGCAGAGACTGCAAAGTATTTCAAACTTCTTCAAGATGCACAAAGTGAATTGTATCTGGGTTGTCAGAAGTTCACATCTTTGTCATTCATTGTTCGACTTCTACATTTGAAGGTGCTTAATCAATGGACAAACAAGTCTGTTGACATGTTGCTTGAGTTATTGAATGAGGCGTTCCCGTTGGGTGTGAAACTCCCGGACTCATATTATAAAGCTCAAAAGGTCACAATAGATTTAGGCTTTACGTATGAGACGTGGGATGCATGTCCCAAACAGTTGCATGTTGTTTCGAAACGAGGACGCCAATGTTGATAAATGTGTCATATGCAATAGTTCTAGATGGAAATCAAATGGTGATGGGGGTTCAAATGGTCCTAACAAAGGTGGCAAACGAATAGCTGCAAAACAGATGAGGTGTTTTCCTTTAAAGCCAAGGTTGCAGAGGTTGTTTATGTCATCCAAGATGGCCAAGTTAATGAGATGGCATGCAGAGAAACGAACTGATGATGGTGTCTTTAGGCATCCTGCTGACTCCCTTGCATGGAAAGATTTTGACCGTCGGAATATTGACTTTAGTAATGATTGCCGAAGTGTAAGGCTTGGCTTAGCATCTGATGGTTTTAACCCATTCAGAACGATGAACATAATTCATAGCACTTGGCCTGTTGTGCTCATTCCATACAACTTGCCGCCATGGATGTGCATGAAGCAACCATTTCTAATTTTATCCGTGCTTATTGACAGCCCGAAAGGACCTGGTGACAAGATTGATGTGTATATGCAACCGTTGATTGAGGAGTTGAAAGAATTATGGAATGATGGTGTCTCAACATTTGATGCATCAACAAATCAAATGTTTCAAATGCATGTGTAGACCGCCCGAACTCGCTCTGCGTGCAAGGGCGCGAATTGGGTTCATAGCTACTACAATTCGAACTCTTGTCACGGTTCTGAATCTAATCTCACAAAGTGCAATGTAAGATTGATAAATCACCAAAGAGTCCAAATCCGGCTAATCGTTTTGGAAAATCGATTTTAATCAAAAAAGCGCCAAACATGTACTACTTTGCCAGATTTCAGAGTCGCCACCTAAATATTTTGTTTTGAGAAATTTAGGAAACCCTGACTTGTTCCAAAGGCCACGTGTCCGTCATCACCAAAGTTGTCTCGGCTCGGGAACTTGGGTACGAGGGGGGAATGTTATGAAATGAGCACCCCCGCTCGCCCGATCAAAGAATCGACCTCTACTAACATGATATGTTATTTTTGAAAACACATGTGTTCTTGTTTGATTATTAGCTAATTTACTATGTGATGCACACAACACACAAGAATAGACTAAATCGCTCGATTTGGAACAAAACATCTCATATTTGTTTTTCGAAAGTGGTTTGAAGATACTATTCGCAAGTAGGCTAAAACGTGGATTTACCACCAAACAAGGTGGGCTTAAAACATGATGATTTGCCACTTCAAGTGGGCTTAAAACTCACATTTTGAGAAATTGTTCCAATTCAAGCAATGAAACCTTCATCCACAGGCATTCATGCAGTTATAGCAGTTAAGCAAATAGCCTCATGGCAAGCATGCTAACATGGCAACATACACATCTCATGCAGTATGCTAAAGCGTAAACACTTACGGTGTACTTCGAGCCAAAGAAAGGAAACTAGTTAGAAATCAATGCATGATCCTAGCTAAGTTAAGATACCTAATGTAACCCATGCACAATACAGCTAAATAGGCTCGGCTATTTTAAGATGGCATATGAATGCAACACTCGATAACATGCTTTGAAACACGTATTCAAGTAAGTATTGAAATTCAATGCAGTTTAAATGATGTGCCGAGCCCGGTGCATGCAATACGAATGAATGATGCACACATGCAAATCATAAGTATGCTTATTGAAACATGCCTTAAAACTAACCATCAAAAGCTGGTAAATAAAAGGGAGAAAGACGTGGGGTTGGAAGACATTCACACACACACACACACTTATTACAGCATTTGCCCTCTCGACGGAGGGTCCAAATGAAATGAAAGCTAACTAGCTACGCTAATTAAGCTAACTATTACGAACCACAACTAATTAACTATTCTAGTTAACTAATTAGTTATTACAACACAAATCGATTAGCTAAGCACGTTAACTAATTAAGTACAGAACCAATGAATTAACTAGCTAAGTAAAGCAGTTAAAAAGTCTCGAGGGCGAGGGATGCATGCATGCTCGGTCGGCTTCCTCTCGAAAATCCGTCGCCTTGCCACCGGTTGCCTCTGTTTGCATTCACCTTGATTTCCGAACACTGAACCAATTTCCAAGCTGCTTCTGATCCAGAACTAGAATCACTTTGAACCATTTTCAAGCTGGTGGACTGTCGGCCACCAGGGGAGGTTGTAGGCCACTTGTCGGCCACTTAAGGAGGCTGTAGGCCACTTAAAGTGGCCAGTTGGCCACTTCCTCTGGCCGGTCGGCCAGTTGCGTCTGCATACTCCAGTTTTGCTGCAAACAGAGTACAAAAGGAGCAAGGCAAGGCATTTGCAGGGTATATGTGTACAACTACCCTCCTTATCATTTCTCAAACTCAAAGGAGTGCGGTACTCGACTCTCGAGCCACCAACCGAGCATCGCAATGCACGATGGCCGAGAAGCCGAGTTTGTACAAGTTAATGAATGCACAAGTAACACACAAGACTCAAGAGGCCTCCACCCTATCATGCACAATCAAGGGGGACGGCGACTAAGAAATGAGGCACGTTTCATCACTTTAAGTATGAAACGTCCCTTGTTTCTCGTGTTTAGATTAACGTCCGATCGAAACACATGCAATGCATCACAAACATGTTATCTTGACATGTTTTACTTTGATTCATTTTGTTTACTCGTTTTAGATTACCGATAAGCCCTTTAACCGGTTAAGTCCAAAAATGAATAGTCCTCTAATTTGAAAGACGAACCAAGCCACAAGCTTCTTCAGCATGAAAGAAGCATCATGCCATTAGGCATGAACGCCTCAATTTCGTGCTCAAACCAACAAAGGGCTTAAGACCTCTTTCAAAGTGATACAACAAATGAAAGATGGCATGGAATGGTACACATTTCAGCACTGAAATGACATGCTAAACAACGTTAAATCATGCAAGCAATGCATGCAAGACATGCTTGAAGTCAAAGGCATTGGAGCTAGCAAAGAGCATAACACTATAGGCATACAATACTAAGCCTAATTGACCAAACCACCCCTGGATAGAGGTTAAATGTGCCAAAACAGTGGCCAAAACATACTGAAATGATAGCCCAAAAGCTTAAACAAACATGCATGCAAGTTAGCTTACAAGTGAAGCATAAGGCTCAACCCTCAAACATAACAAAAGGGCGATAAATGCAAGAATATGGCAGAGGTATATGGTCTGAAATAACATGCCAAATGATGTCATGCCATGCAAAAAGCTCAAATATGACATGCTAGAGGTCTCAAAGTGCAAGACTAGCAAAGCCAAATACACTATAGCTATGCAAAGCCAAGCATGCATGACCAAAACCACTCAAATCAGACCTAAAGCATGCTAAAACATAGCCAAAAATGTGCTGGAGTAGAGCATACACGTGCTAGATCAATAGGCTAAAACACCAAATACACTAGGCTAGTGAACAAAATTGCACTACAAGTGCAAGAAGCATGCAAGAGGCAACCAAACCAATCAAAAACAGAGTTATGGCATGGCAAATCAGTGTAACAAACATGCTGAGATAGAGCTAACATAAGCTAGAATGAGAGGCATAAAGCATGATGCATGTTAGCAACAAGTAGGGATTGCACTACAAGTGTAAGATGCAAAGAAACCAATGATAAACCAACCCAAAACAGAAGTTATGGCAGGTCCAAAAAGTCACAAAAAACATGCTTGGACTAAGCTAGCAAATGAAGAAATACATGAATCATGTATTAGGCCATCAACACAAGGCATAAAGGCACCGCTCTTAAACACAATGAAAGAAGTGATAAACATGAGAGTATGACAGGAGTTTATGCTCTAAATTTACAAACCAAATGATGCTATATCACACAAATGTCACAAGTGAGGCATGCTAAGGGTCCCAAGACACAAGACTAGCAAAGGCCACTACACTATGGCCATACAAGGCAAGCCTCAAAGGGCCAAGATTATTCCAAACAGAGTTTAAGCAAGTTAAAACAAGGCTAAGAACCTGCTGGAGTGGAGCCAATATATGCTAAAATAATAAGCCAAAACATCAAGTGAGCTAGCTAGCATGCGAGGTTGCATACAAGTGTGTGAAGCATGCAAGAGGCAACCAAACCAACCCAAAAAGAGTATATCATGTTAAGATAAGGCCTAAAACATGCTAAGATAGAGCCTCAAGGATGTAGAAAACATGCCAAAGTGTTAAGCCAAAACACATGCAAACAAAGCACACAAGGGGGGACACCCCATCCATTTTGGTCTCAAACCACTTTCCACCATTGAAATTCCTCTGGAATTCAGTGGTGAAAAGGCCAAACAAAGGTGATCTCAAAGGTCTTAAAAGATAGCTCAAAGCAAAGCAAAACAAGCCACAAAAGGGGGTAGACCACCCCTAACTCAAACAAGGCCTCAAACAACCATTTTAAACACTTAAAAATAGAACTTTTTGTAGTTGAAAGCTAGGCCTAAAACATCATGCAAAGAGGGCCAAACTAATGTACAAAAACAAGCTTAAAAGAGGGAATTACTCACCCTTGAAGCACAACTTCGAAATAGCAACTTCTGAGGCAAAATAAAGCCAAAACTACTCAAATGAAGCTCCAAAGGACCTCAAACTCAAAGTGAAGGTGTTTGACTAGGTGTTTGTGTGCAAAAGTATGAAGAAACAACACTTTTAAGCACAATAGCACAATATAGAGAGAGTGTGTGAGAATTCTAGAGAGAGAGGGAGATTTTTTGCTTCTGAAAAATCTGAACCCTCTCTAAGGGGGAAGCACCTCCCCTTATATAGAATTACAAGCCTCAAGCCTGTTTGACAAGCTAGAAGCTTGTTACAATCCCTCCATACACGTGTATGGAGGATGCATTCTGTGCCTAACAGCTGGCACCAAAAATATCTGTAAAAACAGAAAAATGGCCGTAGGCCACTTAAAGTGGCCTACAAAAGAAGAAAGTGGCCTACAACCACCAAAAGTGGCCAACAGGCCCTCCCCTTCCTCTAGGCAAGAGGTAACAAGGTATGGTCCAAAAACAAACCAAAAAGAAGAGAGCTAAGAGGCCCCAAGACAAGGCACTCAGCCGAAAGTCCCAGAAACTGGCCTACCGGCTACTGCAAGTGGCCTACAAGAGGGAAAAGTAGCCTACAGCTACAAAAAGTGGCCTACAGGCCTCTCTCTCCCTCCAGGCAAAGACACCAAGGCACGGTCCAAAAACAAACCAAGAAGAAGAGAGTTAAGAGGTCCCGAGACAAGGCGTTCAGCCGAAAGCTCCGGAAACTCATAACGAGCACAAACATGCGCAATCACCGAGTGCACAACCGATGATGTCTGAGTCTTAAGGTCGGTAAAAAATGGAGTGTCTACAGCATGCAGCTTTACTGTGGACAATTAGTGATTTTCCTACATATGCAAACTTGTCAAGATGGAGCACTAAAGGCGAATATCCATGTCCTTGTTGCAATAAGGAAACTATATCGTGTTAGTTGAAGCATAGTAGGAAACAATCATACTTGGGTCATCACAGATTTTTACCTAGTGGCCATAAATTCCGAAATGATAAAGTATCATTTGATGGTAGTCGGGAAGTCAAACTCAAACCAAAATTGTTGTTTGGAACTGAGATGCTGCTACAATTAGAATCTGAGGGTATTTTAACCCAATACAAGAGGGATGACCTTAAGAGAGAGGCATATGAGACAAGTAGAGAAGAGAGAAAGCTGGACATCGCACCCATAGCTGGAAGAAAAAGAGTATCTTTTATGAACTGCCATATTGGGAGCACAATCTAATAAGATACAACCTCGATGTGATGTATATAGAGAAGAATGTTTATGACAATGTGTTGTAGACAATATTAGGGGTTGTAGGAAAATCGAAAGATGGTGTTAATGCTTGGCGTGATTTACAAGATATGAATATTAGAAAACCCCTACATTTGCAGTTAAGAGGGTCGAATACATTGCACCCATAGCTGGAAGAAAAAGAGTATCTTTTATGAACTGCCATATTGGGAGCACAATCTAATAAGACACAACCTCGATGTGATGTATATAGAGAAGAATGTTTGTGACAATGTGTTGTAGACAATATTAGGGGTTGTAGGAAAATCGAAAGATGGTGTTAATGCTTGGCGTGATTTACAAGGTATGAATATTAGAAAACCCCTACATTTGCAGTTAAGAGGGTTTGAATAAAGCTTATTTACCACCAGCATAATTCACGATGACCAAGGATGAGAAAGATTTGTTCTTGAAAGTGTTGAAGGAAATAAGAGTTCCCGACGGTTATTTATCCAATATATCACATCGTGTGCACTCACATGATAGAAGTATTGGGGGTCTTAAGAGCCACGATAGTCATATTCTGATGCAACAACTTATTCCATTGGCTATTCGAAGATTGTTACCGAAGAATGTAATTGAACCCTTGATTGAATTGAGCAATTTCTTTAGACAATTGTGTTCCAAAGTGAATCGTGTGACGGATTTGCAATATATTCAAGATTGTATCGCCGTAACACTTTGTCATCTAGAGAAAATATTTCCTCCGACTTTTTTTGATATAATGGAGCACTTGCCTATACATCTAGCTGACGAAGCATTATTGGGTGGAGTGATTCAGTTTCGATGGATGTATCCAATTGAGAGGTATCTTCTTACTTTGAAGCAATATGTGCGTAACATAGCTCATCTTGAAGGATCAATTGCTAAAGGATATCTTATGGAAGAATGCATGAATTTTTGTGCACAATATCTCAATGATGTAGAAACCAAATCTAGTCGACCCGTAAGGAAGTATTGTGGTGATGATAATCTGGGTCATGCTATTGGTGAAAACACAAGCTTTTATCTTGATAATACTTCTTGGGAACAAGCTCATCGGTACATCTTATTCAATACAAGCGCGGTTCAACAATTCATAAAGTAGGTTATATCACTCAATCAATATTTTACTATGTTTTATTGAATTTTGAACCAAATTTTTTGTATTGATAAATTTTCCATGTACACAGCAAACACCTTGAAGTACTTAAGCTCAAAATGCCTCGTATCGACGATCATCAGTTTTGGCGTGAACATTTTGAAACTTTTCACATTTGGTTCAAGGAACATGTATATATTTAAGTCTATAGATTCTAGTTACTTAAGTCGAACTACATTTTAAATTTTACATTTTTGTTTTAAATAGGTCCAAACTTTGCGAAGGACTACTTATGTCACATTTTCTGAAGAGATTATTCTATTGGCAAATGGCCCTCATAACCTGGCAAGGAGGTTCAACGGGTATATAATGAATGGGTTTCGGTATCGAGTATAGGCCATGGATGATCGTCGAGCCACACAAAATTGTGGTGTAGCTTTGAAGGCAAATACCATAAGTTATGCTAGTCGGAAAGACAAGAATCCTCGTGTGGGGTCTGTGTACTATTATGGACAATTGACAGATATTGTTGAGATTCGATATTCCAATGAGAAGAAACATGTGTTTTTAAGTGTGATTGGATTGACAACATTCACGGAAAGAAAGAAGATGTCTTTAATTTCACGTTGGTCAACTTCAATCATTTGTTGTACCGAGATGATCGAATTACCAATGAACCTTTCATCTTGGCGTCCCAAGCAGAGCAAGTTTGGTATGTTACAGACCCGTTAGAACCAGACTGGCAAGTGGTGGTGAAGATGTCTCAAAGAGGTTTATTTGATATGAGTTCGACTGATCCACAAATTGAGCCATATATGAGCCAACAATTGAAACAAAATATAATGCTTCGTGATGAAGAAGTTGGTTGGGTGAGGGAAGCCGTAGAAGGGGAAACAGTTGATGTTCAAATAGACTGATATTTAATCAACATCAGTAATTGAATTAAGGCCAAGGTTGTAGTTAATCATCAGTTTCTTAATTTACTTTGCCTTTGTAATTGTATTAGTTCAATTAATGTCATATTATAGTTGATTCAAAATCATTCTTTATGTTTCTAATGTCAATTAATGTTATATTGCTTGCAGATTATTATGGGAAGGAAGAGGAAGCCTGATTATCCCCTGCGTATGATGTTTGATGTGGTACATAACAGGACATCAGTAGCACTACCATCAGAGGAGGTATCACATCGACCACCATCGGAGGGGCCATTAGTGCCATCACCATCTGACCAGCCATCGCAGCGACCACTATTACTGTCACCACCATTAGAGGAGGCATCCCAGCGACCACCATCAGAGGGCCATTAGTACCACTGCATCGACCACCATCAGTGGCACCACAGCAGCTATCATGTACTCAGCCTCCACGCCTACTATCGGTGCGTCCACCATCAGTGGCACTACAGCAGCTATCATCCCGACTAGAGTCATCAGCTTATGAGCCATCCGCAGGTATATAAATTTGCTTTGATTTGTATGAAAATTATTTAAATATACATTTATTTATTCTCATTATATGTAACTTGTTTATTCTCATTGTATTTTGCAGACCCTTCGACTTCTTTACAGCCCACCTCAGATATAAGAATTCGATTTGTATTGACATTATTTAAATTTGTATTTGTTTATTATCATTGCATATTGTTTATTGTTATTGTATTTCTCAGGTCATGTTAGTTCTTCATCAACCTCGACTAGGCGTGATAGAGGATGTGCCAAGGGCATTAGGGAGTGGGGTACTGGTATAAAGTTGGACATACAATTTGATGAAAATTACTGCCCAATAGGGGATAACGTGTCTAAGTTAACTACTCAACTTGGCATTATTGTGCGGAATGGTAACATTGTTCTTCTTACTTTTCTTGACTAGAACAATGTGCCTGATGATATTCTTGATGCTATCTGGAAGGATGTGGAGGTAAAAGTATATTTTTGTTCAAAAATTCAAATTCCAAAATTGTGTTATTATTATTTAAACTTTGAAATTGTGTTTTATAGGACAATTTGAATATATGTCCAGAGGAGTATAAGCCAATCTGCATGAAAACCTACAACATCATATGGAAGGATCACAAGAATAAGATAAAGACTAAGTATTTCAAGCCTAGAAGTTGTGATCATAATCTGAAGGATGATGTTCCTTTACACATTGTGCCAAGCTAGTGGAAAGAACTTGTGGAGTATTGGCGTGCTTCCGATGCTGAGGTATATAAATAAGTTATATGTATGATATTTAAACATACAAATCGTATTTATATACTTACATTTGTTGAACCTGTTATAGAAAATTGCAACTAGAAACGCTAAAAATTGGTAAGCTCACGGCATAGCCCATACCACAGGGCGTACTACTCTTACTCAGATACGGCATGAGGTTTATATTTTATTGTTTTATTTTTGTATATAAATAAACATTGTATATTTGCAAATTATTTGGATTCTAATTTTCAAATTTCTAAAAAAATCTAGATGACCAATAAGGGGGAGTCTACTGATAAGATGAATGTTTGGCTTATAACACGTAGAGCAGATGACCCTGAGGTTATCCAGACCTTGGTAGTTTCCAAACACCTAACATTGTATTTAAAGTTTATTTTTTATTTTTTGTGTGTCAACCATCTTAATTTCACATATACTTGTATGTCTTATTCAATACAGGATGAGTTTAATCATCAACTCTCCATGCTACCTGAGGATTGTCAGACTTTGGAGGCTAGGAATGCCATTTTCCATGAGTTGATAGGTCATGAAGGACATGGATATTGTCGCACATACGGGAGAACTGTGCCTCGGAGAGTGGTGTATAAAGACGGGACGGGGCCATCACAGTCAACACCCCAGCCATCGACTATTGTTCAGATCACCTAGCAAGTTCGTGCGGAGCTAAGGGATGAGTTGAGGGAGGAGCTGAGGGAGGAGATGTGAGTAGATTTCTCTACACATCTACAGCAGATGAGAGCTGAGATGATGGCCTTTGTGTCATACGGGGGCGAGTGTGGATCCCAACAGACAGGTTTGATATAAATTAAATTGTTTGATAATTAAATTTTCACACAACATATAGTACATATGTATAAAAAATTCGAAATAATTAACACATTATGTATTGACTATCATAGGTTCCTGATGCATCGAGTGGCCACGGGGCATTTAGGGAATCTACAGGAGATGAGAATCCATATACACCACCACTAGAAGATTAGGTATAAACTGTATCTTTGCATTCTAAGCTAAGAATAACCATAAATTAAATGTACACAACCCAAAAGGATAGAGGCTAGGCACGAAACTTGGCACACACGACCGCCTAGGCACGAGAGACTTGTGGGAGAAAACGGAACTCCAATCTGGTTCCTGGTTTGGGAATTAGAGCCGAATTTCACTCTAGACAAACTAGTTCCTTAAGAAATTTGAATTGGAGGTGTTGACGCCCCAAAATCACCAAACGGCGTCGGTTTAGCACGAAACTTGGCACACACGACTGTCTAGGCACGAGAGACTTGTGGGAGAAGACATGACTCCAATCGAGTTCCCGGTTTGGGAGTTAGAGCCGAATTTCACTATAAGCAAACTAGTTTCTTAAGAAACTTGAATTGGAGGCGTTGACGCCCCAAAATCACCAAACGACGTCGGTTTAGCACGAAACTTGGCACACACGACAGCCTAGGCACGAGAGACTTGTGGGAGAAGATGGGACTCCAATCGGGTTCCCGGTTTGGGAGTTAGAGCCAGATTTCACTCTAGGCAAACTAGTTCCTTAAGAAACTTGAATTCGAGGTGTTGACGCCCCAAAATCACCAAACGGCGTCGGTTTAGCACGAAACTTGGCACACACGACCGCCTAGGCACGAGAGACTTGTGGGAGAAGATGGGACTCCAATCGGGTTCCCTGTTTGGGAGTTAGAGCCGAATTTCACTCTAGGCAAACTAATTCCTTAAGAAACTTAAATTCGAGGTGTTGACGCCCCAAAATCACCAAACGAGTCGGTTTAGCATGAAACTTGGCACACATGACCCCCTAGGCACGAGAGACTTATGGGAAGAAGACCGGACTCCAATCGGGTTCCCAGTTTGGAGTTAGAGCTGGATTTCACTCTAGGCAAACTAGTTCCTTAAGAAACTTGAATTCGAGGTGTTGACGCCCCAAAATCACCAAACGGCATTGGTTTAGCACGAAACTAGGCACACACGACCGTCTAGGCATGAGAGACTTGTGGGAGAAGACGAGACTCCAATCGGGTTCTCGGTTTGGGAGTTAGAGCCGGATTTTACTATAAGCAAACTAGTTCCTTAAGAAACTTGAATTGGAGGTGTTGACGCCCCAAAATCACCAAACGGCGTCAGTTTAGCACGAACTTGGCACACACGACCATCTAGGCACGAGAGACTTGTGGGAGAAGACGGGACTCCAATTGGGTTCCCTGTTTGGGAGTTAGAGCCGAATTTCACTCTAGGCAAACTAGTTCCTTAAGAAACTTGAATTCGAGGTGTTGACGCCCCAAAATCACCAAACGGCGTCGGTTTAGCACGAAACTTGGCACACATGACCACCTAGGCACGAGAGACTTGCGGAAGAAGACAAGACTCCAATCGGGTTCCCAGTTTGGAAGTTAGAGCCGGATTTCACTCTAGGCAAACTAGTTCTTAAGAAACTTGAATTCGAGGTGTTGACGCCCCAAAATCACCAAACGGCATCGGTTTAGCACGAAACTAGGCACACACGACCGTCTAGGCACGAGAGACTTGTGGGAAAAGACGAGACTCCAATCGGGTTCTCGGTTTGGAAGTTAGAGCCGGATTTCACTATAAGCAAACTAGTTCCTTAAGAAACTTAAATTTGAGGTGTTGACGCTCCAAAATCACCAAACGGTGTCGGTTTAACACAAAACTTGGCACACACGACCGCCTAGGCACGAGAGACTTATGGAAGAAGACGAGACTCCAATCGGGTTCCCGGTTTGGGAGTTAGAGCCGAATTTCGGTCTAGGCAAACTACTTCCTTAAGAAATTTGAATTGGAGGTGTTGACGCCCCAAAATCTCCAAACGGCATCGGTTTAGCACGAAACTTGGCACACACGACCGCCTAGGCACGAGAGACTTGTGGGAGAAGACGGGACTCCAATCGGGTTCCCGGTTTGGGAGTTAGAGCTGGATTTTAGTCTAGCCAAAATTATTTACTTAATTATCTTTGTAATTATATAGTAGTTAATTTTTTATGTTTTTTTGTAATTAAAATATTAACACATAATTATATTGTCATTAATTATTTTTATTTTTTGTTTTCAGATATTTTCCGAGTAGCAATTTGCTTCTTGTGGAATACAGGCGTGTGAAGATTGCGATTTACTTTTGTTTTTGTTATCCACGGAAGAATCATGAGGGAAACTTTTGTTTTTAATTTACGTTATTTTGAATTGTGAACAACATTATGTATTTAAACATTGTGTATTTATTATGCATTTTTATGTAGTGGGATAATTTTGCTAATGTGTTGTAATGAATGAATGCAAGAATATTTGTATTATGGATGAATTGTTATTTTTATATTGGAATTTTTATATTATTATGTAATTATTGGTTTCTTTTTCAATTATTTTTCATTTAATACAGGTAATTTTCATATTTTTAATAATTTTATTGCAGTTTTTTTTTTTTTTTTGAGACGGCACCACATTGCTGTCGCAAATGATATTGGCAGAGTTGAGACAAAAGCTTTTTGCGATGGTACTCTTTGTCATTGCAAATAATCTTTTAGCAACGGTGCATCGTGCTATCTCAAATAGTTTTTTAGCGACGGCATTATCCGTCGCAATAAAAATTCTTTGTCGACGGCAACATAGTGCTGTCTCAAAAAATCTCAGATTTTTTCATATTAATGGCGACGAAAAAATGCCGTCGCAAAAAAAAGGCGACGGCAACGTGCCGTCGCTAAAACCTTTTTGCGACCCCCCACTTGCCGTCGCTAAAAGTCATCTGCCGTCGCAAAAAACCTTTTGAGACGGCATTTTGAGTATTTGCAACGGCATTTTGCGAGCCGTCGCAAAAAGTCAAATTTTTTGTAGTGTTATATACACATTCCTGGATGATGACTCACCCCATCATAATGAACCAAGGTTGATGACTCACCTCCCCTAATTGCTTAGATGGCACAGATGATCCAATTCCCTCTCTCCAGTATATTTGCCAATCTTCTCACATTAATTAGCCCCCAGGTAAATCTCTTCATCATATGTTTGATAACTACAATGGCAAATTAATTTAGATAGCACATATAGCTTATTTATTTTATTATTTTCATTATTATTGTTCTTCTTCTTCTTTCTTCTTCTTCTTCTTCTTCTTCTTATTATATTATTATTATTATTATTATTATTATTATTATGCCTTAATTTTACATTGACCCTAGTTAATTGTACAATAAATTAAATTATACTTTATCGCATACCATCATAAAATTAATTATTTTATTTTACTATTACAGATTATTATTATTATTATTATCCTTATTACTAATCATGGTTGGTTGTGGTATTAATTAAATATTTAGGGTGTCACAAGTATTGTTGCACTATGATTTCTCTTTTGGTTTTGTAATTTGTCCTTTTAGTTTTGGTATTGAACTTTGATTTGTAAATTGGATTTCAAACTATAAATTATAAAAAAAATAAAAAATATATTGATGTACCCCAGCAGTACTCGTATCCTATTTTTTTTAGGTTTTTCCGTATTAGCGTACCCGTATTGTACCCATACCAATATCCATACCTACACCTATGCTTCATTGGTCATAGGAGGTAGTGGTCGAAAGTGGTGACTGAAGATGGTTGTTGCTGGTGAAAAGTAGTTGGTGGGAGTCAAAGATGGTTGCCAACTGTGAGAGAGGTAGTGGTCAAGGTGGTTGCCGGAAGAGTTTGTTGGCAATGGTGGTAATAAGCGAAGAGTGATGGTGGTAGCCAAAAGAGAAGAAAGAAGAAAGAAGAAAGAAGAAAGAAAGATTAAAAAAAATTCTAAACAAATAAAATCAATTTTTTTTAATAAGTTTTTAAAAATTTATACACAAAACGTGGTTTTTTTAATATTTTTTTTTTATGTAGTTTTCAAATCTTTTCTTAATATAAAGAGCAAGTTGTAAATATAAATGTTGCCAAACATAAACAAATTATAAAATGATTATTAAAATTTTGAAGTATTTAATGTTAGGTTTTTTGTAATTGGCAATACCATTGGACAAAACTTCATTCAGATGTAATTGTATTCACTTTTTTATATTTGTGAGTTTGTGAGAGTTTATATGCGAATCCAACCCAATTTGTACCGGAGTGAAGGAAACGTGTGCTTGAGTAGAGGAGTTATTGAGCCTGTCAAACTTCTTGGTTCGCTCGAGCGGTCAAGTGTGTACTCAAGTACTAATTAGAAGCATCAAATATTTTAGTCTAAGCTCTAAGATACTGAGAATTGTGTTTTACCGCTCGAGCGGTAAGTCTTGTGCTCGAGCGAAGTGGCATATGGAAGTTTGTTAGCATCGCATTTCAGACACACCACTCAAGCGATCATTTATGCGCTTGAGTGATCATTCTGACTCTAAATCTTTTAAACAGCTTCAATTGTGTTTTGAGAGCTTAACCCTTTCATAATTCTTAGAGAGGAGATAAGCAAAAGTGTTCTATATTGATAGGTATTTATCTATTATTTTACCTTGATGAATTGAGGATGATTGATGGATCAACGTATTTCATATTGACAATCACCAAGGGATTTCTTTCGTTTAATTCAAATTCAAAGAGAGATGTCCATCGATTGATTTCATGAAATTTGAGTTTGAGATTTTAGTGGATTTTGGAGTAGCTCATCGTCATGGATTTAACATCAATGTTGTGGATTCAATGTTGGGAAAGCAATTCCGAAGTGAAGATGGTGGTAGAAGAGGCACAACGGGTTCAGTTCAATTTGGGCATAGATTCGTTAGGTAATTAAGGGTTCTTGTGTGTAATTCCTTTGTCTTTGTAATGGATTATTTTGTGGTTTTGGCTTGTAGTTTTTTATCACCATTGGAAGTATTCCAATTGTGATTTTTTCCACGTGATATCGTTGTATTGATTTGTCGTTGTGTGTTTGTAGATATGATTTAATTCTAGTTTAATTGGATTAGATCAATGATTGTTTGATTAGGAATTGTTATTAATTATTAAAAATTGAATCCTAATTGCAAATCATATCTCGAAGGTTTTTAAGATTTTTATTTAAGTTCTGTAAAATTTAATTTGATATAAGTTTGAGTAAAAAAAAATTAAAAGAATTTTGAGTGTTTTTTACTTAAATTTAAATTTGATATTGGTTTGAGTCAATTGTTTGAAATGGCCTTAAACTCACTTTTTTTTCTCCTCTATTTACATTGTAAAAATATATCATTATGTCCTTCTTCTTTTTTCCAGACTAACCCTATCCATCATTTTCTCATCATCTCTACCAGTCCACTACTATTGTCGTCTCTTCGCCTTCCTTTCCTCACTCCACTCTTTCCTAACCCCAAACACCTTTTACTCTCTCCAGAACTTACCTCTCACTCCTAACAACCACCCCAATACCTCCCTTATTGTTAGCACCTTTTACTTGAAGGCTGCATGGTTGGCATTGGCAACACCTTGCGCCCATGTCCAACCAAGGCCACGGTATGATGGTGGCATGCTAAGACAGCAAGGTGAAAAGATAACAAAGTGCTGAGGCAGTAGCACACAACCCTTGGCCAAAGTATGGACATCATTTGCACAAATGCAAGGCATTAATATGACCTAAATGTGGGCTACAGCATACTTGGGGGTTGAAGACAATCAGTGGGCAAGACTTGGTCTGGTGGCCAAGACAACCAAATTTGTGGTTAGTTTGATGAGGCAGACAATATGGCGGTCATCAGCAGTTATGCATGTCTATTGGCAGCAGTTACTTATGTTGGAGCAAAGACAAGACAAGCCCGGAATTCAGGAACCAGGGTTGGAAGACATGAGCAGTTATTAACAGTTAGTTCCAGATTTATTCCTAAGTCCCTAGGCAGTTGGAGGTGTCAACTGCCATGCCACTTGGCATGCTTTCCTTGTATTGCTGGTTGTATTTTTGTAACTGATTGTAAGCCTATATAAGGCATGGCCATGGAACTCGAAAATGATCAAGTAATTGTAAGAGTTTCCATAGGCATTTCTTTGTATTGTTGGTGCAATAATAAAGGTTGGGCATTTCCTGTTGCCTTCTCTCTTACTTGTTCTAATTCATTGTGTAAGTGTATATTGATAATTGGCTGAGACTAAGTGCTGCAACTTAGTGCCATTACAAGATGAAAATTTTAATTCGAAAATTGACCCTGTAAAAAATGGTATCAGAGCCAGGTTGTGCTCTAAATGGTGTCTGGCATGGATGCCATGAGGGAAAGAGTGACGTGGTTGGAAATCACGTAGGTGAACCCACTGATGAGACTCGCTCGCTAACAAATCGATTGGATGCTGTGGTTTCTGAGTTTCTTGCCCTTGAGACCTCAATAACAGATCGGTTCAAGGATGTGATGACTAATATGCTTGCCATTTCAGATGCTTGGAAAGACAAATTGCAGAAATTACTAACGAACTCACCCTTGTAAAGAAGGCTGTCTGTAGGCATACGAATTATGGTGAGACTCCTTCGAAAATAAAAGTTCTTGACCCTAAAGCTTTCGGTGGAAATCAGAGTGCCAAGAAACTTGAGAATTTTTTGTGGGACATGGAGCAGTATTTTAAGGCTGCTCATGTGCAAGAAGGGGAGAAAGTTACCATCACAAACATGTACCTTACTGGTGATGCGAAACTTTGTTGGCGTACACATCTCAAGGATGATGCTCGACCAGAGACCCTAACATAGGAGACTCTTAAGAAAAAAATGAAAGAACAATTCCTTCCTTGCAACATATGTTGGGTTGCAAGAGACGCCTTGAAACGGTTGCAACATTCCGGACCAATGAGGGGACTATGTGAAAGAATTCAGTTCATTGATGCTTGACATCAAGAACATGTCTGAGGAAGATAAACTTTTCAACTTTATGTCTAGGTTGCAGAATTGGGCCCAGTTAGAACTTCGAAGACTCGATGTCAAAGATTTGCCCTCTGCTATGGCCACAGCAAATAGGTTTCTTGACTACAAGTTAAGCAAGGAACCCACGTCTGAAACCAGCAAATCCAAGAAGAAAGGGAAAGAGAAGGGTAAAGATGGTTCCAAGTACAAGCAGAAACGGGAATTTTCTTAGAACAATGGTGGGAAATCTAACAAAGGGTGTTTCATCTGTGATGGACCGCATAGAGCGAAGGATTGTCCCAAGCGTGAGAAACTTAACGCTATGGTCACTGAAAATGATGAGGCGGGATTTGACTCAGATGGCCCTACTCGAGTCAACCCCTTGCAATTGCTGAAAGTAATTCGTGCAGAAAGGACCCCCTTATCCGGTTTGATGTAAATAAAGGTGGTGATGGATGGTATTGAAGTGTTTGCAATGGACACTGGTGCCACCCATAACTTTGTGTCTGAAAGGGTAGTGTAGTCCCTAAAATTGAAAATTGTCCAGAATCCAAGCAGAATCAAGACCGTGAATTCTGCAGCCCAACCGATGCATGGGATGGCTCGGGATATGAAGGTAATAATAGGTTAATGGATTGGACAACTAAACTTGATAGCAATCCCATTAGATGACTTTGATGTTATTCTTGGGAACGATTTCTTTGTGGCTGCAAAAGTGGCATTAATGCCATATTGGGTGGGTTGTTGATTTTAGATGAGAATCAACTTTGTTTTGCGTTGGGCTCTACTCGACTAGACAAGAAAAATAGGGCAAAGAAGAAGGATGAGATGTTGTCAGTCGTGCAAGTGCTTAACGGACTAAGGAAGGGCGAGGAAACATTCCTTGCAGCTTTGATTGAAATGAAGCCTGACCTTACTATGGAAGTACCAGATGCAGTGGCTGATGTCTTGGCGGAGTTCGTTGATGTAATGCCTCCAGAGTTGCCTAAATCTCTCCCTCCTCGGCGTGCCACTGATCACAAAATCGAATTGGTGCCTGGTGCGAAGGCTCTTGCCAAGGCACCCTACCGAATGTCGCCATTGGAACTTGCTAAATTAAGGAAGCAATTGTCAGAGTTATTGGAAGCCAGTTTAGTCCATCTCGCCAAAGTCCCATATGGTGCCCCAGTGTTGTTCCAAAAGAAACAAGATGGATCGTTGCGGATATGCGTGGATTATCGGGCCTTGAATAAGGTGACTATCAGAAATAAGTACCTTGTCCATTTGCTGGCTGATCTATTTGACCGTCTTAGCAAGGCCACTTTCTTCACAAAGCTGGACCTTCGCTCGGGGTATTGGCAAGCGGAAGGAGACAAGGCAAAGACCACTTGTGTAACTAGATATGGTTCTTTTGAATTTTTAGTTATGCCTTTTGGCCTTACTAATGCTCCTACAACATTTTATAATTTAATGAATGATGTTTTTAATGATTATGTTAATCGGTTTGTAGTTGTTTACTTGGATGACATTATTATTTATAATGAAACATTACAAGACCATTTGACCCATCTCAGAAAGGTATTCTCCCAACTGCGGGAAAATAAACTCTATGTAAAGAAGGAGAAGTGCGAATTCGCTCAAAAAGAAATTAAGTTTCTTGGGCATATTATTTGCCAAGGCCATGTCAAAATGGATAGAAAGAAGGAGCAGGCTATTATGGAATGGTCTCCACCCACCAATGTTGCGGAGTTGCGATCCTTCTTGGGTTTGGCAAATTACTACAGGAAGTTTATCGAGGGATATTCAAAGAAGGCTGCTCCTTCACTGATTTGCTGAAGAAAGATCACAAATGGCATTGGTACATTAATTGTCAAGAGGCCTTTGATAAGTTGAAAGGTGCGGTGGCAAGTGAATCGGTCTTGCGATTGCCTAATTTCGAGTTGCCTTTCGAAGTACACACGGATGCCTCAGACAAAGCGCTTGGAGGGGTATTGGTGAAAGAGGGACACCCTGTGGCCTTTGAAAGTGGAAAATTTAATGTCGCTGAGAAGAATTATTCGGCTCATGAGAAGGAGATGACGGTGGGGGTACCATACCTTCTCACCTGGAGGGTTTATCTCTTGAGGAGTAGATTTTTGGTTTTTACTGATAATATGGCCACTACATTCTTCAAAATTCAAAAAAAATTGTCTCCAAGGTAGGCCCGTTGGCAAGAATTCCTTGAAGAATATAACTTTGAGTGGCGACACAAGCCTGGGCGACACAATATAGTCGTTGATGTCTTAACCCGGAAGGAGATAGTTGGATATGTGGCTGCTATTTCCAACATTGAATCACAATTGCTGGAAAGGATTAGGGACAGTGTTGCAATTGACTCAGAGTATCGACGGTTGGTGCAGCAAGTAAAGGATGGTATTGCTCGTCGGTATTGGCTTGAAGATGGTCTTCTCCATGGCAAAAGAGATAGGCTATATGTCCCTAGTGTTGAGGGACTAGGATTGGAACTTCTTAGAGAAACGCATGATCCGCAGTGGGCTAGTCATCCAGGACAACAACGCATGATGGTACTCTTGTCTCGTTCATATGTTTTGCCGAAAATGGAAGACAACGTGGAGGCTTATGTCAAAACTTGCATGGTGTGCCAATTGAACAAACAGAAAGAAAGAAGGCGCCTGGGTTATTGCAACCATTGCCAGTCCTTGAGAAGCCTTGGGTTTCAGTGTCCATGGACTTCATCTCTGGATTTCCTAAAATTAATGGGATGCGTTCCATCATGGTAATTGTTGATCATTTTTCTAAGTATGCTGTCTTTATCCCCACTCCTCATGTTTGTCCTGTTGACATTGCTGCTGATTTATTTTATAAGTATGTTGTAAAATACTTTGGATTGCCTGAGGACATAATTAGTGACAGGGATACCCGGTTTACGGGAAGGTTTTGGACTGTGCTATTTAATTTGTTGGGTTTAGAATTAAAGTTCTCTACAACAAATCACCATCAGATGGATGGCCAAACCGGGAGGATGAATGCGTTGCTTGAGGAGTATCTCCGACATTATGTGACCGCAAGTCAAAAGAATTGGGTCGAATTGTTGGATAGCACACAGTTTTGTTACAATTTGCATAGATCATCTGCAATCGGGATGAGTCCGTTTGAATTGGCCATGGGGCAGCAGCCTCTAACTCCTTACGAAGTGGCCAAAACAGGCTCTGGTAGTAGATGTCCAACAGTATACTGCTTTGCAAGGACCAAACAAGAGTTGCTAAAGGAAGCACAAGATAGTTTGGCTAAAGCAAACAAAAGAATGAAGAAATATGCTAACAAAGGGAGGAGGCCCTTAGAGTTCAAAGGGGGAGACAGAGTGCTGCTAAAGCTTACTTCTCAAATTTGGAAGCAGTAAGACAGTGCACCCTGGCTTAATTCCGAAATACAATAGCCCCTTTGAAATCTTAAAACGTGTGGGCAATGTTGCATACATGCTAGTGTTGCCTGATCGGTTGAAAATCCACCCAACTTTCCATGTTAGTTTTTTGAAACCTTTCATAAGGATCAAATTAACTTGACAAGGAAGCAGACTTGGAGGGCACCTCTAGTGATCAGAAAGCAGTTTGATAGGGAGGTAGAACGGATTCTTGATCACAAGACTGAGGGTCAAAGCAAAAAGAATCAAAGGACCCATTACTTAGTGAAGTAGAAGGATTCCCCAGAATTTGATGCAAGTTGGGAAAAAGATGTAACATTATGGCAGTTCGAAAAATAAGTCAAAGAGTACGTAAAGACCCTACCAACGAGGACATTGGCTTCTTCTGGTGGGGGTGGTTTGTTAGCACCTTCTACTTGAAGGCTGCATGGTTGACATTGGCAACGCCTTACGCCCATGTCCAACCAAGGCCAAGGCATGATGGTGGCATGCCAAGACAACAAGGTGAAAAGATGACAAAGTGCTGAGGTAACAGCACACAACCCTTGGCCAAAGTATGGGCAGCATTTGCACAGATGCAAGGCATTAATATGACCTGAATGTGGGCTGCAGCATACTTGGGGGTTGAAGACAATCAGTGGGCAAGACTTGGTCTAGTGGCCAAGACAATCAAATTCGTGGCTGGCTTGATGAGGCAGACAACATGGCGGTTATCAGCAATTATGCATGTCTGTTGGCAGTAGTTACTTATGTTGGAGCAAAGACAAGACAAGCCTGGAATTCAAGAACCAAGGCTGGAAGACAGGAACAATTATTAGCAGTTAGTTCCAGATTTGTTCCTAAGTCCCTAGGCAGTTGGGGGTATCAACTGCCATGCCACTTGGCATGCTTTCATTGTATTGCTGGTTGTATCTTTGTAACTGATTGTAAGCCTATATAAGGCATGGCCATGGAACTCAAAAATGATCAAGTAATTGTAAGAGTTTCCATAGGCATTCCTTTGTATTGTTGGTGCAATAATAAAGGTTGAGAATTTCCTATAATTTTGTGTTGCCTTCTCTCTTACTTGTTCTAACTCATTGTGTGAGTGTGTATTGATAATTGGCTGAGACTAAATGCTATAACTTAGTGCCATTGCAGGCTAAAAATTTTAATTTGAAAATTGACTTTGTAACACTTACCATTGTGAATCACCTCAGCTTCTCATTCAGAACCATTGCCCCTTACATTGCTCATCACCCCACCTCATATCTCTACCTCGCGAACCACTACAACACCTATCCACCTCCATGAATCACCTCAACACCCCTCCCCCCCGCCCCCCAACTCTACCCTATCCTACCCTTGCACATTACCTAGCCCTCTATCTTCCTTACAAATCACCCTACCGTGACCCTTGTCACACCTTAGGTCTAATAACTCGAACTCATGAACCATACTGGTGAACAATTTTTTTGTTAACATTTGTCAATCCAGTTACTTCAATAATACATGTTGGCTGCAACTTCTACCCCAATCTTAACTAGAATAAGTTTGGAACACATAGCTTATGAACTAGAAGTTGAGCATGATGCATGTATAAAAAAAAAATAAAAAAAAAAAATAAAAAAAAAATAGAGATGATTATAATTGTCATTTGAAAAACAAATTGAACGTAAAAAACTGAACAAGTTAAAATTTGAAATAAAAAAATTAGATAATAAATAGGAACAATTTAAACATAACAAAATGCATGGCATAGACCTTCACACCAAATAAATTGTACTATATTTTATATAATAAAATGAATAAAATAGATTAAATGGATTATTATATACTTTCTAGACATTAATTTCTGGTCAACTACAACTTCTACATAATTAATCTTAACTGGAATAAGTTTGGAGCACATACTTTAATGGATTGTTATATACTTCTGGACATTAATTTTCTACCCGAAATGAGTGAGAAACATAAAATGAAATTTGCCATCACTTGTGATTTAATGATTGTAAAAACAACTCTAATGGTAAAGCAATATGTATATATATATATATATAATGATAGTGAGACAAATTCATTGCTAAAAAACAACACTACCAAATCTTGTGTTAAATTTAGCTAAAAATTTGGCAAAGCTTTTTTCACCACATCAAATTTTCAACCAGAAACCCAACCTTTTACCTAATGAGAACTTACAATTTTCACAAACCAAAACCTACAACTATTAAATTCTAAAATTACAAAAATCAACCATACTAAAATTATAATTAGAGAATTTAAATTAAATCAATAATCACAATTTACATATCTTTCAAAAATACAAAATCAAAAAATAAAAAAGCTTAAAATTCTTGATAAAGGGTTTTATGTAGAATGGAGCATTGTAAAACTTAGATGAGAAAATTAGAAACTTCGTTGGATAATGGTAATGTAAAACTAGGGTAGTTGGATAATAGTGATGCGGAATTAGGTTGTATCAAAATCACAAGTCACCATTGGAACAGTGTAGCCAAGAAATAATTTTTTGCAATGTAGAAAGCCAAAAAATGAATTTGGCAAAGCCAGAAGGGATCCAAAATAATTCCAATTAAGAAGAAGAAGTAAAGAACAGAAAAGAGGTAACTCTTCAATGTCATAGTCTTCAAGAAGATAAGCAAAAGTGTAATATCCAAAAAATACCTGCAATTCTTCGGAGTACTGAACCAGAAAAGTATGGCAAATGCAACATCATTTACAGAGTACACAAACAATCAACAGCTAATTAGTGTTATCAACATCCAATTAGCTTGGCAAAGTGAATCTCATGACTCTCCCCAAGTTTATTGAAAAGAGGTAGGTCGATGAAATGGTTACACAATTTATAATATCAATTTGCAACTAACATTCTGCCATCAAAATACAAATAGATAGTACAATGATTACATTACAGTAGTACAGTATAATAACAAGACCTTTTGCATCCACCAAGTGAATCATTCAAATATGGAAAATTCTATGGTGCGCGCAGCCGTCACGGTGCACACCATCAAAAGTTATGATTGAATGTGGTCGTTTACAACATAATGTAGTTACCATTGTAACTATAGTCGGTTATGATAAAATGCTGTGGTTGGCACTACAACCTGTCATAGATTCGAAGCATCAGGTAGGGTTTCAGGTCTCACTTCTTCTTGAAAAATTTCCCACCTTTCTTTCCCATGCCAGTCCCGGCAAGGCTTGACAGAAGGAGAGATTTGGTATCAGGCCTCCACTTCAATTCTTTAAGAACGGAAAACAAAGTTGAAAGAGCAGGCGTTACTTCACTGTCTTTTACATTGTTACAGGATACAACTCGGAGCCTTTGAAACTCCTTCCATGAAAGAATCACAGACTCCAGGCCTTGAGTTGTTAGCATCGCACAACCTTCTAAAGACAGGAACTTCACCCTCCTGAAAAAATGTTGAGATACAGTCTTTCTATCAAAGAACTTTCGAAATCAACTGCTAAGATTCTATTGCATCTTGATTCACTGTAATCAATTCATTCTTGTTATTTCACAGAAGAAAACAATTGAAAGTTGAAAATATTAACTAGTTTTTGAAAGCTAGGCTGCTAGGAGTCATAAAATCACAATTAGAAAATGCTACAGCTAGGAGTCAACAATTTTAATAAGCATACAGATATCATCTTTGCCACGCAGCCCTACTTCTTTGCTGTGAACGTGAGCTTCAATAAAACATGTTTAGCAAAGAAGTTTTCTTGTATTTGGGAAAACTATCAGACATATAATGTTGATGCCATGGGGAAATTGAAATCAAGAATCTAAATTAGTTAGTTGTCTAGTGTAAGCTCATCTGCATCATCCTGTTTGGTTTCGTTTTCAGAATCTGTTTTCTGAAATAGTTTGATGAAAAACCCGAACGGTTCTGGAAATAGTACCAGGCAACAGAAGTAAATTAATTTTGTTTTTTCTGGCTTATCAATACAACTAAATTAACAAACAGAGAGAGCTCCATACCTGCAGATACAAGCAATGCTGAATACATCATTGTCCAATCCCCAACAATTCTGGAAAACAATCTCCTTCACAGTCCCACATACGAGAAACAATGCTCTCACACTCTGCTTATCTCGCAATTGGCACTTCTCTAAATGCAAATGCTCGAGTGTCCGGCAAGAACCCAAATGCTCATCAAGCCCAGGACTACAATCGATTCTCTTACATGATTGAAACTTCAAAGTTTTCAAATTCTCACAATATGAAACAGCTGATAACCACCCACCATCCATCCTATGATTAGTCAGAGTCAATTCTTCAAGCATTTGGCAGCACTGCCCAATTGCTTTGATCCCATCATAACTTCCCTCACATCCACTGAGCTCAAGCTTCACCAATCTCTTACACCCTTGTGCCAATATAGTCAAACCAATGTCTGAAACCAAAGACCCATAAAACCCATCAACAAATCCAATCAATTTCAGTATCTGAAGATTCTGAAACGCAGCGATACCGTGCAGAACCTGATCGTTACACCGATGCAATTCCAATTCTTGCAATGTAGGACACTCCTCAGCAACACTCAACAACCCAATTTCACTAGCATTGATAACCATAAGTTTTCTCAAATTTGGGTATCCACCAGCTAATGATTTCAAACCAGAATCAACTTCATCAATTGATAACATGTAATTCTCAGGAACAAACCCATTTGGGGAAACATTGGAATCAATATGAAGAGAAACAAGATTACGAGTCAACAAAATACCCGAGTTTTTGGGCGAAACTACACATCCATGAACCAAATCGACATGGATGAGATTTGGGAATCGAAGAAATAAACGACCGGAGACGAGAAAGTTCCAATCTAGAAGCTTGAGGGAACGAACGAGGCGGCCTTGGAGATTGAACCAGCGTTTGGAAACTAGAAAATTGGATTTTGTCTGAGATTGGGGAAGTTTGGAGAGGATTTGGAGGAGAAGTTGGTCAGAGAGGAGAGAGATTGGATCTGAGAGGAGCATAGAGCGATCGAAGAAAAGGGTTTTGTCAGGTTGGGGTTTGGGTTTGGAGAGAGAATGGAGTTTCATAGCAAAGACGACATTGTTGAGAGATTTCTTGTTGTTGAGCCAGAGGTCTGACCAGCTCGATGGTGTTTGTGTTTTCTTCAATGGAGGAACTGGGTTTGGTTTCTCAGGTGAAAAAGACATTGTTGTCTGTGTAGTTTCGAATCCAAAGACCTCTCTGTTTCGAATCTTCTCCTTCTTCTTCTTCTTCTTCTGCTAATGATGGGTCTTCTCTGCATCAGCTCTTTCTCTCTTCGTTTTCTTCTAAATTTTCTCTCTTTGAATCTTCAGTTTCATTAAACTCACTGAGATTCTCTCTCTAGAGTAAGTATAGATGTGTGTCTCTCTCTAGATTATCTATCTTTCTTAACTTTTGTATGCTCCCCAACGGACTTCTACAGGTGGGGCCCAGAGTCGGACATTTTCACTTGCTAATGACCCGTTGCTATACAAATTTTGTTTTTATCTATGATTTTGAATTGGATTTTAAAAGTATAGCAAAAAGTTTAGGTGAAAGGAAAAAAAAAAAAAAAAAAAAAAAAAACAAAGAAAAAAAGACAAAATGTGCCTTGTTTAGAAAGTTCACTATTTGATTTTTTTATTATTATTTTAGTTTAATTAAAAATATTATGCTTGGAAAGTTAATTAGTTATTTTTTTTTTTTAGATTAAAAATTATTTTTTTGACTCTTTAATTTTTTTTTTAAAAAGTACCAAAAAAAAATCGAGAAATAATGTGACTTAAAAAAATCAAAAAGTTAAAAAGTTAAAAAATTAACTTTTAATTTAGATGCCAAAATTGGCCGTTAATTTGATGGTTGTGAGAGAAATTAAAATGATTATGAATTAGATGTAAGATTTTATCTTATTTGCTAGTTTAACATATTTTATTTTTTAGTAAGTTATTTAATCCAATTTTCTTTCCAAACAAGACCAATATGTTCATAATTAATTATGGCTTCATTGTAATGTTGGCTTGTTATGATTTGGTTATGATGTGGTTGTACATTTTTTCATAATTTTTTAAAATTTACTTGGTGAGATCTATCAAATAAGATCTCAATTCAATATGAAATTATGTATAAAAAAATAAAATTTGTACACCATGCATGGCAAACACTTTGAATTCAAATTTACACATAACTTTAAAGTTATATTTAAATTATGAATTTGAGCAAATATTTAAAGCACATTCAGTTCATAAATCTAATTTTAGATTTTCTTTACCAAAAGATTCACATTCTAAAATATTTTATCCACAATAACAAGTAGTTATAAAATGGCTAAACTATCCATGTATATATATATCCAAACCAAACCAAACCAAACTCAACCCTCTATCTCTCTTTCATTCTCAAACCCTTCCCAACTAATTCTGCCATACTCATCATCAAACCACCACTGTTCCCGAATCTTCACCATCCCTATCTCTCATCGTAGATCTCATTATAAAAGTCAAGATCGATTAGAGCTCTTCGTCAAGCGCCTCCGCGGCATCAATGACGGCGGAGGCGTCGCCAGCCCCAGTGTCGCTGTTTCTTACCGATACTGTAAAGACAACCAGGACTGTCGACCACACCGGTGTTGTGTCGAGAAAGAAGTTTCGTAGCTGATGTCATTGTCCGTGAGGTTGTCGAAAGCTCAGGCCTTCGGACTCGAATCCATACATTGAATAAATATGTATGTATATATATATATATATGTTCCAGTTAACTAAAATACATATATATTCTGAAGGAAAAATATACGATGGTTTGGATCGAATGCTTGAATTACGAGCCTCGTTTGCAAATCCCCTATCAATTGAAAAGCTACTAGAGTTTCTTAATATTTGTCCACACTCCAAATTTCTAAGCTTTCAAGATGGTAGCCTCAAGATAGATTAATAGAGAGAAAACTTATTATTTTTGGTGTGTCTACACAATGTTGAGCATGAGCCTTTGTATAGACATATATGGCAGACTATATGTACTTCATGGTAGGGATGGCAATTTGAACCCGGCCCGACGGGAACCCGATCCCCCGACCCCGATAAGAATAGTTTTTCCCTGAAAAATACACCCGTGGGGACGGAGATGGTATTCAAAATTAAAACCCCGATCAGTTTCGGGCCGGAGACGGTGATCAGTGTTCAAGCCCTGGCCCGTCCCCGAATTTTTCCAGAAGCAAAATTACCATTTTACCCCTATATATATATATATATATAAATCAACCCTTTTACTCACACAGGCTAAACCTCACACTCACATTCACTCATCATCACTGCCTCTCATCTCTCTCTGTCTCTCTCTCTCTCTAAAACCTTCCGCCGATCTCCATCCTCCCACCGCCGATCTCCATCCTGCTACAACTCCACCGTCTCTCTTTTTCTTCTCCAGCGACGGTGAGGCCAAGCTTGCCGAATCACCGCCACCATTACTGACCAAGCTTCGCCGATCCGGCAGTGACATCATCCGGCTGACGCCAAGCTTCGCGAATCTCCGCCGCGACCCTCACCTTAGATCTGGAATATTCTCTCTCTCTCTCCTCTCCTCTCTCTCTCTCTCTCGATTTGTTATATATATATATATATATTATATTTGAGCATTAGATCTCTGTCTCTCTCTATGTTGTTGTTGATGATGAATAGATCCCTCTCTTTCTATGTTGTTGTTGTTGATGATGATGATGATGATGAACAGATCTGTTAGATCTAATTTATTTATTTATTTATTTTTTTACATTTGAGCTCATTAGATCTGTTAATGGGTTGGATTTAACTTTTTTTTTGGTCGAGGAATTTTCGGGGTCGAGGAAGCCCGATCCCCGTTAGGGGGCGGGGGTGAGGGTGGATATAGGGTTCCCGTTGGGGATCGGGGTCGGGGACGGGGGGATTTTCACCGTCGGGGATCGAGGATGGGGAGTGTGATCCCCGGCCCCGCCCCACCTCGTTGCCATTCCTACTTCATGGTTAGGCCACACCATGTGTACCACATATTCAAAACCATGTGTCTCTCATGGTTAGGCCATGTGTAGATAGATCATGTGTACCATATAGCCTTCAAGATTAGGCCACACTATGTGTATTTACCACATGGTTTCCAACATATTCAAATAATGTTTATATGTATGTGTATATATAAGTATCTAAAATACCATATAGTGTGTTTGGTTTCAGTTTTTTGAATTTAGTTTTTTAAAAATTAAGTTTTTTGTTTTTCGTGTTTTTTTAGTGAATCTTTTTAAAATTTTAAGCAATTGTTTTTACTTTTTTTGATGCACCTTACTTAGATGTATCTAAATAGTAAAATATTTGTGAAAAAATATTTTTTAAAAATTAATAAATATACAAAAAATGAAAAATATACTGAATTTTATTTTTTTTTTTTTTTTTTGTATTTTTGGTATTTAGTGAATTTTTTAAAGATTTTTTTTTACAAATATTATACTTTTTAAGTGTATTTATGTTAGGTATGTCTAAAATTTTAAAAAAAAAGAAGCTTAAAATATGAAAAAAAATTCATTGAAAACAGAAAAATATGGAAAATGAAAAAGTAGAATTTCTGAAAAGTGTTTTCTAGAAACCAAAACCAAATAAGTTGATAAGTATCTCAAATACTATTGGTATATATATATATATATATATATATATATGTATACTCGAATCATATCAAATTCTTTTTTATTTTTTTATTTTTTTGATTCTTGGTATAGATTTGTGGATTTTGTTATAGATCTGGATCTTGTTATATATGTGTTTCTCTCTATTTTTCTATTATATCAAATTCTCTCTGCTTGTTATTGATCTTGTTATAGATCTAAGAATCCGTGAAAATCTGACCACCATAGGGCCATAGCTGAATCTTAAAATCTTCAATACATCTCTCTCTCTCTTTCTTTATATATATATGTGTGTGTGTATTTGATGTTGTGTTTGTTTAATCGGTATAGATCCTATCCATATTCAGATTTGACTCTTCGTTCCCTAGATTTAGATCCACCATTGAACAGATCTGTTGACTCTTCATTTGCGAACAGATCTTTATCACTTTCTCTCTCGAATCTTATTTTTTTAATTTTTTTTATTATGTAAGTTTAGATCTGTTATTGTTGTTGTTGATGATGATGAAACAGATTGCAACATAGTAATTTTTTATTTTTTGTTCTTGTATTAATCAAATAAGGAGAGAGAGAGAGACAGAGACAGACAGACAGACAGACAGATAAATAGATAAAGAGAAAGAGATTTGAACAGATAGGAAAAAAAATTTAGACAGACAGGTTTTGGTTTGGCTTGGTATTGGAATAGATTGGGGTTGGTTTGGCTCTGAATTTCAACATATAGGATTTGGATTGGCTTGGCTTGGTATTTCAACATATTGCAAAAAATAAAATAAAAAAAATAAAAATAGAACAGATAATTTTTTAAAAAAAATTGCTAAATAACTCTCTTTCTCTCTCTAGTAATTGTACATATATTTCTCTCTATAATTAAAATAATTTATAGATAGATTCACATAAATAGATTAAAAAAATTAAGATATGATTGTTGTTTCAATAGATAAAATAAAATTTAAACAAATAGACTTGTGAATTTCAACAGATAGATTTTTTGAACAGATAATTTCAACAAATAGGAATTTTAATAGATAGATACAAAATTGACAGATAGTCAAAAAAAATTAAACAAATAAAAAAATATTTGAACAGAAAGTGAAAAAAAAATTAAACAGATAAAATATTTGAACATATAGTTAAAAATTAAATAGATAGATTAAGGGATAAAATTGAAAACAAAATGTCATTCAAAATAATAAATGGACTTTTCACCAAATTATTTTCTAAAAAGTGGACCTCTCAGTAACAAAAAATATCTACTGAGCCTAATACCTTAAACAATTGTTAGATTGGATTTTTTTAACAATTTTCTCATATTTTAAAAAAGAAAGCAAAAAGCTTAGAATAATGTGTATGAAATAAAAGTTAAATTTTTTTTGCATTTCTCATTCTTTTTTCAAGTCTTTATTTAAATCTGCAATCCAAAGCGTAAAAAATAAGTAAATAAATAAAAATTAGATATTTTTCAAGGCATTCTGTCTCGACCCGCTCCCCATACCCAAGGGTTAAGTATCGTGATGGTCAGTAACTGAAGTTACCTACGGCCAATTCTTAAACAAATAAATAAACGCAAGCGGAAGAAATATTTAAATAAGGGTACCAAAATAATTATCGAAGCTTCTATTTTTATTACAAAAGTTATTGACCAAAAAGGCCGATATTTACATATAAAAAAATATCAATAAAAGTGTTGTGTGTGTGTCTATTCCGCAGCCCCGCATCTAAGACTTTCCAAAAACTATTTCCTGAAAATTGGTAAACAACTATAAGCACATGGCGGAGTGAGAAATATTATACCAAGAGTATAAAAGACACGAAATAACCATGGATAGTTAGTTAGGCCAAAACATTTAAGATAATTTAGTCAGAACAAATAATCTTTTAAGTAGTAAAACTGAGATTATTTTCATGTAAGTGGCAGAAACTGAAATACATAAATTATGTAAGTAAATGACCATAACCACAGTACAGAACAGAACAGAACAGAGGTCACTGAAGTGACAGTCAGAACAGAGGTACGGATTCAAGAGGTGGCTCGTACGGATTCTAGAGGTGGCTCCCACAATAGTGTAGACTTAGTTCCGCACAGCATTTTGGTCCGCACAAACAAGGTACGGATTCAAGAGGTGCTCGTACGGATTCTAGAGATGGCTCCCACAATAGTGTAGCACTTAGCTCGCACAGCACTTTGCTCCGCACAGCACTTTGGTCCGCACAAAACAGAGGTCAATGGATCCATAACAAACAGAGGACTACAAAGTGGTCAAACAGAGGCCAATGGTTATTTAAGTCCCCCAAGGCGTGGGACTCCCGTGGTGGTACTTACAAAACATAATTGTTTATAAGGTCATAGCCAAATATTCTTTAAAATATAAACAAACATATCAATGGGTTTTCTTTTAAGCAAATAGGGTCCAGAAATAAAACCACGTAACTGAAATCTTTATAAAACATAACTTTTATAAATATACTAATAAAATATAACTTGTATAAAACAGATTTTGGTAAGTTAAAATATTACGTAAAATACATTTTGGTAACTCAAGGTATAATATAACTCACCTTAACTTCAATATCTTACTCTTTCTTTTCACTATCAAAGACCCTTTTAGCTTCCACTATTTTTACTTTCTTTCCTCTCTTTCTTTTCTTTCCTTTCCCTCTTTCTTTTCTTTCTTCTTTCCACGGCACTGATCATCTCCTTAAATAGGGAGGAATGCCTTGTCCGGCCAACACGTGGCCAACTCCAAGATTCTCATTAACTCACTAAAGATTTATACTTATAGGATTAGATATTTAAGATAATTACTTTTTGACCAATATTTTAATATAATTATATAAATAAATTAAATTCTAATTAAATTACACTTTATTATATTAATGAAAATTTATTATTTATTTAGTACCACACCTATTATTATTATTATTAATATTATCTATATTATTATTATTTATATTTTGATCCCTAAACTTTTAATAATTATATTATTTTATAAATTACGCATAATAATATATAAGAAATCATATATTTTTCGAACTGAGATTAAATAATATTAGTATAAATTTTACAGAATAATTAAAAATCTGGGTGTTACACATTCGCTCTCTCCATCTTCTGCACACTTCAACCATTTGAAAAGTGGGAGCAATTAATTTTATTTTTTTTAAGCATTATATAATAATCGATTAGTATTTTTTGTGATATTTTAGCCAATATGGAACTGTAACACATTCTAAATAAATTATTATTTGTATCTTAACTATTTAACAAAAGTCAGTCAACAAGTCTTACTTGGATTTTTTTTTTTTTTTGGTTACGTTATAAGTTTAGAGCACTATGTAAATTGTATAGGAAAGAAATAAACCTTATCGTATAATCATGTTGATCAAGTCTGCGTTCCTCTGTACGACGTCGCTTTATCACCTGAAAACACAAACGTGAGCTAGCCGGCGGGTGTGTGCCGGAAACCTCTCCGATGCCTAAGTCAGTAAGCTTGACAAATAGACAAAAGCTCTGTGTATTCAGAAAACAAAATTGTGTTACCTCTCCAAAGGTGATGTTTGTGAACTTTTATAGGTTTCGTGTGGCACAATCCTAGTAGGACTCCTACTCCTCCATGCAGAGTCCTCCTAGGATTCATACTCCTTAAGGATAATGCTTATCCTTCAACACCCCCCTCACTGCTTAAACCAAGTGAGATGGTTTTATCATGACCGAACTACCAACAGACCAAAAAAAACATGGTCACACTGAGCCATAGAGTAGACCGAACTATCGTTAGTTCGGTTCTGCCCTTTGCTCCTTTAATCCTTGGCTTTTCTTGTTCAAACCGTGCTAGCTATGGTGTTGCTTGGATCGTGCTAACATCTAGCTAGGTTCGACCGAACTATCTGTGCTTATGCCCTGACCGGTCCAAGTTCCTGAGTATGGCAACTTGTCGACCGAACTAACCATATTGTTCTCTACGACCGAGATAACCAACAGGTACTTAGGGACCGGACTAACTCAATGGCCCTTTTTACTCAGCGTTTCGTACGGTGGCCCATACCGGCCCATTGTGCAGCTCGACCCAATTTTGCATATAAATTACCCTCTCAATTGCCCATTAATTCCATCTTGCATAGCATGATAGGGATTACTTTTCTACCAGCCGAACTAACAACCGAGCAAAAAACTTTTTAAAGCCTCTCCAGCCGAGCTAAAAAATCCTTTTAGCCCTTCCAGCCGAACTAACGTACACCGAGCTGTACCTGTCCGGTCAAAACGTCTCTTCAATCACAGCAACTGAATCGATTCTCCTTCCAAGGACACGTGGCACGCTCTGATTGGCTGAAGGCAACTGTCACGCCGCCCTCGTACCTCGCACAATTTGAACAGTTTCTCGCCTTTGTCCTTCGTATCAAAACAAAAAAAAAAAACCCTTCATTTGGATCAAAACACCATACTATTCCTTCTCTCTCTCTTGCAAACCTCTGAAAGTTCCATGCTCTTCAACCCTACAACTTGAAGTTTGCATTTTGCTGCTGTTGCTTCCCTCTCATTCCTCTTTAACCTGGTAAGCTTCTCAAATCTGTTCCTATTTTTCTTTGTTTTTGTATTTTACTCAATCCACTGTGGCTTGTTTCGTGTGTTTTGCAAAACACATTTTTGCTGTCTATTTTCCACTGATCTTGCATTTTTCTGGGAAAAATCTTCATAAGAACCCTATGAACTTCATGAAGTAATCTGTTGAACGCTATTTCGATCCATAAACATGTCCCAACCGAACTAGGATACTGTTTGTGCTATATGTAGATCTATTCAGACCATAACCGAACTAGAACTTGTGAATATATCAGTAGTTTCAGTAAGTCACCATCTTCTGATTTACCTTAGCCGAGATAAACGAACCGAACTAAGTCTGAACTTAGTATACTGGAAACCTTAGCCTTCGACCGAGCTAGGTCTTCGGGGCTAAGCCAGCTTTCTTAGTTTGAAACCGAACTAAGAAAGCTGCCCCTAGAGGCTCGACCGAGGTAACAAAACCCGTAGTTCAAACCGAGATAACCAACCCCATACACAAACCGAGCTATCGAACCCCTTGCTCAATCCGAGCTACCAAGCATTTGTTGAAACTGAGATAGAGCCTGTAGCATCCTACGTAGTCGAAGTAGGACTTCTTTTCTCTTTGCTTTGATTTTGTAGCACGGTCAACGATCTGTGCTTAACACCTTTTGTTTTCCACTTTGCAGACTTAGGTTGCCCAGGCACTCCTCTGCGCGCTCAACCGAGCTACTGAGCACAATTTTCCGACTGAACTAATTTATTTATAACTTATAGAACAAATGGGTAAATATAGGTTTTTGGTAGAAACCCATGGAGGCCTTTCCGAATTCGAAGGATTACAACATCCCTGACGACGTCCAACTGTCCTAGCCAAGAAAGATGTCACACCATGGGGGAATGAGGGCTTCGTACCTTTACCCTTCTTTCAATAATAGAAACCGGACTAAGATTTCCAGTCCAACCCTTAATCTGTGAATTCCTTAGACAAACAAGAATATGCCCAACCCAGCTTTCACCAATTCATACCGTATAATAATGGGAATAGCCGAACTAAACCGCCAAGTCGGTCTTAACCTTGGTTTAGCCGAACTATTTCACCAATACTCCCTAGGCTCTAAAGAAGACGACTTGGGTTATTATTTAAGAATACCCGCCGGCCGAGAGAAAATTAATAAAAGATACACCCCGGACAAAGACTTGAATGATGACGATTTTTTCTGGGTGTCTGGGGACTTTAAAGATCATCAAGCCCAGATTCCCGACCGAAGAATAAACTGGAAAAAAGGAATACCTGGTATAATTACTTCGGTTCCATTTCATGCTTCTCTTTTATTTCGGTTTTCCGTCCTTGAATCGAACTAACAGTTGTACATTTCTCTGCAGACTTAGCCCATCTTCATTCATTGTACACTACCCCAACCTAGGTACTCTACGCGCCGCCACTATGGTACCCAGAAAGAAGTTGGGCCAAGTTGCTAAAGTTTGAGCCGACATACAGATACAGTGGCCGCGAAAAAGCCAGAGTAATAGATTTTTTGCTTAGAGGACGCCCTGAACCGGACCCAACCTTGCCACAAATCAACCTAGTCCCTCTGACCGCTGAACAAGAGATGGCCAAAAGGAGCAAACTGAAGGCACTGCTGACCGCAACAAACCAAGCCGAGGTACCACAAACTGTTCAGACCACTGAGACCGTGGTAGCTCTTCCATCGCAACAGCCATCCTCATCTCGTCTAGGCAAGCGTACCCGGACTAGCCAAACCGAGCAACGCCTTGTTGATGAGGACGAGACCATTCTGCCACCAAGCCCTCCTCCAAGCCTTCAACCGGAGCACTTTGACCGAGCTGGCTCCTCCAAATGGGTTTCCAATCTTACCTTTCAAAACCGAAATATTCTGGATACCGACTCGGTGGTTGCTGAGAAGGATCACTTGATGGCTTTCAACCTTGCCAAGAGTGTTTGCCTTCCAAAAGACATGGAGCACCACCACAAGCAACTAACCACCGAGCTGAAGTCCATCCGGTCATCAACGAAATCAATGATCCTGGTAAGTAGCTCTCTTTTTTCTGTGTAATTTTTCCAACTGTCAGTCCGGCTAAAGAGAAAGTTACTACTCTCTTGCAGGCCATTCAGAAAAACAACATCACACACAGGAAAGTGCTAGAGCTTAGGAAAACAACGAGGCAGGCCATGGCAGAAGCCGAAGCAAAAACGGCCGAGCTAGAGGAGGCCAGAAAGCAAATGGCTGAGCTACAATCTGAGAACGGCCGACTGACCGGACTGGTTAGTTCGGCCGAAGCAGAAAAGCAAAAGGCTGCCATTGAGCTAAAAGACAAGTACCTGCGCCAGTTGGCGAAGCTTGAGAAGAAGAAAGATACCGAGATAACCCAGCTGAAGGAGAGCATAAAAGGTGCCTAACGGCGGGGCTTCAAGAAGGGAGAGGCTGCTTATACCCAACAATGCGAAGCCGCCAAGGATCTCTTCTTCAAGTGCGGCTGGAGGGCAGCTATGGAGAAGCTCGGTCACGGTCCACAGACCGAGGTCTTCAACTCTCCAGTCTACTTCATACCGAGCTCCTTGGCGGAGTACGCTGATGCCCTCCAGCAGCAATTTCTTGAAGGTTCAGACTCTGATGAAGATTCAGCCCCTGAGGACACTCCGGTTGTTAATGCTAATCAGACGGTTCGGGTGGAGCCCACGGTAGAAGACCTGATCATTGAGCAATCAAATGAAGCCGTGCTTCCGACCGAGACATTCTTGCGATTGAAACCAAGCTCCCGCCTGAAACCGGTCTACGTGTTGATGCTGATGCTGACCTTGACGCTGAAATTGATGATCTCTTCAACTGATTTTTATTTTTCTTTCTTTGTATTGGACAATGTAGCCGGACTAAAGTGAATTTCTTCTTGTATGGTTTACTTTGAATGAACTACCTCTGAATTATGAAAAAATTCTCCAACTTTCAGTTCAGTCTAATGCCAAGCTTGCATTTATCTTGTACTTAGATAATATTCTCATGCCGAGATAACCATCTCGGTCTCAACTTTATAATATATACCTGCCAACCACTCTTTTAGCCGATATAATTGCTTCGGCTGAAGAGTTGGTTTAATCCAGCCAGCCACTCTTTTAGCCATAAACTTACTTCGGCTGAAGAGTAACAAGAGTTGGTTTAATCCAGCCAACCACTCTTCAGCCATAAACTTACTTCGGCTGAAGAGTAACAAGAGTTGGTTTAATCCAGCCAACCACTCTTCAGCCATAAACTTACTTCGGCTGAAGAGTAACAAGCGTTGGTTTAATCTAGCCAACCACTCTTCAGCCATAAACTTACTTCGGCTGAAGAGTAACAAGCGTTGGTTTAATCCAGCCAACCACTCTTCAGCCATAAACTTACTTCGGATGAAAAGTAATAAGCGTTGGTTTAATCCAGCCAACCACTCTTCAGCCATAAACTTACTTCGGCTGAAGAGTAACAAGAGTTGGTTTAATCCAGCCAACCTCTAGGTTAGTTTTTCCAGCTAACTTAGAATAAAGTGTTTGGTTATTCCGACCAAACGTCCTGCAGCCTGGATCCTTATCCTAGGCTTAGGAGGGGTGTTGGTTTAATCCAGCTAACCTCTAAGTTAGTTTTTCCAGCCAACTTAGAATAAAATGTTTGGTTGTTCCGACCAAACGTCCTGCAGCCTGGATCCTTATCCTAAGCTTAGGAGGGGTGTTGGTTTAATCCAACCAACCGTGTATTTTGTGCCCCGAACTCACTAATTCACTAAAACAAATTTTTACAGAAGAAAACGTGTATACTGAAAAGAAAACTACTTGTTTTATTGAGAAAGGGAAAAATTTACATATTCTTTAATAAGAAAAAAGCTAAAAATAAAACAACTTGAGATTGGCAGTATTCCATGGCCTAAGAATTGTCTTGCCGTCCTCATCTTCTAAGTGGTATGCCCCTTTGCCTACTAACCCAACCACTTTGTAAGGTCCTTCCCAATTAGGCCCTAACTTGCCATCTCCCGGTACCAAGATATTTCCCATCACTTTGCGCAGTACCCAATCTCCGATCTTGAATTGTCTTGGATGAACTGTCTTGTTGTATTTCCTGGATAACTCTTCCTGATATGAGGCAATGTGAACTAGCGCTTTTTCTCTTCTTTCCTCTGCAAGGTCGAGCTCCAATGTTATGGCCTCGCCGTTCAAGTTTGGATCAAAATTCTCGCTTCGAATTGTGGGGAGGCCAACTTCTAGTGAGATTACAGCCTCCATACCATAGGCTAAGGAAAATGGAGTTTCCCCCGTCGACCGCCGATGAGTGGTGTGGTAAGCCCATAAAACATGAGGGAGCTCTTCTGCCCAGTTGCCTTTTGCTCGCTCTAACTTTTTCTTTAATCCATCCAAGACTACTTTGTTTGATGCTTCTGCCTGACCATTTGCTTGGGGATATGCCGGTGTAGAATTGTATAACTCTATCTTGTACTCTTCACAAAAGCCTTTGAAGATTCTGCCGTCGAACTGAGTGCCGTTGTCTGATATTAGTGCCTTTGGTATGCCAAATCGAGTGATGATATTCTGCCAGACAAACTTTTTCACATCTTTTTCCTTGATTAACGCCAAGGCTTCTGCTTCCACCCATTTTGTGAAGTAGTTGGTTGCTGCAAGAAAGAACTTCATGTTTCCTGGTGCTGTTGGAAGTGGTCCTACTATGTCCAATCCCCACATTGCGAAGGGCCATGGGCTAGTTAGAGGTAGGAGTTCTCTGGCAGGTTGGTGTATTTGGTGTGCGAACTTCTGACACTTCTCGCACTTTTTGACATATTTTTCTGAATCCGCTTGCATGTATGGCCACCAATATCCTTGCGAAATTGCCCTGTATGCTAGTGATCTTCCTCCTTGATGGCTTCCGCATACGCCCTCGTGTATTTCGAACAAGAATGCTTCCACTTTGCTGGGATGTACACACTTTAGGTAGGGTCTTGAGAATGACTTTTTGTATAATGCCAAAGATGGGGAGAGCCAAAATCGCTGCGACTTCACTTTTATTCTGTTGGCTTCTTTTTTCTCTTCTGGTAGGATGCCATCTTTTAAGAACAGGATGATGGGATTCATCCAAGAGGGGCCTAGCTCTGCGTAACATACCTCTTCTGTTTCGGGGTCTTCAATGCTTGGTCTAGGTAGGTAGTCGATCAGCAATGGATGAGGGATGAAAGTGTCTACCATTGAAGCAAAGCCTACTAGTTCGTCCGCTCTGCTATTTTCCTCCCTGCCGATTTGTTCTATCTTGACTACTACAAATTTCTTGATCTCTGTTCTGACCAATTCTTGGTATTTGGCCATCCTGTCATCCTTTGCTTCGTAGTCGCCAGATATTTGGTTTACCACTAGCTGTGAGTCGCTGTAAACCATTAGCTCGGTGGCCTTCATGAAGAATGTTGATTTGAGGCCTGCAAGAAGCGCTTCATACTCCGCTTCGTTGTTTGATGCTGGGAAGCCAAGGTTGATTGCCTGCTCCACCACTAGGCCGTCTGGAGAGATGAGGACTATGCCAGCCCTGCTCCATGCCGGTTGGATGCTCCATCCACGAAGAGCTTCCACATCTCTCCAACGAACAACTTCCAGCAAGTGGAGGGATCAGATGATGCCTTGGGATCTTCCATGTTGCTGGTGTTTTCTTCAAGGTCCATGCTTGCCGTCTGCCCCTCTATTGATTGTACCAAGTCTTTGTTTGTTGGTGAGTCTTGACTTGGTGTAGCATGGTTTGCTCTTCCTTCCTTGCTTTGCTTTGGTCTGCCTTGGGGTTTGACTGAGTATCTTGCACCAGGGGTTGCGCTATTCCGGCGTCAACTTCCATCCCTAGTTCGGCTGCTTCAGTCAGGTCGACTGGGCAGATATGATGACTTCCTGGTGTGAATTCTGCGACAAAATCTGCCAATGCTTGAGCTTTTATTGCGGTCCTGGGTTGGAACTTGATGTCGTATTGCCCCAACTCTACTGCCCACTTCAGAATTCGCCCAGAAAAGTTCGCCCTTTCAAACAAAGCTTTTAATGGAAAGGCTGTGAGGACAACTATGGTGTGGGCGTGAAAGTAGTGTGACAACTTCCTTGAGGCCATCATCAAGGCCAATGCCAGTTTTTCCAGTGGCAAGTACCTTGTTTCGGCGCCCAGTAATGTCTTGCTGACATAATAGATGGGCAGATGTTGGATTCCTTCTGCGCGGACCAACACTGCGCTAATTGCGTGCTGGGAGACTGCCAGGTATAGGAAGAGTTCTTCTCCAGGTACTGGGGTGACAAGTAGTGGTGGAGAAGACATGTATTCTTTTAAGCTTTCCAGGGCGTGGTCGTATTCTTCGTCCCACTCAAACTTGGCTTCAAGGCATGAAAAATGGTCGTAGTCTATCTGACGACCGGCTTATAACCGATTGAGCGCAGCTGCCATGCCGGTGAGATGCTGCACTTCTTTTACTGAGTTTGGTCTCTCCAACTCCTGGATTGCTTTGATCTGGGAGGGGTCTGCTTCGATACCCGGTTGGTCACCAGGAAGCCTAGGAATTTGCCAGATCCTACTCCGAATGCACACTTGGACGCATTGAGGCGCAACTTGTGCTTCTTCAGGATCTCAAACATCTCACCTAGGTCCTTGAGATGGTCATTCTCATCCTTGCTTTGACCACCATGTCGTCGATGTAAGCCTCCATTGTTCTGCCTAACAATGGTTCAAACATCTTGGTGACCATCCGTTGGAATGTCGCCCCTGCGTTCTTCAGGCCAAAGGGCATGACCTTGTAACAGTATAGTCCTCTTGGAGTTGTAAAGGATGTGACCTCCTGGTCTGGTTCATGCATGGCGATTTGATGGTAGCCTCTGTATGCATCTAGAAAGCTAAGTCGGTTGTGCCCCGCCGTTAGGTCGACCAGTTGATCTATCCGTGGTAGAGGAAAGCTGTCTTTTGGACATGCCTTGTTGATTGTTTTGTAGTCGACGCAGACACGCCACTTGCCATTCTTCTTTGGCACCACGACTGTGTTGGAGATCCATCTTGGGTAGTGCACCTCTCTGATTGCTCCTGCCTCCAGCAGGTTTCCTACTTCTTCTGCCACTATCTCGGCATGGTGGAGTGCCGATCTACGTGTGCGCTGAATGATTGGTCTGGCGGATGGGTGGACATTGAGTTGGTGACAGATGAAGTTGGGATCAATGCCTGGCATGTCGTATGGTGTCCAGGCGAACACTTCGATGTTAGAGGTCAAAAATTCCAAGACCTCTAATCTCTCAGTGCTGGACAACGACGAACCAAGCAAAAAGAACTTATCCGGGTTCTTTTCATCTATTCTTACCTCTACCAAGTCTTCCACCGCTTTCTGATTAGCCGCTTTGCCTACATCTGCGAACAGTTCATTGCTCTCAGGTTCTTCCACCGAATGAACGTATCCTTTGGCAGCGCGGCTGCCATTCACCGTGACAAAGCATTGTTTGGACATGATCTGATCTCCATAACTTCTTCAATTACTCCGGTGTCGTTGGGGAACCGCATTACTTGGTGGTAGGATGACGCCACCGATCGCATGGCATGCAGCCATGTTCTGCCCAAGATGATGTTATAAGTGGAGGGGACTTTCAATACCCAGAACTCCACTTGTTTCGTCACGCTTCCTGCCTTGACTGGGAGGATTATTTTGCCGACGGGCCATTCTGGCATGGAGTTGAATCCAATCAGGGGAGATACGGCAGGTGCCAAGTCTTTATCTTGTAACTTCAACTGTTTAAATGTTTCGTAGTACATTATTTCACATGAACTACCCTGGTCGATCAAAATTCGCTTGACGTCAAAATCTTGACTCGAAAGTGACGACCAGGGCATCATTGTGGGGCAATATATCCTTGCCAAGTCTTTATCCGAAAAAGACATGACGTTCGTGGCCTCTGTCTTCCCCTTCTTGGTGGCAGGTTGGGCACTTAGCACCTCTCTCAAGTGCTCAGCCTTTTTGATTGATCCTCTAAGCTCGCATACACGCTCAGGTTCGAAGACTCCATGTATCACATTGATCACACCTTGAGGTGGGGCGTCGATTGGCATGCCGTTGGGGTTATTATGGTCCTGGGGGGCTGGTTGCGCCCCTCCTTCAATATATTTGTCCAGGTGACCTGCTGCCACTAACTCCTCCAGGTGCTGTCTCAATGGTGTGCAATTTTCAGTGCGGTGCCCCTTTTCTTTATGGAAGGTGCACCGATCTCGTCGTAGTCCTTCTGAGCCTCTCCTAGCTTGGCTGGCCATCTGACGAAAGGCTCGTCTCTTATTTCACTTAGAATTCGGTAGATCGGTTTCTTGAAGACCGTGGTTATGGCAGTGCGGACTCTCAACCATCTTTTATCCTGGTCCTCTCCGTTGTCTCGCCTGCCACGTCCGTTTTTGTTCGATCGATCTACCGCATTGACCTTTGCTGAGGCCTTCTTTTCTGGTACTGTGGTCGTGCCAGATTTTGCTTTGGCACGTGCGCCATCCTCCTCCACCCTGATGTGCTGATGCACTCTTTCCATCAGGGCTTCCATGGTGAGGGGCGGTGTCATGGTGATTGAGTCCCTTAGTCTGTTCCCGACTGGAAGGCCTCTTTTGTATTGTGCAATGGCGAGATTGGTGGGGCAGTCCCCAATCTGATTGAAGGTCTCCCAGTAGCGACTATTATAGGATCTTAGGGTCTCTTTGTCGCCCATGTCGATGGAGAGTAGCTGGTCGATCTCCACCGGGGTTTTAGTGTTTGTTCGGAACCTTGTTACGAACGCTTCCGCCAATTGCGCCCAGGAGGCTATGCTGCCTTCTGGAAGTTTTTCGAACCAAGTCAAGCCTAGGTCGCCAAGGCTAGATGGGAAGAGGATGCACATTAAAGCCTCGTTTCGCCGGTATACCGCCATGACCTGGCGAAAGTGGCTCAAGTGTGAGTAGGGGTCCGTCTTCCCTCATATGTAGTGAATTTGGGCTGAAGGAAGCCTGATGGTAGGGGCGCGTTTTCAATCGCCGGAACGAACGGAGGTCTGCAGCCTCGCTAATGCCTTGTCCGTTGGTTCGTAGGCAGGGCGCGGTATTGGCATTCCAACCTCGACGCTTCCATGCGTCCGAGGAGCCAACCGCTGTAAGGCAGAAACTCTGTGTGGATCGCGTGCCCTGGCATCCTCCTTGCATCGTGCCCTTTCCTCGAGCACGGTTCGTAAGTCGGACGATCTGGGCAACTCCGTCTGTCTGGATCTTGTTTGGTGCGTATGTGAGGGCCAATAGGTGCTTCCCTCAGTGTACGACCTCTCAGATCTCGTCCTCTCAGACCTGGAGTGACGAGTTCTGGAAGACCTGGATTGGGTATCGCCTGTCCTGAGGCTTCTGCTCTCTGCTTGTGAGGGTGTAGTATTCCTACTACGATTTTCCGAGTGGCGAGGGGGCGTCTTGTTTGTGCGCCCCTCTCCTGTCGCCACTCATTTTCCCTTCACCTGGCGCTTTAGAGATTCCATGTCCGCCGCCATCCGTCGTATCAATTCGTCTGCTCCTTGACGCGATCCTCCAAAGCTTGAGGATCAATCCTCCGCCTTTGTCTCTGGCTCTGCGAACGAGAGTGACGAGGGCTGTTAGTCCGCCTTCTCCCTCTTGTATCCCTCCTGGGATTCTGTCTCTGTGGCTCCAAATCCCCATAGGAGGGATAAGAGGTAGACCTTCGCGCCTCGCACCCCCTTCTGGAGTTAGTCCGTCAATGGCGGACTGTGGTAATTCTTCGTTGTGCGCCATTGATTCTTTAAAAGGAAAAGCTTGATCAAGAGGTTTGTTCTTGTCTGAATTCCCACAGACGGCGCCAATTGTACGGGAAAGAAATAAACCTTCTCGTATAATCCTGTTGATCAAGTCTGCGTTCCTCTGTACGACGTCGCTTTATCACCTGAAAACAAACGTGAGCTAGCCGGCGGGTGTGTGCCGGAAACCTCTCCGATGCCTAAGTCAGTAAGCTTGACAAATAGACAAAAGCTCTGTGTATTCAGAAAACAAAGTGGTGTTACCTCTCCATAGGTGATGTTTGTGAGCTTTTATAGGTTTCGCGTGGCACAATCCTAGTAGGACTCCTACTCCTCCATGCAGAGTCCTCCTAGGATTCATACTCCTGAAGGATAATGCTTATCCTTCAACACCCCCCTCACTGCTTAAACCAAGTGAGATGGTTTTACCATGACCGAACTACCAACAGACCGAAAAAAACATGGTCACGCTGAGCCATAGAGTAGACCGAACTATCGTTAGTTCGGTTTTGCCCTTTGCTCCTTTAATCCTTGGCTTTTCTTGTTCAAACCGTGCTAGCTATGGTGTTGCTTGGATTGTGCTAACATCTAGCTAGGTTCGACCGAACTATCTGTGCTTATGCCCTGACTGGTCCAAGTTCCTGAGTATGGCAACTTGTCGACCGAACTAACCATATTGTTCTCTACGACCGAGATAACCAACAGGTACTTAGGGACCGGACTAACTCAATGGCCCTTTTTACTCAGCGTTTCGTACGGTGGCCCATACCGGCCCATTGTGCAGCTCGGCCCAATTTTGCATATAAATTACCCTCTCATAAATAATGGTACATAATTTTTCAGAATTACGGTAAATAATGGTACATATTTTCTACAAAAGATATTGTTTGAAAAAAAAATGTAATTTGTAAAAAACATTTTCTATTGAAAAATTTCTTCAAAACAAATTGAGTAGAATTCTTCAAAAAGGATTTGAAAAAACCAGGAGGAAATTAATGGGATGCTAAACCCAATTAGACCATATGATGCCACTATTAGAACATCTCCCAAGCAAAATATCAAATTTAACATATATTATTGACAAAATTTTAGCTATATTATAATACAAAAACATCAAAATTTGATCACCTTTTTGTTATTTTTTGACATAATCATTATCTTATCTTTTAAACCATCATTAGATCTCTATAAAATATGTCTAGTCATTGATAATAATGTCAAATTTTATGTTAAATTATGCACTAAAAGTATCTTCAATGCTAAATGCTAAATAGATAGTCAAAGTTAAATATTGACAATTCACTAGTGTGAAAATGTCAAATTCTAACAATGTTGCTCCAAATGGTGTACTATCTATTTGTTCTATTTTCTTCACAAAAAATCAAATTAAAATATTACTTGAACGCCCCATTATGAGAGAGAGAAAAGCTTTAGCTAAATTTTAGCATTCTGTCAAACTTTTTGGCACAAAATTTAGCAATGTTATATTTTGGCAAACCTTTTAACATGTCATTGGAATTTGTTTTTCTGTTAAAATTGTTATAATTTAGCAATAACAGTCACTATGACACCTCTATTAGAATTGCTGTAAGAGCATCTCCAATGGTTTGTCATTGGAGCTGCCAAAGCTAAAATATAGCAGCAGTGTGCAAAAATTGGTGTTCCAATGGACTGCTATTCTTCTTGTCAAAAATAGCAGATGCCATTTTTGTTCTCAAATTTGGCAAGTTGAATAGCAGGTGCCAAACATGCCACATCAGCAAATATCAACAGTTTTTTGGCTCCAAATTCAGTTGAAAAAATATAATTCAAACAGTAGAAAACCTCCCAAATTTCAGAATCAAACCGAAATTTCAAAGGAGTTGCCAAATTCACAAATTTTAGAATAAATTTCACAAATTTAGAATCAATTTCAAATATAAGTGACCTAAATTGAAAATTCGTGAATATATCTATATATATGTTTCTATACACAATCACAAAGACTAAGATTAAACCCATAAAGAAAAAACATATCTGATTGATAAAGAGAGAGTAACATGTATTTGAAGACAAAATTGAGCTTCATACCAGAAAGTCAAACCCATTTCTTGGGGAACCTCTTTCAAGAATCTACCATTGCAATGCTTTTTTAGATTCTACAAGCTTCATGTGGAGCCTATTGATGGATGATCCGAGTTTTCTCAAACGGATCTATCCATTTCAGGATCTGATTCAGATAGTACACCATCGTATTCTCGGGTTTTCTCGACATCCAAGCAAACAACAACACCAGAACCACAAATATCGCGCACGACGTCCCTAGAGACATCAAGAACGAGTTGAAATCCATCTGGGTTTTCTCTCTCTAAAACCCAAATCACGAGGGGGAGAGAGAGAGAGAGAGAGAGAGCCAACTGGTTTGAAATCAGAGAGAAAGAGAGATGATAACAATGAACACAATAGGTCTGGTAGATATTATCAGTGAGAAGATTCCAGAGGCTCTCATCTCAGGCGTGGATTAATTTTTCATCCAACGTTTGGACAACGACCCTTTTTTTTTTTTGGGTAATTTACAACGGCTCTTTTTGTTCCCTAAAGAAATAACAAAATTATATTTTTCTTTTTCTCATGTCTTTTTCTTAATTTCATTTCACAACAAACCTCCCAAATTTTTTATTTATAGTTTTTTCACACAGTCACTATGGAATTTTTAGTCTTTATTTGCAATGTCATTTTTATGTTCTAATGTAATTTTGAGTATTTAAATTTATTTTTTCAAATTTTCAATTTCTTTTTTATTTTTATATTTGTCTAGTCGGGTATAATATAAATATATAATTTTTTTTACAAATAGATAAAAAAAGGTCACAAAAGACAAAAAATAAACCAAAAAAAATCACTAAAAAATCTATATCCAAACAACATCTACAAACTTAGAGGGAAAGTTGGTTGAGATTTGCCAAAATAGCATGTGTACCATTGGAGTACCATTGCTATAATTTGACAAATTACTACTATTCATTGCCAAATTATAGCAATAACAATGGTATTATAGCAACAACCATTGGAGATGCTCTAAGAATAGGATAAAGGGGTGCTGGGCACAGCAATTACTGCTGCCTCTTTTTGGGAGGTCTTCCCGAGTGTTTTTCGATAATCTGAACCGTTCATATTGTAAGGTTTGTCAAGAATATTATTCTTGTAAAAAAAATCAAATTAATCGGATATTCATAATCCCGTGATTAGATCCCAATTATTTTTAAAAATTTATGAAAGTTATGTTAACCGTTAATTTTTATAAAAACAAATGTGCTTTGGTTATAGGGTTACAAATATCCAATCAACTTGATTTTTTGAATGAATGATCTACTCGACGTACCCTACACTATAAACGGTTTAGATTATCGAAAAACATTCGGAAAAATCTCCCCCAACGGGCACAACAGTAACTGTTGTGCCTTAAGGCACAGCAGCACCCCCTCTTCGCTAAGAATAACAGTACTAAAATTTAACAATTTCAATGACAGTCTAATTGGAGACTCGGTCGCTATAATATGCCTATGGCAGCTCAAATAGTAGTCCTATTGAAAATGTTCTTAAAAACATGCATGAGCAATATATATCATCCTAGGTGATTTTGAAAGTCTTTGAAGATGACATTCCCATATGTATTGTGCTCTTTGTTACCACATTAGCACAAAGAGACACATCCAGCAATTAAATAATTGTAAACTAACACAACAATTAAATAATAAACACCAAAGGTACACAGATTATATAGCACTGTAATATGCAAGATTGTAAAACAGAGTAGAAATCCTAAAGCATGTATATATAGAGTATAACAGAGAAAATAAATTTAACAGTAAATCTGGCATGTGAGAAACCGAGAGGCGTGTGGTTACTATCGTAAAACAACTGATCATTCCTACGTGAAGGTGTTAACGGATGACAACAACTCCAAGATTCAACTCGGTAATACTCACAACCTTCTTCATCTGATGCTCACATACACCAGGAGGATAAGAACCACGACTCGGACCGGAATTGCCCACAAATAGCAAATAATAGAGAAGGGAGCTTTTGAATGATAATAGAATTTTTGGGAATAAGAGAGTATGTTTTTTTCCTACCTAAAGCTTTGGAAAACTATTGGGTATAAATAGGAGTGAAAGTCTTGAATCTTCAACACTCAAATTGAATAATAATTATAATATGATTTAATGAAAATGTACCAGGTTTTATTTGGTCTAACAGTTTCACATGTTTATTGCCATTAAAGATAATAATCAAATTTATAATAAAATATCTTAGAAGAATTTTATATGAAACAGTTTGTAACAATAAGAAAATGATTTGGTTTTAAATTCTTAATCAATTACAAGTTTTGAAACTTACAATCAAATTTTCCAACATTCCCCCACAAGTTTCAAAACTTTAAAATAAAATAAAATAAAAACCAACTAAACTAATAAATAGATAAAAACAAAATAAATCCAAATACAAAAATATATGGGCAATACTATGCAATAAGTGTAGGAGCCTTTCGGACTTGAACTACACTTTGTGTTGATTGTTTTCCTCTGAAGGATCATAGTGAAATATATCTTGAACTAGACCCTTTAAGCCAAAGTTCAACATGCCACACACATAGCACCGGTATAGGACTATGATTCACGGGTTAGTGCTATTAAAGGCCATGCACTATATCTTGATTCTTATGGGAGTTACTAGAGACTAGCCGAAGTCTCCAAGTCGCGGCCTCCAGACAATTTCCACTTAGGGTCAATCCTCTAAGGGTATAGCAATGGAATTTACCTCACAGAAGTGTGTCTGCCTTGGATACATTCAGGGTTAAACCCTTCCTACCCTGTTATAGTTCATAGCATTACTGCCATAGGGATGAGCAGGAGAGTCTAAAAGAGTCTCCTTTTATTAAAAGTGCTGCATACAAGTCATGCAATATGGATTGTTTTTACCCATTGAACTTCTTTCATGGGATCTCCAATCACAGAAGATGGGTTACCTCCTTAGATGACTTCCTGGTGGGCTAAAGCCCATCCCCCTTCACAGATCTAGGACTCCGCTCCTAGATAGACCTTTGGTCAGCTGATCAGCAATGTTGAGTTTTGATTTCACAAACTCTAATGAGATTATATTTTTGTTAAGCATGTTTCTCACAGATTTGTACCTTACATGAATATGCTTATTCATCTTTTTATTAGTATGAGTTTGTCTCACTAAATCAATTACAGCTTTGTTATCACAGTGTATAGAGATGGCAAGTACTGGTTTGCTTGCAAGAGGTATATCTAGTAACAAGTTTTTAATCCACTCAGCTTCAACGCTAGTTATGTCTAAGGCTATTAACTCAACTTCCATTGTACTTCTAGAGATTATAGTTTGTTTTTTAGATCCCCAAGTTATAGCAGTCCCTCCTAATAAGAACACATAACCAGTAGTAGATATAATTTTTGAGTTGTTAGTAATCTAATTAGTGTCACTATAGCCCTCTACTACGGTTGGAAAACCTCTATAAATCAATGAATAGTCTAAGGTTCCTCTTAAATACTTAAAAATTCTCTCCAATGCTATCCAATGCTTATTACTAGGATTTTGAGTGTACCTACTTAACCTTCCAACAACATATGCAATATCGTGCCTTGATTTATTAGCAATATAGAGTAAGGATCCTATGAGTTGAGAATACTTCAATTGTGAAACAGGTTGACCATTATTTTTCTTCAATTGTACAGTAAGATCATAAGGTGCAGAGACAGGTTTACAATCATAATACTCAAATTTCTTTAACATTTTTTCTATGGTATTATTTTGACTTAAGCTAATTCCTTGAGGTGTCCTCTCTAATTTCATTCCTAAGATCACATATGCTTCTCCCAAATCTTTCATATCAAACTTTTTAGACAAGTAAGACTTAGTGTGTTCTACTATCTCTAAATTAGTCCCAAAGATCAAAATGACATCCACATATAAGCAAAGAATCACGAAATTCTCATTTACCTCTTTGTAGTATAGACATTTATCATACTCATTAAATTTAAAATCAAACTCTAAGATCACCTTATCAAACTTCTCATGCCATTGTTTCGGAGCTTGCTTCAGACCATATAGAGATTTTACTAGCTTACAAACCTTGTGTTCTTGTCCTTTTGCCACAAAATCCTCAGGTTGTTCCATGTAAATCTCTTCATTTAAATCTCTATTAAAAAATGTTGTCTTAATGTCCATTTGATGTATCACTAAATTATGGATGAATGCTAGGACTACAAGAGTCCTAATGGTAGTAATGCTAGACACAGGTGAATATGTATCAAAATAGTCAGTCTCTTTCTTTTGAGTAAATCCTTTAGCTACCAATCTTGCCTTATATTTATCAATACTTCCATCTGGCTTTAATTTCTTTTTAAATATCCATTTACGTCCAATTGCTTTATTTCCATGAGGCAAATCCACTATTTCCCAACTATTGTTTTGTAAAATCAATTCTCTTTCACTATTAATAGCCTCCTTCCAGAACGGTGCATCTATTGAGGTCATTGCTTCATTATAGGTTATGGGTTCACCCTCTATCAAGAATGTATAGAATCCTTCTCCTAGATTCTTTTCTATCCTAGTTCTCTTACTCCTTCTAAGTCCTTGAGGTTCTAACTCTTTTCCTTGAACCATACTTGTATTAGAAATAGGATTATCACTAGTTGATGGAATGTCATTAACTTGTCTTCAAATTCTCATTTTGTAAGGAAAGACATGTTCGAAGAATGTGACTTCTCTAGATTCTATTATGGTATTGTTGGTAATCTCACTAATTTCAGAATTGAAAACTAGAAACCTATAAGTAGTACTATTATGAGCATAGCCTAAGAATACAACATCTATTGTCTTAGAACCAATTTTCTTCCTTTTAGGCTCAAGTATGGCTACTTTAGGTAAACACCGTCACACTTTTAAGAAACTAAGATTAGGACATCTTTTTTTTCCATATTTCATAAGGCGTCTTAGCATTATTCTTCAAGATTACTCTATTTAAGACAAACATGCACTAAGTATTGCTTCTCCCCACAAATTTTTAGATAAACCAAAACTTAATAACATTTCATTCACCATATCCATTAAGATCCTATTCTTTCTTTTTGCTATTCCATTAGATTGGGGTAAATAAGGTGGTGTTACCTTGTGTATTATTCCATGCTCTTCACAATAAGATAAAAGATCAATAAGACTATATTCTCCTCCTCTATCAGACCTAAGAACCTTAATTTTCTTCTCTAATTGATTTTTCACCTCATTTTTTGTATACCACAAATTTATTAAAGACCTTATCTTTGGTTTTAACAAGATAAATGTAACAATACCTTGAACAATTATCAATAAACGTTACAAAGTATTTATTTCCAGCTCTAGTAGGTGGCCTAGTTGAATCACAAACATCTGAATGAATTAATTGTAAGAGTTGGGTATCCTTAACCTTTACACTTTTATGGGCTTTTCTAACTGGTTTGGCTTGAACACAAATTTCGCACTTACGTTTAAAATCCACTTGTGACTTAGGTATAAGATTTAACTCCATCATTTTCCTCATTTTCTGTAAATTAATATGACCCAATCTTCCATGCCATACGTCACATGATTCCACATTCAAAATTTAAGCAGAAAATTCATTGTCATCTGAAGCAATATTCAATTTAAATAAACCCTAAAAAACAAAGCCTTTCCTAACAAAAATATCATTATTGGTTATTACAACTCGATTAGATTCCTGTAACGACCCCACCACGTATAATAATTAGCATTTAATTAATAAAAGATATTCGAATTTAATTGCTCATTATTCTGATTTAATTTGGGAGTTATAAGAATTATTGAGTCTGATTCGTAAATGATTTTATTAAGGATTTATTTTAGAATTAGAAATTGAACGTCCAAATAGCCTAAGTAGGTGAAATTGATAAGTTAAATCAGTTTAATTTCAAGTATTGGACCATATGAGAGTATAATTAAATATTCGATTCAGTTTAGTAAAATTAAGGTTTGATCAATTGGGTCCGAATTGGAGTTAATTAAGTTGTGAGGATTGAGAATTTAGATTATTATGAATTAAATTTATTTATGAGGTGCTCAATTGAATATGTAATTTATAGATGGAGATTTTGAGTTTGATTTGAAATTGAAGGCCTTAAAGGTTTGAGAAACCAAAATTGATGAACTCAATAAGTTTAATTTGATATTTGGAGCCTTTTGGGGGTTTGATTTAAAATCTGATTCAAAATGATAATTAAACAAAATTAATTGGACCTTAATGGAAGTCAAATTAGACCAATTAAATTATGTGGGATTTGTGATTAGGTATGATTAATTTAATTATGTGTTAATCAAGATTTATTAAAATTAAGTGTTGCTTAATTAAATTAAGCAAAAACATAAATTGAATTATGTAAAAGTCTAGAATTGAGAGTGTTTATGGGTGTGGGTGTATTGAGAAATCTGCTCTGTGTGTGTGTGTGTGTGTGTGCATGTGAGTGATGTGCTGGAGCCTCAATGAAATGTGCTAGTGTCTATGTGCATACGTGGTGTGTAATGGAAGAATGATGTGTGTATTGTGCATTGTGCTGAGAGTGTATATCACTTGGTGAGAAACTTTTCAAAGTCAAAAAGAAAGGGGTCATCTTGCTATGTGTATGTATATTGGAGAATTCAAGTACAAAGAGAGAGAAGTGGGTGTGTATGTGGCTCATCTTTCTGCCGAGAGCAATTCTGAAAAAGAATGGGTTTAAGAGTTGTGACATTGTAGAGAGAGAGAGAGAGAGAGAGTTCAAAGCTTAGAACTCATGTGCTGGAAATGGTAAAGAAAGGCTAAGGAAAAAGCTTGGGAAAGTGAAGGATTGAAGATGAGTCCAAGATTTTGCCAAGGATTCATTAATTGAAGATTTTAGGTAAGAAATTAAAACTCAAATCTTGTAGATAAATTAAGAGGTAATTAGATTCAATTACATGCAATGGAAAATAAATTAGCAAGAAAATGAGTTAGGTTCATGATTATGGAAATTAATTTAGAAATCAATTATGTTGAGTTTGGTTTTTGTAGTCTTGCATGAATTTGAGTTTTATCTATACATGCATGGACAAATTTTGTAAGTTTTAATACTCTAATGTTACATGCATCATAGATTTTGAAGAATTTGAACCAATTCAATCTCATATTTTGAAGAAAAAAAAAAGAGGAAAAGTTTTGAAAATTAGGAATTTGTTTGATTTCGATCTTCAATCCATGCATGTAATTTAATTTAAAAGTTTTACTCAATTTAAACACATTTTAGAACATCTATGATTATAAATTAAGTTTTGGTTAAAAATTGAGTTAAGTTGAATTTCTAAGAAATTGATTTGTGTAATTCATAGTTAAGTTGATTTTTGTTAATAATAGAATTGGGTTCTATTTTTATATACATCATGAAATTTCAAGAGTTTGGAAAGTCTAATTCATGTTTTAAAATTGTGGGTTTGATATAAAGAAAATGAGTTAAATCTAAATTTGGACAATTGAAGCATGATTTTGAATAAATGATTTCTAATTGGGAGTGTCTACTAAATTACACAATGGTTCTCCATGATTTAGTACCAAAAACACAAGTTTTGAGGCTTTGAGTATCAACCTTGAAGCTCAAACATAGTTCTGGAAATTCCAGAATTCATGTTATATGCTCGAGCGAGGAAATCTCCGCTCGAGCGTGAAAATAGAGCTCCCAGAAGTTTTGTAAAATTTTACAGTCCGCTCGAGCGATCAAAGTGGCGCTCGAGCGAAGACCCTATTTTCAGCATATGTTGAAAAAAATTGCATTTAATTCACATTTTTATTCCCATCTCTTTCCAAAGCATGCTAGACATGTTTTATGACTCAATAAGAATTAATAAGCTAACAATCAACATTAATTAGTTGATTAAAGAATAAGTCATTAACTTAGTGATACTTGATTGAGAAGCCAAGTGAGGAATTGGTTTATTCAGAGAAAAATGATTTAGTAATAAAAGGGATTTGTGAAATGAGAACCCGATTCATTTGACTAAAGGAAGAATAAGCGTAATGGACCTTCGAATTATTTAGACAGAAAACAAGAAAGTCAAGTTTGATTAAGGGAGTAATATTGCGCTTCAATGTGTATATGTTATGTGTTTGTGTAGGTTACGCGCTATTGTCTCCTTGATCTGTCTGATCTGCTTCTGCTACTATTTGTGAGCAATAACTTAGTAAAGCTATATTCAACTTTATTTATTTTCTGTATGATGAATTAAGATCTATTTTCTAAAATGATATGTTCTGTACACTGAATGATTGTCCAATTTCTGACAATGTATTCGTGGCATCCTTAGCATCATGTGATATCTGTTAGCTGTTACCCGGTATTAGAGGTTCCATTATGGAACTTATTATGTCTGTCATCTGTTACCCGTATTGGAGGCTCTATCATGGAGCTCAGCATGTATATTCTCTATTACCCGGTATCGGAGGTTCTAATGTGGAACTTATTATGTCTGTCATCTGTTACCCGTACCGAAGGCTCCATCATGGGGCTCAACATGTTTATTCTCTGTTACCCAGATCCAAAGGTTCTTTATGGAACTGGTTATTTATAACTACCATATGTTCTGCATCTGTTCTGTTCTGTTAGCGCTAATGGACGTACCATGTATGATTAAGCATGAATTTTGATTTCTGTATTTGATTTGAACAAGAATATGAACATGAAACTGTTTATGAATCTGAATTATGATTTTTGAATCTGGTATGGACATCATTCATTAAAACCCTTTACTCTGTTATTATTCACTGGGCTCTAACTCACTATATTAATTATGTATGTGGGTGATCAGGCGCGTGACCAGGCTTAGAGGCATCTGCCTGGGATCTGTTTTTGTCAGCCAACCTATGTGGCTCCCGTGGAGGTTTCGGATATGTCAAGTGACTATGGCTATGTGACTTTAAGTTTTGTTTTCTTGTTTGTTTAAACAAGTCTTGTGTATTTTGTAAATGGGGCTAAGTCCTTTTTTGTCTAATTTGTATATATATTATGACGTAAGGATGATGTGTATATATGTACATAAAAAGTTTAAAAATTTTCTATCTCATATAAGTCTACACAGCTCAATGGACGTTGTATATTTGTTATTTGCTTCCGCTAGCCCCTAATATTATGTTAATTTGTCTTAGAGGCCTTCGGTAATCCCAAGATTACTGGCCGGTTACGATGCTAAACCTATAGGGGCGGGTTTGGGTCGTGACAATTCCAAAACTATTTTATAACCTTGTTGTACTAAACTAGACCCACTAATAAGATTTCTTCTAACTTCTGGAATATGCCGCACTTCTTTAAGAATTAATGTCTTCCCAGATGTCATCTTCAATTCCACACTACCAACTCTAAGTACTTTTGCGGTTGAATTATTGCCTAGCGTTACACTTCCTTCACTTGACTCCTGATAAGTTTTAAAACATTTCAGATCAAAACAAATATGCACATTAACTCCAGAGTCTAACCACCAATCCTTAATTTCATAAGTAAAATTTACTAAAGAGGAACTATACCTAAAAGATAGTTCAACTTGATTCTCTTCTAACATATTCACTTGAGCCCTTGAATTCCTTTGATTTTGCACTGGTTCGATATTTTTGAAATAACAATCTTTTGCAACATGATTCATCCTTCCACAAACAAAGCAATGCTTGCTACCTTTAACAATGCCCTTGGGTTTGTCACTACTTTGATGAATTGGAGCTAGATTTCTATTTGCATTGAACCGATTGGTTTTGAAGGTTGTGCCCCTAGGTTTAAAATAATTTTGTTAGGTTTTTATTCTTGACAATCCCGTTTGACAAAACTCCTTTCAGTTGTAATTGTATTCATTCTTTTATTTCAGTGAGACTATGAGTTTTAGATGCGAATCCAACCTGAATTGTGCCTTGTAGAGAAGTTTTAGAAGTTAATTCTTTCATGTTTGCCACTTCGCTAACTATGTTAGGGATCGAGCTGCCCGGTCAGCTTGCGAGGGTCCAGGGGGTAGCACCCCTTGGTGGGTTCGGGGCAACGCCCAGGTGGGGTCGAGGGGCAGCGCCCCCAAAGCCAAAAGCAAAATTGCAGTCGAAGTTACTTGTCCGCTCGAGCGGCCGTTTGTGCGCTCGAGCGGAAAATCTTTGGTTCTAGAAATTTGATCACCTGCAAAAGTATTGGGAGTTGTTTTTTCCCGCTTGAGTGGCCATTCCTGCGCTTGAGCATAGATCCGCTCAAGCGGCCATTCCTGTGCTCGAGCAGAGATCGCGAATAAGTTTTCTATAAATATGTGGTTTCATCTGTTTTTAGGGTTACGGCTTCCAGATATTCTTCTTAGATATTAGGGTTTATATTTGGAGTTTCTTTGATATTTGTTTGAGTTTAAATCTAGTTTGAAAGTATACATCAAAGGATTGTTTGTTTCATTCAATACAAAAGAGAGTGTTGTTCTTTGGTGGATTCTGTGGAATTCGGACCTAAAGCTTTGGTGGATTCCGGAGTGGCTCATCGTCGTGGATTCGACATTGGAATTGTGGATTCAACGTTAGGCAAGACAATTCCGAGGTAAAGACAGGGCTCGAAGAGGCACATAGGGGTCGGTTCAATTCGGGCGTAGATTCGCTAGGTAATTAAGAGTACACTTGTGTAATTCCTTTATGTCTTCTTAGTGGATTGTTTTGTGGCTTTTGCCCGTGGTTTTTTATCACAATTGGAGGTGCTCCAATTGTGGTTTTTCTACGTTAAATCGTTGTGTTGATTTGTCTTTGATTGTTTGATTGGGATTGTTATTTACTCGTTAAAATTGATACATAATCACAAATCAATATCTAGGGGATTTCTAGATTTTTCAAATTTCTATTATTGAAATTTCGAGGCCTATTGCTGAAGTTCTTGTTGAAATTCTTATTATTGCGATGGTTATTGTTGCTACTATTTTTATTTTCAATAAGGATTACTGTAACGCCCCAAATTTCTAGCCTAAATGATAATACAACAATCATGGCTCTTTTAAAGAAAACTGAATATAAATCTCCAAACTTACATTACATGATACAGTAGCTCTTTATGCAACAATACATCAATCCAATAACAAGTAAATAAATAAATAATTACCCCCAAGGGTTTACAAATTTCCAAGGCTTAAGCCCGGTTACACAAAACGGTTATTCAAACCCACACAAATACAGCCCTTGGCTTACAAAGCAGAGTCACACAAAATGAGAGTATTGTACTCCCAACACACATACTTCTACGCCCCTAGTTGGGTGAAATCACCACATCTTTTCCTGCACAAAAATCCCGTAGGGTGAGCATAAAGCCCAATAGAGAATTCTTAACAAAGTATATACATTTTATACAAGTCTCAAGAGATGAAATGCACAAGCCATGCTATGCCCTTTTTGAAGATAAATTACATTTTCATCTTTTGAAAACCATCATGCTCAATGATGTCATGCAATTTCAATTGTTCAAAACTTGACAATTTATTTCAAGGGCGGTAAATACGTCTTTGGTAATCCCTAGGCTGGTGTCTGCAAGTAGACTATACGAGTACTACCAAATTGTCATTATTACCGGTATTAACTAGAAGGCTTGACACCTATCCACGCGGATTTTCCGTCTTTCACTCCGGACCCGCAGACCAACTTATTCAATATCATCTATCCCACCTATCAAGACTTACCAACATATTTACCCCAAAACCATTTCATGAAAACTTATTTCTCAACATTCTTTTCTCAATGCAAGTTTTCAAATCAACCTTCAAAGTCTAATGTAATAAAATGAAATGATATGCCAATTTCACAAGATGAACATAAATACTTTTATTCCAATTCATCATTCAAGGGATAACACAATTTCCTCTTCTCAAGTATTCTCAACAATTTAGTCATTTCAAGACTATATCAACATTCTGAATAACCATTTCTAAAATGAACAACAATTCTCATAATCCACAAAATTAATCATTTATATAAATATAACTAAGAAATTTTCTAAATATCATTTATTTTGGCACATAAAAATAAATATAACAATATTACCCATGGATTTTCAATCTCTTTTAAAATCCTCAATTTCTAGGTTTTTTCACCAAATTACACAGCTCAAATCTTTTGAAAGAAAACTCTCAAAAATAATCTTTTCTTCAATCAACAAAGATCAAAACCCATAAGATCATTTTAAAAGAACAAGAGGCAAACCCACTTTCAAAATCGCTCAACTTCTTAAATCAAAATAAATTTTCAGAAGCTATCAAAGGATGATTTCGAAAATCATCTAGATCTTGCAAAAATATATATATAACTCAAAGAAAATCCCTACCTCAAGTTTTGAAGAGAAACTGAGATGAAACTCCAAAATCTACAGTGTCGAAACTCGATCTCCACCGTACACAATGAAGCCCTCGAGGTGATAACCAACTTTGATGAAGAGCTTAGGCCTAAATCCCAATGGATTTGGAGAAATCAAAGAGAGAAGATGACTTCGAGGGAGAGAAGTTCTAGATCTGGAAATTTGGAGAGTTTTAGAGAGAGAGGGGGCTGCAAAAAGTGATCTGAAACCCTAATTTACAGACTGATATAACAAGGTCGCTCGAGCGTGAAATACACTTTCTCGTAAGCAATTTTGAATGCATTTTGGATTTTCGCTCGACCTCCAAAGTTGACCGGGTGAAAATCGAGATCGCTACATTTACCATAGGTGGCTTCTCTAATGGTTTAGGCAAACTAGCTCTATGTTTCTCTTCCACCCTAAGGGAGTTTAAAGTTTGAGTCAAGGAAAGCTCTCCTTGTTTGTGCCTAAGAGACTGGGCAAACTTTATCCAAGATGGAGGTAGTTTATCAATAAGACATGACACTTTGAAATCTTCACTAAAAATTGTCCCACTTTTTTCAGCACCCCTCAAAAGTTCTTGAAATTCATGAATTTGTTCGCCTATAGGTTTTTCATCTAACATTTTGTAATTGTTGAAAGTCGAAACGGTAAACCTATTTATGCTAGCATCATCTATCCTATACTCAACCTCTAGTGTTTCCCAAAGCCCTTTTGCAATTTTAGTAGCATTAAGATACACATCATAAAGATGGTCTGACAGGGCACTAAGAATTTTATGGTAACAGTGATATTCAATTTGCTCTTCTGTCATCCAAGACGATGTTTGGTCTGGGCTAGGCTGAGAGTTGTCAATAGCAGAAAATAGCCCTAAGACAGTAAGCCAATAACGCACTTGAGTTTGCCATCTCCTAAAATGTTCTCCACCAAATTTTCCCCGTTTAGAAGTGTTAGCCTCCTCCATTCTGGCCATGAGACTAGATATTTAACAAAGCTAAGGGCAAGCAATTTGTTCACAATAACGAAGGCAATTGTAAGGCTTTATAAACTTTTAATATTTGACCTGCTGATATACAAGAACCATAAACTGTTTTAACACAAAGATTTGTTTTTATTTTTTTAAAAATTTTTCCTATATATAAAATAAAATTTGTTCTTACTGATTTTCTATTTAAAGTTGCTTTAGAATGTTACCACATTAGCACAAAGAAACACATGTAGCAATTAAATAATTGTAAACTAACACAACAATTAAATAATGAACACCAAAGGTACACAAATTATATAGCACTGTAATATGCAAGATTGTAAAACAGAGTAGAAATCCTAAAGCATGTAAATATAGAGTACAACAGAGAAAATAAATTTAACAGTAAATCTGGCTTGTGAGAACCTGAGAGGCGTGTGGTCATTGTCCTAAAGCAACTGATCCTCCCTACGTGAAGGTGTTAACGGATGACAGCAGCTCCAAGATTCAACTGGTAATGCTCACAACCTTCCTCGTCTGATGCTCACGTACACCAGAGGATAAGAACCACATCTCGAATTGGAATTGCCCACAAATAGCAAATAATAGAGAAGGGAGCTTTTGAATGATAATAAAATTTTTGGGAATAAGAGAGTATGTTTTTTTCCTGCCTCAAGCTTTGGAAAACCGTTGGGTATAAATAGGAGTGAAAGTCTTGAATCTCCAACACTCAAATTGAATAATAATTATAATATGATCTAATGAAAATGTACCAAGTTTTATTTGGTCTAACAGTTTCACATGTTTATTGTCATTAAAGATAATAATAGAATTTATGATAAAATATATTAAAAGAGTTTTATATAAAACAGTTTGTCACGGTAAAAAAATGATTTAGTTTTAAATTCTTAATCAATTACAAGTTTTGAAACTTACAATCAGATTTTCCAACACGCTTTCCACACTCAAAGTCCTCAACATGTTTTGGAGCCATTGGGATTTTCAAGAACATTGAAATTAGTTATGCATATATATAATGTTGGGTGGCCACTCTTCTTAGCTGGCCTTCTTTATAAAAAAAACAGAAATATAGGAAAGGTGTTCACATGTGACATAACCTGTTCCATTATAGCAGGCACTAGGGTACCCCACTTTGATAGAGCTTGTTGGTTCATTTTAATTTTTGGAATTATAGGTGATTTAATTCAGTATCAAAGTTTTGGGTTTTAAAGATTTTAGTTGTTGTTTGTCTCCTTTGGTGTAAGTAATGATTTAACATACTCACCTCCTCGTAAGATAAAAGAGTTGAGTTTCTCTTCGGTCTAAAATTTATATTTGAGGGTATTGTTCAGGTTCGTGAGATTTACCATGAGTTTCATTTTGACAATCAAATAATTCATTTTGTAAAACTTTTCATTTATATCATTCTATTTTATCGTATTGTTTCTGGAAAAAAAAAAAAAAGATTATCTATTTTAAAAAACATACTTTTTTATTTATTTTTTTGTGTGAAAACAAACATAATAAAATGAAGAGGCTACAATCATTGGTTCGATTTAATTTTTTTCATATATATGAAGGACTTTACAAAACGAATGTTTGGATCATTGAAACGGAAACCGTGGTGAACTCTATGGGCCCGGACAACATCCTCCCATTCAAATGTGGATTGAAAAGAAGTCAACCCTAATATTAGGACTGTGCTCAATGTATACCAATTTGCCTGCTAACCATAATTTTATTTGATCCGCAATTTAAAATTTATAATCTATTTTTGAAACCGCCTCACCCCACCATACTTAATATATATATATACATCTAATAAAATATTAAAGTAAAAATCAATGTGAGAGAGATTTGAAATGTGAAATTTAATACAAATTAATGTCATATATGAAAAGTATTACGTAAAATCAATTAGTGCTATATGTAAGAAAAATATTACGCAAATTAGCATTATATATTAAACAAAAATTTAATAATTGCTTTATGCAATCAACTAACAGGTTGAACCGTTCAAGCTGTGGTTTGGTTATGGATAGCAAATTTGTCCATCTACTATCCATGGTTTAGTTTTAATTTTATCCTCAAACCATACTAAACTGCACACACCATACCCAATATATATGAGCTCCCCTCAAAACTCTATTTTCTCCATAAATCTCAAGACTCTATTTTGTGAGTCCCATCTCCATGACGGTAATCCAACCATTCATCTCGTAGGCCTCGAAGTGAAGAATATACCTGTAAAAAATTAGCTTAATCGGACATCGATAAGCACACTATCTTATCATATTTTATTTTATAAAATGAATGATTTTGGTTTTAAATCATATTTACGATCATTTTCATAAAATAAATCACGATTAATTGGTGTGTCTATCGATTTCTGATGAAATTGATTTTTTGCATGTATGTTTTGGAAATTATTTAAGACCTACAAAAAACTCCCACAATTGTACCACACAATAATGTGGTATCATATGTATCAACTTTTGATTTGTTACACATGCAATGATATAGGGTCCAACTCCCTTGGCACATCATTGTGAGCAGTGGTGGAGTCAGGAAATTAAGTTAGAGGGGGCATTATTAATTATAATTTTTTATTTAAAAAAAATCATGATCAACATTAAGATAATAATAATTTTATGAGCTAAATTTAAGTATAAAAAATTACATATTCATTATTAATAGGAACAAATTAAAATTCTATAGTAGTGTAGAATAGCTTGGTGCGGAATGGTTTGCAATTTTAGCACAAAAAACTATAGATCAAAATTCTTAATTTTAGAAAATAAAAACACATTCTCTATAGCATAAATTGTTATAAAATTTATTTAATTTTTATTTGACAGAAAAATATTAAAGAGATGACATTGCTTATAAATGATGTGTTTTGAATGAAAATTATTAAATAGTTAGAATACCATAGCATTGCCTACGTGATCTTCAAAGTATGGGAATTCACAAATCACACTAAATAATCTGTCAACTGTCTGAAAATAATGAGTTCATTATATCCAATTTATAAGATTTTTCGATATACTATTGGCATAAACTATTATATAAATAATACCACATAGTGCTATCAAAGTATCAAATAACTACTTATTGTGAACAATACAATAAACCCTTAACCCAAAAATATGCTAAGAAAAAAAAAAAACATTTTGTATATGACAACAACACAAAAAAAAAAAAAAAAATCAAAACTAAAGGGGAGGGGCACGTGACCCCCTAGGCCTTCTTTCCCTCCACCATTGATTATGGATCTAAAAGTGTGGGTCTCTATTATTGCTCATATGTTTTTTATTTCAAGGCCTACAAGATAAACAGTTCAATCACTAGTGAGACTCCACGAACCCACAAGATAAAGTCTTGAGAGTTATGGCGAAGATGCAATCTTGAAAAGAGCTGCTCCCAATATATAAGTGTTATGCTCTGGTACACATCCTTGTATAACTAAGACATTTTGACATTTGTAATTGAATCCTTTGTGCTATAACTATAAAATAAATAAATAGTTATAATCAAACATCACAATATATATAATTAGGACATAATCAAATCAAACCTAAGTCATAATCAAAGACTATCAACATTGTAATTAGGGACATATGACACACACCAATGATGTACAATAGAATTTCCCTATAAATATACGGAGTTGGAGTCACTGTTGTTCGGCTTGCACAACAGTAACTGTTATGCGGCTTGTGGAAATTATTTCGAATTTTATTTTAATGATCTGAACCGTTTAATTTTTAAATAAAATTGAGTAAAAAATAAATAGAAAAAAATCAAGTTGATCGGATATTGATGAAACCCTACATCAATTCACATTTGTATTCAGTTTAATACTTATATATTTATTTTTGGGCGAATTACACTAACAGTCCCTATAATTTGATACTTATGTCACATTGGTCCTTGACCTTTCAATTATTATACATTTGACCATGAATTTTGAATCTCGTTCTAAATAAGGACAATTGAAGACATTATTATTGCAGTTGAATTGCAAAGTCGTCATACAACTTATTTTGTACTGGTTAACTTATATGCTATTTGAAATATAATGGCCTTTTTTTAATGAATAATGTTGGAATTTTTTTGATTATAAAGTTCTGTTTGATTTGGTTTTCAAAATCTATTTTCAGAAATTTTTTCTAAGAAACTAATAATTAAATTGGTGAAAAAAAATTAAAAATAAATCATTTTTATATTTATCTTTTGGGAGGGTATAAATAAATTTTTTTTGATATTTATTTTCATTAAATTAGTTTTATTTTTTTAAAAGTTAAATATGACGACAACTTTGATATCATTATTAAACTAATCCATTAAATCGAAAAATCTAAAACTAAAAATATTTCATATATTAAACATATCGATTATACATTAAATGCCTAATAACCATTCATTAAATAATAATCATCAAAAAATTATCTGTTAATAATAAATATAACCATCTATTACATGATAATTATCTAAAAATAATAACAAAAACAACTACACATTACATGATTATCATCCAAACACATACTAAAAATTAATTTAGTAAAAATATAAAAATATAAAAGATTTATCATTTTTATATAATTTTATCTTTAGTAAATAGAAATAATTTTTAAAAATTTAAAATTAATTTTTTGACATTTATTTTTGTCAAACAAATTTATATTTTATCAAATTGATGACTTGCTCTTGGAATAGAGCAACAATGTCTTCAATTATTCTTATTTGAAATAAGATTCAAAATTTATGATGAAATGTATCACAATTGAAAAGTTATGGACTAAAGTGACACAAGTCTCAAACTACAGAGACCGTTAGAATAATTCGCAATTTATTTTTTATATATATACAAACGTGAGTTGATGAAAGGTCTATTTATATCCGATCAATTTAATTTTTTACAAATATATTTTACTCAATATTCTTTAAATAATAAATTATTCAAATCATTAAAATAAAATTCAAAATAATTCTCAAGAATTGCACAACAGATAGATCCTAGATATACATATTGACCGACAAAATAGAGTACAGATTAATTAATAGTTGCATTAATAGGCCTGAACTAATATGCTATATATTTATATTTATATTATAAATAAATAAAATAGAGTACAGCTACTCTCTCTCTCTCTCTCTCTCTCTATAATCTTAGTGAGATTTGTATGCAGTGTGACGAAGATTTGCAGGTCACATGCATTTCTTTATAATTATTTTACACACTTCACATGTATGTATCTATCTGTATGGTTTTGTTGTTTGTTTTGTGAGCAATAATACTATGCAAATTAATAAAATATATATATATTTTTTATTTTTAAATTTAGGACTTAAGCACTGATTATATTTTTAAATTGCCCTGATTCAGAATTCAGAACTTTTTATAGCATAACTCATCAGTAATTTTTTATATAAGATTTTCTAATTTATTTATTTATTTATATTTTTACTATTGTTTTTTGGATAAATTACACTGACATCCCTTGAGATTTTTATTTAATATAAATTTTTCCTCACGTTTGAAAAATTACACTCACCCTCTTATCAGATTAAAATGACATATTTATCCCTTAACCTTTATATATAAAATAATAAAATAATACTGATATTTTGTTCATGTCATTTCAAGAGAAATAACAATTATCTTCTTTGGTTTAACTCACACAAAAATATTTTTTTTTTATATATTTTTCGCGTATATTTATTTTTACAGAATGTTTTTTTTTTTAATATTTTTAATATTTTTTAGATATACGTAATCTGAATATACTTAAGAAGTATATTATTTTGTGATTTTTTTTAAATTCACCAAATATAAAATATAAAAATTCAGTAATACTGAAACAAATGTGAATGGCGATATTTGGTAATATTGTAATAAATATGGATGAATAGACGAGAAAGAAAAATAAAAGTGAAAATAAAAATGAAAATTTTTATTCAAATATGAAAATTTATACAAAAAAATCATAAAAATGTTGTGATAGTAATGTTGTAAATATAAATCATGTTTATGGGTATTTTGTTTTAAAGTGAAAGGTCACCATTAAGTTATATCATTGTGTTTGAAAATTTTATATAAAATTTATGTTTGTATATCATCACTCAATAAAAATATGTTCAGATATAATTTAATGATGAAAAGTTGTATAATATAGTTATGATGATAAGAAAAATGGCAACATAGTTATTTAAAAAAATTTAGTGTATGACACTAGTAATTCAGATGACAATTTATAATGAGATTACAAATCTCAAGAAGAGGAATATAAATTTTTAAACGTGAAGGAAATTCATATTAAATAGAAACTTAAAGGGATGCCAATGTAATTTACCATTGTTATTCGACCTGTCCCGGAAGTTTCAAAAACAAATTTGCTGAGGACATAGAGAGAAAAGAAAAGAAAAAAATAAAAAAAATCACAGAATACTACAGACATTAAAAACAATCACAAAATAAACACAATGGTTATACACCCTTTTGTCTATTATGTGACTTTTCCGTGTCGCTAGCAATTCTCTTTCAAAAAAAATCTCTTATTATAATCAGTTTTGTTCTAACTTTGTCATTTCTGACTGAAATAAAAGGCCCTTTCTTATAAATATATTAAATGTCTTTTAACTCCAACTTTGTAATCGGATTCAATCAACTCCAAAAATTAAAGGGCAAAGTTATTTTACCGATCTTCGATATTTGAAAATAATCATATAAGCTCATGTGATTTGTGAACAAAAACTGTGTGAGGGATTTTCCGATCACACTGTCCTCCTTAGTTATCCAGCTGTAGAACACAGGCAGAGTAGATGGCACCCTGTAATCTGCACAGAAAGAAAAGGCACCGGCGGTGGCTCTTCCACCCGGGGGCACTCGCGACGATCCAGTCAATATCTCTCAAAGATAAATCAAGTACTTAAGTAACTGCTCAAGACTTCAAATTGCGTACCTTAGACCCGCCGGGGTGCCTCTCTTTTATAGTAGAACTTTCTCCTAGCCCACTAGAAGTTTCACTCCTATGGACTCTCATTCAGTTAGGATTCTTCCGGATAGTTAGGGATAAACTCTACAGGAGTTCTTATCCTTATCTATTCTGAAGTCTTTCCTCATTCTAGGACTCTTGTCCTTTATCTGCTTACTTCGGACTCCGATTTCTTCGGAGTGAACCTCGGCATTCTGAGATAACCTCGGCACGCCCGAGATCACGTCAGCACAATTCACCTTACCACGTGTTGGTACTCTGAAAATACAGCCCCACAACTGCCCCCTAGGTTCTATTACCTCGGCATTCTGAGGTGATGGAACCTATAACGTCCTTTCTTCCGTTACCTCGGCGTATGAACCCTTCAGCCGAGATCATTCTCTTTAGGCCGACATGCCTTCATCAGAAAACCAAGAGTTCAGACGGATTCTGTCACGCGCATGAGCTGTCATGCATCATTCCTCAACCGTTTGGCTGACGTGTTTTTACCTCATTGATCCGTGCTAGCGACGCCTGTATGGCGTCTTTTCTCCGCTGCGCCGTCTGACGCCTGCGTTGCTCCAGGCGCATTAAATGCTTTTTTGCCGCCTGTTTTGAGTTTTGACAAAACTCCTCATTCTCTCTTTGGCCTTTTCACTTTTGCCTTTGACGTTTTGCTCTCTTGTGTTTTCTCTCTCTGGAATTCTCTTTCTGCGAATCCGCCATTGTTCCAAATTCTCAAGCTCTGCAACCTTACTCATTTGATCCTTTTGGTGAAGCTCTTGCCATCGCCTGACTTCGGCGAAACTCGTTTCGGCTCTACTTCTCTGGTAAGCTACTGTTCTCTTTGTTTTCGATTTCATCGAAGTTCTTTCATCTTCTTGCTGCCATTACTGTACTACTCTTGCATTTGAACTGCGAATCATTCGTCTGAATGCGTCTCACTTCTTGATTTTTACACGTGTAATAAGCATTTGCACTGTTTCACCTGTGTTCTTGGCCTTCCACCCTTTATATTCTTGAATCTGAAACTGCGCTTCGTTTTCTGCTTTGTTGTGTCTTTTCCAGATCTATTCCTTCCATCTCTGTAATTCTTAGGTTTTGGGTTTTGATTATAGAACCATTGATCCTTAGTGCAAACTGAAACGAACCTTATCTGTAGTTACCCCAATTTGTGGCCGAGGTTCTTATAACCCTTCTCAAGTAATTTTCTTCTGAAACCGAGCCTTTCTTAACCTAGCCGACGTGATGGGTATGTGGAGGAATCGAGTGAACACACCAACCAAACTAGAGTATTTTAGGCAAGAGTTTTCCATCCCACCCGATGTTCAACTGAGACTGGCTGGGGATGATGACTCTATCATGCCCACTGATGACACCATGCCCTTCCCAGTTGTTGCCTTTGCCGAGTGTGGACTTCGGCTTCCACTCAATCCACTTTTTCGCGAAGTACTCCATTTCTATAGGTTGAACCCAATGCAGCTCACTATCAATTCTTACAGAGTACTTAACGGTGTCATAGCCCTAGCTAGGCAGAAGAATGCTAGGATCACCCTGGCCGACTTTCAATATTGTTACACCATGTGCCCCCTGGATCTGAAGGAAAAGGGGTTCGTTTACTACCTTAAACCCAGGTCTACTAAATATAAAATCATAGCCAACCTCCCAGACTCCAACAAGGGAGCTGGGGATGATTACTTAATCGCTTCTGGCAATTGGGAATTTGGACCAGATGAAGACGTCCGTATTTTCCCTCTGCCCCGAACAGTGCAGGAGGGAAAGGGTAAGAGCCCTGTGTCATTTACTTACTTGTTTCCTTATCAAGTCTTCAGTACTTTGTCTGTGCTTAACCTCTGTTTGTTCGTTTTTGCAGACCTTCATCAGCCACCCAAAAGCTTTCGTCAAAGCTACTTCCCCAGCGAGGGTTTGAAGAAGCTCTTAGGCCTTCCCCTCCACGAACGCAAAGCCCCTGTGGTGCTCAATTACATTCCCCATCACAGATCAACTCTGCCTGACGTTCCAAAGCAAAAGAAGAAGAGCCATTCCACCCTTACTGCGACAACCCAAGGCGCCTCTTCATCAAGAGCAGATCAAGGCTCCTCCTCCGTCCCAGCCGATCTTCCTTCAACCTCGGCTCCCTCCTTGACCCTAATTCCTGAAAGGAAACGTCGACGTAGACTTGTCAAAACAGCCGAGATGGTTCGCCGAAGGCCCGTTGTTCAGGATCTTCTCGCTGACCTCCCCACCGACGTGGATGCACCACCAGCTCAACCTTTGTCACCACCAAAACCCCCAAGAGTTAAGAAGCCCAACCAAAAGCCAAAGCTACTGACGCCGAGGCTGAAGATAATATTCCCCTGTCCCAGCGGGCTGTGGGTAAGAAATCTGCTCCTACCTCCGCCAAAAGACCGGCCGACGCTCCCCACCACAATCCTCCCAGCTCAAGAAGCCGAGGTCCTCGTCTGCGACGACCTCGGGCTCCAAGAAGCCCGACGTTCCATGGGCCCCAGATTTCACTCTGGAAGACAGGCCGATCATGGCTTCTGAGAGTGCTGATGACATTAACGTTGCAGTTGGTCTCAGCATAGCACTGCTGCTGCCAAATGACTTGGAGCGGAATGCATCATACAGTCAGGAAGAAAATTATGCCCTGATGCTCCAACACTCAGTCCAGGTAAGTGTCCTTGCTTGGTACTCTTGTTCTCTTTCGGTATTAAGCTTGGACTATTTTCTAACACTCTGAAACAATTTTTTCCTTGTGCAATGTCAGGCCGTTCAGCATGCCCATTCTCTGTCCATGCAAGCTTATGAGAACAGAAAAGAGATGGCTGATCTGAAGAAAGAAATTGCTGCCTTGAAAAAGGAGAGCAAATCTTTCAATCAAAAATGAGGAAATTAGAGGATCAAGCCGAGGCTGCAACCAAAGCCCGATCTCTCGCCAAAGAAAAAATTGAAGCGGCCGAAGCTATCACAAAGGTTGCTGAAGCTGAGAAGAGGGACGCCGAAGTGAAAAGGGCCCAGGCTGAAAAGGAGCTTGAGGAGGCCCTGTCCACCAAGAAGGCCGAGATCGCTGCAGCCGAGGACAAGGCCTATGCCCAAGGCATGGATGATGTAGCTGAGGACTACAAGGCGCAAGTTAGGCAGGCTTGCAACAGGGGCTTCTCCCTTGGTTGGATGTCCTTGGCCAAAAAACTTGATCTTCCAGCTGATTCACCATGGCGCAAGGCCGAAGCCATCCCTCTGCCCTTTCCTCCTCTTCAACCCTCAACTCAGGTTGAGGAAGAAGTTGCATCTGAAGCTGAAGATGAAGACAACGATGATGATGGTGCCTTGGTGAGGAAATCCAAGGATGATTCTGAGGCCAAGTCCCCTCCTCGTTCTGAACAAGTCATGGACTTGACTACAGATGAAGAGGGTGATTTGGTTAAGGGAGCACCCAAGGACCTTTTTACTGGCCATTTATCATCGGACCTTCTTTTGGCTGAGAGAACTGTCGAGAAGACTTTGGCCGAGATTGATGCCGAAGTGGCTGCAGAAAAGGAGGACGAGGTTGTCGCCGAAAAAGACGCCGAGGTTGTTCTCCAGGAGACTTCCGAGGTGGAAATCCAAACCGTCCTCAAGTTTGAAGAATCCCAACCCTGATGTCTTTTCTTTTTTTACTTTGTACTTACTTTCTCTTGCATTTTTGAACAATGCAAGCTTTCTTTTTATGGCCGATGTGCCTCTCTTTGTTACTTGTGAACAATTTACTTTTGCTAGGCCATAGTGCCTTCCTTATATACAACTGCAGTTGTTTTTCTTGAAATGTTTGTGGATTCTTCTTCTTCATGACTTCTTTTTATGCAATCACCTCAGGGTTGAATACCTCGGGTAATCAATCGTATATTATTCCTCGGCTATATTCTGACCTTAGCTTAACTTTAACTTGTAAATTGCTACAAATTTCAACAAGTGTTAAGGAATGTTCTCAGTTTAACAACTTGTAAATTGCTACAAATTTCAACAAGTGTTAAGGAATTTCTCAGCTTAACAACTTGTAAATTGCTACAAATTTCAACAAGTGTTAAGGAATTTCTCAGCTTAACAACTTGTAAATTGCTACAAATTTCAACAAGTGTTAAGGAATGTTCTCAGCTTAACAACTTGTAAATTGCTACAAATTTCAACAAGTGTTAAGGAATGTTCTCAGCTTAACAACTTGTAAATTGCTACAAATTTCAACAAGTGTTAAGGAATTCCTCGGCTTAACTGCGGCTAGACATTACTGTCTTATCTCTGCCCCCAATGTGAACCTAAGTTCCACTTGGGTTCTCATTGCTCGTAAGAAAAAAGCACAAATACCACTATGCATGGTTTTATAAATTCTCGAAAATCTTGCTGAGATTTTATTGATCACATCGGCGAAAAAAAAAACAACATCTAATGATAGAAAAACTTTAAATTACAAGTGTTCCATGGCCTAGGCAATGCTTTGCCTTCATTATCTTCTAGCCGATAAGCCCCATTCCCCAATACCGAGGTAATTCTGTAGGGTCCTTCCCAGTTTGGGCCAAGCTTGCCCTCTCTGGGATCCTTCTTGTTGCCGACGACTTTTCTCAGGACTAGGTCGTTGACTTGAAAATCCCTTGGATTGACCTTCTTGTTGTAAGCTCTGGCAAGCTGTTGCTGGTATGCTGCAAGCTGGACTGTAGCTTTCTCTCTTCTTTCTTCTAATAGATCCAGATCTCGGGCTAAGAGCACATCATTAGTCCCATTTTCAACTCCCTGGGTTCTGATTCCTGGGATGCCGATCTCCAATGGAATGACTGCCTCTGTGCCATAAGTCATGGCGAAGGGGGACTCCCCTGTTGATCTTCTCGGCGTAGTGCGGTATGCCCAAAGCACATTGGGCAGCTCGTCTACCCACTTTCCTTTTGCTGCTTGCAGCCTCTTCTTTATCCCATCCAGAATTACTTTGTTCGATGCTTCTGCCTGCCCATTGCTTTGGGGAAAGCTTGGTGTGAAAAGTAATTCTTTATCTTGTACTTTGCACAAAAACTTTTGATGAGTTTGCTGTCAAACTGTGTTCCATTGTCAGCAACTATTGCCCTTGGAATCCCAAATCTGGTTATGATGTTTCTCCAGATGAAGTTCTTTACATCCACATCTCGGATCTTGGCAAGAGGCTCTGCTTCTATCCACTTTGTGAAGTAATCTGTTGCCACCAGTAAGTACTTCCTCTGCCCAGTTGCTTGGGGCAATTGTCCAACGAGATCCATGCCCCATTGGGCAAACGGCCAGGGGCTGGAAACCGGGTTCAGGTCGGCAGCTGGCTGATGTATCAAAGGTGCAAACCTCTGGCACTGTTCACACTTCTTCACATAGGCCTCTGCATCCTTTTGCATATAGGGCCACCAATACCCCTGGGTAATGGCCCTGTGAGCTAATGATCTGCCCCCTGTGTGGCTTCCACAAACTCCTTCATGAATCTCAAATAAAAAGTCTTCAACCTGAAGAGGGTGTACACATCTTAAAAGAGGTCCAGTGAAGGACCTTCTGTAAAGATGTCCTTCAGCAGTCAGGCTGAATCTTGCCGACTTCAATCTGACTTTGTGTGCCTCCTTCCGGTCTTCAGGCAGCTTTCCTTCCTTCAGGAATGCAACGATCGCATCCATCCAGCTTGGCCCCATGTCCACACACATTGCCTCCTGCTCTGTGTTCTGTGGTTCTATGCTCGGGCCCGACATGTAGTCAATCATAATTGTCCTTGTCTTTCCTGTTCGCATTGAACTCGCCAGGTTAGCCAACGCATCGGCGTGGCTGTTATCATCTCGGCTTACTTGAAGCAGTCGGCAGTTCTGAAACAAGGCTGCTAGTCTGATGACCTCTTTTGCATACGCCGACATCCTTTCGTCTCTGGTTGCAAACTCTCCCGTAGACTGATTCACTATCAGTTGTGAATCACAAAAGATTATTACTTCATCTGCTTCTGCTGCTACTGCCAGCTTCAGTCCAGCAATCAACGCTTCATACTCCGCCTCATTGTTCGAGGCTTTGAAGCCTAGTCGTATGGACTGCTCCAATATTTCACCATCGGGTGATATCAACACTATTCCTGCCCCTGCCCCCTGCCGGTTTGAGCTCCCATCAACAAACAGTTGAAAGGAGTCGCCGATGTAAATGCTGCAGGGCCTGAGTTTTTGCTTCCTTGTCTTTAGCCCTTGGCTGGACTTCTCCCTCCTTATTTAGGCATCGTTCATCTCGGCTCAACGGAGCTTGATGTTCGATGTGTTCTGGTGAGAACTCGGCCACAAAGTCGGCCAAGACTTGGCCCTTAATTGCTGTTCTCGGCCTAAACTCCAGGTCATATTGGCCCAAGGCTACGGCCCATCTTGCTATTCTTCCAGTCAAGTCTCCTTGTTGCAACAAGGATTTCAGCGGGTGCTCTGTTAGTACCACAATCTTGTGGGCCTGAAAGTAGTGGTTTAACTTCTTTGAGGCCATTACCAAGGCCAGCATTAACTTCTCCAGTGGTAAATACCTTGTTTCTGCGTCGGCCAAGGTTTTACTCACGTAGTATACAGCTTTTGCTCTCCCTTCTCTTCTCGGACTATCACAGCACTCACTGCTTGCTCTGAAACTGCTAAGTACAAAAACAGGTCATCCCCAGGTTCAGGTGTTGAGAGGACTGGAGCCGTGGTAAGATACTTCTTTAGGTCGGCCAATGCGGCTTCGCATTCCTCAGTCCATAAAAAATCTGTGGCCTTTTTTACCAGATTGAAAAAGGGCTTACATTTGTCCGAACTTCGGCTTATGAATCTGTTTAGGGCTGCGGCCCTTCCAGTAAGCATTTGGACCTGCTTCGCCGAGGTTGGACTCTGAATCTCCAAGATTGCCTTGATCTGATCTGGACTGGCTTCGATTCCCCTTCTAGTTACTAGGTATCCCAAGAACTTACCGGATCCGACTCCAAAAGCGCACTTCGATGCGTTGAGTCGGAGCCGATATGTTTTGAGTATATCGAAGACCTCTGTCAGGTCGGCAAGATGGTCCTTTGTTTCCTTGGTCTTCACGACCATGTCATCAATGTAGACCTCTACTGTTCGGCCAATCAAGTGCTTGAACATCTTGGTTACCAACCTTTGGTAAGTTGCTCCTGCGTTTTTCAGCCCAAAAGGCATAACTCTGTAACAGTACAGACCTTTTGGGGTGATAAACGCTGTTTTCTCCTCGTCTGGGGGGTACATGGCTATCTGGTGATACCCCCTGTAAGCATCCAAAAAACTCATCCTCCCGTGGCCAGACGTGGCGTCGACTAGCTGGTCAATCTTTGGCAGAGGGAAGCTGTCCTTGGGGCATGCTTTGTTCAAGTTAGTGAAATCTACGCAGACTCTCCACTTACCATTCTTCTTCTTCACAACCACGGTGTTCGACAGCCATGTAGGATAATTGGCTTCTCTTATGGCCCTGGCCTCCAGAAGTCTGTCCACCTCCTCCTCCACTGCTTCGACGTGTACCAACGTCGGTCTTCTGGCCCGTTGTATCACAGGTTTGGCCGACCTGTCAACATTGAGTCTGTGACATGTGACCTCGGGGTCAATGCCAGGCATTTCATAAGGTGTCCAGGCGAACACCTCAATATTTCTTCTCAGAAAGGTCTCCAGCTCTCTTTCTTCTTCTTCGGCCAATCCTGAGCCGAGAAGAAAGTAGCGTTCCTCATCGCCCTCCTGGATGAGGACTTTCTTCAGTACTTCCTCACTTTTCTCGGCCGGCTCCTTGCCGACATCATCCAGGACCTTCATGTCCTTTTCTTCAATTTCTGCCTTTTCTGGCTCTCGAATGCTGCAGGTTAACTTCATTGCTGCCATGGAGCAATTTTTCGCCTGCAGCTGATCTCCTCTTATTTCCTCAATCCCATGTTCTGTTGGGAATCGTAGCAGTTGATGCAATGTTGAGGGAACTGCCCCCATTGCATGCAACCATGGCCTCCCCAGTATAATGTTGTAAGGCGATGGAGTGTCAATCACAATGAACTCCGTCTCAATCCCTTTCGTTCCAGCTTGCACCTCCAAGGTTGTTGCGCCTAATGGCCATGTCGGCGTTCCATTGAAGCCGACCATCGGGCTGTTGGAATGCTGCATGTCGTCCGGGTGCAGGCCTAACTCCTTGTAACATCTGACATACATGATGTCACAGGAACTGCCTTGATCAATCAAGATGCGTTTCACCTGGCATTCCCCGACCTGGAGGGATACTACCAAAGCATCATTGTGCGGGTGTTGGACCATATCTAGGTCGGCTTCTGTGAAGGCTATCACTGGGCCTTGGCATTCTTCAGCCCGAGGTCTTTTCAGCCCTACCTGGTTGACGTGCTGTAGGTGTTTGACCCTCTGTGTCTCCCCCCTTAAGTCGTTTTCACTCACCCTTGAATGGATCACATTAACCACCCGAGGTCCGCCTACAGGTGGTTGCTGTGCTGGGGGAGGCGGGGCTGCTGGTGCTTGAGGCAAACGTGCCTGTGCTTCTCTTGTCTTGGCCTCATCCACTAGGTCTCTCAGATGGCCTTGCCTCACAAGATCCTCCAAATGTGCTTTAAGGGCTCTACAACCCTGAGTTGGGTGCCCTTCTTCATTGTGGTAAGCACAACGCCTACCAAGATTCCTCCCCATAAACTCTCCTGGTGCCATTGCTGGCGCTCTGAAGTAGGGTTGATTCCGAATTTGGTCAAGAACTTTGTGGACCGGAATTCGGAACACCGTTGTTACTGCCTGTTTGGCTCTCAACTCTGTCTCTTGTTTGTTGGGTGCATTGTTACCTCGGCCTCGCTTCGGCGAGCCGTGGTCTTTTTCTTGCTTTGTCTCCTTACTCCTCGATGTATCCTCCTCGGCTCTGGCATACTTCTCAATTCTCGCCATGAGCTCTTCCATGCTCTTTGGCAGTGTCTTTGCCAAAGACTTCCGCAGTGAACAATCATCCTTCAGGCCGTTCTTAAAAGACACGACCGCCACCTCCTGGTTGCATTCAGGTATACGATTGAACACCTCGTAGTACCTTTTTGCATAAGCCCTAAGGCTTTCGTCTTTGCTGATCTTCAGAGCCATCAATGCATCCACCCTCAATGGCTGCAGTTTGTTTGTAATGAACCTGGCCACAAACATCTCGGCCAGACCTTCCCAGCTCTTCACGCTTCCTTTCGGTAATTTGTGGAACCAGTCTGATGCGATCTCCCCGAAGGATGAAGGGAAGACTTTGCAGAGCAACGGCTCGTTCCCACTGTATAGTGCCATTGAATTCAAAAATAATCCAACATGGAAGTTAGGGTCTGACTTACCATCATATATCTGGAACCTCGGCATATTGAATCTTTTCGGCGCGACGAATCTATCCAATTCCGCCGAGAATGGCGTCCTCGGCTTAACCGGGGAGGTTACTTCGGCTCCGGCATTCTCCCGCTTCCTCTTGAGATAATCTCTCAAGTCTTCCTTACTTCTCCCTGCAGCCCTGCTGTCGTCGGACTTCATCCTTTTCGGCGCACTACTCTCGGCCTCCTGATGGCCCCTTTTTGATCCTTCCCCGCAGGATGCATCGAAGCACAACAACCGCCCCGAAACTTGCCGATGTTCTTTGGGGTCTGCTTCCTTCTCGCGACATGTCCCTCGGGACTCTTCTCTTCTCGGCTCTTCTCGGCCGACGTCTCTGGAGGGTCGGTGGGAGTGCCTTCCACTCTTCGCGTGCTGAGGTGCTGCGGGGATTTCTTTCTGTGCGTTTGCTGCTGGCATTGGTGTGTCCTGCAGCGGGTAGGGCGGCTGCATGACGCTATTTTGCATCATGAAGTTGACGACCGACTGAAGGTCTGCCAACTTGTTTGCCATCTCCTTTACTTCTTCGTCCCTCCTCAGACATCTGTCTTTCCAAGTCTGAAGGTCGTCCTCGTTATAGTACCTTCCCTTGTCCGCTCTCTTTGATGCGTCGCCGCCTTGGCCAACGCCTTTCTCTGCGTGATTCTGATCACGAACTTCTTCGTTGTGGTCTCCTTCTCTAGTGTTAGGGTCGACGGGTCTTCCACCCCCAACAGGAGTGTCGTTCCCAATCCTTTCCCTCTGCGAGTTACTGGCCATCTATTCTTCTTTCCTTCCCACAGACGGCGCCAAATTGTGTGAGTGGTTTTCCGATCACACTGCCCTCCTTAGTTATCCAGCTGTAGAACACAGGCAGAGTAGATGGCACCCTGTAATCTGCACAGAAAGAAAAGGCACCGGCGGTGGCTCTTCCACCCGGGGGCACTCCGACGATCCAGTCAATATCTCTCAAAGATAAATCAAGTACTTAAGTAACTGCTCAAGACTTCAAATTGCGTACCTTAGACCCGCCGGGGGTGCCTCTCTTTTATAGTAGAACTTTCTCCTAGTCCCACTAGAAGTTTCACTCCTATGGACTCTCATTCAGTTAGGATTCTTCCGGATAGTTAGGGATAAACTCTACAGGAGTTCTTATCCTTATCTATTCTGAAGTCTTTCCTCATTCTAGGACTCTTGTCCTTTATCTGCTTACTTCGGACTCTGATTTCTTCGGAGTGAACCTCGGCACTCTGAGATAACCTCGGCACGCCCGAGATCACGTCAGCACAATTACCAGTCCACGTGGAACCTCGGCTGACACGTCGGCGTCACCTTACCACGTGTTGGTACTCTGAAAATACAGCCCCACAAAAACATATCTTTAACAATTTAAACTAAACCAAATCAAATCAAATCCAATAGGGCCGGCTGTATGAATTTTTCTTCTCCATTCGATTCTATCCAAGGCTATATCGTTAGTCAAATTAAGGAGACTCATATCTCTATTTACTACACTAGACCATGTCAATCTGGTCTACTCCTTCCCCTAACACTTTCATGTATCATACTTATATTTCTTCACTACCGCCTCCGTTGGTCTTTATTGTATATGACCAAACTATATCAATCTATTCTCCCTCAACTTATCTCCTATCGTTACTACTTTTATCTATTCTCGAATATATTCATTCTAACTCTGTTTTTTTTAGTCTTGCCACACATCCACCTTTGCATCCTCATATCAGCAACACGTATCTTATTTACATGTTATTTTTTAGTTTCCCAACACACCGTCTCATACAATATCGCTGGTCTAATAACCGTTTTATAAAACTTTCCTTTTAATTTAGTAGGTACTTGTTTATCGCACAATACCCTAGGTGGACTCCTTTACTTAAGGCACTCTGCCTTAATTCTATAGACCACATCTGCTCCAATCTCCCCAATCATTGTGATAATCGATCATAAATAACGAAAATGTTTACTCTTAGGTAGTGCTTAGTCCTCAATTTTCATTTCTTCTCTGCTTCTATTGTTACTGTTACTAAAATTACACTCCATATACTTTATCTTAGTTCTGCTTATCTTAAATCTTTTAGATTTAAGTGCTTCACTCTAAGTCCCCAACTTAGTGTTAACTCATTCTATAGTCTCATCTACTAACACAATCTCATCCGTAAAAAGCAAACACCATGACATATTATTCTGAATATTTCTTGTCAACACATCTAAGCAAAAAGATAAGGACTTAATTCTTAGTGTAACCCTACATTAATTGGAAATTCACTTGTCTCTCCAGCCAACGATCTAATAGTGATCACCACACCTTCGTACATATCCCTAATCACATTAATGTAATCTTGTCAACCATTTCTTCTCTAACACCCACCAGATTACATCTGTCACGACCCAAACCTACCCTTATAGGTTTAGTGTCATAATCGGCCAGTAATCCTTGGATTATCTAAGGTTTCTGAACAGAATAACATATAATTAAGGGCTGCGGAAGCAAATATATGAAATATACGTAGTCCATTGAGCTGTGCTGATATACATGTGGCAGATAATTTAAAACTTTGAATAAAGTATATACATATAAGACGTCATGTCTATATAAGACATACAACACCGTACAAGTATTATAAAAAGGGACTTAGCCTAGTGTATGGATAAACAAAAATGAAACTAAACGTAAACGTTCTTAGCATGATACACAAAACAAACTCTTAGCATAGTCTACAAAACTTGACTTCTATAAATGAGAACTTCCCCGAGAGGCACGGTGGCAGGCTGACTCCAAAACTCTCTTGAGACCAACTTAAGCCTGGTCACGCACCTGCTCACCTGCATATATAATATAAACAATGAATGAAAGCTCAATGAATAATAATAGAGTAAAGAGTCAAATGAATGATGTCCCACCAGATTCAGAAAATAGAAACAAATTTGTATTCCTATTCTTGTTTGAATCATATACAGAAATCAGAATTTATGTTTGTTCATATGTGGTACATCCATTAGCGCTGACAAATCAATTACAGAGCATTAAGGGTCATACTTGTCAATTCCATAAAGGAACCTCCGGTACCGAGAACAGATAGCATGCTTGCCAGTTCCACAAAGGAACCTCCAGTACTGGGAACAGATCACATACTTGCCAGTTTCACAAAGGAACCTCCAGTACTAGGAACAGATCATATACTTGAACCACGGAATCATTGCCACGAGCGCTTGTCAGAAACTGGACAATTATTCATTGTATAGAGCATAACATCTCATAAAACAAATCTTATTCCACATACGAAAAATAAATAAAGTTGAACATAGCTTTACTATGTTATTACTCACAGATGGCTCTAATTGCAGAACAAATGAAGTAAACAGATCAGATAGCTTACGGCGCATGACTTACAAACAACACATAACATGTACACATTGAAACACACGCTCAAGATTCATTACAGTCATTGTGTTTCGTTCTTAGTGCGTTTCTAAGTCTTATCCTCGTTATTGTGTCTTAATCATTACCTAGGAATGCCTAGGATATGATGATAATGCCGAAATGCACTTTAAAACACTTAGTTAATTATGTTGAAAACAGGGCCTCGCTCGAGTGTAACTTCCTTTGCTTGAGCAGTGGGTCAAAAATGTGAGGGGACGCTTGAGCGCAACTTTTTTCGCTCGAGCAGTCTGTAAAAATCTGAAAAAGTACTAGTTGCTTGATTTTTCCGTTCGACGAACACTCGATGGTTGCTCGAGCGTGAGACTAAGGTCTTCGCTTGAACGTAACTCTTGTCGCTCAAGCGGTCTGCAAAATGTGTCAACTTCTGGGAGCATACAATTTACGCTCGAGCCAACTTTTGTTTATTCGAGCATAGGATCTGTCGCTCGAGCGGAGAAGCAGAATTCTGGGATTTCCATATTGCACTCCCAAGCTCAAAACTCGAATTTAAAGCTGAAATTCATGATTTTTTGGCCCAAAAACTAAAGGAAACTTGTACAAACTTATAAAACATGGTGAATTCAAAAGCATTTCGCAAAATCAAGCCTAAAAGCTTTGCTAATTGAACTAAACCAAACTTGAAATGGTGAAAACCATAACATTACACATCATGCATATAAAGATGCAAGTTCAAAGTTTTCAAAACATGATCAAATGAGACAAATTGATGGAAAACAAGATGAATTCTCTAAACTAAGGTAAAATGATAACATGCATGGGAAAATTCTTTGAAAACTTCTTTAAGATGCCGTGATATATACATGCATGCAAGGTATGATCTATATTCTTTCATTAGCTCAATTCTAGCATTACACAACTTAATTATCTAGAATTCATGGGCTGAGTGATTCAATTCCAAAGTTACAAGGTTGAATTCTTACCTAGAAGCCTTAATTCCTTGATTCCTAGCAAGTCTTGCTCAATACCACCAATTCCTTGAATTTCCAAGCTCAATCCTTTGTTTGAACTCAATTCTCTCTCTCTCTCTCTCTCTCTCTCTCTTCCCACGTTTGAAGTCAAGAAGATGAGAAATGAGAGTGTGTAAAGTGATCTAAGGCTTAACATTTGCCTTATATAGACTCCACTAATTAAGTTACACATAATTAATCTAATTATTTGATTCTAAATTGAATTTCAATTAAACACACCATAAAATTCTACAAATTCCAAATAACACATATATCAGGTCAATTTCGTGATTAAATGCCGATAAGGTATTCAATTCGCAGAACAAAACAAAACAAAAAGACAAACATATATTTCTACAATAGACAGATATAAACACGAATAATGCAACACATATGCAATTAATTCATAATTCCATCTTAATTACTGATTTGGTACTTATAATCATTGTTTCACAATTAATCATGGGTCAGGGTTATTACAATATTCCAAGACACTTTATCAAATGCTTTCTTAAGGTCGACAAAAACCATATGAATATCTCTTTTCTTTTTTATATATTTTTCTATTACTGTTCTTAAAAGATAGATCATTTCCATTATTGACCTACCAACCATAAACCCAAATTGATTCTCTGACACCCTGTTATATTTTGCAATCGACGTTTCATCATTCTCTCTTACACTTTCATAATATGACACATTAGTTTGATTCCTCTATAATTGTTGCAGTTCTGGACATTTCCTTTATTCTTATAGATTGGCATTAAGATACTCTTCCTCCACTCCTCTAGCATTCTCCTAATCAACAAACTCTTACTAAATAACATAGTCAACCAAGCCACATCCTTCTTACCCAAACACTTCCAAGCTTCAATAGGGATATCATCGGATCCTAAAGCCTTATTCAATTTCATCTTCTTAAGTGCAATCTCTACTTCAAAGTTCATAATCCTACGATAGAACCTGTAGTCCTAGTTTTCCTTATTACTGCCTACTTCTTCCCCTTTTGATCTATCTCTATGTTCGTTATTTAACTTCTCAAAATAGTTCTTCCACCTCTTCTTCATCGCTTCACCCTTCACTAACACCTTAGAGTCCTCACTCTTAATGCACTTAACCTGATTAAAGTCACTTATTTTTCTCTCTCTTATCTTAGCAAATTTGTATATCTCCTTCTCTTCCTCCTTATTATCTAGTTTAGTATATAAGTCATCACAAGCTTTCAACTTAGTCTCTCTCACTATTTTTTTGATTTCCTTATTAGCTAATCTATAACTCTTAAAGTTTTTCGCAGTTCTATTATTCTGGCACTTTTTAAAAGCACTCTTTTTTCGTCTTTACTATCGCTTAAACCTCCTCCATTCACCACCAAGTTTCCCTAGAGTTAGGTCTCTTTTCTTTTGACTCTCCAAGAACTTCTCTTGAGATTCTCCTCATACAATTGACTATCGAGTTCCATATAGTGTTAACACCATTTCAAGTCTCAAGTATCTTCTTTATCTATTCTATTCTTAAATATTTCTAATTTATCTCCTTTTAGGCCTCACCATCTCATCCTACGACGTCCACTATCCTTTTAACTTGGTATTGCCCTTTAAAGCATAAATCTAGTACCAAAATCCTATATTAAGACGTCAAGCTCTCTCTAAGAATTACCTTACAGTCGTTGCATTTTAAACGATTCAATTTTCTTACTAGAAAGTAATATATTTAGCTCCTAATTAACCTACTCTTAAAGGTTATCAAATGCTCCTCTCTCTTCTTATACATAGTATTAACTACTTTCAGGCCAAAAACCAACGCAAAATCTAAAATACTCTCTCCAGCCTCATTTCCATCACCAAAACGATATCCACAATGCACCATTTTATATCCTAATTTATCTATTCATACATGGTCTTTAAAATAATCACCTATAATTAAGTTTTCTCCTACGGATATCTCCTGTAATACCTCATCCATTTAGTCTCAAAAATCTCTCTCAGTTTGATTATCTAGTTTATCTAGTTCTACTTGAGGGTCGTATACACTAATAACGTTCATTATATTCTCTCCAATAGCTAGTGTAACTAACATAATCCTATCACATTTTTTAATGATCATAATTACATTTTATACAAGACCAAAATAGCCATTGTACATAACTAATCTCATTTCTTAAACCGTGGCCATTTTTTGGAATTGAAAATAAAGTGTGATTTACCCCCATTATAAATAGATATAAGCACATAATCTCCCCCACACACCTATTTCACACTTAGGCCTCGTTTGGGAACAGGTTATTTTAGTAATTTTTTGACTTTTTACGAAAAGATGTGCAAAAAAGTAGAGGGGTGATGTGACAACTTTTAGTAACTTTTTGACTTTTTAGCTAAAATAATCACTCCCCAAACGAGGCCTTACTGCTAAAAATGACAATTTCTAATAGTACACCATATTTCACAAATCGCAGAATTAAGTAATTATTTCTAAATGACAAGAGCGAACAACACATGGAGTAAACTATGAGGGATAATTTCAAGTTTTCCAAAAAAAGTTTCATAAGCCGTTTTCATAGTATAATAGTAAGAACAATTCACCCACGAGAGAAACATCCTTCATGTAAATTGAGTTCAAAATTTTGAATGAGTTTTTCTCAATTTTTTTTTTTCCCGATGAGTATTTATATTTACTCCTTGAAAACCAAAACTGAGCTATCATGTTTGGTTGGAATTCCTCATTCAATCCTATTTCTCTTATATTTGGAGCCAATTAAGTATAGGTGAATCAAGATTTAAGCCACATTAGCGTAGTGTCACATCTGTTATAACTTTTACTTCTTTTTCTTGAAATCATGCCAGTTTCAGCTCTTTTATTGAAATAATGCCAGTTTCAGCTCTTCAAGAAAACGATAGAGAATATCGCTTCCATTTCTAAAAATATTTACACTTCTTTGAGGACCTTCAATAACACTTGCGATCTTTGTATTTGATCAACAAATTTAGTCGATCAGAATTTTGTTTTATTGATAATTTAGTCAATCAGACTTAGCCAACAAGTTTTCCCTATTTTTTAAGGTGTTCGAATGAACTTTCAGGTGTTGTTTGGTAACACTTGGGTGTGTTTGGTAACGTTTACGTTTTCAGTTTATATTTACAAAAATTTTATAAATTGGTTTTTGTTTATTTTTAGAAAAACATAAACTACAAACGCGTTTGGTAATTGACAAAATGTTTAAAAAAATTTAAAAATATAAAAAAGAATGAGAAATGGCAAGTGGTAGCAAGTGGCGGCGGAAGACGGTGGTGACGGTAGGTGGTGGGTAGCTGGTGGTGGTAGATGGCGGGTGACGGTGGCGGTGGTGGTGGTGGCGGGTGGTGGTAGCGAGTGGGTGGTGGTGGCGGGTGGTGTGGTGGTAGCGAGTGGGTGGTGGTGGCGCGGTAGTGGGTGGTGGTGCAGGTGGGTGGCGGATGGCGGGTGGTGGTGGGTGGCGGTGGGGTGTGATGGTGGGGGTGTGGGGTGGCGGATGGCGGGTGGTGGTGGGTGGTGATGGTGGGTGGGTGGGTGACGGTGGCAGGTGGTGGCGGGTGATGGGTGTGGTAGCAGGTGGGTCGGGTGGTGGGAGGTGATGGTGGGTGGGTAACGGTGGCGGTGGTAGCGAGTGGGTGGTGGTGGTGGTGGTGGTGGGTGGTGGGTGGTAGCGGCGAGTGGGTGACAGGTAGCTGGTGGTAGTGGGTGGCAGGTGGTGGATGGTGGTGGCAAGTGGGTGGTGAGTGGTGGTGGCAAGTAGATGGCGGGTGGTGGTGGTGGCGGGCGGTGGATGGCAGTGGCGGGTGGCGAGTGGATGGCAAGTGGGTGGTGGGTGGTGGCGGTGGCGAGTGGCTGGTGGTGGCGGGTGGTGGGTGATGGTGGCAGGTGGTTGGTGAGTGGTGGTGGGAGGTGGTAGTTGGTGGTGGTGGCTGAAGATGGTGGTGGAAAATGGTGGCGGGTGGTGGCTAGTGTTGGGTGGTAAAAAAAAAAAAAATTTGAAAACTCAAAATGGAAACACATTTTTTGTGTTTTCATTTTTTGGCCAAATTTATAAACTGAGACCACTGATTTATAAATCAAAAATTTTATCAAACAAGTTTTTATTTGAGTTTTTAAAATTTTTATAAATATAAACAGAAAACTAAAAACGTAAAGTGTTATCAAACGACACAAGTTTTCAGTTTTCTGTTTATATTTACAAAAATTTTAAAAACTCAAATAAAAACTTGTTTGGTAATTTTTGATTTATAAATCAGTAATTTCAGTTTATAAATTTGACCAAAAAATATAAACTCAAAAAATGTATTTCCGTTTTGAGTTTTCAAATTTTTTTTTTTTTACCACCCAACACTAGCCACTACCTACCACCACCACCCACTCGCCACCACCACTCACCCCTTGCCACCACCACCACCACCACCAACCACCACCCACCTGCTATCCACTCGCCACCCGCCACTACCATCCACTGCCCGCCACCTATCCGCCACCACCACTCACCACCATTCACCACCCGCCACCATCAGCCACCTACCACCCACCCGCCACACCACCCACTACCACCACCACCACCACCCACCTGTCACCACCCACCACCACCACCACCACCACCCGCCATCCGCCTGCCACCATCCACCACCACCACCACCCATTCGCTACCACCCGCCATTGTCAGCCACCCACCCACCCACCATCACCACCTGCCACTTGCCACCACCACCACCCACTCGCTACCACCACCACCGCCACTGTCACCCACCCACCACCACCACCACCACCCACTCGCTACCACCCACCACCCGCCACCATCACCCACCCACCCACCACCAACCGTCACCACTTTCTACCACCGTCTTCCGCCGCCACTTGCCACCACTTGCCATTTCTCATTCTTTTTATATTTTTAAATTTTTTTAAACATTTTGTTAATTACCAAATGCGTTTGTATTTATGTTTTTCTAAAAATAAATAAAAACTAATTTATAAAATTTTTATAAATATAAACTAAAATGTAAACGTTACCAAACAGTAGCTCAATGATTTACATAGTTTTCAAGAGCTGCCAAAACATTTTAATAAAGTTCTCCAAGGGACGTACTTGAGAGTCGGTTCCCTTTTGTTTGAAAAAATTGCTATGTTTCATTTTCAAAGGTAGCTACGAGCAAATGGAACATCTTTCAAGAGTACCAATAGTCACATGAATATGTAATGTGATGGACCAAAAAATCTGCGATTCCTAGTGGAATAGGTAACAATGTTAAACCAGTGCTTCTGGTTACACCAGGAGCCGTTGCATCAGGCGCCAAAGCATGGATACTCGTTCGTGTACAAATGTGCAATGTAGAAGGATTGGACCCGGTACCAAGCGGGCTCGAGTGCCTCTTTTTTTCTTGACAATGCATAGTGTAAAATGACAACAGTCCACAAAAAGCACCCATTCCAGGAACAAATCCACACACACATATATATATGTAAACGTACTGCCTCCATCGCTAAATACAATAGATGCACTTGGCAATAAGTCTTGGAAAAAAAAACACAGAGAAAAAAATAATTAAAATAAACTTTCTACATATAAAGTGCAGAAAAATATATAGCATACAATCAATCAAAATATTTAAAAAGAAGAAATTGCTGCTGATGATAATCATGAACGAGGGGCCGCCATTTGCTGCCTCTTTATCCTCTCCCCCTGCTTCACCATGCTGAATCAAAAAAAGCACCAGATTTTAGTTATATACATCTTAAATGAGAGAAGAATGTAGAGTTTTGTTTAACATCTGCTTTAGTTACAATTTAAATATCAGTTCAATGCTGCAATTATGCCCAATGATGCTAAACTGGCACATAAATTCCAAGTGTAAAGGATGAGAGTCAGAACTGCTGACATTTACAAGTGATTTGCCATGGAAGAGTCCATTTATCGTATACTGGGGAATTGCCCGTGGTGATGGCAAAATGGATGAAGTGTCACGTTACGCTAATCGTTAGTATGGGCATCGGTGTTCATAGAAACCTAGGAAGATGAACGGTTAAGATTGTGCACTAAATGGCAGCGATGAGGTGTCATTTCTAAGAATCAGGAGACGATACCATTTGAATACCTACGAACGGCCAACACATTCATCCCTGATTATAGACAATGCCAGAAACTTCAATACAAAGTCCAATCAAAAGCTAACCAATTAACTTGACTACAAGAGAACATTTATAATTAAAAAAAGGAACCTTAAATGTACATCAAATTTTCTTGCACAGATAGAAGTAAAACATTCATTACCAACAAAGCACAGGAAAAATAAAACAAAAGACAAACATTGCAAGATGTACATGATGGTTCAGCTACCAAAATTTAACATATACATGTCAACAACAATAGATGATAAGAATTCATCATCCATAAAGACATGATCCACCAATCCATATGACAACAAAAGAGAGAACATAGATATGTATGCCTTGAACAAAATGAGATCCACAAACTTAGGATGCCAAAAATAGAGCCCAGCACCCAGGTAATAGTAAAATAAACAAAAGACACCCACATAAATAGCATATATAACAGCTAGCACTGCATCAAATAAACTTGCAATTCTTCTAAAAGAGCTCTTGCATCAATGTTTCAAAAAATCAATAATGGTCAATCTTACACAATTTCCGAATCACCTTCTCCATGATTTCATGGCATCAGAACAAGAACTGTACATAGTAGTTAGAATTAGTATATACTATAGCAAATTTTGAAATATATTTATCTACTCAATAATGCTTAATAGGTTCAAGTCTGTCTTAAACATTAGAAGCATGAATTGAAATGCAGAAAGGCTCAATATTAAAGATGAGGGAATTTGCTGAATTCAACTCCAAGATGCACAAGCATATCTACCACAACCAAATACATTAACATTGTTCTTGCACTTAAAATTTAACAACATTGATTAAGAAAATAAAAACCAAATCTTGAAACTGTTTAATTCATGTCAATGAAATTCACTATTTCTAAAACATAATGCAAACCGGAGTCAATGATGCAATCTGTGATGTGATGTAAATTGGTGTAATGACTGTTGGACTTGAAGTGCATAACTTGACCTCTTCCCATTTCCTTCTCTTTTATTAATAAAATCCCTTTTGTTGCTGATCAAAAAAAAAAAAAAAAAAAATGCTATTGTTGTATTTCAGTTGCCCTATTTTATTTTGTCAAGGCATACTAGTGCCTCTTATGCTGAACACAAGAACGGCAATATTTAATGTTTGAAACCGAAAAACTCACATGAACTTTTCCTTCCCCCTTTCCTTCTCCCTCACTTTTCAGTCCAAGGGAAAGTTGTGATCTATTCCTGTGATTTTGAGTTCTTGTACACATATTAAGTACCAGATAGAATAATTTATAGTTATACTATTTCATCCATAGGCCTTCTAGTCTATTCTTATGATTTTGAGTTCTTGTACACATATCAAGTAGAAGATAGAGTCATTCAGAGTCATACTATTTCATCCATAGGGTTTCAAGTGCATGTCAAAAGACCTTAGTCACTGTTAGCGAGCTTGATATGCATTCTTGGGTCTCTTTCCCAACAACTAAAGCTTTTGGTACTAGTGGTTAATATTATCATGGTATTTTAGCTCAGATTAGGTCCATTAGAAGAAGTCTTGGATTTAAGTCTCTCTGTTTGCATTTGTTTCTCCATTTGCATTTTGTTTCTCCACGTGTTTGGATGTTTGCATCTCCATGTTCAAGACAGGGTTGTATGATATACATTGTTGGACCAATTTCCAAGCAAATTAGCTTTTGGGACTGTGAGAAGATATTTTAATATTATACTGTGTTATAGGTTTGATTTTTTTTTTTCTTTTTTCCTTTCCCTCCAAGTTTTCTTTTCTTTCTCTCAAAGTCTTTGACTAAGTCAAGTCTTTTTCTTTGTTTCCAAGTCTCCTCCAAGAAACTTTCTCACCAAGTTTCCTCTCCTATACTTATCGTCCAAGCAACTTCCAAGAATCCTCCAAGAAACTTGTCCACTACGCTTTCATCTCCTATAAATTGAGCTAACCTCTTATCTTGAAAGACAAGAAGAAATTTTTGTTGTTTTATTATGTTTGTGTGAGATTATCAGGCAAAAAAATAAAGGGTGTATGTGATGAACCTTTGGGTTCAAGCAATTGTGCAGTATTGGTGAACCATATGACTTAGTCAGGTTGTTGTATCTTGGGGGGGACAAGTCCAAGTTTTTTCTGCAGCACCGGTGTGAGGCTTTACCTAACCGCAGAAGGCTTGAATCTCCTTAAAGAGAGCGAATTTCCCGCGCCTCAACCTTTTCAATAGTTATTATAATTTTTATTATTTGTATTTTCTGGTGTTTTATTTGTAATTATATTTGTAATTATCACCAACAATTTTAAGGAGATTCAAACAGTAAAATTCATGGAGCCAATATTGGAGAAGCCCAACGAGAATACCGGTGATCTCAACAAGCTCTTCCGGTTCAAGGGAGCCTATTTCAAGAGATGGAAAGCCAAGGTGTTTTTCTATCTCAGTCTCCTCAAGGTGGCCTATATCCTAACCGATAAAAATCCGAACAAAGTCTCCACTGAAGAGATGACCGACGAGGAGTATGCCGCTCATCTTGAAAAAATTGAGAAATAAAACACAGATGAGTATAAATGTCGGTATTATCTTTTGAATTGTCTTTCGGATCAATTTTATGATTATTATGATACTACTTACACTACTGCCAAGAAAATTTGGAAAGCCTTGCAGAACAAATATGACACTGAAGAGGCAGACGTTAAAAAATATGCTGCAAGCCGTTTTTTCTGCTATCAAATGATAGATGGAAAATCAGTGGTGGAGCAAGTTCAAAATTTTCAGATGCTGGTGGCTGAAGTTAGATCCGAAGGCACCAAAATTAGAGACAATCTTGTTGTAGCAGGTATTGTTGACAAACTACCATCATCTTGGAGGGAGTTCCAGAAGTCAATGCGTCACAAGCAAAAAGAGACGTCCTTGGAGACTCTAATCACACGGATTCGGGTGGAGGAGGAAGCACGAGGACAAGATGCGCTTATGACACGAGCATTCCACTGCAAAGGTAAATTTAACTTCTGAAAATACTTTACCTAAAGGTCAATTTCATAAAAATAGTCACTTGAAGCTAGTTAAAAAATTTGGAAAAATGTTGGAAGGCTACAAAATAAAAATTACCCGAGACAAAAGAAATGGAACCAAGAACCCCCTTCACAAGATCTGACAAATGTGATATGTTTTGTGTGTGGCAAAAGTGGGCATATTGCTCGAACTTGCAAATTTCGGAAACAAGAGTCTCAACCACAGGCTAATGTTACTGAGGAACCATTAGCGGCTATGATTACAGATATTTTTATGATCCAATCTGTGGAAGGGTGGTGGGCAGACTCTGGTGCCAATAGGCATGTCTGCTATGATAAAGATTGATTCAAAGATTTTACTCATTTTAATGAGGAGAGGATTGTTATGCTTGGTGACTCCAGTTTAACCAAGGTGCTCGGGTGTGGGGATGTTGAGCTGAAATTTATCTCTGGACGTGTGCTTATTTTAAAAGATGTGTTGTACACACTGTCCATGAGGAAAAATTTGATGTCGAGTTACTTGCTCAACAAAGCTAGTTTCAAGCAGACTATTGAATCTGACCAATATGTAATCACTAAAAAAGGCATATTTGTGAGAAAAAGAAATGCATGTGATGGAATGTTTAAATTAAATGTTGAGAATAAGAAAGCACATGTTTCTGTTTACACGCTGTCTTCTATGAATTTTTGGCATGCTCGCCTGTGTCATATTAATAGCCGATATGTAGGAGTCATGAGTAGTTTAGGATTAATTTCCAGACTAACAAATAAGTTTGAGAAATGTGAAATTTGCAGTCAAGCAAAAATAACTAAAAGGCCTCATAAAAGTGTGGTGAGAAATACTAAATTGTTAGAATTAATTCACACTGATTTATGTGAATTTGAAGGAATTTTAACACGTGGTGGAAATAGATATTTTATCACTTTTATTGATGATTTTTCAAAATACACTTATGTATACTTGTTGAAAAATAAAAGTGATGCTTTTGAAAAATTTAAAGAATTCCTTCTTGAAGTTGAAAATCAATTCGGTAAAAAGATTAAAAAATATAGAAGTGATAGAGGTCAGAAGTATGAATCTTTTGGATTCAACTCGTTTGCTCAGTCTTTGGGAATAATCCATGAAACTACTCCACCATATTCACCTGCATCTAATGGTGTAGCAGAAAGGAAAAATAAAACTTTAACTGATTTAACAAATGCTATGCTAATTAAAGCAAGTGCTCCTTCAAATTTGTGGAGAGAAGTAATTTTAACTGCATGTTATGTTATGAATAGAGTGCCACATAAAAAACAAAAGTTACATCTTTTGAGTTGTGGAAAGGGCATAAGCCAAATTTGGGATATTTGAGGGTTTGGGGTTGTCTAGCTTTTGTTAGACTTGCGGACCCTAAAAGACCTAAATTAAGTGTGAAAGCTACCACTTGTGCTTTTCTTGGATATGCAACATATAGTACAGCCTACAGATTTTTTAATATTGAAAAAAAATAATTTTTGAATCAGATGATGCAATTTTTCATGAAGATAAATTTCCTTTTAAATCTAAAAATGGTGGGGGTCAAAATTATCAAGAAAATATTTTATCTGAAACCGATTCCTCTACTCCTCTTTACAAAACCAAGATACTGTAATTTTTTAACCTAAAAGGAGTAAAAAAGCCAGATTAAAAAAAGATTTTGGCCCTGATTATCATGTTTTTAATGTGGAGGAAACTCCATTAACTTTACAAGAAGTTTTGACATCTCTTGATTCTGTTTTTTGGAACGAGACTGTAAATGATGAGATGGAATCATTATTATCCAATAAAACTTGGATATTAGTAGATTTACAACCAGGTTGTAAAACTATTGGTTGTAAATGGGTTTTGAGAAAAAAACTTAAACCGGATGAAACTATTGATAAATACAAAGCAAGGCTTGTTGCAAAAGGTTTTAAACAAGAAGATCTGGACTTTTTTGATACATTTTCTCCGGTTACTAGAGTTACATCCATTAGATTATTAATTGCAGTGGCTGCAATTCATGATCTAAAAATTCATCAAATGGATGTTAAAACAACCCTTTTAAATAGAGACCTGGATGAAGAAATCTATATGGATCAACCTGAGGGTTTTGTGGAACCCGGTCAAGAAAGCAAAATATGCAAGCTAGTTAAATCCTTATATGGCTTAAAACAGGCCCCTAAATAATGGTATGAGAAATTTGATTCCTGCATGATTGAGAATGGCTATAAAACTAATGAATGTGATAAATGCATCTACTATAAATCTGAAAAAAATTCACATGTCATTATTAGCCTCTATGTGGATGATTTACTTATATTTGGCTCTAATTTGCATATCATCGTGGAAACTAAAAATATGCTTAGTAGCCATTTTGATATGAAAGATCTTGGTGAGGCTAATTATATTTTGGGAATAAAAATTATCAAAACCTGTGATGATATATTTCTTAATCAGTCGCATTATGTTGAGAAAATTTTGAGAAAATATAATTTTTATAAGTGCAAGCATGTTCTTACTCCTTTTGATCCTCATGTGCGTTTATTTCTCGTTGAAAATTGATGAGGATGTAATTAATTAAAAGGAATATGCTAGTATGATTGGTAGCTTGTGCTATGCGACTGATTGTACTAGACCTGATATTGCCTATGCAGTTGGAGTACTTAGTAGGTTTACTAGCAAGCCTAGCCGTGATCACTGGCTAACCATTGAGCGGATTATGAAATATTTATCTGGTACCATAAAATATGGCTTGTTTTATAATAAGTATCCTGCAGTACTTGAAGGTTACAGAGATGCCGATTGGAATACCTTATCAGGTGATTCATTATCAACCATTGGTTACTTATTTACATTGGGAGGTGGTGCTAGAAGTTGGAAATTGAAAAAACAAACTATTATTGCTAATTTAACAATAGAGGCTGAGCTTATTGCTTTAGCTACAGCTAGTGAAGAAGCAAATTGGTTAAGAGATTTGTTAAATGAAATCTCTTGTTGGGAAAAACCGATTCCACATATATTGATTCATTGTGATAGCACCGCAGCAATTGATCGAGTTAATAACCGTTATTATAACAGTAAATCCAGACCTATCAGAAGAAAACACAGTACTATGAGATCTTATATGAATAATGACATCATAAATGTGGATTATATTAAATTTGGTGATAATCTTGCTGATCCATTAACTAAGGCCTTAGCAAGAGATAAGAGTCTAGAACACATCGAGGAGGATGGGGTTGAAGCCCATTGAATATAGCAGGAGCCATGTATGAGGATACTCAACCCAGGGACCAGAGATCTTATAACTGGATTCAATGAAAAGAACGATCATATGATGGCTGTGAGAAATGCACTAAATTCTTTTTTACCCATCCCTATGATATAAGTGCATTTATCCTGTAACGTCGTAGAGATTGAGTTATTAAAAAAACTCTTAATGAATTTCTGTAGCTCTTATTAAGTGGGGTGTCATAGTTACAGGAGCACCCTTGACAGAATTCACCTATGTGAGTGTGGTAGTGGGGCCGTTACCTATGAGATTTAGGCTAATTCTCAAACATACTCATGAATCCTGGAATCGCACAAGGTCGTAATGTGCTGGCTCTTAAAGCTTATGTAAACACCTGGAATACTATGTGTGCAATAATTATTTATTTCCCTTAAGCAGTCATAGTTCAATGCTGAGCATACTATTGGCTCTGGAGTAGATATTATTGTTTCACTAATGGAGATTCAATGCAGAGCACACCTACCATGATGCATAATATCCTTCTTTGCCTAATAATCTCAGATTTTGCTACCTATAATACTAAAATAGGTGGGGGAATGTTAGAAGACATTTTAATATTATAATGTGTTATAAGTTTGATTTTTTTTTTTCTTTCCCTCCAAGTTTTCTTTTCTCTCTCTCAAAGTCTTTGCCTAAGTCAAGTCTTTTTCTTTGCCTCCAAGTCTCCTCCAAAGAACTTTCTCACCAAGTTTCTTCTCCTATACTTATCCTCCAAGCAACTTCCAAGAATCCTCCAAAAACTTGTCCACCAAGCTTTCATCTCCTATAAAATTTTTGTTGTTTTACTATGTTTGTGTGAGATTATCAGGCAAAGAAATAAAGGGTGTATGTGATGAACCTTTGGGTTCAACCAATTGTGCAGTATTGGTGAACCATATGACTTAGTCGGACTGTTGTATCCTAGGGGGGACAAGTCCAGGTTTTTTCTGTTGCACCGGTGTGAGGCTTTGCCTAACAGCAGAGGGCTTGAATCTCCTTAAAGAGAGCGAATTTTCCACGCCTCAGCCCTTTCAATAGTTATTATAATTTTTATTATTTGTATTTTCTGGTGTTTTATTTGTAATTTTATTTTTAATTATCACCAACAGGGACTAATGCTAATCTATCAGTCACAACCTACAAAAAAAAGATGTGTTTCATGTGCGAACAAAGGATTTTACATCTTGCCCTAATAAAGACCTTTCCCAGACAATTCTTTCAGCACCAAGGTGGGCGAAATGTACTTTCACAAAAAATACAAATGTTAACCCAAATGTGCAGCCTAGGCATAGTTGCTGCTAGTTGCATAATATTTAAATCAGATGAAGGTTTCAAGAAAACACATCACAATGTGAAGAGATAGCAATTACTTTCTGAAATAGCAGGAACATCAAATCAAATTGTTTATACACAGACACTCCCTCAACTATCACTGAATATCACTTATTATCCCCTCAACTTCAAAACTGTACATTTTAACCCCCAAATTAAATTATTCATTTATTTTATATTTTTTTTTATTATTTTTTTTTAAAAAAAAAATCATACAAATGCCACCCTTCTAGAAGGAGTTTCTTTATCTCAGGGTGATGCATGCGATAAGTCCTTTAACCAACTATAAAAAATCGTACAAATGCCACCCTTCTAGAAGGAGTTTCTTTCTCTCAGGATGATGCACACAAGTAGTCCAACTACCCAAATGTACAGTTTTGAAGTTGAGGGGGTGCCCACGTAATTAAGCCTAAATCAAATACAATGCTAACACCATTACCTGATGTCATGAGGAGTGATAAATATCCATTGGGACCCTTGCTTCAACGAAAAATCCACAAGAGCATCTAAGCTGATTTTCCGGCTAACGGCATCCTGAATATCAACGTAAAATAAGGAAATCATTGAAGTGGTCTTTTTTTTTTCACAATTCAACAAATATAATCCATAAAACCTATTATCTGGATATCTATCTGGCATTAGCAAATGATCATTTTAAGTAAGAACTTACCATGAAGACATCAAATTCGTCCATAGCTCGAAAAGGGGCTTCTGTCATTTCATGCAGAGCTAGTGCAAAGCATAATGTAGAGTAAGAACGTTCCCCACCTAATAAACCATCAATTACAAACATCGCATAAAACTTTAAAAACCAGGTGTTAGCTAAATTTTTTTATGAAGTTAAGAAGCAAGATTGTATTATTGTATGACTCCAATGTTTAAGAAGTATTCCAAGTATAGATAAAGCTTCTGTTTTTTGGTTGTGGTGAACAAAGAGGGGAGAGAGGGGTTTGGGGGGTCATGTATATTTCATTTTTTCCTATTGCCTTTTTGATGTAGGACAACATTTGGAGAGTTTCTATATTTTTATTTTTACAATTTGGGAATTAGTATTTTATTAGGAACGTAGTAATTTGGTATGAATATTCCAAGAATTATTAGGTTCATTAATTTTCATTGACCTCGTTTTCCTAATTTTTAGGTTACATATTTTCCAAGAATTAGTTTAGATAGTTGTTTCCTAATTTTTAGATAGCTTGGTCTCCAAGGCATAGTTTATTATCAATACCTATTTAAGCCCAAGGACAAACATATTTTTAATAATAATATTCAGAGTTTCTCTTCCTTGTGGATTTAAGATTCTCTCTTTCTTGTAGATTCAAGAGCCTCTTTCATCTATTAGAACGATATCTAGATCTCGTGTGTATTCCACTGCTGCCGGGGACAAGCAGGTGCAAACCTATTCTTGAGATTTATCCAACAGCACAGCACAACTTATAATGTCCTATCCTCTATCAGCCAGCATGATTAGAGCCAGAAAAATAATCAAATCTAAGAACCAATCGAATTTCCAAAAACACATATAGAGGTCACAGAAACTATGGTATGGTATGGTATGGTATGGTGTATATGACATTGAACAAACCTGAGAGCCCTCTAGTATCACGAACATTGTTATTTGATGCATCTTGGGGCATCTTTACCTACAAAGAGAAGTAGAATCAAGATAAAGCTCACATGGTCAACTTCGATAAACCCAGTTAATTAGAAGCAAATATAGCAAAAAAAATCTCATTTTTGTGTACTCCAGGACAAATTACCACAGCCACAAGAACATATACCACTATGATTCAAATTGCTTACCTCCATTGAAAGTGTCTCATCTTCATAACTAACTTTAACATGCCCACTAATTCCTTTCTTTCCCAGAAGGCTGTTAAATCTGGTTGCAAACAATAATTGATTATGAAATAGTTGAGAAAATAATCCTGCAGAGGTTTAGGGGCTTCCCAGTTGGGGGAATAAATTATTTTAAAAAACAGAATTCTGAAAAATAAGCACAATATGGTTATGCGGAAAGCAACTCATACCGCCAAGTCAATTGTCTCTTCAAAAGAGTGGCATTTCTCTGAAATTTGTTCCATCTCAACTCTTGGGCTTTCTGGCATGCCTATATTGCAATTACAAATATGAAATTTCATGGTGCTGGATATTAGGTAATGAAAATGGCATTTTGGGGAAGAAAAGGGCAATAGATAATTTAGTAACCTAAGAAGCACAACACATGGGGGACACGCGACATGACACGACATAGACACGGCGATATGCAAATTTTCATAAAATGTAGAACACGACACATGGGGGACATGAACGAAATATATAATTTTATATATTTATTATATGTCATATATTCAAAGATAATAAAAAAAATATAATACAACACTTACTTTATAAATTTATATTGTTTTTTCTTTTATTATTGTATCCTAACTTATTTAGTTTAAACTATTAGTTTCATGTATGTTCAATCAGTGGACACGTGTGTTTAAGCAATGGACACGACTGTCTGACCTTTTAAAAAATAGGACACGTTTTGATGATTTTGGACACATGTCGGGAAGTGTGCAACGAGTGTCGGTGTCCGACATGAAAACGGCACGGATACTCCACCTTCTTAGAAGTGTCTATACTTCATAGATAACAGTAAATATGAAGAAATGCAAAATAGAAGATGTCAAACTATGCAATCAGAAACTTAAGAAAAAGATTCAGAATCCTCGACAAACCAAAATCAGAGGGAAAGAAGAAACAGCATATAAAACTAAAAAGGAAATGTGCAACATCATATATCTTATACATCATGGTTGTTTGTTTGCTTTGGTCCAACAACAAACAAAATCAATATTGACCCCTCTCTTGATCCAAAGACACAAATTAACTCATAGTATCAATCCTCCTTACATTCAATCATTGTAGTGAAGGCATTGAGGTGACTCCTTAGCAGTTGTCTTTCTTAGTCAAGGCATGCCTTGCCAAGAATAAAATAGCTTTGTAATTTGCCCCAACAGAACCCCCTTTTTCTTGGATAAGTACGATAAAATTTTAGGAGTGCTAAATCGTTACAACCACTGTACACACAATGTACAAAAAACTACAGCCTTCGCAAAAATATGTTCTCCTATAAAATCTATTAAAGGCGAAGAATAATCACAAAAATTCCCTGTGAGCCAAAATTAAATGTATGAACTTTCTTAAGCTTTAGTCTCGAAGGCACAGTGACTCCCCACCCTCCAAATACACCACATTCAACAGATAGGTGCCACCACCACCCAACCCTTCCATTCCTGGTCAGATGAACACTCACCAGTCCATCATTCATGGAACTCATTTGTAGTAACCTGCATAACCCACTCAACACCAAAAGTAGAAAATAATAAGCTCCACAAGTCCCTTGACACACCCTAGTGGAGCAATAATTGACTTACCGACTCCTTCACCTACCTACACAAACAATACAGTTAAGGAGTGAATAACAATCCCCCAAATTATCTATAGGTTAACAAAAAAGACAAGCGCTGCAGTCCATAGGAAGAAAGACACCTTAGTGGCCACTCCCACTTTCCGAATACTCTTCCAATAGAAAACTCCATCATTACCATTGCACAAAAGAGATATATCTGATTCACTAAGGAACTTCCCATTACCTTTCCATCTCATCCTTTTAATCCACACGGACCAACACACCATAGAGCATCTTAACAAAAGTATCCACGCCTTCAATTCCTAATCTTGAATAGGCAGAATGAGCAAAGGCTCTAACCAACTCACACATCATTAATACACAAACTCTGAAACCAAATCATTTTTGTCACGACCAAGTTATTGTTCCCAAAAGGCCATTGACAATCAAACATTACACCAACAATCAGGCCAGAATCTAACATTCTAGCCATTCACTATCACAAATTTCATGTGAGTAAAGAAATCTAACCAACACTTGGAAGTTGGATCCCTCTATCAAGCTCAATCCCACGATTCCCTCACCTCTTTGATCCAAACTTATAATCCACCACCCTCCTCCAAAAGCTACCAGCCTCCTCAGCATATCTCCAAAATTATTTCCCAATAGAGCCTAATAACTGTGTTTGGATACACATGAGGGGGACTAAAGGGAAGTGTAGAGTATTAGGGGAAGGGAAGGGAGGTAGCTCTCATCTTATTTGTCTAGACAACAATGATGAAGAGAAGGGAGGTGCAGAAACCAAATAAGTAACATTTACAAATATATATATACTAGTTTAAAAAAAGCCCGTGCAAGGCACGGGTCAAATGTTAAAATGCAAAAGTTTGTATGAAAAAATGTAAATTAATTAAATTATTTAAGTTGATTACTTGTGTACTATCTTTTATGAGAGCATAGACAATTTAACTTTTCATAAATTTTAGGCACTAAAATTTAAATGAAGCATTTTTATATATTTTATACATCTTAATATTTTAATTTAAAATATTAATAAACAAATTATTAAGTCAATTAACAGTTTTTAATGATAAAAGAAATATCTTTCAATGAATAATTTTGATAACTTTATTGTTGCATAAGAGAGTAGTTATTTATTTATTTATTTTTGTTGTAGTTGCAATTTCTAGTATTATAGGGGCAATTCATATTTTAAACAAACCTCATGGGTGTATTTATAATTTATCCAAAAACAAAATATTCATGTTTCATAACTGGCCAAGATTTTGTGCATAATTATGAAAAAACCTTCATCTAAATTAGTACCACCAATATTGGTAAACATTACCAAAAAAGGAGGGCAAAATGGGAAAGAAGATACAAGCCTCCTAAACTCAAGCTATTCTTGTATAGATAGATATAATCTTAACTTCTCTAAAATGAGGGGTATATTTGGTATTAAAAATTTATTTAAAACATTGGGTGCTGAATGCTAGAGCTGCCTTTTCTTACTAACATACTAAATTACCAACCAAATTCTAATTCACCAAACGATACTTGAACCCTTCAGATAATTACAATGAAGCCCTTTCAACCTCTCTACCACTTACCCGAAAGTATTTGTATGCACATCTCATGTGTGCACATGTTTGTCAGTTTATTTGTATTGTCTATTGTGAGTTTCCATCAAGGATTAGATTGAGTTTCCTTTTTTAAAGCTAGGTGAGAAACAAAGGGATTTAATTTCCCAAAAGGAAACAACATTAACATGTATTGCGAAAGAAAAAAAGGGCTGGAAATTTAGATTATGTTAATTATGACAAACAATTGATTGAAGAAAGTGCTAGCAGCAAAAGAAATCCATTCTTCAGTCAAGACTCAATGTTCTAGTAAGGAAAATGTTTTTCAAAAATAAATTTTGGAGTCATGAATGTTGGCCCCAAGCACATCACCATCAGTTTGGCTAAGAGTTCCGAATCAAAGAATTTCGACCCACTTGATTTGAACAAATGTAGGGGCCGACGTCATCCTACCAACTATACCATATATCAAGCCGTTCTATAACAATTCAAGATAGAGATCAGTTTGGAAGTATCACCAAGCAATTATGCTTTTTATTCCGCCTTAGCTTTTTAGTAGATTTAATCATACCGCCAACATTCAATACTATCTATGCAAGTAGTACAAACCAAGTATTCCATTTATCAGTATCAGTACCACGAATATGTTTGTGTTGTGTATGTCTCACGAGCAACTTAGCCATGCAATGATTTCTGATACTATATGTTGTGGTTTTCAAAACCTTAATACAATAAATAAATAAATAACTTACATTCAATTTGTCCCGATAAGATTTGTAAGTTTGTTGTCTTCTCAATATTTTCCGCTCCTTTTTCTGATACAACATTTTGAGATCATCTATAGATTCAGCATATCTGTGAAGCAAGCTTTCACATTTTAAACTACAATTCATTTTGTTCACATAATACAGATATAGTAGAAAACATATCACATCCATACCTCTCACTCTCACGCTGAATTCTCTGGTTTAGCCTACTTAATTGTGCACTAAGTTGCTCTGGAGTGCTCCCTTCACAACCTCTTAAAGCTTCAAGATCACTTTCAGGACAAATAATTGAAGCTTTTTTGTAACTCTCCTGAAGATACAACATATGATTATGATAAAGAACTGGTAGATGCCTAAACATTGGCTCCATTTCAAAAAGCATTAACAGCTGGCTAATCCATAGCACAGGAATGTAGGGATTGAGTTAGGGGTTCTATTATTCTTGTTGACTAATCAATGTGTATATATAATATATCAAGGTGCCACTTATACATTCATATATATATATATGACAACACAACACTACATAAAAACTAAATGAAAGGTCCAAAAAAGGCCGTGTTTGGTGGAGCATTCCAAACATGATTCCACAATATGATTTGAGTGCTCTGTTTGTTTACAATTTTCAAAAATTGATTCCACACCCACTTTTTAAAAGCCGTCTACTTGGTTATCCTTCCGGACGTCCGGTTGGTCGACCGGAACAGTATTCGTTTTTTTTTTTTGGCACCTATTATTTTTATATTTTAAATAAAAATATTTTGGGAATTTTTTTAAAAAAATTTATGAGCTTTGAATAGAATTTTGGGTTTTGTGTTTAGTTATGAGTTGTAAATTTTTGAATCAAATATCATGTCACATCACTCAATTCAAAACTCTTTTCAAAACTCACAACCAAACGAATTTTCCACACTCAAATCATAATTCCAAAACTCACAAACTCAAAATACAACTCTATTCTCAAATCATAATTCTAAAACTCTACCAAATGCAACCTTCATTTTTCTAGGATCAATAGAAGCATCACACACACAAGTAATTATACAGCAAACTAACAATAGTGGAGCATCTTAGAATTCATACAAGTCTCAACAGCATTTGCTACAATATTTTTAAAACTTGCTGTCAATATTTTAATCAAATCACAGGCCAATATTCTGAGGAAAAGTCTGGGGGGAATGGGGAAGACAGGAGAGATTTGAGCTGATGTTATGTTCCAATGTTTTTTAATGTCTATCACAGCTACTCATGGACAAACCATGCTGGTTGGTGCTTACAGATAATATTGAATTCATATACTTAAAAGGGGTTTGGCATGTACCATACGGTTGTTTTTGAGCTCCTCATATTGTGCCTCTGCCTCTTTGATTTCTGAGAGGACCTTGTCATTCATCACTTTCTCATAATGAATCTTCTCCTGAAATAAGAGCTTTTACAATGTCAACAAACTTGCATACCCCAAATTACAATAATATCACCGAGCAAAAAGTCCTGTGTGTGTGTGTGTGTGTGTGTGTGTGTGTGAGAGAGAGAGAGAGAGAGAGAGAGAGAGGGAGGGGAGCAAGTGAACTAGAAATAGTAAGGGTAAAGGAGAAGGGAACGCAACTGCTTCTGCAGAACGTAGATCTTCTTCAATCAGCATTAACTTATGCTCTGCTTCCTCAAAGACATCAATTTCCCCTTTTGCTGACTCTACATTTTTCAATAGGGACAAAGAAGCATTTGTAATAGTGGAGGTGTAAATTGATAAATGATGTGAAAAACAAGATTACCATACCACATAAATTCTCAAAGGAAACTTTAAGATCACTGGCTCTAGTTTCTGCCTCCTTCAGTCTCACATGGATTTTTTCTAACAACATTTCTTTCTCTTGCACATCATCTTGGATTTTCTGGACATCATTGCAAATGAAAGCTACAATGACAAGAGAATCCACATAAAAGAATCAATAACAAATTAGAACTTTAGTGACATGGCTATAAGAAACAAACAGAGATGTCATGGTGAAGCTCATCAACAGTAGATGCAGGTGCTGAACTAGCTTCTGCGACATAAGAATCCTTCACATCTTGCAGTGCTAATTTCTTATGCATCACAATGCGCTCTGTCTCCAAACGCCGCCTCTATATAAAATGGTATAAGAGTAAAAATGATGAAGAAAGTACATATTTAAAACCATCATTATGTAAACTCAAAAAGATAGGTATGTGCCAAACTCCTCTTTGTACATATAAATACTGAACTACTACTGGTCATAAGGACTAATAAACTATTTATTTTATTAATAATAAGTGAAGATCAGTTGGAAACACTAAAAGAACTCCATGTAAATTATAAGGAGATATTGAACAAGACATTAATACAGTCCACAATTCGTAACCTCGGACAGTTTCCAAGAAGGCAAGTCTAGGCAAATTAGCTCATCATGGGAAAATATAATAAATTAGGCAAGTTAGCTCATTGAGAGCAAATATAATAAGTAAATGATAACAACAAATAGTATCTTGCTAAGATTCAAATGTCACCAAAGGTGATATTGAATGTATAGAAGAAGTTGAAGAGAGAGAGAGAGAGAGAGAGAGAGAGAGAACAGCTGCAGAAATATTATTGAACTAAAAACTAGGGTTCTCCCCTTACACACAACTATTTATAATAATAATAATAATAATAGGTAGACACATATTGCATAACTACCGTAACACTTAAGACTCCCCTTAAGTTGGTGCCAAGATGTCTCTCATGCCCAACTTGCAACAAATGGAGTGAAAGACCTTACTACTAAGACTTTTAGTAAATACATCAACCAATTGATCTTCAGACTTGACAAAAGGCATACAATCAAACCCTTATTCAATTTCTCCTTAATGAAATGCCTGTCGATCTCAATATGTTTAGTTCTATCATGTTGAACAAGATTGTGAGCAATACTTATGGCAGCTTTGTTGTCGCAATACAGAGTCATGGGTTCACTACATTCAAGCCCCATATCACTCGTCAAGGATTGAAGTCACATCAATTCACATGTATCATGTGCCATAGCTATGTATTCAGCTTCAGCACTAGATCTGGATAACACTGCCTACGCCGTGTGACTAAATTTCCCCAAACAAAAGCACAATAACCAGAGATAGATCGTCTATCATCTATAGAGCCTGCCCAATCTACATCTGTGAATGCCTCCAACCTCAAGTAACCATGATTAGAAAACAAAATTCCTTTTCCAAGAAATAAAGCCTTCTTCAACCTACAAACTTTTTCAACAGTAGACTGAAATGAGAATCCTGGAGGTACATCCATATATACCTCCTCCTCCAAATCACCATGAAAAAAGGCATTTTTCACATTTTTGTTGCTGTAAATGCCATCCCAAGTTAGCAACACATGAAAGAATAGCTCGAATGAAATTCATTTTTGCTACAGGGGTAAAAGTTTCTTGATAGTCAATTCCATATGCCTGGGTAAATCCCTTGGCCATTAGTCTTGCTTTTTACCATTCAATCGCCCCATCTGCTTTTTGCTTAATGGTGAACACCCACTTACACCCTACTAGTTTTTTTTCCACTATGAAGAGAAACCAACTCCTAAGTGTTATTCTTGCTCAGAGTTTGCATCTCTTCTACCATAGCTACTTTTCACTTGGGATCATTGATAGCTTCTTTCCAACCCTACGAGACACACACAGAAGATAGAGTCGAAATAAAGGCATGATATGTAGAAGACAATGAATCATATGACACAAATTTAGAAATGGGTTGTTGAGTACATACTCTAACCCCCTTTCTAAGAGCAATAGGAAGACTCAAATCATCAACAACAGGACTATCAACAACTGATGAAGAATTAGGCTGGGGATCATTATCTATAGAGTCAATGGAAACTGGATGTAGAATTGGCATGAGGGATAATATTAACTTGGTGGCATAGGAGAAATATGCTCTTTCTAACACCGGGAATAAGTCTTAAGATCAACCCTGTCCAAACGACCACCGATGTCAGGCTCCTCACCAACAGAACTTTTAGGCTCCCCCTCACCACAAATAACAGCCCACTGACTAGGAAGGAAAAAAGACAACTCATGCTGATATGACATCACCACATTCGCAATCTTATTCATAACACTCTCCCCTGAGGAGATAGTGGAAGACAAGTAAAAAAGGACTCAGATTCACAGAAGGTGACATCCATACAAACATACACCTTACAAGTGTAACGGTCATAGCATTTGTAGCCCTTAGAAATAGTCGAATAGCCAATAAAGACACAACAGACAACATTAGAATCAAGCTTCCCACGAGTACGAGGTTACAGATGAACAAAACAAGCACTCCCAAAAACTCGGAGAGGAAGAGAAGTAGTGGGATAAGTCACAAGAAGAATTTGGAAGTGGAAGACACTTGAGGGCATACGGTTAATAAGGTAAGTAGTGGCAAGAAGAACATCTCCTCAAAAAGACTTAGGAACTTTCATAGTAAACAAAAGCCCCCCAGCTATTGGTTGGGCACACTGCAAACGTCAAACTCCTGGAAGACAAGATAATTTACTCCCAACTGAGACTTTATCACAAAAATTAATTCCCAACTTCTAATCTATTTTTCAGGCAATTCGCACTTTAAAAAGTGCTATCCCTTCTAACATTATACTTGATGCAACCAAAGGATAAAAATATTAGCAGCATATAGTTAAAAGCATGTAATAGAAGGTTTTGTAATGAAAAAACTTGAGTACATTCCTTGTTCCCAACAACATTGTGGTCAACAAATGCTGTAATCCATAATTTTGCATGTTTTGACTAATTTAACCCTTTGCATCCAAAAACCTTATCTCCTCCATGGCTAAAATTTGAAGAAAGGCATATCTTCACCTGTAAAGTAAACCATATAAATTTCTATGTATTTGAGGTTATCATTTAGCCTTTGTATTAAACCTATTCTGCTGTCATTTCAGAGATCTAGAAGTAATCACATTCTAGCATAAAAACCAGGCCTTATGGTGATAAAAGAAAAATTACCATAAGATATAATTTAAGATCAACAAAATACACTATCATAAACCATTAAGTTGTTTCTTTGGAAATTAAGTGATTTTCCAGTTAGCCTTCCCCTTACAGTGACTTTAACTTGATATATCTACCAGCCTCTCTTGTTTATAGTCCAAGCAGCAAGTTCTAAAGAACTGAACCAAGATATTAACTCCGCTCAGGCTAGCAACATTGGTGTTTCCTTTATCCTAGCTTGAGCTCATGATAGTTTAGGAAAGCCAAGATTGGTTTGACTCTTCAGAATTCTTCCACAGGAGCTCCACAAAATGAAGATTTGTCTCCATAAATTTCATGTCCTCTGATGGAACCATTTAGCAAAGAGATTCCATTAGAAAGAAAATCTCAGTTAGAGATACAAGATCTGTCAAACTCAAAATACAATTCCAAAATATCATTAAACTGAATTCTCAAGAGCCTAACCACCTATTTATAGGCTAATGCCAACTAAGCAACTGTCAGATATATAGATGAAGAAGAAGAAGAGAGAAGATTTTATTAATATGTAGAATTGTGTGTTTTACAATGAGACGAAGTAACTGTTAGAATAGTATATTATTTGTAATTATTCTATGCCTTAGGGCCTCCTTGTAATTAATAATCTTCATTAATATAAAAGGGAATGATATCACAATCATTTCCTAATCATAGTATTTTCTAAAATTATCATGGTATCAAAGCCTAACCCAAAAACCTAAACCCATCTACCCATACAGTTCCTGGTAGCCACCGAGGCCACTAGCCGGAGACAACCCACCGGCCAACAACCACCACTTCAGCAGCCGATAGGTATCTCTCTGTCTGCTCAAGTCGACTCCACCCTGAGGTGTTCAGCTCAAGTCGAGAAAGACCCAGGTTGTTTCGGGCTGGTTGATGCCTGTCTAGGGTTCTCTCCTCACCTTGTGGTTGGTCGAAATCAGTACCGAAGATCACCCTAGCATTCGAAACTCACCTGGGGTGGTCAAAATCCTCATCGAAGGCCCATCCTGATCTCGTTTGGTCTTTCCCGAAAGGTGTCCTAGCCTAGTCGACCACTGGTGAAGGCTTGTCCTGCACAGTCAACAACCCCTATGCCTTCTATGGCGCCACGGTTCCGCTGCCCATGTTTTCTACCCAGATCGTACTCCTCGTCTTTTTGTTTTTTTGATCCTACTGTGGTTGACCTCCTCTGGTCTGTTCGTTTCTCTTAAACAAAACCAAGGAAAAAAAAAAAAAATCTATGAGTTCTTCATTCTTTATGCTTTTATAGTGATAGTTGTGTCTTTCCTTCCACCACCACCACCTTCTGGGTTTGTGATTGGCACTAGTTTTGTTGAGGGTTCGGTAGCATAATATTCATGGCAGATTCCACCAGTGTGTCCACGACTTCACACCTAGGAGTGAGAGTTCCATGATACCTCTGACTATGACTGATAATCCTAACCCTAGTCTTAAAATCACATCTTTATTTAATGGTCAGAACTATCTAGCGTGGTCGTAGAAGTTTGACTATTATTTTGAAGAGCACAGGGAAGATGGGATATGTTGATGGCGGGATACAGGCACCCAGCACCACTGACCCAAGTTATGACCAATGGGAGATTACCAACTCTTTGATTACGGCTCGGCTTATTCATTCGATGGTACTAAAAATTGGTAAGGACTACTTGTCTATGGAGACTGCCCAGGATATTTGGGATGCTGTGGCCGCCACCTATTCCCGCAAAGGGCATTTCTCACAGGCATTTGAGTTGCGCCGCACTATTGAGAGCTCTGTTCAGGGGGAGCAGATTGTTCTTTAGTAGTTCACCTTCCTCACCAACGGCTAGAAACGCCTTGATCACCTGCAAGACTATAAAGCCTATTTGCATTGCTAATTCAATCGGGCATAGGAAGTTCATTGCACAGCAAAGGGTTTTTAAATTTCTGGCAGGTCTCAATGTGGAGTATGATCCAGTTCGGAGTCGGGTTCTGGGTATGGACACTCTTTCTTCACTTTAAGAGGCATTCACCTATGTACAGAATGAGAAGAGTCGCCGATTTGCTATGATGTCACCTATCTCTACTGACTGCTCAATGTTACTGTCTACCCTTAGAGATGGCCTCAGCCTGACTCCCATGCCTCCGTCTAACGCGAAGGAGTCAGTCTTCTGTGATATTTGTAGCAAGCCGCGACATACTCGTGAGACGTGTTGGAAGCTTCATGGGACTCCATCCGAGAGTCGAGGTGATAAATTTGGTTCTAAAAGAGGTCGATCAGGCTAATCTAGAGGACGTGGCTCCAATCTACGAGCTCATCATTCCAGTGCTGTTGATACACTTGATTCTACTTCCGCTACCGTTGGCCAGGCCTCTTATGGTCTCTCTGGCATAACTACTCATGAGCTTAAGGATGTTCTGTGTCACTTGCTGGACCGCCGGTCTTCTACTGCTCTCAGTACATCTTCGTCATTTGCCCACTCAAGTAACTTAGCTTCTTCCCCTCATGTTTTCCTTTCTCATAAGTCTTTGCCTTGGATTATTGATTATGGTGCCTCAGATCATATGTCTGGATCCTCTCACCTTTTCTTTGCTTATAAGCCCTCTTTAGATTAAGACAAAGTTAGGATTGCAGATGGTACTGTTTCTTCTATTTCTGGGAAAGGTTTAGTCCATGTCACTTCTACCATACCTCTATCTTCTGTTGTCCATGTTCCTAATTTTTCTGTAAACTTGTTATCCTTGAGTCGTATTACACAAGATTTGAATTGTAGTGTGGCTGTTTTTCTTGATCATTGTCTTTTTCAGGACCTTGTCACGAGGAGGTCGATTGGTAGTGGCAGTGCAAAAAATGGTCTCTACTTCTTGGATCAACCAAACAAGCTTGCTCATTTTTCCACCACAAGTCCTACTACCCAAGATGATTTATGGTAGTGGCATCGGCGCCTTGGGCATCCTTCTTTTTATTTACTTAAACATTTATTTCCATTTGTTTTTGCAAACAATAATGTGTCTGAGTTTCTTTGTGAGTCTTGTCAACTTAGAAAACAACACAGAGCTTCTTTTGCTCCCAGTTTTAATAAAAGTTTAGTTCCTTTTTCATTAATACATTCTAACGTCTGGTGTCCATCTCGTGTGATGTCTGTGAAATGTCATCAATGGTTTGCTACATTTATTGATGATTTTTCTCGTACTACTTGGGTCTCTCATGAAAGACAAGAGTGAGGTTTTCTTGTGTTCCGTAATTTTCATAAGATGATTTGTACACAGGTTGGGGCCACTGTCAAAATCTTTCGTTCTGATAATGGGAGGGGAATACATAGATTCTGGGTTAGGACAATATTTTTCTGCCTATGGCATGATCCATAAGACCTCTTGCACCAATACCCCTCAACAAAATGGGGTGGCGGAACGCAAGAATCGTCATCTTCTTGACATGGCTCGGTGCATGTGTTTTTCTATGAGTGTGCCTTGGTCTTACTGGGGCGACGTTGTTCTCACTACTTCCCATCTTATTAATTGTCTTCCTACCCAGGTCTTGCAAAAACAAGTTCCCCTTCAAATCCTCCTAGGTTCCGAGTCCTTATTTTCTATTCCTTTAAAAATATTTGGCTGTGTCTGTTTTGTCCACAATTACTCTCCTCCTCATGGTAAGTTGGACCCTCGCTCCCTCAAATGTGTTTTCCTTGGATACTCTCATGCTCAAAAGGGGTATAAGTGTTATCACCCTCCTTCTCGTAAGTGGTTTGTGTCCACGCATGTCACCTTTTTCGAGTCCCAATCCTATTTCTTGTCCTCTTCGATGTCAGTCCTCACTTTAAGGAGAGCCTTGCTGTGAAGTGATTCCTGTGATTCCTACGGTAGAACCAGTTGTTCTTTCACCACCACCTCTTACGGAGACTATAGAAGCCAATGTCAACAAGGATAGGGAAGGGCAAGTTTATGTCAGAGACAGAAACAAATAGAAAGTTAATTAGATACAAGAGACCACTTCTGCTCCTCCACCGCCATCACTTGCTTCTGATGAGAGTCTAGGTAACTTTGAATCTCGAGTCCAGTGATTTTAATACTCCTATTGATCTTGATGTTTCTATTGCCAAAAGAAAATGTGTGAGATCTTGTACTCAACATTCTATATTAAATTTTGTGTCCTACTCTCTTTGTCATCCTCATATGAAGCTTTTGTGTCAAATATTTCCTCTGTTAGCATTCCTAGCCATTTTCAAGATGCTCTTGCTACCTCTGAGTGGAAACTTGCCATGATTGAGGAAATGAAAGCACTTGGGAAGAATGGAACTTGGGAATTAACTGAGTTACCTAAGGGCAAACGACCTCTGAAATACAAATGGGTGTATACTGTGAAACACAAAGCAAATGGTTCTATTGAGTATTACAAGGCTAGACTTGTGGCAAAAGGGTTTATTCAGACATATGGCGTTGACTATCAGGAGATGTTTACACTCATGGCTAAGACGAATTTAGTCATATTACTTCTCTTTTTAACAGCTAATCGAGATTGGCCACTTCATCAGTTTGATGTAAAGAATGTCTCTCTCTATTGTGACCTCGAAGAAGAGGTATATATAGACATTCCTCCTGATTTCGAGGATCAGCAGACATAGGGTAAAGTATGTTGGCTTTGGAAGTCATTATATGGTCTCAAATAATCTCCAAGGACTTGGTTTGAGAGACTCACTCAGGCTATGCTTAAATATGGCTTCAAATAGAGTCAGGCATATAACACCTTGTTTGTGAAACATTCCTCACCAAGTAAGACTATAGCACTCGTTGTTTATGTGAATGGCATAGTTCTTACAAGTGATGATAGTGAGAAAATACCTCTGTTAAAGAATTATTTAGCAAGTGAGTTTGAAATCAAAGACTTGGGGAGCTTTAAGTATTTTCTGGGAATTGAAGTTGCTCACTCTAAGGATGGGATATTTATCTCACAGAGGAAGTATGTGCTTGACCTATTGAAGGAAACTGAAATGCTTGGCTGCAAGGCCTGTGACACTCCACTGGAACCCAGTCAGAAACTGGGGGATGATGAATGAGGAGCAATTGTTAATAGGGGGAGCTATCAGCGTTTAGTGGGTAAGCCCATCTACCTGCCTCACTCTCGTCCTAATATTGCTGTTGCTGTCAGTGTAGTTCGCCAATTTATGCATGCTCCTCATCAGATTCACTTCAAGGCTGTCATAAGAATTTTGAGGTACTTGAAGTCTGCTCCAGGTAAGGGTCTTTATTTTTCAAAGCATGATCATCTTCGTGTGGAAGCCTATACAGATGCTGACTGAGCTAGATCAGTAACTAATAAGAGATCGACTTCAGGGCATTACACCTTTGTTGGAGGCAACCTATTTACTTAGAGGAGTAAAAAAACAGAATGTGATTGCCAGGTCAAGTGTAGAGGCCGAGTTTAGAGCTATAGCACTAGTGGTGTGTGAGCTCTTATGGATCAAGTTATTGTTAAGTGATCTAAGTATTGATAAGACGGACTCTATACGGTCACACTGTGATAATAAAGCCACCATCAACATCGCTCACAAACCGGTTCAACATGACAGGACAAAACATGTTGAGATTGATCGCCAGTTCATTAAGGAGAAACTCACTAGTGGCACAATATGTATTCCATTTGTGCAGTCTGGTGACCAACTCACTGGCATCCTCACCAAGGAAATTGGGAGTAAGCCATTGCATGACATCCTAGGTAAGCTAGGAATGAGAGATACCTTCGCACCAGCTTGAGAGGGAGTGTTAGAATAGTACATTATTTGTAATTATTCTATGCCTTAAGGCCTCCTTGTAATTAATAATCTTCATTAATATAAAAGGGAATGATATCACATTCATTCCCTAATCTTGGTATTCTCTAAAATTATTAGTAGCCTATTTATAAGCCAAAGTAGATTAGGGCTTATGTCATTGATTACATCATAAAATAGGGCTAATGTCATGAATGACATCAGGATAGGATGATGTCATGGATGACATCATGGAATAGGGTTGATGTCGTGGATGACCTCAGAATAGGGCTGATGTCATGGTGTGTCATGGATGACATAGACACTAACACTTAACACTCCCCCTCAAGTTTGTGCAAATATATCTCTCATGCCCAACTTGCAACAAATTGGATGAAAGACCTTACTACTAAGACCCTCGGTAAACATATCAGCCAATTGATCTTCCGACTTCACAAAAGACATACACATCAAACCTTTATTCAATTTCAGCTTAATAAAATGTCGATCAATCTCAATATGCTTGGTTCTGTCATGTTGAACAAAATTGTGAGCAATACCGATGGCAGCTTTGTTGTCACAGTACAGAGTCATAGGATCACCATAAACAATTCCTATATCACTCAACAAAGACTAAAGCCAGATGAGTTCACAAGTATCATGCACCATAGCTCAATATTTTGCCTCTGCACTAGACTAGGACACCACTGTCTACTTCTGGGACACCACTGTCTACTTCTTACAATGCCAAGTGACTAAATTACCCCCTACAAAAACACAGTAACCAGATGTAGACCTCTTGTCATCTACAGAACCTGCCCAATCTGCATCAGTAAATGCCTCCAATCTCAAGTGCCCATAATTAGAAAACAAAATCCCTTTACCTATAACAGATTTAAGATACCTCAAAATGCGATATAGAGCCTCCAAATGTGTTATACGAGGATCATGCACAAACTGACTTATTATCCCAGCTGCATAGGCAATATCCAGCCGAGTGTGAGATAGGTATATAAGCCGTCCAACAAGTCTTTCGTACCTTTCCTTCTCCACCGAGTTTCCAACACCACTGCAAAGATGATGGTTAACCTCAATAGGTGAATCAACTGGTTTACAACCTAACATGCCTATTTCTTCAAGAAGATCTAGAATGTACTTCCTTTGAGAAATAAAGATGCCTTTGTCAGATCTGGTAACTTCAATTCCAAGAAAGTACCTCAACGGGCTGAGATCTTTGATCTCAAACTTCTTGGCCAACTGCATCTTCAGATGTGTCACATCCTCTTCATCATTCCCTGTCACAACTATATCATGCACATATACAATAAGCATAGTTACCTTATTTGCATTGCGTTTGACAAACATGGTATGGTCTGCATTGTTTTGTTTATACCCAAACCTCAACATTGCTTTCAAAAATTTGTCAAACCAAGCCCGATGAGACTATTTCAAACCATATAACACTTTCTTCAATCTACAGACTTTCCCAACCATAGACTGAAAGGAGAATCCTGGTGGTACATCCATATAAACCTCCTCCTCTAAATCCAAATGATGAAATGCATTCTTCACATCTAGTTGTTGCAAAGGCCACCCCAGGTTAGCTGCACAAGAAAGGATGGCTCGAATGGAATTTATCTTTTCTATAGGAGCAAAGATTTCTTAATAATCCATTCTATATGTCTGAGTATATCCCTTGGACACTAGTCTTGCTATGTATCATTCGATTGTCCCATCTGCCTTCTACTTAATGGTGAACACCCACTTACATCCCACTGATTTTTTTCCACTTGAAAGAGAGACCAACTCCCAGGTATTGTTCTTGCTTAGGACTTGCATCTCTTCTACTATAGCTCCTTTCCACTTAGGATCATTAATAGCTTCTTTCCAACCTTGTGGGATACACAAAGAAGATAGAGACGAAACAAAAGAACGATATACAGGAGACAATAAATCATAGGACATAAATTTAGAAATAGGGTGTTGAGTACAAGCCCTAACCCTCTTCTAAGAGCAATAAGAAGACTCAAATTATCAATAACAGGATTGTCAACTATTGATGAAGAAATAGAATGAGGAACATTACCTGTAGAATAAGTGGAAACAGGATCTGGAACTGGTACGAGGGATGATGATTGACTTGGTGGCACAAGGTATGGCTGCGCTTCCTAGCGTCGTGGATAAGTCATAAAATCAACCTTGTCTAAACGGCCCCAATGTCAGGCTCAACACCAAAACCACTCTCAGGCTCCCCCTTACCACAAATAACAACCTACAGACTAGGAGTGAAAAAAGATAACTCATGCTAATATGACATCATCTCATCCATAACACTCTCCCTGGAGGAGATGACAGAGGAGAAGTAAAAAGAGACTCAGATTCATGGAAGGTGACATCCATATTGACATACACTTTTCGAGTGTGAGGATCATAGCATTTGTAACCCTTCTGAGTAGCAGAATAGCCAAGAAAGGCACAACACACAGCTTTACGATCAAACTTTCCACGAGTACGAGGTTGCAAATGAACAAAACAGACACCCAAAAACCCGAGGAAGGGAAGACGTGAGATAAGTCACAGGTAAAAGTGCAAGAGGAATTTGGAATTAGAGGACACTGGAAGGCATACGGTTGATGAGATAAGCAGTAGTAGTAAGAACATCACCCCTAAAAAGACTTCTGAACTATCATGGTAAACAAAATGGAGCGAGCAACTTCAAGAAGATGGTCATTCTTGCGTTCAACCACTCCATGCTCAGGAGTGTCAACACAACTAGCCTGATAAAGAATGCCATGCTCCTCAAGGTATGCTCGGAAAGCTCCATCAACATACTCAGTCCCATTATCACTCCGAAGAATATTAATGGTAGCATTAAAGAGATTGTGTACCATTTTACGAAAAAGGTGAAAACAAGAAAAAACCTCACTTTTAGTTCGAAGAAGATAGACCCAAGTCACACGGGAATAACAATCTATAAAAGTGACAAACCAACGATATCTAGAAGTAGACACTACGGCGGAAAGGCACCTACAAATCAGTATGAACAAGCATAAAAGGAAAGGTACTTTTATTAACTGAAGGATAACAAGTACGTTTATGCTTAGCAAGTTCACAAGCATCACAAACAAAAGTGTTCCTAGAACAATCTCGAACTAAGAAAGGAAAAAGTCTTTCTAAAATACTAAAGGAACGGTGACCTAAACAATGATGCCATTGATGAAGGAGGGGAAGAGAATAACCAGCAGTGCACTGAAGAGCCTGAGTGTTAGACAATGCTAATAGAGGAACAACAACATCCAGAAAGTACAATCCACCATATGCTTTACCACTGCCAATCGTTTTCGCTGTAGCCAATTCTTGAAAGACACAATGAGTAGAAAGAAATGTCACTGAACAGTTTAGGGAAGTAGTAAGGCTACTAACAGAAAGTAAGTTGGTAAAAAGATTAGGAACATGAAGCACAGAGAAAAGAGAAAGTAAAGATAAGCAATGAACATAACCCTTACCGGAGACAGAAAATACAATGCCATCAGCCACTCTAACCTTTTCTCGCCCAAAACAAGAAGAATAAGTAAAAAGAAGACTGGTCGGTAGCACCAGAATCAATAATCCATGAAAGGCGACAATGATGTGCTAAGAGCACTAGTAAGAGTACCTGTGTGGGCAAAATTAGAAGAAGCAGGAGTCGAAGGAACTGTGGTAGATGGAGAATCAAGCTAAGCCATCAAACGCCTGAGAGTGTGTAACTCATCTTAGGAAAGAGTACTAAGCTTATAGGAAGTACAGTTGCAATCTCGGACATATGTGTTTGTGGACGAGCTGTACTACCACGGCCACGACCTCGAGTAGGGCGATCATTCAATTTCTAACAATGCTCACCAATGATGCACGGACGGACACGGACACGGGATACGACACGGACACGACACGAACACGGGGACACGCAAATTTTCAAAAAATAAGGGACACGACACATTGGGGACATGTTCAATATATATAATTTTATTTTTTTATTATATGTAAAATTAAAAAATATATAATTTATTTATTTATTTTAATATCAAATATTATTCACAAATTAAAATTTTCTTATAAATAAAAATAATTTATTTAAACAAATAATAATATCTAAAAAAGAAAAAAGAAAAAAAAGATTTTTTGTTCAAAATATATCTAGTATATAATATATATACTGTTATTATTAGTGTACATTATTATTAGTATATAATATATATATATATATATGTATATATATTATTAGTATATAATATATATCTATACATATTATCAGAAAAAACAATTAATAGAATGAAAGATTTAGCGATCGATAGTCAAAGGAGAGGGTCAAAACGCCATAGTGAGAGAGAGAGAGAGAGAGCAGAGAGGGAGACAACACAGACGAGGAAGACGACACAGACGACGCAGATGAAACGAAGAAACAAGAAGAAAAATGAAGAAAAACAGAAGAAAAGAAGAAGATCGAAAAGGAGATTTGAAGAATCGAAGAGCATACCGGATCTAGGGCTCCATTTCAACAGGTTCTTCACCCTCTCTCTCTCTCCTCTCTCTCTGTGTCTGTCTTCAATAGGTTAGGGTTTCTCTCCCTCTCTATCCATAACGCGTCCATAGCGTGTCCAAGAGTGTCCAAAAGAGTGTCCGGCTACAAAAATTCAAAAAAAAAAAAGGGACACGTTGGGTAGAGTGTCAGATACGTGTCCACCGCGTGTCCGACGCATGTCCGTGTCCGACACCCATACGTTGCCTTCGGAGAGGTGTCCATGCTACATAGATGCTCACGATCATGTTGGTCTTTCCCATAATAATCGCACTTCAAACGATCCCGATCACCTATGATACCCTTACTACCAAACTGAACTGAACTAGGCATAGGATCACGAGTTGTAGGAGCCATAACCAAAGCAGATCGATCTTGAATAGAGGAATGGACAATAGCACTACGCCAACTTTCCTCTTGCTGAACAAGAGCATAAGCCTCGTGTAAGGTAGGAAAAGGAGAGCGACCCAATACCTGAACGCAAATCTAATCATACTCCAAATTAAGGCCAGCAAAGAAGTCATACACACGCTCCGTTTCCACTGTTTGCTAAAATAAAGTTGCATCCTTGGAACAAACAACCTGGAAACTCTAATAATAATCCAGTTCCTGCCACAAACTACTTAATTCAGTATAGTACATTGCGAGCGAACGATCCTTTTGATCCAAGCCTCGAAGTTTCTTCCTCAACTCATATGCTTGTGCGTCATTACCCTACTAAGAATATATTTGGGAAGCAGCGGTCCAAATCTTATAAGCAGTATCTACTAGAAGAAAAGGCCTACTGATTGTAGGCTGCATAAAGTTAATGAGCCAAGTCATAACCAAAGCATTCTCAAACACCCGTTGACTATGCAAAGGATCATCATAGGCAGGCTGAAGAAGATCACTGGTAATATAACCAGTGAACCGGCGAGCAGCAATAGCCAGACTATTAAGAGCGGGACCAAATCAAGTAATTGGTGCCATCAAGTTTCACAGGATTGATTTGACGAGATGGACTATCGTTAAGTGTCACAACACGATGCTACCTATAGTCCGCATTGACCGAAGGATCCTTATTCTCACCCTCAACCATTGAAATTAAAACCACACAATAGAGACAACCCAAACAAACAGAAGCAAGTCTAAAAAAACAAACTCAGGACCAGTATGTTACCTGTAGAGCCGAAAAAACATAGCTAAGACCCAAGCAAACACTGTTGGGACATCACCTATATGAGTCGAATCAGTCATTCAAGAAGAGAAGCCCCACAAAAACTGCTAAACACGGACAACAAAGGCCAACAATACACTAGTCGGCTCCCAAGGACTATGGAGGAAGAGAAAAAATCAATCAAAAACCTCACCATCAATGATTTCCAGAAAAACCACCCATTTTTCCAAAAAATAAGGAAAAATAGAAAACCAATCAAATAATGAGTAAAAAATTAAAAAAAAATTATAGGGCTTATTTTTAACCCTAGTCAAACATGTTGAATTATTATTATTATTATTATTATTTTATTATTATTATTATTTTTTTAAACAAAATCTGAAGAAAAAAAAAATGAAGAAATAAGGACAAGAACTAGAAATCTTCAAGGAGGAAGATATGGCTTTTGATACCATGTCAGATATATAGATGAAGAAGAAGAAAACAGAAAAAAGATTTTATTGATATGTAGAATTGTGTATTTTACAATGAGATGGAGTAGCCTATTTATAAGCCAAAGTAGATCAAGGCTTATCTCATGGATTACACCACAAAATAGGGATGATGTCATGGATGACATAGAGACTAACACTTAACAGCAACCTAAAACATAACCAAGGGGCTTTAGTCTAGTTGGCTAGCCCTTTGCCCACCAAGTCTCTCCCAAGGGGAGGTCTTGGGTTCCACTCTTGGGAGTGGAATAGGAGGGGAAGATTTTCTTGCAAGGTGTATAGGTGTGAGTTTCAACTCCCCCAAGAAACTAATCTAACAACTAACCACTACTTTCGCCTATCAAAAAAAGAAAGAAAAAGACATCTTAAAACATAACCACCATACTAACTCTAATTACATCAAAATCCCTCTAAAGAAAAACTTGTCCTCGAGTTAGGACATGAACAAAATTACTCAAAATAGCATTAATAGAATGACTCAAAATAATGACTCATGGAGACATAATGAACTTGCAATGATGAATAAGACTATGTGGTTGCAAGTACTTATTCCAAAATGCACCCTAACAAATACCCCTCCTTGAAGGTGAGTTTTCGTTTATGCACATCCACTGAAGCCATGTTCAAGTGTGAGTAGACCATCCATATAGCATGCCACTTGAGAAACAAGATATCATCAAAATAGCTCTTCACACATTATCAAAAGGCACCAAGCACCATGCTTCTTAAACAAAGCAAGCCCTAGTATAGAGTCCACACAAAGTGGACTAACTAGTGTCGAAGGTAGGACAAAAGATACTTCTTGAGAACAAAGATCACCCAACATCCATGGAACCTCATCTTCATGAATCTCCTCCATAACTTCTTTTGAATTTAGAAAAGGGATGGAACGTTGGGTTGTAACCACTTTTTTCATGAGAAGCAATGTAAGAGATGTAAGAGCAAAGCAAATATCGCTCCCACCGCCTAGAAGTAGAGCACCATCATTGTCATATGCTTCATCTCCAAATCGTCTTCTCCATCCACAAGAAGATCACTGTCTTCATCATAAGAATCAAATATTGGAACATCATCAAACCTATGAAAGACAACTTCATCACAAACCGATTCTCTTCATAACCATAATCATCAATTTCTTCACAATCCAACTCCACATTTGTTTGACGCATCAAAGGGAAAAACATCTTGATTATAATCTTGTTCCACCTCTTCATCAAAGATAGAAACATCTTGATCCCAACCTTGTTCGTGGTTGCAACTTTGTCCCATATCTTTACCACTAAAGATTGACCTTTCATCATCATCATATCATTGGTGTAATCTCTTCACTAAAGAGTGTACTTGAAGTGTCCATCCTCACAAAACTTATTCTTTTCAACACTAATCAAATAATCATCTTGGTTATAAAATGGTTGGCCAAATTCAAAGATGCCTTGTTGGATTTGAAAGCAATCTTCCTTTGTTGCTTGTCTCCCAACAAAGAGTGTATATGAGTGAATGGTAGGAATTGCTCACGGAACGCCTTTCTCATCTTCCTCTGCTCTTTAATCTTTTCTTTGCCTTTTTCTTGCCTATTAACTTGTAATTCTTTCCACCAATCAGAGGCATGACCTTTGAGACTTTGAAAGACCAATTTCACCTTCCTTGCTTCCAACATATCATAATACACCAAATGACTCTCAACAATGTCCAACCACTTCACAAACACATTGGGGATATGGCTCCCATGAAATTTGGGAAGCACACAATCCTTAACAATGCCACTACATTTAGAGCCAAATTCATTTGTGAACATGCCCTATGCCAATGTAGAGCAGTTAAGAGAACCATCAAATTCGATTCGATTGGAGATCACAAGCGTTGCACCCAAGGTTTCAAAAAACGGTGTTACGTAATGGTTGCAGCAACTACCCGTTACATCCGCTTTTGAGGTATGATGAAAATTCATGTGTAATGGCCGTTTCGGTGTTACGTAATGGTCGTAACGGCTCATTACACACCTTTACAATATTTTGAATAGCTTCATTTCCAAAAAAAAAAAAAAATTACAAAAAAAATAACGAATACTCAAGTGATCCAAATCCAAAGAAAAAACCTTGTATGAATTTTTTTCCTTTATCATTTTTATTTCATTATATTAGCATGTAAAATAAAAAATATCTAAACAGTGGTTGTGTTGATTTTTATAATCATTTCATTTAAAATTTAATTGTACAGAATTTTTGTTTTGTTACTGTAATGTGTTGTCTAAAAAATGTCTTTAAAAAAATCATTAGCTTAAAAATAATTTTTTCTTATGGCACAATTTTTATTTTTATAATCATTTCATTTAATACTTAATTGTAAATAATTTTATTTAATTAGTTGTAAACTGTTGTCCAACAAACTGTCTTTTAAAAAAAATAAATGTTGTTTACAACACAATTTTTATTTTTATAATCATTTCATTTAATAACTATAAATATTTTTTATTTAGTTAGTTCAGGTATTGGTCAAAAATAATTTTGTAGACTTTTAAAATCAATTATTCTTAAAGTCATTAACTATTGAAATCAAATGTAAAAAGCTCCTTTTACAGTGATTTAAAAATATGAAATATATTGGATCATACTTAAAAACTAACAAAAATTGATCAAAATCTATTTCAAACCCTAATAAATGTGATTTTGAAGAGAGAAAAAAAAATATGCGTATCAGTAAGTTTTTTTTCAAATTGTTCGAAAAATTAAAAAATTCACGGTTTTGGTTACCACAACCGTTATGCTACAACCTTCACTCCGCAACCGCAACCGCAAGTGTGCCACCGCAACCATTACGGCGACTGCAATTGCTTTTCGAAACCTTGCACCTTTCCAATCAACGTAGCAACTGTGAGAATATGTGTTCTCCTAGGATTAGGAATAAGTGTCCTATATCTATTAGACTTCTATATATCTCAGTGATGTATTCATGTAGGATTAGGAATTAGTGGTCCTTATCATTTATATAGAGTACCACTAATTCCTAATCCTACATGAATACATCACTGAGATATATAGAAGTCTAATAGATATAGGACACTTATTCCTAATCCTAGGAGAACACATATTCTCACATTGTAAGTTTTCTGAGTCAAACTGTATATCTCATTGAATTGATTGAACAAAGAATACATACATCATTTATATAGAGTACCACTAATTCCTAATCCTACATGAATACATCACGGAGATATATAGAAGTCTAATAGATATAGGACACTTATTCCTAATCCTAGGAGAACACATATTCTCACACCCCCGCTCAAACTGAAGGTGTTTTAGTAAAAAACACTGAGAGTTTGTCAAGAAAAAACTGAAACCGAGCAATGGTGTGAGTCTTAGTGAAGAAGTCAGCAAGTTGCAGAGCCGAAGAGACAAAAGGAAGCGAGATAAGGCCAGACTGCAGATGCTGACGGACGAAGTGACAATCAAGCTCAATATGCTTTGTCCGTTCATGGAAGACTGTGTTATGAGCAATTTGAATAGCACTTCGGTTGTCACAATAGAGAGAGGTCGGGGAAGATTGAGGGACGCCCAACTCAGATAAGAGATTACGAAGCCAGACAATTTCAGCAGTAGCATGAGCCATAGCACGATACTCAGCTTCGACAGTAGAACGGGCAACAACAGTTTGTTTCTTGCTTTTCCAAGAAATTAGGGAATCGCCAAGAAACATACAGAAACCAGAAATAGATTTACGATCATTAACATCACCAGCCCAATCAGCATCAGCATAAGCCATCAAGTCTAAGGAAGATGTAGAAGAGAACAACAAGCCCTGAAAGATAGTACTGCGAAGATAGCGAAGAATCCGAAGCAAAGCAACCCAATGTGTAGAGCGAGGGGCAAAAACAAACTGACTAATCACATGGACAGCATAGGCAAGATCAGGGCGAGTAACTGTCAGATAGACTAAGCAACCCACAAGCTCACGATATAACGTAGGATCATCTAGAGGAACCCCATCAGTAGTGTTGAGCTTTACATTAAGCTCAATGGGGGTATCAGACAGCTTAGTGTCAGTAAGTCTGGCACGATGGATAACCTCGTTAGCATACTTAGTCTAGGACAGAAAGTAACCCTTGGGAGAAGAAGCCACCTCAATGCCAAGAAAATACTGCAATGGCTCCAGATCCTTCATTTCGAAGGTGCAGAAGAGATGCTGCTTGACCTCAGAGATAGCAGAAGAGTCAGAACCAGTGATGATCATATCATCTACATATAGTAAGAGACCAACAAAACCAGCCAAGGTATGTCTTAGAAATAAAGCAGAGTCGGAAGCAGAAGAATGAAAACCAAGCTCGGTAACAGCAGTCTGAAAGAGATCATACCAAGCACGAGGAGACTGCTTCAGACCATATAGAGCACGCCGAAGACGACAGACTTGGCCAGAGGAATGGGGAAGACCAGGGGGAGGACGTATGTAAACCTCCTCAGTGAAATGGCCATTAAGAAAAGCATTCTTAACATCCATCTGATAAAGAGGCCAAGAACGAACAGCAGCGACAGAAATCAAAATACAGACAATAGTCATCTTGGCAACAGGAGCAAATGTCTCCTCATAATCAATACCATACTCCTGGGAGAAACCTTTGGCCACCAGACGAGCTTTGTAGCGTTCAAGAGAACCATCAGAATGAGTCTTGACTTTGTAGACCCATTTGCAACCAACCAAATTTTTACCAGCAGGTAAAGGAACCAACTCCCAAGTACTAGTTTTCTGTAGAGCAAACAACTCATCCTCCATAGCTTGAACCCAATGAGGATCCTGATAGGCCTCCTTGTAAGACTGAGGTTCTGCAAAAGAGTGAATAGCAGACAAAAATGTACGATAGGAAGCAGAAAAATAAGTATTAGACCAACCTAACCTTTTTGGAGGATGACGCGCTCGAGGAGGATATCGGTGTGTAGTAGGATCAAAGTCGTCAGAAGCAGGAGGATCAGCAACTTGTTCACTCAACTCTACAATCTCATTCCTTTCATTTTGGTTTATCATTGTTCCTTTCAAGTGAGCATTCAACGCAATCTCGTCTTTCAAATTCGGAGCAAAATCACTATCAAGACTACCTCATCATCCTCTACCTCTATGATTCATTGAAGTAAAATGTTCCAATAATCAAAGAGTCACAGTAGTACTGAATTAGTGGAGTCCACCTCAAGATGTAACTAGTTTAGAAATTACAATCAAGTCACAAGTAGTGCACTTTCACAATCTGAGTCAAAAAAATGAAGGTCCTCACACCCACACTTATATAGATGTCAAGTTCCAACTTATAGAAACTATCGAATGTTGTGAGAATCAAGATCGAATCACAATATCAACTCAAATGACAGATTCAAATCACAATAGCCATCAAATGACAAAATATCAACGACAATCGAATATGAAGGGAGATCTAAAGACTTAGATCAATGAACTATCAAATCACAAAATACCGTAGGCAATCGAATATGAAGGGAGATCGGAAGACTCTGATCAATGAACTTACGAATAGCTTCGACTTCGACTTTGGATTCTCAATCAGATCAAAATCAGTTCACGACATTAGACTGCTTGGACAAATAAGAAATCAATTCGCAAGTCGAAGTTGAGAAGTCGAATACAAACTCATGATCTAAGTGATGAAATCAAACTTCCATCCAAGTGTTGAAGTCGAACTCTTATCCAAATCCAACGCGAAAGTTGAATTGGCGATTGTGACCAAATCATGAACTCAGATTTGAAATTAAAATTTGATATGGTTTGAAAAAATGCTCAACTTGTAACCTAAGGGTGTGTTTGATTGGACAGACTGGATAAGGGGGGATTAGAATATATCGGATTTGAGTCCTGAGACTGTGAATCCCCCAGACTATTTGGTTGGATTGGATATGTATCTTGTGTTTGTTTTTTCATGGGATTGGATGTTTGGAAATGACTATTTTTAGTAAATCCAACGTTTGGCTGGACGGACTGGATAGGATAAACGACCAAAAGACTATTTTACCCTTTTTCAATTGTTTACTAAGTAATAGCAATATTAAACATATCTTTAATATTTTAATTATTTTTATCCAGATTAAATAAAAATTGATTTTATTTTATTTTTTACACAATTAAATAAATTTATTTTTTAAAAATAAAATAAATAAAATATCAATAAAAATATGTTATTTTTTAATTAAAATTTTAAATAAATTTGTTTTTAAAAATAATAATAATTAAACAATGAAATTAAATAAAACATCTATTAAAATTTAAATAATAAAATTAAATAAAATATAAACAAAATTTTAAAATAAAAATCAACAAAATATCTATAAAAAATTATTTTAAAAAAATTAAATAAATAAAACATCAATAAAAAGTTAAATAAAATTATTTTATTTTTAAATTGAGACATTTAAATTTTATTGAATGTTACTAAATATAATACATAATTAAATAGTAGAGGGTCAGAATGGTCATTTCACCACCTAATCCCAACAGTGGATTGTCCCCCCAAAATTGTTCCACACCCCCCCCCCCGGATACAATAGTCCCCCATATGAGGGATAAGGAGTCCGATTAGACTACATGTCCGGCGGACTAAAAAAAAAACAAACGGCGGATTGGATGCTTCCTCCGGATTACAATCCGCATGGTAAATAGTCCCCCCTCTTATCCCCCCAATCAAACACACCGTAAGGTTTCAGATTGAGTCAGATCTCATTTAGGGTTTCAGATCAAGTTGGATCTCATTTAGGGTTTCAGATCAAGTTGGATCTCATTTCTAGTTTTGGATCAAGTAGGATCTCAACAAAGAGTTTCGGATTTGATCAAAGCCACGACATAAATCAAGATATGCAAAATCTGATTTCAAACTGAAGTGATTGCAAATCGAAGCTTGAACTCAAAGAAGCAAGTCTGAAAGGTAGTGATGCTTGAAATCTCAAAGATTAGGGCTAAAACTAGATGACACTAAATCGCAAGATGTTGATCACATGAGGGTAGGGTTTCGAACCAAACAACTCCATTCAAAGTCAAGTTCGTATCTTCCTCTAATTTATGCAATGAATTTATAAACCAAAAAAGAAAGGATCCAACTTTGTGCTCTGATATCAAAATGAGTTTTAGCGAAGAGATTTCATTAGAGAGAAAATCTCAATTAGAGATACAAGAGCTCTCAAGCTCACAAAATACAATTCTAAAAATATCATCAAACTTCTAAAGAACCTGACCACCTATTTATAGGCTAATGCCAACTAAGCAACCTAAAACATAACCATACAAAATTCTAAAATCATCCTCACATGCTGCCTCAGGTTATATAGTAAATTATGATATTATATAATACTGTCACTAACATTTATTATTTTTAGTACATTAACTCATAATGTGTATGTGTGCATGTCTAAATGGTACCAATTACACGAACTTTGGGCCCGTTTGGTTTGATTTTGAAATCAATTTTGAAAGATAATTTTTTTAAAAGAGTTTTCAAATTTTGAAAATTTGTTTGGTTGTATATTTTTTAAAATAGTTTTGTAGTTTTTGTAGTTTGGAGTTTTGTAATTTGGGATGATTTGTAGTTTTTTTGTAGTTAAATAGATAGGTGTGAGAGAAAAGTGATTGACTGAAGTGTAGGATGTGAGAGAACGAGAAAGAAGAGAGAAAAAGGAGATAGAAAAAATGTTAAAATAGTTTTGAGAAAATTGTAAACAAAACAAATTTTGCATTTTGAGCTCTCAAAAATTGTTTTCAAAACAAACCAAGTAAGGCCTTCGATTTTCCAAAGGAAAATCATGGCTCGATCTAGGATTGTGAGGTCAAATTTGCTAACATCAGGCTTAAAATTAACTCATAAGGCTTACGATTGGTGCATAGATGGTTAGGGTAATGGTACAAAATTGGCACAATAACATTTGTAGTAGGCACGCAAATAGCATATGCCTGGTTGGGGTTGCACATACAAAAAATAACTTAACGGAAAAAATATTAGGAAATAAAGGAAAACTACACTAAATAAAAAGAGAGAGAATTAACTACCAGCACAATCAGAATTCACTCACAGAAGCTGTAGAAGAAACAATGAAAATTATTACCTTGGCACTTTGAAGTTTATTATTAAGTTCCTGAAGTCCTTCCTCGACACTCCTTTTCCTCCCACGGACTTGTTGAGCTTGTTCTTTTGCATTCAATGCATCCCTTTCTAGATTCTTAATTTGATCATCATATGAACCAGAAAGACGACTGTTTCTAGCCTTCTTATTAGGAGGGAGAATGGTCTGGGCTGAACCACGGGAAAACCTAGGTAGACATAATTGATAACAATGTTTAATAGTTGATAACTGTATTCAAATAGTATAAAACAAATTAGATTTTAATGTACATGGGAAGTAAGGAACTGCAATAGACAGATCTAACACATTGAAAGCAACACATTACTTGAAACAGTCACCAAATCTGCAAATTTTGACTGAGGAATATTTCCATACAAATGCTGAGGTTTGAACAAAGAAAGAATTAAGAAGACTACTTAGATGCAATAATTCTTTGAAGAAAGGATTAAACTATTTGAATTATGTCCTCTCTCACCTGAGGTCTAATATTTGTTTTCAACTCACTGCTGGTAAATATTTCAAGGAACCTTTTGTTCCTCATCCACTATAGAACCTTTTGATCCTCCTGCCAAGTGGAAAGTTCTGCACAGTTTTGTGTCACTAATTTTACACCATTGTATTCACATGATCTGAGCAGGTATTGGTATTAAAATTGCAAGTTTCACTTAGCTCATCCAAAAAAACTGTCCTATTACTAAAGTAAGGTTACAAGTTAATTTTCCAATCAGACCATAGGATAGTTAGGGCTACAAATGAGCCGAGCTGAGTTGATAATATTCGAGCTCGGCTCGACTTATTTGGAAGGTGTTCAAGCTCGGCTCAAGCTTGAAACAAGTTACAATATCCAAGCTTGGCTCGTCCAAAATTTATGTAACTCGAGCTCGGCTCATGGTGACTAGTTAAGCCAAGAGAGAACCACGGAAAACAATAACCCTCTGCGCTTATATAGAAATTTGTCCACCTTAAAAAGTATTTTGCAATTGATGTGGGACTTCCAACAAACGCACCAAACGACGTCGTTTGGAACAACATGTTATTGCATTCTTTGAGTCCCACATCGCTGAAGAGAGGAAAAAACAAAGTCCTTGATGCTTATAAAAAGGAAAGCAAAGGCAAAGAAAGGAAAGCAAAGGCAAAGCTTTCATAGATTATTTTTTATATTAAAATAATCGTGATCATTATTGATGGTTAAGTTAAAATATTTGAACAAATAAAATAATATAATATATATATGTATTATATAATAAAATATACACATATATGAATATAAAAAATATAAAAATTAAAATTAATATTTAAATTTTTGAGCTCGTGAGCTTATTCAAGCTGAGCAATATTAAGTTCAAGCTCAGCTCGTTTATTAATCGAGCTTGGAATTAAGCTCAAACTCTTTTATTTAGTTAGTGAACCGAGTTCGAATGAGCCTTAACGAGCCGAACTCGAGTTTGTTCATGAACAACTTGGTTCATTTGCAGCCCTAAGGATAGTCGGGGATTCTTTATATATCATTTGGATAATGTGGTTGATAATTTTCATCCTCAACCAAAAATTTGCCATCAGTTAACATTTCCATAGATATTATTCATGCCAATGACTTCGTCATCTAGGCTTCATTGAACACATCAGACATCATTGTGATTGAACATAACACCATGAAGGGATGCATGAGAGGTGACTCATAAGTGATAACTGACAAATTGCTGATGACATCTCCAACAATTCCACTTCTAGCATCTAATAATTTGCAGATGAGGCGCATGCAATGCACGTATAACTTAGCATATAATTGTTCTAAAAATTAATGGGCACCCTGAATTAGATCATTTATACATAAAGGTCATAAATATAGAGAATTCGACATAATAAAATCCCATACACATGTAAATGTATCTGTGTATGTATTACATATATTAGCATTCAATTATTTTATGTATTCAGCTCCCACATGGTTGCTTAAAGTATGTGGACCACTATGCAATTATTTAATTTGAGTGGAGTGGGCACACTCAAATGAAACAAAATAATAATAATAATTCATGTTTTGTATGTGTGGGTTGTGCCCCCTTGGTGCCTTTTTTCAAAACACGAGAAGACGAGACGAGAAGAGAGAGATGAGAGGCGAGCCCTAGAAGACGAGAAGACGCAAGCCCTAGAAGACCAGCAGAGAGAGCAACATAGCGAGAGAGAGATGAGAGGCAAGAGAGCAGCTCAGCGAGAGAGGAGAGAAGTGAGAGACAGAGAAAGAGAGAGACGGGAGGTGACAAGCGAAAGAGAAAGAGAGACGAACCTGACCGACAAACCAGGTACATAGCTTCTTCTTCTTCTTCACTTTTTGTTTTGATTTTGAGATTTAGGCGTGTCCTGGCATGTCCCTCACAAAAAAAAAATGAAATTCAAGGGACAAGCCAAATGGCGTGTCCCGTACGTGTCAGAGGCGTGTCCCTATGTCCTCGTGTCCGACACCGCCACAACACCTATTTAGACAGGTTAAAGGCGTGTCCCCGTGTCCTCATGTCAGACACCGCCACGACACCTGTTTAGCCATGTCCATGCTTCATAGTATATAAATAATAAATTAGATGTACATATTTTTCTTATATAACATGCATAAAATACACATCATATATAGGGGCTGTTTGTTATAGCTTCTACGAGGTGATTATAGGTTATTTTAATTTGGGAGTCTGCCACAAACTGTTTGGTGCAGCTTTTACTTATAGCTTATTAGATAGAAATAACTTAAATAAACTGAAAAAAGCTGATTATTTCGAAGCTGGAGAAAGGGTGCTTTTAGCTTCTACTTTTTTATTATCAACTTTTAGCTTTAAAAAAACTCCACCAAACAGGGCCATAATATGGTGTTGTGTCCTTGTGATGTCATGTCCACTCCTACATTTTTATGATTTATGATACTGGTGTGTCCATATCATGTCATATCCATGTCTATGATATACATAGGCCACAGATAAAAAAGAAACTGTGCCTTGAATGAAGAACTTGACAAGGAAGAAACTGTCACTCCATTGAAATGACCAATTTAAAAATTGAAATGCAAAACCTTTTATTCTGTGGAGTGATGACAAGTTGAACACCTAATTAAGATATTTTGGACTTCATAGATAACTTCAACACTCTTTTTCTTTTTTTTCAACTAAATGTATATTCTGTCTAATTGGGATTGTGTCCACTTTACCATCTTATGGTTGATTTACTGTTATCAAAAATGAATTACAAAAACAAACAGATATATATATATATATATAAAATTTTTATTAATATATATTAGTAAGTTGCTTTAAACCATTCCAAGAAAGCCCATGAAATATTGACCACTTAAAGACTAAAATCGATCAAACTGAACAGCTGTAGAAAAGATGAAGAAGAGAACAAGACGAAAAAATTAAACTGAATTCCATCTTACATTCTATATCCCTCTGACGTGTAAACTTCCTTTAAATTCAATATTTTTTGGTCAAAAGCAACTGTTTTTCCCACGTCATAATTTCTGACGAGCACTTGTCTCTCTGCACCACCCTACAAAAAATAAAGAGGCTATCAAAAGATGTTTAATGTACCCCCCAGTTCTTTAGAAGAAAGAAAAAATTAAGAAAAGAAAATGATACAGATGTAGGTAACAAGAATTAGATCCTGGCATCGATTCAAACAAAAGTTAGATTTTGGATTACAAAAGTTATTCCATCATTTTGAATATCAAGCAGTGAGCGCAAATTAGTTCCTTGACCAGATGAAGATAAGTTGAATACAGTGTCATATAAAGTGGACAACAGCAGAAGCATTGCTCAAATGAACAGTCACTTTCATTTAAGCAATAATAAGCTGAATAACAGAGGACGAATAAACATTAACAACAAAATTGGTTGTTTATAACTTTTTGTATTTGTTAGCATCGGCTTGATGCTTTTCTCTTAATATATTTCCTTTATTTGTCAATAAAAAACATACAGGAACATGGAAGCCCAGTATATTACCAGATCCACCAACACATTCAGAACGGTTGGATTGTCAGAATGTATAACCGAAATAGTAGTTGGGTGATTGGTCTGGGGAAGCATGTGATTTGGAATATACAACCTACAAAAGAAAATGTACAAGTGCAATCATGAGAAAGATCACTCGGCATAAGTATAACCCATGTGTAACTAAATCAATAGTGCAAATCTACAGACATAATCACTCCATACCTTGGTCTAGCAAAGTCATATATGATAATCTGAAGGTAGTTGTAGCCTGCTTCCCTGGCACATCCTCTCAAAAGAATAGAATCTCTATGATCCGTCACAATGAAAGCATTAAGCAATTTGCCTATGGCACTTTCAACAGCAACAGCCCACGTATCACCATGAACCAAAGACTGAATTACATAATCACATGTTTTATGTAGCGTTAAGAAGTGATTACAAAGACATGATCTAGAGAGATCAAAAATTCAAAAAACAAATGCCAGAAGGTATTGATCTTCTGTGAAAAGGGTTTTTTTTTTTCCTTGAATGTAGCCTTTAATTTGGGCAAGTCAATCAGTAAATAAATGCAAATTTACAAAATGGATCTTTTACAAATAAAGAAAAGTCATAATGATAACATATACACATATAGGTGCGGCACTCGTGCAAATAAATTAATCTAAACCAACATTTACCATTAATGAAAAAAATGACCTGCATGCTTTGGTGATCATTACAATGATGTTCATATAGCATCTGTTAAGCAAATTATTAATGGACTTCGTCTCCACATTTAGTTCAAGCGATAGAATCACAATTGACGCCAACAATTTTCTAGTCAATTACATGCAAACAAGAGTTTAGGCAAACTATGTTATCAGATAAGTATAGAAGCTAGCTATTTTATTTTTGCTCACCAAAATAGTAAAATGCTTCTTTCGAAAATTTGGAAAGGCTGAAAGGTGAGCTCCACCACAAGGGAAAGAATACTCATTGAGAAAAGACAGCTAAATAACCAAATCAGACAATAAAAGTAAGCCCCAATTTGATTGAATGAACTATAACGCAGCATTTCTCGTCTGTGACCACCAAATAGAGTGATAACGCGAATATTGTTATATGTGTGTAATGATTTAACTAATGCACAATCACACACCCACACACCCACACATTTAGATAGGCACGATTATTCTCAACCACTAACCACGTGGGCTCCAATAGGACCAATGGGTGGTCTTTTGAATCTATGATGATGTCTCTCAATTGCCTGTAAAAGATTAGTCACTCTAACTCCTCCAAAAGCTGTGACCTGTGGTAAAAGAAGCATTGGCATTAGCAAGCAATACAGTTGTTATGAAAGGATAAAAACAAAAGTTTTGCAGATGTCAACGGACTCAATTATTCAAAAAGGCATAATGATGTAGACATATGAAACTAGGCTTTTAGATGCCTAAAAAAAATGTTCCATCATGTTCACTTGCATACAAAGACATCAAAGCTAAGGAATTATCCAGACCTTGTTGGTTTGATGTAATCGGAGATCACGAATGTATGAACCAATCTCACGCTGCTTCTTGTCATTATCTTGAATCTGAAAATGAAAAAATTGATCAGTTAACTCCCAATTTATCAACAATCATAGATGACATTTAGAAAACAAAAATCACGAACTTTTAATATACTAATTGAAACCTACAAAATGAGCAACTGTGTATGAGCCTAACAAAACTAAACTTTGTGAGACATGTCTCACATGTTTAATGAATTAAAACCAAAAGTCAAGGCCAAGTAAAACTAGAACTGCCAAGTCATCACAGGGGGTGGGTGCAGGGCAGACGGTTTTAAAGCAGACTCCTCATTCATTAGATAGAGAAGATCACCAAGAATTCGTGATCCGGTGCCGAACTTATTCCAATTCCTATTATTCAATTCTGTAGCACTAGATTTCTACATCTTTTACAAGAAACTTCTTTCATATACAACAATATGATATAACAAAGTCAAATTTCATTAACAAGCATTGAAGGGACGTCTATAAGCATTACACAGAAGCTAGCCAAAACTATAGACTTTCACCACAGTTAATCTCTCCTATGAAATCAATTAAAGAAAAAGATGAGTCAAAAAATTTCAAAAAAAATTCTCCATAAACCAAAACTGAAAACAATGCAGTACATAAGATTTCGGCCTATGAATTGCAATCTCCACATCATCAAAAGTTGGCCTATACTTCTATCTCCAAACACACCACATCGAGCACATGGGAGCAGTGTTTGATGCCTTCCTCAACCTATTGCTGCCCATGACTCAAAAAATATAAAGCCCCTGAGGCCAGCGTAACTCAAGATACTAAAAAAATTAAAATTAGGGTAAATTACATTACCTCCCAAGTTGATTCCCCTTTCTGCCATTTATTCCCTAGATGTTTAGTTTTGAGATAAAATGACAAAAATATCCCTCATCTTCTCCATAGTTCTACCACTATAGTATCAACAAATTCAAAAAAAAAAATATTACTAATTATTTCTCAAAATAAATATTTTCCATAAAAAAAATTCAACAACTATATCCAAAATAGCTATATGAATTTTTAAAAGGAAAATTTACCCATAAATCCCATCTTGAGGAATGGTGATCCGTTTAGTCCCAAGAATTTTCTTATAGATCAATTAGTCCCATTGATTTTGGAAAGGTGAATTTAATATATTCTTTAAAAAATGAGTTTATGGTTATACCCTTATTTCCATTATGTTTTCCTTTTTTTCTTTTGTGCATAAGATACACCACATATGGGAATCAAATTTGTGGTGGATTTTAATATGGGAATCTTTTTTATTTGGAATGGATTGAAATGTGAGATTCTTCAAACATTCCAAAAGGAGTACAAAAATGGCTTGAAATGTTAGATTCTTCAAAAACCCCTTAGTAAGCTTTGGATTAATGTGTAATTTCAAACTATGGGGTTTTGATTTGGAATGGCTTGAAATTTGGAATTCTTCAAACATTTTAACAGGAGCACAAAAACCCATTTCTAAGTTTTGGGCAAATGTGTAATTTCAAACTATGGGGTTTTGATTTGGGATGGCTTGAAATTTGGGATCCTTCAAACATTTCAAAAGGAGTACAAAAACCTCTTAGTAAGTTTTGGACAAATGTGTAATCTCAAATTGTGGGGTTTTGATTTGGAATGACCTGAAATATGGGATTCTTCAAACATTTCAAAAAGAGCACAAAAAACCCTTAGTAAGCTTTAGATAAATGTGTAATTTCAAATCATGAGGTTTTGATTCGGAATGACTTGAAATGTAAGATTCTTTAAACATTTCAAAAAGAGTACAAAGACCACTTAGTAAGCTTTGCGCAAATGTGTAATTTCAAATAGTGGTCATTTCGGTTATTTATGAGTATTAACTAGCATCGACAAGTGTAAATTGTAGGGTTATACTATCATTTCCACACAAATAGGACTATTGGGTTCATTAGATTATTTGGAAGACTTACTGGTTACTAAGATATAGAAATGGGATTTATTGGTGCTTCCTCCTTTTTAAAATAACATTTTGTTAAAAATTAAGTATTTTCAATTTTTTATGAAAACTCTAATTTCTCAAAATAAGTCTTTTTCATTAAAAGAAAAATCAAATGTGTATATGTATTTTTCATTTTTTATTCAAACTCCAATATCTAAAAATAGGTACTCAAAAATCAATCACACACAAGAACACAACAATATTTACGTGGTTCGGCAATTGCCTACGTCCACGGAGAGCTATCACTATAGAATTTTTCCCGGAGGGAGATTACACTCACACCTCACCTTCACTCTCTATAGAACTCTCAAACTCTCACAATCTCTCACAGATGTGTTGTTGTTGTTTCTTGATTTTTCTACCCCTCCTCCTCACCTCAATTTATACACAATTGAGGGAGGAGGTGATTGGTTGTCACCAAACCCATTCCACTCTCTAGTGGGTTGGCCATTGGGGTAGTGGAGAAGATGGTGCTGCATTATATATTGCCACTATATGTCCACTAACAGCCACTAACATATTATATACATCACTAACATATTATATACATCCACTAACATAATATTAAAGCAATAATAATCAAATTTCCAGCACTCCCCCTCAAGCTGATTTGAAGATATCTTCCATAGCCAGCTTGCTAGTCAGCTTATCAAATTGCTTCTTGTGTAGTCCCTTCGTTAGCACATCAGCTAATTGTTCACCTGTTGGAAGGTAGGTCATACAGATTATGCCAGCATTGATTTTCTCCTTGATGAAATGTTTATCCACTTCTATATGTTTTGTGCGATCATGTATAACTGGATTATGAGCTATAGATATAGCTGCTTTGTTGTCACAATAGACCTTCATAGGTGTCGGGTGAGAAAGCTTTAATTCTTCAAGAATTCTTTTAATCCACATTACTTCACAAATTCCATGGGCAACAGCTCTGAACTCTGCTTCTGCACTACTTCTAGCTACCACATTCTGTTTTTTACTCCGCCATGTAACTAGGTTCCCACCTACAAAGGAGCAGTATCCGGATGTTGATCTCCTGTCTGTAACACTTCCTGCCCAGTCTGCATCTGTGTATACTTCAACTTGAAGATGTCCATGTTTCTTGAACAGTAAGCCTCTCCCTGGAGTTCCTTTCAAATATCTTAAGATCTTATAAACGGCCTCAAAGTGCTCTGCCCCTGGTGAGTGCATGAACTGACTTACCATGCTGACTGCAAAGGCAATATCAGGCCGCGTATGAGACAAGCAAATCAATTTCCCTACAAGTCGCTGATATTGTTCCCTCTCTTTGACTTCTTCAGCCTTAGCAGCTTGTAACTTCAAGTTAGGCTCGATCGGAGTCTCCACCATCTTACAACCAAGCATACCTGTTTCTCTAAGGAGATCAAGAACATATTTTCTTTGATTAACGAATATACCTTCCTTGGATCTTGCAAATTCCATTCCGAGGAAATACTTGAGGGCTCCCAGATCCTTAATGTGAAATTCTTTTGCGAATTTCTCTTTGAGGGCTGCTAACTCTGCTTCATCATTACCAGTTAAAATGATGTCATCAACATAAACAATCAAAATTGCAATTTTACTGTCTTTTGAATGTTTATAAAATATTGTGTGATCTGCTTGACTCTGCGAGAAGCCACAACTGATAACTGCCTTCCCAAAGCGTTCAAACCACGCTCTTGGTGATTGTTTGAGTCCGTATAATGACTTGTTCAATCTGCATACTTTGTCGCTACCAAGTCTCTGCTCAAATCCCGGCGGTAGGCTCATGAACACCTCCTCTTCAAGATCACCATTGAGAAATGCATTTTTAATGTCAAGTTGATGTAGAGGCCAATCTGAATTTACTGCAAGAGATAACAGTACTCTAATGGAATTTATTTTAGCAACAGGAGCAAACGTCTCCTGATAGTCAATCCCATAAGTTTGAGTGAAGCCTTTAGCCACCAGTCTCGCCTTGTATCTCTCAACGCTTCCATCTGCGTTACATTTTATCGTAAACACCCATTTACACCCAACTGTTTTCTTGTCTTTGGGTAGATCAACTATCTCCCAAGTACCACTTCTCCTTAAAGCATTCATCTCCTCCATGACTGCTAATTTCCAATTCGGATCATCCAATGCTTCCTGTATATTCCTTGGAACAAACAAGTGTGAAATCCTAGATGTGAAAGCTCTATGGTTTTTAGACAGTCTTTGATAGGAGAGGTAATTTGCAATAGGATGTTTAATGCAATTTCGGACACCTTTCCTAATTGCTATAGGAACATCAAGGTCGGAAATAGAAGGAATAGGATTACCTAAAATTTCGATGCCAGAACTCGGGTGGACATCCGGGTCATTAGGATGGACATTCGGGTCATTATTCCTCAGATGAAATCGCTTCCTAGTATAAACCTGAAGCTCAGAATTTAGATCATTTTGTAGTACTTCTCCCCCTAAACAAGAATCTTCTTGACTAGGCACCATAGAACTTGGTTCTCCTAAGTGATCATTATCAGACAGATGTGGTTTTTGTGTAGGATAAATGACATTGGGGAGAGGGATAGAAATATCCCAAAAATTGTCTTCTACTCCACTTGTCTCCCCCTGAAGAGAAGTGTTGGGGAAATAGGATTTTGTTTCCACAAATGACACATCCATACTCACATGAAATTTCTTGGTTTGAGGATCGAAACACTTATACCCTTTTTTGTTTGAGGAATAACCCAAAAAAACACATTTTATAGCACGGGGGTCAAGTTTTGAACGAAATTGACTGGGAACATGAACATAGGCAGTACATCCAAAAACTTTGGCGGGTAAATCAGAAAACAACCTCGTGTCAGGAAAAAAATGTTTGAGACAATCAAAAGGTGTTTTGTATGTTAACACCTTTGTAGGCATCCTGTTTATCAAATAAGAGGCTGTTAAAATTGCTTCACCCCATAAATATTTAGGAACATGCATGTAAAACATTATAGCACGTGCTACTTCAAGTAAATGTTTATTTTTTCGTTCTGCAATGCCATTTTGTTGAGGGGTATCCCGACATGTAGATTGCTGAAAAATCCCTTTTTTTTTGCCAAAAACTCACCCAACTGCTCATTGAAATATTCTGTTCCATTATCAGAATGTAAAATACCAATTTTGGTTTGAAATTGGTTTTCAATCATATTGTAAAAATTTGTGAATAAATTTTTCACGTCAGATTTTTTATTCATCAAATAAATCCAACATAAGCGGGTATGGTCATCAATAAATGTAACAAACCATTTTTTACCAGAAAGAGTAGTGATTTTAGAAGGGCCCCAAACATCACTATGAATCAAATAAAAAGGTTTGGAAGCCTGGTAAGGTTTTGGCAAATAAGTAGAGCGATGAGATTTTGCAAAAATGCAACTTTCACAATGAAAAGAAGAACAATCAATCCCTTTAAATAATTCTGGAAATAAATGTTTCAGATAAAGAAAACTAGGATGCCCTAGCCTATAGTGCCATAGCATTATTTTTTCTCGAATAGAGATTGAACTAGTACTATTAAAGCTCTGAGTTTTTTTATTACTAACAGATACTTCATCAAAGTAGTAAAGACCTTCAAGCATCCTAGCACGCCCAATCATCATCCCCGAGTTCTGGTCTTGAAATTCACAATGGGATTCAAAAAATGTAACACGACAATTAGAATCCTTAGATAGTTTACTGACAGACAAAAGGTTACAGGCTAAGTTGGGGACGTGAAGAACAGCATTGAGATTAATTTTCTCAGTTAGTTTAATAAATCCTTTTCCTGCAATAGGTGAAAAACTACCATCGGCTATTCTGATTTTGTCATGACCAGAACAAGGGAAATAGGTACTAAATAAATGGGAAAAACTAGTCATGTGATCGGAGGCACCGGAATCTATGATCCACGGAGAGAAGTTTAGACAAGAGAAGGCTTTAGGATTTCTACCTGTTTGTGCCAAAAAATCACTAGGAGTACCGGATGAGGAGTTGGATTTTATCAGCTTTAAGAGTTGATCAATCTGCTCTTTGTTGAAGGGACCCGAATCGGCTTCATTAGCAGTAGGAAAGCCACGATTCTTCTCTCCTTGTTTGCTGCTTTTCCAGTTGACAAGTTTGCCATGGATCTTCCAACACGTTTCGCGTGTATGGCGAGGCTTGTTGCAAAAATCACACCAGACCCGTGGCTTATCATCAAACCTGCGCTAGTAATTTGCAGCCTTGTTGGCCGTTTTCACCGGAATGGCAGCGGCAGGGGTTGAGGTGGTTTCGGACGTGACTTCCGACATGGCTATGACGGTTTTAGGGCTGCTGTGTTTTTGTTGCTCTGATAGCAACTCAAAAATCAATCACACACAAGAACACAACAATATTTACGTGGTTCGGCAATTGCCTACGTCCACGGAGAGCTATCACTATAGAATTTTTCCCGAAGGGAGATTACACTCACACCTCACCTTCACTCTCTATAGAACTCTCAAACTCTCACAATCTCTCACAGATGTGTTGTTGTTTCTTGATTTTTCTACCCCTCCTCACCTCAATTTATACACAATTGAGGGAGGAGGTGATTGGTTGTCACCAAACCCATTCCACTCTCTAGTGGGTTGGCCATTGGGGTAGTGGAGAAGATGGTGCTGCATTACATATTGCCACTATATGTCCACTAACAGCCACTAACATATTATATACATCACTAACATATTATATACATCCACTAACATAATATTAAGGCAATAATAATCAAATTTCCAGCATAGGTATTTTCAACATAAATTTTCGAGTTTATTACACTTTATACTCCTAAACTATCGTCAAATTGTCTAATTAGTCCCTGAACTATCGATTGAGTTTATTAAGTCCTTAAAGTATATAATAATTTTTTTATTTTTTATTTTGGATAAATAAGTCCTTAAAGTATATAAATCAAAGCCTATTTAGTCCCTAAACAATCGATTAAATCTATTAAGCCTCTAAAGTATTTAATTCAAACATATGTAGTCCTTGAAAAGATTACAAAAATAAAATATAAGCCTATAAGTATTATAAATTAATAAAAAACCCGACCTAGTTAAAATTTTATTTCAAAAAATCTTAAATTTTTATTCTATCTTTGAAAAGAGGGCATTCTTATAGTGAATTTTTTTTTATAAGAGTAAGGATAATTATCTATAGTATTGAATTTTTTTTTATAAGTATAAGGGTAATTATCTATATTATTTTCTTACTTATCTTCTACAATGGCTACGTGTTCGCCTTGATCTAACATTATATGCCAGATTTTGTTTATAATTTCTAATTGATTATTTTACAGTATTTCTCTAAATTCTTTTGATAACTTAATTAATGTATTATTTTGTCCTATTAGTATTTGTAGTGAAGTGTTATTATTTAAATTATCTAATTTATCAACTCTAATGGCCGAGCAAAATCATCTTGGCTAAAAGCTTAGAATTGAACAATTCATCAACTTTGGTCCTGTTTGGTGTAACTGTTAAAACAGATTATAAATTATAGCTTAACAAATTATAGATTATGACTTTAATCAGAAGCTGTTAATCTATTTGGTATAGCTGTTGGATTATAAATTTAAGTTGCTGAGTAGTGTTTGTTAAATAAGCTGTGAAGTAGTTTTTCCAATTAATTTTTATTTTTTATTATTCACTATTTATCTACATTTCTGATAAAAAAAAATAATAATATTTTATAGTCCATTTGGGTCCTTTTCTATTTTTAAAAAAAATAAAAAATAAAAAAACCTAAGAGTATAACCATGAATTAACATATCCACAGCAAAACCTGATAAACAGAAGCAAGGGGTGAGCAGCTTCTCAGAATCATCTTTTTTAACTTAAAATAAGTTGTTAGAATCAGAAGCTGATTGAAATAAATTTAACCAAACAGTCCAAAATAACTTCTTAAAAGCTAGAAGCCATAAGTTGGCTCAAAAAAGCCCCACCAAACACCCACTTTAATGGCCGAGCAAAATCATCTCGCCTAAAGCCAAGAGTTGAACAATTCATCAACCCTTTTGACCGGGTAAAATCACCTCGGTAAAAGCTTAGAGTTGAACAAGTCATCAACTCTTGATCCAAGCAAAATCACCTTGACTAAAAGCCTAGAGTTGAATAATTCATCAACTCTAATAGCCGAGCAAAATCATCTCAGCTAAAAGCTTAGAGTTGAACATTTCATCAACTCTAATGGTTGAGCAAAATCATCTCGGCTAAAAGCTTAGAGTTGAACAATTCATCAACTCTAATGGCCAAGCAAAATCATCTCAGCTAAAAACTTAAAGTTGAACAATTCATCAACTCTTTTGACCAAATAAAACTACCTCGGTAAAAAGTTTTAAGTTAAACAGTTCATCAACTCTTTCGACCGGATAAAACCACCACGGCTGGAAGACAGTTGCCCCCTATTCATTGCAATCCAACAAACAGGACAAATTTTCTACGTACAAGAATTCATTTCTATTACATATAACTTTCATAAATTCACATGGTGACTGAAAGAATACATTGGCAAATAGAGGGGAATACTTATCCCTTGCAAAAAAATTACATCAACGTTTAAAATTAAAAATAATCACTATGCTTGGTTGCGTTTTTTTGAAAAAAAAATTGAAAAAATGATTTGAAAACTCTTTTTTGAAAAAAAATCATTGTTTGGTTTTCCAAAAAATACATCATTACAATTTCAAATTTCCCTCCAAATTAAGGAGAGAGACAATAAAAAATAAACACAAATTTCACATCAACAAATACTCTCATCTACATTATATATATATATATATGTACATGGTTGGTTTGATGAAAACATAATGTGGCACGTACCCATTTATGGATACATATCTTACCATTAACTGTGTAACTTTATTATAAAATTTTCACTCATTGCAGCCACAGAAAATGTAATTTTTTTTTTCTAAATTGGCACTAAAAAATTTCTATCGTATAATCAAATTTTCATGAATGTTATGCACAAAAGTAATTCAGAAATTTACATTAAAAAAATCGTAATTTTGGCAAATTTATGTACACATTTTCGGAATAACCAAAATTAAAATACAAATTTGCGGAAAACGTAAATTTATACAAATTTCGAAAAAACGTTAATTTATACAAGTTTCTAATAAACGTAAATTTATGTACAAAATTTCGGAAACCGTAATTGAATAAAAACACCCAGTTATTTAAAATTGGCATTAAAAAAAAATATGTGAATCGATGTTTAAATTTATTTAGAAAATCATACAAATTTATTTACAAAATTGTATATTTATGTCTAAATTTATTTTCAAAATCGTTGAATTATGTTCAAATTTAAATAAATAGTCAAATTGATATAAAAAAAATTGGGTTGTTTGTGTGAATAATTAAAAAAAAAAAAATTTGTACCTATACGTACCATGGTCAACCCGTGGCTGATAGAGGGAGAGAAACAAATTAGGAAAAAAAAGAAACAAGCAAAGGCTCTTCACATCACGTGAGGAGTACACAAGTACAATGTACTAATGCCTAGGCTCTTAGAATCAAATCTGGAAAAAAAATTTTGAAAACAGGATTGATTTTTCAGAATAACCAAATAGACTGTATAAAATTTTCAAAAAAACGTGTTCAAAAAACCACAACCAAACACAGTGAATACAACTTCAGATTGGCTGCGTTCCATGGCCGGGGCATAGTTTTGTCGTTTAAGTCCTCTAGATGGTATGCTCCTTTGCCGGCTAGACAGGTTATTTTGTAAGGCCTTTCCCAGTTTGACCCTAGCTTCCCTTCGCCCGACACAAGAGTGTTGCCCATCACCTTCTTCAGAACCCAATCCCCAACCTTGAACTGTCTGGGGTGAACAGTTTTGTTATACTTTTTGGACAGTTCTTGTTGGTATGCTACGACATGGATCAACGCCTTTTCTCGGCGTTCCTCTGCGAGGTCCAATTCTAGAGCGATGGCTTCGGCGTTTAAGTCCGGCTCAAAATTTCCACTACGGATGGTGGGCATGCCGATCTCCAGAGGGATGACTACCACCATGCCATATGCCAAGGCGAAAGGGGTCTCCCCAGTCGAGCGTCTTGGTATTGTTCGGTAAGCCCAGAGAACATTTGAAAGTTCCTCGGCCCACTTTCCGTTGGCTTTCTCTAACCTTTTCCTCAACCTATCTAGAATGGTCTTGTTTGATGCGTCGGTTTGGCCATTGGACTGAGGGTAAGCCGGTGTGGAATTATAAAATTTTATCTTTAGTTCCTCACAAAATCCTCTGAACAACCGCCTATCAAATTGGGTGCCATTGTCGGAGATCAAAGCCTTGGGAACTCTAAACCGCGTTATCACGTTCTGCAAGACAAACTTCTTCACATCCTTTTCTTTAATTGTTGCCAAGGGCTCCGCTTCGACCCATTTGGTGAAGTAGTCTATCGCCACTATGAAGAACTTGCGGTTGCCCGACGCGGTTGGGAGTGGTCCCACTATATCAAGCCCCCACATTGCGAAAGGCCAAGGACTTGTGAGAGGAAGGAGCTCTCTAGCCGGCTGATGAATTTGGTGGGCGAACTTCTGGCACTTTTCGCATTTTCTCACATATTTCTGTGCATCTGCCTGCATGCACAGCCACCAATATCTTTGCAAAATAACGTGGCAGGCTAGAGATCTCCCGCCGATGTGGCTTCCAAACATTCCTTTGTGGATCTCGAAAAGAAAAGCATAGACTCTGTTTGGGTGAACGCACTTGAGGAATGGACCGGTGAATGACTTCTTATACAAAGCATCGGATGGAGAGAGCCAAAACCGCTCAGACTTCACCCAGATTTTGTGTGCCTCTTTTTTGTCGGTCAGCAGGATCCTTTCTTTAAGGAAAAGGATGATAGGGTCCATCCAAGAAGGACCTACCTCGGTGCAGAGAACTTCCATCTACTCTAAGGCCTCGTTTGGCAAGAGGCTATTTTAGTCAAAAAGTCAAAAAGTTACTAAAAAAGCCAAAAAGCCAACAACCCATACCAAAAAGTCAAAGATTCCCTTTTCTCTCTACTTTTTGCACATCTTTTCGTAAAAAGCCAAAAAGTCATCCCAAACATACTAGTTTTTTTTACATCACATTTTAGTCAAATAGCCAAAAAGTTACTAAATTAGCCTGTTCCCAAACGAGGCCTAAGTCTCCAATGTTGGGTCTTGGGAGAAATTCAATCAGGAAAGGGCTGGGGGTTGATTTGTCGGCCCTGGAAGCTAAACCGAATAACTCATCTGCCCGGCCGTTATCTTCTCGACCAATTTGTTGAACTCTTATGGCTTGGAATTTCTTGATTTGCTCTCTCACAAAAGTTTGGTACTTGGCCATTTTGTCATCTTTGGCTTCGTATTCGCCGGATACTTGGTTTACAACGAGTTGGGAGTCATTGTAGACCATCAACTCGGATGCTTGCATTTGGAGTACGCTTTTCAGTCCGGCTAGCAGCGCTTCGTACTCAACCTTGTTGTTTGATGCAGGAAACCCCAACGTGATGGAATGTTTAATGGTCAGTCCGTCTGGTGAGATCAAAACTACTCCCAACCCGGCTCCATGCCTGTTTGAGGTGCCATCGACAAAAAGTTTCCACATTTCGCCGATGAAAAGCTTCCAACATTCTGCGGGGTCCTGGGACGTTTGAAGGTTCAGGTAATAAGAGTTGCTCGGCTACTTCCACGGCAAGCGCGCCGTTAACGATTGCAACAAACATGCCTTTATCCCCCCTTGGCGATGCAGCGTTGGATCCAACAGGTTGTCCTGTTATTCCCGAATCCAACAACGTATTGCCAGGTTGAAGTGGGCCGTCAAGTGATGGGTCTGTAGACGGGTACACAACTTCCACATCGCCTTTGACGTTCGGTTGGATAGAGGCTGTGCAATTTCCGCCGTGCCAACCCCCCGCAGCCCGGTTACGTTGGTAAGATCCACTCGCAAACCAGGTGAGTTCCAGGCGAGAATTCCGCGACGAAGTCGGCTAATGCTTAGGCTTTGATGGCGGTTCAGGGTTGAAACTTGATGTCGAATTGTCCCAACTTGACTACCCACTTCAGGTTTCAAACAGAGAAATCTGCCCGCTCAAACAAGGCTTTCAAAGGGAACTCGATAAGTACCACGATCGTGTGAACATGAAAGTAGTGTGCCAAATTTCCTTGAGATCATCATTAGTGCTAAGGCGAGTTTCTCCAGTGACAAGTATCTCGACTCCGCTGGGAGCAAGGTTTTGTTCACGTAGAAGATCGGCTGATGTTGGATGCCTTCTGCCTGAACAAGCACCGCGCTTACAACATGGTGAGAAATGGCCAGATAAAGATAGAGTTCCTTGCCTTGCTTCGGCGTGACAAGAATGGAGTGGAAGATAGATAAGCCTTTAACTTGGCTCAGGCTCTGTCACATTCTTCGTCCCAGGAAAACTTAAGACTTCAAGGCTCGGAAGAATGGGTGGCAACAATCTGATGACTGGCTTATAAATCGATTAAGCGCGGTTGCCATCCCAGTAAGATGTTGCACGTCCTTTGCCGAGTTAGGCTGCTTCAATTCTTAAATGGCCTTGATTTGGGAGGGATCCGCCTCAATGCCACGGTTGGTGACTAGAAAGCCCAAGAATTTCCCCGACTCCACGCTAAAGGCACACTTCGACACATTCAGACGCAACTTGTGTTGTTTGAGAATGGCGAACATCTCCGCCAAGTCAGCTAAGTGGTTGGCCTCGCATTTGCTCTTCGCAACCATGTCGTCGATATAGGCCACCATTGTGCGACCAAGCAAGGGAGTGAACATCTTCGTAACCATCTTCTGAAAGGTTACCCCTGCGTTCTTCAACCCAAAGGGCATAACTCTATAGCAAAACAATCCTCTTGGAGTCGTGAAAGAAGTGATTTCTCGGTCGGGCTCATGCCTGGCAATCTAGTGGTAGCTGCGGTAAGCGGCCAGGAAACTGAACCGATTATGCCCGGCCGTTAAGTCCACCAATTGGTCAATTCTGGGCAAGGCAAAATTGTCCTTAAGGCAAGCTCGGTTGACCGTCTTGTAATCGATGCAAACCAACCATTTCCCATTCTTCTTTGGTACCACGACCGTGTTGGAAACAAACCAAGGGTAGTGTACCTCCTGGATAGCCCTTGCTTCAAGCAAGTTCTTAACTTCCTCCGCCACTATTGTGGCGTGATGAAGCGCGGATCTCCGGGCTCTTTGGATAACAGGCCAGGCATCTGGAAAGACGTTAAGTTGGTGGCAAATAAACTTTGGGTCGATGCCAAGCATGTCGTAAGGCGTCCATGCAAATACTTCGATATTTGCCACCAAGAACTCAACCATCTCCAACCGTTCTTGGGCGGTTAGGCTGGATCCCAACAAAAAGAACTTCTCCGAATCGTTCTCATTGACCCATACCTCCACCAAGTCTTCAACAGCCTTTTCTTCGGCCCTGGTACCCACATCATCCAGGACACTTTGATCTTCCGGTCCTTCGATCATTTGCACGAAGCCTTTGGCAGCTCAGCTCCCATTTATGGCCACGAAACATTGCTTGGTTATGACTTGATCGTCCTAAATTTCTTCAATCATCCCCGTAGCAGAGGAGAACCTCATGACTTGGTGATAGGTTGAAGCCACCGCTTGCATGGCGTGAAGCCATCCTCTACCTAAGATCAGATTGTACGTAGAGGGCACCTTCAACACCCAGAACTCTACTTGCTTGACCACGGATCCGGCTTTGACCGATAAGATGATCTTTTCTTTTCTATGGGCCACTGCAATTACCAGTTGAAATCGACCAGTGGCAAGGTCGCTAGGGCCAAGTCTTTATCACTTAGCTCGAGTTACTTGAAGGCGTCGTAGTACATTATTTTGACCGAGCTGCCCTGGTTGATCAGAATGTACCTAACGTCGAAGTCCCTAACGCGAAGGGTGACCACCAGCGCGTCGTTATGCAGCGTTTGAATACATTCAAGATCTCAGCTTGAAAAGCTGAACACATCTTTCACCTCAGTTTTGCTAATTTTGACTGCAAGCAGGACTGACAGGACTTCCCTCATATGCTCTGCTTTTTTTATCATCCCTTAGAGCTCGCATACCTGCACTGGCTCGACGATACCATGGATCACATTGACCACGCCTTGGGAGGGTGCTTCCAGGGTGGCCAAACCATTTGGCTCAGCTGGAGCGTGGGGCGCGACCTTGACGCCTCTGTCAATGTAACAGTCCAAGTGGCCAACAGCCACCAAGTCCTCCAAATGTTGTTTTAGAGGCAGACAGTCCTTGATACTGTGCCCTCGCTCGTCATAAAAGGTGCAACGATACCGCAGATTGAAGCCCCTCTATCCGATGCCCAACTTAGCCGAAAACCAGACGTACATCTCGTCGCAGATTTCACTAAGGATGCGATAGATTGGGATCTTGAAAATCGTGGTGATGCCTGTTCGAGCGTTCAACTTTCTCTTCGCATCTTCCATGGCGTCACGGGAGTATTCAGCTCTGTCGTTGAGACGACCCTTACCCCGGCTGTTGTGGTTTGCACTGCAATCTGACTTTCTTTCGCGGTTACTCAGACGGTTTGCCTCCTGTCCGACCGCGTGAACCTTTCCAGCCACTCTTTTGTCCGTTGCCACTGGATTCGCCTTCGCGGTGGCCGCGGCAGCATCATCCTCTACTCAGATGTGCTCGTTGATTCGTTGCATTAATAGCTCCATGGTCGTCGGTTGGTTCGTGGTGAGCGAGTCTCTCAATCTATGTTCGACAAGAGACCGCGCTTATATTGGGTGATTGCCAAGTTGGTTGAGCAATCAAGGATTTCATTGAAGGTTTCTCAATACTTGGCATTGTACGCTTTGAGTAAGTCGCCCGATTCCATCTTCACGCTCAGAAGGTGATCGACTTCTTTCAGCATTTTGGTGTTGGTTTTGAATCGGGTCACGAACGCTTCCGCCAACTGCTGCCATCTTTCTATACTTTCCTCCGGCAGCCTCTCGAACCATTTCAGGCCCAACTCACCCAAACTTGACAGGAAAATGAGGCACATAAGTGCGTCGTTACGCTTGTAGCCAGCCATAACTTGCCGGAAGTGGCTCACATGCATGTATGGATCAATTTTTCCGTCATAGAGCGTAAAATTGGACTGGTGAAAGCTTGCAGGGAGCGGCGTGGTTTCTATCTCAAGGGGAAAGGCGTGGTGCTCAACCTCGCCAAGTCCCTATCCAAAGGGACACGTACAGCTGGGCGTGATGGTGGCATTGCGACTTCTTCACTGGCGCGACCTCCGTGGGATAACCGCTGCAGCGCCGACACCTTTTGCGCCTCCCCCCGGCGCGCTCATTCTTCCAAGACGTCCCTCAAGGTCTCCATAGGGGACGGAGTAAGAATATCTCGACGTCGTCAACAGACGTGAAGGACGGTAACTACTATCTCGCGCGCAAGACTACTCTGCTGGCGGGTCAAAGTCACCAACCCCATAACTTCTGGTAATAAAAAAGGAAGGCGTCCGCCGCTGGTTCTGGCTACCTGAGCGACGAGGTTGGTTGCGCTTACTGTGGTTACCCACTTCAGCAACACCCTTCCCTTTGACCTACCGCTTCAACGCCTCCATCTCCGCCGCCATCCTTCGAATGATGGCCTCTTAGTCTCTTAGCTTATGCTCTAGACGCTGAGCGTCTGACTCTCTTCGCCACCGGTGCCCGTTGGGACTCTGCGAGTGGTCAATGATCCTCGCGCACTTGTCTCGCGCATCTCTGGGAAGCCTTTTAGGAAAGGTCTCCAGGCCAGCCATTGTAGGGATGGCAAGAAGACCATCTTTTCTCCGAACAGACTCCGGAGTGATGCCGTCGATGGCGGACAGTGAATCGTCATCGTTGTTCGCCATGAAAGATGATTGGAAGAGCTCGGAGGACAAGGTTTTGTATGTCGAAGCTTCCACAGACGGCGCCAATTGTGCGAGAGCCAAATATCCGACGTTATCTGTACTCTTCGTGTCTAAGCTGCGCTTCCCTCCGATTGACTTGAGAACACAATGATGGTGAGCTACTCGGCAGTGTGCTATCAGAAAACCCCTCCGACGGTCAAGTTAGCACACTTAGAGAGAGAAAAAGAGGAGACAGCGGTAGGTGAGCTCTGATCATAAGATGTTCCAGACCTGTATATGGAGGCACGACATCGTTTATATAGTTTTTGCGCATGCTTCAGCGTTCATTCCTCGTTGGACGCGTGGACATGCTCTCCTCTTACTTTTTCCCATGTGTCAGCGCAAATACAGCTAAGCACCAAACGATGAAACCGCTAAACAGTACAAACACGCACATAAAGGAGGATCTCTTTCTCGTGGTTTCGCCTCGCCGCATCGACCTTCCGACTGGGCTATACTTGCTACCTCGGTTTCCCCTTTCTATTGGGGCTGCGCTATCCACCTGGTATCGTTGGTCAGACCCGAACGCGGATTAAACCGAGCTCTTCGGTCACAACCGATTCAGCTGCTCGGCTGAATCTGGTCTCAGAAGACAAATTCCCTTAAACAGCACCGAGCTAGTGACCAAGGTTGTCCCAACTTGATCAGAATAGGTCCTCGGTTGAATGTATGCCCACTGTCCGACCGAGCAAGGGCCCTGATTCCAGCCCAAACTAGCTTGGCCGTTTGTTGGGTCATAAACACTCCTCTCACAGGTTAAGTGCAGAGGCTGAGTTTAGAGCTATGGCACAAGAGGTATGTGAACTCTTATGGATCAAGTTATTGTTGAGTAATCTAGGTATTGATCAGACGGACTCCATGCGGTTATACTGTGATAATAAGGCCGCTATCAACATTGCTCACAATCCAATTCAACATAACAGGACAAAGCATGTTGAGATTAATCGCCACTTCATTAAGAAACTCACTAGTGGCACAATATGTACTCCTTTTGTGCAATCTGGTGAACAACTTGTTGACATCCTCACCAAGGGAGGTGGGAGTAAGCCATTTCATGACATCTTAGGCAAGCTGGGCATGAGAGATATCTTCGCACCAACTTGAGAGGGAGTGTTAGAATAATATATTATTATTTGGGTTATTATTTTATAATTATTCTATGCCGTAGGGCTCCCTTCTAATTATTAATCTTCATTAATATAAATAGGTGATGATATCCTAATCATTCTCTAATCTTATTATTCTCTAAAATCATCAATATCATCCCAAGGTTTCATCATATAAAACCCAACCTCCTTCCAAACCATCCTTTCACCTATATGAGGAATTACACAGCATAGCCGTGCAAATCCACCAACTCCAACTCCCAATCATTAAAACTCCTTTAGAAAGAAAATATCCCAAAAGACTTGCTACCTTCTTTTCCGAGACAGTCACCCACGAGGCTCCTATATCAAACACATTATGAGAAAGAAAAGATCTCCTCAAGCTTCTCTTCCTATAGCAAAGATGATACCATAAAAACACCCTCATATGACCCCAAAAATATTTCAATTTAACAAAATACTCTTCCAAGGACCCTTAGTCAAAGACCAATCTATCACTCTGACAAGTATATCTCCAAAGCATTTAGCTTGGCTCCTTTTATGGTCCTAAATAGTTTCCAAATCATTGTTCCACAAGGAACTTTGCAGTGATAGTTAAAAGGGTTAAAAAGGCTAGCTTTCACTCCGGAAATCATTAGTTGTCCTTCTTGGTTGAATATGACTAGCTCAATTTGTTGGGGATCTACTTGTTATTTTTAGAGAATTCCAAGATTAGGGAATGATTAAGATATCATCCCCTATTTATATTAATGAAGATTAATAATTACAAGGGAGCCCTAAGGCATAAAATAATTACAAAATAATAACCCAAATAATAATATATAATGCTAACACTCCCCCTCAAGCTAGTACGAAGATATCTCATGCCCAACTTGCCTAAGATGTTATGAAATGGCTTACTCCCAACTCCCTTGGTAAGGATGTCAACAAGTTGTTCTCCAGACTGCACAAAGGGAGTACATATGGTGCCACCCGTGAGTTTCTCCAATGAAGTGGCGATCAATCTCAACATGCTTTGTCCTGTCATGTTAAACCGGATTGTGAGCGATGTTGAAGGCAGCCTTATTATCACAGTATAACCACATGGAGTCTATCTGATCAATACTTAGATGTTAATTTACATATATTAATATATCATATAGTTAGTGATATAGTTAGTGCTCCATTATATAGTTAGTGATATAGTTAGTGCTCCATTATGGTATAGTGCTCCATTATGGCTCCATTGTATCCCATTTCTCTCTATAAAAGAGAGCTCTTGTAAGAACATAATATATCAATCAATAATATCAATACATTAATTTCCTACATGGTATCAGAGCGGGTTTAAGAACCTAATAAATTCGCTTTACCGGCGAGCGACAGCCTCGTCTTGGCCGCCCGCCGGACCTCTACACATACCTTCACTCCGTTGCCACAAATTATTCTTCTTGATCTTGCTCTTGTTGTTGCTGCTGCTGGTGCAGTAGTATTTGTTGTCCTTCATTTCACTTCTACAAACCTCATTTGCATCCAAGTCCTTTCTTTTCTGTTCTGGGTTTCCATCACAATGATACACTGATTCAACACCTGATTGCATCTTATAAAGTGGGGTTTCAGATCTTCGTATTTAAACACGTTGGAGTAACTGTTTTTCTGGCTAAAAAAAGGGAGCAGGCAGTATGGGCCTTGGGAAATGTTGCTGGGGATTCTGCCAAATGCCGTGATCTTGTCCTTAGCCATGGAGCGTTGCTTCCTTTGCTGGCGCAGTTAAATGAGCATGCCAAGCTATCCATGTTAAGAAATGCTACGTGGACTCTTTCAAACTTCTGTAGGGGAAAGCCACAACCTGCTTTTGATCAGACAAAGCCAGCACTTCCAGCTCTTCAACATCTTATTCATTCGAATGATGAAGAAGTTCTGACTGATGCATGTTGGGCTCTTTCATATCTTTCAGATGGTACAAATGATAAAATTCAAGCTGTTATTGATTGCAAATGTGTGCCCCGGCTGGTTGAGCTTTTACTTCACCCCTCCCCTTCAGTGCTCATTCCTGCCCTTCGTACAGTTGGTAACATTGTCATTGGGGATGACATGCAAACTCAGTGTATCATCAACCATCAAGCACTACCCTATCTTTTGAACCTGTTGACCAGTACTAGTAAGAAGAGCATCAAGAAGGAAGCTTGTTGGACTATCTCAAACATCACTGCTGGCAACAAGGAGCAGATTCAGGCTGTGATTGAAGCTAATATTATCGGCCCTCTAGTTCATCTACTTCAAAATGCAGAGTTTGATATCAAGAAAGAGGCTGCTTGGGCACTCTCAAATGCTACCTCGGGTGGTACCCACGATCAAATTAAGTATTTTGTGAGCCAAGCGTGTATCAAGCCATTATGTGATCTTCTTGTTTGTCCTGATCCGCGGATTGTCACAGTTTGTTTAGAAGGGCTTGAAAACATTCTGAAGGTTGGTGAAGCGGAGAAGAATTTGGGTAGTTCTGGAGATGTGAATCTCTATGCTCAAATGATTGATGATGCTGATGGTTTAGAGAAAATTGAGAACCTTCAAAGTCATGACAACAATGAGATTTATGAGAAGGCGGTGAAGATTCTCGAGACATATTGGTTGGAGGAAGATGATGAGACAATGCCACCTGGTGATGCATCCCAACCAGGGTTCCAATTTGGAGGGAGTGATCTTCCTGTTCCATCTGGTGGATTCAACTTCAGCTGAAGGACTTCTGGGAAGCTAATGCCATTGAAGTCCCAGTGGGATAATAGTCGGGGTTGTGTCAGGAGTCGTGTCATCTTGTTTGTGTCCTGCACTGCTCCGGTCTAAGTCAGGTGTGGCTGAAGGGGTTGCTGGACTAGCTATGGTTTCTCACAAAGGCCAAAAGTGTTAGATCGTGGGTACAGACATTACTGTGGTAGGTATGGTTCTGTTGCTTCTCTAAACCCATGTTTTGAGAAGTTTGGGATTCTTTTTTTGGCGAGTCTGTCAGCCTTTTGGATGTTGAATGTTTCTAGTTGCGATTATGTTCGTAGTTGCAGTTACATAGTTCTATTTGCACACCAACTTTATTTTATTCATGCCAGGGATCAAACTCGATCACCATTTTACATAAAAAAAATAAAAAAATAAAAAAAAACCAAACAATCTCCAACCACAACCTACTACCACCACAACAAAAACCGGCCTTATTTCTTCGCCTCTTCAGCTGTTCTCTTCTTCTTGCCTTTGTCTTGGGCGGCCCTTGCCGGTTCTGCCTCCGTGTTTCCCACGCCGCCGAGCACGTTCACTTCCCGTTGCTCCTCAACTGTCACATATGGTGGCCCTCCAAATCTGAGCATCACGGTGGCCTTCCGCTTCAGTTCCTTGTTTTCTGCCTTCAGCACACATATCTCTGCTCGGGCATCCGTATACATGCTCTGGAGCAGAGCCAATTGGGCTCTTACCTGCTGCACCTCATTTGTTCTACTCTGAAGCCGGTGCGACAGGTTGTTGACCGCCGTCATTGTCTCAACACATGACTTCAGAGTATAATGATTGGCTTCAATATCAGTTTGAGCAGCCATTTTGCTCAACTGACAACATTGGAAAGTTCAACGGCGCAAAACCAGGGGCGCTTGGCCCAGGGGCGCTTGGTTGAGGTTCAGGGACAACCGCACCGGTTATCTCTCTTGTGGACTCGTTGAGGTCGGGAAGAGAGTGAGCAGACCACGGGACGAAGAGGCTATGTTCTGGGTAGCTGAACGGGAAGAAGAGGCCATCTTCAGGGTTGGTTGTAGAGTGTTTCAGAGATAACAGCTCTCAGAGAACGACGAGTTGTTTTTTCAGAAGTTTTTCAGCTGGTTTGTTATGCATCAGCGGCAGCCTCGCCTTGGTTTAAATAGGCAAGGCAGACACGCGCCTTACGCGCCTCTCAACGCCAAGACGACAAATCGGCACGCCTTTTGATGGCTCGCCTTTTGATGACTGTCGGGCACATTTTTTGATGGCACGCTTTTTGATGGCACGCCTTTTGATGGCACGCTTTTTGATAAGATTGGGCACGCCTTTTGAGGGTCCGACAAGACTCTGTAAACTGTCCCGACATTGATTCGGTTAGCTCCTATATGGGTCCGACAAGACTCTGTAAACTGTCCCGACATGATTCCGATTAGCTCCTATATGGGTCCGACAAGACTCTGTAAACTGTCCCGACATTGATTCCGGTTAGCTCCTACATGGGTCCGACAAGACTCGATAAACTGTCCCGATATTGATTCCGGTTAGTTCTACAAGGGTCCAGCAAGACTCCGTAAACTGTCTTCTACAACGGTCCAACATGACCCCGTAAACTGTCTCCTACATGGGTCCAGCAAGACTCCGTAAACTGTATTCTACAACAGTCCGACATGACCCCGTAAACTGTTTTCTACATCGGTCCGATATGACCCCATAAACTATCTTCTACAACGGTCCGACATGACCCCATAAACTGTCTTCTACATCGGTCTGCCATAACCATACGGTCTTCTACAACGGTCTGACACGACCATACAGTGTCTCCTATCCACTTTTATTTTATTTGTCAGATTTTTTTTTTCCTGTTTTGTTACTCTCTCCAAACTCAAGTTGGTTAGTACCTATCCTCCTTGAGTTTGAGGGGGGCTGTTAATTTACATATATTAATATATCATATAGTTAGTGATATAGTTAGTGCTCCATTATATAGTTAGTGATATAGTTAGTGCTCCATTATATAGTTAGTGATATAGTTAGTGCTCCATTATGGTATAGTGCTCCATTATGGCTCCATTGTATCCCATTTCTCTCTATAAAAGAGAGCTCTTGTAAGAACATAATATATCAATCAATAATATCAATACATTAATTTCCTACATTAGATCACTCAACAATAACTTAATCCATAAGAGCTTACACACCCATTGTGCCATAACTCTAAACTCAGCTTCTGCACTTGACCTGGCAACCACAATTTGTTTCTTATTCCTCCAAGTAACTAGGTTGCCTCCAACAAAAATACAATACCCTGAAGTCGATCTCCTATCAGTTACTGATCCAGCCCAGTCAGCATCTGTATAGGCTTCCACACAAAGATGATCATACTTTGAAAAATAAAGACCCTTACCAGGAGCAGACTTCAAGTATCTCAAAAGTCTCATGATAGCCTTGAAATGAATTTGATGAGGAGCATGCATAAACTGGCTAACCACACTAACAGCAACACCAATATCAAGACGAGAGTGAGATACGTAAATGAGTTTACCCACTAATCGCCGATAGCTCTCCCTATCAAGAGTTGCTCCTCCTTCATCATCTCCCAATTTATGATTGGATTCCAGTGGAGTGTCACAGGCCTTGCAGCCAAGCATCCCAGTTTCCTTCAACAGGTCAAGCACATACTTTCTCTGTGAGATAAATATCCCATCCTTGGAACGAGTAACTTCAATTCCCAGAAAATACTTCAAGCTTCCCAAGTCTTTGATTTAAAATTCACTAGCTAAATATTTCTTCAACAAAGTTATTTCCTCACTATCATTGCCTGTAAGAACTATGTCATCTACATAAACAATAAATGCTATAGTCTTACCATGTGAGGAATGTTTCACAAACAATGTGTGATTTGCTTGACTCTGTTTGAAGCCATATTTAAGCATAGCCTGAGTAAATCTCTCAAACCAAGCCCTTAGAGATTGTTTGAGACCACATAATGATTTCCGAAGCCTGCATACTTTGCCTTCTGTTTGATGATCCTCAAAACCAGGAGGAATGTCCATATATACCTCTTCTTCGAGGTCACCATGGTGAAGGCATTCTTTACATCAAACTGATGAAGTGGCCAATCTAGATTAGCTGCTAGAGAGAGAAGTACTCTAACAGAATTCATCTTAGCCACGGGTGCAAAGGTCTTCTGATAGTCAACGCCATATGTCTGAGTGAACCCTTTTGCCACAAGTCTTGCCTTGTAACGCTCAATAAAACCATCCGCTTTGTATTTCACAGTATACACCCATTTGTATCCCACAAGTCGTTTGCTTGTAAGTAACTCAGTCAATTCCCAAGTGCTATTCTTCCTAAGTGCTTTCATTTCCTCAATCATGGCAAGTTTCCACTCAGAGGTAGCAAAAACATCCTTAAAATGGTTAGGAATGCTAACAGAGGAAATATTTGACACAAACGCTCTATATGAGGATGACAAATGAGAGTAGGACACAAAATGTGAGATAGGATGTTGAGTACAAGATCTCACACCCTTTTCTCTTGGCAATAAGAACATCAAGATCAATGGACTCAAGAGATTCAAAGTTACCTGGACTCTCATCAGAAGCAGGAGATGGCAGTGGAGGAGCAAAAGTGGTCTCTTGTATCCAGTTAACTTTATGTCTGTCTTTATCCCTGACATAAACTTGCCCTTCCCTATCCTTGGTAACATTTGGTTCTGTAGTCCCACTAGTAAGAGGTGGTGGTGCAAGAATAACTAGTTCCACCATAGGAATCACAGGAATCACTTCACACCAAGGCTCCCCCTGAAGGGTGGACTATGACACCGAAGAGGACAAGAAATAGGACTGGGAATCAAAGAAAGTGACGTCCATAGACACAAACCACTTACGAGAAGGAGGATGGTAACACTTATACCCTTTTTGAGTAGGAGAGTAACCAAGGAAAACACATTTGAGGAAGCGAGGGTCCAACTTACCACGAGTAGGAGAGTTATTATGGACAAAACACACACAGCCAAATATTTTGAGAGGAATAGAAAACAAGGACTGGGAACCGAGGAGGACTTGAAGAAGAGCTTGTTTGTGCAAGACCTGGGTAGGAAGACGATTAATAAGATGGGCAGTGGTGAGAACAGCGTCGCCCCAGTAGGACCAAGGCACACTCGTAGAAAAACACATACAGCGAGCCATGTCAAGAAGATGGCGATTCTTGCGTTCTACCACCCCATTTTGTTGAGGGGTATTGGTGCAAGAGGTTTGATGGATAATGCCATGAGTAGAAAAATATTGCCCTAACCCAAAATCTATGTATTCACCCCCATTATCAGAACAGACTATTTTGACAGTGGCCCCAAACTGAGTACAAATCAACTAATGAAAATTGCGGAACACAGAGAAAACCTCACTCTTGTCTTTCATGAGATACACCCAAGTAGTACCAGAAAAATCATCAATACATGTAACAAACCATCGATGACCTTTCACAGATATAACACGAGAGGGACCCCAAACATCAGAATGTATTAATGAAAAAAGAACTAAACTTTTATTAAAACTGAAAGCAAAAGAAACTCTGTGTTGTTTTCCAAGTTAACAAGACTCACAAAGAAACACATTATTGTTTGCGAAACCATATGGAAATAAATGCTTAAGTAAATAAAAAGAAGGATGCCCAAGGCGTTGATGCCATAGCCATAAATCATCTTACGTAGCAGAAGTCGTGGTAGAAGAATGAGCAAGCTTGTCTGGTTGATCCAAGAAGTAGAGACCATTTTCTGCACTATCACTGCCAATCGTCCTCCTCGTGACAAGGTCCTGAAAAAGACAATGATCAGGAAAAAAACGTCACACTACAATTCAAATCCTAGGTAATACGACTCAAGGATAACAGATTAACAGAAAAATTGGGAACATGGAGAACAGAAGATAGAGGTATGGTAGGAGTGACAAGGACTAAACATTTCCCAAAAATGGAAGAAACAGTATCATCTGCAATCCTAACTTTGTCCTGACCTGAAGATGGCTTATAGGCAAAGAAAAGGTAAGAGGATCCAGACATATGATCTGAGGCACCAGAATCAATAATCCAAGGCAAAGGCTTATGAGACAAGAAAACACGAGGAGAAGAGGCTAAATTACCTAAGCGGGCAAACGATGATGAAGATGTACTGAGAGCAGTAGAAGACCGACGGTCCAGCAAGTGACGCAGAACATCCTCAAGCTCAGGAGTAGTCATGCCACAGAGACCATCAAAAGCTTGGCCAACGGAAGCAGAAGTAACATCAAGTGTATCAACGGCACTAGACTGATAAGCCCGTGGATGGGAGCCACGTCCTCGAGACTGGCGTGACCGACCTCCTCTAGTACCAGACCGATCACCTTGACAACCGAATGGAATCCCATGAAGCTTCCAACACGTCTCACGAGTATACCGCGACTTTTTACAATAATCACAGAATACAGACTCCTTGGCGGCAGACGGAGGGATAGGAGTCAGGCTAAGGCCATCTCTAGAGGTAAACAGTAATGCTGAGAGGTCGATAGAGACAAGGGACATCATAACAGACTGGCGACTCTCCTTATTCTGTACATAAGCAAATGCCTCCTGAAGTGAAGGAAGAGTGTCCATACTCAGAACCCGACTCCGAACCGGATCATACTCCACATTGAGACCGACCAAAAACTTGAAGACCCTTTCCTGTGCAATAAACTTCCAGTACCCGACTGAATCAGCAGTGCAAACAGGCTTATAGTCCTGTAGGTTATCAAGGCATTTCCAGCCATTGGTGAGGAAGGTGAAGTATTGAAGAACCATCTGCTCCCCTTGAATAGAGCTCTCAATAGAGCGGCGTAACTCAAATGCCTGTGAGAAATTCCCTTTGCAGGAATAGGTGGTAGCCACAGCATCCCAATCATCATGGGCAGTCTCCATAATAAGTAGCCCTCACCAATGTCTGGCACCATCGAATGAATAAACCAACCCATAATCAAAAAATTGGTAATCTCCCATTGGTCATAACTCGAGTCAATTGTGCTGGGTGCCTGTATCCGGCCATCCACATACCCCATCTTCCCTATGCTCTTCAAAAACATAGTCAAACTCTCAGACCACGCGAAATAATTCTGACCATTAAATAGAGAGGTAGTGATTTTAAGACTAGGGTTGGGGTTATCAGTGATTGTAGTAGGTATAGGGAAACTCTCACTCCTAGGTGTCTGAGAAGTAGTGGACACACAGGTGTATTCTGCCATAGGTACTGTACTACCAAACCCTCAACAAAACTAGTGCCAATCATAAACCCGGAAGGTGGAGGAATACAAACACAATGACCACAAAGAAAAATTAAAGACTTAAAAATTTCATCAACCCCTTTTTTTCTTTTGTTTTTTTTTTTCCCTTTACCGCAAATTTTTTATTTTATTTTATTTTTTTTTTAAAGATTTAAGGGGAAAAACGAAGCAAAGGTTTAGTTGTTGAAAACAGACCACAGAATGTAACTCAAACTTACATATCACGTAACTCAGCGAAGCAGAGGTTTAGGTGTCGATAGGGACAGACGACGACTCACCCTTTCTCGTCCCTTATCAACTATGCCAAGGCCAGGAGGCCTGACGGCAGTGGTCGACTGGGCTGGAAGAGCCCAACGACTGGCTCTGTGCTGGCCGACTGGGCTAGGAGAGCCCAACGACGACTGGCTCTGTGGTGGCTGTGTGTGTGTTGACTGGCTCTGTGTTGAAGTGGCGATTGACAACTGTATAGGTGAGGAATTTAGGTTTTAGGGTTTTGCTTTGATTCCATGTTATTTTTAGAGAATTCCAAGATTAGGGAATGATTAGGATATCATCCCCTATTTATATTAATGAAGATTAATACAAGGGAGCCCAAAGGCATAGAATAATTACAAAATAATAACTCAAATAATAATATATAATGCTAACACTACTTTCCCCTCTCCATACAAAGATTATGCAAATTTATTAGTCAACCAAAGGAACATTAATTGGAACTCATAAGCTATCATTTCTCATTGTCAAAATGTCTATTAATAACCAAATCTTCTAAAAGTTAAGGGTGTTAGCATTAGGCAATAAGCCTAACATCTCTCACAACCTCACATGCAACCTTTCTTACATATAGAAACCCAAACACACATAACATGGAGCGCACATAAATAAAAAACAAACCAAAATGCATACAAACAAACATAACGGATGAACTAGCATACATGCAAAGGTCTGCATCCAAGACCTTTCAAATCACAGCATTGATACTACATTAGAAAACTAAATTTTCTAAAAGACTATGTTACTAAGGAATAGGCTCAACAATGTACATCAAGCTATCCCACCCTCCCAAACGCTTAAGGATTTCTCACATATGGGGAAACAAACAAGGAAAAAAAGGTGAACACCAACAAAATAGAGATGCATGAAAACGAATATAATGCCCAGGGGGGGGGGGGGGAACATTTAGAAACTTGAACTCTAGACCTCCTGTTACCAAAGCCCTAAAATCATGTTAAAAACTAACCCCTCTAGAAACCTAAGCTATTACGAAATGGAACCAATGATGTATACCAAGCTCACACAAAGTCTACAACTTGGTTTTATTCTTCTCTGTACAGTTTGTTTCCTTATATCTTTCAATTCCATTTTACACATTCATCTATTCCACATACATAAATATTTTATAAAAAATTACATATGCTTTCCATAACATATGTTTTCTAAGCTAGTCCTAGAGCAGGAAGGTCTTGTGCTCGAATCTAATTACCTCCTTACGCCTTGGCCCGCTCATGACAAGAGAGGTCATACAAGGGATCATTGATATAAATATTCAAGTTACATTTGTTGTAACAACTTAAGCTTTTAGAGTTGTTGGTAGTTTAACCATAGTAATTTATGCTTCCACACGCAAACCTCGAGCTTAATTTGAAAAAGGATAATATGATGAAAATGGGTGAACCTTGGAGCACAGTGATACCTATAGCATTGACTATTTTTGCAATTGGCAATTGCTTTCTGTTTTTGAAGCACCAAAGGGGATCTAAAACAAGGGGCAAAATGGCTGATGAACACATGAAGCATAATTAAGGGAAACACACTGGCAAGCATAGAAAAAGGAAGTAACAAGAATATGTTATATTGAAAATTAATGAAACACATTAAGCAATGCAAGACGAAGCAGTTAAGCTATAGATGGCAAGAGAATTTTACTCTAAACAAAATATCAAAATTCAGCAACATGCAACATCACACTATCCAACTAGAATGCAGTCCCAAGCAATAACAGAAGAAAAAAATTGCTAGAATACAAAGATTTCAACATAGATATCAGAGCTAAATAATACATTTGTTCTCAATTGTCATGTCATCAATCATATAAATATTTGCAGAACAATTCCATACCTCACTAGCGATCTTTTCTACTTCATCCTTTTGCATAGATAAGCTTTCAAATAAGGCCGACTCTTCTTCCTTCAATCTAAAGTAACACCCTTTAAGAGGGTCAGAGGACATTTGGCTTGAAAGCATTTTATGCTAAATATATGTATACATAAACAGCTTAAATGTCAAGTTGAGATACATATTACAAATTGAAATCCTATTTTTTGAATCAATAACTATACCATGTCATGAATCATAAGTTGAGTTAACAATTTTAAAAATAGATAGGAAATAGGAGGCTTGTATTGAAATAAAATATCTATTGTTAGAATGTAAAATATAGTAATATATTCCTTTTCAGTAACATGGCCATGCCATCTAGTATGTCAATTTCCATATTCACCATCTCATATTTGGTTTTTTTTCTTTTTTTCTTTTTTGTACTTCTAAAGTTGATTAATGTCACCAACTTCTCTTTCAGATTTAAATCCTTGTCATATTCACCAAGAAAATTTCATTGTCTTTCAAAGTATTTCTTTAACTTTTCAAATTCTTCTTTTCGTTTATTGACATATTGATGTAGTGTAGTTGCTGTGAAAACAAATGATATTTGCCGGACAAGTTAAAATTAGTCATGTTAGGAGTCTTTTAAATAATATTGCTAGATTTTCATTTTATTAGGGCTGTTAACTGCTTTAAGTAATAGAAAGTAGCCACATGTTGAACACTGATACTCGTCAAACACTTCCTGACACATGTTACACACATGTCCAAACGTGTCCTTTCATTTTTTATTTTTCAAATTTGTACACATTTTGGACACTTGGGAGATACATGCATCTATCACTTAAATGCACATGAAACACATTATTATAAGCTTGAACAAAATAACTTACTATAAAATAATAATAAAAAATTAATGTAGATTTGTATATATTAATCCCCATCCTTTACCCTTTAGGAATTAGTATTATGTCACATTTTTTTCATTATGTTTAACAGAAATATTCATACATATGACATAAAATAAATATATAAAATTATATATTTTTGGGTGTGACCCCACTCGTGTCCTACATTTTTTAAAAATTAGTGTCAACATGTCGTGTGTTCGCACTTCATAGTCCATAAAGTATTAAAAAAAAAAAAAATTTAAAAATAAGGGAACCTTTTGAACATTTGACCTATATTTCTTCATGCCAACCAAAACTTTTTTGTTTCTAGGGTTTAATGGGCTACGAAAATCTTGCAAATCGCTCCAAATCACAAAATCCATAAATCCCTTTGATTCACACAAATTCATTACTATACAATACTAGTTATATTTGACCTAACTATCCATATAAAAAATGAATCAATCAATTACATTTAGAAAGATTGATTCTAAAATTTAATAACTATATTAAAAAGTAAAACAAACAAGAAACAACCTTGAAAGTGTTAAATTAGCAGCATCTAACTCATCTTGAAGTTCCTTTAGCCTTTCCTCAATCTCAAATTCCTCAACCTACAACAAAAAAAGATATTAAAAGCAGATATCATATTTGATGATGTTTTGCAATAGTAATTCAAAGTCTCTCCTAAAACTGGCATGTCAAGTTGTTGAAAGGAGAGGAAATCAAAAAATTGCATTAGTCATTTGGCCAAAAGTATAAATGGAAACAAATAATAACCATTAACTTCCAATGGTGGAAGTTTCCATGCAATATAGGATAGGAAACATGACTCAATTATCACATGCTGACATGGTATTTGTTGAAGCTCCATTGAATTGAGAGCGCTCTAGCACTTTCCAGTGAGATTATTTGCACTATAGTATGTATGTTTCCACTTCATCTAGCCACTAAAATTTAAAACAACAAAAATTATGAACACTAAAACACTCCTAGAATATGAAAATCTAAATTAGCAAAACCAAATTCTTGTGCAGTGAATGTGTCCACAGGAGTTGACTAGGAATGAAATATCATTTAAAGAACTTGTATTTTAAGGTGAAAATTCATTAGTACAAACTCTGACCACAAATTAGCAATCATTCCAATTATCATATAGTGAAATCTTTGGCCAGTAAACCATGCTTAAACATTTTACATGTAACTTGTGCATTAGAGTAAATGCAAGGTTTTAAAAAGTGGCCGCAACCGTTACGTAACGCCATTCCGTAATGGTTGTGGTGGTTACCGTCACCCGTTACGGCCATTATAGTGGTGTGAAGGAAATTCACATGTGTAACGGCCGTTTCGGTATTACATAACGGCCGTAGCAATACCGTAACGGTCCGTTAGACATCGTTACACCCTTTTATAATATTCTAAATAGCTTCCTTTTCCACACAAAAAAAAAAAACAAAAAAAACAAATACTTAAGTGATCCAAACCCAAAGAAAAAATCTTACATGAATTATTTTTCTTTATAATTTTTTTTTAAAATTTATGGCACAATTTTTATCTTATAATCATTTCATTTAATAATTTTGAATATTTTTTTATTCAGTTAGTTCAGGTATTGGTAAAAAATAATTTGTAGACATTTAAAATCATTAACTATTGAAATAAAATGTAAACCGCTCCTTTTATAGTGATTTGAAAATATGAATATATTGGATCATACATAAAAATTAACAAAAAAAAATCAAAATTTATTTTAAACCCCAATAAAAGTGATTCTGAAAATATATATATATATGTTTCGGGAAGTTTTCTTCAAATTGTGCAAAAAATTAAAAATTAAAAAAAAAAATCACGATTTCAGTAACTGCAACCGTTGCACTACGGCCTTTACACCCCGCTACCGCGTCACCGCAGCCATTATGGCGACTGCAACTGCTTTTCAAAACCTTGAGTAAATGGGAACCAAAACCAAGGCAAACTAATAGAAGAAAGAGAGATGATGCATTTATGTTTAGGAATTAATAATTTAATTCCCATGTATGAACTGAATGTTTACTGTTTAGGAATATGCTGCTTTAGAATGTCCAAATCATGTCGAATCCATGTCCCAGATTCCATTCTATCCAACATTTGTTTCTTTACTCTCTTTTTTCCCTTTTTTTGAACCAAAGCAGGGTACCCCATACATACCTAGTTGATGTTAGTACTTGACGTCCACATAACTGACCATCTTAGAAAGCAAATTACATCAAAAGAAAGAGTAGAAAACCTAAACAAATAGTATGCAGTAATAAATGGGTGTAGCATATTTTAATTTTTGAGTCAAAAAACAATTAGCAATAGCCGGAAAAATAGAACAGTGAGAAACTTAACCTGTGTCTTCTTCACATGTTGCTCATGTATATCATGAATTTGTTGCTCAAGCACCTTCACCCGCTTCCTCATCTTCTGGATGAGGTTAATTTTATGGCCGTGGTCTTCTTCTAGCTCAAGCCGTTCTTTTGTAGCCTACAAAATGAACTTTGAATGAATAGGAGATTAACTAGCTCAGAGTTGTCAACAATATTAGGCATCAAAAAGCTTTCATGATTAGCATATATAAGAAAGATATCATCATCCAGAAAGTGCAAGGTAGATGGCCCCTTCTTTTTTGGATGAGAGATGGTTTCCAAATTAAGAAAGTAAGTTTTACAAGCAGCTGTGTACATTCCAGTTGCACCATGTTGCAAATTTGAGAAGTCAAATACATTTTAAGTATTGAAATTCGAAAACATAAATAAATAAACAAAAACAAAAGCAAAAGCAAGCATAGAACAACGAAAACTGAACAAACAGAAAGGGAAAAAAACGTAACTACAAGAAAGCTAGTAACAGGAATTGGCTACACTTTGATATTGGCAAAAATATTTTATCTGGCCATCTTCAATTGGCCTTTCATTTAAGGAGCTGTGCAATTACCAACATACCAGAGAGAGACTCTGCTGCAATTCGTCTTTCATTCTCCTCACTTCTGATGTCCTTTCCATCATGCATGCAATTTGAGCTTTCTTCTTGGTCAAGTGATCCCTCAATTCTTCCATCTTACCCTGTCAAATATATTAAACAATGTCTTATATAATCATCTAAATCATCTGATCATGATACAAGCAATAAGAAGTAAAACCCAATAGATGAGAAATGGACGTTCAAATGGCGCCAAGGTAATAGCATGCCATAAAATTTTCATCACCACCCAATACAAGGTGATATCACTTCACATTAACATATGAGATTAGATTCATTTTAAATGTTAGGTAATGACATAAGTGATTGACAATGATTAAAAAAAGAGCAAAAGACTCAATCTCCCACAATATAGATTAAAAACTTCAAAAATGAACTCCAGAAACTGCAGATACCCCTTAACTCACTACAAATCTAGCAAAAAAAAATTAAAAAATAAAATAAAATTGCACACAACACATAGAATAGTTGATCTTTATTTTCACCAAAAATGCCTAAATCGAGGAAAAAGTAGAACGTGGGATGAATGAAGTAAGCTCTGGAACCAGTGATTGGTGCTTCCCATCTTGTTTTACTATATTCAATGGTTCAAGTTCACAAAAGAGTATTGTTAAACAAATATAACTTAACTTGTCAGAGAATCATTTTTTGCATGTGAGACTAAAAAATGAAATCATCAATCAGCTACTACACATTTGACATCAATTTCACAAGCACCTTGGTGTAAATGGACCACTCTAAATATATCCAAAACTTGATTGTCATTATACAGTAAATCAAATAGAAAGTGACGATGGCAGAGACAAATAAATCTTGGAACAGCATAAATATCAGAGGAATCAGCAGTGACTCTGGGGTCTCATTACTTCTCATCATGAAAGTTCACAGGCTTAGTCTTTTCTAGAAGGCTAAAGAGACATGCAATAGCATTTCAATAATTCATTTCAGAAAGAGATTGTTGTATAAGCCTTTAAACATGTAGATTTTCAACACCAGTTTGTTCGTCCTGCAACAATTAAATATAACTGAAGGTGAATAATGATCAAGATCGTGTCAGGTGAAAGTTTGGGTGTGGAGAACCACCCAATACAACCAAAAGGATTGTACAAGTAAAAAACATTCTTCAAGCTCTTTCTTCATTTATGGATAAAATGAATTCATTAGAAGGTCAAGGTTGCACTACCATATACACAATGTACGCACGAAGAGAGAAAGAGAGAGAGAGAGATTGCTAGGCTGAAAGAATAAACTGAATCAAGAAACAAATAAAAACTCCCAAAGCTAAAAAGAGAGCTCAAAAACATCAACTTTAGTTGTTAATCCTATGGTTTGATTTTGACGATGTCGAAAATACTATGAGATAAGTTGTGATTTTTTAATATACATTTTTTACAATCATTTGACACAAAATATGAAAATAAATTTCGTCATTTTGATATAGATTGCACCGATTTAAAAATAACTAAATTTATTGTGCATCTTTTAAATATTTTAATTTAATATAAAAAAAAAAATTAAAAAAAACAAAAACAATTCAAATTCTTTCCATATCTTTTCTTATTCATTTCCTTCCTTTGATTGATTTGAAGTGTTCCTTGGCAAGAATGATGCAAGTCCAAATGGCTAATGAATTCAAATGGAAGAAAAATAGAAGGAAAGAGAAGCTTGCCTAGAATCCCTTTGCAACGGCTAGTTTTTTCTATGCCAATAAAAGAAGCTTTGTGGAGAAAAGAAAAGACATAGAAGTGGAGAAAAATTTTGGTGATATTCAAGAATTCTCAAAACATTGTGTGGTGCATTTTCATTGAGTTATAATTTATTTTGAGAGAGAGTTTATTGAGAATTTGAGCTTTCATAGTAAAAGGGTCTTGTATCCCTTAATTTTTTCTTGTAAAAGAGAGATAATTTTTGTGAGTGATTTTTTTGATAAAATCACTTGGGTTAGGTGTGACTAGCACCGGATTCACAACTGGTTGGTTGGAGTGATCGGGGTTGATCAATTGTTAAGGTTCACTAGCACCTGTGAAGCTAGGAGCGTAACTACTATTTGACGAATAGTGAAAAAATCTCAAGGAGGATCTTGAGGAGTGGACGTAGGCTTGGTTTAAGCCAAACCACTATAAAATTTGTGTTTGCTCTCTCTTCCCTTCACTTTATTTATTTATTTTTTGTCTCATTTTATGGCTTCATATTTATTTCTCATTTGGATTAAATTTTAATTTATTACTCATTTTTATTACTTCATATTTTAATTTGTTTATTATTTGGGTTAATTTTTTTTAATTTAGCAATTCATTTAGAAACCCAATTCACCCCCGTTCCTGGGTTGCCTTCTGGTTAACATTAGCTCTACAACAAAAAATTTCCACTCTTTCAAAAGATTGTCCATTACACTCATTCAAATAATGGCACTGTTGTGGCTTTGCACACACATCTTGCACCCTCCTACGAGCACAACCTACAACCCTCCATAACATCTATTACTTATATAGGCAAGGCCAATTGAATCTCAAAACATTAACACAAACCCAACCCATCATTGAGACCAATGAACAAATGGATAGATCAGAAAGAAAAACTAAGCAATTTCAGTAAGTTCAAGAAGGATATATTTAGAAAACCCAACATGAAAAGAATCAATTAAATAATGGGTTATCCAAAGCAAAAATCAACCAGGTAAATCATAAATACTAGACAATCATAAGTCAAAAGCACATAGTACCAGTTAGGATCCCTGAAAATCAAAATGAATTATATTTTCATTTCAATATTCCTAGAGTGCTCTGCATGAGCATATGGAAAACAAACAAACAAGGGAACTGCAACAAATTTACAAAAATAATTGTTAGCCAAGTTTCAATTCAAATTATAAAAACAAAAATTAACATTGCTGAGATGCTTGTTACTCACAATTTGTCGATCAATCCGGGCTTGGCATTTAGGTATGCGGCTTTTCAGTGTATCAATCTTTATACTTTGTCCCTGGATCTGCTTGTCCACATCATATACCCATGACCATGCAAGCTTCTTCTTTAACAGCTGTGCCTGTTGAGATATTTCTTCTACATGCTCCATGTTTTTAATCTTTAGTTGCAACTCATCAAGTTCTTTCTGTATGGGTCTTATTGAGGATTCTAGCTCTTCAACCATTTCACTTGCTTCAGCCAGCTGATTCCTAATACTCCTCAAGAGTTCATCCACTTGATGGAGAAGTGTTGCTTTGAAAAAGAACTGAGTAATATATTATTAGTAAAGCACAAACACCAACACCCCACTTTTCAACCAATGGAGAGAAGAAGAAGAAGAAGAAAGAACAAAAACACATGAGAATGCAAAACAGTCTGCACACCAGCTTGGAGAGTAATAAGCATAGAGGAAAGTCATTAACCTCCTGTTGTAATTTGTAAATGCAATGGACAAAAGATATTGAAACCCACATGCACTGACAAAAAATCTGCAACAGTTCTTCTCAACTACAACATCTCACCTTGAATTTATCTTTGTCATTCCCTGAATGCAAGAATTCTCTGCTTTTGTCTTGACTCATAATCACGCATGGATTCTCCACATCAATCTGCACAATGTAAAGCAGAGTATTTGAGAAAACCTCATAGAATGAGTGCCAATTTCAAGCTCAAGAAAAAAGCTATTTCCAAGAAACAGAACTTAAAGATTAAAAAGAAAACATACCCCTCTTCAATTCTCTAACAGAGAGTGAAAAGTAGTTCCACTAACCTAACTGAACAACCTTTTTTTTTGGTTTTTGGTAAGTAGAAAAGAAGGGGTAAAGAGATTTAGGGGCTGGAGTGGGAATATACCCTAGGATTGAATTGAAGTTTGAATATAAACCCAATTTCCAAATGCATAGTGGCTTGCAAGAAGATTGTGATTTTGAATTTATCATATAGGTTTAGAAATCCAGATAAACTTTACATGAATAAGGAAGACAATTCAGGGTTTTGGATGGAAAGTGAACTCTTCTATTTCAGCAGGTAACATATTCACCGTCTTGACTAAAGTGGACAGGAACCAAGTCAGAATCAGGTTCTTAGTAAAACACCAGCCCATGCCTAAATTGTCCCAAGATCAAGGATATAGCTCAAAGACCATTTCCAACCCTTGCGAAAAATGTCAAGTGTGTACAACCCCCGCCTAATTGTGAGGACCCACTTACATAGACTTGGAGTCACGTCAATTGCATATAATAATTTATAAAAATAGACTACATGCTTTTTGTCAATTATAAAGGACTATTAAAAAAAACAATTTCATAAGTATATATAACTACCCAATGAACATTAGACTGCTAATTTTGATCTCCTTAGTCGGACTAAGTTCCACCATCTATCCTAAAACCAATTGGTGATAGGAGGCTTCACTCATGTCTTTTATGGCATTCGACATCACACCCCGCTGGCCTATTTTTAGAGGAGTCACAGGGAGTGGCATTATGTACCAACAATTCCTCCCTCACGATGATGCTACCACGACTCCAACCCATGACAACTTGGCTCTGATACCACTTGTCATGCAAAGTTCCACCATCTATCCTAAAACCAGTTGGTGATAGGAAGGTCTTCTTATGTAGTAGAATAGATAGATTAGGTGCATGTTAAATAGCTTGTTTGTTGTAGTTTATAAATAGGAGATGTAATACCCATTTTTGTACTTAGCTTTGGAATAAAGAATATACATTGAGATTGGAGTAGAATTTGGTTTCTCTCTCTAACCCTTAGGGGTTTTACCCCTAATTGGGGCATTTGTCTTTTCTCTCTCTATTTGATTCTTGATTTGAATTTGGAGATCATCATTTGGTATCAGAGCAAAGGATTTAGATCCTAATCCTTCAGTATTCCTCTAATTGTTGAGTAAAATCATTACTTGGAAGAGGAACACAGATTCTGCAAGCCCAATCTTTGCGAACCCAGACTCTGCAAGAGACAACTCAATCTTCGCAAACCCATCGTGATTTGAAGACCCATCGCACATTCGAAGTTGCTGGTGTTCATCGTGATTGTGATCCAACTCTTGACTTGAGTTCTTGAATCGAGTTCAAATCCCAGTTCGAAGAAAACCAAGGGATTGCCTTAGCGATCTGATCTCTCTCTGAAGTTTGAAGTCGATTTGCGATCTTCGAGTTTGTAGAAACCCTAGCCGATCGCGATCGTTGAATCGTTGAGATATGAAGACCTGGTCAAGATCCGAAGTCATGTCCAAGTTCTTTCGGATCTGAACTTGTTTTGAAGATCCTATTCAGATCTGAACTTGATCGTTGGTCAAGATCTGAACTCAATTCAAAGTTCCTAGTTGAGATTCGAAAGATGGAGCCTACGCTGAAGATTCGCGACTTGGAACTTCTTCAATCGAACCAAATTCTTCAGAGTTGGACTTCTCACAATCGATTCTAAGCCTAGATTTCGCAACCTAAATTGAAGCCTGTATTCTAGTTTGAAGCCCTTGATTTGATTCAAATACCCATCATGATCTAAATGAACAGAAAAGAAATTCGAAATGCGATTTCCAAGTTCGAATCCGACTCCCAGAGGAAAATCCAAAATTGATCCAAAAGGCTTAGGTAAGATCTGAATCGACTGAAAGTATTGGATGAGATCCAGAACTCACATGCAATCAAGATTCTGATGATTTTGAGTCAAGCCTATCGAAGTTAAGACCTGAATCTAACTTCATGACCAAGATTCGACGTGTGATCCTTCAAAGTTGGGCTTCTAAGTGTTTGCAAATGAAAGTCAACTTGATCTAGCAATTTGCTAAGTCGACCTTGAATATCTAGCAATCTGGGTTGAACAAAACTTGTTCCTGGACTCGGCCGACTAAAATCAACTTGTTGGGTAAGTGATTCGACTTCCCCTTTTCCAATTTCTTGCTTCGAATCAGTTTCGGTACCAAAGGAAACCATTATGTTCAATTCTTGAGATGATTGTAATGACTTTGGTTCTTGAATTGGAACTAGATTGGTGTTGTGAGAAATCTAGTCTTTGATTTTGATCTTGCATGTGCAAATTGTACCTGGAATTTCTTTTTAACTGCTGAGTTCCATTTGCTTTGGGTAGTCATATTGTGTGGTTTCACTGTTTTGTAAACCAACATACTTGTTGAATTATGTTGCTTTACTAGATTGGGTTGTCTTTGGTGTAAATGGCTAATTGGGGTCATGGTTGAAGTGGTGGCCATGGTAGAGTTTATGTTGCGAATTTTGGTGAAGAAAACAAGATGAATTTCTCAATTGGAAGGAGCAATGATGTTTTTCCAAACCAAACTCACAATCAAAGAGATGAGATGAAGCAAATGAGCAACAAATTATGCCTTGCAAGAGGTACAATGCTATTTTTGAAAGCTTCAGAGAGTTTATTTAAAGTTGTAAGTGTTTCCTGCTTCTGCATGCCTCTTTTGGACATTGGCTTGAGTTGAGTATGACGATGGAAGTGATGCTAACTTGCCGGTTGTGTCTAAGGAACGTAAGGAATAATTCATTGCAGTATTCTCGCTCTTGATTAGCTTCTCGTGTGTGGTTCTTACCTAGTGGACGCATAGTCGATCCTTTCATCTTTTGTCACATTCTTCACCCTTGCTTTGGAGGCTATCCTTTTGTTAGCCTATTGGTCTCATTCCAATTGAATGAGTATGTCTATGAACCGGTGTGCCAATCTGAGATGAAGGCTCAGGAAAAATGGAGGTTTGTCCAAGCTTTAGCAAGAGTGTATGGAGGGCAAGATGAGGATGTAGTTACATGCATTCAAAGAAGGATGAATTGAGAGAGCTATGTTTGTGTTGAGCATAGAGATGCAGCGCCTATTCCTACCCTAGATTCAATGCATGGTGTTACATTGAGCACACTTAGTTGCTACTTAAACTTGAGGACAAGTTTCTTAAAGAGGGGGAGTATGATGTAGTAGAATAAATAGATTAGGTGTATGTTAAATTGCTTGTTTGTTGTAGTCTATAAATAGGAGATGTAATACCCATTTGTACTTTTTGGAATAAAGAATATACATTGAGATTGGAGTAGAATTTGGTTTCTCTCTCTAACCCTTGGGGGTTTTACCCCTAATTGGGGCATTTATCTTTTCTCTCTCTATTTGATTCTTGATTTGAATTTGGAGTTCATCAGCTTCGCTTATGTCTTTTATGGCATTCAACATCGCACCCCCGCCTATTTTTAGAATAGTCGCAGGGAGTGGCATTGTGTACCAACATCATATATAAGCAAGAAGAATCAACATATATGAGAAAAATATTCCAAATATGTCAGCCAAATGTTGAATGTGAGCTTGGTTCAAACAATATATAGGGTGGCCAACATACAGAAATATATGATCATGGCAGCAATCTGGAAACTTTGTTGAACATAAACAGAGAGATATCTGAGGGGAACCATAAATTTAACCATGTCTTGACACTAAGACTTGCAAGGAGGGCAAGGAAATTGAGGAGGCCTAAGAGGACAGCACATCCATGTCTTCTAGACGTTCCTCCCACAACAACCGTATGGATTATTCTAAATTTTTTAAGTACCCGAGTCAGAGTGATGCCGGATGGAAAAGAAAATTGAAACAAACGAAAGGAAAAATTAAAATAAAATAAACTAAACAATAGCAAAGCTCTCAATTCAACATTGTTCTTCACTATCAAGCCAAGTTTAAGAACTTGATTACACAAAGGCCTATCTATAGGCATCCTGAGAAACCCTAATTAAAGTTGCCAAAAATAAAAACTACAACAGTTATAGGGCATCCTTGTCGTTCCTGATCACAAACACTAGAACGTAGATAAAAGTATGAGATAGGTGTTACATGTCTAGAAGGATATGCACCCAATAAGTATACAATAATGCTTGAGACCACTAAAAGTGGTGCTCTAAAAGCACCACTAGTAATGTGGCAATGGACGGGACCTACTGTTTGTGTCTTGTTTTTTTTTTTTTTTTTTTTTTTTTAAAGTGCTTGCCAACTCATTAGTGGTGCTTTAGAGCACCACTTTTAGTGGGATGTATCATTACCGATAAGTATAAATAGTTGATTTTACTGTAATATTTTTTCCAATAATATTTTAGTTTGTAATTATCATTTTACCCTAATAATATAAAAATTAGTATTTAAAAATATGAAATTAAACCATGTCTATGTATCCATTGATATAAGAATTACATGAATATGACAATTAGACACATACCCATATCGAACACTTGTCACTGAGTTCACATGTAATATAGGTGGTGTTTGGCATCAACTTTTTTGGTTAAAATAGCTAATAAAGACCAAAAAAAGCTAAATAGCCAATAAGACAAAATGTCACATCTTACACATCAATCAATTTTTTCCCTTACAACTATCTATTCAACTACAAAAAAAATCGACAAGTCATCCCAAACACAACTTTTTTTAATCTCATAAAATACCCAGATAGCCAAAAAGTCAATTAAAATAGCCAACATCCCAAACAAATGCATAATGTAGATGGGAGCTTAGTAAGCAAGTGGTGACTGGGTTGGCGTTTTCATGTGTTGGGAAGATGGAAACTAGGTTGTGGGGATTTCTTTTAGCTCGATCAAATGTTGCAACCAAGTGGCAAGATTCCATCCTGCACCTTCTATCAAAATATATAGCCAAGCGTCACTTGCAAACTTTTTTTTACGCTGTGTGGCACTTGACATGGGCAGTCCAAGCATGCCTTAATGATTACCTCACAAAGAAAGCAAGCTAATGTGCAAGTAAAGGCACAATAAAGAAGCATATCAAAATGTACGGCCCTCTTAGAAACACATAAATTTTTTCAACATCTATGGATGGAAACATATCATGTTTTTAAAAGATTCTCACTTAATTTAAAAGTATAGAATATGTAAGACTAAATCTGAAGCTTCAATATGTTCAAATTTAATGAGTAAACTTCTAAAAGGTCCGAAAAGCTAAAGCATTCAAGACAACCAGCATATCATCCCTCATCTTTGCATATGATAAACTAGGAGCTTTGAAGCACAGATACTCCAAAATGGGTGCAACATCTTTGTCCAACACATGTCGGACACCGACATGACATAGGCCCCGTTTGGTAGAGCTGTGGGAAAGTGATTATAGATTATGGCTTATCAGATTATGACTTATAGCTGTGAACATAAACTGTGAACCTGTTTGGTGCAGCTGTGGGATTATGGATTTAAACAGCAGAATAGCGTTTGGTTAATAAGCTGTAAAATAACTTTTTACTGTATAATTGTCCATTTTGCCCTTATATGATATAAAAATGATTATTTTGTCATTTTTTTCAGTTTTAATTTTAAAAAAATTATTTCATTAATAAAAGTTAATATAATTAGCATCAATTAATACTAAAATTAATAATAGTATCAATTAGTATAATTTTTTTCATTACAAATGAATTAGGTGTCAATACTAATTAATATAAAAATATTGAAATTAGTGTCATTATAAAATTAGTGTCATTTATTTTGTCAATTATATTTTTTCATTTAATAGAAGTTATTTAATTTATTATTTCATTTTATTTAATTTATTATTTAATTGTGCAATTTAATCATTATCATTTTTTTATTATTTTGTTTTGTTTTCATTAATATCAATTACAATAACAAAGATTATTTTATTAATAAAAGTTAATATAATTAGTATTACAAAAATCATTATCTTCATTAATAGTATCAATTGTTAATCATTATTATTTTTAATTATTATTTATTGATATTAATTGAAATAAATTTATTTAAATTGTGCAATTTATTTTAATTGATTATTTTTGTTTTTAATAGGTAAAGAAATTACCAAATAAATTTATTTTTGTTTTTAACTATTAATTTTATTATTTTGTTTTTAATTATTATTTATTGATATTAATCAAAATAAATTTATTTAAATTGTGCAATTTATTTTAATTGATTATTTTTGTTTTTAATTTTATTTTTTTATTTTTTATTTTTTTTGAAATAAATTGTTTTCATTTTATTTTGAAAAGTAAATATTAATTCTGAAATAAATTGTTTTTAATATTGATTTTTTTTCTTTTTTTTTTCAATTTATTTTCTAGGGTTTGAAAACCCTAGCTCCGGTAGCACAGCGGCGATGACCGGCGCAAGGGTTTCAGTTCGCGATGACGACGACGGCGTTGAGAAATCGCAATGAACTAAGGCTTCGCGATGGTTCAGACAAAGCTTCAGGCAGAGCTTTGCGATCGCGATCGCGATGGCGACGACGGCGTTGAGAGATCGCGATGGTTCAGACAGAGAGATAACAGAGCTTCGCGAGCTTCGCCGAAGAGAGAGAGCGAGAGAGAGATAGAGAGATAGAGAGAGAAATCATCGGAAATCTCTAGAAATTATCACCGGAAATCGCCTCAAGCTCTCTCTCTCTCTCTCCGCGGACGTGAACAGTGAACAAAAGTGAAGTTTATATATTGGCAGTTTGGTAATTTTTCAATTTTTGAAGGGGCACTTAAGTCATTTTGCCCCTCCCAAAACAGCTGCGCGCATAAGTTGTAAAATTAAGCACCCCAAGAGCAACTTTCCATTTAAGCCGAAATTTGGCTTAAATTAAGCCATAATCTATCCCTCACAAGTTGTACCAAACACACTAATATAGCTTAATTTAAGCCAAAAGCTGATTTAAGTTGAAAATAAGTTTTACCAAACGCCACCATAATGCAGACACCTGTGTCCACATATTAGACATGTCATATGGCGTGTCAATTTTTTTTAACTTAATTCTTTTTTTGTCTTTGCAAGACATGTTGGTGACACTTCATGAACATGTGTCTTGTGTTTGGACACACCTCCGGATGCCATTATGGTTTTAATAAAACATATGGAAATAATGAGTAAGTGGAAAAAATTAAAAACATTACCCACATATACATTAACATCTCTCCATGTCCGTGTCAATATGCATACTTCTTAAGCGTGACAACCTATGAAGCATGGGTAATTCGAAAAACATGTCATACCCGTACCAAGTACTTATCGGCATATGGTATCTCGTATGGTACTTCTGCATACACACCGGGTACACGAAACACGTACCCAAATTTTATCTTCTTAATATTTTTAGCGTATCCAGACATACCTAATATATACCCAAGCCATACCGTACCTCAAATAAAACAATATTTTCTTATACTACACAGACAAAACTCTTTTCACTAGACTTCTTTTTTATTTTTAGTTTATTAGCATGATTTTAAAATTAGACTATGATTTGTAAATTATTTAATATATTGACATTCAATTTTGATTTATACATTTACTTTTGGCATTAAATATTAATTATCGATTGGATCTTAACAAATTAAACCATTTAATTAATTTTTGCATTATTCCAAATTAAAAATAAATATTTTTTTACAAGCATACCAAACTGACCCGTACCCGTACCCTACTTTTTTTGATTTTACTGTATCGACGTACCCATATTGCACCAGTACTCATACCCGTACCCGTGCTTCATAGGTAACAACTAAATTCGAATTTTGAATATTTGATTGGCATTTTTAATAGTATTACTCACCAAACTGTCTTGGAAATGAAAAAATAGGTGGAAATTATAACATATTCCATCCATACATTTCCTAGCCCTTAGATAGCAGACAACTGATAATGCAAAGCTAGGTTTGCATCTCTTGAACATTGAACTTATTTTATTTTATTTTTTTTTGTGCGTGCGTGCGTGCGTGTGTGTGTGTGTGTGTGTGAGAGAGAGAGAGAGAGAGAGAGAGAAACAAAAGGCATTTGGCTTAATGCATCCAAAGCATTAGAAACCTTCCTATAGGGCATTTATGTTCTACTGATAGTTTCCATGATCTTTTTTCAGCTTTCTTATATGGATCCTTACATGAACTTTTGTTTTATTAAAAAACTAAAAAGAAAAGGTCAACATTCAACTAACCCAATATATAGAGTTGGCTACAAGAGTTTTTTCCACTCAATCGGCTTGCTCTAAGGCCATATCTATGGTTAGATAACTTATACTACATATAACATCATATCTTTTTACCCACCACCACAACCACCATCACCATCACGTTTCAATTTTTTTTTTTTTTTTTTGGTCCTTTGTAGCACCTTCAACTCAAATCAAATTACTCCTTACTATTGATGATTCATTGGGATTGTTATATATTTGTGAGAATATTAGGTTTTGTGTATATATAGTAGTATACATATTTTGTATATATTAGGATTAAGTCAATATTCTTGTTTCATTTTCAGTCCTGGGTTAGATTGTTATATAAAGTGTTGTACTCTTGTATTACAAACACAATTGAATATACAGATTCTTCAGAAATCTTACATGGTATCAAAGCTACCACCGAAACCCTAGAAGCTACTCGCCTCTCTGCATCGTGAGTCGTGGTCTTCTCCCTTGATCGGGATTGATGGCTTGTCTGGTTCTTCAGTTTGGAGGCCTCTCTCTCTCTCAATCGACTGCTTTGTCTAGGTAGATCAACTGGCCCTTTGGTTCGTGGGTCGTCTAAGTTGACTGTTGAAATCACGTTCATGACTTCTTCTCTCTCCTCCTTGACTCGCAGTTGTCTCTAGCTGTGGTTTTCTGGTTCATCATCTCTAGTTCACGACTCGCATTACTCACTCTCTAACTTGCGATTGCTCTTGGTGATTCGCACCCATTTGAGTCGAGAAGACTCTGGTCATCTGCCTCTACTTCACTCGTGCATCTTGCGAAAGTCTGCTCTCTCTCTCTCTCTCTCTCTCTCTCTCTGCGTGTCTAGTTCTCTCTACTGAGTACTAAGTTAGTGGTATATTTTTTATTAGCTCTCCAATTCCATTATACTTTGGCCCCTAAATTCTATAACTTGATTTTATTACAATGTCGGACACCAAAATTCAAGCTATCATATGCAAACTCACTGGTGCCAATTATGCTTATTGGGCAAGTGTTATGAAGAATTTTTTTCTTGATCAGAAAAAATAAGCCTATATTTTTTATTCTATTCCTCATCCATCGGACCAAAAAACAGAAAGATATCTGACTTCCTGTGACACTTGCGATTGTGATAATGCCCAAGTTCTGACATGGTTTCATAATTCTGTGGATGACCGTATTAGAATAATGTTTTCCAAATACAACACTGCTAAGGAGGTGTGGAATTATTTACAAGGTGTTTATTAGTAATCCAACTTCGCCAAGTAATAAGTTGGAAACAGCTATTCAAGGTGCTTGTCGGCGAAATCAGTCTATTTAAGACTTCTATACTGAGATGACAGGTCTCGGGGATTAATTGGCTCTTATAGAACCATCTAGCCTCAAAGTTCTAGATGCTTATGTTGAGTTTCGGGAGCGTGGTCGTTTAGTGCAGTTCTTAACAGCTCTCTCCCCTCAGTATGAGGCTATTCGTGGTGGCATCTTTCACCAGCCTCCTCTTCCCTCTGTAGATGTTATTGTTCATGAGCTCCTCTCCTAGGAAACCCGTCTTAAGACAATCAGTTAGACCCCGTCTCCATCTGTCTTCCTAGCTCCTGCTTAACCTCCACTGCTATCGACCCCACCTCCTCATCAGCTTCAGACCATATCAAAGCCCAAGAAAGGACCTCTGGCTTCAAATGAGTGTGTTTTCTGCAATTAGAAGGGCATTGGAAGTACAATTGTCCCAAGAAGGGACGTGCATCTTTTCAACAGCCTCAATCACAGTTCCGAACTCCTACTCAGAGTGCTCTCAGCCTCCCGCTACTTATACTGCATTTTCTTCGGCTCTAGATCCTGACTTGGCTTCCTTAAGTGCTCAGATTACTCAACTTCAGCATATCTTGTCCACCTCCTAGCCATCCCCATCTGTCTCTACTCTTACCTCTCTTCATTCAAGTTTGCGTGGGTCGTCTTCAGGTATCTCTTCTTCTGTCTAACTTTTTGACTCTGGTGCCTCCCATCATATGATACCTCACCTTTCCTTACTTCAAAATCGTATTCCCCCTTTCGTTCCTATTATTATTAATACTGCTAATGGGCCTACTATGTCTGTTCTATCTATTAGGTCTATCTTACCCTCTACCATGTCTACTGTTACTATTCCCTCTATTTTCTATGTTCCTCAGCTATCTGTCAGTTTACCATCTATTAGTCAACTTGATACTTCTGGTTTTGATGTTATCTTTTCATATTTTGTCTGTTGTGTGCAAGATCGGGTGTCCACGAAGCAGATTGGGACCGGCCGTCAGGTTGGAGTTCTCTATGTGGTGAAAAGCTTGCATCTTCCTCGGTTTCAGTTTATTCTTGACAAACTCTCAGTTTTTTTTTTTTTTTGCTAAAACATCTTAAGTTTGAGCGGAGGTGTGAGAATATTAGGTTTTGTGTATATATGGTAGTATATATATTTTGTATATATCAGGGATTGAGTCAATATTCTTGTTTCTTTTTCAGCCCTAGGTTAGATTGTTATATAAAGCGATGTACTCTTGTATTACAAACACAATTGAAGGTACAGATTCTTCAAAAATCTTACAATATTATACCTGTAAATCATGAAGGACCAATTTAGGTATAACTTATAGCTGTTATGCAATAGAACAACTGTAATTTAAAACCAACCCTTATAGATAGGGAAATGCAAACAAAATAACTAAACCGAAAACCGAATCAAAGCCAACCTCCATATTTTGTTTAGTTGGTTAATTGGAGTGGCAATTCGACTTTGGTTCTCAATTTGAAATAACCGTGCAAAACTTGTTTGATTTTGGGTTGAACCAACCTAAGGCCCAAGGTCACATAAAGATACCTCTACTTTAGACAATAATTTAAAACCACAGCTTATGGGTAGGAGAATGCAAACAAACTAACTAAACCAAGAATTGAATCAAAGCGGACCTCCATATTTTGTTAAATTTGGTTCTTCAGAGTGGCAGTTCAACTCTGGTTCTCAATTTGAAATAACTACGCAAAACTTGTTCGAACCAACCCACGGCCCAAGGTCATATAAAGATACCTCTCCTTTAGACCACCAGATGTTTCTTCACAATAGCTTTTAATAAAGACGAGATAATTGAAACTTGGTTCCGAGTTATCAAATAAATAAATAAAGCTTTATCACATCCCATTCTTGCATATCTCATTGGTCATCTTCTAATATAAAATAAGACTTGCATACCACTGCCTCTCTACAATTCAATGTTTTTTGCAAATTAACAGGTTTAGATACCATCCGGGTCAACCTTTTGGCTGGGCCAACCCCATGATTATCATCCTAGCAAGCAGACCATTGAGCTTAAAAAATAAAGTTAAAATTTTGCAAAGACTGCAGTTTAGAACCGAACTGGTTCCAAGAAGCATATATAACATAGCCAAGCAACTACCGGTACCATAGTCTGGTGATAATAACTACAATGTCCTGGATTGTGGGAGATTGCGAGATGAAAGTATAAGGAAATGCCTAATCAGATCAATTACACAATGACATTCTCTAACAGAAGGCGAAGACGAACGCGTGATATTAACCACAGGAGTCGAATGTAATCATACAAACACAACACCCCAAAGAAGAGGGTAAAAAAGTGGCAATTTTGTGTAAAAGTATGCGACAAAAGCATTATGTTGAAATGACAAAAACACGTTAGACCAACCATGCAGCACTTCCTTTTACCAAAGAATAAATGTAAATAACTATATAACTTATTACAACAGAAGTATAACAACAAAAAACACAACAAAGGAAGGCATAAGTCTGCACTCTGCATATAAATACTGATAAAACTCACATTGAAATGTTCTATAAGCTCACGTAGATCTTCCTTGCGACTAGCTACCTTTCTTCCTGCCAAATAACTCCGAAAAAAGATCAAGTGAATACCAAGACCTCTGGCATTAAATCATGAAGATTTACAACAGCAGAAAAGCAAATTAAAAAGAAAAAGAAAAATCATCAAATAAGGATTTGATAGTAACCAGAATAACTCCACTCCACAGCCCCGTATTGCATATTCCAACAACAAACATAAATGGCAAGAAGCTCAAGAATGTAAATCAAAGCGTTTGGAACTTAACAATATTATTGGGTGCAGTTAAGCTTCTGTTTAAAATTGAGACTTATTTCTATTATTTTCAATAAATACATTGCTAGTACAATTTCAATTATTACATTTTAATAGTATATGGTATTTTGGTAATTTAAAAAAAAAATGGGCACACATTGTAGTTGTAGTACATGGGTCCTATAATATTTTTTGTCATTTGGGTCCTAACAAGTCTTCGGTAAATCTCAAATAGTCTTATTGGTCAAAGTTAGTTAGTTTTGTAATTTGAAGTTGTGTCATAGAAAATGTAGATCTTACTAGAATTTGAGTTTGTATCATTTTGACTAAGTTCGCAAAATTTAGTTGACTTAGTTGGCCTATTTTGGAACATCCTATTTTAGCCAAAAAGTCACTATAAAAAAGTCAACTATTCTCTCTACCGTTTTGCACATCTTTTTGTAAAAAGTAAAAAGTCACTAAAAAAGCCAATTCCCAAAGCAACCCTTAGTGTTCCTGTTAGTGTGGTAGGTAGATGTGAGTGTGTTAGGTGAGTATTAGTGTGGTAGGTGAGTGTATAGTGTGGTAGGTGAGTGTGTTAGTATATTTCTCTTCCTCTCTCTACTGGCCCTCGTTGAATCTGTTTGGCTAAAATTTATTCTCTTTCTCTATTTCTCTATACATTAATTATTTCTACATGATATCAGAGCGGGTTTAAAATCTAGTATTTTCACTTTACCGGCGGGCGGCAACCTCGCCTTGGCCGCCCGCCGGACCTCAAACCCAACCCCCTCTCTCTCTCTCTCCTCTTCATACTCTAGATCGTCTGTCTCCAACTCAAACCTACACACGGGACACGAATTTCTCGAACCCAGCCATGGCAAAATGCAATCCTCATGGTATCCATGCTCGCAAGGCAATTTCTTGGCAATCTCTCCAACATTCACTGAAACCTTACATATTCACACAAAGTTCCGAATTTCAACTTGGGCAGAGACTCTCTCACTGAAGCCCGTGGTAAAAATGGTGTCACGCTGGTTCATTCTAATGGCAGTTTTGCTCTTTTGTGTTTGCAAAGCCAATATGGCTGATTTTGAAGCTGGTGGTGCTCCTCTTCTTCCACTGCCATCGCTCTCAGCCAAGTTCTGCAGCAAAGCTTCGTATCCAGCCACATCGACGTAGTCCTCTGGATTCCCCACATCGTCATCCATCTCCGGCATTTGCAATCGGAACTCCATCGAGTGGTCTTCGAGCCCCATCAAGATCTCCGCCCAATCGAGAATCCTGTTTCGCCGATTCGCGGCTCGAGCCGCCAAGTCACGGAGCCGGAGCCGAAGTCTCTCTCACCATCAGATCGATCCAAACCTCGCCGCACTAAAACTCCTCTTCCTCTCCTACAACCAGTTTTCCGGCGCGTTTCCGGCCAGATTCCGGCGACTGTGAACCGCCTATTCTCGTCCACATCTACATCCTCTTCTCCATCAAAGCCGACCCATATAAGGTCCCTCTCAATACTCAACCCAATGGCCTCCTCAATCTGCAGATTCCAATGGAATCAATTTCAAGGAGAGAAGACTAAAATCTTGATGGAACTTCTTAATCAGATGTTCAGTTATCTTGGCCCAATTGAGTGGAACTCTTTCAAGTTTCATCATAAAGGCATTGTAAATGGTCTGATTCAATCTTATTAGAATCCGGCGAATACCGAAAGATTCCACTTTCGCTTCACACACAGAAGAGAGAGACATGGGACATCATCACCTTCCTATCTCTTTCTTTTATTTTACCCTCCACTTTACACCTCACATGCCTAATGCATCTCCATTCTCTCTACTCTCTAAAATCTCATTCAGTTTATTATTATTATAATTATTATTATTATTATAACCACAATCAGCATCCATGACCCAATTCATGTGCTTTTTTGCTCGACAATATTTTTGTGTCACCGCCCACTCCATGATACTCATTTTTTTATTATTATTATTACTCTGGGTTCCATCCCTCTCTTCACCTTTCTTTTATTTTTTATATATATCTATATATCTATCCATTCCCACCTCATTTTTCACTTTCCAACCCACCAGCGCACCTGCTTTTCCCATTACTATATTATTCTTATTATTATTATTAAACCATAAAAAAAAATAAATAAATAAATAAATAAAAACCAAACACCATTGCAGGTTTTAACAAAACCAAACAACACTCATTTTATTCATAACAGGGATCAAACTCGATCACCACTTTATACCAAAAAAAAAAAAAAAACCACAACCACCACAACAAAAATCGGCCTTATTTTTTCGCCTCTTCAGCTGTTCTCTTCTTTTTGCCTTTGTCTTGGGCGTCCCTTGCCGGTGCTGCCTCCGTGTTTCCCACGCCGCCGAGCACGTTCACTTCCCGTTGCTCCTCAACCGTCACATATGGCGGACCTCCAAATCTAAGCATCACGGTGGCCTTCCGCTTCAGTTCCTTATTTTCTGCCTTCAGCATACATATCTCTGCTCGGGCATCCGTATACATGCTCTGGAGCAGAGCCAGTTGGACTTTTACCTGCTACACCTCATTTGTTCTACTCTGAAGCCGTGCGACAGGTTGTTGACCGCCGTCATTGTCTCAACACATGACTTCAATGTGTAATAATTGGCCTCAATATCAGATTGAGCAGCCATTATCTGCTCAACTGACAACATTGGAAAGTTCAACGGCGTAAAACCAGGGGCGCTTAGTCCAGGGGCACTTGGTTGAGGTTCAAGGGCAACTGCCCCGGCTATCTCTCTTGTGGCCTCGTTGAGGTCGGGAAAGAGAGTGAGACCACGGGACGAAGAGGCTATGTTCTGGGTAGCTGAACGGGAAGAAGAGGCCATATTCAGGGTTGATTGTAGAGTGTTTCAGAGATAACAGCTCTCAGAGAACGACGAGTTTTTTTCAGAGGTTTTCAGCTGGTTTGTTATGCATCAGCGGCAGCCTCGCCTTGGTTTAAATAGGCAAGGCAGACACGCGTATCATGCGCCTCTCAACGCCAGACGACAAATCGGCGCGCCTTTTGATGGCTCGACTTTTGATGGCTGTCGGGCACGTCTTTTGATGGCACGCCTTTTGATAAGATTGGGCACGCCTTTTGAGAGTGCGACTTTTGAGGGTCCGACAAGACTCGGTAAACTGTCCCGACTTTGACTCCAGTTAGCTTCTATATGGGTCCGACAAGACTCTGTAAACTGTCCCGACTTTGATTCCGGTTAGCTTCTATATGGGTCCGACAAGACTCTGTAAACTGTCCCGACATTGATTCCGGTTAGCTCCTACATGGGTCCGACAAGACTCGATAAACTGTCCCGATATTGATTCCGGTTAGTTTCTACAAGGGTCCAGCAAGACTCCGTAAACTGTCTTCTACAATGGTCCAACATGACCCCGTAAACTGTCTCCTACATGGGTCCAGCAAGACTCCGTAAACTGTATTCTACAACGGTCCGACATGACCCCGTAAACTGTTTCTACATCGGTCCGATATGATCCCATAAACTATCTTCTACAACGATCCGACATGACCCCATAAACTGTCTTCTACATCGGTCTGCCATAACCATACGGTCTTCTACAACGGTCTGACACGACCATACAGTGTCTCCTATCCACTTTTATTTTATTTGTCAGATTATTTTCCTGTTTTGTTACTTTCTCTCCAAACTCAAGTTGGTTAGTACCTATCCTCCTTGAGTTTGAGGGGGGCTGTTAGTGTGGTAGGTAGATGTGAATGTGTTAGGTGAGTATTAGTGTGGTAGGTGAGTGTATAGTGTGGTAGGTGAGTGTGTTAGTATATTTCTCTTCCTCTCCTATAAATAGGAGAGTCATTGTATACATTCAATATAAATCAATAATACATACAATTTATTCTCTTTCTCTATTTCTCTATACATTAATTATTTCTACAGTTCCTTACTCCAACTCGTTGAACATATACCAATGTATCGAAGAATTTTTTGATTTATGGTTTAGGTGTGGCTTCTCTTTAATATTTGAATTGCAACTAATACACACAAATATTGTCCCATACCATTTATTATCCCAAACTTTAACTAAGTGGGTGTTTGGGAAGTGAGTTTTTATGTAGATTTTAGTAGATGTAGGTTTTTATGAGATAAAAAAAATTTAGTGTTGGGAAGATAGTTGAGTTTTTATGTGGTTGGATGTGATGTTTTGAGAGAAAAAGTGAAATGATTTGGGGTTGGATGTGATATTTTGTTTGGATGTGTTTTTTTTGGTTTTGCAAAACTTTTGTCTTTTAGTGGTTTTTATGAGATAAAAAATTTGGGATGTTGCTTCCCAAACACCACCTAAGATGAATTCAATATTTTGATTTTCATGAGTTTAACACTATATTCAATAAAAATTACAAATGGAACAAAAAAGCTAACAAAAGAATAACAGTCAATAAGAACAAACTTTGTGTTAGAATAATATGAAGAAAAAAAAACAAAAGGGCCTGCACCTAGCCATATCTAAGATACCTTAAATATATCAATTGTAAAATTACTAAGTAAACTCAAAAATAAATCATAAAAAGAAGAAATAAAGAGACTTCACCATTAACTATAGTTCTGCACCAAAATCATTTCATCATACTTATTGGTCACTTATTTTATGAAATTACAGGACTCATCTACCCCTTTTTCATAGAGTAGAGTCATTTAATTTAAAAACATTTTGTATAAACAACCAAAAGCAAGCCTTGTTTGGAAGATAGATTTCAAGAAGGAAAAAACGAAAAACATTAAATGACTAAGAAATCAAAATAAATATTTATAAAAAATAAAAATAAAAATAAAAATAAAAACAAACACTATCACCCTAAGGAAAGGATAATCTGTGACAACCAAACCGTTCATGCATCATATAGATCTTATTATTCTTGCATTCATGCCATATGATATATGCTTATGTGATACAGGGCTTGATATGTAATAGGGAGAGAAGAAGAAGAAGTTTGAAAGGTTATATTTAGAACTTGTATGTTTTGTGCCTTGAGTTAGGGGATAGCATAAAACTTTATTTGAAAACTATAGGGTATGCCTATGCCTTAAGTGAGGAGCTTAAAGACCTCAATCTAATGAACATGTCCATTTCATGCTATTTGTTATTTTGCTAATTAGGATTAGTGATAATCAAGTGTAATTAGTGAACCCTAATTAGGATTAATTAGGTTAAGTAAGATTAGGATAAGATTAGATTACTTAGTCCTACACTTAATTAATTAAATTTAAGGAAGAAAATTAGCTAACTAATGAAGTTACAACTTTTGTCCCATCACACCAAATAAAAACTTAGACTCAAAACCAAACAAAAGGAAGAAGAATTCTGCAGATTGTAGAACCAACGTGAAAGAAAAGAAGAGAAGAAAAGAGAAAAAGGGAGGAAAAAGGGAGAACTAAAGAATTCTACCAAAAATCCATTCAAGAAAATACTAAATCCCATAGTAGACCTTCCTAACATCTAAGATTGAAAAGAAACTAGGATCAATTTGGTCTAGAAACGAAGATTTGAGAAGACAAATGAAGAAAGTTTAGTTAAAGTGAAAAACAAGGCATATAGCTTAAGAATTTCAAACTTTTGATGTGATTCTTGATGTTTTTGATGCATATAAATCTTAATCTTCATATCTTCTCTTGTTTTTCAAGAAGTTTTCATATTTAAATCCATGTTCTAGGAAGGAAGGTTTTGAAAAGGGAACTAGGTTCAAAGAATTTAATAACTAAAGTCATGAATTCGATCTTTCAAGCTTAGAATTTCATTGTGTTTTGGAGTTTTGATTTGGAAAACAATTGCATTTTCATATTCCCTATTGATTTTGCATGTTTTAGGTAAGTTTCCATAAGTTCCACACCAAGAAAAGTGAAAGCAATGAGTTAGAACACTTGCTTTTCCCGAACAGATAGGCTGCTGTTGCCCCGAACCACACGTGCAGCGGGCATTCCTGCACGTGCAGAAATTTCTCTCCTGTTCCTATTGAGTTCAGAAATAATTGCAGGTGCGCCCGCACCTGCCCCAGCCAAACCGCACGTGCAGATTTGGTCCCGCACGTACGGAAATTCCAATTTTTGCTTATGCTTTTGTTTTGCAACCCTCATTCACATTGGACACTTCTTGTACCCATTTGACACCTAGATAAAGATTGAATTAGATTTAAAGCAATGCTAGAACATTTGAGAGAATTTAGGAAAAATGTTTAACTAAGTTTAGACAACCGATTTGTTATATGTGTATGTGTAAGTTAGAAGTTCAATACTTTGCTCTTGTTTTGTAGGTCAAGCCTTGAAGGAGTTAAACTCTTGTTCACGGAGCCATTTGTGGGTAGTAGTGTAGTAAAGTTATGTTTCTTAAATTTATGATTTGAAATGCAAACGTATGATATGTTTAAGGAAACTATAATATTGTTTTGCTATGTATGAACATCATATAATTTTTGTATCATGTATTAAGGTGACTTCTTAGAACAAGTTTGTTATTTGGAATCAAGCTAATGACCTCTAGCTAACCGAGCTCTTTGCCACCCATTGTAGCCCCTTGTTTCAAAAATCCTTGGAATGTTCATCACTATGTGTATGCTTGTAAGTTAAGCCTTGTTTATCATGTACAAATCATATTTATGTTCGATATGAGCTTGTGCTTGGTTTTAATAAAGTTTATTGGTGTTCATTCATTTACCACTTTACTATATTGTTATTCACTGGGCTTTGGCTCACCCCTCCCCCCTATATGTATGTAGGTGATGACAAAGAGCAAGTTCAAGAAGAGAGAACGAGTTAGAAGTCTTTTCTTTTTGCTTTTGTACTTTTGGAAGCGATGTTTAGAGATGGTGACTAGTGTATTTATGTTTTAGGTTTTACTTTGATATAAATTTGTAAATGTTGTACCTTCTTTTTGGTTGTTTGATTTGTAAATGTCGATAAATAAATAAGATGTATGTTTGTTTTTGTTTTCATATGACTTATGCACACGCTCTGAATGAACTCTTGATAATTAATGGACAAAAGTTTTCCGAGTAAGCCCCAATGTTTTAGTCCAGTCTTGTCTTGTCTTGCTAGGCCCGGTCATAACTACTATCCTGTTTGGGGCGGGATGGGATCGTGACATAATCTCTATGGAAGATTCCCCTTGATGACAAGAAGACTCCCAAACCATCATTTTACATTCAATCAATGACAAAGAATCATGGAAAAAAAAAAACAAAAGGCCATATAGGATAATAGGAAAACATGGAAATGTAACAACAGCCATCATAACCCTAACCTTTTTAGTAAGTTTCATACACATTTCTCAGTTTTTGTCTTCCTAGAATCAAGCAAAGCATAGGGTCCTTCAATCCTTCCCAAAAATAACTACCTTGTGCAGTTCTAGTTAGCAATCAAGAATAAAAGGAAGATTAGGATTTGAGAAAACCTTGGTGATTTTTTAAGGCAGTAGAACTGGTTGTTTCTGATATCCTGCGTTCTATTATTACGACATCCCCATATACATCTGGCTTAAAAGCATCCTCCCCTTGATTTTTAATTTCCACATCGACAACAGCATAGCTGTAGCAATAAATCCATAAAAATATGCAAATATCAGATCAACCATGAAAACTTTATCAAAATGATGCAATTTCCTTAGAGATTTTGAAAACTAAAGCAACAATATAAGACACCAACCTTGAAAGACTAATAGTTGAAAGTAAAAGAATTTCATTTAAAAATAGAGAGTAAAGTGGTGCAGTTGCCACAACGTTTTCAGTGCATAATACAATAGGGACAACATATACTCTTTCACACCGGTTTTTTTATGAGTAAAAATACGTTTATGAATAAGGACAACAAGAGGGTGCAATCTATATACAAAAGCAAAAGATTTATATCAACTATACAACAAAGTCTTAGTCAAAAGCCTCTACAAAGTTCCAAAGTCGGTCCAAGGACGGATTAGCAGTGCCTAAAAACCAATGCAGGAAATAGCATAAAGGCGTGCTAAGAGTTCCATAAGTACCCCCCACCTCCTAATCATTCAACTCTATATGACAGCCAATATCCCAAAACAAAAATAAAGAAAACAAAAATGACTACCTTCTATGTCCAGCTACTCACCAGTAGACACATCTCTATAATAACAATATCAGCAATAGCAGGATAAGTGACTTCCAATTTCTCTTGTCCATACCAAAGAAGGCTCCAAAAACCTCACCTCCACACCACTTCCCACAACAAACTATATGTGACTTGAAAAAGAATCCCACCCAGTTCTAATACCCTTCCAAAGCCCCACGCCATGAGACAAAGCAGCCTCCATTGAAGACCAACCCCCTTCCCCCATATGCACCCATATTTAGGGCTAGTTTGGCATAACCTAAATAAGCCAAAAAGCCAAAAAGTCACTATCTTATTTAAGTCACATCATCTTATTTAAATCACATCACCTCTCTAACACATCACATCAAACCCAACCCAAACCCAACCCAAACCCACCAATAAGTTAAAAAGTGCACTTTTTTAGGACATCCCAAACCAACCCTTAGACTCTACCACCCCTGTCCGATACCTCTACTTCTCACAATCAAATCTCCAAAGCCATTTCCCCCATGATCTATGGAATGAGATGATAATACCTCCAATTACATCCACGTCATCTTTGACCATCCATCTAATAGGAACCGAGGACTTGTCCTCCAAACTATCTAGCTAATCACCCTGATCACAAGGACTTCAGGTAATCCTAGCATTTCCTCTTTGATTGCAAAACCCCATCACAAGAAGTTTAGAGACAGGATGGTGACCTTCATAATATCTAATAATACTTGCTATTCCTTATTTGTGATGATTATTAAGAAAGAAATCATCACAGTTGATTATCAACACCTCCCTTGCTGTGGACAATGGACCTTGATAACTGTATCCAACTTTAACAAACCAGTGACTGATCTATAAGAATCATGTGGAATGATATTCCTTCAAGTTCTTAGGGTAACTAAAATTTAGATATAAGTTGAAAAAAAATCTTGTCGCAAACAAACACCAAATTCTAAGAACTTATCCACCAAAATTCTAGCAATATCTTCCCACAACACCTATGTGGGTTAATTCAAACTAATAAATTGTCATAATATGTGATAAGTTCATTCAAAATTCCTTTTCTTTTTTGTAAGGTCCCCTAATGCACCAATAAAGCTTCCTAGTTTTACAAGTACATTCTCTCACATAATGATTAATTTTTTCACATAATTACTATGACTTCAAGCACAATATAAACCAAAAACAATAATTATACAAGAAAAACACAAAAAACAAAAACAAAAAAGGGCAAACTTGACACAAACCTGCAGCCAGTCTTTATGAAATCCTTCAATGTGGCCGCCCTCTGCGTGCCTTTGGCTCGACACCCAAAAGCAACACACAGTGCAGTCAGTATCGCACTCTTGCCGCCTATTCACATCAAAATCATCAAAATTTCACCATGATTTTTACATATTTACACACATATATGATATACATACATATACATATAAACACACAAAAAACACAAACAGAGTTACAGAGACGGAGAAACTTACTTCCATTTTGGCCTGTGATGAAATTGACACAATCGCCGAACTCGATTTCCAATTTACTGTGACACATGAAGTTCTCTAATCGGATCTTTGAGATTATACCTGCTTGAAGGCGGCACGGGTAACCGGCTGGTCCGGTAAAAGCCCTAGATTCTGCCATCGTTTCGTTCTCTAGGGTTCTTCCGGGAGGAAGAAACAGAGCACGAAGGTTGAGAGATAATCGAAAGTGCTTCCAGATACCTAATAGGTCTCTCTCTCTCTCTCTCTCTCTCTCTCTCTCTCTCAATCTATAGCTCTGACAGGAACTATGGCGGGAAAATGGAATTGCCTCTGTGGGGCTGATGAGTATGACTCCTCCTGAGTGATTATCCAGCATTTTCGAAGTATGGAGTACGGAATAGATACGTACGTGTTTCCTAATTGACACGTGGCGTTTGATAAAATTGTAATGGATAGACGCCCCGTTTGTTTTAGAAGTAATGATGTAAGTGGATTACGATGGAGTTGTAGCTATTTAGGTCAAGTTTAACATCTATTAAATAATATAAAAAGTTAAGAAGTTATTATTTTATGGGAAACTTATTGATAAGTCCTATGTACCAAGTTCAAAACTTAGTTAATCCCAAAACAAAATACTTGCACAAATTAGTCAAATACATTTTTAATTGTTACCAAAAAATTCTTTTTTTTTTTTTTTAATTTACAGACACTGTTCACATCTTACTACCGTCGGACTTCCGTCAAACGATCGTCGGAGACTCGTCGAAATGTTCAATATCGCCGGGAAGTCGCCGGAGTATCACCGGGAAGTCATCGGAGTTTCGCCGGAAGTTCACCGGAGTGTTAAGAACGTTAATGGAAGTCGCCGGAATGTTCAGAACGTTCACTGGACGTTAAGAACATTACTGGAGACTCACCGAAATGTCTAGAATATTGCCGGGAAAAAAAAATGAATAAATGGATAAATTATAGCAAAAAAATAGCAAAATGTGCTAAATATTGATAAATTAAAAGGAAAAAAAATGAAACGACAAAAAAAGCAACAATGGGGAAAACATATGTTATTTTTCAATTTTTGTAAGGTTCAAGCAAATAATATCTAAATAGTGATCAAACTGAAAAGTAAGTTTTGAAACTGTAAAATGTTACAGTTTCAAAACAAAAATCTATTAAGTATTTATCCTTATTAATCAAACTGAAAAACATGTTATGAAACTGTAAAGTTTTACAGTTTTATACCATGATTCATTCCAGCACCAAAAAAATTTGAAACTGTAAAATTTTACAGTTTTCACCGCCTGTAACTAAAACTCGAAAACTACTTGTTCAGAATTTGAAATTTTTTTCAATTAGAACAGAAAAACAGAAGTGTATAGCAGAGAAAAAAAAAAAAAAAGAGATCGAAGAAGAAAGGCGGATGTAGAGAGAGGATTGTACTCCGACAATTATTTTTTGTTTAGATCTAGCCAAATCTGATGTAGATCTAAGTAGATCCACTCATCTTCTTCGTCGGAAATATATTATCTTCGCCATCGGTGAGAGTGAAGTCACGAGTTGATTTCGATAGTTGGCGGTTATCAGTGAACCCCGATCAATGGAGAAAGACATGATCACCGGTCGTCGTCCATGACAAAGACGATGAGAGAAAAATGCAGAAAAAAAACGAGAGAGGAAGGGAAGCAAAAAGCACAGAGAGAGAGAGGAAATGACTTTTGGGTGTACTAAAAAAGTTATGGGATTAAATGGAATCCACATGTTCCACATGGGACCTGTGAGTAATTTCCCCCTATCTTATTTAAATCACATTAATTCTCTAACATATCACATCAAACCCAACCCAAACCTAACCCATATAAGTCAATAAGTCAAAAAGTGCACTTTTTTAGAACATCCCAAACCAACCCTTTGTTGTGTTTGTTTGTAGAGTTGGGAAAGGGATTATGATGGATGAGGAGATTAAGATGAAGGTTGGAAGGGAGATTGGAATGGAGGAGGTGGAGGTGGTATTAGAAAAATAGTGAGGGGATTAGAACTTTTTTTATTTTTTACATATTGAGAATTTTTTTTAAAACATTAATGTTTAATTTTTTATATTTTTTATTTGTTTTATTATTTTATATAAAAATAATTTAACAAACAACTATCATCAAAACAAATACAATTTTACTTAATCCCCTCACTATCAATTCCCTCACTAACAATTTCCTCACTATTAATCTCCTCACTATAAATCTCCTCCATTCTACCTCTGAAAACAAACGGGGCCAGAGAGAGGTAAGATTCACTATTTAAATTGGGATGAGAGAATAACATGGGGCTAAGTAATTAATGATTGACTTAGAATATAGATATGTAATGTTTCAGAATTATTGAATAATTTTTTCCTCTTGATCAATTTATTTGGCCTAAGATAAAGGGATTTACGATAATACAAATGGAATTGAGGGATAAGATTATTAATATAATAGTATTAGATTGAAAATATAAAATAAAAAGTATTTGTTTATAAAATTAATATTTTTATTTTTTAATATTTTTTTAATATTATAAACCTGGTAGTTTCACATTTTAATATATATATATATATATATAATATTGTTGCAGTAGTCAATTATTTTTCTAGTTTAGGATAGATTTTTCAATCCTATTTTTGGACAGGGAGAGCTAATCTAGTGGTGGTGTAAGATTAGCAAGGAGTGAGGTTGGAGTAATAATTCTGTCTAATAATGAAGAGTTCGGATCTTCGGCCGCACATTCGTGCGGCCCTCCCAGCCGCACTACAAAACGACGTCGTTTTGTATTTTTTTTTTTTTTCCTCCTTTGTTTCTTATTCAGCTTTCCCCTTTCCTTTTTTGAACCCTAGACAGACCGACGGAGGCGACGAATCTGGACGAGAGACCGACAGAGGTGACGATCTGGACAAGAGTTTGAGGCGACGAACGGAGAGGCGACGGAGGCGAGGCGAGGCGACGGTGAGGCGACTGGAGCGGCGAGAGACGAACAGACAGAGTCGACAAGAGACGAAGAGAGGGTGATGAGGTTTGTTTCTCTCCCTTTGGTATGCTTGTCTGATGTATGAAAACTGATTTGTAAACAGATGAAGTGAACTTGTATGCTTGTCTGATGTATAAAAATACAATTTGAGTATGCTTGTCTGATGTAAATTTGTGTGAAGACCAGCCACATTCTGAATTTGTGTACAAGAATGATTCTAAATGTACAAAAATGATTCTGAATTTGTGATAAGTGTAAAATCTAGGTGTAAAATCCAGGGATGAATTTCTGAATTCTGAATTTGTGATAAGTGATAAGTGTAAAATCTGGATTCCCTTTGTGATGAGTTAATTACCTTTGAGAATAGAATGCCCATATGTTTGTGATGAGAATAGAATGCCCATATGCCCTTTGAGAATAAATCTGGGTGTAAAACCTTTGTGATGAGTTAATTGGCTTCAAATAAGTGTAAAATCTGGGTGTATGCTGGATTCCCTTTGTGATGAGTTAATTACCTTTGAGAATAGAATGCCTATATGTTTGTCATGAGTTAGAATGCCTATATGTTTGTGATGAGAATAGAATCCCCATATGCCCTTTGAGAATAAATCTGGGTGCAAAATCTTTGTGATGAGTTAATTACCTTTGAGAATAGAATTACTTTTGGAAAATCTTTGTGATGAATTACTTGATAACAGAATTTGAAAACAAATGTAAACAGGTGAAGTGAACTTGTACGCTTGTCTGATGTATGAAAATACAATTTGAGTATGCTTGTCTGATGTTGATGAAAACTGATGGGTAGTAATATGAAGTAATATGATCTTATGAACTGATGTTGGCTGAAGTGAGTATGCTTGTCTACTAGTTGTTGATGAAGTAATATGAACTTATGAACTGATGTTGGCTGAACTGAGTAGGATTAACATCAACTTATGAACTGATGTTGACTGGGTTGTCTACGTGCTTGTTACCTACATCTCTTAACTTCAAGTGTGGTTAGATCTGTGTTGCATTTGAAATTGACTTTTGTGTTTACTTGTAATTAAGATTGACATGTCAACGAGTTCAAACAATGATGCTGGATTTTTTCAAAAGAAAAGATGCAAATGTAGGAAAAAAGCGGGAGTGCACATATCAGAATCAGAGAAAAATCCAGGGAAGTTGTATTTCAAGTGTGCAAATAAGGCTTGTGACTACTTTGCGTGGGGAGTGGCTCCTACTGGGAATGGATCAAATATCCAAAAGAGCGGGTATGATTATGATTTTGCGAGAAACAATGAAGTTGTGAATATCTTGGAACAACTTGAGGCAAATCAACGAGAATGACTTAAAACTATCAAATTCATGATGTTGACAACCATAGTGATGGTTGGTTTTACCATGCTAGTGGTGCTACTGAGTGTAAACCTCTACTTGTAGAACTTGTATTTAGTTTTGAAACTTTTATATGTGCATGTAAAATCCAAACAATGTTTAATTAATGAAGTTACTATGCTATGTCAATTGTGTTGATTAATGAAATTGAGTGTTATGTATATGATGTATGAAGATTGATGCTATGAAAAGAAAGTGAATATGATGTTATGTGAGTACAAAGTGAATATGATGTTGCATGATGGATGATTAATCCTTTACACAGGGCATTGTACTGCAATTCTTCCATGGGTTTTAGCATGTTAAATCATAAAAGAGGCATTTCAAAGTAATCCTCAAAGAGGCATCTCAAAGCAAGCTTCCAAAATATTAAAAATAATATGATCACTCTAACATCCTGCATCACCTCACCATGAGTCAACAAAATCAACATCTGTAGACACCCCATTTTTGACCGACCTTAAGACTCAGACGTCATCGATTAAGCGCTCGGTGATGGTGCATGTTGTGCTCGTTCTGAGGTTACGGGGTCTCAGCTGAGAGCCTTGCCTCCGGATTTCGGGATTCTTTTGTGCTTTGCCTCGGTTTGCGAACCAGGTTCTGTTTTCTCTTCCCGAAGGGAGGGAGAGGTCTCGTAGACCATCTCTCAGTAGCTGTAGGCTACTATTCGTGGTCGTAGACCACTGTTCCCGTTTGGAGACCAGTTTTCGATTTTCGGAGCCGTCGGCCGTGCGCCTCGGTTCGGGACCGCTTAACTTTCTCCGTTTGCTCCAGTTTTTGGCACACACCTTGTTTCCTCTCTCTAGAGGGACACTGTGGCCCGGGAGACCACCTTCGTGGTCGCACGCCACCTTTGATGCTTAACAGTCAATTTTCAGGGCTCCCGGCTGCGCGTTTTGGCCCCCGATCCCTCATTTTGCATCCGTCTTGGTTCATTTTTAGCATGGACCCTATTTTCTTTGTTTGGAAGGTGGTACAAGGGTGGGAGACTACCTTTTCTCCCGCCGGCCGGTTTTCTTGTCAGGAAGCTGGTCTCCTTGATTTTTGATCCACATTTGTGGGTCTCCCACCATACTACTTGCTTGCATTCAATTGAGAGACCACCATTTAAGGCTGCCGACCACCTGACCCTTTTGACCTGGTCAGCCGACCAGGGCAAGTGGTCGGCCGACCACTTGAACTGGTTGGCCAGCTTCCCTCAGTTCTGTTTCTGTGAGTGTGTACTAGCTGTGCCAGCTGGAAGGCACAGACTGCATCCTCCATACACGTGTATGGAGGATTGGCAACCTTGTTTTGGCTTCTTAAAGAAGCTTGGCCCTTTGTTCTAAGCTTCCAAGAAAAGCTTGAACCCTTTTTAGCTTCTTGAAGAAGCTTGACCCTTTGGCTCTAGCTTCCTCAAGAAGCTTGACCCTTTTTGCTCTAGCTTCCTCAAGAAGCTTGGACCTTTGCACTAGCTTCTTGAGGAAGCTTAGACCTTTGTTTCTCTATAAGAGAGACCCTCTCCCTCATTAGCAAAGGTTAAAAAAAAAAAAATTGGTTAAGGCATTTACATACACCCCTTTCTATCTCTCTATTTCAAGCCCCAAAGTCCCTTATTCTTGGCCCATTGCATGCCACCTCCTATCCTAACCCCTCCACCATCACTCTAAGCATCTTGGAGGCCATTTTTAGAGGTGGAAGGTTTGCATTTTTGGTCCAGAAGCTGCTGAAGTTCTTGGCTTCAAGGGTAACACTTCTTTCCCTCTTTTAAGCATTGTTTTGCTTCATCTTTTAGCTATATTTGCAAGCATATTTGGGATTTGTCATAAACTGAAAAAAGTCTTATTTTGAGGTCCTTAACATGTTTGTTTAAGATCATTTTTCTGTTGGGGGTCATCTACCCCCTTGCATGCTTCATTTCACCTTGTTTTGAGTCATGCTTTAGGGCCTTTGTGTTAAACTTTGTTGGCCCTTTTGACCACTAAAATCCAGCGGATTTTCAGTGGTTATTATGTGTTTTTGAGAGCCAAAATCAGAGAGGGGTGACCCTCTCACCCCTTGTCTTATTTTCTAGCATATTTGGCCTCACAAGGGAGCCCATGTGTGCATGCTTCCAAGCCATGTTTCAGGCCATTTTTAGTGAGTTTAAGGGCCTGCATAACCTCTGTCTAGAGGTGGTTTTGTCATATTGGGTGTCCATCTTGCATGTGTAGAACAACCCTCTTCATGGCCTATCAAAGAGCATCTCATTCTTGCATGATAGACCATGTTTCAGTGAGTTTTTGGGCTTTATTTGGCATGTCATACCTCTGACTTTTGCTGGTTTAGTGGCCTCTTGAATGCTTAATATACTTGTAGTGTAAACCCTCTTCACTAGCTTGTATTGCATGTTGTTTTGGCCCTTGATTCTAGCACTTTTTGGCCATGCCTTAACCTGATTTTGTGCATGTTTTGGACTGCCTTAGCTCTGTTTTTATGCCTCATGGTCGAATGATGCATGCTATGCATGGTTGTAGTTCAATATCCATGTCTAGCCTTGAGTTTTGTAGCCTCTTGCATGCTTGAATAGAGGTGTTTGCATGTCTTGGCATCATTGTGCATGTTATTTCAGACCTCATACTTATGCCATGTTCCCATGTTTTCCACTCCTTAAGTGCATTTGAGAGTTGTGCTTGTTCGCCTCATTTTTGGACCATTGCATGAGCTTCATTTCCATGCCTTTTGAGCCACCATTTTAGTCCATATTTGCTACTGTTTTGGTCTGCATAGGGACTTTTTGGGGGTGGTTTGGTCATTTGAGCATCGCTTTGCATACCTCTAGTGTAATCCACTTCACTAGTTTCGGTATTTGGGCCACCTAACATGCATTGTGTGAGGTGTTTGCATGATTCGGGACCCTTTCGTATGTCATTTCAGAGCTGGAAAAATGTGTTGTTGTATGCTATATTACATGCTTGCCATGCCTTGGTAGAGTTGCACTTGGTGCCTTAGTTTTGGTCCCTTGTATTTGGGCATGTTTGCATGAGTGTTGTTGCTTCATTTCATCATGTTTGGCCACTGATTTGAGTGTGGCTGAGGTCCACTCATATTGGTTTAAGTCCATCTTGCATTGTGTATGCCATATTATGTCATGAGCATTGAGTATGCCATTGATAGTTCATAGTATTGCGCATGCTAGTTGCACCTTTGCATATCACTCCTTGCATGTTTGCGTGTCTTAGTTGCATTTCGTTTAGAATTGCATGCTAGTTGTTGCATTGTGTTTGCATGCCATGCCATTCTAGTTGTTGCATAGTGTTTGGAGTAGGGTTTAGTCCAAACATGAGAAACGAGGGACGTTTCGTACTCAAAGTGACGAAACGTGCTTCAATTCCCGGTCGCCGACACTCTTGACTATCCATGATAGAGTTGTTGGCTTTAGGTGTCCATTTGTGCATTCATTTCACATTGAGTTGTGCAATTCGACTCCTCGGCCATCATGCATCGAAATGCGTGATTGGTGGCACGAGGATCGATGACTACACTCCCTAGAGCTTATACAATGACAGGGAGAGTGGTTGTGCATACATATGTTGAAAATACTTTGCCATGCCCCTTTCTTGCTCTCTGTTGCAGCAAACCGGAAGCCAGCAGCAAAAACTGGTCAGCAGTATCCCTACAAGTTCCCATGGAGTTGTGTACAGTGTTCCGGGGTCAATTGTAAACAGAGGCAAATCGGGGCATCACGATGGATTTCCCGACAAGACGACTCGAGCATGCATGCATCTTTCATCATTCCGAACAGAGCTGAGGCAGTCTACTTCATGTAGCATTGCATGCTAGTTTACTCGCTTTCTTAGATAATTTGTTAATTAGCTAGTGTTGTGTAATAATTCGTTATCCATTCGGTTCTGTACTATTCATTTGGACCTTCCGAGGAGGGCAATGTTGTAATAAGTGTGCGTGTGTGTGATGCATGTCTTCCAGCCCCATGTCTTTCTCCCTTTTATTTACCAGCTTATGATGGTTAGTTTTAGGCATGTTTCTATTAGCATCTATATGTTCGCATGTTTGCATTCATTCATCTGTATTGCATGCACCGGGTTCGGCGCATCATGCTAACTGCATTGTATTTCAATTCCAAGTTGAATACATGTATTGATCGTTGCACCTCATATGCCATCTTAGAATAGCCGAGCCTATTGTAGTTGCATTTTTGTATGTGTTGCATTAGGCATTCTTAGCATAGTTAGGATTCATGCATGATTTCTAATTAGCTTCTTTCTTTGGCTCGGAGTACTCGGTAAGTGTTTATGCTTTAGCATCCTTGCATGTGTGTGAGTGACTGCCATGATAGCATGCTTACCATGAGGCTATGTGCTTATGTGATATACCTGCCTGAATGCCTGTGGGTGAAGGTTGGATTACTTGAATTGGAACAATGCATTGATTGCGAGTTTTAAGCCCACTTGAGAGTGACAAATCACCATGTTTTCTAAGCCCACCCGAGAGTGGCAAATCCACGTCTTAGCCTACTTGCGAGTAGCACCATCAAACCATTTTCAAATAAACAAACATGAAATGTTTTGTTCCAACTTGGGCGATCTAGTCTATACTTGTATGCCGTGTGCATCACATAGTAATCCTAGGCTAACAAATCGGAATAAGAGCACATAATGTTTTCAAAACTCGATATCATGGTTAGTAGAAGCCGATCTTTGATCGGGCGAGCAGGGGTGCTCACGAAGTGACCTTCCCCAATCGTACCCAAGTTCCCGAGCCGAGGCAACTTTGGTGATGACGAACACGTGGCCTTAGGCACGAGTCAGGGTTTCCTAAATTCCCCCAAAACAAAATATTTAGGTGGCGACTCTGTATCTGGCAAAGCAGTCCATGTTTGGCACTTCTTTCTAAAAATCTGTTTTTCAAAACGATTTGCCGGATTTAGACTTTTGGTGATTTATCGGTCTCGCATTGCACTTTGCGGGATTAGATTCAGAACCGTGGCATTTGAGTCTGAACTGTAGTGAGCCCAATGAACAAAACGAGATTCCCTCCCGGGACGTTCAGGGACGTCTACAACATCCTACATCACCTCACCATGAGTCAACAAAATCAACATCCTGTATCACCTCACCATGCCTAGCCACTTGAATTGAACCTGTGCTACAAGGAATTTAACCTGTCCAACTTCCCTAATCACCAACCACTAGAAAATATTGACTAAAACAAACATTAATGTCATCTGCACAATAAAGGCATTGTAGATGAAAATCATAAGAACTTTATATATGCATACACACAATTCCATGAAAAAGAACATTTTTCCCAAACATTAAAAATACATAAAAAAATATATCCATCAAAAATATCCAAATTGTTCCCAAACATTAAAAATACATAAAAAAGATGTCCATAAAAAATATCAAAATCCCACCAAACATTAAAAATACATAAAAAAGATGTCCATAAAAAATATCCAAATCCTACCAAACATAAAAAAATACACCCAAATCCACAAATATAAAAACATCATCATTCGGTGCAAGCCTTCCAGGGATGTCCATCCATATGACTGCCAGCAGGACTATGTGAGGCTTGCGACAGTTGGACTGCACTAGTACCTCGAAACAACTCCTGAAACGATGTCGGAGTGGGATACACTAAAGGCATTGAATGAGGCGGCATTGACTGAGGCGTGTTATTTCCCTACAATAGTGATACATTCATTAAAATATTTATAGAATGTATACTACAATTTCAATGTAAACTATGTAAGCAATTACAACTCACATCATATGTAGGATACATGACATGATGAACACTTGTACGACCCATGGCAAATGAAGGTTGAGATTGGGATTCAGGTCGAGAGTGGGATTGAGATTGATAAATATAGATTGTATGACCATGACCCTAAACTAAACCAACATAAAGAAAAGAACAAGTGAAATGACAAAAAAGTAATAATGCATTTTCATTTTAAAAAACACACAATATGAAATATTACCTCAACATAATTAGGACCCATGGTAAAGGAAGGTTGAGATTGGGATTCAGGTCGAGATTGGGATTGGGATTGAATTGAGAAATATAGATTGCACGACCATGACCTTAAAGTAAACCAACATAAAGAAAAGAACAAGTGAAATGAAAAAAAAGTAATAATGCATTTTCATTTTAAAAAACAGACAATATGAAATATTACTTCAACATAATTACGACCCATGGCAAAATGAGGTCGAGATTGACCTTATGGAGTGTAAACACCCTAAAGTAAACCAACATAAAGCAAAGAATAAGACAATGTGAAAAAAATAGTTAATAATGCATTTTCATTTTAAAAAACATACAATATGAAATATTACCTCAACATAATTACTACCCATGGCAAAAGGAGGTCGAGATTGACCTTGTGGAGTGTAAACACCCTAAAGTAAACCAACATAAAAAAAAGAATAAGACAATGTGAAAAAAAAGAACCAATTCAAGATATGTTGGTTCCGTATGAGGTTCAATTTCCTTAAGGTCTATGCATGTCAAAGGTTGTATACAAAATTAAATATTTCCTGTATTGAATGATTACCCATGGCGGAAGAAGGTTGAGATTGACCTTGAGAAATAAAAAAAGAACCACCCTACATGTGTCACAAAAGACCAAAAATAATAAATATCACGCTACTAGTTGCAAGAATAACCAATCCAACAAGATTAATACAAGATTGCACACAATAGTAAATATTACCTGACTAGAAATATTACCCATGGCGACAGGAGGCTCAGATTGACCTTCAGGAGTACAAAAACCATCACCCTACAAACAACCAATTTATTTAATTCATTATTTTCCAAACACACATAACACAAAATTGATAACACATAACAATCACACATAACAAAATTAATTACCTGCTTAGATTGCATTCTTTTCTTTTTTGCAATAGATTTTTCCATCCCGCCCTTGATCCTCTTTCTTCCCTTACTAGTTGCTTATCTTTTCTTGAGTCCCTTGGCTTGGATTGGACAATCTACTTCATCACTCTGTGGGCATGTGTTAGCTGAGGAATTTCTGAATTCAGTGATCTCCACTTGACCACAAGTGTGCACACTTAATTTGTCTTCAACCATGACACTCAGTTCTTCACCTTTCGTAAGTGACAAATGATAAGTTTCTTCACTTTCGGTGGCTCTACTTGCTATTGCTCTAAACATATTCATCAATGACCTATATTAGTCGTTTGATGTAGTTTCACATCAGCCTTGACATCATACCCACGCTTATCTTTCACACTTTCAGCCCTTGCTTTTTTAGTCCATCGTTTGAGTATGCATTGGGCAGGAAGGTCCTTTGCATTGATTATCTCTCTAAGCACCTTTAAACAATGTCGACACACTATGCCCTTCACTTCAAACTTCTTGCAACTACAACTCAAAAAACCATCTCTATCCATTATCACATTCTTATCTTTTTTTCCATCTACATCCGTTTGAATTGTGAATATGGTACTCTCACCATCATGAATAGTGCCTACAATGGACGCTTCAATGGACTGCACGTACTCATTTTGGAATTCCACAAAAATTGTTTTGGTGTAAATATCTGCCATTTGCTTTAACATCACAGTGGAATGGAAACCCTTGGCAATTTTTGAGACAAATTATACTCGGCTTCCAATTCTTTATACCTCTTGTCATAGAGCACCTTTTAAAATGCTTGAAAAATTCCATCAAGTTATGATCACAATTGAGATAATCCTTCAAAAATGCATTGAATGATTCACTTAGTTGAGTAGTACTCATTCCAGCTGCCCAAGAATTCATAATATATGGCCATCCCCATTTCTCCTTCACACCAAAAGTTTGCTCCAACTAATGATTGTTTTGTGCATCATACCTATCAAGCATTTGGTCCCATTGTACTTTGAATTCTTCTTCATCATCAATTTGATGCATAAATTTTGAAAACACACCCTTCACCCCAACATCTTCAAAGAGGGAACTCACATGCTTCGCAGCATTTTGCATCAAATGCCATGTACAAAGTCGGTGGTTTGTACTAGGCATGACAATTGGAATGGCCTTAGCCATCGCAGCATCTTGATCTGTGAATATAGTTTTTGGAGCTTTGTTTGACATTGCCTCCAAAAAAATCTAAAACAACCATGTGAATGATTCGGCAGTCTCATCATACATCAACGCTGCACCGAATATAACTGTTTCTCGATGATGATTAAATCCAACAAAGGTTCCAAAAGGTTTATGTTCGTTATTTAATTTGTAAGTAGTGTCAAAGGTCACTACATCACAAAATTGAGCATAGTCCATTATCATTTGTGCATCGGCCCAAAATATGTTACTTATTTGCTCTTCACAATCTAATTGGACTGTATAATAAAAGGATGGATTTTCCAAAGTTTTTTACGAAAGTATTGCAACACACTACTCGCTTCTCCATATTCCAAATCTTTTTGTCTCTTCGATCTCAAGTAATTTTTTTGGTCCAATTTGGTGAAGCCAAGTGATGCTCTTCCACCAGATTCCCTACTAAATAGCTCATAAAGCAGGCCTAAGAGGAATTCCAGATTCTGAAGCCAATTCTACTTCAATTGCTTGGGTGGTAGATATTTTTCTTTGGGATGACAACATATGAATGCACTCTTGAGGCACAAGATCATGATTATGATGTTCAACAAAATCAATGGCAACATATTTTCGTAAATTTCTATCTAACTTGATACTAAATCGAGCACCACAACCACACCTCACCTCTTGTCTCGAAAATTTTACTAGTGGATCTCGCTTGTCAATACCCCGAGTTCCCTCTTTGTAACATACAAAAGTCCGTGAAGTTATTTCCTTAGTATGTTTGTTCTTGTGTGCATATAGTTTCCTAATACTAAAGCCCACCTTTCCGCCATAGGTATTGTAAAAATCATATGTAGCTTGTTCAGAGTCAAATGACATGCCCAATTTCGGCTTCCAACCACAATTAGCCAACTCATCAACAACATTATTTTCTTCGATTACCTGCAATTCGATTAATAGGTTCAATGAATCAATTTATATTACTTGGATCTATGACTTGGATTTTTTTGGACAGGTATGTCAGTGTTTAATTTTCTATCTCTAACTTTGTAATTTGATAAAGTACCTCTTTGCATCCAGTTATCTAAATTATCAACATTTACCAATATCTTTTAATGTGTTCTCTCATTTATTACTTGGATCTTTTAATGAGTTCCCTCATTTATATAATTTTTATAAGACAGTTGATTAAAAGGGATGTTTTGAATTTCATAATGAGGATAATTAAATTTGACAAAATATTGGCCCCTTATGGAATCTCCCAATTAATATAAGTGACCTTATGCATGAAGGCACAGATTTGCTTCCAATTATATAATGAGGATATGTGTAGACTACTGTAATTGCATAATGAGGGTATGTGTAGACTGCTGTAATTGCATTATATATACATAACACAAATTCATTTAAATCCTTACTTTAAATAATTAAGCAGTGTTATGTAATTGCATTATATATATACATAACACTGCTTAAAAACTCATCTACATCACAATTATATCTAAATCCTAACACTGCTTATGTAATTGTTACTCTGTTTCGAAACTTATCTAAATCCTTACTTTTGAAACAGTGTTATGTATATATATATATATATAAAAACTCATCTAAATCCTTAAATTAATAATTAAGCGGTGTTATGTAATTGCATTATATATATACATAACACAAACTCATCTAGATCACAATTATATCTAAATCCTTAATTATAGCACTGACATATATATAAAATAGGCAAGATTTAAATATACAGGTAGGAAGTATAAGATTCACATATGTTAAGCAATGTTAAGCAGTACATATACAGCTATAAAGCAATGTTAAGCAGAGCTATAAAGCAATTTCAACCATATCAGCATAGCCGTTGAGCATATGACACAGAGACTGAAATGGATATATACATAACACTGTTTCAGGATTAATTTGAACTATAAAAATTAATTTCTGTGTCATATATACACTGTTTCAGCATATGACATAGAGACTGAAATAGATATATACATAACACAGAGATTGCAATGTCGCATTGTTTCAAGATTCGAACATGACTGCAAATACATAACACTAAATCCAAAAAAAATGTAAATATAGAGAAATGACACAGAGACTGAAATAGACCTCGTCATGGCTGTAATGTCGCCTTCCCGCCGTCGCGTCACAGCTGGACTCGTATCCCTCCGCCATCGTCGCGTCACAACCGAACTCGCGTCCCTCCGCCAACCTCTCTCCATCACCGTCGCCTCCCTCCACCATCTCTCTCCGTCTTCGCAGATGGCGCCGATCGTCTCTCCGTTCTCCAGTTGCCTCTCTTCTCTCTCTCTCTCTCTTTCTCTATCCAGCTGCGTGGTTAGGGCTAAACAGATGAGAGAGGGATGAAGATGAAAGTCACTTTTGAGTTCAAGCAGGAAACTCAAATTTTGGGAACAAATTTTTTTTTTAAAAAAAAAAAACAACTAAATGAAACGACGTCGTTTTCCCTAAAACGACGTCGTTTTGGGGAGTGCGGCAGGGAAGGCCACAGGAAAGAGTGGCCGACGATCCATACTCAATAATAAAGCCATCAAACAAGTTGTTGTGGGATTCACATCTTACTTTATAGCCAGTCAAATAAACATGTCCATAATATATATACAGAGGTGTTTTGGGAAGTTGGTAAAAAGTTGGCTTTTGGCTTTTTACCAAGCTTTTTGGCTTTTTTGGAGGTGATTTGGGAAGTTGGTAAAAAGCTGACTTTTTTGATTTTTGGTTTAGTATTTTTTAAAAGTGTCAAATCACTGCAAAATGACGAAAATACCCTTACCTTTTAATGAAAATTACGATTCTGCCCTTTAGTACGTCAACACCGTTTTGAATGTAACAGCCACTAGATGTTCCAACAAATTTTAATTTTTTTTTATTAGTACTACAGTTTCCAAATTTTACCAAATACTTTTTATTATTACAAATTTATTATTCTCTTTTTTACGAATTTATTTTTTTTTATACAAACAATTACCAAATTATCCAAACAATTATTGCAAAAGACCAAAATACCCGTAGCAAATTTTTTAAAATTATTATGATAGTTTTTTAATTATTTTTATTATGATAATTGAATGGCATATTTATTTTCTTAATTTTTCCCAACAAATTGCGCTCTTACATTAATTAATTTCCACATTACAATTTGGTAAACGCCCTTCAGAACCTGTAACTTACCAATAGAACCGTACATTTTTTTTGACACTTTCAACAGTTTCACACATTCATTTCGTTTGCTATCACCTTGTACAGACCGAACAGGATTTATAATCCAAGTTGACGCCGATGTCGCACTAATTCATTCCGTATTGATTTTCTCACTTCGTTCATATGTACGTCATCGTCGCCCTCTGGTTCACCATCATCATCGTCACCAAGACCGTCAACATTTGGCATGTCATTGAATGTAAAATTCTTTGCATTCGCAACCTTGTTGAATGCTTCATCGTTGCTCAAGTTGCGGCGTATAAAATTATGTATTGCCATTGAAGCCCCAACCAATGGCACCTGCACTTTCCCAAAATCATATTGCGGCATGTTATGTAGGAATCCCCATCGCGCTTTCCATATGCCGAACGTACCTTCAATTGCACTCCGTAAGGAGGAGTGCACTGTGTTGAAAATTTCATTTGCATTTTTTGGCCATCCTGTTGCGCGAAACTGTTTCTGGTGGTAGCGGCATCCCTTATACGGCACCAAAAACCCTTTTTGGTTCCTGTACCCCGCATCAACAAGGTAATATTTTCCTGGTTGTATGTCGATAATTTCGCATTAGTATGGTGGTCGATTACAAATATCAAATGCACACAACTAATACAAACAAAAAAAGATGTACCGTTCATCCTACCTTCCTCTGGCATGGGGAATTGTTTGGCTGGGTTCTGTGTTACTTCGTTAAAAACTCTACTGTCATCCATACTTCCCTCCTATCCACAAGATATAAAAGTAAAACACAAATCGAAATCACACGCTGCGAGTATGTTTTGCGTGTGCCGTCCTTTACAGCCAAAATATGGTGGTGCCTCCTGAGGCGGGAGATGTGCCTCCACATGTGTGCCAGCAAGCGCGCCAATACAGTCCTGCAGAATCACACAGCATCATGTGAAGGAGAAATGCTACTACCCAAAAAACGTTTGCCTTACTTTCCGAAAGTGGCTACTATTCATAATTAAATGTGCCAAAAATAAATATCCTCACTTTGAATGGGAAATATTTTCGTCGGGACTCCAAGTACGGATGTCTACTGTGTTGTCACCTTGTCGGTCGGCAGTGTGCTCTCGTGAACAACTTCGTCGCTTTAAGAACTCGCATTACGTGACGCCAGACTGTTTCCCCTGAGTGTTGAAAATAGTCTTCTATGTCCCAACTCGTGAAGCCCTGTAACACGAATATGAACATGCCGACACTCTCAACTACGTCTACACCATGGGGACGCTGTGGTACTAGGAGGCCGCAATCCTCAAATAATGTCTTGCACAACATCAAGAACACATCTTGTGACATCCGAAAATTTCGCTAAAATGCTTCATTCCTTCGTCGAAACATCTCCTGCAGCCACATGCTACCAGTCAATGCGGATGTGTGAAACGGAGTCCTGTCAACATACGCGTACTCGTTGGCAACGCGAGCAATTTCCACCCAAATCATTGATGACGTCGACTCCATTTCTCCGATCGTCTCTCATATCCAAGCATTTATTTGGCCATTGCGTACGACTCCCGAGCTAGTACCCTCTTGTGCATCCATAGACGTTGCAAATTATATGAAATAAGAACTACCAGTTGTAGTGCTTAATTGCTGAAATGAGTTGCACAACTCCATGATTGGCTAACACTCCTGCAGAAGCATATTCAACTACTATCAACGTGTGTTACTGTGGGCATGTGATTGTCCAAAGCCTAGTACACCATCACATTACCATGTGAATGCTACTACATTTCCAGGTTTGTACAATTTGTAGTTTGCATGCTTGCATATAAGCATTTAGTTTTCATGTGCTTCTGATTGACGTATGCCACATCAACTTTTTCAATATTTGATGTGAATTGTTTTGGAATAAAATAATGTACATAAAGAAATGTAAATAAATAAGATAATGAAACACAGAAATGTTTTTGCATTAAATAAATAAAAAGCACCAATAAATAAATAATTTTTTTATTTATTGAAATGTAAGTACTTTGCTACCTATATTAAATAATTTGAATAAATAAGTGTACACAATAAATAAAATAAATAAAGAATAAATAAGTCAATTAAAGAAATGTAACTACTTTGCGTCCTATTTTTTTTTTTCGTCACAAAAATTAATTTTAACATAGTTCAAAAAACCCATCATTTTCAATGTTTTTTTAACCTTCCTGGGGACTACATTATCTACTTTTTAATTTTGTAGCAAATTAGTGTTTGCTTTTGTAAGACCAATTTTCGTTTTGTCAATTATAAAATAGATTTAACAAATTCAATCCAAATACACTATACGAATGTTGCTCTCTTGTTTTTCCCAGCAAACTAATGTCTGCCCCACAACTTACCATCTGCATGTGACAAGGAGCAAATAAAATAAATAATAACACAAAAAACCAAAAAGATACATTCCCTGGCCAAAAGTTGTGCATAACATAACAAGCATGTGACACAACAGTGCCACCTTGCGGCGTATATACTCGCATATCGGTTGCAAAGTCCTGCAGAATCATACATACACGTCCACACCAAAATAAAAGAAATGCGAACTATCTCGAGACTTCACCATCCAAAAAAAAAAATAAATAAAAAACAATACAAACACATATAATATACTACAATCTCATGATAACCAAATAGTAAAATGACAATCTAACCACAAAGGCCTAGTCCAAGTTAACAGCACCACCACTCCGAACAGCCGTGTCCCCCTTTCACGATCCCTGCCAACATTGGCTGGCATGCAGGCACGTTTCTTTGTCAACCAGTTGACAATGTAATTCTGGGAGAGGGCCATGATGATGTCCCGATTATCGGGTGAATCCATTATGTCGCATGCGAATGAGAACAACTTACCGCCGAGCTCTAATCCAGGCGTGTTCATAAGCCGTGCAAGACAGTCCCCCACTGTGTTGTCACCTTTACCCGTGACAACGTATTGCATGATTTTTAGCTCCCTGCTTTGTTTGCTCACTACTTCCATGAGATTGTCTATGCTACTAGCAACAGTACCAGGTGCTGCCCGCTTGCGCCGTTTTGGATTGGCTGATCCATCCACGACTGACTGGGGGAGAGCATCCTCAAAGAGGCTACTATCAACCACGTTTTCCCTGACAGTGTCATGGCCCAGCTGTGGTGGTGTGCCTGCACTGAGAGGTCCCATCCCGCTATCCACGTCCATGGCATTGGTCGCAGTAGCAGCATCATCGCGCACTTCTGTTGGAGTCCATGTATGTTTCCTAGTCGTTGCTGTGCCAGAGTACACCCGCTCGATGAGATCCACGTGCTCTAGAGGCTTACTCTTGAATTTAGCACATCGGTTGTTCATCTGTGAAGGAGAAAACACATATGTCAGTACAGCTTGAAATGTAATTACAAAATAATAAATGTAACTCTTGAATTAAGTGTACACATCGTACGTTGTGGGTTGCCCAACATATGTTAAAGTAGTATGTTCAACAAGTGCTTTGATTTGTTGAAAATAGTTATGTGAACAAAATATGGCAACTAAAATCAGCGATACTAGTACAACAGTACTGGGGAACATAAAAGTTTTGTGAAAACATACCGCTTGCATTTTGGCCCACCAATGGTTAGGTGCAGTGAACAAACCTGTCTCATGGTCGTACCCAAGCCTTGTCAAGCCGTGGCTGGCATTCTCCAACTTCTTCCAGGCGACCCAATCTTTCTTCAAGTTGTCAAACTTGTTTTTCATTTGTTTGGCTGAATGTAGTAGGCCGGTTTTCTCTAGAAATTTGTTTGCTACATTCTTATACCCTACCATGGACAATCCGCACAGTTGTCGATTACCACCTTCCATTTCAGCAATGATGAGTTGAAGAAACAACTTTGTATTGTCACTGTCGAATTGGCATTTGTGGACTGGCTGGGGTTGGGTTGTTGTGACAGCGTTACCTCGAGACTTTGAAGGGGTACGGGGTGATGATCGGTTTGTTGCCATGAATAGTGTTGTCCTGCTTGTAACATTTACAATGCAATATCATAAAGAAATGAAGTACAATACAAATTGTTTGTATGGCCAAAAGTGAAATAAAAGTGTAAACACAATTACTACAGTAATAACAACAAACAGTACAACACTTTCCGAAGACAAAGTCCGTTTGTACTACACGTTGGGGAAATCTTATGTAACAGGACCAAAACATCTAACTGACAGCAAAGTACAGATGTCATACAAAAAGTAACTACGTAGCAATATCCATGACAATACATCACATCCGAAACAACAACACCAAAACAACGACGCACAAAAAATCGACGACAATCCTAAGCATACGTAGGCTCTGATCTATGCGCGCAACGTCCGCTCGTAACCCCTGATTGACATCATTATATGGCTGGTCAGTACGCAAATTGGTGCTGCGAAACTCGTCACACCAACCAACCCACGACGCACATCTCTGCTGGTCAAAATTGCAGTAGATAGTTAGTATGCATACTATACGACACAACCACAAATGAACAACGACATGACTAAGTGCATAAAAGAGTGGCAACACAAACGCATCGTAGTTCTAGGGCAAACGTAGAACGCACGACCAGGGTTTTTGGCTGATCTTGATATCTTTACAACGCAATGTCCAAACCCACAATCACACATCCTCGGTGGCCATGATGAAGTGGCACTTGACGTGGAGGATGCCATCTGTATACTCCCTTGATTTTTTTGTTCATGTTATAAATTGAACTAATATAATTTACTGTGCGGAATGAAAGACAGTGACTGAAACAAGTTCATTTTGAATTTAGGTTAATACTTGAACATGCTAGTTTAGTGGTGTGTCGGGACTCTAGCCATTTTGTTGTCTACATTTGCACTCTATATTTTCACTCCCTTTGATTTGTTTTTACTGACAATGTGCTTGCATTATGCTTTAGGTGACTCATTTGCTATGGTTATGAATAGGGATGAAAAATGCTCCAAAAATCTACTTGCTCAACTGTTCCTGGTTAATGGTCCCTAAATATATTGAGAGAATATTACTAAACTAATTAGTAGTTAGCAGTTAATATAGCCAAGTATAAAATTCCAAAAATAACCCCTTACATTCAAGGCAACCAAACAAATACGTGCAAAAATGTAATGATTTTATGTAAAAGATGTAGTAAGAAATGACTTACAAAATTCTTCTATATAGAAATTATTTATTGAACTACATGTCGAATTAACTGTAAATACTACGTGAGTGTTGTATGACCTTCTGTGTGTGTGTGTGTGTGTGTGTGTGTGTGTGCGAAACTGTGATAGATCATGGAACCTCCAGAAGATCATTGAAAAAAGAAAGACACAATGGTTAGGTAATGAACTAATGGGAAAGGGATTTCTTTCTATTCTCTATGTCCTTCTCCCTTTATTATGTTTAGCTTCTATTTGAATTATCAATGTTAGAAAAACTCTAGACCTAAATGCACTTTGTTGATCATAAGAACTAGAAAAACACAAGTTAACTTTCAATTTCAGTTACCAAAAAGAGAACTATAAAATTCATCCTAACAGCCACCAGAAAAACAGTGAAACCTCTTACTAAACTAACCCCTGTAGTGATGGCAAATTCATCCTAATAGCCACCAGAAATTCTCTACTGGGATTTCAAATTATTAAGACACCACAAAGATGATGGATATAGAATCACTTTGATATCTTCCCCATGGTGTGCTTGGATGTGTCTTGAAATTTAGCCTTTTCATATCAGCCACTAGAAACAAGTTTTCTTTTTTAGTTTCTGTTATATGATTATTGACTTTAAGCTTTGTAGAAGTTGTACCAACAGCATCATAAAAACAGAGTATTGTGTGGGCTCATAAAAACAGAGTATGGTGTCTAATCCATGAAAGAGTGCAACATTCATACAATAAATCCACTTCACTGTATATATTACATATATATATATATACACTACACTTCAGTTAATGGGATACATTAGAATTCTTAAATCAATTTGTCATTTTGTTAATCTGCAACTGTTCTAAGTACAGAACACCTTGGTGTTTTAGATCGGATCAATCATTTTTTCACATCCGAAATCACAAGTGCAAACCAATATGGACCAACCATTATGAATGTCATCCAAAATCACAAGTGCAGGTCGTCCACAAGATCAAGAACAACTGCTGCCATGGTTTTGGGTCCGTCACTACTTGCGAGAATGTAGTAAATAGAAGACGGTTTTTGGCGTACCTGATGGTGCAGATCCGGCCAAGGCGAGGTCGTGGACGACGAATCCGACGGCAGCTTCGGCGGGGGATGGCAAGGTCGTCGGTTGTTCGAGGGAGTTACACGGCATCGCTTGAAGGAGGATTTCGCTATCGCAACCAGACTCTGAAGGAGGCAAATGTGGCCTCGTTTTGCCCTAGGCCCCAATTTATGATATGAGGGTAGTTTGGTAAATGGCCGAGTTGCGTTTTTAGGTCTTCCCAAATGGTGTGTTTAGCGTTTTTGGTGTGTTCTGCGTTTTTTCCCTTTGATAAAAACGCAACTTTTTATCAAGCTTCACAATATGGCACATAGTGGTTTGTTTGGAAAGAATATTTTTAGCTTGACTTTTTAACTAATTTAGTCGGACTAAATTAGTTTCATTTGAGAAAAACATTTTAGTTTTTTTGACTCTTTTATTTTTTTAAGAGAAAAAATAAAATGATTATAATTTTAATATGACATTTTCTCTTATTGACTTATTTAATTTATTTTATTTTTTTTATATTCATTTAGTCTCGATCTAAACCCAACTCACTTGCCAAACAAGGACACAATAAACAGGTGGTGATCAATGTGGTCAATTAAAATTTGAGATTTAACAATTGCTAAGAATTGAGATTAAATTTAGATTTTATTCACATTTTAACATAAAGACAACTTGAAAAAATAGAGGGTCAAAATAAATGTACCGTCAACAAAAAAATGGATTAAGTTGATAAAGTGTTATTACGAGGCGCTAGGCTTCGGAATTTGAAAAAAAAAACAAAACTGCTCTCTCTCTCTCTCTCTCTCTTCCGTTAGCGATTTTTGCGCATTAAGTTATTGTTTGGTCTAACCTGTTACAACACTCTAATATTCGTCATTTTGAAGTTAATGCTCCCAACGGTAAATCGATTGTTTGATATACTTTTATTTATGATAGAGCTCTCAATATATATCATTATAAAAAAATAAAAAATAAAAAATAGTTCAATATGATAATTAAAATCTTTTCATTTTATCACATTTTTTTTAAACTAATCATTTTATCACGTTTGTCTCTGGAAAATTGACGATAAATATATTTTGAAAATAGGCCATCAGTTTTTTAGAGACAAACACTATAAAATGAAAAGATTACGATTATCGAATTAATCTAATTATTTTCAAAGATAATATATATTGAAAGTTTTATAAAATAAATGGTTCGAATCATCGAAATAACACGCATTGTGGCCCCACGGCCCCTCAAGTTTTCTCATATTGAAATGTAAATATGAGAGAAATCCAACCCTAAATCTAAGGCAATCATGCCACAAATTAATTTCGATACTTTATAGTCAAAGTCGTAAGTTTTATTCTTTTATGACCAATAAGACAATAATAATTTGGGAAAATTATGGAAAGAAAAATGAAAGGATGAAAGAAATATAATTTGATGGAAAAAAAAAGTAATAAGAAAATAGATGAAAACATCTAAAATAATGGCAAATTAGTGGGAATCTTTGCTAAATTACAAACCTACCATTTCTTTGTTTTCGTTCTTATTTTCTTTATTTCTAAAAAAGATTATTTACACAAAAACCCTCTAAATTATTGAGAATTATCACTTTGACTCCTTAAACTATAATAGAGTACAAATGGACCCCTAAACTATTGAAAAATATCACTTTGCCATCTAAATTATAAAAGTGTACAAATGTCGGTAAATTATAAAAATGTACAAATTGGACTATTAATAAAAGCAGTCAAAGTTAAATACGCCAACAATTTAAAGGGTCCATTAGTACGTTTTTATAATTTAGAAAGGCAAAATGATACTTCTCAATAGTTTAGGGAGTCCATTTGTATGCTTTTAAAGTTTAGGGGATCAAAGTGATACTTCTCAATAGTTTAAGGGGTCTCTATGTAAATAACAATTCTAAAAATCCTAGTCATCTCATGTACTCTTTCTTACACTAATGACGGCAATGGCACCCATTCCCAACCTCACTAACCCCTTCCCTACCCACATCCCTCCGCCTTACCTCACTTCCCCTCCTTGTTGCCACCATCGTAAACCCCCAACCAGATTGGCCAACCCAGATTTTCCCTCACCCTCTTCCTACCACTGTAGACTTACATATACCCTTCTTTAACCACCATAATCCCCACTCCACTACTAGATCGAGTATTGGTGACTAGATCGCGACCAACCATGTATCTCTTCCTATCTCATTTTTACATTTTCTGAAATAGCAAAGCGTAAGAGGTTTCCAATGGTGGCTATATGGTGGGCTAATTTGGAGAAATAGGTAAGAAATGTTGGATATGACGATGGTTGTAGAAGTGGAAAGGGGTTGGGGTGGTAAATGAAGGGACTATGATGGTGGGAAGGTCTGAGAGATAAGGTTACGATAGTGGGAGGAATGATGGGGTTGTTGTGGTGGAAAAGTCTGTCACCAGCCACTGGAGTTGCAAAGGGAAAGGAATATGAAGAATTGAAAATGGTATTTTTGTTTTCGATTTGAGGGGTTTTTGAGATTTGGGTAATGCGATGGGACAAAGAAGACGAAACAGGTCACTGGCGATTGGTTAAGGTAGGAAAAAAATGGCAATGGCAATGGCATAGGATGGAAGCGAAAACACAAAATAGGGGGTTATGGTGGCGAGAGTAGGGTAGGAGATGGACGGGGGGTTGCAGGGAGAGATGTGAAATAGACTGGGAGCAATGGGGAAAGGGATATGGTGGTGGTAATGGTGGTGGTGGTGGTGGCGGTGGCGAAGGGGGGGAGGAAAGTTGGCCGGTGGCAATGGTGGCCATTGAAGTTGTAAAGGTATTGAAGAAGAGAAGAAAGAATGAAGATGAGTACTTTGGTCTTTGTAATTAATGATACCATGGTTTTGCAAAAATAAATAAATAAATAATAAAAAAATCCCATTCATTTGTAGTGCAATTTTGGAAAACACTCCATTGAATTGCAATATTTGTTTGTTTCTTCATTTTTTTTTGTAATTTTTTTTAATAATTTGAAATATTATTTATTCGTATCTATATATATCCATTGGCCATATGTTATTTATTTGTCTACATATTTGTTCATATGTCATCCCTTATTTTAGGAATGAGCATAAAAATCGAAAAAACCTTAAACCAATTCGGTCCAGACCAAAGCTTACGGTTTGGTTTGGTTTGATTTTCTCAATGCACGGTTCGATCCTGGTTTTTGAAATAGGTGAACTGTATTTCGCGATTTGGTCGTGATTTTATAATTATGAATCCAGTTGGAACTGAACGAGACCGTTTAGATTCTATATAATTTGTTACAAAATGTAAATACTAAAATATTTTATTAGTATCAAATATATATCTATATATTGTAACTCTACTATTATAAGTATATTTTTGTATAGTGATAGAACTAGTTTTAAACAATCATGTAAACAATTTTTAGATTGTGAATAATATTTTGTAATCATATTGTGAATAATTATAATATTTTTAAAATTCACGATTCCGAAAGAATCGAACCATGATTTCGTGGTTCGGATTCGTTCCAAGATTTTCATAGATTGTTTTGGTTCCAAATTTGATGGAACCATAGATAATGGATTAGTCTTGGTTTACGGTTAAACAGATTTTCATAGATTGTTTTGGTTCCAAATTTGATGGAACCATAGGTAATGGATTAGTCTTGGTTTACGATTAAACAGAACAATTGAACCATGTTCACCCCTACCTTATTTGTTCACCTGTCACCTATCTGCCTACATAATATATCTATTTGTCTATATTACCACCACCAATGACCATCTCCAATGACTTTTTCAACAGTAATCCGGTAATCTGGTAGCAATGGGGTAAAAAAATAAATTTATTCCAAAACAATAATGCGTCACTCTTATCAAACAATCTCATTAATCATGTTCTTATCATCAAAACAAAACAATTATTGGACCTAATGTTAGTCACATTCAAAAAATGAAAATTTTCACTATTTTTCCCTTAAATCTATGTTTATTTTATTTATTTTCTTTAGAGGTTAAGGACAGGCATGGGGTTTGCTTGAAAAATATTTAAGAACTATAATGTAGCATGCAACTTTTGATTGGCCTCACACTCAAATATTATAGAGCTTACCTTTCGTGTCATATCATTATACATGAATTTGTATGCTTAAAATTAAGAGCTTCAAGCATTTACTAAAACTCACAATTTAAACATTGGAGTTACCCTCACTCGCACCCTATCTAAACAAAAACTGCTTGGAACTACTGCAATCTTGGTTTTAAAAAATCCTAATTGGATCTCCAAAAGTCTATAAAAACATAATATGAATTTCGTGAATCTTTCCAATTTCTCAATTGAATTTGTAAATCAACAAACAAGCATCCAATTTGCCCATAATTGAAGTTGATTTGTACAAAATCGCGTGAATATAAATGTATTTTCTCATGTATTTTTCATTTCTACACTAAAAAACCTTATTATTGAAAAATACAAATCATACAAATTAACCCAACCAAAAACCAAATCAAACCATGTAGAACGAAAATTATGAAAGTTTGCAAAAATGGCCTAGAAGGTATGAGGGATGAGGATGATGGTGTGAACCAAGATGGGGGTATGTGCACAAAGAATAATGGTCTTGTTGGAATATTAAATTTTAAATGTATATAGGGTTAGTGTCAATGTATAAGGTTAGCTTTGGAATATTAAATTTTAAATTTTCGAAACAATAAACTATGGAAATTGCTAAATGTTCTTACTTTTATTCTTAAGACCCCCTACTTCTTTGAATCCCCACAACCAAAATTGATCCATTCGTTATTTTTCTTTAGATCCCTTACACAATCCCAAATATACCTTTTAAACACTCATCACAACATTTTTCAACTGGCAATCTCCCCACACCTCCAGCAACCCCTTTCTTTCATTGGCAACCCTTTGATAACCCCTCTCCTCCACTGGAGAACCTCCTTCAGTCCTCCTCCCTTATCGGAGACTTTTTATTTTCGACGACCCACCTCTGTAGCTCCATATTCCTTTCCCTTATTCTACCGGCAATCCTCCATCTCATTTCTTTTACCCGAATCTCTTATTCTACTAATCTTAGTCATTTGCCATTGTTGTCACCCACATAATTACACTAGAGCCCTCTCCTACATGCTCGTGTTCAATATTTCTTCATTTGAAATCATTTCGTTTGGTTCAAAAAACCAGTACCGAACAAACGGTGGAAGTTCGGATGTAAACCACTAAACAAATGGTGGTAGTTCAGTTGTAAACACCGAACAAATGGTAGTGGTTAGGCCCTGAACCATCGAACGGAATCTGGAGAAATCATAAGCAACACTATAGTCATAATAATCGTGCAAGGAGGGTAGATTTGTCACCATCACTGATCTTCTGTGATCGTGATTGCGATCTGGTGAGAGATAGATAGATAGAGATAAAGAAAGATAGTTTAAAAGTAGTGTGGGTTGTGGCATTGCTGGTGGTTGGAGAGTAAGAATGGAGGTATTAGTGACTAGAGGTGATGTTAGGAATGACAGTGGAAGTTGCCGGCCGGAATATGTAGCAATGGCTAGTGTTGGGGTGATGGGAATGGTTGGTGGAATTAGGGTTAGGATTTGGAAAATTAGAGTTAAAAAGTTAGGATGTGGATAAAAATGGAATTTTTTGTTTAGACAAAATTGAAATTATAAACAAATAAAAGATGTGAGAGGTCCTAAGAAAAAATGTAGGGATAAATAGTACTATTCTGAACTATAGCTCTCAAAAGCAAACTAAGAATGTTACCCAAAAAGCAACCTGAGAGTGGGATGAATTAGGTTTCTTCAATTAAAAATTCTAACAATTACCCAATAAAAATTACCAACTAATACAACAATTAGAAAAGTAGGTATAGCAAATAATTATCACAATAATATCAAATAAATATAGTAGTGCAAGCAAATTAAATGGATGAGGAAATGGAATGCAAACAGAATTTATAGTGGTTCGGCTTCAACCAAGCCTACGTCCACTCCTCAAGCTTCACTTGAGATTTTCCACTATCTTCTAGCTTTACAGGGGTGCTAGCAACCTCTCAACACATGGAACAATCCTTCACATATATTACACAGGCTTTGCAAGCCTAAAACCTTGCACTCTTTTGGTGATTCCCAATCACACTCAAAGAACCAAGACACTGAGTGTATCACACTCTTACAAGACTGAAATGGGGCTTTTGCTTTCAAAGAAAGCTTACAACAATAATCTCTCAAAGATAGATATACAATATGAAGCTCTCAAATTTTTTTGTAAACCTCTCAAAGGTAGATAAGCGTAAAGCTAAAAGCTCAGTGTATAATTTTTGAAGAAAGCGAATTAAACTAGAGTGGAGAATACTTCACATCACTCTAAGGATGAGTTTGAGGCTGATGATAAAATCACAGAATTTTTCTTAGCTCAAGTCTCTTTTATTTTTCTAAAAACCTCTCACAAGTAGATAAGCTTAAGGCTGGGAGTACAGTGTCTAGTGTACTGAAGAATAATGATAAACTCAGATGAAGAACACTTCAGGAACTTAGTGTATAGAGAGTACGTGATTGATGAATGATAGGAAAAAAATGTTTGGCTTGTTGTCTCTGTCTTTGCCTCTAAGTCTTTTTCACTTCACAGAGCTTTATATATATAGCAGAGCTCAGTGCTCTATTTTGTCTGACAAGCTCATGCTATTCTTCCAATTGAGGTGATGGGATGGTGATGAGAGAGATGTTATACAATTCATTACTCAGAAGTTGTCTCTAGTCCATGTGAGTTTTGTCTGTTGGGAAAATGGTTGTGAATCAGCTAGCTGTTGCGAAGTTGAACTTTGAAAATTAGCTGTTGCAGAACTAATTCATACAGAGTGGTCGTCCAGTCGGATGTCCCAGAGAAGTTTTGTTCTTGATGGTCATCTGCCCAGACGTCCTCCCGGATGTCCGATCAAGTCCCAGTCGTTAAGGATGACTGCCGAGGTTGTCGAGTATACTGCTGATTTGACAGTTGAAGCGAAGTAGGACTAAACTGAAGCGAAACTAGGCTAAAATGCCATGGCTGATCGTCCGGTCAAATGTTGTAATGCCCCAATTTCTTATGCCCAAATGATAACATAACCATCATGGCTCCTGAAAGGAAAACAGAAATAATTCTCCACACTTGCATTACATGATACAATTAACTACTCAATGCGATTATACGTTTAATCCAAAACCAAATAAATAAACAAATAGATACCCCCAAGGGTTTACAAGTTTCCAAGGTTCCAAGGCTTAGGCTCGGTTACACAAAATGGTTATTCAAACTCATACAAATACAGCGCTTGGCTTACAAAACAGAGTCACGCAAAATGAAAGCATTGTACTCCCAATACACATACTTCCACGCCCCTAGTTGGGTGGAATCACCACATTTTTCCTGCACAAAAATCTCGTAGGGTGCGCATAAAGCCCAATAGAAAATTCTTAACAAAGTATATACATTTTATACAAGTCTCAAGAGATGAAATGCACATGCCATGCTATGCCCTTTTTGAAGATAAATCACATTTTCATCTTTTGAAAACCATCATGCTCAATGATGTCATGCAATTTCAATTGTGCAAAACTTAACAATTTATTTCAAGGGCGGTAAATACGATTCGGGTAATCCTTAGGTCAGTGTCTGCAAGTAGACTATACAAGTACTACCAAATTGTCATTTTTACCGGTATTAACCGGAAGGCTCGACACCTATCCACGCGGGTTTTCGGTCTTTCACCTCGGACTCTCAGGCCAACTTATTCAATATCATCTACACAACCTATCAAGACTTACCAACGTATTTACCTCAAAACCATTCTATAAAAACTTGTTTCTCAACATTCTTTTCTCAATGCAAGTTTTCAAATCAACTTTCAAAGTTTAATGTAATCAAATGAATTGATATGCCAATTTCACAAGATGAATATAAATACTTTTATTCCAATTCATCATCCAAGGAATAACACAATTCCCTCTTCTCAAGTATCCTCAACAATTAGTCATTTTAAGACTATTTTAACGTTTTGAACAATAATTTCCAAAATGAACAATTCTCATATTCTATGAAATTCATCATTTATATAAATATAAATAAGAAATTTTCCAAACATCCGTTTATTTTGACATACAAAATAAATATAACAATATCATTAATGGATTTTCAATCTCTTTTAAAAATCCTCAATTTCTAGGTTTTCTCACTAAAACTATACAACCCAAAATCTTTTGAAAGAAAACTTTCCAAAATCATATTTTCTTCAATCAACGAAGATCAAGACCCATAAGATCATTTTAAAAGAACAAGAGACAAACCCACTTTCAAAATCGCTCAACTTCTTGAATCAACAATCAACTTTCAAAAGGCTATCAAAGGATGATTTTGAAAATCATCTAGATCTTGCAAAAATATATATATATAACTCAAAGAAAATCCTACCTCAACTTTGAAGAGGAATAGAGATGAAACCCCAAAATCAACGATGCCTAAACTCGATCTTCACCGCACACAACGAAGCCTTCGAGATGATAACCCACTTTGACAAAGAAGCAATGGAAAACTCAAATGGATCTTGAGGAATCAAGGTTTTTGATCTAGTTTGTGTAGAGAAATGTAGAGAAAAGAGAGAGGAAATGTTTTTAGAGAGAGAGAGATATACAAAAGTGATTTGAAATATCAAATTCACGAATTGATATAACATGGTCCGCTCGAGCGGAGAGAGAGAGAGATATACAAAAGTGATTTGAAATATCAAATTCACGAATTGATATAACATGGTCCGCTCGAGCGTGGAAAGCCCCGCTCGAGCATTGGATACACCTTCCCAGTACTTTTGCAGACAGGTCAAACTTCTGGAACCAAACATTCTCCGCTCGAGTGGACAAGCAACTTCAAATGCACTTTGCATTTTTGCTTCGGGAGCGCTGCCTTTCGACCCGGCCAGGGCACTGCCCTCGGACCCGCCAAGGGGCGCTGCCCCCTGTGTGACACCTGAATGTTTTAAATTTAACATTGCGATAAAATAAATAAATAATAATAATAATAATAATAATAAATAAGTATATATATATATATATATATATATTCATGTAGTGATAATAATAGTAATAAATAAATGATAATAAGTAAATGCATAATTTAAGAAATTGGGAATTTTATGGTTACAGAAATACGTTGTGAAATATTATACATTAAATATTTTAGTAAGTGGTAAGTGGTGATTTATAGTTGGGTAGTGAGGTTTTTAGACGTGAACCTAACTTATTATTATACATAATTTTAAGAATCATTGTGAATTTTCAAAGAAGATAATTATGGTCAAATAAGAGATATATATTGGTCAAATGGTCAAAGATAAGATTCAAGAATTGGTCAAATGGTCAAAGATAAGATTCAAGCAAGATTGAGATAAGAGTGGACTGACTGTAACACGTAAAATTACGGAAGTTCCGTGGCTTCTTAGTCACGAAATGCCTTGCTATAAATAAGGATGAGTAGCATACTGAAGGCAACGAAAAAAAAAAGGAAGAGAAGGAAGGAGAACGGCACGAGTGAGATCTTGAGTGGGGGAAATAAAGGAATTAATTTAAGGTGAGTTATATTATACCTTGAGTTACCAAAATATATTTTACTTATGTTTTGACTTACCAAAACCTATTTTACAGAAGCTATGTTTTATTAGTATATTAATAAAAGTTACGTTTTATAAAAATTTCAGTTACGTGAATTGTTTTATGAACCCTATTTATGAAGGTGAAACCCATGGATATGTTTGTTTTGTTTTTAAAGAATATTTGGCTATGACCTTATATGAAAATATGTTTTGTGAACACCACCACGGGAGTCCCACGCCTTGGGGGACTTAAATAACCATTGGCTTAGTGATTGACCACTCTGTGGTCCAGTGTTTGTCGTGGATCCATTGACCAGTGTAGTGCTTGTCACTTAGTGATGTACCGTGGTTATAGTGATTATTCCAGTTTCTGGCACTTAATTAATTTGTGTATTCAACTCAACTCAATTTATAATGTTTTAGCTTACATAAATATCCATGGCCATTTTGTACCCCTCATAGTATAATATTTCTCACTCTGCTATGTGCTTATAGCTGTTACCCCTTTCAGGTGACGAGGTTTAGCGGGATCAAGATGGAAAATGAATCGCTATGTTATTTTGTTTTCTATCTTTTATTATTAAACTCTTGTAATACAGTGAAGTTCAAATAACTATGTTTTATTATCTTTTAAATAAACAGTTGGTATCCAGTTATTTATTTTAATTTCTTTAATTGATCCGCTTGCGCTGTGACTACAGAATTATCCGAATTATTTTATTTTTTTTCTTGTTACGACGCTGAACCTTTGGGTACCGGGTTTGGGTCGTGACAAAAAGTGGTATCAGAGCAATGGTTTTAAAAAATAATAATAATAATAATAATAACAATAATACATAATTAAATAAAAAATATATATTTACATATATATAGTACAAGTTTTTAAAATTTTATATAATTTAGCTTAGAAGATCAAGAATGAGGTACACATTCTGTTTCAACAAATATAAGGCAAGAAAATATGAATCAATGAGCTCATTTATTATGAAGAATGCATGTTATCTCAAGTAAGCAAGTAAGAATCATATATATATATACACACATCAGATTATGAGCAAGGATAAGTGAAGCATTTTGAGCAACCATTCTAAAGAATCAACATACTAATAGTATGTATTTAACAATATAACACATGCTTATGGTTTGCAACGAAACACATGCTCAAGTGATCATGTTTATAAGAAATAGGATACCAAAAATAGAGATACCAAAATAAACAACTCTTTCTCTCCCCTTGTGACATTATCAACATAATTAAGAACAATGAGGGAATTTGGCACTACTAATCAAAATAAGATGATGACAAACATCAAGTTTCATTAGCTCAAATAATTATCCATATCAAGTATATTATCAATGTAGAGAAAAAAAATGGTAGCACATAATGATCATACAATTCAAGTTCATACCATTTGCTAAAAATGGGCAAAGGAATAACAACATATGAAGGTGCAAGCCCATAAATTTGATACCAAATAAAATGCAATTTTGAGAGGATTTTGAAAAAGCAATCAATTTCAACTTATTAAAATACTTCCCCTATTTCATTTTCAAGAGCAAAATGAGATTTGATATATGAAGCTCAAAAACTAAAAAGTTTCTCCTAATGATACCAAATAGGATGCCAACAAGCAATCTAGAAGATTTAACAATCATAGCACAAGCATTATGCAGAATACCAATTATAACTCATAATAATTTAAATTCATTATAATCTTATGGAGCCAAGTTAATTCCACAAATGAAGCATGTTCAAAATATAATAATCCACATGCCAAGAAAATCATGAAAACAATATATGGTACATAGTTAAGCATAGGCATGATTTTAGGTAAGAGCAAATTTCTCTTCATTCATCATCAAGGAGTATACAATATAAATCATGTGATGCAAATATAAATTCTATAGATACTCAATCCCTTCCATGTCAATGTAATGAAAAATGTTAATTCAAAGGACACGAGAGAACATAGGATTTTTATCATAAAAGCTCAAGAGTGTAGGAAACATACCTTTGATTTAAGAGTTGGAAACTTTTCAATCTTCAATTTCCTTACACAAATAAGTTAGCGCAAAAGGATTTTAACAAGTACATCTAACAGAATAATTTCTCCCCCTAAGTTGGTGCTGCCCCTTTTTTATTGTGATCTTGTGCATATATATCCAATCATGAAACAATCACATTTATTCTAATAAAAAATATAGCACAAAATAAATGTTGTCCTATTTCACTCTCATCTTATATCATTAATAAAAATAGACACACTCAAAAGACAATTCAATAGGTGCCATGATCAATCAAGAGTTTAGAATGCTATTTTTAGATTCTTCAAAGTTTAAGCACATAGCATAATATACATGACAAAATAGTTTTATGCTCTTTATTCTATTAAGAAGTGAAGCATCATACTCATTTAATCATACAAAATAATCAAGAGGCATTTTCATCAAACTATATTCAATCCACATGTTCAAGTTTGATATAACATTTTACTCAATGTGGAACGCAACATGAATGTTATAAAACCAGTAGGTATGACAATTAGCACTCAATAGCATTTCATGAGATACATGCCAATATAATCCATATCCAAATGATATTCAATAGAATAGATGCAATGCTACAAACATATGGTTCTTCATTTCATTTAGATATTGTTGATGGATTATTAATCAGAAAATCTATGTAATAATCAAATATTTCATAACTCATTCAAATATTCAATGTGAAGCATAGAGCATAAATTTTTCATTTTGAGCATACTTTTGAGATGACAAGAGTACATTGATGTGTCAAACACAATTTTCACAAAATAGAATACAATCTCAAAACAAGTTATATCATCAAAATTAATTCCATAGAGATATGATTCAAAATGGATTAACAAATTAGTATGAAGTCATATATGTGAGATAAGAGTATGATTATAATTGAAAAAAAAAAAATCATTTTACTATTTCTTATCTCTTTTTCAAAGCAATGGATGACAAGATATATCAATCAATGCGTACATGATTTATTCATATTGTAATAGGCATTCATCAAAATAATATAAATCTCAATTTTCAGTTCAATACTTGTTTGAAACAAGTTATAACAGAACATGACTAAGGCTAAGCACAATTAGGTTTCATGACATAAATAATTAAATTTAACTTATTGTACATAAATCACACCTTAAGTAATATAGAATTTTTAAACTTAAGGTGTGTTAGAGGTTTATATTTTCATTTACTTTTTTGGAATCTTTGCCCATACATTACCTCACATGTTCATCTTGGTGATTTTCATTACATCATTTGTCTTCTTGTAGTGACTGGTTTTGCTCTTAACATTGAACACTCTTGTTGTACATCTTCTTTCTAAGTCCTTGGTGTTCTTTGAGATTTCACCTACAAAATAATTTGATTTCTTTCTTGGTATCCATACTTTCTTGGGTTCATGGAGATTAGTCTCAAGAACATTTAATCTTATAATTAGCTTGGAATGAGTTTTTTCAAAAATAGTTTTGATGTTTTTTTGTTTCTTGATAGGATCAAAACCAATGCCTGTTTTTTTTTTTATCAAAAACACATTTTTGATTTCCAAGAAGTTTGTTGAGGTTTTCTTTTCTTTTTACAAAATTTTTAAGAGTTTTGTTTAAATCCTCAACACTATTTTTCAAAATGTTTTTCTCATTAGCAATAGATGTAAAGTCATTTTTCAAGGTAGAATTTTCTATTTTCAATATATCCACATCATTTGAAAGAGAAGTAATTAATTTCTTTAACATAGAATTTTCAGCACAAACATTTCTAAATGTATCATAAAGTTCATTAAAAGCATTTTCAAGTTCTTCATAGTTAAAGGTTACCTCATTATCTTTTTTTTGCCATTAAGCATAGATGAGATGCTTTATTGTTGTTTTCCTCATCAGAGCAGCATTCGTCATCTTCTCTCCAAATAGCTTTAATTTTCTTTTTACTTTCATCCATCCTTGAGAATTCAATGAGCCTAGGAGCTCTTCAATCCTTAACTTCTTGAATAGCGGTAACTTTTGGCTTCCAAATTTTTGGCAAGGACCTAAGAATTTTTCTTACAAGCTCCACATTAGTAAAAGATTTACCAAGAGATTTTAGAGCATCAATAATATTAGTAAATCTATAAAACATCTTAGAAATAGATTCAAATGATTCCATCTTAAAGAGTTCATAATCATGAGTGAGCATATCAATACGAAATTCTTTTATTTGACTAGTTTCTTCATAGGTAATTTCACATTTATCCCAAATTTCTTTAGCTAAAACACAACCAAAAATCCTATTGTACTCATTTACATCTAATCCACATACAAGGATAAGTTTGGCCTTAGCATTAGCTTATAGGAGTTTATTGTCATGCTCATCATATTCTTCTTCATTTTTGGATACACTAATATTGTCTACTAATTTGGTAGGGATTTTAGGGCCTTTTGAGATAATGAGCCACAAAGCATAATTAGTAGCTTGAAGATACAAAGCCATTTTTTTCTTTCCAATGATTATAATTATTACCATCAAATAAAGGTTGCTTGCTTGACCTACAACAGTGTGAGTACTATATATGGTTGCCATGGATCAAAACTCTAAGATTGTTAAATCTAAGCAAGAGCCCCTGCTCTGATACCAATTGTTACCCAAAAAGCAACCAAAAAGGGAGTGAATTAGGTTTCTCCAATTAAAAATTCTAACAATTACCCAATAAAAATTACCAACTAATACAACAATTAGAACAGTAGGTATAGCAAATAATTATTACAATAATATCAGATAAATATATATAGTAGTGAAAGAAAAATAAAGAGATGAAGAAAGGCAATGCAAACAGGATTTATAATGGTTCGGCTTCAACCAAGCCTATGTCTACTCCTCAAGCTTCACTTGAGATTTTTCACTATCTTCTAGCTTCACAGTGGTGCTAACAACCTCTGAACACATGGAGCAATCTTCCACATATATTACACAGGCTTTGTAAGCCCAAAACCTTGCACTCCTTTGGTGTTTCTCAATCACACTCAAAGAGCCAAGACACTGAGTGTATCGCACTCTTACAAGACTGAAATGAGAGTTTTTGCTTTCAAAGAAAGCTTACAACAATAATCTCTCAAAGTTAGATATACAATATGAAGCTCTCAGATTTTTCTCTAAACCTCTCAAAGGTAGATAAGCTTAAGACTAAAAGCTCAGTGTATAATTTTCTGAAGAAAATGAATTAAACTAGAATGGAGAATACTTCAGATCACTCTAAGGATGAGTTTGAGACTGATAATAAAATCCCAAAAATTTTCTTCGCTCAAGTCTCTTTTATTTTTCTGAAAACCTTTCACAGGTAGATAAGCTTAAGGCCGGGAGCATAGTGTTTGATGTACTGAAAAATGATGATAAACTCAGATGAAGAACGCTTCACGAACTTAGTGTATAGAGAGTGTGAGATTGATAAATGATAGGAAAAAAATGTTTGGCTCGTTGTCTCTATCTCTTTGTCTTGTTCACTTCACAATACTCTGTATGTATAGCAGAGCTCAGTGCTTTGTTTGATTTGACAAGCTCATCATCTTCTTCCCGTTGAGGTGGTGGGATGGTGATGGGAGAGATGTTATAAAATTCATTGCTCAGAAGTTGTTTCTAGCCCATATGAGTTGTGACACCCTAAATTTTTTATTAATATCACAACCATTCATGATAATAATAACAATAATAGTAATAGTAATAGTAATAGTAAAATTAAATAATTAATTTTATGATACAATTATTCTATTAACTAGGATCAATGTAAAATATAGGCAATAATTGTTGTAGATAAGTTTTTTTTTTTTTTTTAAAGAAAAAAGAAAAAAAAAGAAAATAAGGATCAAGCAATAAGCTTATCCTTACGGATAAGCATGTCAACCAAGGCCACGTGTTGATGCCACGTGGTTCCTTGCGAGGCGAAGGAATTGCATATAAATAAGGGTGTGGGGAGTAAGTTAGGAGAGCAAAGAGGGTGTGATCGGTTAGTAATAGAAGGGAGTTTCGGTAAATGGAGAAGTAACAGTAAGGGATTAATATAAAAGTGAGTTATATTATACCTTGAGTTACCATAATATATTTTATATATGTTTTAAATTACCATAATTTATTTGAAGCAATTCATGTTTTATAAGTTATATTAATGTTTTAATTACATTGATTATTTTCTAAACTCTATTTGCTTAAAGTGAAACCCATGGATATGTTTGGTTAAATTTTAGAAATTATTTGACAATGATTTTATAAACAATTATTTTCTGTAAGTACCACCACGGAAGTCCCATGCCTTGGGGGACTTAACTAAACTATTGGCTTCTGATTGGTCCCTTTGTGGCCCTCTGTTTGTTATGGATCCATTGACTTCTGTTCGGACTGTCACTCCAGTGACCTTTGTTCTGTTCTGTACCGTAGTTATGGTTATTTATTTACATAATTTTTGTATTTCAGTTTCTACTACTTAAATAATTGGTTATTCAAATTAAGTTATGTTAATATTTTAGCTTACATAACTATTCATGGTTATTTTGTGTCCCCTATACTCTTAACATAATATTTGTCACTCTGCTATGTACTTATAGCTGTTACCCCTTTCAAGTGATGAAATGTAAAGAAGAACTGTAACCCCGTATAGTGGAACCAGCACGGAATTTAATGCCGACCTGTGACATCTTGTTTTTCTTTTCTTTTTTCTTCCTTTTTTTTTTCTAAAATTCTGCCATCACATAATAAAATAAACAAAGGCCTACGGATGTATTTTCTTAACAATAGAGTGATTAATAAAGTTAATTTTCTGTTTAATTATTTTCTTACTTTCATTCTGCCTTCGTCTGGCCATTTAATTTGTTAAGATTAGCATTAATTAGTATGTCGCGATTCCAGCCCTAAGCCCCTAGGGTTGGGTCGTGACATGAGTTTTGCCTGTTGGAAGATGGCTGTGAATCAACTAACCGTTGCGAAGCTAAACTTTGAAAATTATCCGTTGCAGAACTAATTCACATAGAGTGGTCGTCCACCCGGTTGTCCCAAAGAAGTTTTTTTCTTGATGGTTATCCGCTCGGACGTCCTCCGGATGTCCGATCAAGTCCCGGTTGTCAAGGATGATTGTCGCGGTTGTTGAGTACATTGTTGGTTTGACAGCCGGAGCGAAGTAGGACTGAACTAGAGCGAAATTGGGCCAAAATGCCATGGCTGGTCGTCCAGTCGGATATCCTTTGTTCTATTGTATGCAAAATGGATGCAAAGCACGAGAATGATAAAGAAAAACATGATGCTTTGTATAACCACAGTAAGCAAGTAAATAAAATGGAGAAAGCAATGGGGGGTTAGAAGACATACATCAAATATTACAAATTTGCCCTCTTACAAAAGGGTCAAATTATTACACCACCGAATGAATAATCATCTAATTTATTACATTTACAAATATTACAACAATAAATATTAAAAATGAACATGAATCATATGTGCGCCAATGAGAACATCCCTAAAAAACAGCTCTATCTGCCTTCGGGAAAATTGTCTTGTCTTAACCTCAGCCACTGTTCTGTGTTTCAGCAACTGCACTTAGTGAAGCCTGGCCGGGTCTATTCAAAAATGGTCCTGTCCAATTTTTTGGTAAAAGAACCTATTTTGTGCACTGAGGTAAAAACAGTGTAGACAGAGTATTTTTTGGAGATGTTTATCCTTTTTACCCTTCCCTATCATGAAGATATTCAAGAGAGGAGTAGATTCGCTTCTCAAATCATTAACCATTGCAAGGTTGTTGCATGATGATCTTGGAGGTGATAGGAAAAGGGCTTTACTAAGCACAATAAAAAAACAAGACTCTTCTACTCACCTCTTTTCTATCATGAAATGACTTCAAGGAAGAGATGGACGTTTTTCATAAACCATCAAATATCACAAGATAGTATGTGATGATTATAGAAGCGACTAAGACTAAGAAAACTACAACAACTTAAAAATTGTTGTAAACTCTTCTTCCTACTCATGGAATACTGATGAAACATCCATTTCTATGCTTCAAAGTGGAACTAGAAGAGAGTTTTCAACACTTTTCGAAAAAGAGCTCTATATGAGCAACAATAGAAATAAGAGAGAACATCAAAAAGCAAGCTATCTATCAAACCTTAAACACACAACTCTTCAAAGTTGTTGACAACTCCTCTTTTGCTCATGGAATAAGGATGAGACACCCATTTCCATGTTTTGAAAATAATCGAAAAGAGAGTTTTTCAACACTTTGACACGGAAGCTATCACCTAGCTTCGAGGTAAACAACAATAATATTAAAGCGAAAAGTTTATAACTAGAATCAAACTTGTGGCGAAGCGGCTAAGCTCTAAACTTCCCATGGTCACAATGTTCCAATATACTTTAAGGAAAGCTATAAAAATCAAAGAAATACTATCAACTCAAATGGATAGGTTGCTACATCCTAAACACACCCAATCCTTGAGGACTTACAACAACACAATTATAATATTCAAAGCAAACTAAAGCATTAAACAGCCCACAAATACCCAAAAAAAAAATAAATAGTGGTAAAACTAATGGAAAGTAAGGAAGAAAGTAAAGAATAAGTTATTGTGATTATGCTTAAGGAGGGGTGGCTAACCCCTCCACTTTTTGTAGCTTTTAATCATATATTTCAGCCTCCCAAAACAATATATAAAACAAGAAAAAAAGAGAAAGAAATTGAAGGAGAAGTAAGGAAGAAGATGCAAAATTATACCTCTTGAAAAGAGAGGTAAGTTCTTAGTTAACAAACTTGATTCTACACACCCTCAAGTTTTTGAAATATGGTTTAAAATTTCAACAAAAAGCTTCAAGAACAAGCTTTAATGGTGTATGTATTATGTATGTATAGTTCAAGAAGGTTTGAAGATCAAGGAAGCAAGGAGGATGGTTTTAGCTCTTAATATTCTTCAAAGCCTTTAAGAAAATTTTCTAAAAGGCTCTATTTATAGAATTTGAGACGTTTTGGTCATAAATATCTTCAAAAAAAGCCAGCTGGTGGATATCCACCAAATATTTTGTTTATTGCTAATGAGACTCGGTCGGGTCCCAAAACATATGGCCGAGTTAAATGACCCACGGCCAGGCCTAAAAATCCTTCCTGGTATCCTACTGGTCAGTGTAGGTTTGGAGAAATGCTTTGAAAATAGGGTTTTAATGTCTAAATCATTTTGGTCAAAACAGGGTGCGAGGTTGGGATTTAGAGCTTGAATTCGAACTTCTTTGCAGAGAGTTTTAAAGATTGCATAGTGTAACTTTCATCATCGAGTGTGCGGAATGAAGCGCCCAAGTCTTAGGGATGGTCAAAATGGGGTGTCTACACCTGTCAGTTTGAATTCAAACCACCTTATTCTTTGGATAAGGGTGAATAACTCACAACTTATTTCATGGGGTGATAGAGTTATGGGTTGTTACATCTCTCTCTAATATATCCCTGATACGTTTTATGTATTATAGAGATGTGGGTTTTAACCGAATAGTTTTTCTAGAAAAAGGCTTTCTCTCTCTAGCTCCCTACCACGAGAGAACAACCATGCCTTTGTACTTTGAAGAGTGTGGGTAGTTCTCTAGTAATTCTACCCTCCTGTTGGGAATTATTCGAAGACATCAATGGAGACACGCGATTCACTCACATGATCCATGGATTCGGTTTGAGTGCAAAAGGTATGTCTGAATCCATTTATTTTTACTGTGTATTATTCCTTATTTTCCTACATTGGTATCAGAGCCATTATTGGATGTTTTCGTGTTATTTGTTCATAAAAATATGGATATGTATCTTTCAAACATAAAGATTGATGTTTTTTGAACCATCTCTGATCATACTGAATTTTGCATATGTTGTGGTCCATATTATTTAGATCATATTTGCAAAATTTTGCAAAAATTAGACGGTTGAATTTTGAGAAAAATTGAGATTTATATTTGATTTTCATAATTTTGACTACATGTTGTTTTTACATGCTTCATTTTCATATTGTGAAAATCATATATTTGGAATCCTTGTTTTAAGACCTTCGAAACAGTATGTTATGGGCTTGATTCCAACTTACAGTTGAGGAGAAAACTCAAACGCTAATTTTAGGTGAGAGTTGAAACCATGAGAGGCTTAATGGAGAAGATGAAGTGCAGAAATCTGCACCACCACTCTCAACCGAGAGAGAGTGTCGAACACTCCCTTATTTATAGTCATTGAACGTTAAAAAAAGAGACCACCATCGGATTCCTCTTGAAAAATCGAGTCGAGTAGTGGCAAAATTGAACCCAAACAGAGTCCAAAAGGTAGCCACGTGCAAACTAACGCTCTAGCGCGCAGAATGATGGTTTGACACGCGCAGGCTGACACGCGCGTACTGAACGCTAACATTTGCGGTCTAACACATGCTGACATAATCACTGATGGAAGCCGATGACATCATCTATTAAGGTAAGCACTGATGCAATTGTTTAGGCTCTGTTTGTTTGTTTTAATTTTAAAACTATGTTAATTGCTTCTAAATTATTTGTTATAATTCTGATTGGAGCATGGCTTATACTGATGGACTCATAATTTATTTTTCTACAATATGTTAAAGTTTCAAAATTTTATGGAAAATAAAATATTTTTTATCAATGAATAATTCAATATTTCTATGTTAAATTGCTCTTGGGGGAGTATGACTTGGATTCTGGACTTGAAATTTTTATAGCACACTATTATAATGATGTTTTATTTACTGGTAGTATTGTTGTATTTTTCCAGATTCTATAATAGTTGTTTCTGATTTTCTGTGTAGTTATTAATTATTTGTAATTGTAGAAAATTTCAAGAAATTGTAGAAATTATAGAAATTTGTTATGGCATTATTTAAATACGGTACACAGCAAGTTAAGTTATTTTAAATGCTTAGAATTTGTAGTATGTTATTATTTTAAATAGCGCAATTTATTTATATTAGTGAATTTTAATTCCATGATTAAATTAATCTAGCATGTTTTCTTTCATTAATTCACATTGAGATGTTATTGCATGGAATTAATATTTTACCATGCTTTATATATGTCATAGTTAGTAGAAGGTTGTTCGGTTAAGAGAATTCTTTGTGGATTTACTCCAAAAAACCAATATTTTACGCATAAGTTAAATTAAATTTTAGATAATTGTCAATTGTGGCCCAAGAGATGATAACGAGTATAGCGGATTTTTGATCTTGCGACTTGTGTAATATTGTCATTATTTTATTTAGATTTTTGTGGCAAAATTATATTGTGATATGCTAATCAAATTAATCTCAAGGCGCATTTTTTTTTTCTTCTCTCTAATTGACTTAGCTTATGGAATTTAATTTGATTGACCCAGACTTAGTAAAGATATTCAATTGTGAACAATGTAATCCTTTTTTTAGATGAGCAAAAAGTCTTGGAGACTTTAAGTCAGATCTTAGTTGAGCAAAAGTAAGGAAACACAACTCAATGTCGCCGTGATTTTGTTGCCTTAATTGGCGCAATTAAAACTGATGTGTGCGCTATGATTAGCAGCATGCTAAGTAGTTTTGAGTGGCAAGTTTAAAGTTGTGAAATTAGTAAGCCCTCAATAAATCTAGATGTGATCTTAATTATTGAGTTGAGCAGATTGATTTTGTAATTTGACTTGTAATAGTGTTGCATCATTCACTACTAGAAAAAGGGGCATTTGACACGGAACTATTTGCGACGGTTTAAGTGCCGTCGCAAAAAACAAGTATTTGCGACAGCACTTAATGACGTCGCGAAATTATTTTTGTTGCGACGGAAAAACTAAGCCCGTGGCAAAAAGTAAGGTTATATGCGACGGTAAAAAAATTCGTTGCGAAATCATTTTTTTTTGCAACGGTAAGTGACTGTCGCCAAAAACGATACTGGATAAATACTATTATTAGAGACGAATAACCTGAAACCGTTGCAAAAGATTTATTTTTTTTGTGTTTTTGTTAATTTGCGACGGTCTTTTAAACCGTCGCAAAAACTTAATCCCCTAAGTTTCCACTTTCGCGCCTCTCTCTCTCTCTCTCGCACGCGCCCGTCCTTAATATTTCAGTTCTCTCTCGAGCCTAGCCCTAATTTCACTGTGTCTCTCTCACGCCCAGCCTTCACTCTCTCTCTCTCTCTCTCTCTCTCTCTCTCTCTCTCTCTCGCAACGACAACCGCACCTACATGGACAAATCTCCGGCATCCAGGTAACCCTCGTCTCCTCCCTTAAGCGCTTGTCCCTAATATTTCAGTTCTCTCTCGAGCCCAACCCTAATTTCACTGTGTCTCTCTCATGCCCAACCTTCACTCTCTCTCTCTCGCAATGACAACAGCACCGGCATAGGCAAATCTCCAGCATCCAGGTAACCCTCCTCTTATCTCCTCTCTTCTCCTCTCCTCCTCCTAATATATCAATCTTCTCTCTCGCGCCCAGGGTTTAGGATTGTGTTTGAGCCCTTCTGTTTTGGACATTAGGGTTATGGCAAAATCATTGTACCGTCTAAAGGATGAAGATGATTTTCCACCTTTGTCAAATTGATTGTGGTGGGAAGGGAAGGGATGCTCCATTGCGGCTCATCTTAAATTGTTTTACATTGAGTGATTGTCTATACTCTCTCTCTCTCTTTACATATATTGGGAAGTAGGTCTCCGATCTCCCCTATCTCTCTACATTTATTGCAATTTTTTTCACATAGTCTATTCAACTTCCTTCTTTGTCTTCATCGTCTCAAAAGTTAATTAAACAAATTTATACATTTCTTTCATTTTCTCTTCAGATCCTGTTCTCCTTGAGTATCTAAAATCTTATGATTTCTCATTAATTCTGATGTTAGTCACTACTGCTTGTGCATTTGCTAGTTCAATTTCTCATTTGTAGCCTTTCAAGTTCTATTGAATTTGAGTAGAAGTGGAGCTTTGATATCAATACATGTTGATCTACTATTTTGCTAAGCTAATTTTGAGGAATTCTGTTGAATCCCTTAGGAATTTATTAGGTTTTTGTTTTTATTGCATAAATTCAATCGAGGCACTACATTGCGCTTCTAGTTGGGTTTTAATGGTGTTTAATTATCATAATTAATGTAGATGAATCCAGTAAGAAGTTGTTTTGAGGTGGTTTATAGTTCAGTTGCTTGTGACATTCTTGGTATGTTTGTAATTTAGATTTGATTTGAAGCTATGCATGTGTGTTTTGATTGATTCACATTCTTTTAAGGAATGTATTGAGGTTTGTTTGTTTTGAAGTGATTTTAATTCAATTGGTGTTGATTTATGGACAAATTGGTAAGCGCAAATTTGTTTTTTTGTTTTTTTTTATGGTGTTTTGCAGGAGGCTTTATTCTTTTGACTGTGTTTTGGAGGCAATATGAAGATCTCAAATCATCAGCAAAGCTGGCAGTGACACTAACTTGGAGGTTTGTTCCCAACAATGGCAGCAGCCTTGCCACTAATGATCTGGTACTTATGTACTTATATCTATGTACAATAAACAATTGGTTTGCCTTTTTGAGACTTGAATTTCAGAGCAATTTGGGTAATAGTGGATATATTTTGCATTCTTACACAACATGCTGTATCACTTTCATGTTATTACTCTTATGGCTTCCTATTTTCTTGATTAGAATCTTTAGGGTGGTCAGCATCCTTTTTTTGATGTATAATTATGTTGATAACATTTTCTTTGCTTCTATATCTAGTGGTGACCACAACTATCTCATTCTTTTTATTTCAGGAGAGAAATAGGGATGCTAAACATCATGATTCAGAGCTGCCAACTCCACATTCACTTAAGCTATAGTATTTTCTTAACAGGTTGAAACAGGTAATCTTCAAGGTGCAACTTTTCTTAATGCTGTAGCGAAGGTAAATAATTTTATTGTTATATAGTACTCTTTCCCTGAATGTTCCCTTATGTTATTTACAATTTTCCACTATAGAGTAAAAAAAGTTACTGATCAGATTACTTGAATAAACAAATTGAAGCTATATATTGGGCAGAGTATCTTTATAATTTATTGAAGGGAGACAAAAGAAAGTGCTGTCAACTAATGGGGTAAGGATTTATTTTATTTATTATAAAGTATTTTGGCTCAAATGATAGAAGAGTAACTTTCCTATTTGTCTACCCATTTTTGAGAATTCTCAACCTTAACCATTTGAGATAATTTGGGCCGACCAGCCCAGCTCCATAGCACTTAAATAAAAAAACTCAATAATTCAGTCATTTCACATTCAATTCCACAAGTCATTCTTTGATAAATCAGATTTATGTTTGTTCTGTTTTTGATTTGATTCGATTTAGGGAATACATCCTTCTTATAAATTTCACTTGTTATCACTTGAATAAATTGTTTAACAGCTTTTTTTTTGTTGATTTTTGTATCAGGTTTTGCTCCTTGTTCTTTGACCTTTATCACAACGATTTAATTGATATTATTGTTTCGCTTTTGCTTTATTATTATGACTAAGCCTTCTGATTTCATTGTTTTTATTGAATAGATTCCAGTCATCAAACTGAGATTTCTGACTCTAAAGCAGGTATGGAGCTTCTTGACATCATTCTAACCAAGGTATATATATCTACTGATGAATATTTTGAAGCAGAGACAGCGATGCTTGGCCAGGTAAATAATGCACTTGATGTGATGAAACTACATGATGGTTTTTCCCAGACCTAGGATTGAATGATATATTTGTTTTGTTTGTTGAAAAGCCTTATTTCACCATAACTACTTTGTTTATGATGATTGTGCCTATTTTGTATGTAGTCACTTTCTTGCTTATATGCTATTGAAGCATTTGATGAGGCATCACTCCGTGACACATGCTTATTATAAATGGTCAATATTACAGCTTATGGACGCATAAGCTTTAAGTTATATTTTCCTAGATTCTACATTGCATTTAGTGGAACTTAATTATCAATGATATTTCCTTTCACTTTTGTATGGCAATAGCTGCTGGACTTGTTTCTTGGCCATGCCTCTTCCAATGGGATAGGGCCAGGAATTTTTTTTTAAAGCCTAGCTGGGTTCAGTATCCTACTTTGATGTTATTTCTATGATGAGCTTGTTTCTTATACTTCTTTGTTCTAATAAAATAATATACTGTAGGGACTCTGTCAGCCCATTTAACTGTTTAGACTAACTTTTAATTGCACCAGGTTCTTCAAACAAATGAGTTATGTTGTTGTCATACGCTTTTGATAATTAGTGCATTGAGGAGTTCTGTATTTTGGTTTTCTAATGCTATATTTTCCACAATGACAGCCAATGAGTATGCTACATTTTTCTAATGCTATACTTTGAGTTTGTAAATAAAATTGAGCATTCTCACTGTCTTTCTTCTCACATATTGTAGGATTCTCATGTTGATTGACAAATGCCCATCTAATTTATTTATGGTCTTCTTCCATAGACATTGTAATTGAATGCTTTAAAAGCATTATATATATATATATATATTTCTTTTTTGATTGATGGATACTTGTACTAAAGCATATTTTTTATGGTTTTACAGGGTAGTTATGATGCTGACCAATCTCCAATTCTTCTCAGTGCCATCTTTAGTTTTTTTCTTTTTTCTAATTTTTGCTTTGATCACATTAGAGGCCGTTTATCTTATTTACCATCTTTGAATTTATTTTTTTTGTAAAATTTTGCTTTTTATACTCATTATGGTCTGGGAATTGAGAGCTTTCTACCAGCCGTTAACTCTGTTTTTCCTTTTCAATTTTGTTACGGGAGTTAGTATTCTAGGGAATGTACAACACGTGTATATATATATAGTTTTGTGCAATGTGTTCTGCTGGTGGTCTTCATGGTGAAGTATTGCTTCAGTCATGGAGGTGGACTAGTCTGGATCAAATCTGCTGGCCTGCATCAGAGGTTCTATGCTTGAGGTTTAATTGAGGACAATTGAGGACAATTTAGGTGCAGTTTGGGGTCTGTTGTGTATGATGCTATGTATGTTTGTTGGCTGCTATTGGAATCAGCTGATGGTCTGCTCTGTATGCTGTCTGCATGCTCTATTTATATGGTCTGGTGGCTGTTTTCACTAGCTGAGCTGGATCTGATCTGTTGATTAGCTGTGATTAGATGGTGCCCTGAAGCAAGTGTGTGTTGTAGCTGCAGTTTTGTGTCTAGATAGTGCCTTCTAGGTCTGTTAAGGCTGCTGGTCTGTGTGGTTTGGGTCTACAATCTGGATCAAATCTGCTGGACTAATCTGTTTGGTTTGGGTCTGCTGGTCTGTTTGGTTTGGGTGGCTGTTTGGATCTGATCTGTTGGGTTGAGCTGGATCTGATCTGTTGTATAGCTGTTTGGTGTTTGTTTTGTGTTGTCTTTTTGTTGGTCTCTCACCAACTCCAGGGGTGCCAGCAGATGATAGGATGAGCCTTTTGGTACCAACCTAGTTGGGATCAATTAGCTCATTGTGATGCGGTGCACTTCCATGCCCTTTATTGATGTATTGTGCCTGTTATCTTGCTCTTTTTCCATCAATAAAGTTTCTTTTTGCAGATCAAAAAAAATAATATTATATTTCTATTTTTATAATTTTTTAAAAATATTTTTGTTCTTATTAAAATTCTAGGTTCTGAAATGCAGGTGGAGTTGAATGCTGTGTAGTGGCTAGTAAATGAGATTTAATTGGAAGCATATCATTTTCATAGATTGTTGGTTGCAGCTTTTCTGTTTAGTTCCTTGGCTCAATTTATCCATCAATGGTTCGGTTTTTGGTAGTGTTGGCTGCAGCTATGAATGATTTTCAGAATCCCCGCATCCAGGTTAGTTCTTTTGGTGCTTTGACAATTGTAAATTTTAAATGGTTACAATTGATTTTCTATCTTGTCCTTCATCCTGCAAATATCAATTGCATGAGTAAATCTGGTTTATGCATTTGTTGAGTCACTTTTAGGTATTTTGCTTTTACTTTTTACTTATATTTTCCACTTTCAAGGATTCATATTGACAAGTTTGGTAGTCCCTGATATATTCTCCAGTTCGGATTTTATGTTTTTTGGATATCAATTACTATGGATCAATGTGATTTTGGTTGTTCACCATTGTTGCGATATAAATTAACAAACTCCGAAATACTTCTATAAGCAATGGTGAGGGTTTCATTCGAAAAAACTTCCTCGAGAGCCAAAACCTTGAGGTACTTGAGATCAATTTTTTCCCTATAAATGGGTATCCACACTACCAAATATTTGCATCAAATGACTGAAAATAACTTAGATTCCAAATCAATAGTTATTTTCCGACTTCCAAATCGAAAAGTTACAGCAGAAACTATGTGAGACGGATTGGGTGAAATAGAAGCCTGTTATGAGCCTAAGGGAAAATAGTTAGAGTTCTACTAGATGTAGGTAAAGCAGGCTATTGACGTGGGTGGGAGGATGTAACAAACATAGGATAAAAAATGTTGCTGTTTGGAAAAAAATGTTTTTAGAGTTGCAGCCAAACATTGAAAAACAAAATAAATGAAAATTATTTTACATGGAATTATTTTCGCTGTAAATTATTTTACATCAAAACAAATGGAGCTTGAAACAAATAGAAGTTTCCCTTAATTATGTTGTAAATGATGATTTTTTTTTTGGCTTCTTTTTGCAGATTCAATCCTTTTGAGTACGTGATTATATCTTCGCATATCGATATTGGAGCTTACTGTTGATATCAAAACAAGCTATAATATCTATGTTTTTTTTTTTTTTTTTAAATATTTGTATTGTTGATACTTTTGTTTGTTTTAGATACAAAAATTTGAGTTCTTGAATAACAAAAATTATTAGTATTGTTGGAGGATGTTTTATATATTTTTGTAAAGAATATTTGGTTGACAATTGTACAAGGTACATATATTATTCTTGGTATATGATTTTTTGAATGTGAATTTGGATGTGGATGTATTTTAGAAAATATTAATAATTTGTATAAGGAATATTTAATAAAATATGATTTTATAAAAAATAATTTTATCGCTAATGTAATTCTCATTTTCTTATATTTTATTAGTGATAGGTTAACCTGTCGCATATACATATTAGTTCCAATCTTTTGCGAAGGTTTCAACTGTCGCAAATAAATCTTTTGCGACGGTTTCAACTGTTGCCAATACGGTATTAACTTAATACTACTTTTTTTGCGACGTTTTAGACCATCGCTAATAATACTTTTTGTGACGGCAAATACTGTCGCTAAAAAAGGTTTTTTGCGACGGCAATCAACATCGTCACTAAAAATGCCATTTTTTCCTTTTTTGTGTCAGGCAAAACCGTCGCAAAAACTATTGATTAACCGTCGCTACAAGAAAGCGACGGTTTGTAACCGTCGCAAATACTTTTTGTCACGCCCCTTTCCGCCACCCCCCATTTTCCATCGCAGCTCCGTCGCAAAAAGTCTTTTGCGACGATATATGGACCTTTTGCGACGTTTGAGACCGTCGCAAAAAGTCCAGTTTTTAGTAGTGATTAGATGAAACAACATCAAAGAGTAACGTCATCCAAGAAATGCAAGCTTAAATGAGTTAGTCATTAAGTGTAAGATGAGTAGTCATTATGAGCAGTGTTTTGCTCGCTACTCAACTGATGGGAGTGGATGGAGCAAAAAATTTCACGCACTATGATGATGTGCGTTGAACTGTCCCTTAAAGTTAAGAGATTAACGCTTAGAAGTTGCAAAATCTATTAACACTAAGTGAGAAGATTAGCGCCTAGTAGTTGCAAAATATATTAGCACTGCCAACTTGTCTGAGTTTGGATATTTACTGTTTCCACACTTGAGTGTGAGACATGAAGAGGTGCTTCTTTGTATGATTCCTTAGCTAGGCTAATGCCTTTGAATGGCATTTATCACTAAGCGCAAAATTTGCAGCATAATAATAAAAAGGTCAAGGCCAAGTTGGTTGTTATGACGCTAAGAATTTGACGCATCGCTCATGAGAGCATTGTATTGAATTAGACTCTTTAGCCTAATTCGCACTTAAGTTACTTCAGGAGCAGTCATAGGTTAGTAGCTTATTCTCTCATTCTTGTAGATAGTAGAATTAATTACAACTAATCATGAAGCGAGAAATGGAGATGGCAAGAGGAGTATCGTCATGTTTCAACTAGATGCAGTAAAGTGCATGGAGAATAAAATTGACTTGAAGATGCAGGAAATTAGCACTTACTAGTTAAATTTACGACTTAGATGCACTTGATATCTCCATGACATCCTTTTATGATCTAATGAACATGAGTTAGTCATGAGTCATTGCCTAGTTAGACCTAAGCCTTTACACTTGTCTTCAAGAACTCACACATTATAATGATTGGAATTAGTTTATGACATTGATCATGAATTGGTGGCTTATTGCACTTAATCACATCGATGAGAGGATGATATGAATGGTTTAAGTAGGCTCTCTTGGGCCCACTTGCTTGCGGCATCTTGCTCTCATGTGAATGTGCAACTTTGTCCACAATGGCTGCACATAGGTAAGTTAGAAAGCCTCAAAAGGGCATCAGTATTAGTGCATTTGGTTACATAAAGCTTTCTTAGTAGAGGTGACATGAATAGAGTTTTAGAAGTCTATATAAGATAGAGAATTCTAAGTATGGCACTTTATGTAGCTTAGTTGAGAATGGAAAAAGATTTCCAATATCCTAGGGACAGTAGGAGCAACGTGCCTAGTAGTGGATTACTCCATTAGAGAATAATACTCTAAATTTCTAGTTGTGTGGTAACGAAAGTGAAAATTTTCTGGGTAATTGAGAGGGAGACATTCATGATTGCTCCACAAGATAATAAAGAGTCTAGGATAGTGCCAAAGGCTCCTTGTCTCTGGTTTTTAGAAAGTGGATCAATGTTGAGCATTTTAAGATCAAATCTTTGAGGATTAACCATTTCTAGGATTTGGTTGACTTTTCGTTATGACACGAAACTATTCTAAAGTTATGTGCTATTTAGATAGTCATTTTTTGAGGCATAAGGCTTGCTAGATACCTCACACCATTGAGAAAGATCTAGACTATGGGAAGACTTCCTCCTTAGGAGTGAGGTTACTTCAACTTAGCCTATGATTGATATGAGTTCGGAACTTTACTTTGTGGACATTATGAGCCAACTTCTTATTAGAGAATTGGATAAGTAGATCTGTAAGGATTTACTTTATACTTTTATGGTGAAAATTTAGAAATGCAAAAGATTGCTAGTTCCAATAAATCTTTTATGGCCTAAAGCTATTATCCAATTGGTGGTTTTTAGATTTCATTGAGCCATGATAGGCCAATCATTGAGGCATGATCAATGGTCCAAAAAGAATTTTTTCCTTATTTAGTCATTATGAGCTAGGAATTTATAAGGTTGTCGTCACCTAGGGTTGGTAATCCTCTGTTCTAAACATAATAGACTTCGGTGATGCAATTTATATGCTCAGATGTACGATCCTCAGGGATTGTTCTGAGAGAATTCTCAGTTTGTCTTTGATGACTTACATAAGGAATATCCTAAAATGACTTTAGATGCGAAATTGCAAACCTATTGACTTACCTATTTGTAAAACCTAGAGTCTTAGCTATTGAGTGAATCCTCAGATTGTCTGAGAGAGAAACAGATGAGCTATATTCCTTGATCTTTTGTTGTAGGAGCTTGAAGTACACTATATGGGTGTATTCGGCATGACGAGTGTTATCTTTTGTAGATTGTCAGCTAAGTAGTTTAGACCGTAACCTTGCTCATTAGACTATGGATAGGATGCTCTACTGGTAATGTACAAATTTGCCCATTGTAAGATTCAATGCACTAATTGGGCGCACCTTGAATGAACAAAATTGATCACCAAAATGTCTTTAGAGAGGTAGTTATGTAAGAGGTAGTGATCTTGAACCACTTTATGTGAGACGCACATGGTGGATTCCATTGTATATGCTTATTGCAAGAGGTGCTGGTAGGGCTTATGTTTGGAATCTAGAATTGTGCAAACTGTGGTGGTGCTTATCTGTCAATCTTTTGTTTTTGCGAGATTATAAGATATTGATGCTATTATGGTATGTAGCATAATGATTAACAGATAATGTTGTCAGCATGCAAGATTAGTAGATAATGATGTCAACAAGCAAAGATGAGATAGTGGTTAATTTTATTAGGAGCCAAGAGAAGCTTAAATTATCCACTATGTATGTTGCCTTGGTTGCAACCAAGATAAGGTTGTGTTAAAGATTAAACATGGATATCAGTATTCCCTTTCCATGTTATGCCAGTTATGATTAGCTGGATGCAAGAACTCATTTGGTGCTTGGAAGGCGAGCAAATAGAGCATTCGGGTTAGAAGCTAGAAAGCGACTCATCCTCTTAAGAGCGACTAGACTAAGGCCTCTTTTGGTAAAGAGGTTAAAAGTAGATTTTTTGACTTTTTAGTTTTTTTGGGTCACATTACCTCTCTATTTTTTACATTTTTTTAAAAAAAATAGCCAAAAAGCTAACTTTTAACCTACTTCCCAAAACAAGCCTAAGATCTGTATGGTGTATTGAGTATGATGTCACTCTTTATAAGAGTTACTCCAGTGTAGCATGTATTCATACTACATGTGCTTGTCGACCAAGTAATGAGATGAGAGAATGGATCTTTGCTTCCTCACCATATGAGTCTTACGTGTCATTATTGATATGACTTTCACTTTTGTACGCTTTTGTGACCTTTGACTATGTCATAAGGTGAGGGATTGATGTTCTGCTACTTTGGTATGTTGCCTGTGGTCATGTATGATTCGGCCTTAAAGGATATCACTGGGAAAACGGTCAATCCTAAACTAAATGGCATAAGGGCAAAGGGAAGATCATCTAGTATTACACATCTGTTGTAAATTCACTGTCGATAGCTCACATTGCTCTCTATGAGAGACAGATTGGGTGTGAATATATCACAATATTTGAGAGGGTCAAACATGCTTTTCAGAAGGATTAGAGATATTTTTGGACTGGTGTATATGAGATACTATTTTTATCTTCAAGTTGATGTCTCTATTCTGACTCTTTTAAGTTTGTGGAAATCAGGTCACGTTTCGGACCTGGATTTGGGCGCCCATGGTGGCATGACCTATGACCCATTAAGTGACCCTGTTAGTTTGAATTCAAACCACTTTACAATCTTATTTCCTGGGGAAATAGAGTTGTATGTGGTTACATTTCTTTCTAATATATCCCTGATATGTTTTACGTATTATAGAGATGTGGGTTTTAACCGAATAGTTTTTTTGGAAAAAGACTTTCTCTCTTTAGCTCTCTACTAGAGGAAAACAACCATGCCTTTGTACTGTAAAGAGTGTGTGTAGTTCTCTAGTAGTTATACCTTACTATTGATAATTATTCGAAGACATCAATGGAGACACGTGATTCACTCATGTAACAACCCTGACTTGTGATTAACTGTTAAACCAAGATTAAGAATGCCTAATTAGGTGAAATTCTGAATAAATTGCATGTGTGTTGCATTCTTTGTGTTTATATCTGTTCATGACAGGAATATCTATTTGTATTTCTGTTTTGTTTTGTGAATTGAAGGCCTTATTGGCATCTGATCACAAAATTGACTTGATTTATGCGTTATTTGAAATTTTCAAAATTTTATGGTAAGTTTGATTGGAATTCGATTCGGAATGAAATAATTAGAACAAATGACGCCCATTTGATTAGTGGTAAGTCTAATTAATTAATTTCTCTAAGCAAGCCTATATAAGGCCTATATACCACTTAGACTCATCTCATCTTTATCTTTTTGAGCCTACTAGACGTGAGAGAGAGGAGGAGGCCAAGAACTTCACATCTAGGCTTGAGAATTGGAGAGACTTGGAAAGGAAATTAAAGAATTGACTTGTGAGCTCAAACCATCTTTGCATATACCATAATTGAGCACCTAAGGTAATAAATCAAATTCTTAGTTGTGTAATTAAGTTAGTTCATGTAAGAATTCAAGTGAAAGATGTGGATTGATATGGGAATTAAGCTAAACTTTAAGAATTACAACTCAAACCATGCATGCATGTATTGCCTCTTGCATGTCTTTATTTTGGTCTTGTTCAAAGAATTCAACATGTCTTTGAGTTCAACACCTCATTTGATCATGTTTTGAAGGCTTTGAAGTCAAAAATTACTTGCATATTAAGTTCATGTGATGTTTTCAACATTTCAAGCTTGAGTTTGCACAATTGGCATGCTTTTAGGCTTTGATTTTGCGAAATGATTTTGAATTCACCATGTTTTACAAGTTTACACAAGCTTCTTTAAGTTTTGGCCCAAAAGAACATAAATTGCAACTTTGAGTTGAGTTTTGAAGCTTGGAAGCAAATCTGTAAATTCCAAAATTCTGCTTCTCCGCTCGAGCGACAGAACTTGCGCTTGAGCAACCACTCTTTGTTTTGCACTTCTGCTCGAGCGAAGACCTCAGTCTTACGTTCGAGTGACCATCGAGCGTGCATCAAGCAGAAAAATCAAGCAACTAGTATTTTTGCAGAGGTCTACAGACCGCTTGAGCGACAAAAGTTGCGCTCGAATGACCACCCTTATGTTTGAACCTCCGCTCGAGCGAAGAAAGCTACGCTCGAGCTAAGACCCTGTTTTCAGCAAATTTGACTAAGTGTTTTGAATCACATTTTGGCATCCTCATTGCATCTTAAGCATCCTTAAGCCCTAATTAAGACATAATAATGATGATAAGACTTAGAAACACACTAAGAACGAAATGAAATAAGTTAAGTACTATCTGAGTGTGTGTTTCAACATATGTATTTGTTATGTTTGTATAGGTCACGCTATAACAAGCCCGCGGGGGACCTCGCTACAGCTCGGACTCTCTTTCGTGTGTGTTGCGGTTCTAAATCTGAACCAAAGAGTCCAACTCTGGCAAATCGTTTTGAAGAAAAACAGATTTTTTGAAAAGTAGTGCCAAACATGGACTGCTTTGCCAGATTACAGAGTCGCCACCTAAATATTTTTAAATGGGGGAATTTAGGAAACCCTGACTCGGTGCCGAAGGCCACGTGTCCGTCATCACCAAATGTCTTGGCTCGGGAGCTTGGGTACGATCGGGGAAGGTCAGCTATGAGCACCCCCTTTCGCCCGGTCCGAAGACCGGCCTCTACTAACCGCGATATCCGATTTTGAAAACATTACATGCTCTTATCCCAATTATTAGCCTAGATTTACTACGTTATGCGCGCAGCAAACAAGTATAGACTAGGTTGCCTAATTCGGAAATAATCATTGCATATCCGTTTGTTTTGAAAGCGCTTTGGGTTTTGTTACTCGCAAGTAGGCTAAAATACGGATTTCAATGAGTTTTCCAACTCAAGCAACCCAACCTCCACCCACAGGCATTCAAACAGTTTATCACATAAGCAACTAGCCACATGGTAAGCATACTGTCATGACAACATTCACACGCATGTGGTATGCTAAAGCGTAAAATGCTTACATCGTACTCCGTGCCAAAACAAGAAACCCGGTTAGCAAACATGCATGGCCTAGTTCATGTTAAGTGGCTAATGCAACGCATACAGAATGCAACCCAGAATAGGCTCGGCTAATCTATAAATGGCATGTGAGATCAAATAGCATATACTCAATTTGGAATTGAATGGCTTATGCAGTTTGTATGATGTACCGAGTCCGGTGCATGTAAACAAATGCATGAATGCACGCATGCATTGCATAAGGTATGCTAAAATAAGCGTGCCCTAATCTACCAACATAAGCGGGTAAATAAAAGGGAAGAAAGAAATGGGGATTGGAAGACATACACCCACTCACACACACTTATTACAATATTTGCCCTCACTCGGAGGGACCAAAAGAATATACAAATTAATTAGCTACGCAAGCTAATTAAAATATTACAAATTTCACTAAATTAATCAAATAAATTAATTAATCTAATTAAAGCAGTAAACTGCCTCGGGATGAGGTCCGGATGCAACACGCGCTCGGGACTGGCTCGGAACCGCACTGCCATGCACGGATTGCCTCTGTTTCCTCTGCTCTCCTCCTCAGAAAATTGCCAAAGTCCCAGAAGTACCTCTCAGGGCACTGGGGAGTACCACCGGCTGGGGTAGAGCACCACCGGCTGAAGGAGGAGGCCACCGGCACAAAATTCATCCATCGGCAGCCAATTGACTGCCGGTCGGCACTAAACAGTGCCGGTCGGCACAAAATGCCTACAAAACCTGCAACTCACAGCAGCAGGGGACAACAACATGCATGGCACTATAATTCAAGCCATTTATGCACCAAACACATCCCTTATCATGTTAGTGACTCAAAGGGGCATGTGCCTCGATTCTCGGACCACCAATCGCGCATTTCCATGCATGATGGCCCAAGGAACCAAGGATGCAACTTCACTTTCAAATGCATGCAAACCAAGTAAACATGAAAGGGTGCCAAACCTCTATCATTTTCATCTCAAGAGGCCAAGCATGCATGCTTATGCAATGCAACTCTAAGCGTGTTATTTAGCATGCAACATGAACAATGCGAGCAAGCTAAACATGTTAGGCATACAACCTAAGCAAAGAGGCATATAAACCAAGCAATGGAGTGGACTAAAACATGAATTAGACTACTCCTAATTGGCCTAAAAATCAGTGGCCAAAGTGCCTAGAAATAGAGACTAAATACACACACACATGCAAGTGTTATGGTCCAAACCCAAGGCATAAACATGGCAGCCCCCAAGCACACTTGGAGATACCAAACAAGGACAATAAACACACATTGTAAAGCTCTGAAAATCATGCAAAACATGATGCCAAATCATGCAACAAAACAAGCCAAACAAAGCATGCAAATGGTCTAAGGTTCAAAGCAAATCAATGAGGCTTTGAACCACACTTAGCACAACCACACATGGCAATACTTAAACACTTAAAAACAGAGTTTTAACACATAAAACTAAGCCTAAAGGACCACCTAGATGGCATCTAGATGACATGAATCCAAAGGCATGTATTAAAGCCAAAACATGGAGCATTTAACACATACTCTTAAAGCATTAAAGAGGCATGCTAAGCAATCAAACAAACATGTATGAAGGACTGAAATAGCATGCAAAATGGTTCCAAACCGTCAAAAATGAAGCAAGCAAGGCATGCTACACACTCATGCTCTTAAGGCCAACAAGCCCAATGCAAAGAGGCTATATTAAACATGCTATGGTTGGCTCAAACAACATGAGACAGACCTAAAACATAGAAATATGAGCACAAAAACTTCACAAATGCAAGCCTAAAACATGCTAGAAGCTAAGCCATACAACCTAGGCATGTTAGAGGATCAAAAGGCATTACAAGGCAGCTATGCTAAGCATGCATAAGGGACCTAAACCAACTTAGAAACATGTTATATCATGGCAATATAAGCATGAAAAACAAACCAAACATGCTCAACACACACTCAAGCACAAGCTCCCTCAAGAAGCCAAATCTTGTCCTTTTCAAGGACATCAAGGAGAGGGGGTGGTCCTCTCCTTCTTGAGACTCTAAGGCATCATCTTCACCACTGAAATCCCTCAAGATTTCAGTGGTGAAGAGATCCTAACACCAAAGTCTCGGATCTCTCACAAAATGGCACAAAGAAGGCCTTTTCAAGGCCTAAGGGTGGTCAAACTTGCTCAAACCACAAAACACTCTTAATAAACAATAAAGAGGCTTAAAAAACAGAACTTTTATGTGTTAATCACTAAGCACAAAAATAGTTCTAAAGCAAGTAGAAATGGAGTGCAAGAATGGGGAAAAAAAGGACTAGTTGGCTCACCCTTGTAGACCTCTTCAACAATGGGGATGTGTTGGTTTCCTTGAGCACCAAACCAGCTCCAAAGCTCCAAAACAAACCTCTGGACCTTCAAGAACCCAAGGAAGGTGAAACACTAGGTGTTGGTGAACAAAAGTATGACACAAACACCTAGTGTACAAAACAAGAGAGAAGAAGAGAGATAGGAGGTGTATCTATCCTAACCCTAAAAACCAGAGCTTGGTCTGTCTAAAATGTCTAAAATTTTTGTAACCCTAATCCAAGAAGAGGAGTGGTCCTCTTATAGGCAAGCAAAGCTTGCAAAGCTTACAAGCTAAGCTAACTAAGAGGGTCATCCCTCCATACACGTGTATGGAGGGGAACCAAAACTATACAGCTGTCTGAAAATATCTCATAAAGCAACTGCACAGTGTCCGGCCGGCAAAGAGTGCCATTTTGGCAAAACTTAGTGCCGGTCGGCACAAAAGAGTGCCGGTCGGCACAATAAAGTGCCGATGGAAACACCAGCCAGCCGGTGGCCTCTAGCCAGTGCCGGTGGTGTGTGGGGATGCCTCACAAAGCATTCCCTGCCCTTCCAAGGCAAAACACAAGTGTTTGGTGCAAAACCAAACACAAAACGGTCGAGTTCGGAAGTCCTGAGGCAAGGCGCGCGAGCCGAGAACTCCGGGAACTCCAAACGAACGCAAACATGGATAATCACCGAGGGTTCAAGCGGTGACGTCCAGGTCTTGAGGACGGTCAAAAATGGGGTGTCTACACACGCGTTGTAAGCTATTTGATTTGTCTGCTTAATCTGTTCTGCAAATGGAGCCATCTGTGAGTAATGACTTAGTAAAGTTATGTTCAACTTTATTTATTTTCTGTATGATGAAATAAGATCTGTTTTATGAAATGTTATATTTTGTACAACGAATGATTGTCCAATTTCTGACAAGTACTCGTGGCATCCTTAGCACAAAGCCTTTGCCCGGGGGCAATAATACCATGGTCTCATGGCCCTTGCCTGGGGTTAACAATACCGTGGCTCAAGTATGTTATATGTTCTCGGTACTGGAGGTTCCTTTATGGAACTGGTCAAGTATGACCCTTAATGCTCTATATATGATTTGTTAGCGCTAATGGGTGTACCACGTACGATCCTCTGTAACACTGAATAAGTACATGTTTTTGAACTCTGAATAAGAATATAAATCTATTTCTGTTTTCTGAATCAGTTATGGGACATTATTCATTAAACCCTTTACTCTGTTATTATTCACTTATGTATGTAGGTGAGCAGACGCGTGACCATGCCTAAGCTGCTGCCTAGAGAGTTTTGGGTCAGCCAGCCACCGTGCCTCCCGGGGAGGTTTTCGCTTGAAGAAGTCAAGTTTTGTGAATCATGTTAAGGATGTTTACGTTTTGTTTTGTTTTTGTTTATCCGTACACTGGGCTAAGTCCCTTTGATAATACTTGTACGGTATTGCACGAGTTATGTGAAAATGACGTCATATATATATACTTTATATAAAGTTTTAAATTATCTATCTCATGTATGTCTGAACAGCTCAATGAGCGTTGTATTTTTTACATTTGCTTCCACAGCCCCTTATGTTATATGATATTCAGGTCAGAAGCCTTTGGTAATCTCAAGATTACTGGTTGGTTACGACGCTAAACCTATAGGGGCAGGTTTGGGTCGTGACAACTTATATGATTCATGGATTCGGTATAAGCGCAAAAGGTATGTTCGAATTTGTTTATTTCCGCTGTGTATTATTTTTATTTTTCCTACATAACATAATAAATATATTAATTAAGATAAATATGGTATTTATATATTTAAATAATGTAATTAATAACTAATTATAGATAAACATTTATATAGTGGTGGTAGATATATTATTATTTTGGTAATATATTGACTTTTCATTTAGTATGGTTTATATATTGTATATATAATTATATAATCAAAATTTCAATTGTAACTTTAGTCTCATAAGTAAGTATGAATTTATAATTTTTTGGCCCGTTAATACTTGTGAACAAGCTTGAGCTCGAGTCAAACTTGAGCTAATTCGGCTAGAGCTCGGTTCATTAAATTTTTATTGAGCTCAGGCTCGAACTCGTTAAAATCTTAATAAACAAGCCCAAACATACTAAAGTTTGACTCGTTTGCAACCCTATATATATATATATATATAAAGAACCTATAAAAGGATAAGATAGTTAGCCTAGTTGTCAAGTAACTGTCTCTTAGGACAATGAAAAGGTTAGAGGTTGATAGAATGATTGTGACCATTTCATTATAATCTAACTTACTAGCTCTTAACATCGTATGGCCAAATAATAATAATAATAATAATAATAATAATAATAGGGGACTTACAGGCCAGTCCTATTGAGGAGACTTATTTACTTATAAGTCTAGTTCATTTTTCACCTATCAATATCTCTAAAATACCCTTCATTCACCTTCTTCGTCCTTGTTATCAACATGATTATGACTCTCTCCTCCTCCGCCAGCAATAGCGTCTGGTGTCGGTGACCACATCTGGCAATAATTTCCGGCGACATTTTTTTGAATTGTTTCAACCTCTCACACACATACAGGAAGTAATAGAGACTGATAAATTTATCACTAAGTGATTTGTACCACAAAAAAAAAAAAAAATGCCATTTACTCATTCACATTCATACTTTTACTTACTCATAAGACACTCTCATCTTACATACATATACACAATCAGAGACTGATATATTTATCACTGAAAAATAAATTTATAGCAAATCTATTTTTAAAAACAAAGAGAGAGAGAGAGAGAGAGAGAGAGAGAGAGGGGTAAGATATGAAAAAAATACTGTTATTGGGAGTCATTTGAAGTCAATTTCACCATTGAAACAACTAGATCGATGTAAACCTAAAACTAAATTGATAGATCAACGACAATAGAGTGGAGATCGAAGATGTAAAGTGTAGATCGGTAATGGTTGATGTGGTTGGTGAACAAGGTGGTGGATTCGTGATGGAGAGTGTAGATTAATGGCAGTAGCAAATAGACGATGATAGTCATGAATGGAAGATGAGGGTGGTGGTGGTGATGGTTGGACAACGACGACGACCGTAATGGTGGTTGTGGTGATGTTTACAGTAACGAAGGAGAATAGTGGAGATGGTTGATGAACAATGGTCGTTACAATGGTCGGCAAATGTGGTGATGGTCGATGATGGTGGCCGTATCGGGTGAACAACCATGATGATGATGGTTCGGCAATGGAGGTATGAAACTATTTAGAGAAATGGTAGAGAGAGATGAAAGTTTTCTCTGTGTGTGTGTGTATGTGAGAGAGAGAGAGAGAGAGAGAGAGAGAGAGAGAGAGAGTGCACAAATGGTGGAGGAAGAGAGAGAACAAAAGATTATTTAGGGCAACACAAAACAATCATGGATAAAAAAAGAAAAACAACAGATGGGCTAGGACTTATGTGTGCATAAGATTTTGAGTCAGGACCAAAAGGGGAACGACCCGTAATAAGCCCTTTAGTTTTTGACATGCTGCGTGACAAACAATAACTTATAAGGGGTAATTACCAACTAATCTCATTAAGTAGACTTAAATACCATTAAGTCTTATTGACTTTTTGATTACACCAATAAGTCCTATAATATCTATACCTATCAAGTTCTTTCATCTTCTCTTCTTTCTCTCTCCACTATTTTTCCAAAAGCTTCACGCCACCATTGTTCACCACCACTGCCATTGCCATCCACTTGCCACCACTACCGTCTTCGTTGTCATCTACCAATTATATTTTTTTCTCTTCTCTTTTCTCTCTTTCTTTCCCCACCATTTTCCTAAAAGTTTTACATCACCTTTGTCTACCATCATCGTCGCCATCTATCCACCACCACCACCGTCGTCGTCATCTACCATCATCACCACTGTCATTATTCGGATGCCACCATTGTTCATCAACTATCTCCACCATCATTGTCGATCTACATTTTATCGTCATAAATCTACACTCCACCATCGCTGATTTACACAACCACCATATCACCACTGCCTTCTTTGCTTCAGATTCAGATTTATTTTTTAGTGATAAATTTATTAGTTTCTCTTGGTCTTTGTGTATGTGGAAGCAGACAGTGGATTCTTGTAAGTGAATGAGTAGATATGAGTAAAGATGATAGATATTAATAAATAAATTTATTAGTCTGGCCAATAAATTTATAATGATAAATTTATCAATTAAATTTTGTAAGTAAATAAGTGTGATTAATAGAACCGGCCTCTAAGTGCCCCAATTTATAAACAAGTAGCATGTGTTCATTTGGCTCCTTTTTGTCTGCCAGGCCCAAAGCCCAAGTTTAAATTAACTAATTTCTACTAAAAGCCCATAAGACTTTCTTTGAGGCCCATTGTAAGATTGTTCTAAAGGCATATTTAACTTGCTAATTTTTGTATCATGGCCCACTTGGTACATTAACTTGATTTGTCGGGCAAAAAACATAGCCCACACTGAGATGGGTAGCTGCTGTGTAGGGCATAGTAGTTACTATTGTGTAGTCAGTAGAGTCTATTTTGTGACTCATTTTAATGATTTAAATGTTCATTTTTTATAATATATTAAATAAAATATACCTTAAAAAAATCAAGTTCACCAGACATAGGTAACTCTTTTGTATTCAGTTTTATTTCAAAATGCATTTGTCATTCATTTTTTTTGGATACACATGTAATTCGATAAAAGAGTTATTGATATCTAATTAATTTAATTTTTTGAAGATATGTTCTACTTGATATATCCTAAAAATAAAAGGTTTGAATTATCAAAATGGATTCCAAAAAAGGCCTCATTGGCTGCACATAGGGGCAGACTTTCATCGGGCCGAACTGATACTATATAATAAGGGATTTTGTCTCTGCCCAAGCCCGACCCGACCTTAACATCGGGTCTCTAAATTTTCCCAACTCAAAAAATAATTATAAATCCCAAGCCTAGCCATCAGGTTATATGTTTAAAAAAAAATTAAAACATTTCATAATTAAATTCAATCACACATTATATTTCTTAAATCAATATGTTGACGTTATTATAAATTGAAAGATTTTGTGTATAGATTGAAGGATTTCTTAAATAAATCCAATCACATATCATTACAAATGTGAGTTTCAATAAAATCAATAAAGAAAAAGTATAGATTCTAAAAAATATATATTTTTAATATATTATAATTAATTAATTTAATAGCGGGTTAGGTCGGACCGGGCTGAGTTGAAAGTATAAATTTCAAAGCCAATCCATAAATATATTGATTGAAAATGTTGACCCAATTCAATCCTACGAGTTAAAATAATCTTTCCAAACCCCTAAAAAGTAGGGCTAGGTCGGACTAACCAACGGGTCGATATCCACCCCTAATTGCACTACAGTGGTTATTGTACCTCGCATAGCAGTCACTCCATCTCCAGCTCACACGCATCTATTTTGGTAGAGTTTTCAAAATTTCTTTTCTAATTTTTTAAAATTAACTTTTATTTGACAAAAATAACTATAGAAAATATGTTTTCAAATTTTAAAATATTTATGATTTAAAAAAGAAAAATTCATATAAAAATAATGAAGATTTATTATTATTTTTTTTTTACCAATCTCGTTTTTAAAACTTTTATATACCAACCTTTCTCTTTTGGCTGAGTTTAGGTGAGGCTTGACATATTTTTTGGATTTTTTTTTTTTTTACTTTTAGTGTGCCTTCTTTTTCTTTTCTTTTTTTTTTAAGTTCATAAAACTTTTTATTTCTAGATCCCACTAGGCTATAATATTTTAATTTTTTTAATGAAAATTTACAGAAGACAAAAAAATAAAAAATAAAAAGCAACAATTTATTTTTTTGCCTTTATTATTATTATTTTTTTGTTGATTTTTTTTAATATTAAATTCGTCTACACAAGAGCAATGACGGGGCAAATTGGGCATTTGAGACATTTGCCTATTGAGGTTGCAATTTATAACCTTCAACAGCCTCTGCAAAGCCATAGGCGTTTTGCCTTTTTTATTTGGGTAAATTATAAATACATCCCTGAGATTTGATTAAAATATGAATCGTTCCCTGTGATTTTAAAAATTACATTCTATTCCCAGAGATTTCTAATTTCATAACAAATCGTTCATTTTATTAATAAATCATCAAATCAATTAACAATTTTTAATAATGTTAAAAATATGTTTCAATTAATAATTTAGAATTTTATTATTGTATAGGACAACAATTATGAATTTCATTTTTTTTAATTTTGTTAAATAAAAAATTCTAATAAGGGAGTATTTATAATTTTTCAAACCACAAGAAACAATCTATATTTTAAACGAATCTCAAGGTGCATTCATAGGGGTGAAATCGGTTCGGTTCGGTCGGTTTTTTCACTAGTTTTGCACCGAACCGATAATTTCGGTTTTACATATTTGTGAACCGAACCGCCCAGAAAAATGACTTAAACCGGCGCGGTTCGGTTTATTACGTTGCGATGCGGTTTTTCGGTTTTTTGGCTCTTTTTTTTTTTTTTTATTTGCTGGTTGGGCCTTACATTTTGGGCCTATATTTCTATCCATTTTGCATAAAATTTAGGCCTCAAGCCATGTAATTCCTGCATAGGTTTGGGGCCTCACATTTTGGGCCTATATTTTTATCCATTTGCATAAAATTTGGGCCTCAAGCCATGTAATTCCTGCATAGGTTTGGGCCTCACATTTTGGGCCTATATTCTTATCCATTTGCATAAAATTTGGGCCTAAAGCCATGTAATTCTTGCATAAGTTTGAGGCCTCACATTTTAGGCCTGCCCTGTTATTAACATATACCAACAAAAAAATGAAAAATAACATATATCCAACCATAAAGTCTAAGACTTGTATCTAAGTCTAAGTCTAAGCCATCAACCAACCATATATCCAATCCAACCATAAAACTATGTGTCTATATCTAAACCTTAATAAATATTACAGACCATTAATATAATCAATCTCAAAACTCAAAAACATAAAATAGAAACCATCTAAGGCAAGTCTAAGCCATCAACCAACCATATATCCAATCCAACCATAAAACTATGTGTCTAAATCTAAGCCTTAATATATATTACAGACCATTAATATAATCAATCTCAAAACTCAAAAACATAAAATAGAAACCATCTAAGGCAAGCAGCAGCAACATGAACTTTCCAACTAAGCAAGCAAAAGAGACTTGTAAAAAAAATAAAATTATTATCAACATAATTCAATTTAACATAAAAAAAAAATTACATCAACTATTCAATTTCTTACCCTTGCTTTCAAGCATCAATCAATAATAGTTACATCCTTGTTGCTTGTTCCTTCCATAAGTACTAAAAAAAGACCCAATGCACAACAGGTTAAAGTGTTAAACATATAATTTTCATTAAAAAAAAGAAGAAAAGAAAATAAGAAATACTTGTGACTTAAGAAAAAAAATTACCTGAATCAAGCTCCTCCAATTCTTCCAATTGATCTGTAAGACTTATTTGAGATGGGGAACAAAACCAATTTTGCGCACAGATGAGAGCTTCCACCATAGAGGGTGATAGAGAGCTGCGAAATGGATCAAGAACACGTCCTCCCGTGCTAAAAGCGGATTCTGAGGCAACTGTGGACACGGGGATAACTAGAACATCACGAGCCATATGAGAGAGGATGCGATACTTAGTGGAATTAGTCTTCCACCAACCCAATACATCAAAATTATCATCATCTTCTTCACAACCCTCCACCAAATACCTCTCCAATTCGGACTTGTTAACCATATGATTTTCTTCTTCCAAATGCATCTTAAACTTGGATTTCATTTTTGTTCAGACATCCGTGCCATGATCTTTATCCAAATTCATTTCCCTTGATGGCTGCCCCATATTTTGTGGTTGCATACTTTCATTTCGAACACTCAAAACATACCACTCATATAACCTTGTCAATCCTCTCTTTAGTTTGTTTACCAAACCATCAACATGTTGAGTTTCATAAATTTCTTCCAAGCACCATTGCACATATTTAAGTTTGTAACGAGGATCAACAACAATAGCAACAAACAATAGCAAATTGATCTTGTCAAACTTACCCCAATACTTGTCAAACTTTGAACTCATGCCATGTGCCAATAATTTCAAACTTAGATCATCATGCTCACACAATTCGGTTATTGCACTTTTTATCAACATTATCTCCAAAAAAAATGCATTGCAAGTAACATACAAAGAACCCAAAAAACGCAATGTGGCATTGCAAGTAACATACAAACAATTTTAACTTGTCGGTGGCCCAATTGCTTTTCTTCTCTCTTTTCCTTTTCCACTATTAGTTGGACCAACTCTAAATCCCTCACCAAGTTCACCCTCCTCACCAATCTCACCACCAACTTCACCCTCCTCACTATTTTCACCAACCTCACCAATCTCATCCTCTCTAAGAGTCAACCGGAAGTGTGTGTCCTCATCTTCTAACTGCTCAAAAGCCTTTTGAAATGGTAAAGCCCGCTCTAACATGAAATATGTAAAGTTTCATCGGGTAGCTACATCCAAACAAGGTTGACCATGACACTCAATGCCCTCCGTTTCAGTACACGATTTGAACTTAGCCATCCTAGATGGAGAGGATCTCACATACTTCACAATATTCCGAATCCTTGTTATGGAGTCATCAATTTCTTTCAATCCCTCACAAACAATTAGATTCAATATGTGAGCACAACACCTCACATGTAAAAACTCATGCTCTAATATGGTACTCTTCCTAGTTTTCCTCTTTCGCTTCAAAAAATTAATGAGACCATTATTTGAGCTTGCGTTATCAACTGTAACTGTGAGAAACTTATCTATCTCCCATTCTACCAAACATTGCTCAATCACCTTACCAAGTGTCTCACCTTTATGGTTAGGAACTACACAAAAGTTAAGAATTTTCCAATCACAATCAATAAAATGTGCGGTGAGACACATATAATTCAGATTTTGCACGGATGTCCAAGTGTCTGTGGTAAGGCATAGTCATTGATCTCTAAGTGCATTCTTCAAAACCTTCTTCTCACTAAAATATAGTTGTAGACAACCCATTTTTGACCGTCCTCAAGACTTGGACGTCATCGTTTGAACACTCGATGATCATCCATGCTCGTGTTCGTTTTGAGTTCTCGGAGGTTTCGGTTGCGCGCCTTGCCTCAAGATCTCTCAACTTGACTGTTTTGTGCTTGGTTGTGGACCAAACACTTGTGTTTTTGGTTTTAAGGGAAGAGGGTGGCTTGTTGGCCATTTCCTCAACCCATCGGCCGAGGCTTGAAGCCATCGGCCCTTTTTTCTTGCCATCGGCCAAGAGTGTTGGCCGATCGACACCTTTTTTTGTCGGTCGGCCACCTTTGTTGGTCGATCGGCCATATTTTTTGACCGACCCATTTCCATATGCTTTTGGCAGATATTTTGTGCCAGCTGGCACAGCTGGCACGCATAATTCCCTCCCTTCATACACATGTATGAAGGGATTTGAACCAACACTTAGCTTCTCTTGGAAGCTTTGAGTTGGACTTCCTATAAAAGGAGAGCCTTCTCTCCCTTTCCAGGGGTTCAACCAACTGATATAGAAGATATATATCACTCTCTCTCTATATCTCTTCTCTCTCTATAATTGTGTGTGTAATAGTGTTCTGAAGGGTGTTTTTGTTCATATTTTTGCACTAAAGCACCTAGTGGTACACTATCCCTTGGTTACTGAGGTGCTAAGGAGTTGATTTTAGAGTTTTTGAGTTGGTTTTGATCAGAAGGAGGTGCTGAAGTTGGTGTTCTTGAAGTGTTCTTCAAGTGTGAGAAACTACTCTTTTATTCCCCATTTTTGTTTAGGCTTTTAGCAATACTTGCATACTGTTTTAAGCTTAGTGTCCAACTGAAAAAAGTTCTGTTTTTGTATGCTAAATATGTTTGTTTAAGGTTACTTTTGGGTTGGGGATTGTTTACCCCCTCTTAGGCCTTGTTTGGCCTTATTTTGTGACCTTCTTTTTGAGCTTCGAAACCTTTTTGTTTTGACCTTCTCACCACTAAAATCCAAAGGATTTTCAGTGGTGGAGAAGTGGTTTTGAAGTCTTGAATAGGGGAGGGACACTCCCCTCCCTTTGTGTCTCATTTGCTTGCATTGTTGGCTCACCATAGTAGCATGTTTGCTTAGCATGTTTTGGCCCCATTTCAGCAAGTATTTGGTGTTATCTTGGCATGATATACCTCTTTTTTAAGTTGGTTTGTTGGTCTCTTGCATGCACCATGTACTTGCCTTGTAATCCCTTCTATTGCCTTAACATGTATTTTGCATTTGGACCATCATGCTTGCATATTTCGGCTCAACTCCAGGGAACTTTTAGTCATGTTTCACCATGTTTAAGCTCTATTTGGTGTTGATTTGATCATATGTGCATTGCTTTGTATAGCCTTAGTTCATCCTAGCTTGTTAAGCTTTGTGCACCAAGTTGCTAGCATGCATTGTTTTGACTATTCTCATGATTTGGCATCATTTGAAATCACATTTCAGTCCATGTAGTGTAGCCACACACTTATATTTGCCATCTTGTCAATGCTTTGAAGAGTTGTTGTTTTGTGCCTTAAGATTGGGCCATTGTGTATGTCTCCATGATTAGGTCTTTGGGATGCCATCTCATTGGGTTTTGGGGTTTGTTTTAACATATTATAGCTCTGATTTCCCTTGGTTGAGTCATGCCATGCTTGGTTGTAATAGCTGTAGTGCAATTTCCCCTTTTGGCCTTGTATGCGTCTTGTTTTGTGCTCACCTTTCTAGCATGTTTTGACCACATCCCATGCATGTTCTAGCCTTGTTTTGGCCTGCCCTAGGACTGTCTTAGGTCACTTTGACCCTTTGGGGCTTGGTTGACATGGCCATGGTGAGAGCCCCTTGACTAGCTTTGGGCATTGAGCCCATTAGCATGCTATGCTTCACTTGTGTATATGATTTGGCATCCTTCTTCACATGATTTCAGAGCTCATTGCATTGTCATGTTCCCATGTTTATCCCATTTTGCTCATGGTTGAGGATTGTGCATCGTTGCCTAGCTTACGGATCCATGTATGTGCATGCATGACTCCCTTTTGGTACCTTGATTTGGGTGTTTTGGCTGCTGTTTTTGGTACGGCTGAGGTCTACCCATCTTTAGTGTAAGTCCATAGATCATGCATTTGTGTATTGTTGTATGCTTATCGCTTTCCATGTTGTTGCATCCTTATGGTTCGTGTCATTGTTGCATGCCTATCACTTCGTGTATTTCCATATCTAGGTTGCATTGTAGTATTGCATACTTGTTACATTGCCATGTTGTTTGCATGTTAGGTTGCATCACATTGCACTTGGCATGCTCGTGTTACATGGCCTTACATTTACATGTTGCACTGTACTTGGTTGCATGCATTGCATTGTGTTTGGTTTGGGGTGTCAAACCAAACATGAGGGCCGAGGGACGTTTCGTACTTGAAGTGACGAAACGTGCCTCAACCCTCGGTTGCCGACGCTCTTGATCAAGCAAGATAGAGTTCTAGGCATTCATATGTTTTGTTGCATTCATTCCACATTAATTTGCACACTTGTCACCTTTGGCCATCGTGCATTGAAATGCGTGACTGGTGGTCCGAGGGTCGAGAGCCATACTCCCTTGAGTTTATAGCATGATAGGAAGGATGGTTGTGCATACATTATTTTGTAAATGCCTTGCCATGCACTGTCTGTCCTCTGCTGCAGCAAAAACAGAATTCTGCAGGAAGATATGGCCGATTGGCCATCTTCAGTACCGACGGCTACCAAAATCTGGCCGAGAGCCTTGCAAATGGTCGATAACCATTTTGCAATGGCCGGTGGTCCTATCTCTTGGCCGGTGGCATCACACAATGCTTAGGGAGTGGTTCAGAAGCATCCTTGGGACTTGTGCAGTTTTCAGAGGAGCAAAACAGTGCAAACAGAGGCAACATGTGGCATCGAGCATGCATCATTCAATCATTCCGAGGTGGCCTGCTTTTGTAATTAATTTGTTAATTAATTAAGGGTTTGTAATAATTAATTAGCTAAGACAGTTGATTAATCATTTGGTTTGTATTATTTATTCGGACCCTCCGTCAAGAGGGCGAATTTTGTAATAAATGTGCGTGCGTGTGTGAATGTCTTCCAACCCCACGTCTTTCTCCCTTTTACTTACCTGCTTTTAATGGTTAGTTTTAGGTCATGTTTCAATTAGCATACTTATGTCAGCATGTTTGCATACATTCATTCATATTGCACGCACCGGGCTCGGCGCATCATACTAATTGCATAGTATTTCAATTCCAACTTGATTACGTGTATCGAGTTGCTGCATTTCACATGCCATTCTTAGATTAGCCGAGCCTATTCTAGTTGCATTTTGCATGTGTTGCATTAGCCATCTTAACATGAACTAGGATCATGCATGATTTCTAACTAGTTTCTTGTTTTGGCTCGGAGTACACTGTGAGTGTTTATGCTTTAGCATCTGCATATGTGTAAGTGTTAACATGACAGCATGCTTGCCATGAGACTAATTGCTTATGTGATATAACTGGCTGAATGCCTGTGGGTGAAGGTTGGGTTGCTTGAATTGGGATAATTCATTGAAATCCGTGATTTAGCCTACTTGCGAGTAGCAAGCTTCAAATTGCCTTCCAAACAAACGGATATGCAATGCTTTGTCCCAAATTAGGCGATCTGGTCTATACTTGTGTGTTGTACGCATCACCTAGTAATTCTAGCTAATTAACCGGAATAAGAACGCATGTGTTTTCAAAAACGAGATATCATGTTTAGTAGTGGCCGATCTTTGATCGGGCGAGCGGGGGTGCTCATAGCTGACCTTTCCCAATCGTACCCAAGTTCTCGAGCCGAGGTAACTTTGGTGATGATGGACATGCGGCCTTAGGCAACGAGTCAGGGTTTCCTAAATTTTTCCAAAAAATAAAATATTTAGGTGGCGACTCTGTATCTGGCAAAGCAGTCCATGTTTGGCACTTCTTTCTTAAAAAAATCAGTTTTCCAAAACGATTTGCCGGATTTGGACTCTTTGGTGATTTATCAATCTTGCATTGCACTTCGCAAGATCAGATTAAGAACCGTAACATTTGAGTCTGAACTGTAGTAAGCCCAAATGAACAAAACGGGATTTTTCCCGGGACGTTCGGGGACGTCTACAGTTTCTGGCGACTCTGCTGGGGAGTTAGAGAACTTGACTCAAACTCATGATATCTTGTTTTGATTACACTTATGTGTCTCTTTGCATTGCATGTGCATTGGTGCGCCTAGGACACCGTGTTTGCCGTATGCTATTCCTGAACGGTTTGCCGGAGGCTCGCTCCGAGAAGCATGCCGTAAGGCTGACCGGTTGCGGGCTCTGCCACGACGGGAAAACAAACCTCGGTTTTAACCGGGGCACCCTTTTTGACCATTCGACCTAGTGCATATTCGGAATCCATAGCGACTATTCCAAATCTAGGACAGGTTGCTTACCCGATTGTAGGTTGTTTGAAAACCGCTGTGTGCGTAGTGAAACCCTAGCTCCTGACAAAATAGGACAGGGAAACCCTACCCCAACATAGGGGTGTTTTGGCTCTTACTTACTTGTTATGTGCTTTTTGAATTGACCTCTACAGGGTATGCATGTATCAGTTTGCAAGTCTGGGTATCAGGCCTGCGGGCATCAGTGTTTTGAGAATCAGTTATATCTACGGGTATCAGATTCAGTTTTGGGACAGTAATTTGGGAACAGTGATTAGAGGTCGAATACAGTTATTCAGCTATGCTTATGTCTGTTCGGGTGAAATTAGGCTGAGATGCTGCCTGTTTTCTCTTTCAAGGGGGTAGGGGTTCAGAGATTTAGTTCAGGATAACCAGTGTTCTCCTTCGCTGAAGCAAGGCAGACATCTGATCCATCAGTCACTGGTCACATCACCTCCGTTCAGTTCGGCGGATTTATGATGGCACAAAACTCAGAGGAAATTGTGGTTATGGCAGCCGCATTAAACCAAAGAGTCATCTTGCAGGGTGAGACCGACGTTGAAGTGCCACACCCACCCAAGTCACCTGTCGCGCGCCCGATCTGGGAACCCCAGTTGTTTCAAGCTCATGAACCCATCACATTTGAGTTAATGGGAATGATTGGCGACCTCCAGAGATCTGTGGCTGATCTGGCCTATGGAATGTCGGCTTCGCCACCAGCCACATCGTATGCCGGGAACTTCATGTCGGAGGAGCCCCCGCTACTGAGGCGAATTGTAATTGAGCTCAGCCAACCTGAAGCGGTCTCAAGCTCCGACAATGACATGTCGGCGACAACGGGGCTTCGCACTGAAGTAGCAACCCAAACCTTTCACCAAGCTGAGGCTAGTGGAAAGAACAAGATGAAGGCGGACACAGATCCCTATAAACAACTCCAGCAAGCTGTTGAGGCTCTAAAAGCTGGGGGGTTGAATAAGCAACAAGTACTCGCAGTTGTGGCTAAGACTGTGGATGACATTTTTCCTGCTCAGACCGAGAGCAGTTCAAGCCAAAGGGAAAATCGGGATAGGGACCGTCGTACCAGAACAGTTCCTTCTAATCCTAACCCTGCACCTGGAAAAGAACAGAGAGCCAAGGTAGCACCTGCTGATCCTTTTACTAGTGTGTCCAGCAAAGGTCCACAGGCTTCGAAGTATCTACCCTGAGGCCGTAGCGTCTTTCATGCCCTCTACATGTCTTTGTCCAAGGCTCTTCGAATCCTCACTAAAAAAGGTCATCTCAAACCTCTTGAGCCTTGGCCTCTTCCGAGTAACCTCCCTCTCTCACATGATGCTACCCAGTACTGTGCGTACCATCAACAGATTGGTCACACCACCGACAACTGCTTCCGACTTCGCCACGAAGTACAGGATCTGTTTGACGACGGGGGCATCCTCCCACCGAGTTCAGCAAAGTCTGTCATCACCGGGTTGATGGACTTCGAGGATAATACAAGTATGTGATCAAGGGTTGAACCACCTGCGGGTGGTACTCAGTTTATTCCAGGTGTGGCGTATGGCACGCACCATTTTGAGCATTTGCGAATGCTAGCTTTTGTACTTTCTGACTTGGGTATTTTGGGTCAGTCTTGTTTTGTCATATATAGTCAGTCTTTTTGTACTATGTCAGTCAGGTCTGTCTTGTTGTATCAAGTCAGTCCTGTTGTATAGGAGTCGAGTGATTCTGGGGGTGTTATCTCGGATATCACTGTTTTGTTTTGTATTTGTCTTTTTGCTTTCTTTTGAGTCTGTTTCTGCCTTGGAGCCAGTTACGCCAACAGTTTTTGAATGGAACAGCAGTAATTTTCACACTCTTGTGTTTGCTTCTGCCTTGTGCCAGTTGTGCCAGAAGTTTTGAATGAGATGGCGGTATTTGACTAAAACTGTGTCTTTTCTGTGCCTTGAAGTCATTGCATTGTCCTAAGTTTTTCAAAACTTTTTGAACACTGTGGTGAAAATGAAGAGGAAGGAATTCCTCGGGATTTGCAAAATTTGATCAATTGAGAGAAAGAGAGGCGTGCTAAGCCCTTAATGATTGAGATCATGCTTGTTAATGCGAGTACTGAGAAGGATCCTGGCTTGATCCAGATTGGTTCTACACTGTCTTCAGCGCAAGCGATTTGTCGCTTTCTTAAAAGATTTCAAAAAATGTTTTGCGCGGTCCTGCGAAGACCTGTGTGGAATCGCTCTTGAGATTGTGCAGCTTAGGATCGCTCTCAGCCTCGAGACTCGACCCCCTTACTTTCAAACCATTGGACTTGGATTCAGAATGTTCAACCGTCAACTACAATGTAAGGCCTGTGTGGCCGTATTTGAAACAGCCTTTGAATTAGCGGCAACAAAGTCAGATCAAGAAGATCAAATGCCGTCAAAAGAAGTTTGCAAAGCTAGATCAGAAGCAGCCCTTGAACTAGGGGCAAAAATGTCAGATGCGCTCGAAGAGTCAAAGATGAGTCTTTTCTGCAAACCAGGGAAGACTGGAAGAATGCCAAATCCCAGAAGGGAAGAAAGAAGAAAGTTTTGTTGAAGAACAATCGAGTTTCTATCCACAACACTAGGGGTAAATTCAGCCCCCATTGGATGGACTTCTACATCATCAGCAGACAACAGCCATTCTCCTGGATTTGGATGGCTTCGAGACCCTAAAACCATTTGGCATGGACAAAGCTACACTTTTACCCTTGAGAGGCTCGCTGGGCCGAAAACCCGGAAGGGCGACCCAGGCAAAAGTTAGAGCAAATGAAAAGAAAAGAAAAAGAACAAAAATAGAAAAATGTAGAAAATGAAAAAAAAGAAATGAAACAAAAAGAGAAAAATGCAAAGAATGAAAAAAGGACAAAAAGAAATGAAAAGAAAAGAAAAACAAAGTTCGCAAGGTTGAAAACCCGGAAGGGCGGCCTTAGCAAAAGTTAGAGCGTAAAAGGAGAGGTTAATACCCGAGTGTACCTTAACCCGAACTACGTATGGCTTGATTCCCATGTTTGGGATACGTAGGCAACTTCATTCTGAAGTCCAGCCACAAACACTTCCAAATCGATTGTGTCCATGTAATGGTTCCGATCATCTTTGTCATTTCTGTATCCGAGAGTTCAGTTGTGATCATCGCTGTGAGAACTGGTTACAGTGTGCTGCGGTGCATTTCAAACAAGGGGCAACTTTCTGTTGCCATACAGTACGCTGTGGTGCCATTCAAACAAGGGGCAATTTTCCATTGCCGTACAGTGCCGTTAAGACAAGAGGCAATTTTCCATTGTTATGGATCTGAGGTTGTACATCTCAAGAGTGGGTTACATGCTCGTTGAGCGGTGGCCGTTTGCAAAAATAGTTTTTGAGAATTTTTGAGGTTGACTAATATTCTCTCGAAAATTATTCCATTTTTTTCCAAAACTGGACCATTTTCTTGGACCCTAAAAGGAAAATTTTCAGTGCTCATAACCTAACTTGTATGATTTTAAATCAGAAAATCGAACAAGCATGTTAATCTAACTCTCATGTTGGTCAAAATTGTTTTAGCAGAAAGTCAAAAACAAAAAAAATGGTCAAAATGATGAACTAGGGGCACAGTCGAGTCAGGTGTTCTGTCTTTTCCCTATTGTCAACATACTTGCCAGAAAGGGCACTGCATTCGCCAGAAAAGGGGCACAACTGAAGCTAACAGCAAAATGCCGAAAGCTATCTCATCCTCCGAGTAACGAGATATCAAGCCAAGTGCGAAGCACGGATTGGAATGGATCAAGATATTCCACTCCCTCATCTAGACAGATTTGATCACGTCCAAACTCCCCAGCAGAGCATCGTCAACCGATGTCAGCTGCAGATTTGTTATACACCCAGTTGTAGTGCAACCTTTCTAGGGAAAAATTCATTGTTGTGAGCAGAAGAAGAGAATCTAGCAGAATGCTAGGGGCAAGAGCCCGCAACATCTTGTTTATCCATCAACCACCCAGGGGAGGGATAAAAAATGAGAGATTGAAGAATAGAGAGATGTGTGTTGAGAGAAAAAGCGAGGAAAATGGGCTTTTTCAGAAAAATAGCGCCTGAGGGCCGAGTGATGCGAGAATCACAAATGAGAAAGGGTGGAAGGCAATACTCGGAGAAACAGGCTTCCTGTGCGCATTCGGGTCTTATGATTTGTTGTGTTTTGTTTGTCTCAATTCTTGTTTTGAGTTGTTTTGGGTGTCAATAGACGTGTTTAGGTTGTTTTACCTTTGTTTTCCGTTGTTGAGTCTTTTTCGCTGCGGTCAGTTGTAGGCTCAAAACACGGTCAAAAACTCATTTCTCAATTTCAAAATAAAATCGTTTTGTGCTCAGAGTGCTGTGCCATTCTCCATATTTGGGCAAAACAAGTTTTGTTCTCTTACAAAAATTGCAGGGTTCAACCCAGGTCATGTGAGAACATTAGATCAAGGACCTATCTGAAGCTATGTGGGTTCCAGACTGCAAAGCAAAAGAAAAGAGGGAAAATGTGGAGCATCTTAGTGTGTTTTAACTCCAGCGAATTCCGAGACTGCATTCCAGATGCACCTTCTTAGGCCCCGCCTTTCTTGAGAGTATGAGTGTATCTCGACCCCAAGTGTAAGCCTGCTTCAAGTCAGAATGGTAGTCCAAGCAGCACCTATGGTTTTCACATGCAGATGTTATCTCTTGCCAATATAAACAGGGTGTACCCCTTTGAGCTGAGTGTGCTGCAAAGCCCTCCGAGAGATGAATCGGAGGCACCAAAGTACATGTTTGATGCCCCCCTACTGTATAGAATGCGCACTTTCATCTACACTTCTGTTGTATGTGTGCCGCGCATCGTTATAATTCATGCATAGAATATGCTTTCAGTGTTGCATATAATATGCCTGTCTATTGCGTAAAATGTGTTTGCTTTCAATTTTGCATAGAATATGCTTTGCTTGTCTCATGCATAAAAAATGTGTTTGCTTATCGAGTTGTTACTCATTCGTCTATCGAGTTGTTGCTCATTTGTCTATTGAGTTGTTGCTCATTCGTTTATCGAGTTGTTGCTCATTTGTTTATCAAGTTGTCGCAATTTTGTTTATCCAGTTGTTGCTCTTTGCTTATCGAGTTGTAAACTTGTCAAGGTCTTATTGTTGCTTATTGAGTTAATTTGTTTGTTACGTTGGTTCACTACCTGACCCGGTAATACATGCATATTCAATTTCCATTCGATCCCATTGCTATGTAATATGATGCGATGCGATGCGATGCGATGCATAAAATGTACAAATGTAATACTTTTTGAACAAAATAGCTGTTTCATTTCATCATATGTCTTTTGCAAAAAGTACACAGTTTTGAGGAAAGTAAAACCTGCCTGAGGCAGTACAATGTGCTCAAACTATCAATGAAAAAGAAAAGTAAAGCAAAAAAGAGAAAAGCAACAAAATGTCTAAACAGAGCAAAGAAAAGAAAAAGCAGCAGGTGTCTGGATCAACATCAATGGTCTCGAGTGCGGGAGTCGGTCCTGGTCCTCTTCCTGGACGAGGGTCCAGGGGCACCACCGCCATCTCCATAGTCAGAATCTGAGCTGTCTCCGGCCTCGCCCTGCGACGCCCCCACCTCCTCATCAGAATCATCGGGAGAGGGCTCTTGGGAACTGCTCTCAGCATGAGTGCGCCTATGTCTGCCCCGGCTATGGATAGTTATCCTCCGCCTGACTCCCCCTCCTCCTCGAGCAGGAACAGGTGGTCCAGCTGGAGCACCTCCCGCGGCCGGAATTTGGAATGGAGCCTGAAAAGGACAAATGGCAAATGCATCAGTTATAGATAAAGCAGAATGTGAATACCAAAAACAATGTGTGAGTACAGTGTATGAATGCCGTGAGCAATGCTGTGAGCAGTATGTGGGTTCAGTGTATCAGTACCGTAAGTGTTGTGTATCAAGTGCCGTGTTGATAGTGTGATGCATCAGATTATGTATGAAACCGATTAGGCGGAGTTTGAGATTGCAGTTGAAAGAACTTATCGGGATATTGTAGATGGTCAACAAGTCGATGCACTGCTGCAGCATCCCTACCGCTGAGGCTGTCAACTCTAGAGACTGGCGAGTGTACTCGACGGAAGCCTGCAAAAGTGTTGAAGTCGTTAGTATTCTGCGGGATATCAAATAAATTAAAATGACTGTACAGAATGCAAAGTCTAGTAGTGCATACCGGGGTCGAGCCATAGACTCCGACGAGCTCATGATCAGCCAGAGGAGGAGCGAAGGGAATCTGATAAGTCTCCCTACCCTGTCCTCGGCACGTGATCGTCGTAGGCAGTTCTGGCCATCCAGCTCCTTGTCCCCTCCGGGACCCACTCCTACCTTGGGCCAGAGGTGCCCTCGATGCCCCTGCTGCTGCTACTGCTATTGGCGTCGCTGGCCTCTCACGCTCAGCTCGACGAGTACCAGTCAAAGGCCGCATGATATAAGCCTGAATGTACTCGGTGTAGTCACCCTCGTCCTTGAAAGGCTCAGAGTCCCAGCCAATCGTGTAGTCTATCATCTCCTCTAAGGTGTATCTCTCAGTGTGCCTCGTATGGGTAGGAGGAGGTGCTGGAACTATCTGCTCGGGCACGCCCAAGGTCTGCCGCAGGAAGCGCTCCCCAAAGTACCAAGCGAGACAGACTGGGCCCTCCAGTAGAACCCTGAACCGGGCAGTCTCTCGAGTACCGGCATACCACTCCTGAACTGCGTCAGGCAACGGGGCCCAAGGCTGCCAGGTGATCTGCAAATAAAACACAGTTTGTTATCTACTGATACTGAGAGTACAATATAAAGCGAAGCTTAAATGAACTGTAATGTTTGACATACCTCGGCTGCGGTGATGGTATCAAAGTAGCGGCGGAAGAACATGAAGGACTCCCGTGGCCTCCGCTTGCATCTCACGTCAAAGCGGTGAGAAAATGGAACACCGAGAGAGATCTCCTCATCTGGCACTGTGGCAAGCCTAGGGAAGTAGGCATACACCCACAACTGTATAATGTGACAGAGTAGATATCAGTATGCTTATCAAATAAAGCAGTATACAGATAAAGCAGAGTGCAGTATGTGCAGGATATTGTCCGGTATGTGTAGTGTGCAACCGGTGTAAAGTAGACTGCCTATGTACAGTGTGTGTGATATACAAATAATGTACAGCGGAATTGAAAAGACAGAAAAGGGAACGTGTACCTCCTAGGCTCGCCAGTAGCCTCCAAGCAACTGCCTGCTGAGGCGGGAGGATGAGCTCATATATCCATAAAGAGTGGCCAAGCCCGCGCCACCCCAGTCGTAGCCGCGAATCCGCGTCACATCCACAAGCGCACTCAGCAGGTAGAGGGTGACGGTGTTCGCCCGGTTGGCAAAGAGCGTGGTCCCCAGTAGGAACATGATGAAGCCACGAGCATACTGCTCCTCCTCCTCCCGAGTAGTAGGCGCCTGGATCTGAAAGTGATCCTTGAACCATGAGTACCTCACAAATCCTACCCGGGCAAGAGGTGGCTGAGTGCCAAGCAAGTATAGCTGAGCGGCATCCCACTCGTCCATATCTGTGTCAAAAGGGATCGGATCACTCCCCACTCCGATGCCTGTGAGCATGGAGCAGTCAAAGGGAGTCATCGTCATCTCCCCGGTGGCAGAATGGTGGAAGGAGTCGGTGGTGTCCCACCACCTCTCCACCAAAGCAGTAAGAAGGGGCCTGCTCGCAGTGAGGCGCGAGAGTCCCATGCAGAAGGTCCCAAAACCGACCTGGTCGACAATATGACGAACCGCGTCGGGCAGCTCCATATACCAACCTCGGGCGGCAATGTTCCCATACCCTCGGAAGGCATGGGAATCTCCCTGTGATCAAAACAAACAGTTGTGAAGCAGTGTTACAAATACAGTATTGAATGCGCTCAGAATTGATGAAAATGCAGTGTGTGTACATGTGTCAGAGTCTACATAGATATCGGGTGTGGGCGTGCTCACAGTGAACTACAGCATATGATGTATCAGTGTGTTTGAATTGTTCAGTTGAGAATGCAGCGTGTGTGCACGTGTTTAGATTTAAACAGATATCGGGTGTGGGTGTGCTCACAGTGAACTACAGCATGTGATGTATCAGTGTGTCTGAGTTCAGCAGTTAAAGAACAGAATCGACTATCGCAGTTATGTGTTCTACATTGCAGAAAATGAAACAGACAAAGAGTGTACCTCAGAAGTGCCATAAGACAGATGTGACTCTGGCTCGCGCAACAAAAGCTCCAGTGGCGCGCTCCGCGCATAGCTCCTGAAGTGGCGGATGCCATCGGGAGGCAACACATGTATCGCCGGCTTGTAAGTCGCTGGATCGAACGGCCGGATGTGAAGAGGTAGGAGCTCGACCTCGGGATCCACGTCCATCTCCGGGGGAGTCCCATCACGTGGAATGTCGTCCGCCATCTCAAAAGGAGCGTGAAAATGGCCGAGAATGTGAAAAACGGGCAAGAATGCAAAAGGTCAACCCAAAAGTCAACCCCGAGAGGATGAAAAATGGGATGAAAGGTCGGGGTATGGGAAAGGCACGAAAATTGAGGTATGACTCGGGAAAAACAAACCCCAAATGGTGGAAACCGAGAAAAGGGCACCGAAACCAAGATTTGTTCGGTTCAAAGTGTGCGAAACGGGGAGAGTTTCGCGAATCGAACGACGGAAAAGTGTCGAAAACAAGAGAAAAACACGGATCAAAGGAAGAAAAATCACCTAGGGAGAGAGAGGAGGGATTTTCGAGCTAGGGTGAAGTGGAAATATAAGGTTTGGAACCTTATATTTAAAGACCTGTGGCCAAAGGACAAAACTGCCCCGACATTGCCATTTTTGGCCGGTCGGCCAACTATGGTCGGCCAAATTGTTAGCCGATCGGCTAAATAGTTGGCTGATGAGCTTATTCCGTGGCCAATTGATGGCCAGTGGCCTCCCCTTGTGGTCGGTGAACCTCCCACACCCTTGGTTGGGTCAGTTATGTGGTTTGGGACTTTTATTACTCAAGATAGTGCAAGAAAGTACATTTTCGAAGCTCAACCGACCTTCGTGTTGACTTCGAATCATGCCTTCCGAATGCGATGTTCAGTACGCGCAAGGTGTATCCTTTTTCGTATCCTTTTGTATTTTGCGAGATTCAATAACTGCTTTAAATGCGTTGCATTACAATGTTTTGTCTTGCTTAGGATAATCATACATAGGTTGCATCGTTATGCACGTCTACACGTGTTGTAGCGCACACAATTTGCATTGTCATGCATTAACAAATTGCATTGTCATGCATTTCAGTTCATTTGCATTGTCATGCATTTCAACAACGTGCATTGTCATGCATCTTTCAGTTGCATTGTCATGCATTTCAACAATGTGCATTGTCGTGCATTTCAGTTCATTTGCATTGTCATGCATTTCAACAACGTGCATTGTCATGCATCTTTCGTTTGCATTGTCATGCATTTCAATAACTCGCATTGTTATGCATCTTCCATTTGCATTATCATGCCTGTCAATCTCTTGCATTGTTGCATATTTCATTCGCATTGTCTTGCATTCCCTATAACTGGCATTGTTTTGTTCGATTATGTGTATTGTCTTGCACCCCTCTAACCTGCATTGTTTTACAAACTCATCTAACTTGCATTGTTTTGCACACTTCTCTAAATCGCGTTGTTTCGCATACCCTTAACTTGCGTTGTTACGTTCATTATTTACATTGTTATGTACTTTTTTAACTCGCGTTGTTTTGCATGTTCTACCTGCATTGCTATGCACACTTTACTCGCGTTGTCACGCAGTTTTAAATTGCATTGTTATGCATGTTTCTAACAAAATTGTACCTGTTAAGTCTCTTTCTTTTGCAGGCACGATATTGTATGTACAGTTCATTTAAAGATGGTGAAACCAGGCACGGTATTGTATGTACAGTTCATTCAAGAGAAGCTCCAGTTCAGTTTGACTCTAACCCTTCTCCACTCATGTGTCGCGTTTGGACGTAACCCTTATCCACTCGCGTGCCGTGTTTGGACGTAACCCTTCTCCACTCGCGTGCCGCGTTTGGACGCATCCCCTTCTCTACTCGCATGCCGCGTTTGGACGTAACCCTTCTCCACTCGTGTGCCGCGTTTGGACGTAACCCTTCTCCACTCGCGTGCTTCTCCACTCGCATGTCGCGTTTGGACATAACCCTTCTCCACTCGCGTGCCACGTTTGGACGTATCCCTTCTCCACTCGCGTGCCGTGTTTGGACGTAACCCTTCTCCACTTGCGCGCCGCGTTTGGACGTATCCCTTCTCTACTCACGTGCCGCGTTTGGACGTAACCCTTCTCCACTCGCGTGCCGCGTTTGGACGTATCCCTTCTCCACTCGCGTGCCGCGTTTGGACGTAACCCTTCTCCACTCGCGTGCCGCGTTTGGACGTATCCCTTTCTTCACTCACGTGCCGCATTTGAACGTAACCCTTCTCCACTCGCGTGCTGCATTTGGACGTAACCCTTCTCCACTCGCGTGCCGCGTTTGGACGTATCCCCTTCTCCACTCGCGTGCCGCATTTGGACGTAACCTTTCTCCACTCGTGTGCTGCGTTTGGACGTAACCCTTCTCTATTTGCGTGCCGCGTTTGGACGTATCCCCTTTCTCCACTCGCGTGCTGCGTTTGGACGTATCCCTTCTCCACTCGCGTGCCGCATTTGGACGTAACCTTTCTCCACTTGCGTGCCGCGTTTGGACGTACCCGCACTGTTATGTGCATCACGCTTTCTTGCACAACCTTTCTCCATTCGCGTGCCGTGTTTGGACGTATTCGCACTGTTATGTGCATTGTGCTTTATTGCTCTCTTTTCTCTTACGCGTGTGCCACGCCGAGAGATGCTCTCCTTTCTCTCATGCGTGTGCCATGCTGAGAGATGCTTCATTTCCTCTCATGCGTATGCCACGCTGCAAGGTACTCCTTTGCCTCTCTTGCGTTTGATACGTTGAGAGATGTTATGTTTGAGACTCTGGGTATCCTCGGTAGTCGCCTTTAATCTTCTCCGCGTAAGGCGCAGTGAGAATTACATAATTTTCTTACACCCTTTCTATTGGAATATGTAGGACCGTTATCTCTTATTCGCTTGCTTAAATTGTTGCATTTGTTTTGCATAAATGCTTCATTACAGCTCTCTTTGCATGATCATAAGTTATGAACGGCGTCGTGCATGTCACTTGCATCTGGGCCCTGCCTTCGGCCACATATCTTGCTATCTTGCATGCTTGTCTAAGTCTTCGCCCTTGTCAAAAATGGGTCGTCTCTGGGCTTTGACATTCACTCCCGTCACTTTGTGACTTTCGAGTTCTGTCAAAGAGGGGCAACTGTAGACACCCCATTTTTGACCGTCCTCAAGACTTGGACGTCATCATTTGAACACTCGATGATCATCCATGCTCGTGTTCATTTTGAGTTCTCGGAGGTCTCGGCTACGCGCCTTGCCTCAAGATCTCTCAACTTGTCTATTTTGTGTTTGGTTGTGGACCAAACACTTGTGTTTTTGCTTCTAAGGGAAGAGAGTGGCTTGTTTGCCATCCCCTCAACCCACCGGCTAGGGCATGATGCCATCGGCCCCTTTTTCTTGCCATCGGCCAAGAGTGTTGGCCGATCGGCACTATATTTGGTCGGCCAGCACTTATGTTGGTCGATCGGCCATTTTTGGTGGCCGAACCCTGTTCATCTGCTTTATGCAGATATTTTGTGCCAGCTGGTGCAGCTGGCATCCACAACTCACCCCCTCCATACACGTGTATGGAGGGATTTGCCCTTTGCTTAGCTTCTCTTGGAAGCTTTAGAATTTGAACTTCTATAAAGAGGGAGCCCCTCCTCCCTCCTCCAGGGTTCAGAAAATCTGCTCTGGGGAGGATAGATATAGTATTGTATCTATTCTTCTTGTTTTAGTCTTGTTTTGTGTCCAAGAGTGTAGTATTGTCTTACTATTGTACACAAACACACACTAGAACACCATCCTTGGTTGCTGAGATGCTAGGAGGTTGATTTCAGTGTTCTTGGGTTGGTTTGAACTCAGAAAACCTGCTGGAGCTTTCTTATTGAAGAGGTTCTACAAGGGTGAGTTCCTTGCTTTAGATACCCCTTTATTGTTTAAGCCTTTAGCCCTTCTTGCTTATTATTTTAAGCTTAACTTATAACTGATAAAAGTTCTAATTTTTCTTGCTTTAGAACTTTGTTTAAGGTCATTTTGAGGTTTGGGGTTGTTTCCCCCCTCTTAGGCCTTGTTAGGCCTTGTTTTAGGCCATCCCTTTTGGCCATTGTTCTTAGCTTTGCATGACCTCTCTACCACTGAAATTCAGAGGATTTTCAATGGTGGAGAGGTGGTTTTGGCATCTTAAATAGGAGAGGGTCATCCCCTCTTCATGTTGTCTTTAATGCTTACATAAATGGCTTATGTTTGTAGCATGTGTGCTTAGCTTGTTTTAGCTTCATTTCAGTTTATATTAGGCTTTGTTTTGCCATGATATAGCACTGTTTTGACTTGGTTTAGACATACCATGCATGCTTTGTATACTTGTCTTGTAATCCCATGATTTGCCTTAACATGCACCATGTTGTAACATGTCTTTTTAGCATGATTTTGGTTCAACTCCATGAAGCTTTTAGCCATGTTGTGACATGCTTAAGCTCTGATTTTGGTCCTCTTGGTCATGCTTGCATTGTTTTGTATAGCTACCATGTATTCTAGCTTGTTAGCTTTAAGTGTCCAAGTCATTAGCATGCTCTATTTGGGGTCATTTCAATGGTTTGACATCACTTGTAATGTTATTTCAGTCCATATTCCATGCTCGTATGCTTGCACTTGTGACTCCTTTAATGTTTTAAAGAGTTAGTGTCTTATGCCTCATAAATGTGTCATCGTGTATGTCACCATGCTTAGGCATTTGGGATGTCATTTAAGTGGGTGTTTTGGGCTCATTTTGGCATGCCATATCTCTGTTTTCATTGGCTTAAAACTTGCCATGTTTGGTTGTCTTAGGTGTAGTGTAACACCTCTTTGGTAGCCTTGCATGTCTCATGTTTTTGCCCCTTTGTTTTAGCTTGTTTTGGCTTTGGTCATTGCATGTTTTAGGCTTATTTTGCCATGCTTTAGGACTGTTTTGGATTATACTTGCCATTTGCTTCATGTTTTGCATAGCCATGGTTTGAGCTCCTTGGCTAGCCTTAAGTTTTAGGCTTTCTTGTATGCCTTGTTTGGCTTGTTTGTGTGATTTGGCATCATGCCTAGCATCATTTCAGAGCTTGTAGTATTGTCATACTTGCATGCTTTGTCCTCTTTTAAGTATTCTTGAAAGTTTCTCTTTTATGCTTAAGTGTTAGGCCAATTACCATGCATGTTTGTATGTGATTTTGTCCCTTATCCCTTAGCATAATGGCCACTGATTTGGACCTATTTGAGAGCTGTCCATTTTGGTTTAAGACCATTATCGCATGTTGTTGCATGCTTGCCTTGCATGTTGTTACATGCTTAAGTTGTATTGCATTTGGCATGCCCTTTTGTTAAATTGCTTTGCATATTTGCATGCATTATCCCTTGCATGTTGTTACATGCTTGCCCCACATATTGCCACATGCTTGCCTATCTTTAAATGTCGTCACATGCCTTGTATGCTTGTCTAGGTTGCATTGCATTTGGTATGCTTGTCATCTTTAGCCTTATATGGCATGATCATTAACATGCTCATGTTGCACTAATTTTGCTTGCATGTGTACATCCCTTGCCTCTTGATAAACCATGATAGAGGTTGGGGTCCTTTATGTGTTTTGTGTGCATTTCATTTGACATTAAAATGCACACTTGGCTCCTTTGGCCATCATGCATTGAAATGCGTGATTGATGGCCCGAGGGTCGAGAACCATACTTCCTTGAGTTCATGACATGATAGGAAGGGTGGTTGTGCACACATTGCTTTGAAAATGCATTGCCATACTCTGTTTGTCCTCTGTTGCAGCAAAATAGCATTCTGTAGGAAGAGATGGCCGGCCGGCCATCTTTAGTGCCGGTCGGCTACAAATTTATGGCCGAGAGCTCCATTATTGGTCGATGACCAATTCCACATGGCCGGTGTTCCCATACCTTGGCCGGTGACATCCCACAGTGCTCAGGGAGTGATTCAGAAGCATCCTTGAGACTTACACAGTTTTTAGAGGTGCAGAGCAGTGTAAACAGAGGCAGCATGAGCACGGCAATAGATTTCCGAGCGGAGCCGAGCATGCATGCATTTGTCCCTCTTCTCGAGGCCTCTTTACTGCTTTAGTAGCTTAATTAATTTGTTTAATTAGTTAAGTGGTTTTGTAATTAATTAATTAGCTTGTTAGTTAGTTGATTTGTATTATTCTTTCGGACCCTCCGTTGAGAGGGCGAATTTGTAATAAGTGTGCGTGAGTGTGTGAATGTCTTCCAACCCCACGTCTTTCTCTCTTTTACTTACCTACTTTTGATGGTCAGATTAGAGCACGTTTCAATTAGCATCCTTATGCTATGCATGTTTGCATCATTCATCCGTATTGCACGCACCGGGCTCGGCGCATCATACTAATTGCATAGTATTTCAATTCCAACTTGAATACGTGTATCGAGTTGTCGCATTTCACATGCCATTCTTAGATTAGCCGAGCCTATTCTAGTTGCATTTTGCATGCGTTGCATTAGCCATCTTAACATGAACTAGGATCATGCATGATTTCTAACTAGTTTCTTGTTTTGGCTCGGAGTACACTGTGAGTGTTTATGCTTTAGCATCTTGTATGTGTGTAAGTGTTAACATGACAGCATACTTGCCATGAGGCTAATTGCTTATGTGATATAAACTGCCTGAATGCCTGTGGGTGAAGGTTGGGTTACTTGAATTGGGACGATTCATTGAAATCCGTGTTTTAGCCTACTTGCGAGTAGCAAACTTCAAACCACTTCCAAACAAACGGATACGCGATGCTTTGTTCCAAATTAGGTGATCTAGTCTATACTTGTGTGTTGTGCGCATCACATAGTAATTCTAGCTAATTAACCAGAATAAGAACGCATGTGTTTTCAAAAACAAGATATCATGTTTAGTACAGGCCGATCTTTGATCGGCGAGCGGGGGTGCTCATAGATGACCTTCCCCAATTGTACCCAAGTTCCCGAGCCGAGGCAACTTTGGTGATGATGGACACGTGGCCTTAGGCACGAGTTAGGGTTTCCTAAATTCCCCCAAAATAAAATATTTAGGTGGTGACTCTGTATCTGGCAAAGCAGTCCATGTTTGGTACTTCTTTACAAAAATCAGTTTTCCAAAACGATTTGCCGGATTTGGACTCTTTAGTGATTTATCGGTCTTGCATTGCACTTTGCAAGACTAGATTCAGAACCGTGACAATTTGAGTCCAAACTGTAGCATGAGGCCCTCGGGGTGCGTCTACAATTTCTTGCCTTAGGCATGAGTCAGGGTTTCCTAAATTCCCTCAAAATAAAATATTTAGGTGGCGACTCTGTATCTGGCAAAGCAGTCCATGTTTGGCACTTCTTTACAAAAATCAGTTTTCCAAAACGATTTGCCGGATTTGGACTCTTTGGTGATTTATCGGTCTTGCATTGCACTTTGCAAGACTAGATTCAAAACCGTGACAATTTGAGTCCAAACTGTAGCATGAGGCCCTCGGGGTGCGTCTACAATAGTGACATACAATCCTTGGCAACGGTAATCCTAGAGGGGATTTTTAACCATTTTGGTTGCACCACACGCATGAATTGTCTAAATCCCTCACCCTCCACAAATTTAAAAGACAGTTCATCTATTATTATCATCTTTGCTAGGGCCTTTCTACATGCATCAACATTGAAGTTTACAGCTACAAGATTACCACTTGTTTCTCCATCACCATCCTTTTTTGGTTTAAAACCTAGGGTACTTTACTTTGCATCTTCCCTTAAAGGATACTTTTTACACCTTGATTCTATATGAGTTAGCATTGATTTTGTCCCATTAATCTTCGGATCACATGCATAAGTTACACCACAATAATTACAAGAGGCCCTAGGTCTTTTACCAGATTCACAATCTAATTTCGTAAAATGATCCCTACCCACATTATCAGATTTATTTTTTGTGCTTGTTTCCTTAGCTTCTTGTACCGTAGGTTCTTCAGTTTCATTGGGCACTTCAAGAATATTTTCATCCATCTAAACATAATAACAACAAGAATTTGCAAACCATTATATTTGTATTTATATTTATATATATATATATATATTTATTATTTCTTTACATATCATTAGCACAACAATTCAAAAAAAAAAAAAAGAATGTCAAAACACAGACTGTCTGTTACTACATTTTAAATATAGGCAAATGAGTGTCTCTTACTTCATTTGGGAATCAAAGAAATCCAAGAACCAAATCAAATACATAAACTACCAACAACAGTAATCTATGATAGCATAAACCTTTCAGATTGATATAAATTATAGGATAGCACCTAGGAGGAGCATCAAAGAATTACTATTGTGCAAGTGCTGTGAGAAATCAAAAAGCTGCTTTGAACTCATTGCCATATAATCACAGAATTACTTTTCATTTCAAATTTTGATATAAGTTGTACCACGGGCAAAAGAAAAGAAAAGAAAAGAAAAGAAAAGAAAAAAAGCTCATTACCTTTTCCTTCTAATTCTTTAATTGAATTAACTTTTCAAAATTGTGATGATCTGGAAGAAATTTTTATACATCATTTAGAATAAAAACTGGGCAAATCAAAATTCTTCCTCCAAATGGACTCTTGCCTTGTGAAGTATAATGTGTTTAACAATGCTAAAAAGTATTAGAATCAAAATTTTTGACAGGATTGGGGTTTAACCCAAAACCCCAAAACCCCATTTCAACATCTCATCACAAAACAAGCTCCAAAACCCAATTCCCACACTAGCCCAAAAAAATAAAAGATCAATTTTTTACAAAAATTCAAACTGATAGCACAACATTCACAGTAATCAAGCAATAGTTGCATCAAAAACAAAACCAAAGCAAACAATAAACAGCTGGAATTGCATGGAAAACTGAAAACCCACCAAGATCAATAAAAGGGATTTCGAAAATTAGGGCACAATCAATAAAAGGGTTTTCGAAAATCACCTTAGGGTTTTGATTAAGCTTCTACTTGTTGATTTTGCTACAAACCCACCAAGATCTTCATCGTCTGCTTCGTTGATGAGCGAAGGAAGTGCGAAGAGACAATGATGTTTTAAGTTTTCAATCAGGAATCAAACGATGTTTTAAGTTTTCAATCGGTGTTTTAAGTTTTAAGGCCCTCTCTCTCTCTCTCTCTCTCAAGAATCAAACGAGAGCTCTCTATTTCGAACAAGAGACACCGACCGTCACTCTCTCTTCGCACTTCCTTCACTCATCAACGAAGCAGACGATGAAGATCTTGGTGGGTTTGTAGCAAAATCAACAAGCAGAAGCTTAATCAAAACCCTAAGGTGATTTTCGAAAACCCTTTTATTGATTGTGCCCTAATTTTCGAAATCCCTTTTATTGATCTTGGTGGGTTTTCAGTTTTCCATGCAATTCCAGCTGTTTATTGTTTGCTTTGGTTTTGTTTTTGATGCAACTGTTGCTTGATTGCTGTGAATGTTGTGCTATCAGTTTGAATTTTTGTAAAAAATTGATCTTTTATTTTTTTGGGCTAGTGTGGGAATTGGGTTTTGGAGCTTGTTTTGTGATGAGATGTTGAAATGGGGTTTTGGGGTTTTGGGTTAAACCCCAATCCTGTCAAAAATTTTGATTCTAATACTTCTTAGCATTGTTAAACACATTATACTTCACAAGGCAAGAGTCTATTTGGAGGAAGAATTTTGATTTGCCCAGTTTTTATTCTAAATGATGTATAAAAATTTCTTCCAGATCATCACAATTTTGAAAAGTTAATTCAATTAAAGAATTAGAAGGAAAAGGTAATGAGCTTTTTTTCTTTTCTTTTGTTTTCTTTTGCCCGTGGTACAACTTATATCAAAATTTGAAATGAAAAGTAATTCTGTGATTATATGGCAATGAGTTCAAAGCAGCTTTTTGATTTCTCACAGCACTTGCACAGTAGTAATTCTTTGATGCTCCTCCTAGGTGCTATCCTATAATTTATATCAATCTGAAAGGTTTATGCTATCATAGATATACCGTTGTTGGTAGTTTATGTATTTGATTTGGTTCTTGGATTTCTTTGATTCCCAAATGAAGTAAGAGACACTCATTTGCCTATATTTAAAATGTAGTAACAGACTGTCTGTGTTTTGACATTCTTTTTTTTAAAAAAAAATTGTTGTGCTAATGATATATAAAGAAATAATAAATATATATATATATATAATGGTTTGCAAATTCTTGTTGTTATTATGTTTAGATGGATGAAAATATGCTTGAAGTGCCCAATGAAACTGAAGAACCTACGGTACAAGAAGCTAAGGAAACAAGCACAAAAAATAAATCTGATAATGTGGGTAAAAGACCATGGTCTTTGGTTTGGGATCATTTTACGAAATTGGATTGTGAATCTGGTAAAAGACCTAGGGCCTCTTGTAATTATTGTGGTGTAACTTATGCATGTGATCCGAAGATTAATGGGACAAAATCAATGCTAACTCATATAGAATCAGGGTGTAAGAAGTATCCTTTAAGGGAAGATGCAAAGCAAAGTACCCTAGGTTTTAAACCAAAAAAGGATGGTAATGGAGAAACAAGTGGTAATCTTGTAGCTGTAAGCTTCAGTGTTGATGCATGTAGAAAGGCCCTAGCAAAGATGATAATAATAGATGAACTGTCTTTTAAATTTGTGGAGGGTGAAGGATTTAGACAATTCATGCGTGTGGTGCAACCAAAATGGTTAAAAATCCCCTCTAGGATTACCATTGCCAAGGATTGTATGTCACTATATTTTAGTGAGAAGAAGGTTTTGAAGAATGCACTTAGAGATCAATGACTATGCCTTACCACAGACACTTGGACATCCGTGCAAAATCTGAATTATATTTGTCTCACCGCACATTTTATTGATTGTGATTGGAAACTTCACAAAAAAATTCTTAACTTTTGTGTAGTTCCTAACCATAAAGGTGAGACACTTGGTAAGGTGATTGAGCAATGTTTGGTAGAATGGGGGATAGATAAGTTTCTCACAGTTACAGTTGATAACGCAAGCTCAAATAATGGTCTCATTAATTTTTTGAAGCGAAAGAGGAAAACTACGAAGAGTACCATATTAGAGCATGAGTTTTTACATGTGAGGTGTTGTGCTCACATATTGAATCTAATTGTTTGTGAGGGATTGAAAGAAATTGATGACTCCATAACAAGGATTCGGAATATTGTGAAGTATGTGAGATCCTCTCCATCTAGGATGGCTAAATTCAAATCGTGTACTGAAACGGAGGGCATTGAGTGTCATGGTCAACCTTGTTTGGATGTAGCTACCCGATGGAACTCTACATAGTTCATGTTAGAGCGGGCTTTACCATTTCAAAAGGCTTTTGAGCGGTTAGAAGATGAGGACACACACTTCCGGTTGACTCTTAGAGAGGATGAGATTGGTGAGGTTGGTGAAAATAGTGAGGAGGGTGAAGTTAGTGGTGAGATTGGTGAGGAGGGTGAACTTGGTGAGGGATTTAGAGTTGGTCCAACTAATAGTGGAAAAGGAAAAGAGAGAAGAAAAGCAATTGGGCCACCGGCAAGTTATGATTGGATGAAAGCGAGGTTGTATGTCAAGTTTTTAAAATTGTTTTACAATGCCACATTGCGTTTTTCGGGTTCTTTGTATGTTACTTGAAATGCATTTTTTTCGGAGATAATGTTAATAAAAAGGGCAATAACCGAATTATGTGAGCATGATGATCTAAGTTGGAAATTATTGGCACATGGTATGAGTTCAAAGTTTGACAAGTATTGGGGTAAGTTTGACAAGATCAATTTGCTATTGTTTGTTGCTATTGTTGTTGATCCTCGTTACAAACTTAAATATGTGCAATGGTGCTTGGAAGAAACTTATGAAACTCAACATGTTGATGGTTTGGTAAACAAACTAAAGAGAGGATTGACAAGGTTATATAAGTGGTATGTTTTGAGTGTTCGAAATGAAAGTATGCAACCACAAAATATGGGGCAGCCATCAAGGGAAATGAATTTGGATAAAGATCATGACACGGATGTCCGAACAAAAATGAAATCCAAGTTTAAGATGCATTTGGAAGAAGAAAATCATATGGTTAACAAGTCCGAATTGGAGAGGTATTTGGTGGAGGGTTGTGAAGAAGATGATGATAATTTTGATGTATTGGGTTGGTGGAAGACTAATTCCACTAAGTATCACATCCTTTGTCATATGGCTCGTGATGTTCTAGCTATCCCCGTGTCCACAGTTGCCTCAGAATCTGCTTTTAGCACGGGAGGATGTGTTCTTGATCCATTTCGCAGCTCTCTATCACCCTCTATGGTGGAAGCTCTCATCTGTGCGCAAAATTGGTTTCGTTCCCCATCTCAAATCAGTCTTACAGATCAATTGGAAGAATTGGAGGAGCTTGATTCAGGTATTTTTTTTCTTAAGTCACAAGTATTTCTTATTTTCTTTTCTTTTTTTTTTTAATGAAAATTATATGTTTAACACTTTAACCTGTTGTGCATTGGGTCTTTTTTTAATACTTATGGAAGGAACAAGCAACAAGGATGTAACTGTTATTGATTGATGCTTGAAAGCAAGGGTAAGAAATTGAATAATTGATGTAATTTTTTTTTATGTTAAATTGAATTATGTTGATAATAATTTTATTTTTTTTACAGGTCTCTTTTGCTTGCTTAGTTGGAAAGTTCATGTTGCTGCTGCTTGCCTTAGATGGTTTCTATTTTATGTTTTTGAGTTTTGAGATTGATTATATTAATGGTCTGTAATATATATTAAGGCTTAGATTTAGACACATAGTTTTATGGTTGGATTGGATATATGGTTGGTTGATGGCTTAGACTTGCCTTAGATGGTTTCTATTTTATGTTTTTGAGTTTTGAGATTGATTATATTAATGGTCTGTAATATTTATTAAGGTTTAGATTTAGACACATAGTTTTATGATTGGATTGGATATATGGTTGGTTGATGGCTTAGACTTAGACTTGGATGCAAGGCTTAGACTTTATGGTTGGATATATGTTATTTTTCATTGTTTTGTTGGTATATGTTAATAACAGGGTAGGCCTAAAATGTGAGGCCCAAACCTATGTAGGAATTACATGGCTGGAGGCCCAAATTTTATGCAAATGGATAAAAATATAGGCCCAAAATGTGAGGCCCAACCAGCAAATAAAATAAAAATAAAAAGAGCCAAAAAATCGAAAAACCGCAACGCACCGTAATAAACTGAACCGCGCCGGTTTATGTCATTTTTCTGGGCGGTTCGGTTCACAAATATGTAAAATCGAAATTACTGGTTCGGTGCAAAACTAGTGAAAAAACCGACCGAACCAAACCGATTTCACCCCTAATCAGTAATACTACAAACTCTTAATAACATACCCAAAATTTATTTAAAAATACCAACATATAATTCAAATTTATTTTACACATAAATTTTATAATACACAATTTTAATTTTCACCACACAAAATCTAAGACCAAGCTTGGTCCCTAAACTTATTTATTAATTTATCCTCCCTTTATCTATATACCTTGTTATTGAAAAAAGTAACAAAATTTTGCATCCCAAGGCATGGTGTTGAAAACCATGTCTCAAAAGATGAAATAAGAAAATTGAAATAATCCACCACTTGCACTTTCTTATGAAAAAGGAAGGGTAAATTACACTATTCATCTCCACATTTTACATTAAATTTTATTTTGATTCACATACATGAAATTATAGCAGTTAATTTCTTATATTTTTTTTTGTCAAATTTCACTTTGATCATTATATATGAAATCGTGACAGTCAATCTCCTATAATTTACTTTCAAATCACACTTTGATCCTTACACAATTGTTAATGTCCCTCTTCTATTACTTCATTTTAAATCTTTAACAAAATCCAGTCATGTGATAAAAATGTGATTACGAAATGAGAGTAAGAAAGAAAAATCATCCATGTTTCCTATCAATACACTTTGTCCTATGTGATAAGTACATGAGAGTTATATAATACAATATACATATATATGTTCGTATGGTGAAAATTGGGATGAAAAGACAAGAAAGTAGAGGTTTTGAAATAAATTAAAAAAAAATGCGACAAAGAAATCAAGGAGAAAGAAACAAGAATAAACAAAAGACTGTGTTACTGTGAAAAATAGAATTTCGTGATTTCAATTTATAAAAAATCCTAATTTATCTTCTTAATCTACATTTTGTTTTAGCCTAATACAGTGTATTTTAATTTAAATTTTGGGATTAAGTGTGTATTAGTGAAAAAGTATATGATTTTTCTTTCTTACCTTTATGTCGTAGTGACATTTTTATCACATGACTAGATTCTGTTAAAGATTTAAATAATTGAGTAACCCAAATGGGGATATTGATACTTGTATAGAGATCAAAGTGAAATTTGACTAAAAATACAATGTGTTAATTGTCACAATTTCATATGTAGGGACTAAAGTGGAATTTGACTAAAAGTTTAGGGGATTGATTATCATAATTTCATGTGTAGGAGTTAAAGGGAGATTTGGTGCAAAGCGTGATTTACCCAAAAAGGAAATGAAAATGCATAGCCAAACCCAAGGCAGTAGCGCACTTGGTAAAGGCTTGGGAGTTAAGACTCTATATCTCAAGTTCGAAACTCCTTGAGGGCGGAGCATAGTTGGTTAAGAGGTTAAGTCTCAAGTTATTGTTATCACAACACTTGGTGTGGGTTCGACACTTCCCCGTTACGCGAGTCTTGACTTAAGTAAAACTTGTCTTGGGGGTCGGGATAAGTTCTTAGGTTATAGTCTTTTGCTTGGAACGGATAACAGGACAAATCAATAATCTCTGCGAGGGGCGCTGCATTGGACCTGTGGGAGAGTGGGAGGATTTTCCAGTAAAAAAAATAAATAAATAAAAATGCATAGCCAAGTAAATAGATAAAAAAATTGTTAAAATATATGTAAAATATTTAAATTTATATAAAAACGTAGTATAAGAATACGTTATGTGTACTCAAATTGGAATTTTTTGGTATTGAAAAGTCTAATGAAAACATACTATTTTAATAATTTTTTGACTTTTTACAAAGATATGTAGAAAAACAGAAAAAGTGATATGATAATTTATAATAACTTTTTTGATTTTTGGCTAAAACTTCAAGTTGCCAGACGAAACTTAAGAAAGTAAAATAGTTTCGAGAAAATGACCATGAATTTCTTTTTTGTGGAATCAGTCTTAAGTGGATCTCAATTATTGTCCTAAATAATTTTGAGAGTTTTTTTCCCTCTAAATTTATTGTGGTTCTGATTATTTAAAATTTTACCAATGCCTAGCAGACGGTGATTAATAAGAACCCAAAAAAATGAATAACAAAGCCATGTATAATTTGAAATGAAGGCATTTGATGTATTTTATATTGGCCGTAAAAAAATTTAAATAACTACCTACATTTATTTATCCCGACACTTGGCAGCGGTTACATACTGGACAGGAGGCAGATTTCCTACAGTACCTAATTTACATTGGAAGGTATCGTTTGCATTCATGGGACTTACGCTAATTATTGGCTTTATTTTGATAATTTAAATCATTTATTTTATTAGGTATTTTGTATTGGTATTTTTTTATAATAATATAATAAAAATATATAAAATAAATTAAATAGAAATGACAAAATAATTTTTTTAATTAAAGGATAAAATACAGAATAAACGACACAACTAAATACAGAAATAATTAGATTACATTACTAAAAGAACAAAGTGATAATTACATTTTACCCCATGTGGTCTAGCACATTTTCACATTACTTCCCTGACATTTATAAATGTACTCATAAATTCCTTGTGGTTTGGAGTAATGTGTAAAAGTGACGTTTTCCGCTAGACTTAACAGCGCGTAGGCTAAATGTACTAGAGAAACGTGTTTGCACTGGGAGAGTAAGTGATTGGTGCCAAAATTGGGACTTGAATTGACTAATTTACCCTTCCAATCTCTTTCTCTCTTTCCCTTACCCAAGTTTCTGATTCTCCTCTCTCTCTTTCTCTATTTCTCTTACTATCTCTCTCTCTCTCTCTTTCTCTCTCTCTCTCTCTCGTGTAAAATTTGATTCTCTGATTCTTCTCTCTCTCTTTCTCTCTCTCTCTCTCTCTCTCATGTAAAATTTGATTCTCTGACTCCTCTATCTTTTTCTCTATTTCTCTCACTTTCTCTCTTCCTCTCATGTAAAATTTAAATAAAATGTGATGGGAACTAGTTTCTCTCATCTTTTCCCTTCTTCAACACAGCTACGACGGCGAACCAGTTGCCTCGCAGCCAACCGGAGCTCTTGACAAAACCCGATTGGGGAGAAGCCCATGCGTTCCCATCAGCAGACATTCCATCGGAGAAAAGGCATTGGATTTCAGGAGTAGAATTCTGGGGAAAGAAGATGAGCTAGATTGAAGAAGGGTCTTGTATATATATACGGAGAGAGATGTTGGGTATACCTCCTTATTGGAGTGTGGGACCCAATTGGTTTGTTAAAAGAATTCTAATTTAGTTTGGTTTGGGTATAATATATATTATATATATATTATATCTGACATGGATAGGCCCATAAGGGGAACCCGGCTGGTAAAGCCCAGGACAGCTGGAGGCCAACTGAGCATGAAGGGCCAATGATACTCGGACACATGGCAGGTGCAGAACAGGCCACGTCAGCAGACAAAGATCTGCAAAGTTATTGCCACAATACATCACCATTAATGCAGCCCATCACAGCATTTATTACGACAACACCTCCCCGTCGGAACAGCGCCCCTTTACCCTGTACAAGGTAAGCTACAGCACATGCTTTCGGCAAGGGGGGCACGTCGGAAGGGACAGCGAAATGATTACCAAAGGATTTAACCAGGCATCGAAGACAAGAAGAAGGTTAAGTTCTCTATCTCCAATCTCTCTCTACATGCTTCATCTCCTTTCCTATTTGCTAACTTGTTCGTCGGAGGGTTCGCTGGGGGACTACCCCGTTCCCCATTGAACTTACTTGCAGGTCATCTAGTGGGCTCCGCCACTCAGACGTGGGCTCGAGGAGCTTGGATTGGTCCAGCCCATCTACCGGGAATGAATTGTATCATCAATATCTAATTTGTGGAGACCCAATCTAATTTGGTAACAATTAGAATTTTGAGAAGATAATCCAAGATTTAATCATATATATATATATATATATATGTTTCCGTGAGTTAGTGGTGAGAGAGATTGGAAAACCAATTAGGTGGAATTAAATTGGTGATGGTGTGTGTGGCTGCCATACTAATACACTACATCGGTAACAGTGCTTGCAATTGGTGGAGTTATTTCATTCGGTTTGTTGTTGTTTAGAGCATAGTTTGGTTCGTTATTTTGGGTCTTCTACAACTCTGGTTCTGAAGATTTTGATTCTTCTATTTGGTGAGGTCTTTCATCTTGTTTATTTGTGATTATTTGGAATTCACCTAAGGGTGATTTTGTGAGACCATTAGTGTCTCGTTTGTAACCGTTTGGAAACTCTTTGGTTGATAGTAGAATCGGATTTCGATCCCGTGGACGTACCTTACATTGAGGGAACCACGTAAAAATTCTTGCGTTGCCTTTGATTTAATTTTTTCGCATTAGTTTTTATTCCCATTGATTGATTTACTTGTGGGGAATCACATATTTTTCCTAACAACTGGTATCAAAGCTTACGGTTTATTTGGGTTTAATTATTTGTGTAAATCAATGGAGGGGAATGTGGGTTGTATGTCTAGCTTCAATGGAAGCAATTGGGTAACTTGGAAAACTAAAATGGAGGACCTATTATTTTGTAAAGATTTGTATGGACCCATTGAGAGTGATAGTGGCAAACCCGAGAGTATGAAAGATGATGAATGGAATAGGCTTAATCGAAAAGCCGTTGGTGTTATCCGTCAATGGATTGATGACAATGTGTTTCATCATGTTGCTACTGAAACTTCAGCACATGATTTATGGAAAAAATTAGAGGGCCTTTATGATAGGAAATCAGCCACAAATAAAGCTTTTCTGTTTCGTAAGTTGGTTAATTTAAAATATAAAGAGTGCAGCCCTATTTCGGAACATCTGAATGAAATAAAGAGTATTGTTAACCAACTTGCTTCTATGAAAATTGTTTTTGATGATGAGTTGCAGGCTTTGATGCTACTTAGTTCTTTGCCCGAAAGTTGGGAGACTTTGGTTGTGACGGTTAGTAATTCGGCGCCCGATGGGGTTGTCACAATGGGCCAAGTCACTAGTAGCCTGTTGAATGAAGAAACCAGAAGAAAATTAGCGGGTTCCTCTCATTCGGAAGCATTTGTTGCGAGAGGCCGAAGCAAAACAAGGGGGAGGAGTAAGACTCCTCATGGTCGTGATCAAAGCCGTGACAAAACAAAAGATGGTTCTTTTTCAAAGAAAGACATTGAGTGCTATTATTGCCATGAGAAAGGGCACATGAAGTGGGAATGCCGAAAGCTCAAGAACAAGGAGAAAATGCGTGACAAAAGTGTGGATAAGAAGCAAGAAGACATAACGGCAGTTACTACCGATGATCTCATGGTCGTTTGTGAGGATGATTGTATCAATTTTGTGGGCCAAGAGAGCAATTGGGTGATTGATTCCGGTGCTTCTTTTCATGTGACTTCTCGAGTTGATTTCTTCACTACCTACACCGAAGGAGATTATGGTTCTGTTCGAATGGGTAATGAAGGTTTGTCCAAGATTATTGGTATGGGTGATGTTTGCTTGGAAACAAATTTGGGCTGCAAGTTGTTGCTTAAAGATGTGAGGCATGTTCCTGACATTCGCCTCAATTTGATCTCTACTGGGAAGCTAGATGATGAAGGCTTCAACAACAAATTTGGTGATGGAATATGGAAGCTCACAAAGGGTTCTTTGGTGGTGGCTAAGTGCAAGAAGACTCATACACTTTATTCGATGCAAGGAAAAATTTGTAAATGTGTTGTCAATGCACTTGAAGATGATACTTCTACCGAATTGTGGCACAAGCGGCTTGGCCACATGAGTGAAAAGGGGCTGCAAGTATTGTTCAAGAAAGAGCTTCTACCCGGTTTGAAAGGTACACATCTTAAAACTTGTGTTCATTGTTTGGCGGGTAAACAACATAGAGTTTCTTTTCATAAAAATGTTGCTTCTAGAAAAGAAAATGTTTTGGAGTTGATTCATTCAGATGTTTGTGGTCCTTTGAAAGTTAGAACACATAGTGGTGCACTTTATTTTGTTACTTTCATTGATGATTATTCAAGGAAAGTTTGGGCTTTTCTACTAAAAACTAAAGATCAAGTTCTAGAAGTATTTAAGCATTTTCAGGCCATGGTTGAAAGAGAAACAAGGCAGAAATTGAAGTGCATCCGATCAGATAATGGTGGTGAATACATTGGGCCATTTGATGAGTATTGTCGTAGCCAAGGTATTCGGCACCAAAAGACAGTTAAGAAGACTCCTCAACAAAATGGCATTGCCGAGAGGATGAACCGCACCATTATGGAAAGAACAAGGTGTTTGCTTTCACAAGCTAAATTGCCAAGATCCTTTTGGGGTGAGGCATTGAAGACAGCGGTTGACGTGATCAATTTGTTTCCTTCCTATCCTTTGAATTGTGATGTTCCAGAAAGAGTTTGGACCGGTAAAGATGTATCTTATGAACACTTGAGAGTGTTTGGTTGCCGAGCTTTTGTTCACATTCCAAAGGATGAGAGGTCTAAGCTTGATAGTAAGTCAAGACAATGTATTTTTCTTGGCTATGGGCATGATGAATTTGGGTATAGATTGTGGGATCTGGTCAACAAGAAAATCATTCGAAGCTGTGATGTTGTGTTTCTTGAAGACCAAACAATTGAAGACTTTGGCAAAGGTGATCAACCGGAGCCAAAAACTAGTGATCTCATTGACATGGATCCATCTCCTTCATCTTCGGTGGATGATGAAAATGGGGAAAATGTGCAGCCACCTATTGAAGATGTAGAGGATGATGCTAATCCTAATGAAGTTGAGCCAGAAATTGAGGACCACAACTTGAGTTGAGGAAATCAATAAGGGACCGACAACCTTCAAGAAAGTATCCTCCCAATGAGTTTGTGTTGATTTCTGATTAAGGGGAGCCGGAGAGCTACCAAGAAGCAATTGAGCATACAAAGAAAAGTGATTGGAAAAAGGCCATGGAAGAGGAGATGAATTCTTTACTTGAAAATCACACCTATGATTTAGTGAAGTTGCCTAAGGGGAGGAAAATTCTGAAAAATAAGTGGGTTTTCAAATTGAAGAATGATGGCAAGAATCTAAGGTACAAGGCACGTCTTGTTGTGAAAGGCTTTGGGCAAAAGAAAGGTATTGATTTTGATGAAATTTTCTCGCCAGTTGTGAAGATGTCTTCTATTCGGGTTGTACTTGGCATGGCTGCAAGTATGAACCTTGAAGTTGAGCAACTTGATGTGAAGACTGTATTTCTTCATGGTGATCTTGAAGAAGAAATTTACATGGAGCAACCAGAAGGTTTTGTGGAGAAAGGGAAAGAGAAATTTGTTTGCAAATTGAAGAAAAGTTTGTATGGCCTCAAACAAGCCCCGCGGCAATGGTACAAAAAATTTGACTCTTTCATGATGAATAATGGTTTTTCTAAAACCACTTCGGACCACTGTGTGTTTGTGAAAAATTTTCCGGATGGCAAATTTATTATTCTTTTGCTTTATGTTGATGACATGTTAATTGTGGGTCAAGATTCTACCATGATAAACAGGTTGAAATTGGAGTTGAGCAAGTCTTTTGCTATGAAAGATTTGGGACCGGCAAAGAAAATTCTTGGTATGAAAATTGTTCGTGATCGCAAAGAGGGACTGATTTGGTTTTCTCAAGAAAGCTACATTGAGAAAGTTCTTGAGAGGTTCAACATGAATAAAGCAAAGCCGGTTGGTTGTCCACTTGCTGGTCACTTCAAGCTTAGTTCGAATCAATGTCCTACAAGTGAGAAAGACAAGGAAGAGATGCTGAAAGTTCCTTATGCTTCAGCAGTTGGTTCTTTGATGTACGCCATGGTTTGTACAAGACCGGATATTGCTCACGCCGTTGGTGTGGTGAGTCGTTTTCTCTCTAATCCAGGTAAAGAACATTGGGCAGCGGTAAAATGGATTTTAAGGTATCTTCGAGGGACTTCGAAGGTGTGTTTGTGTTTTGGGGATGGTAAGCCGATGCTTGATGGGTTCACAGATTCTGACATGGCTGGTGATGTTGATTCTAGAAAATCTACTTCGGGGTATTTGATGACTTTTGCAAGGGGAGTTGTAGCATGGAAATCTAAATTACAAAAATGTGTTGCTCTCTCAACTACCGAAGCTGAATTTATTGCCATTATGGAAGCTTGCAAAGAAGAGTTATGGTTGAAGAAATTTTTGCAAGAGTTGGGTTTGAAGCAAGAAAAGTATGTGCTTTATTGTGATAGTCAAAGTGCTATTCACTTGAGTAAAAATTCTACCTTTCATTCAAGATCAAAACACATTGATGTAAGATACCATTGGATTCGTGATGTGTTAGACTCGAAATTGTTACAACTCGAAAAGGTTCACACAGATAATAATATCTCGGATATGTTGACAAAGACTTTGTCGAGGGACAAACATTTGAAGTGTCGAACTTTGGCGGGTATAGTTGATGTCTCCACCTAAGTCAGTAGGGGGAGAATTGTTGGGTATACCTCCTTATTGGAGTGTGGGACCCAATTGGTTTGTTAAAAGAATTCTAATTTAGTTTGGTTTGGGTATAATATATATTATATATATATATATTATATCTAATTTGTGGAGACCCAATCTAATTTGGTAACAATTAGGATTTTGAGAAGATAATCCAAGATTTAATCATATATATATATATATATATGTTTCCGTGAGTTAGTGGTGAGAGAGATTGGAAAACCAATTAGGTGGAATTAAATTGGTGATGGTGTGTGCGGCTGCCATACTAATACACTGCATCGGTAACAGTGCTTGTAATTGGTGGAGTTATTTCATTCGGTTTGTTGCTGTTTGGAGCATAGTTTGGTTCGTTATTTTGGGTCTTCTACAACTCTGGTTCTGAAGATTTTGATTCTTCTATTTGGTGAGGTCTTTCATCTTGTTTATTTGTGATTATTTGGAATTCACCTAAGGGTGGTTTTGTGAGACCATTAGTGTCTCGTTTGTAACCGTTTGGAAACTCTTTGGTTGATAGTAGAATCGGATTTCGATCCCGTGGACGTACCTTACATTGAGGGAACCACGTAAAAATTCTTGTGTTGTCTTTGATTTAATTTTTCCACATTAGTTTTTATTCCCATTGATTGATTTACCTGTGGGGAATCACATATTTTCCCTAACAAGAGAAAGAGAGAGAGAGAGAGAGCATTACCTAGATAAGAAATGGAGAAGAGTTGCAGCAAATGGAACAGGTGGCGCTTATACGAAGCCACTCATCAATGCAATTGGCATGGAAGTAGTGGTTGCACTCTGGAACCCATTGTCTTTGGGTAGTAGGACTCTATCATGGGTTGTAGTGGTGATGGTGGTAGTGGTGGTGGTGGTGTGGTTGTAAGGCTCTCCTCTATCGTCTCCATGGTGATGGTAACGGCCACGACCACTTCTGATGGCGCTGAATTTGACTCTAACGTAGGCTTGAGAAACGAACATGAAGGTGGAAATGAGGACAATGAGGCTGACAGAAATGGCAATGCCATAGCCAAGGCCAACCCTAGTGGCGAACTTGGGTGGATCTGCTGTAAACATGAGACGGAGATAGAGAGTCTAGAGAGATCCGGGTATGAGTTGAAAGTGAGAGGAAATGGTTTAAAGTAACTGTGAGAGAGAGAGAGAGAGAGAAAGAGTAATGAAGGGAAGTGGGTACCCGAGTCCGATTCATCAGTGTACCCGGTCTACAACTCCACCACATGCTCATTCATAGAGAGAGTTTAACTGCAAGAAAAATGAAAGTAAAATGGCATTTATAAGAGAATTAAAGAAAAAAATAAGTGTATTCTAGTCTTTTCGTTAATTCTGTCATGTCATGTCCTGTCACTTTTATACATCACTCCAAACCACAAGGAGTTTATGTATACATTTATAAATGTCAAGGAGGTAATGTGAAAACGCGCACAGGAGGTAAAATGTAATTATCCCAAGAATAAATTATTAACATGGATAACTAAAGATTAGAACTCATCAAGGTAAACTAAATTCTGAAAAATTAAAGAATAAATAATAAGAAAAGAAGCAAACTGAAACCTGTGTGATACCACAGTTTCTTTAAAACAAATTCACCGCCTCTTGATAGGTGCTGGAGGTATACCGACATCTGCCTCCCAGGATACGACAGTCGAAACTAGTTAATGCAGAAACACCTTCTGAATAGTTTTGGCGAACTTGACAATGGTTGCATTCTCTCTAACAAGAACCAAAGAAAAGGCAAATAAAAGAAGATAGGAAATCTTTTCTTTGGTGTAAAAAATCATCTCCAACTTTTTATTTCAAAATACCATCTTATTTTCCATCACAAAACCTCTCTAAAAAACAACCTACTAAGTTGGTGGAGAAAGACATCTATTTATACTAGTAAGGGAGAGCCTTAGCCATGAAGGCTAACATTAATGAGGTCATTAAATGTCATCAACTCTAGCCATTAGGGCTAGAGTTACAAATGGCTAGAGTTACAAAGGTTCAAAGCTTCAAAACCATTATATAAATTATAATGTGTATATAATGTATAAGTTTTGAGAATTAAACTAGATGGGTTCACTATAACAAAAGTAACCTATGGTGACGAAAACTAGTGAAGAAAATAAATTTCGTCACTAAATAAGAATAATTCGTGACGAATTTATAAATTTTGTCACATATAATAAAAAAATAAAAACAATAGGTGACGAAATTTCTGTTCGTCAATAAATACTTCCTTTTAGGTGAGAAAAAATTAAATTTTGTCACCAAAAATTTTCCCACTAATTTTTTTGGATGGCGCCAAAATTTTGGGACTTTTGGTGAGAAAAATATTTGTCACTAATCATAAAATTATTTGTGAGAAATATATTTTCATCACCAATAATTTTTAATATTTTTGAGATCTTTTGGTGAGGAAATAATATTGTCACCAAATTTAGGGGAAAAATTTTGATATATTGAGCAGCAATGACAAAAAAAAAAAAAGGCATTAATTTTTTTTTATCCCTTTTCTGTTTATCATCTCTCTCTCTCAAACTGAGGTATTAATTTTTGTTTTCCCTGTTTTCTATTTATCAACGCAATAGGATAATTTTGAATCGGAAAAAGAAAAAAAAAAAAAACTGAATAGGGTAATTTATTTTTGTTTTGCCTCTTTTCTGTTGATCATCTCTCTCTCTCTCTCTCTATCAAGACAGATGCACGCAATACCTCTCCTCTACGCCGTCGCTCTTTGCCCTCGCTACTCCACCTTCAACGCCTACACTACCGTTGGCCCTTGTTGTATTAACAGGGCTCCACTCTTTGCATCAAACCCAGGTTCTTTTTTTTCTATTTTTTTCTTGTATTGCATCGATTTAATTGAGTTTTTTCAAAAAAAATTTGGGTTTTCAATCTTCATAATTTTTGTATCTTATAATCTGGCTTTATTGTTGATTTATCTCCTTTATTGAGCGATTTAAAAGCTTTGATTTATCATTTGGTTTTTGAAGTTTATATGTATTTTTTGGGTTTTTTTTGGTAGTTAATTGTTAGCCATTAATGCTCTACTCAGATTTGAGGAAGAGAACCGAGAGAGAGAGAGAGAGAGAGAGAGAGAGAGAGACTTGAATTTTGCTCTGGTTTCATTCTGTTCTTTGAAGAAGAAGACAGATTTTATCTTGTGTGGGTGTGTTTTTGATACAACTTAGTTAGTTTACCCTCCACCTGAGAAGAAGACCTGCCCTGTGTGGGTGTGGCCTTACTTATGTCTATATCTATCAGAAGCAAGTTTGAATCTTGCTTGCTCTCTGGATATCTATCTGTTTAGGTGGTTTATGATTGTTAGTCGTTGTTGTTGTTGGATATCAATTATGAAGATTAACAACTCTTTTAGATATGTGCTCTGTTGTCTTTAGTGTCTCTTATGTGATTTGGCGGAATTGTTGTTAGTGTATTGGTTGTTTTTTTTTTTTTTTTGTCTGAATTTCTCTTGTAAATCTTTTTATTGTGAATATATATATACAAGCGAGCACTGTGTAAAAAATGATAACAGTCCAACCCTGATAAATATTTTCCCTTAGGATTGCTAACTTATCTCTCTCTCTCTCTCTCTCTCTTTTATATAGTTTAATTGTTTTTATTTATGGGTAAAAATATTTAAAAGATAAGAAGATGATATAATAAGCCCAGAAATAACCCCCAAAAAAAAGAAAAAACAAAAGTAAAAACGAACATTCTAAGAAGAGAATAAAGAAAACAAAGGATAGAACTTGGAACCAGTAAGTATAATATTAAAGAAAGTAGGAGATTGGTTAGGTTGGAATCATAAGAAATTGGTTAGGAAATTGTACTCACTTTCTCTAACAAAATCAAGTGCTATTCATCAGTCATCTCCTATTGGCCTAGCACATGTTTATGCCCTTATTCTGTTGTTCTTTCTTGTCTCACATTTTCACATAATTTTGTCTTGCACGTTCAAATGTGAGTCATACCTATCTTTTGGCCTTACATGTGTTCAAGCACCCTATTCTATCTTCTCTGCTCGTGTCTCTTGTCACTTTGGTGGACATGCATGCTTCGTATCACATTCTTGACCCAAGTGCTATCTTGTCCCTTGCTTGCTTGACTTGGCATGCATTCATGACTAATTTCACATTATTATATGAAATGTGGATACTAACATGAGTGCTATGTTTTGACACATACACGAGGTGTCTTACGTGGCAGCTCTCCGCTTGTAGATAGGATGACACTTATATTTGTTGCCCTTGGTAATATTCTGCACATCTAACATGTAATTTTATTTTCCCTTATAAGAGATTCTTTTGAAGACCCTTAGTGAGTGAATGTGGAAAAATAGTTTTCTTTAAAAAAAAATGTTGTTTTTATGTGCATCAGTAAGTAGTTGAAGATCAACCCCTTTATGCTTTGTCACATTGTAGTAGTGTATGTGTATCTGAATTATGATGTTCAATGTCGTTCGCTTCAGTGTGGCGATCCCCTTGCAATGCACACGTGTATGGTTACCTTTGTTTAATTGGGCACTATGCATTGTTTGGGTTAAGTTTAGGTACTGCATTTTTTTATTTTATTTTTTGCTATGTGGAATGAGTTCATGAATTTAAATAAGATGTATGATAATATAGATGTAAGTAAACCTAAACTGGTAATGATTTCTTCTTCTTTCTTCTTTATTTTACTCTCTAATAAGTAAAATTTTATTGAGAAAAGCATCAAGAGGGGATGCTACCCATATCAAAAAACCTCTCACATATTTAAGACCACCAAACTGCTTGGATGAATGGTCATCAACATATTGTCCTAGTAGTTCTTTTTTTTTTTTTTTTTTTTTAAATCAGAAATATGAGGTTTTTTTTACAAGATATGTTATAGGTCAAAGCAGGCAAAGCCATCCTTCCCCCCATTTTTTAGAACAGTTTTCCCTTAAATTTAACACTTTCCCATTAGTCTGATCCAATAATTCTAGGGTTTTGGATAAATGACTGTTTCCGTAGAATGGCGCTATACATTCGGAGGTTGTGATTGCAGCATTCGAATTCATGGATTAGGGGTATAATCACATATCTTCAACATATTCCAAAAATTAACTATTCGGTTATTTAGGCTAGTGCATGCATTGGTCACACCATGCTAGACCATTCATGTCAAAGAAAAGACTTGTATGATTCATGTAAAATTGTTAAATCTTTTTTTTTTTTTTTGGACTACTCTAGCCTTTGTTCAAAGACTGGTTTTGTGCTTTTTTCATTGCTTCAAAGGATTGGTTTGGATGCTGTGTTGGGTTTGTATTCAGTCATATTTCGCTGCTGGTATTCATCCCTTCGTGTCATCCATTTCTGGTGAGCTTTTTCTTCTTCTTGTTGTAAATTGTTATTCTTCACAATCTAGGTTGTACAACCTTGACAATGTAGCTTAATTTTCCTTATATATAGAAATCTCATCCAGATTAAATATTGAAGGATTTTGGACTACATCTATGTCATTTGTCACTGAACTTTTCAGATGATTTCTACACTTCCTGATAGAAAACTGATGCCTGATGATGAACTTGAAGTTATTGATTCCACATGGAACATTTATATACTCCAACATTGTAGTATATAAATATCTAGATTAATTTCTCACCCAAGTAATAATGCCACCAAAATTGTCATTTTTTCGGTCTCATTCAGTTGTCACCGTGCTCGTGAACTCTATTTCCACTACAGAGGTTCATATTGTGAAATATTGGAATTGCTTCATTTTTTAGTTATTTCACTAATTATTCGTCTAGATTCCAGAGTTTCTACCCATGTTTGATGAACACTATTATTTGATTCAGTCTAATTAGTTGGGAGATTCCTCTTTAATTCCCTTTCACCTGATTCAGAAGACTTTATTGAGTTTGAGGAACATATGAGTTTGGTCTTTACAATTCATGTATGAGTTTGGTTGAGCTTGTATCTGGATTAGGTGTACTGCCAGAAAAAGGTCCTATATGGCATAGTTAAGAAGGGTTAAGATTGAATAAATCTAAGAGTCAGTGAAATCTTTGAAATGTTAGTGTGTTAAACATTCATTGGTCTGCAGGTTGCAACATCTTTGTCATGTTTCAAGGACTAGTGAAATTTGTCTAGGCATGAAGGCACTTCATTATTTGAGACATAACACTAACTCTTAGATTTATTCAATCTTAACCCTTCTCAACTATGCCACATAGTACATTTTAAAGCTTCTTCAAAGGGGATCATGTACTCTGTCATGGACTTAATTAACAATCTGGATCAGATTAAAGACTGCAGTTGAGGACTGCTAGCTGGTTTGGTACCTTGGCCTGCCACCATCTGGTGAGTATGGTCTGATGTCATCTAGTCTGTAATCTGCTGTGATTTGGTCTGTCTTTTGCTGCCTAATTTTGAAGTCTTTTGTTATCTGTTGTGATCTGTTGTGGTTGCTGTTTTGGTGTTTTTGGTGGCCTTTTGGAGTCTGTTGTGGTCGCTATTTTGCTGTCTTGGGCAACACTTGCTTCAGTTGTGGCTTTGTTACACTGGTGGATGGGTTTCAAAATATTGTTTTGTATCATACTAGTTTTAGTCGTAATCAAATGGACACAATGATCATAACGAAACACCAATCACCAATCACCAATCGAACCATAATAAAAAAAATCTGTCTTGGTGTAATGTTATAACTAAGTAATAAACATCCAAATGAGTAATAAATAACATTCTAATCATAATGAACACCACTGTTTTTCGGAGTACCTATGCTTCATGGATACCCAATTACTCCAAAAAAAAAAAAAATCTCCAATTACTCCTTCACTATAACTGGCAGAAGCTAATAATCAACTATGGCAGGATGGTTCCCTCCAATATGCTTGCATGGTCTAGTTAGGAAAAGGATTGTTTTACTTTTCGATTTTCATATTATACTCCCATCTACCTTTTTTTTTTTTTTTTTTTGGAGGGGGGGGGGGGCTTTTTGTTTACCTATTTGAGGTTGCTTATTTTTCAGGTTGTTTACTGTTTATGAAAAGTTAATTTAGTTTCAGTGATATTATCTTATTATGCTCTTAGTTAATATGTTTTTCAAGGTTTAGTTGCTTCAATGAATCTCGAATGTATTTAAATAAAGGAGGAATTTCAAAAAAGTGGAAGGTAGAAAAAATAATTTCAAAATTATGGTAGTACAAGTTTTTGTTGCTTAAATTTATGCATGAATCACTTGTACTTGCATTATTTTGAAATTATTTTGTTTACACCACTTTTTTGAAATTCTCCCTTAAAAAAATGGCTTGTTTCTTTTTTGTTTAATTTTTTTCTCATTTTTGCATTAATTAAACAAGGGATGCTTTATACATATGTAAATGTGTATATTTTTTCTGCAGTTATTTTCTTGAGTTTTTGGGCTGAGGTGCACTATAACTCAAGATATCCAGAAGGAGGTAAGCATCCAAATCTTTCCTATTCTAACATTATTCCATCCATATGCTTATTGTTAAATAAGAAGGGAAAAAAAAAATCGATTCTGTAATTTAACTTTCTGCGACAGGTTGGTTTTCAAATTACTAAATTGTTAAGTCTGGGATTAAACTTGAGTCTACTGAAGTTTAGAACAAACTCTAGTATTGTACATTCTTTATGATAATATATTTGCAAGTTGCAATGAAGTACGAAGAAAAGCTGAAAAAGAAGGAATATGGAAAAGAAGATGAAGAGCAAATTTTATGGCCACGATAGTTTATCACCCTATAAATCTAATTGTTCAATGTTTTTTTAAAAAAAATCTAAAACAAATATATATATACATGTGGAATACAATGCTATCATATGTAACCATTTATTTGTTAAAGTTTGAGGGAACATTAGTAGTAGTAGTTTTTAGTACAACCTTGGTTGGTGTCATCTTTGAAAAGTAGTTTTGTCATTGTTCATTGGAAATTTCCTCTCAACTAATGTAGTAATAAGGATAAATTGTAGTGACTCCCCTAATGGTGGTTAGTATATACTAGTTAAAGCAGAGCAGTTTCACTAATTATTAACTAAGATTTAACAAGTTTGAAGATGTATTTAATGAAAATAAATTCATTAGTTACTTCTTACTTAGATGACCCTTGTTAAAATACACAGTAACCTAAGTAGAGACAAAACAATGTGTATACTTTTTTGTGTATTTTTGCTAGACAGTGTTGGAGTTGCTCTAAGTTAGTGATGTGATTAATAAGAGCTTGCCATGAACAAAGGAACTTATGCTTGTTAAGCTAGACTTATTGTGTACACAATTTGTAGTGACATGGATAGAGAGATCTACACAATGTAGTTGATAATATATTAATGTTTTTTTTTCTTTATTTTCCTTGCAGATTGGTTTTTGATGACGTTTGGAAAGCATACTTGCAAATGAAGATCAAGTGTTGAATTTTTTTTTCCTAAACTGATACTTAGTTTTAGTTGCAAATCAAGATCGAGTGTTGATTTTTTTTGTAGGCTTCATGTTAGTTCATTTTGGGATTTGCTTTGATGGTTGTTTTTGTTATACTTAATGGATTATTATTTAATTTGTTTGATGGATATATTTTGATTTATAATATAAATTGTTTAGTGAATTTTTTGTGTGGAGGTGTATAATAGCTAATGGATTTTTTAGTACATTTAAAAGGCTATTGAGATATGAGCAGGGATATTTGTGAAATAATATTTAAATTGAAATATAAAATATGGGACAAGTTTAGTGACGAATTTTTTTCGTCATTTGTACTTGTTATTATAACAAAGTGATTATTCGTCGTTAACAAATATTTTTTGTGACAAAATTTATTATAGTTTATATATGAAAGTTTTCATTGATTTTGTTGTTTGGTGACTAAAAATTTCGTCACGTATATATATTTTTGCCATGAAATATATTTTGTCACTCATGTATGACGTTTGGAGACGAAAAATTTCGTCAACTTTACATCTTACCGTGACGAAATTATTTCGTCATCAATGATCAATATGTGTGACAAATTTATTCGTCAACTAAAGTTATAAATGTGGTACTGAATAACTATTTGGTGACGAAAATGAGGTTTTTTGGTGACAAAATGTTGTTTTATTGGTGACAAAAAGTTTCGTCATTGAAGTAATCTCATTGGTGACGAAATTATTTTTCGTCACGATGTTTTTTAGTGACAAACATTCAATAACGAAACCGGTGACGAAAATATTTCCTCACAAATATCTGTAGTGACGAAATTAGCTCTTTGGAGACAAAAAAAATTCGTCATTCAAGACCCAACTTGTTGTAGTGGTTGCAAAATAGATATGGTTGTTGGGTCACAACTTGATCCAAGCTCAATCTCAAACACATGTACAAACTAAACCCAGCACAGCTCAACCCAAAACTTAAGACTAAGTCCAAGTCCAAATCTAAGACCAAACCCAGCACATGCACAAGTACAAGTCTAGGCCTAGTCCAAACCAAGACTCACTTTATGGGACAATTCTCATTCACAACTCAATGATTTGAGCTCATTATTTTTGTATTACAATCTTCTCACTTAAGATAATACAAAACTACTCAAACCTACCTCAACTGGCAGTTGGGTTCCATTTTAAATTCGAATTAAAGTTGCTGAAAACCCATTATTTTCCAACATTTCGTATATTTTATTCACAAAAAAAATTAAGTCGATCCGATAATCATAACATTTTCAATTTATTGAGTTTGTCACAAAAAATGAATAGTTTATTTTTAAAAATATAACTGTCATATTTTGTTGTAACAAGCGCAATAAATTGAATAAATTACGATTATGAGATCGATTTAATTTTTTTTTCTTAAATGAAATATACAAAATATTCAACAAAATAAACTATTCAAATCATTAAAACGAAACCTGTAATGAATCCCATGAATCTAAACAATATTCTTTAGTTTAAATTACGGATTGAAAGAACCCCTCCTATTAGAAAATGCATAACATATTTACAAATATAAGAGAATATACACCATGATATGTGCATGAGAACGCACACAGTATTAAGGGTGTGAAATCATTACAAAAGACACATTTCAAATGGCAACATGATGACAATGCTTGTCATTCGAACTGTTGTTTGCTCTCCGTTGAAGGTTGAATTAATGGAATCCAATGAAAGTCCTCACACTAAAACAAAAAAAAAAAACTTTGAATTTATTACGGTGGGAAGATATGTTAGACAAACATTAATATTAGGATAGTTTATTTAGGGATGATAAAAATTGGAAAGGTATTGACATGGTGGAGTCGATTGGAAAATATTTTAATATGAAATTAAGGTGAGATTTAATTGTCGATTGAGATGGGTTTAAGTAGGTTTATATTTTTTTAAGTGAGAATGTTGCATCGCAAAAACATTGAGTCAAAAACATTAAATATTGAATAAGAAATTATCTCATAAAATTGACGTCATGAAAGAGGTTATGGAGAAGGTGAAAAGTCACATATCCCATAGTGATTAGAGATAAAAACATTAATATATATTTATATCTTTTGTTTTCAAGAAGGATGTGACCCCTTTAGGCATTCAAAATTTTCAAATGAATGAAATTATGAATGTGTGAAAAATAGGCTTAGTTCAATACTATGAACCAAGTTTGTTAGCCAAAAAGTTGCCATACTTGCGCGTCGCCCCTCCCGGACAGAACTTTTGAATTCTTCAATTGCAGCATTATATATAACTAGTAGATATTCGTTTAATTTTTTTTTTAAAAAGAAAATTTAATTAAATGGAGTATATACATATATATAAAATATTAGAAATAAGGGTCTATTACACTTTATATCTCTAAATTATTATTAAATTGTCTACTTAATCCCTAAATTATCGATTGAGTTTACTAAGTTCTTGAAATACATAAATCAAAGTTTATTTAGTTCCTTAACTATCGATTGAATCTATTAAGTACCTAAAATATTTAATTCAAACATATTTAATCTCTCAAAAGATGACAAAAATAAAATATAAACCCATAAGTATTATAAATTAGTAAAAGACTCCATCGAGTTAAAATTTAATTTTAATTTTTTTTTAAAGTTTTGTTGTCTTTGAAAAATGGGCGTACGTCATTATAGTAAATTTCCTTTATAAGGGTAAAGGTAATCACACACACACACATATATATATACATTATTAAAAGTAAATTTTTTTTTCTTTTCATACTTAGGTGACGCATTATAAGGACTTACTTTTTTTCTAAGAGAGCCACGTCAGCATATATTTTTCTGAATTACATATATAGTTCTACACAAACCCAAACCTAATTTAAATTATATTAATTTCAACTATTTTATATGGGCTTAATTTGATAAATATTTATTTTCTATATATTTTTATCATAAATTGAGATAATCCACCAACCTAACACCAACTTTGCGTTTTACGTTTTTCTTCTTAATTCTTTCAATAGTATTAAGATTTTTTTAATGCTAAATTGCCTTCTTCTTTTTTTTCCCTTATTTTTCTGTGCATTATTCTATACCCAATACCGATTCTATATTATGAATTCGTCGTTTAAATTTTATAGTGATTCTATATATAAAATTATACTTTCTTTTCTACATTATTTTATATTATCACAACTCACAGGAGGAAAAATCTGCACAACAATGATATTCTAAACGAACCTCTAAGGTTTGGATTTACTGCTTGGGTTACTTTTTTAATTGTTGAACCGTAAATTCTTTTATGTTTCGACATCATATTATAGATGATTAATGACTTCACACACTGAGATGTATCTATCGTTTGGATATTTTCATTATTTTTTTTTTATTTTTAGGTTTATATGTTGTTATGTGATTCTTTTTGATTAATCATTGTTGAATTTCTTTTATATAATCGATATTTTAATTTAATTAAGAGTGTTTATTTTATAATTTAATATATATATATATATATATATCATATAAATTATTATATGATAATCCAATTATAACATATTTATGTTTAACTTTTTAAATTGTCACGCCCCGAAATAAATATAATAATCCATCCAACAATAATAATAAAGTAATTATCTTCCATTAGCTTCCAATTAAGTTTTACAAAAGAGTAACATATGATGATATACATTTATAAGTCTAACCCTAAATCTATAGCATATGTTACACAATAAACAAATAGGATATAAATTAAACAAATAAGAAGTGCCCTAAAGGCTTACAACTTTCCAAGATGATACTTGGTTATAACAAAAGTGGATTTAAGTCCAATATAATTAAAGGCCTTTGGCCTGTGCAAAACATATACAAAAAATAAACAAAATGAAGCTCTTGCTCCAAGCCCTCCCAAGCTATGGCCTTGACAGAGACATGTCATCAGCACTTGAAATGTTTTTCCCACATAGGGTGAGCCAAAGCTCAGTAGAAATAATCCAACATAGTATATGAATCTTAACAAAGATATAAGGTAAATGCATGTACAATGCTTGTACCAAAACATTTTATATCTTTTTCCCAAAACCATGTGTTGCTGGTTTTTCGTGCTCCTCGGAGGGGTTTAGTCTCTTCGAATACGATAGTCCTATAGTTTGGACTCCTGTGATTCTGAATATGATTTCACAAGTGTAATGTGAAACAGAAAAACACAAATGAGAGTCCAAATCCGGCAAATCTTTGAGAAATCGATTTACAATTAGAAATGTCAAAAATGAACTGCATTGCCAGATTTCAGAGTCGCCACTTAAATATTTTTTTTGGAAAATTTAGGAAACCCGGGACTCGTGCCAAAGGCCATTTGTCCGTCATAACCAAAGTGTCTCGGTTCGGGAACTTAGGTATGAGAGGGGAAGGTTATGAACTGAGTACCTCACTTACCTGATCAAAGATCGGTCTCTACTAATCATGATGTGATTTTTATATACAGTATATGCTCTTGTGCTATTTTATTAATGCTAATCATTACTATGTGAGACATACAAGTATAGACTAAGTCACTCATTTTGGAATGCTTTGATTTCATGCTTTGTTTGAAAAGAGTGTTGAATATGTGCTACTTGAAAAAGTAAGCTCATATATGCATTAATCAAATCATCTCAATTTACGCGAACTAGCTTTCATCCACCGACATTCAAAAGATATATCAAATAAGCACTTAGCCTCATGGTAAATATGCTTAATATAGCAACACAAACATACATGCAATATGTTAAAGCAAAAATACTCACCTAGTACTCAGCCGAGGCAAGCCAAAATAGAAGAAATAGTTAGAAAAATGCATACTCTAATATGCAAGTGACTAATGCAACATATACAAAATGCAACTATTAGGTTCAGTTTATTAACATGACACATGGTTCAACCCAAAGCATGCGATAGCGCACGTATTCAAGTAAGCAAGAAATGACAACAATATTAGAATGATGAACTGAACCTAATACATGCAAAAAATGGATATTTACACATGGTAATGATATGAAACCAAAATATGATGAGGGTTGAGAGACATACACAATATTACAAGTGTGCCCTCATACAAGAGGGTCCGAATGAATATCCTATTTTGCTAAATATTACAATACCAAATAAATGAGTAAGCTAAATTAACTAATTATTACAAATCCGAATTAAGCTAACTAATTAACTACAACACATTAATATTACAGCACCAAATTAATGGGACGGGAGACGAGGAGCCACAAGTGCATAATCGAGAACATCCTCCCAAAAACCTCTCTACTTTGCTGTTAGAATCTGTTCTGTTCGTAATCAAAAAATTATTCTGTTTTGGCCTCAAATTCTGCTCTGTTCTGCCACAAAAATGCCACTACCTGTACAGAAAAATGTGGTCAACTGAACAAAAAGAAGGCAGGCTGGCCATTGTTTTGGAGATTATCCTGCTGTAACAAATCTGAAATAGAGCAAAAACAGAATGCTTCCAAGAGATGTTTATTCTCTCTGCCATTCCCTATCATGAAGATGGTCAAGAGAGGAGTACATTCGGTTCGCAAATCATCAATATTCGCACGTTGGTTGCGTGATGATTTTAGAACCGATAGGATAAAGGCTCAATAAAAAAAATAAAAGACCAACAATACCTCCTCCCTATCATGGAGTTATCTCAAGGGAAGTGGTAGACACTGATTCTTGAATCACTAAACATCACTACAAAGTATGTAGTGAATCAAGACTTAATAGATTCAATATAACGTCCGATTGAACCTAACTCAATTTTATTACCCTTTTTTTTTAACCTTTTTTACTCCAATTTTATTAGCCTTTTTTGTATTACCTTGTCATTTTCTTATCTTTTCTTCATTTTGTCCAAGAGTGATAATTACGTCCACTAAGTGCAAAAAACGATAAAGAGAAGTGTCAAATAAGAAGTTGTGCTTAATATGACAAAGATGTAATGCCTTGGTAATGAACCTCCGAAGAGATTAAATTATTATGTATGGAAAGTCTCCTTCTCGTGCCTTAAGCAACAACTTAGTGTTTGAGATAACTCTTAATCAAAGAAAGCAAAGAAATGAGGGAGGTTCAGAGATGATTATTACAAGTGTGAATATTTACATGAAAACTATGTAAAGAAAGCTATCAACTCAAATAGATTGGTGTCTATGGCCTAAACAACCAAATCTATGAGGACTTACAAAAATACAAGCATAGTATTCAAAGCACAAACTAAATAAACACACTAAACAGTCCCTAAATAGCACAAAACAATGCTGAAATCAGTTTGAAAAGAGTGGAAAATATAGACCAAAATGGAAGAGAACAAAGCTAGGAAACAAGTCTAAGGAAGGGTGGCTAACCCCTCCACTTTTTGGACCTTTAAATTATATATTTTAGCCTCTAAAAACTCTGAAAAATAGTAGCTAAAAGCAAAGAAATAAGTGGAAAAACAAGGATATAAGCTATAGGATAAGGTTCAAGAAAGGGTAGTTAACCCCTCCACCTTTGGTAGCTTTTTAATCACAAGTTTGTGTACTTAAAATCAGTCCAAAACAGTGTATAAACAACAAGAAAAAGAAAGGAAAAGAGTAGTATAAACAAAGCAAAAGATGACAAAGGTTATACCTCTTGAAGAGAGGATACTCTTTTGTTCACACACCACAAGTTGAATCCTCTCATAAGCTGAAATTTGGGTTCAATAATCTCAGCAAGAAGCCTAAAAGTTTTGGTTTAGGAAGTGTATATATAGTATATGTATATTGCAAGAGAGAGAGGTAGTGTGTTGAACAAGTTTTGGCTTTTGGAAAAATTTTCTAACCCTAAACCATGAGATGTGGCATATATTTATAGAAGAAAGCCTTCTCACGTTGAAAATATATGGAATAAACCAATTAGTACAAGACATGTACATAGGGATAGTTGGTAGTAGAAAGTATCTGTTTATTGGGAAACATGGTCGGCCGGCCATGAAGGTGGACGGCCGGCCAACCAAAAATGGCCTCCGGCCATTTCTCGGCCAACAGGTCTCTAAGTGGTCAGGTTAGAAAAAAATAAGTTTTGGTCCAAAGAGGGTGCAAGGTTTAGGCTCTGAAGCTAAAAAACTGAAGCCTTTTGCTGAAGAAATTGAATGATTTGGACAGTATAACGATTCATCATTGAGTGTTCAACATGATGCAAAGTCTTAAGGGCGGTCAAAAATGGGGTGTCTACACTATGCAATGCCACGTTAATGTCATAATTCATAAATCATTTCATTTATAATAGAAAACAGGGTAGTGAATCACACTTTGGGAATCTCAAAACAAATATAACCTTTCATGGAAATTGCGTCTGCTGGAAACCGTAAACCGGCACCCATGTAAACATAGGCTATGCAAGCACTACTATTCTCATTTCACGGAAATTTCATCCGTGGGATCGACACCCATGTATATGCGCGATTTTTAGGACTTTCACCATGGACACTCAGGCCAGCTTATTTCAACAAGACACCATTTACTTCCTAAATTCACCAATTTTTCTCAAAATGGTAAACATTTCCAATGTATAAATAAAGATAATGCTCGATGCAAATGAATGAGAAAATTAGTGTCAATTCTCCTAATTCTTATGCAATTTCTATAACAATCATAGCTATCCTAAACCGATAACCCAAAACAGATATTTCTAAACAAATAGACAATTATCAATAAGGATAAACTTTTCGAATTTCAAGATATGAGTGATAATATATATCCAACCCCACCATCCTAATTAATATCAATCCAATTTCTCAATTTCAACATCAATTCCATTATTCATACAAAATCTATATTTGAGATATTTAGGACCAAAACCTCTTTCCTCTTTATGAATCGATCCCAAGAATAAAACACACTTTTTTATCACCACTCATTCTCATTTGCAATTCCAAAACCATTTTCAAGAAACCATTTGAAAACCCCTCTTTTGATTTTTTTACCCAAAACCCTAGATTTGTTTCAAAATTTCCCAAAATCACAATATTGTTTAGAAATAGCAAATAACTAAGTTAAAACTCATAGAAAGTGCGAAGAATCCCTACCTCAAGCTTTAGAAGACAAGAGAGAGAGAAAGAGAGTGAAAAACTCAAAGACGCCAAAAATCAACTTTGCTCCGATTAGAACGAAGCCTTCATCGAGCTCTACCTTTTTAACAAAGGGACACAGGCAAAAAGGTCGATGGATCTAGGTGTATTTGAGTGAAATTAATGAGTTTTAGAGAGAGAGTGAAAGAACATAGGATTTTGAAATGTTAAGAGAGAGAAAGAGAGGTGAAAAAGTGACTCAGAAAAGTGACTTTACGAATTGATATACGCGTAAGTCGCTCGAGCGCAAGATGTGTCGCTCGAGTGTCCAAACACAAAAGATGTGACTGCTCGAGCGAAGAAGTTTGTCGCTCGAGTGAAGATTACAAACACCCAGAAGTTTTGCAAACAGAAGACCCACATTTGAGCACAAGAAGTACTGCTCGAGCGAGCATAGCTCGAGCGCAAGAAAGATCGCTCAAGCGAAGAATACCAACTTCTAGTATTTTTGCAGACTTGCAAAAGTACTGGAAGTTCACAAAGACTGCTCGAGCGCAAGAAGTGTCACTCAAGCAAAGAAGCCAAAATCTAGGTACCAACCTGTAACGCCCCAACGCTTCACATGTCATCGATATTATCCGCTTTGGGCCACGCCTGCACGGATTTATTCTTTTTAGTGGTCACCCATTTCAAAACTACTCTAGCCTGAGTATGCTTAACTGGGGAATTCTGCTAGGGCTTTCACCACTCGAGAAAAGGCCTTGATGTTATATAAGGGCCCAGGTTTTTACTTTTATAGCCCAAGAACTCTCCTTCCATTCCTGATGTAGGTCACCAGGACGTTATAATCTACCCCCCTTAGGGTTGCACGTCTCCGTGCAGTAGCCTGCCAGCTCGCAAGCCTGCCTACATGCACCAAGAGATGCCAAAGGCCTACACTCACACTCCGGAGAGTCTCGGTATCCCATATCAAAAATGGAAGGGGAGTTTCTGGGCTATAAAAGTAAAAACTTGTACCCTTATATAGTATCGAGGCATTTTCCTGAGTGGTGAAATCCCTAGCAGAACTCCCCAGTTAAGCGTGCTTAGGCTGGAGTAGTTTTGGGATGGGTGACCTACTGGGAAGAACAAATCTGTGCGGGCGTGGCCCAAAGCGGACAATATCGATGACATATGAAAGGTTAGGGCGTTGCAAATGGTATCAGAGCCGACTCTCTAGAGTACTGAGTGTGGGCCCCTAGCATCTCTCAGTGCATGTGGGCGAGCTTGCGAGCTGGCAGACTACTGCACGGGGACGTGCAGCCCTAAGGAGGGTAGATTGTAAGGTTCTGATGTCCCACATCGGGAATGAAAGGGGAGTTCTTGGGCTATAAAAGTAAAAACCTAGACCCTTACATAGCATCGAGACCTTTTTCCGGGTGGTGAGATCCCTAGCAGAATTCCCCAATTAAGCGTGTTTAGGCTAGAGTAGTTCTGGGATAGGTGACCCACCAGGAAGAACAAATCCGTGTAGGTGTGGTCCAAAGCGGACAATATCGATACGTGTGAAGGGTTGGGGCGTTACACAATCATTTTGAAAAACTAACTCTCAACCTGTTCTAAACGCAACCAAAACACAACGATAACCAAACTTAATGAAGCGTAAGATGAAATAGGACATGAACAATCGTATATAACAATAGAACTAGGATCCAAAATATCTAATGGGTTGAGTCTAAACCAGAATCACTACATAAATAATTTTTATATAATTACTATTTCTATATACTTTTATTTTGGGTAAATTACACTCACCTCTCCTGAGGTTTCTAACAAATACAGGGACCACCCCTGTAGTTTGAATAATTACATAAACCTCCCTTACTTTAACGAACAATGTCAAGATTCCCTTATATTTGAACCTTCGTTACCTGTGATAGCAGAACTTGCTGATGTCATCACCAATAAATCCAAAAATACCAATAATGCCCCAAGGGCTGTTGGACAATTATTAACATATTTTTTAGGATAAATTACACTTACCTCCCCTGAGGTTTCTGGGGTAAATATTACACATTTTTTCTTACTTGTGCTATACAATAACAAAATTTTAGAATGATATAATAATTGTAACATCAGTAAATAAGAAAATTTTATAAATTTTAGGATAAATTATACTAACTACTCTTGAGATTTGGAGAATGCAATAAGCTTCACAAACTTGGTACAATTACATTATATTGCCATAATATTTTAATTTAGATAACACTTAATTTTTTTCCCCTAATAATTCGTTAGTCATATATAGAGAAAAAAAAAGATGTTGTCATTTATTTTAGTGTTTACACGCTATATGCATTACTTTTTTTTATCAATTTAATCTTACTAAATAGGAGATTTATGTAATTATGTCAAATTTATAAAATTTATATTTCCTCTCCTAATAACAGGAGATTTATGTAATTATGTCAAATTTATAAAATTTATATTTTTCCCCTAATTCTTAGAAGTAGTCAGTGTAATTTATCTTAAAATTTATTCTTATTTCTTTTATAGTATTACTCCAATCAAAATTTCAGTTTACAGTGAGGTGAACAATAGACGTATAAACAATTAATTAGCTAAACAATAACAAAGAAACATGTTTGGTTCTCTTTTGGAATCACAATTCCAATTAAAAAATTTCAAAAATCTTTTCAAAACTCATAACCAAATACATAACTCAAAACTACTCAAAACTCAATTCAAAAATGATTTTCAAAACTCATAACCAAACACACAACTCAAAACTCATTTCAAAACTCATTTCAAAACTCAAACCAAACTCTTTTCAAAACTCTATTTTAAAAGAGAAAATTTTAAAAAGTATTTTTTATTTTATTTTTTTTAATTATTTTTAGAATTATGATTTGAATGTGAAGTCGTGTTTTGAGTTATCAGTTTTAAATTGAGTTTTGAAAAGAGAAAAATTTGTTTAGTTATAAATTTTGAAAAGAGTTTTGAGTTCTATTTTGAAATTTTTTGGATTAATATTTTTAATATTTAAAAAAAATTCTTAATTTTAATTTTTTAGGATAAATATTTTATATTTTAAATATTTATTTATTTATTTTAATATGCACTATATTTCATATATTTATGTGTTGTATTTTTTAAAATATTTTAATTATAATTTTTAAATTTTAAAAAATTTAAATTTTTTTATTTTAAATATATAATTTTTATTTTAAATAATTTTTTTTTCAACTATTTTATTTTATTTTATAAATATTTTTAAATATTTTAATTTTTTTGGTTATATGTTTGGTTATGATTTGAGCGAAGAGTTTTGAAAGTAGAGTTTTAAGTTATGTGTTTGGTGATGAGTTTTGAAAATAATTTTTGAATTGAGTTTTAAGTTATGTGTTTAGTTATGATTTGAGTGTGGAGCTGTGTTTCAAGTTAAAAATATTAAAATTAAATGAATTAAAAAAATTACAAAATAAAATAAAATAAAATATTTAAAATAAACTTTAAATAAAAATCATATATTTAAAATAAAAAATATATAATTTTCTTAAATATTTTTTAATATTTAAAAAAAATAAATCTGCAAAAGCAAGGATAATAAATCCTAAAAAAAATTCATAATTTAATTATGTGTGACGTAAACAAAGGAGAGGTCCTTGACGGAATATATGCAAGGATAATAAGGTCATTTAATATATATAAGTAACATTATTTGTTGCAATCTGACGGAAGGGAGAATCTTGACAATGTCAGTTAAAGTAAGGGAGGTTTGTGTAATTATTCAAATCACAGGGGAGGTTCCTGCATTTGTCAGAAATCTCTTGGGAGGTGAGTGTAATTTACTCTTTTATTTTTCGAATGAATATTAAAGAAAATTAAATAGTTAGAATTACTTTTAATTTTATATTACTAATTTTTTTTTTATAATTTAACTATTATTTTTAATAACAAAATGATTATTTATTTTACTATTTTATAATTTAATATATATCATACAGAATTATTGTCTGATAATTACAGTTTTATAATACGATAGAACTAAATTTATCAAAATACACAAATAATTTAACTAAAATTAATATATATATAAGTATTCTAGTAACAGTTTCATAGACGATAGCGCCAATATTATCAAAATAAATAATTAAAATCATACTTTAAAATTATTATTTTATAACACACATTGTACCGTCAAATATTTTTTGAAAAAAAAATAGCACGTGCATTGCACGGGTCAACTACCAGTATTATTAAAAGTAGTGCTTTTCTCATGTTTATGTGGCACGTTATAAGGGTTTATTTTTTTCTAAGAGAGCCACGTCAGCATGTATTTTCTTAATTACATATAGAGTTCTACACAAACCTAAACATAATTTAAATTATATTAACTTTATCTATTTTATATGGTTTTTATTTGACAAATATTTCTTTTCCATATATTTTTTTATCGTAAATTGAGATAATCTACAAACCCAATACAAATTTTACGTTTCATGTTTTTCTTTTTAATTTTTTCAAGGGTATTATGATTTTTTTTTAATACTAAATTGCCTTTTTTTTTTCCCCCCGTGTATTATTCTATACCCAATACTAATTATACATTATTCTATATTATGGATTTGTCGTTTAAATTTTTTAATAATTCTATATATGAAATTATATTTCATTTCGTACATTATTTAATATAATCACAACTTACAGAAGAAAAAACATGCACATCAATGATATTTTTGAGAAACCTCTAAAGTTTGAATTTGCTGCTTGAGTTACTTTTTCTATTGTTGAACAGTAAATTCTTTTATGTTTTGATATCATATTACAGATAATTAATCATTTTATATACTGAGATGTATCTATTGTTTAGATGTTTTCATTATTTTTTATTTTTGGGTTTAGATATTGTTATGTGATTCTTTCTTGATTTGTCATTGTTAAATTTCTTTTATATAGTCGATATTTTAATTTAATTAAGATATTTATTTATCATATAAAATTATTATATGATAATCCAATTGCAACATATTTATATTTAATTTTTTACTAATTTTTATATAATTTCTATTTCTATATTTTTTTTTTCCAAATGAAATAAAAGAAAATTAAATAGTTAGAATTAATTTTTATTTTATGTTACTATAATTTAACTATTATTTTTAATATCAAAATGAGTATTTATTTTATTATTTTATAATTTATCATACAAAATTATTAAATGATAATTACACTTTTATAAGACGATATAACTAAAATTATCAAAAAAACATAAATAATTTAACTAAAATTAATATCAATAAGTATTCAAGTAACAAATCCTATAGATTGATAGTGCCAATATTATCAAAATAAATAATTAAAATCATACTTTAATTTTAATTTTAATTTTAAATTAAAATTATTATTTTTAATAACATATATTGTACCATCAAATTTTTTTTGAAAAAAAACTAGCATGTGCATTTCACGGATTAACTGCTAATTATCTATAATATTTTCTTATTTATCTTCTATAATGATTACGAGATTCCTTTTATTTAGTATTATGTGTCATATTTTGTTTATAATTTATAATTGATTGTTTTTAAGTTTTTTCAATAAGTTATTTTTATTACTTAATTAATGTATTACTTTGTTCTATTATTATTTGTAACATAGTGTTATTATTTAAATTATCTAATTTTACTTTTTCAGTATATGTAATATTCATAAAATTTTATTGACAAGACTGATAAACCAAACTCTAATATTAATTTAATTTCATAACGAAATAAAACACCTTTTAAAGACAATAAAAATTTAAAAAATTGATGACATAAGTTTTAAACTCTATAACTCTATCCAATTGATGGCTGGAATTGATGACTTTGTGTCACGCCTCCAAAATTTAGACAATTAAATATTAAATTAGGATTAAACCCCAATCAATATTCTATAATCTAAATCCTAAGGGTGAAATAAAAAAAATTAAATGCCAACCAAACCATCTACTATAATCTCATAACTATCAAATACCTTCAACATTAAAGTAGCAATAAATATTCAAAATAACTTAAGTAATATACGGTTACAAACCATGCTAAATTATTCCAGTACTAAAGTCATCAATAAATAAATAAATAAATAGATAAACTAATATCAATCCTAAGCTTAAGAAAACAAAAGAAGTTCAAACGACAAGTCCAACAACTATAGTAATTCCACGTCATCACCGTAGCCCCAACTAATCTTGCAAAGGAAGTTCGGCTGCGCTCAAACAGAACGCACCCGAGTTGCCAAGAGACAAAACGGGTCAGTATACAAGTATACTGGTATGAGTACAAGATTTAACACCCACGTGTCCACCAGACACAAACAAAAACACATTTAATTCTTATTACATGACAAGACAAGTAGTTCCAACCGCACCGAGACGAATGGGTAGTTTCCCGAGATACGGTGGCGTTTAGTTTCTTATCCGTACACAACGAAATATAAATTGATTATAAAATAAGAAAAATAAAAATAAAAATATGGTGGGTCAGTCCTGCATAAAAAAGTTAGTAAGACCCACCATCCTGCAAAAAAATAAAGTTAGTATAATTTAATCATAAGTAATTTGCTAAATAAGTATAAAAATGCACCGTTTCATGCTTAAATAATTCGAATTGACCAAAACTCAAAGAACGAAAGTTGTACAGAATCAAATTTCCTAAAAGAAAGCAAGAACGAATTTAACAGAAACTTAACAAGTTGAAAGAAAAACTTGATAGAAAAATCTAGACGGAATTCAATCGAAAAAGTTCAAAACACGAAAAGTGTGCAGAATAATGTTTTACTTCAGTTTACGCGAAACCAATAAAAATGAGCTCATTTCGTGGGTTAAAACAACCTCTAAAATCTGTATTGCTAAAATGAATCAAAACTACAATAACCAAGATTATCCGATTATAAGTTCTAATCAATCTTTTTAATAAAAAATTAAAACACAAAAGTTGTCTAGAATCACGTATACATACCTCTTCTCAAATTTTATAATTTATCGAGGTTGTTTACTATTTTTCAACATGTACAAATCAATACAATTCACACTATACCAATAAACTCATAATTAAATTATTTGTACCTTAACTCCACCACTTCGGCCCTCCACTTCCGGCCTACACATATATCTCATGTGCTTCCCGTATACCTAACACCGCTCCGAAACCAAACTTGCACGGGGATATCGTCTTGAGTTTGACTCACACTCCCGGGATGGTTAACATATACGTACGCGCGTAAATCAAAGCACTCGTCTACTCATGAGAACGAGACAATAATATACATATACAAAACATCTCACTCATGAGAACAACATAACAATGCCAAGCCTAAGATATTCAAATAAATCTCATAATCCTCACTCTTTTTTTTATACACTCTTTCTCACCATCACTCAAATAAATAAAAATTCATAGAGTCATGGTGAAGTATAAGGAATTTATTATGGATTCCTAATTAATTTTAATTTCATATAACCATGAATGTAATTACACCCATAAAATAAATTCATATAAAAACCCTAAACCTAGCATACACAACTAATTAAAATAATTAAAATCAATCAATCAACTAAAAACCCTAAACCTTACATACGCAACTAATCAAAATAATTAAAATCAATCAATCATCTAAAAACTCTAAACTTTACATACACAACTAATGCAAAATAATTAAAATCAATCAATCATCTAAAAATCCTAAACTTTACATACACAAATAATCAAAATAATTAAAATCAATCAATCATCTAAAAATCCTAAACTTTATATATACCACTAATCAAAATAATTAAAATCAATAAATCATCTTTAGGTAAATACAAAATCAAACTAACATCAAATAAATAAAAATAAATAAATAAAAACAACGAATTAAACATAAATCAAGGAAAATGAATTTTGTACTCACAATATTTTTTTAAAGATCAAAAAATCACTTAAAAAAATTAATAGAGCTACCAAAATAAAACCCTAATCCTTTTTTTTCTTCTCTTCACTCTTTCCCGTCTCTTACCCTCGGCTCCTATGCTTGGCTTATGTGATTAAGCCCTAAGATGATAAAGCAAGCTCTCTCTCTCTCTCTCTCTCTCTCCGTGGCTGCTACTTTGAAAAAGAATTCTCTAAACCTTTCTGATTACAAAAAAAACCTAAGTTTAATATGTAATACTCTAATAACATTATGTTATATGTCACACATTAATATTATATTTTATTATATAAATGCAATATAAATAACCTATATAAATATAAATATGATATATATTTTTTCAATATATAAAACACTTTTTTATATATATATAAAATATATAAATATTTGAATTACTTATATATATAATAGATTATCACATTAAATTAATTAAATACCACATTAAATTATCATAAATCCACACAATTAATAAAGCCACACATAAAATAAAGTAATAATAAATAAGTAATGATCTACGAAAAATTAGGGTCGCTACAATATACATACCTCAAAAGAATCTCGTCCTGAGATTCGATAGGAGAGAGTGCTAAGCAAAAAGTTCTGGGTGCAAACGTCGAATTTTCTCTTCTAATCTCCAAGTGATATCATTCTCATCCTCGCTCGATTGCACTTTAATCAAGTTCACTTTCTTGCGTCGCAACTGCTTTACATCCCGATCTAAAATAGTAACCGGTCGTACCACATACGTTAGATCGTCACTAATCTCCAACACTTCTGGTGATACTACTTGGGAAGGGTCTTGCATACACTTTCGCAATAAAGATACATGGAACATATTGTGAATTATAGCTAAAGCGGGTAGTAAAGCTAATTTGTAAGCCACATTACCAATCCTTCCAGTGATCTCATATGATCCCACAAATCTAGGTGCCAACTTTCTCTTCTTTTCGAACCGCATGATACCCTTCATCAGCGAGATCTTCAAAAACACAAAATCTCCAACATTCAACTCAACCTACTTACGTTTTCTATCAGCGTAACTCTTCTGACGACTCTGTACAGTCTTAATACATTCCCGAATAATATTCACCTTCTCCGTGGTCTCTCTCACCAACTCTGGCCCTAACAACGCCGCATCTCTTACCTCCATCCAACAAGCAGGTGATCAACATGGCCTCCCATACAAAGCCTCAAAAGGTGTCATCCCGTTACTGGAGTGATAGCTATTATTATAAACAAACTCCACCAATGGCAAGTGTTCTTCCCAACTACCACCAAGATCGAGGACACAAGCTCTCAACATATCCTCCAAGATCTGATTTACTCGCTCAGTTTGCCCATCTGTCTGAGGATGATAAGTCATGCTCAAGTTTAACCTAGCACCCAAAGCATGCTGAAAATTCTCCCAAAACTATGCCACAAACAACGGATCACGATCCGAAACTATAAAAACTGGTGCGCCATGAAGTCGCACTACCTCCCGAATATACAGCCTAGCTAGTTTATCCGCAGTTCGGTGAACACTGATAGGAATAAAATGAGCAGACTTGGTGAGTCGATCCACTATCATCCAGATAGATTCATTGCCTCGCTTAGACCGCGACAATCCATCCACAAAGTCCATAGAGATGTACTCTCATTTTCAAGTAGGAATCTCAAGAGGCTGCAAAAGTCCACACGGTCGTTGGTGTTCTGCCTTAACCTGTTGACACACATAACATCGAGAAACATACTCTCCTACATCCTTCTTCATACCTCCCCATCAAAACGTCATTTTCAGGTCATGATACATCTTAGTCCCACCAGCGTGAATGGTATATCGGGACCTATGGGCATCATCCATAATATCTTTTCTCAATTCAATAATGTTAGGTACACACAACCTGTCATTGAATCGCAATCCCCCATCTGAGTCCATAGACCAATCAGTAGAACAATCATCGATCAAATCCACTACAAGGTCATCGAGCTTGCTGACAAGAAACCCATCTAAATTCTGCATTTGACAAACTTTACCCAGCAACGCCGGCTATACGGTCAAACTACCAATGTATGCCCTTTCAGCACTCTCTATTGGTTGAACATCATGCATCGAAATTAACTCCAAGGACTTCCATTCTTGAATCATCAAAGAAGCTATAATCCCATGTTGTCGACTAAGTGCATTAGCGACCACATTTCCTTTTCCCGGGTGGTAAAGGATCTCGAAATCATAACTACTGACAAATTCAACCCACCTCTGTTGCCTCATGTTCAACTCTTTTTGAGAAAAGAGATATTTGAGGCTCTTGTGATCTGTGTACAACTCAAAATACTCCCCAAACAAGTAGTGTCGCCACACTTTCAACGCAAAAACAACTGCTGCCAACTCTAAGTCATAAGTAGGGTATCGTCTCTCATGAGGTTTTAACTGTCGAGAAGCATACGATACAACGTTCTGATGCTGCATCAACACACATCCCAACCCAGTTCCATTCACATCAGTAAACACTACTAACTTTTCCCCTGTACTGGTATAGTTAACTTCGGTGCTGTAGTCAACCGCTGCTTTAACTCCTAGAAAGCTCTCTTACAATCATCTGTCCATAAAAACTTTACATTCTTGCGGGTCAACTTGGTCATGGGTACTGCAATAGTGGAAAACTTCTCTATAAATCTCCTGTAATAACCGGCTAGTCCTAAAAAAACTTCTCACCTTTGTAGGGTTCGTGGACTACTTCCATTCTTTGATCGCAACAACTTTTTCAAGATCTACCGCTATCTCTTGATTGGACACAACGTGACCCAAAAATCGAACTTCTTTCTCCCAAAAGTGACACTTATTGAACTTAGCATATAACTGCTACTCCCTCAAAGTCTGCAACACGACTTTCAAGTGTTCTTTGTGTTCTTCTTCATTCTTAGAATACACCAAAATATCATATATGAAGATAATCACAAACTTATCTGGATACAATTGAAAAATTCTGTTCATCAAGTCCATGAAGTAGGTAGGAGTATTGGTCAAACCAAAAGGCATTATAGGAAATTCGTACAACCTATACCGAGTCCGAAAAGCAATAAGCGGTATACTTTCCTCTGACACACCTATCTAATCGTAACCCTTTCTGAGCTTAAACTGAGAGAACATGGCTGCTCCATTCAACTGATCAAACAAGTCATCAATTTTAGGTAGCGGATACTTGTTCTTGATAGTCACCTTGTTCAGCTCTCTGTAATCTATGCACATGCGGAGAGTGCCATCTTTCTTGGAGACAAAGATCGCAAGTGCTCCCCACGGGGAGTTACTTGAACGTATTAACCATTTCTGAAGCATCTCTTCCAGCTGCTTCTTTATCTCCACAAGCTCTTTAGGCGCCATTCTGTATGCCGCCTTAGAAATCGGTGTAGTTCCCGGCACTAGGTCAATGCGAAATTCTATTACCCGACGAGGTGCAGGTCCAGGTATCTCTTGAAATACATCCTCAAACTCACGCACCACATCTTCCTCACTAATATCCTGCTTAGGGATTTCTACCGAGCATAGAAAACTTGTCATTACAGACTCTTCTTCATCGCTAGAAGTGTGGATAACACGTGGCATACCGGGAATATCTATATTTATAGTCCTTTCAGCACAATCTAGAGTCAAAAAGTATTTTCGTAGCCGATCCATACCCAAAATAATTACAAACCCCTTAAACCCTAACACAATTAGGTCCGCATATAAGACTTTGCCCGCAAAGTCAATCTCAAAATTTTTACACATCTCATAAAGAGTATATGCCCCTCCTAAAGGGGTCTCAACACGAATAGGTCTAGACAATAATGTAGTTACGATATGTTCTCTTTCTACAAACTGCCTAGATATGAAACAATGAGAGACATCGATATCAAAAAGTACCCTAATGGGTTCTTGGAAAAAGATTAAAGGTACCTTCCAGCCATCACTTTCAAGTTAAACACACAAAAAGAATTCGTTCAAAACTACTTAGAATAAACTCAACCATCAAACTAAACCAGCTAACCCATATTTCCACAATTCGAGGATCACCTAAACTCTTACAAGTCTAGAGTAACCTAGAGCTCTGATACCAAACTGTCACGCCCCAAAAATTTAGACAATTAAATATTAAATTAAGACTAAACCCCAATTAATATTCCATCATTCAAATCCTAGGGGTGAAACAAAAAAACTAAATGCCAACCAAACCATCCATTATAATCTCATAACTACTCAATACCTTCAACATTAAAGTAACAATAAATAGTCAAAATAACTTAAGTAATGTATGGTTACAAACCATGCCAAATTATTCCAATACTAAAGTTATAAAAATTAAATTAAATATATAAACTAATATCAACCCTAAGCTTAAGAAAATAAAAGAAGTTCAAACGACAAGTCTAACAACTATAGTAATTCCACGTTACCATCGTAGCCCCAACTAATCCTGCAAAGGAAGCTCGGCTGCACTCAAATAGAACGCACCCGAGTTGCCAAGAGACAAAACGGGTCAGTATACAGGTATACTGGTATGAGTACAAGACTTAACACTCACGTGTCTACCAGACACAAACAAAAACACATTTAATTCTTATTACATGACAAGACAAGTAGTTCCAACCGCACCGAGACGAATTGGTAGTTTCCCGAGATACGGTGGCGTTTAGTTTCTTGTCCGTACACAACGAAATATAAATTGATTATAAAATAAGCAAAATAGAAATAAAAATATGGTGGGTCAGCCCTGCATAAAAAAATTAGTAAGACCTACCATCCTGCAAAAAAATAAAGTTAGTATAATTTAATCATAAATAACTTGTTGAAGAAGTATAAAAATGCATCGTTTCATACTTAAATAATTCGAATAGACCAAAACTCAAATAACGAAAGTTGTACAGAATCAAATTTCCTAAAAGACAACGAGAACGAATTTAATAAAAACTGAATAGGTTGAGCGAAAAACTTGATAGAAAAATCTAGACGGAATTCAATCGAAAAATCTGAAACTGAAAACGAACAAAAAATGCCCTAAGATGATTTTTTTTGGAAAAGTTCAAAACACGAAAAATGTGCAGAATATGTGAAACTAATAAAAATGAGTTCGTTTCGTGGGTTAAAGCAGCCTCTAAAATCTGTATTGCTAAAATGAATCAAAACTACAACAATCAAGATCATCTTATTATAAGTTTTAATCGATCTTTTTAATAAAAAGTTAAAACACAAAAATTGTCTAGAATCACGTATACATGCCTCTACTCAAATTTCATAATTTATCGAGATCGTTTATTATTTTTCAACATATACAAATCAACACAATTCACATTATACCAATAAACTCATAATTAAATTCTTTATATCTTAACTCCACCACTTAGGCCCTCCACTTCCAGCCTACACATATATTTCATGTGCCTCCCGTATACTTAACACCGTTCCGAAGCCAAACTTGCACGAGGATATCGTCCCGAGTTTGACTCACACTCCCCGGATGGTTAGCATATACGTACGCGCGTAATCAAAGCACTCGTCTACTCATGAGAACGATGCAACAATATACATATACAAAACATCTCACTCATGAGAACAACATAATAATGCCAAGCTTAAGGTATTCAAATAAATCTCATAATCCTCACTTTTTTTTTTATACACTCTTTCTCACCATCACTCAAATAAAATAACAATCCATGGAGTCATAGTGGAGTATAAGGAATTTATTTATGGGTTCCTAATTAATTTTAATTTCATATAACCATGAGTGTGATTACAACCATAAAATAATCCATATAAAAACCCTAAACCTAGCCTACACAACTAATTAAAATAATTAAAATCAATCAATCAACTAAAAACCATAAACCTTACATACGTAACTAATCAAAATAATTAAAATCAATCAATCATCTAAAAACTCTAAACTTTACATACATAACTAATCCAAAATAATTAAAATCAATCAATCATCTAAAATCCTAAACTTTACATACACCACTAATCAAAATAATTAAAATCAATAAATCATCTTTAAGTAAATACAAAATTAAACTAATATCAAATAAATAAAAACAACTAATTAAATATAAATCAAGGGAAGTGAGTTTTGTACTCACAAATTTTTTTTAAAAATAAAAAAATCACTTAAGAGAATTAATGGAGCTACCAACATAAAATCCTAATTTTTTTTTTCTTCTCTCCTCTCTTTCCCGTCTCTCACCCTCGGCTCCTGTGCTTGGCTTATGTGATTAAGCCCTTGGATGATAAATCTCTCTCTCTCCCTCCGTGGCTGCTACTTTGAAAAAGAATTCTCTAACCTTTGTTATTACAAAAAAAACCTAAGTTTAATATATGATATCCTAATAACCTATATAAATATAAATATGATATATATTTTATCAATATATAAAACACTTTTTTATATATTTATAAAATATATAAATATTTGAATTACTTATATATATAATAGATTATCACATTAAATTAATTAAATACCACATTAAATTCTCATAAATCCACACAATTAATAAAGCTAAACATAAAATAAAGTAATAATAAATAAGTAATGATCTACAAAAAAAATTAGGGTTGCTACACTTTGCTAATGACGCTCTTCAAGGCTGAGAGGCTCCCCCATACTTGTATAAATAGAGGCCTTCATTTGCAGTCTCAACAAATAAATTTTTCAAAGCTCTTTCTTGAATGTTCTTCGTGTTCATCATTCCTTCCAATAAAAGAGAATATTGCCATTTGTTCAGTTCACCGGAGTAGCTCCAAGAAGTGCTACTACAACAGCATTCAACAGTTGTATTTTGGGAGACAGACATCAACATACCTCTAACACTCTCCATTTAAGTGAAGAATCTGTTTTAAGAATACTGTGTGAAACACAGACCTTAATTTGCCTATTTGTTTTCTGTTCTTCAATTTTCCAGATTCAATCTCATTTATGTCTTTCATATTTATTTTTCCCTGTTACTAATTTGTTTCTTGTAATTCTATATTTTCCAGATTTGTAATTTGCATTTTTTTTTTCGTAATTTTCTTTCCCTAATTTGTAATTTCTTAGTTTAATAAAATCAAGACTGTTTAATTTTAATTAAAAAAAAAAAACAAACAATAGAGTTGAGCATAGAGATAGATAGGTCAAAACGATTAGGATTGGAGTAAATTATGAAGTTATATTATTAAAGTAATTAAGTTTAAAATTAAGAATTTGAGCACGAAATCATTAAAAAACCCCAACCCTAAAAGGATTGTCTCCATTGGACTATACTATTGGGCCCATGGGGCCTATCACAGCTTCCATTTCAATGATTTGAACCGTTCAATGTGTAGAGTTTGTTAAGTACTTCATCCATGTAAAAAATTACATTGATCGGATATCGAAAGCCCCTTAATCAGATCATATTTTTTTGTAGAGCTCGTCAAGTATTTCATCTATGTAAAAAATCACATTGATCGGATATGGATAGCCCCGTTATCATAATAGATTTTTATTGACAATTTATTTTTAAAATCTTATTTATCATTATCTGATTAAAGGGCTATCAATATCGGATCAATGTGATTTTTTATAAGAATAAAGTACTCGACGAGCTCTATACATTAAGCGGTTCAGATTATCAAAATAGGACCCATAATAGACCTCACGAACCCAATAGTAGTGTCCAATCGGAGACCATTCCTTTCCCTTTATCTATTACTTGATTTATATACACATTTGTTAGACATTAAAGACATTTATATAGGATTTATTGTTGTTACTAATATTAAATTAATTTGTGTGCATCACATCAGATAATAGATAAAATATAATAAAAAAAGATGATGATTGTAATATTACTCTTATACTAATTAAATCATTGTTGTTAATCCATGACACATAGACACAATCAAACCCATATACTGTTGTGTGTGTGATCTCTGCACTCGTTGTTTTGACTTGAGTTGTTTTCGTGTAGTTTTGGTTGAAATAATCAGTTTTTAACTAATTATAATCAAAATATTTTTAACCATTGGGCAATGACTTATTTAGCTGATAAAAAGGAGAGAAAAAAAATCACTCATAAAAAAGTAGCTTTAGTATTTTTAAATGGCATCAACTTTTAATTTTTTTTTCTAAAAAATAGAAAAGAAACAAAAAAAGATGTAAAAAAAGAAAAGAAAAAGATAGTAAATTGTAAATAGATGGGTCAATCACAAAAGAATTGCACTGTAAATGTAAATATTTTTTTGTGTAACTTTGACACACACACGAATCACTTGCACCGAGCACATAAATGAACTTGTACCATATACACAAGAGACTTGCATCATCATAAAAATAAAAGTATTTTTGTAAATACTTTTTATGCACTTCACTTATATGTAATTCTCCCATTATTTTTTCAGTGCTCTACTGAAATGCAATTTCTCTAAAAAAATATTTGGATCTAAGCTTAGACACATTCTTGTTTTCAAAAAAAAGTTGTATGAAATCTAATGTTGACAACACTAATCAATTTTGAATGAAATTAATTCACACTCAACTAGTATGAATACAATGCTTGTCAACACCATATTTTGTGGATTTTTAAATTAAAATCTGCTTCTCTATGACATGGGAATCACTAAAAGCAATTTCACTAGGCTATTCAGTTATCTAGCAATCACTAAAAGGGCAAAAGTAGTTATGCTTATGGAAACAAATAAGGGTAGTCATTGTTAATGAGAACAACCCAATATCACACATCACTAGAAGCATAATCAGAACTCTCGAAATTCCATTGCAAATTCACAAAAACAAAAAAACAAAAAATCACTTCTCCTATACCCAATCCCCATAATTTGAGAAAAAAAGAAAGAGAAAAAGAAAAAGAAAAAACCCCATAAAACCAATTATATTAACATTCCACAGTTGGTTTTTGGGTCAAAGGGGTTGCACCACCACCCCCTCCACCTCCAACATCCGCACGGCCGCCGCTTCCGGGCAACTTCCTCTTCGGTTTAGCCTCTTGCAACATTGACACAACGTCTCTCATCGGGGGTCGGTCTGCAGGGTTTCGACTAGTGCAGAGCAATGCAACCCTTAGCAATAAGATCATTTCTTCCCTCACCGAGGCACATGATGCCCCAGCATTTTTGTCGAGCACGTCAACAAGGCCGTCTTTAGTCTTGATTTTGGATTTCACCCAATCCACAATGCTATTGCCATCTCCGAATTCCGCATCCACAGATCTCTTCCCGGTTAGAATCTCCATCAACACCACCCCATAGCTGTATATGTCGCTTTTTTCGTCAACTTGTAGTGTGTAAGCATATTCTGCAAAATCCAAACACATCCCATCCCTTCAGTACACAAGTTAGAGACTATGACCATGTTTAAACGTTCTTGTACTTACATAAAAATTAATAATAGTATTAGACACAAATATTTTATATGGGGATAAGATCCACAAAAAAAAAAAAGACCCACAAAATATACAAGTGTTATGTCCAATTGTGAAATGTTTTAAAACCGTATGGTCATGTTTGGATGTACTAAATTAGATGTGATTAACATGGCTACGACTGTTAATTATAGAATTTCAACTCCTTTAGATTTTGTATCATGTTTCATGATTGGATTGACTTAGCATTATGAAAAAGGATTGAAAATTTTATAATTTAACTAACTACTCTCAACTTTTTATTTAAAATTCTTCATTCTGTATCTCATCCATTCTTCAATTAATAATCTCCCATATGAGGAATACTGAATAGACTATTATTACATAGCCTAACTTTTTTTTATCAATATTAAATTATTCATTTTGTCATATTATTAATTCAATTTCAAGATCATATAGTACAAACAAACCATCAAAATGTGTTTTTTATTTGGCCTCAACTGCTCAAAATGGTTTGACTTTCAAAGCAATGTCGAAAAGTGAAGTGAAGAGATAGAATGAGGCATATCAAAATCTAGGGTCAAGGCTCAACAAAATCTCTGTGAAGGGCCCATGAAAGAGAAAAAGATGTAGTAAAGAGGAAAATGGCACTTCATGCGCTACACTAGTACTAATGTCCTATAACCACGACAAAATGAATGAAATGCCTGTGTCATATGGTGGTCTACCCTACTTCCCTTTATGTTCAAAATGTATGAAGTTCCTCTTCAATTTCAAAATGTTCCATGAAAATAAAAAACTCAATTAGAAAAATAAAAATAAAAATAATTAAACATGACATAATATTCTTTTGACATTTTTTTTTAATCACCGTAATGCACAATATTAAGATTTCGTTATTTAAACAATAACAAGAATTATTTCATAAAAATTGCATGGCCAACCTTGATGATGGGTGCATATATCAAAGACGGAGTAACTTTGCATCACACTGAACGTAATTAAACAAATAAAATAACTACGTACCTGGCGCAATATAGCCATAGGATCCAGCAATGACGGACATTAATTCATCGCTTTGAATTAGCTTGGCTACACCAAAATCGGCAACTCTAGCTACCATCTCACCATCCAACAATATATTGCTAGGCTTGAGATCACGATGTACGATCACTGGATCACAATCGTGGTGGAGATAACAAATCCCTTGAGCCACGCCCAACGCTATCTTGTATCGAGTGAGCCAATCCGCTACTAAATTATCGCCCTTGTTCTTTCCATGTAACAAGTCGTCTAAGCTTCCGTTTGGCATGTACTCGTAGAGTAACATTGTGCAGTCATTGTTGCTACAACACCCTAACAATCTCACTATGTTTCGGTGCCTCACATTTCCCAGCACATCGACCTCAGCCAACACACCTCGTCTTTTCCTAATCGTATCTTTATGCTTGCCCCACAACTTCTTTACCGCTATGATCTCGCCACTTGGCATCTCGGCTTTGTACACTGTTCCTGTGGATCCCATCCCCAGGACCTTATCGCTCATCGAGAGGCATTCCAACACATCATCTGCCGTAAAATTCAATCGCTGGAAGGCAGTTAATTTCCATGGCCCGATCTGACGATCATCGGCAAATCGACGACTGTAGTTCGCTTGGAAGCACCGTGTGCCGGCGATGAGCACAAATAGGCCGATCCCAAACGCCGCCGCTATGATCCACACAATTGCGCCGGCAGTCTTCTTCGGTTCCTGACGGACCTCCACTGCTCCGGCAGCAAGGCTGTCGTCGGTGCCGCAAGGTTTTTGAAGAATTTTGCCGCAAAGACCTTCATTGCCTTCGAAGGACGATTGATGGAGGTTTTGGAATACCGCGCTAGAAGATGGTATCGGTCCAGTGAGCTGATTATACGAGACATTGAAATTCTCTAATGTGCTACAGTTATTGAAATTCGAAGGTATAGACCCGGTCAACAAATTTTGCGACAAATCAACATCGGTGATCGATGGAAGCGTCGATATCTCCCACGGAATTATACCGGAAAGCGAATTGCGACCTAAGTTCAAGTGAATCAGCTTCTCACAGTGATCAATGTCCCAAGGAATGCTACCATTTAGAGCATTACCATCTAGCTCAATCTTATATAAGCTTCCACAACCAATGAAGTCCGGAATTTTACCAGTAATCATAGATGATCTAGCTGAGAATATCTGCAAAATCGGTGCACTCCATATATTCTCCGGCAACTCCGCGCCGAACGAGTTCTCCGAAATGTTCAAGAACTCTAACTTGGCCGCATTGCCGAAATCCCCGGGAATTTCGCCGGTGAAGTTGTTCTTGCTCAAATCCATGAACGTCAAATTCGGCAAAGAACCAAACCCGTATGGGATCGAGCCATTGAATTCATTGTTTTGTATTCGAAACCTCGATAACGAAGAACAATTCGCAAGCGAAGAAGGAAGCTGACCCACAAAATTGTTATCGAAAAGTATGAGTTTAACTAACATGTTTCCATGACACAGATTGGGAGGTATTGCACCAGTGAGAAAGTTCGAAGACACATCAAGCTTCTGCAACATCTGGGTCGATCCCAATTTTTCTGGTAAAGCTCCGGCGAGAGAATTGTTCCACAAAGACAACATTTGAAGGTTTGGAATCTCGCCGATACCGTCCGGTATTTCGCCGGAAAGTTGATTGTTCATCAAGTTCAAGACATTGAGCTCTTTCAGAGACGATATTTCCAATGGAATATGCCCTGAAAGACGATTATCTGACAAATCAAGAGCTTTCAGAGCTTTCAGGGTTCCGAGACTCGCCGGAATGGTACCGGAAAATTGGTTTTTGAAGAGCAACAATGTCTGGAGCTTCGTCAATTTGCCGATTTCACGGGGGATTTCGCCGGAGAGACCATTGGTGGAGATATCCAAGTACTCCAAGTTCGATAACTTCCAGAGCTCCGCCGGAACTTGGCCAGAAAGCTCGTTGTACCCGATTTCTAGCCGCTCGAGCTGAGTCAAGGAACCGAGATCCGCCGGAATTGCACCGGTGAGAAGATTTCCAGCGAGATCTAAGAACTTTAACTGAGTCAAGTTCGCGAAACCCGCCGGAATGTGGCCGTCGAAGTAGCTGCCGCCGAGATTAAGGTACTCGAGGTAGCGGAGGCGGAAGAGTTCCGGCGGTACAGGACCGGTAAAGCTGTTGCTGTACGCGTTGAAGGTAGTGAGTGATTTGAGCTTGGAAATGCCGACTGGGAATGTGGAGTTGAAGTTGTTGTGGCTGATATCGAGAGTTCTGAGGTATGGAAGCTCGAAAATGGCGGTTGGGAAGGGACCCTCGAAGGCATTGGAGCTTAAATTGAGGTGGTGGAGGTGGGTTAGGAACCGGATTTGGGCCGGAATTGTACCGGAAAGATTCCGGCGGGAGAGGTCGAGGGTGGTGATTTGGGTGGTGGTGCGGCGGTCGCATTTGACGCCTGACCAAGAGCACCAAATGGGTTGGCTGGAGGTGGCGGCGGTGGAGGTGGTGTTCCAGTCGTGGAAGGTGTTGAGAGGGTCGGTGAGGGAGGATTTGAGAGAGAGGAGAGAGATTAGAGGGAGGGGAATGGTGGTGGTGGAGGAAGAGATGATTAGAGAGAATGTTGTGATGAGAAAGAGAGAGAAAGAAGAGCAGTGGTGGTGGTAGTGGTGGTTCATGGTTTTTTGGGAGGTTTTGGGATTGGGATTGGGATTGGGATGTGTGAGAGAGAGGTGAGTTGGGGTTAGGGATGAGAGAATGGTGAATTTAAGGGATGGGTCATGGGAGGTTTTGATGATGGAGAAGAGAGATGCTTTTTGGGAGTGTTGGGTGCAGAGGGTGTTTCATCATGATTTGTTTCTCCAGTGGGTTCTGTTAGGTGTGTGAAATTTCAACAGACAGAATAGAGAGATAGAGGGAGGGAGGAGAGAGGGAGGGAGAGAGAGAGACACTAGTGTGAGCTTGTTTGTGATTATTCCTTCTTCCTCCTTTGTTTCTGGTAATTCTTCTATTTGTAATTCTAGTATATAGTATATACACAAGTCTGATGCTCTGTTTGATTTTTTGATTTTTTTTATTTTAAGGAGCATTTTGGGTTTGTCTCCCTCTCTCTCATATAATTCTTTTTGGTTTTTGTTGCAATTCTCTTCTCCTCCTTTTTCTTTTTCATTTTGGTCTACTTTTTCATCATTCCTTGTTTGCTTTATCTGTAGCCCAACATTCTCATAAATTTGAGCAATAGTAACCATTGTCTCTCGCAGGATCCAAGAAAGCCATTCTCATTTTTCTATTCAATATATTGTTTTGATATATTGGGTGTTTGGAAAGTTATTATTTTAATAAGTTATTTTAATTTTTTTATTATTTTAGTAGTTAAAAAATTTTATATTTGAAAAGATGATTGAATTTTTTTATAATTCGATATAATGTTTGTGAGAGAAAAAAATAAAATAATTATGAATTTAATATGACATTTTATCTTATTAAACTATTCTATTTTTTTTAAAAAAAAAATTTAAGCCAAAAAATAGGTTAAACCTAAGTTGCCAAACACTCCCATAGTATATGGATTTTACTAATGGGTGTTTTGAAAAGATGGTTAAAAGTTTTTTTTTTTTTTTACTCTTTTTAACTTTTTGTGAGAGAAGAAAGTCGGTTAAAAGTTAGGAAGTGACTTTTAACCCACTTCCCAAAATAAATCTAACAATTGGCCTTAAAACACAAAAATAAAATAAAAAATAAAATAAAAAACAAGAATTGAACACTTTTTGATTGAATCAAATATATATTTTTATTTTTTTTATTAAATTATTTTCAATACACTTTTTGACATAATTTTAATATTAAATAATGTACCAGGGACACTCTTTAACAATAAAGTAGAATATTATGTTCCTAAATTCATGGTATGAAAAATTGGAAGCATAATCCTTTGATTATGAGTGCAATAAAATAAAGAATTCTGTATAATATCTTACGATGCTAAAACCCAATTTATTTCATATATTTTTGGTCTGAAAAATAGTTGACATATAATTGACTTTTTTTCCAAACATGATCTTGTCATATTAATATTTTTTTTTAGTAAAATTATTTCTGTCTTTTTTGTTTTTGTAGAGTCCTTTAAAAAAAATCTAAAAAGTAAACAAATTTTAAGGGGTGTTTGGCAAGTTGGATTTTAGTCTTTTTTTTTGACAAAAATTTACAAAAAGATAAAATAAGTTAAAATAGTTAATAAGATAAAATTTCATATCAAATATATAATCATTTTACTTTTTCTTTATAGAAAAATTCAACTATCTTCCAAAACACAAAAATTTTAACCTACTAAAATAGTCAAAAACTAAAATAGTTTACTAAAATAGAAACTTCTCAAACACACACTTTAATCAAATTCTAAAAACTATTAATAAGAAGAAGAAAAAAAACCAATTTTACCGCAAAAGTTGGATTATTTCTAAATTTAGGTTTCGTTTAGGCTTTTTAAATAATTTTTTAACTTTTTACGAAAAAAATATATAGAAAAATAAAAAAAATAATGTGACAATTTATAACAATTTATTAATTTTTTAACTAAAATATATACTTAACGGACGAAATTTAAATTTTTTTTTCTTTTAAATTTGTCTATAGTACATTAGCAAGGAAACTAACCACCACCACAACAACAACAAAATTCAAATAAGTGTGTTTTGTTTGAGTTTTTTGAATTAAATTTTTTGGTTTTCGTATTTTTTTTTTTTAGTTAATATTTTTTAAATTTTTAAACATTTTTTTTTACTCTTTAGATGCATACTTACTTAGACGTATCTAAAAAATAAAAAAATTGTAAAAAAATATTTTAAAAAATTAATAAATACATAAAAATAAAAAAATATACTGAATTCTCCTATTTTTTTGTATTTTGGGTATTTAGTGAATTTTTAAAAAGATTTCTTCACAAATTTTTTACTTTTTAGATAAATCTAAGTTAGGTATGTCTAAAAATTTTAAAAATTACTTAAAATATTTTTTAAAATCAGTAAAAATAAAAAAAATACAAAAAATAAGAAAATAAAATTTTCTAAAAAAATAATTTTTTGAAAAGTAAAATCAAGCATAGTGAATAAGATTTCAGAAGAAAAAAAATCATAATAAGACAAAAATAAAATAAATTTTCGCAAGCACCAAACCTAATCCATTGGACCACACTACAAATGTGCACTAGTCATCCCCTGACCTATATTTGACAGTTTCTTATTTTTTATTTTTTTTAAATGAGATGTGAGGCTTTCAATGGACTGGCGCGGGTGTTTAAAATTTGTAAAATGACCAAAATGCCTCCGTAGTATGTTAAAAAATTTGTGTTAGACTGTAGTATTGGATGGGCATTTTTGTCATTTGAAACTGAATATATAGTACTATTAAATTTTAGTGGTTTTTGTCAGTTTGACCTATAGTAGAGCATTTAAAGCGAGGTATGTTTATTTATTACTTTCTATCATTAATGTTGTTAAAGTGATACTCATGAGTCATGATAGGAAACAAAGCTTTGAAGACAATCATTTTCTCACCTGAAATTTTTTAGTATTTTATTAATCAACAAAATTTGTTTGGCATACTTCCATTTTACTGCTTTTCTACTTGGTTCTTGCTCTTTTATTGCCTCCTTATTAAGCTTTGCAACGGTTGTTTTGGTTTTAAAAAATAAAAAAATCATTATGTTATTTGTCATTAGCTAAACAAATTAAATATCACATTAATTTTTTCACTCATAAAAAAAATAAAGAAAATAGCTACGTCAAAAATCTAAAAAGTCATAAAAATAAAAAAAATAAAAAAACCAAATGCTTTGGGATTTTTTTGTGTAATTTTTTTAATTTTTTTTTGCTTTTAAAGAATTTAAAAACTAATTTTTTTAAGAAATTGTAAAAAAAGAAATTTTTTTATAAATTTTTTTTATTAATGACAAACAGTTTAGTGAATTTTTATTTATTTTTTTTTTTACAACTAAAAGTTGACTTTTTTTGAGATGTTTCCAAACAGTGTAGTGTATTCATCTGTGCAATGTTAATACTCTGTTGTCATAAAACTGATCTGAAATTGATTTGATTTCAAAACATAGAATCTACGTAAATAGCCGTTTAACTATTTTAGGAAGATGGTTAAAAGTCATCTTTCGTATTTTAATTTAGGGAGACTTATTTATAAGTCCTTTTTCAGAACCTTATGCTAGGTTAAGTCCTGTGTAATTTCTTATAGAGTCTCAAGTCCTATTTTCATAAGAATGTATTCCATAAGATCCTAATCTTTTTACCCCCCATTTTCCCAACCACCAAATTGACATCAATCCATGTGCTGCTTCGCAAAGGCCGAACTCGACGAGACAAAACACAAAGGATCAGAAATTGGTGGCAGTTCAGAATGTTCCGATTCACCTTCCCCTGAATTTTTATGCTTGGAAGAAGCCTCTGCCCAGAAACCAATCTCCACAATCTGAGAAAGCAAAGGAAACATATAAAATATATATACACACATGTACAAAAAGATATAAAGAAGAAGCCTACTTTAGCCGCATAATCATCTGTCAAAAAGATCGCATTTGAATTCACATTGGAATGTGGCACAGGTGGATTGAGGTCATGCATGTACTGAAGACAGTATGTGTTCAACGATATGCCAAAGTGAAACACACACATAAATTGACAATAAAAATGTCACCTCACCATATATTATTGATAATTTTTTAAATTTTACAATTAATAATACAAAATAAAAATATATTAAGATTATATATCTATTTCAAAACAAACGGATTAAAAAATAAAAATTTATTAAGTTTGCGAAACGTAACGTGACACATTACGCTACGTTTATGTAAATGTCACATTACGTTTATATAGGTGTCACGTTACGTTACGTTTATGTAGGTGTCACGTTACGTTTATATAGGTGTCACGTTACGTTACGTTTATGTAGATATGTCATGTTACGTTTATATAGGTGTCACGTTACGTTTATATAGGTGTCACGTTACGTTTATGTAGGTGTCACGTTACGTTACGTTTATATCAATTTTCTATATATGGTTTTATTACTTATTTATGATATTAATAACTAATATTGAGGGTAAATGTGTCAAGAAACTTCCCATAGGACTTATGGGAACATAAGTTTTTTTGTGGGACCAAATGTAGCACAAGTCTCCCTAATAGGACTTCTAAATAATTTTCCCTTTAATTTATTTTGAGTTATATCATCTCTCATATTTTTTATATTTCTTTTAAAAAAAAGTAAAATAAAAACCAAAAAGTCAACTTGAACCATTTTTCCAAAACAACCAAGAGTTACATCAATTGATTTCGCCACCATAAGGTCCTGGAATTTGCTATGAGTAGTTAAAATTGTTATACAATGTACTCAAAACAAATATTGTGAAGGGTTAATTAGTGCAAAATTCATTCTTAGGGGGTTAAATGTTATTTAGTTAAATGTTTAATATTTTTTGGTAATAAATACATTCGTTGAAAAGTGGTTGACAAATTGGTCGTAAAGTCACCGATGACAGTAACTAGTAGCAGTGAGATGGACAAATAAGTAATATTGAACATATATATGACATGTGTATAAATAGTGAGATATTTGAACATATAATTAAACAGATAAGTGACATGTATACATATAGGTGATATTTGAACATATAAGTGATATTTGATCAAATAAACAAATTAGGAATGGCAACGGGCCAGGGCAGGGCGGGGCGGGACGGGGCGGGGTGGGACGGGCTGGGGCCTGCGCCGGGGATTACACTCCCCATCCCTGAAGCTTTAAAATTCCCATTTCCCGCTTTCAATCCCCGGCGGGAAAGCCATCACCTCCTGCCCCAGCCCCCTAATGGGGATCGAGGTTCCCCGACCCCGAAAAATCCCTGTATAAAAAAAAACAAAATTATCAACAACAACAACATCATCCTCGATCTGTTTCATTTTCATCAACATCAACATCATCAACAACATTATCAAAATCAACATCAACAACCAAAATAATTACACAACAGAATAACTACCAAAAATAAAAATAAAAATGGAAACAGATAGAGACACACACACACATATATACAGACACACATACATGAGGTCTAGGTGTGTATCATCAACACAGATCTAAAGTTGTCCACTGTGAGAGACAATGACGACAACAAGAGATCGTCGACGGAATTAGCGGTGCTGGGCGACGAAGCTCTGGTTCAACGAAGGCGGAGCTACGGATCTCACGATCTGGTTTAACGACAGCAAAGCTACAAAGCTCTAGTTCAACAACGAGGAGCATCGACGAAAAATGGCGGAGGAGCATTGGCAGAAGACGGTAGAGAAGCAGCGTTGGAGGAGTAACGGGAAAGAAGCAGAAAAAGAGAGTTTGAAAAGAGAAATTGGGTTAGGGTTTGGAGAGGAAGAGTGAAAGAGTGTGTGATTGTGTGTGATGGAATCGTGTATATATATGAATGGATAGAGGGGTATAATAGTAATTTCAGTTCAAGTAAAGGGGGCTGGAGCCGAGAACGGGACAGGGACAGGCTAGGCTGGAGCCGGGGCTAGGAAATGTATCACCATCCTCGGTCCAAAAATTGTCAAGGATTCATTTTCAAATACCATCCTCAGCTCGTCGGGGGTATTTTTCGGGGAAAAACCTTTCTTATCGAGGTCAAGAGGCCGGGTCCCCGTCGAGTCGGGTTCAAATTGCTATCCCTAAAACAAATAGGTAAATTTTGAACACATATGCATCTTTTTGGCCCCAAAAGATATAGCGTTTTTGGTTTAGACCCGATCTATTTGATGTTTTGGATCTAGGTTTCATTGTCTTATATAGTTATTCATGTCTTATTTTCCCTTAAGCCTCTTTGAGTTTAGCTATTGGGATGTGTTGGTGGTATTTGGAACCGTTTGGTAGCTTGTTTTTCAAACTGTTGTTGTCCAGAATTCTCATTCGTTGCTCAAGCGGCATTTCTCGCGCTCGAGCGGTCTTTGTGAACTTCCAGCACTTTTGCAAGTCTACAGAGATACTGGGAGTTGGCATTTTCCACTTGAGCGGTCTTTCTTGCGATCAAGCGGTGGTCTTCTATCTACAAAACTTTTGGAAGTTTGTATTCTTCGCTCAAGCGGAAATTCCTACACTCGAGCAGTCCCATGTTTTTTGTGTCTGAACGCTCAAGCGACACTTCTTGCATTCAAGTGATCTATGCGTATATCAGTTCGCAAGGTCACTTTTCTAAGTCACTTTTTCACCGCTCTCTCTCTCTTTAAACTTCTCAAAACCCTAGATCCACACCCTCTCTCTCTAAAACTCTACTTCTCTCTACAAATACACCTAGATCCGTCGAGTTCTTCACCCGTGTCCCTTTGTTAAAAAGGTAGAGCACGCCGTGGGCTTCCTTTTGATCAGAACAAAGTTGGGTTTTGGGCGTTATTGAAGTTCCATCACTCTTTCTCTCGTCTTCTAAACTTGAGATAAGGATTCTTTGCACTTTCTATGAGTTTTAACTTAGTTATTTGCGATTTTTAAACAATATGGTGATTTTGAGGATTTTTGAAACAAATCTAGGGTTTTGGGTTAAAGATCAAAAGGAGAGTTTTCACAATGGATTCTTGGAAATGTTGTAGTGTTGGAAATAAAGTTGAGTTGTGATAAAATAGTTGATTTTGATACTTGGGACTGATATTGAAAGAAAAAGGGGTTGTCCCCTAATAATGTCAAATGTTGATTTTATATAAATTATGGAATTGGTGTTGGGAATATGAAATTGGATTGGTTTTGATGAGGATGGTGGAGTTGGGTATGTATTATCACTCACATCTTGAAAATTCGAAAAGTTTATCTTTATTGAAAATTGTTTATCTGTTTAGAAATATCTATTTTGGGCTATCGGTGGATGACGACTATGATTGTTGTAGAAATTACATGAGAATTAGGAAAATTGAAACTATTCTTTCATCCATTTGCATCAGCCATTATTTCATATTTATACATTGGAAATGTTTATCGTTTTAAGAAAAAAAGATGAATCTGGGGAACATATATTGTCTCATTGAAGTAAGTTGGCCTGAGTGTCCATGGTAAAAGTCTTAAAAACCGTGTGTATATATGGGTCCCGATCCTGCAGACAAAATTTTTGTGAAATGGCAATAGTAATGCTTGTATAGCCTACGTTTACATGAGTGCCGGTTTACGATTTCTCGCGGATAAAATTTCCGTGAAAGGTTGTATTTGTTTGAGATTCCCAGAGTTTGATTCACTGCCCTATTTTCTATTGTAAATGAAATGATTTGTGAACTATGATATTAATGTGGCATTACATGGTTTTGGAAAGAGATATAAAATGTTTTGGTACGGGCATTGCATATGCATTCACCTTATAGCTTTGTTAAGATTCATATACTATGTTGGATTATTTCTACTAGGTTTTGACTCACCCTATGTGAGAAAAACATATCAGGTGCAGATGATATGCCTCCGCCAAGGCAATAGCTTGGGAGGACTTGAAGCAAGGGTTTCATTTTGCTGATTTTGTATACGTTTTGTACAGGCCAAGGGCCTTTAATTGTATTGGACTTAATCCACTTTTGTTGTAACCAAGCACTATCTTGAAAAGTTGTAAACTTTTAGGGCAGTTACTATTTATTTTACTTTCATATCTTATCTCTTGTTGTAACACATGCTATAGATTCAGGGTTAGACTTGTGAATATATATCTATATATGTTACTCTTTTGTACTAGTAATTGAGATTAATGGAAGATAACTATTTCAACATAGGTTATTATGTAATTAATATTGGGGATGGTTTATAGTTATTGTTTCGGGGCATTACAAAAGATTTAAGCTTTACCTAATTGACTTGAAAATTTCAAAAATAAACATCTAAACCGAGTCACCTATTTTAAATTTGTTTGTAAGAGTTTGACAATTGTTTTGTTTGCTAATTTTCTATTTGTTTTGTTTTGTTTTTAATGATTTTTATAAATTTGTAATTATGGAAGGATAAAATATTGGCCTAAATGCAAAAGCAATTAAGCAGAGCAATCCAAAGAAAGGAAAAGCCCATATAGGTTTCAAAGGAGCCCATTAAAGACAACTGGTAGAACAATGGCATGTGACTGAGCATGTGAAGAGCAAGGAAAAATAAAGATCTCCTTCTAGAAGGGAATCAGCAGAATGCCGGAAGATCGTTGGATTCGTCTTCATTCAACGGTAGAGACATCAAGCAGCAAATACAGATGCATAGGTTAGGCCTACTAGACGACACAACCGTTCAATCAACTTGATTGGACGAACATAGTACTTGGCAAATTGGCCATTAGCATCTGACACATTCTAAGCCGTCCAAAAGAGGACAATCCAATGATCAAAGGTAAAGACAACTTAGCCACTTGCCCGACCAGACCCAGAAGCAAAGAGAACCCTCAGATCAAATATTGATCCAACAGATGGGATTTAAGTTAGGAATGCTATAAAAGATGAAGCAGGTGAAGCACAGAAGACATGCCAGAGGTAACCTGAGAACCCAATTTTAAATACAAATTCACATGGTCGAACAGTGTTCTAGCTTGATCATCGGAGGGTCCTCCCGACCAATCCTAGTCGGGGGTGATCACAGATATTTTGGTTTCTCTTAACAGATTAAAAAGAAAGGATACATCATCTCACTTTTTCTATGGAAAAAAATTCTACCTTTCATAGTAATCTTTAGTTCATACTTAAGTAGCTCTTTAAAATATACAAAAAATAAAAAGTCCAAATTTATTGGTTTTTTTTTAAAAAAATATAAAAAAGTAGATATGTTTATCGTAGTGTTATTGTGTTAGGATTGATGATGGTTTGTTTTCTGGGAAATACTGTGGTCTATGAAGTACGGGTATGGGTACAAGTACTGGTACTAGTATGACACAGGTACGTTGATACAGTAAAATTAAAAAAAAAAAGTTACAAATATGGCTTGGTATGCTTGTAAAAAAATATTTATTTTTAATTTAGAGTAATACAAAAATTAATTAAATAGTTTAATTTATTAAGGTCCAACCTCCAATTAACATTTAATGCCAAAAGTAAATGTATAAATCGAAATTAAATGTCAATATATTAAATGACTTACAAACCACAATTTAATTTTAAAATCATGCTAAGTATAAAACAAAAAAAATAAGAAAGAAGTCTAGTGAAAGGAGTTTTATCTCTGTAGTAGAAGAAAATATTGTTTCAATTGAGGTATGGTATGCCTTGGGTATATACTAGATACGTCTGGGTACGCTAAAAATTAAGAAGAAAAAACTTGGGTACGTGTTTCGTGTATCCGATACGTATTCAGAAGTACCATATGAGGTACCATACGTCGTATCATATGCCGGTAAATACCCAGTACGGATACGACATGTTTTTTGAAGTACCCATGCTTCATAGACTATGGTACACACCTTTTTATAAAAAGGCGTGTACCATATGCATCTTATAACTATAGAATAAAATGGTATAACTCTATACTTTTTGAGTCATAACTAAAATAAATAAATAAAAAGAGGTACGACATGTTTTTTGAAGTACTTATGCTTCATAGACTGTGGTACACGCCTTTTTATAAAATGACATGTACCATATGCATCTTATAACTATAGAAGAAAATAGTATACCTCTATACTTTCTAAGTCATAACTAAAAAAAAAAAAAATTCATAACCACAAAAAAAAAAGTCATAACCAAATATCTTAAAATAATATCATAACTAAATAAGAAAATTGATCATAACTAAAAAAGAAAATGACATAATTAAAGGGTTCATATGGTATAGGATGTGTAAAATAAAATTCTCCTAGTTTTCTAGTCAGGGTTTTGTTAAGGATGCAATAAATATGCCTAACTAATTCCAGTATAATGGAGAAAAGTAAGGTATCGTATTTAGCCTAAAAGTTAAAAAATTACTAAAAAACTAAAAAGCTAACAATCTATACCAAAAAGTCAAATATTTCATTTTCTCTCTACTTTTTGCACATCTTTTCATAAAAAATCAAAAAGTCATTCCAAACATATTAAAAAGTTACTAAAATAATATGTTCCCAAATGAGGTCTAAATACAATAATTATCTAGTTGTAAAAAATTCAAGTGACCAAAATACCTTTATTTTATCTCTCTTGTTTTTTCTTTTCATTACTCACCATTCTAAAACGTTTCAACTTGTTTTCCTTAACCTTTTCGTAGGAGTGTAAAAATGGCCCGCAGTTTGGGGTGGGCCCAGCCTAAGACCCTAAGCCAGGGCCTGGGCCATTATTTTGAAGCCCGGCCTGGCCCGATCCGTAGGCCTGCTTACGGCCCACTCTAGACTCGGCCCGAGGCCCAATGTCTTTTTTAGTGGAACATAATAAAATTTTGGTAGAAAAAATTAAACAAAACAAAAAAATTTGTTCAGGCCTGCCCCAAGCCCGAGCCCAGGGCCACTAGCCTGACCCATCGGCCTGCCCAAGGTCCGAATACCCTTAGGCTTGGGCCTAATTTTTTGGTCCGTGGCCCTACCCGAATTTTGGTGGGAGCCCGTGAGGCCCGATATAGGCTGGCTTGGGCCAAATTTACACCCTTACCTTTTCATTACATACGTTCTGTACTGTAGCTACTATATACATTTATTGATATATGTGGGGATAAAAAAAAAAAAAAAAAACTATATATAGTGATATTGACGTTGTGTGGAAAGTGGGCTTATGGCTTTGTAAGATTAAAATTCACAAAAAGACAAAGGCTGTGTTTAATTTAGTTTTGGAATTATAATTCTCTTTTTGGAGTAATGATTTGAGTGTGGAATTGTGAGTTGAGTTTTGACAAAAGAAAATTTATTTGATTATGAGTTTTGAAAGTTATTTTTGAATTTTGATTTTTGAAAAGAGCGAATTAAATTTACTCAATCGTCTATCCGGACATCCTCCCAGACGTCCGGCCGGTTGACCGGAACAGTGATTTTTATTTATTTATTTTATTTTATTTTTTGCAATTGCAACCATTTATTTGAAGAAAAAAATAATAATTTATATTTGTTGTAGATATTTTTTTAAATATAGAAATTATGTTTTTAAGATTTTTTATAAAACTAATTTAACAATCTTGAATAAACATAATAAAATTTTGTGTTTAACAAACTCTTTTCAAATTTTGGGTTGGGTTTGGGTTGGGTTTGATGTGATGTGTTAGAGAGGTGATGTGATTTAAATAAGATGATGTGACTTAAATAGGATAGTGACTTTTTGACTTTTTGTATTATTTAAGGGTTGTTTGGGATGATCTAAATAAGTGTACTTTTTGACTTTTTATGAAATATGGGTTGGGTTTGAAGTGATATGTTAGAGAGGTGATGTGATTTAAATAAGATGATGTGACTTAAATAGGATAGTGACTTTTTGACTTTTTGACTTTTTGACTTTTTCAAGACATGCCAAACTTGGCCTTAGTTTATGCCAAACCAACCCTTTATCTTTGGAATCATGATTCCAAAGGCAAATCAAACGGAGCCAAAATATGCTAAAATAGTCAATAAGATAAAGGCCTTGTTTCTCAAAATCTAAAAAAGTCAAAAAGTCACTATCCTATTTAAGTCACATCATCTTATTTAAGTCACATCACCTCTCTGCCGTATTAATTCAAACCCAACCCATACCTAACTCATATTTCATAAAAAGTTAAAAAGTGCACTTATTTAGATCATCCCAAACCACCGGAAAATGTCACATCAAATCCATAATTATTTCACTTTTTATCTCACAAATATTACATCAAACTATAAAAAAAATTCACTCATCTTCCCAAATACAAAAAATTTTAACTTACTAAAATAGTCAAAAACTAAAATAGCCAACTTCCCAAACGAGACCATAATAATATTGGGACTAAGATACTCTCCATTCCATGGTTGTAATGAAGGATGTCCGTTACATCATCTAATGGGTTGTGAAATAATCATAAGAATTTATTAATATTTTAAAGGGGGATACACCAATAAATCCCAAATTAATAACTCATACACTGTTTAGTCCTAAAAGTTTTCTTATAGACTGAAAGGTCCCATTACAATGTTTCAAACATCAGATTAATATTTCGAACATTAGATTTCGAACATCAGATTAATGTTTCGAACATTAGATTTCGAATATCAGATCAATGATTTGAACATTAGATTGATGTACATATGGGACTAAATGGAGCATAAGAAAACTTTTAGGACTAAATGGTTCAACTTTTCAGAAATTAGGACTTACGGGTAAATTTTCCTATTTTAAATTTAGAAGGAATAATTACAAATCCTTGGATAATGCAATGGAGATCTTCTATAACAATTTGAAATGGAGAGGATTACAATCCATAATATTGATGTAATATTGTGTGGTAAAAAAATAAATAATAATATTTATTGATATATATATATATATATATATATACACACACATAAATAATGAAAATAGTTATAGCCCAATTTACACCCTTACAAATAATAATATTTAAAGATGTCAAATTTTAAATATTCAAAATTTGACTTCTTAAGCATAAATATTTCTATCTTTTCATAGGCATAATTTTTCTTCACAATAAATTTTCAAATCTCTTATTCTTAAAAAATAAATAAAGAAATAAATCTTACAAATTGTAAAAATCTTGTGTTACACACAAAATTAAAAATAATAAAATATTTTAGAAAAATTTATCTATATTTATATCTATCTTGTAAGAAAAGTTTGATCACAGTTTCATAATCTCATATTTAATTTCTTGATTTTTTAAATTTAAATTTTAAAAAAAAATTAGGTTAGGTAATTATTCCATGATTTATGACTTTTAAAAAGAAAATACACTAATCTATTTTAAAATTCAATTAAAAAGAGAACACTTTTATGGTAAATCTCATAATTTACGATTTTGATTTCCTATTACTCCATATTTATCTACTAGTGTATGTCCGTACCTGAAGGCACGGTGTAAGTAATATTGAGATTAGAATATAATTGTAATCCCAATACTATTTAAATTTATTTTTTAATTTGATAAAATCATAAATTTATTATAAAATTTTAGAGTTTTCACAAAACTCCTCACGAAAACTCGCTTTTACTTATATAATATATAGCTAGATAGATAGATGTGCCTAGCATACATACAATACTGCTTTTACTTATAAAATTATATATAAATTGTATGTATGCCCGTAATGTCCTAGTGTATTGCGGGCATACATACATTGTATGGAAATATGTGTAAAATATATTGAACAAAAATGAGAAAATAAAAAAAAAATAGAGAGAAAAATAAAAACGGGAGAAAATAAAAAAAAGAAAAGAAAAGAGAAAGAAAGGTGGAATCATGGAATCATAGAAGGATGGGTGAGAAAATGAAAAAGTAAGAGAGAGAAGCGGGAAAGTAGAAAATATATATGTAGGACATTTTTTGTAAAATATATCTCAGCCGTTGTTTTATAATTTGAATAGATCTGAACCGTCCAAATGTCCTAGTAAGACAATGTGTGTACGACAAATTCAAAAACCATCATGCTTTATTATATAGATGTTGAAGATTCATATGAGGTCTAAATTTACGAAGTCTATCAAGTATTCGATATATTTAAAAATAATAATTAATTGTTCAAATTCATTTAATTTGTCGACTAAAAAATTCATTAAAATAATCTTCACTACGCACAGTAAAATCTGGCTCTTAATTATGGGATCGCAAACTTTTCCATATAATATGAATAAAAATAAGTAAACAAAAAAGAGGGGGAAAAAAAACAACAAATAGAGAGAAAAATAAAAATGGGAAAAAATAAAAAAATAAAAAGAAAAGAGGGAGTAAGGTGGGATCATGAGATCATAGAAGGATATGTGAGAAAAGAAAAAAGTAAGAGAGAGAAGCGGGAAAATAGAAAATGTACATGTAGGATATTTTTTGAAAAATATATCTCAGCCGTTGTTTTATAATTTGAATAGATCTGATCCGTTTAAATGTCCTAATAGGACAAATGTGTATAGGACAAATTCAAAAAGTATCCTGCTTTATTATATAAATGTTGAAGATTCATATGAAGTCTAAATTTATGAAGTCTATCAGGTATTCAATATATTTAAAAATAATAATTAATTGTTCAAATTCATTTAATTTGTGGACTATAAAATTCATTAATTTATCTCTACTACACACAGTAAAATCTGGCTCCTAATTCTGGGATCACCTTCCTCTCTCTTTTTTTTTATTTTTTTATTTTCTCCCATTTTTATTTTTCTCTCTATTTGTTTATTTATTTTATTTATTTTTCTCTCTATTTGTTTGTATCTCAGCCGTTGTTTTATAATTTGAATAGATCTGAGCTGTCCAAATGTCCTAGTAGGACAAATGTGTGTAGGATAAATTCAAAAACCATTCTGCTTTATTATATAGATATTACACATTATGTACCTCTATACATATATATATATAGTCTAAATGTCATCTAAAGTATTAAAATGAATACAAATATGAGTGAATGAAAGGGTTAACAATATCCTATTAACTTGATTTTTTGCAGGTATATTCCATTTGATGTACTCTAAATAAGCCTATAAGACTGTACAACAATAGCTGTTGCGCCTTCAGCACAGCAACCATCCCAAATCCAAAGCATACATTATCAATTCAAAAATCATAAACAACTATAGCAACTATACTACCCAAAGATTTTAATCTATTCTTCACCACAATATGGCATCAACATCTATTTCAATTATTTTATCAATTTTTCTGATACAAATTTTAAATATTATTTCTTTTTCTTTTTTTATTGCGGATGTTAACACATGAGATATTACAATATTTTTATGATTGTAGCATTTGAGAGTTTTAATTTATATTTATATGTTTATTTTTTGTTAGATATATAGCAGTTAGAGAAAGTTGACGATACAATGATGAATTTACCCACAAAAAAAATAAATAAATAAAAAATGCAAGTTTTAATTGTAATTCCTCCAATTTTGATTTTAAGTGGTTTGTTTTGATTATTTTCTAACTTCATTCCTTTAAGCAAAACTTACAATAATGGTCATTCACGTTGACAACATGTAAGTTTTGTTTGTTTGTTTGCTTGTTTTTGTTATTTAATTTAATTTAATTAATTAATTATTATTATTATTATTATTATTTTTTATTTTTATTTTTTTTGTAGAGTTACAAATCATTTGGAATTTTTCATGGTAGTTCTTGAATGATTTTTTCATGAAAATCCTTGAATGTAGTAGAGCTACAAATCATTTGGAATTTCCTATGGAAGTCATTTAGATCATCATTTATGCATGTGAGATCATGTTTTTGCTTAAGCCGACATTACTTAGTATATTATTTATCATATTATTATGAATTATGAATATCTAACAATATTACTTTTTAGTTTTGGGAATACCCATTATTTTGATTTTTATTTTATTTTTATAACCGCCTTTTTATTTTCTTTTTATTTTTTCCCTTTTTAATATTACTTGCAATCTTTGGACATTTTTCTTGCAAATGGTTTGACATATGTATTGATCATTTAGTCATCATACATATGAGTAATATTATAGGTGGATGACTATGACTATTAGAATTTTTGTTTATTTTAATTTTTTTTGTGGCACAAAAACGTGATGTTCATATCATTTGTTCATAATTTTTTCAAGTCTCTAACTAATATGAAGGTGTCACTAATGTATGTGTTGATATTTGATTCATTACGTATGTATTTTGTTTTCATCAATAAAGTTACTATTTTCCATTTAAAAAAAAAAAATCACTCATAATTTCTTCAAATCCGTAACTAATATGAAGGGCTTACAAATGACATATAATCTCACAAAATCATAGAGACAAATTGAATGACTTATTCAACCTAAATATTGTAAATTTGTTTTTTATATACATAATCTTAAAAGATAGAGATAGGAAAATATAATCAAGATATGCTAATATTTTTCAAATTATTTAATTTAGAAACAAATATGATTTTTTAAATTGACTTTAAAATTTTATTGATTCAAGCCATTTAGTGAGATTAACTTCATATTCTTAGCCAAGTTCAAGAATTTTCTTAATGAATTTTCTTCACGTTTTCTTATACAACCAAAGATTCATTTCCAAACACAATAGCTTTTCTTATCTCTTAAAATGGTCAAAAAGCCATTTAAAATGTTAATTTCAAACAACCACTTAATTAAATATGGTTAAAATTTACTTATCTTTTTTTTTTCAATTAATTAAAAAAATTATTCATCATTATTTAATTCAATGCATAGCACGGATTGTACACTAATTTTTACTTCTTTAAATTATATATATATATATATATATATATATTACATAAGCCAACTGCTAATATAACGTAACGAGCAAGGTGTCCCAAACTAATGAAAAATAAACTATATACATATACCGATGTATGTGCAATTCGATAAAAAAATAATAATATAAAAATAATAATAAGGAAGAATACTTATATAAGATGTGTGGCTCAAGTGATAAAAGTTTTATGGACTTTTCTTAAGTGTGCAATTGCACACCATGTGCCACTTACACAAAAAGTGTAAGTGTAAGGTGTAAGTATAAGTATAAGGTGTAAGTGTAAGGTGTAAGGTGTAAGTGGGTTGCATATGGTGTGCAACCTCAAAAAAGGTGTAAGTGTAAGGTTTAATTTTTCACAAAAGGTGTAAGTGTAAGATGTAAGTGTAAGGTGTAAGGTATAAGTTGCACACCATAACCAAACCCAAGTTTTATTTACCAAACTTGTGATCTTGATTTCAAGCCCTATCCTCATCTGAATATAATTTGAAAATAAAAATAAAAATTGAAGGACGCAACGAACGAGGGGCGTGAGACGCAACTGGACAATTCTGTAAGTTAAAGAATACCATCAGCGAAGAAGCTTTCATCACTCTTCATCGAATCAAAAGTCCATTTTTTCCAACTGAATAAATAATTTAATTTTACTAATAAAAACAGAGTTTTTAATTTGAAATTGTCTTAAATATACTCTTTTGAAAAAGAAAAAGAAAAAAAAAAAAGAGATTTAAAGAGTTTTCAGGATTTGGGGAAGAAAAGCAAAGTATATGTATTTCTACTCGTCTTCATACGAGCCGATATTTTTGAAATTTAAATTTTATTTTTTGCAAAGATGATATCGGAATTTCTCCTTTACGATTAATTTCTTCTGACCAATGTTAGAACTAATAATTCATGCACAAAATATTATTAGGGTGTGTTAGCAAAAATTTGGTTTGGGTCAAATAGACAGAGGTGATTCGAAAGAACAACCAAAGTTTCACAAACAACAACAGATCAAGCAATTGTGGCTTGATGTCCTATGCTTGACAGTTTCAAGGACTTTTTTAGAGGTTGTAATGTGAAGAAAGAAGTGTGAATAAACTGAAATTCGATAGAGTCGCCTGAAACTCAGATCAATCTACCCCTTCATTTGCCTGAAAACCAGACCAAACTGCCCTCTCCTCAAACAAACTTAGAGCACCAACATTCCCACCAAGAAGAGCAAAGTGGTCAAGAGAGAGCAGGCCTAAAAGAGTTGGCCCCTCCTAAGTACAAAAGCTATTGCTAATTATGTTATTCCTAATTCCACATGGGTTGTGAATGTTGTTGAAGATCCTCTTTATTTCGAATTTTCAGCTTTTATGTTATTGGCCTTGCTACTTCTCTGCTGCCACGTGTCCCACCATGGAGTAAGTTACCTCCACTTCCTGCATAACTGCCCATGATCTCCGTAATTGCTGGTAACTACTTCTCTGCTGCAGCATTCTCTTTCCCTTGCAAACAAGCCACATATCACTTGCATGCCTAATTTCATGGCTTGACACCTAGGCCTCATTTGACCACATCCCACTACACTATCAGATGAATTGACAGGAGAAACTGCGTCTGCCACATCTGTTCCTTTGACTGTTTCACTATTATTATCTGCTTTGTATTCTAGGACCCACATCCCACTATAAACTCGTGGTCTTCACCCCTAACATCCACTGAATCAACTCTTTGTATTTTGTTATGTTTATTCGACAGAGAAAAATAAATTTTAGTGCCAACAGGGTGATTCTATTGACACACCACACATCATCTCAGTACACACCACTTAATTAATGCACACCAAACATAATTTTGACTTTATTATTTTTGCTCAATGCACACCATCCATTTTTAAATATATCTAAAATATTCTCATCTTCTTCAACCACCCCATCAACTCTAACCCTAGCCGCAACCACTCGCCGCCGGCAATTGCCATATTTTCCTTCTTCTCCGTCGAATTTCTTCCTCACTCCTTTATCCACCACTCTTCTCGCTTGACCACCGCTAGCCTTACTCCTAAACTCTTTTCTACCACCTTCCTGCCTTCACTTCCAGCTCCACCACCTTTCTACCACTCCTTCCTTCCTCCCTCCACCACCTCCTCGCCATCGCCGCCGCAACCTCTCATTCTATCCCATCTTATTCGTTTTCTTTTCTCTCTCTAAAAACTACCAAACCCACCTTCACCACTGCGACCTTCCATCTACAACTATCTTCCCCAACCGATTAAAGAGAAGCTTCTCGCCGAAGGCAACTACAACAGCAAAGCTTCAAATCAGAGCTTGAAATCCTCGATCGAAGCTTTGAATCTAGTTTGGATGATTGGACTCCTGAAAACCCTAGATCTAGATCTGAAAACCGTAGGATTTCCCCTCCTCTCTCTCTCTCTCTCTACGATGGAGAAAAGCAAGCCATCGCTAAGGTGAGGGCTGGGTTGTTCATTGGTGGAGAGAAGGAGAAGGGTTTGCAGAAGGGAAGTGAATCGCCAGTGAGGCAGGAAGGTTGTACGGGTTGCAATGGTGACTGGTTTTTGGTAACGGTGGCTGAAGGTAGAAGTAGGCGGCGGAGACTGGTGGTGCCCAAAATAGTGTAGGGTTTAGAATTATGTCCGAAATAGTAATTTGATGAAGGGATATAAGTGTGATAAAAAAATTATGGAAGTGGTGTGTATAGAGAGGTTTTGTGGTGTGCAAAGAGAATTACACATATTATTAAGTAAAATAGTGTGTGGTTTAAATTTATTTTAACGCTCATGTGATAATTGATTATTTTTAATGATATTTTGGTTTTTTTTGTGAGGTAAAAAATCATTTGTTTAGGAATGACTGTTTCTAATTTAATTATAAAAAATTAAATTCAAAATTTATAGAAATCTACATAATTAAAATAAGGATTAATTACTTCAAAGTCTTATTAGTAAGGTTCGTGTTCTATTAAGTCCTCATTCCTTCTTTTTAACCCATAAATTTTTATGTAATTTTAAAAGATTCTTTATTGATTTGTGATACTTATTCGTATAAATTACAAATACACTCTTGAGGTATATTTAAAATACAAATTATTCTCTATGATTTGAAAAAATTACAAATATCTTGTAATTTTTATTTTATTTTATAGAATTAATTAGAAAAATAAAATTCCTAACTACTGTTTAAGTGAAATATAATTTTGACATCATTAAAAATTATTAATTGACTTGATAGTTTATTAATAAAATGGGTCATTTGTAATGAATTTAAAAACTTCTAAAAAACGAGATATAATTTCTAAAACCATATAAGGCCATTTATATTTAAACAAATTTCAAAGGATGTAGTTATAATTTATCCTAGTGTTTCCTAACCTCCTCTACTACGTAATTGTCCCAATTTTTTGGATAAATTACACTTTGCTCCCCTAAAGTTTTAACCATTTCTTACTTTAGCCCTCTAAGTTTGATTTTTCTGACTTTGACTCTTTATGTTTGTAATCCTTCCTACTTTGACCCTTCATATTTGCAATTTTTCTCACTTTACTCTTAGACTAACTTTCATCTAAAAAACTAACAGAATCTGTCACATCACCAACACATCAGCTCCACGTGTGATGTAAAAAATTCACAAAAGATGCAAAAAAATGAAAGTTAGTTTAGGAGTAAAGTGAGAAGGATTGTAAATATGAAGGGTCAAATTGAAAAAAATTAAATTTAAGGGGTCAGAGTGAGAAAGATTACAAACATAGGCCTTGTTTGGGAAGTTGGCTATTTTAGTTTTTGGCTATTTTAGTAGACTAAAATTTTTGTGTTTGAGAAGATGGTTGAATTTTTTTGTAGTTAAATGTGATGTTTGTAAGAAAAAAAGTAAAATGATTATAAGTTTGATGTGACATTTTGTTTTATTGACTATTTTAATCTATTTTGTCTTTTTTTGAATTTTTGCTTAAAAAACCAAAAAATAGCTTTTGCCAAATAAGGCCATAAAAGGTCAAAGATAAAAAAAATTAAATTTAAAAGGCCAAAATAAAAAATAGATAAAATTTTAGGAGACAAAGCGTGATTTGTCTAATTTGTTTCATAAATAGAATTTCCATTAGAATTCTCTCTGAGGTGGCGGTGATCAGATGGGACGCACAGGCAGTTTTTGTTCCAGCAGACGGTTCACACGCGGCAACGGAAAATTATTGATTGGTCCTTTTGGCACACATGGTTATATTTTAGATGAATCATAAATTTATATATATATATATATTTTATATTTTTCATTCACTTAATATAAAAATATTAATTTTTTATTTTTTATTAATTAAAACATATTTAAATTACCACGTAACCATATTTCAGGACGAATGAAGAAGTTCTCCGCGGCAACAGCCAATAATCAGGGTTTGGAATCATGTGTGGCTCACACGTGTCTCATCATATACAATACAAATAGAGGGAAATTATTTAGGGCTTGGTTTGCTTTTGGGAGAATTGTTTTTGAAAAAAATTTCTAAAATTTTGTTTAGTTTGTGATTTTTCTCAAAAAAATTTCAAAATCACTCTCTTTCTTATATATCAATCAATCATTTTTTCTCTCTTTTCTCTCTTCTCTCATTCTCAATTATTTTTTATTTCACACACATCTATTCAATGAAAACAAAATATCAAGGGTGTGTTTGGTTTGATTTTGGAAGATAAATTTTTTTTTAAAAAATCTTGAGGAAAGAGTTTAGAAATTTTTAGTTTATTTGATTGTATATTTTGGAAATAATTTTGGAGTGTGAGAGTTTGAGATGATCAAATCATTCCAAACTTTCAAATTCCAAAACTACTTTCAAAATATATAGTTAAACAAACCAAAAAAATTTCTAAACTTTCTCTTCAATTTTTTTTTTTTGAAAATCACCCTTTCAAAAGCAAACTAAACACACCCTTAATAATCTTGAAACACTACGTTGTTATACTCTATATCAATCACCAATTAATTAGCCTCATATTGTCTTTCATCTTCAACATAAATCATGAATTCTTACCCCTCTCTATCAATCAAAATCTTTTAAAATATTAGAGCATCTCCAATGGGATAGTTAAACAAGGCTTGTTAGGCATTTTAGGTAATGTAAGTCTAATTTTGAGTTCCAATGGGCTAGCTATTGGGCTAGCTATTGGGCTAGCTACTTTACCATCCTATTTTTTTGGTAACTACAATTGAAGAGCCCCAGAGGCTCTCCAAACAATTATGTATGTATATATTTTAGATTTTTGTATATTTATGTCTTGGGTTTGGGATTTTAAATATTTTATATATATAGGTGTGTGTGTGTGTATGTAGTAATTTTATATGTTCTTTCAATTCTGTTTGATGAATTACGGAATAATTTATTTTGTATTTTTTTTTTCTCCTCATTCTACAGGTTTTGTATGGGCAAATTTATTATTATTGCAAATTTATATTAGTAAAATATCAACAATTAGTATTTTTTTATTTTAAAAATTAATTAAGTTAGTTTAAATGATTAACTAAAATAAAAAGCGTGGTTAGAGAACACAATAACTAAAATAATTAGGTAAAATAAAAAATATATTTTTTTTATACTTTAACTAATAAAAAATAAAAAATGTGATTGGAATTGCTCTTACATATCTATATTTCAAAACAACAATGTTTCATCCCACTAAAAACACCACCACTAATAGTACTAATGCATTAAAAAAAAAAAAAAAAAAATACAACTTCAAAATTAAAACATCACATCATTACTGACGGGACCCACTATCACATAATTAGTGGGAGCACTAATTAGCGCTCCCAACCATTTTTCATTTCCAAAATTCTAAATAACCACCCGCAAATACATGCATTTGGTTTTAGCTTTTGCTCGCTCGCGTGACATGTCTGACCCCACAATCCGCATGATGGTGCGCTCCACGCCCCTCCCCGCATGATCTCTCTCTCAATTCTCCCCCTGTCATTTTTTCCATACTCACAATTTTGTCTCCGCTACTTTTTATCTCTAGACTTCTATTTTATTTGTTATATTTTTTCAAATGTTCATTTTTAATTTATTTTACTATTAAAGGCAAAGCATTCTCCTATTAACTAACTATGCTATTTCAACTTGGACATGAGAAGTCAATCCTTATTAACAACCAAAGAAATAATTATTTTTTCTCCCATTATGAGAGTAGAATTTAATTATTTGATGAATTACAATAAATTATTTTAAACTATGAGCCATTTTTATTTTATACTCATAAATTTTAAAACTCAACAGTTATACATGACATATTTATTAAAATTTTAGAATAATAATGTATTTATTTGATGATTCTGTTTGTATTTTACCACTAGAATAGAGAAAATAAAGTGTAAATGAGATCATTATATAAATGAATTATTGTCTTAAAAAAATCAATAAGTGTGTCATGTGCTTCACACGTAATCTGATTTCGTTTAAATCCTAAGACAAATTCATAACGGAAGGTGTTAAGTGTAACAAGATATAATTTAAGGTGGTTAATTATTGTGTTTTGAAGTTTAGGAGACGACGTTCAAATGACTCATAGTTTAAGAGAGCTTATTATAATTTACCCTTAGTTGATTATTTCTTATTAAGTTTAGACTATTTTTTGTAATAGTTGTTGGGTTTAATGGCCGTAGAGTTTTGTGTTATATGTTGTTGGACTCTTATTGTAAAATTTCTTACTTATTGGGAAAAAAAAAAAAACTTCAGAATCTGTGTAATTTGTTTTTTTTTGTTCATTTATTTTGAATAAAATTTATTTAATTAATTATTTTTTTATTTAAATAAATTCCAAACGTCACATTCTATTTTATTTTCTAATTATAATTTAATAAAGTACATAATCACACAAGTACATTACTGGTTTTCCAATAAAACTATAGGACCATTTTTATGAATTGGTGTAAATGGATATCAATGGGCATATATTAAATCGGCAATGCTACGTAACTCAAATTTTATGGCTCAAAAGTGGCTCAAATGGCCAAAACGACGTCGTTTTGAGTACAGAACAACATAAAAATGGCCAAAACGACATCGTTTTAGCCATTTGAATCACTTTTAAACCACAAAATTTGAGTTACGAGACATTTTCCATATCAAATACCTCCTTCAACAGTTTGTCGAGATAGGCAACAAGTACACATGTTCAACCTTATGTCATGTGCTCACATTAAAAGACAGGTTAACATCAAGCTTTTTCATACGTGTTCATGGGCAATGATAGTCTATAGGGAAAAAATTGTGACACTCCACCTAGAAAATAGAAATCATAAAGTGGCCCATTTACCCCCAGCAATAGCAAGTATTAACCATCTCCTAACCTATTCCTTTGGGGACCATTTGCATGACACTAATATTAGGTTTACATAAATAGAATGCAGGCACGCTATAAGTTTGTGAGTTTCAGTGTTTTATGTTGGCAATTTTCAAAATAGTTTTTGAAAAGGGAGATTTGGTCAAAGTCATTTCATATATTAAGGATAAGTATAATTTTTTTTTTTGAAAAGTCCAACACATACTATTATTATCAAAATATTAAATTTTAAAATAATATAAATTTTGATGTAGATATCGATTTTTAATAAAATTAATATTTTTAGAATTCTCCTATTAAGATCTATCAAATAAGATCTATGTTGACTATGAAATTCTTAAAAAAAAATAAAATTTATTATCGTCGAAATTGATATAAACAGTAATAGTAACATATTATTTTATTTGACAGTAATATGTTACTCTGTCTCACAGTAACATGTTATTATGTTTGACAATAACATATTACTCTGGTTCACAGTAACATGTTACTCTGACAATATTGTCTAACAAAAAAAAAAGAAGATATTTTACTTTATCCTTACTGAATTATGTATTTTCTCCTTAGGAAGATTATGAAGTAAAATAAATTGAGCTGTCATTTTCATTAAATAAGGATCCAATGGAGGGGTTTTGACTAATTTTCCCTTTTAAAATTTATAATTTAGTTTTTGGATGTTTTCAAAACATTTCTTGTTTTTTTTGGAAAGCTTGAAATAAGTTTGGGAACTTTATCCCACATTGGAAAGAAAAATATGGAGCACTTAATAAAGGGTTACATGAAATATTCCTTTGAATATAGAATTATGGAATGGATGTTGCTAGTGTGCATGCACTCACACCTTAATCCGCACACTCACACGTGGTATGGGCTGTGTAGCGTTCGATAACGCATTTGTGCTTAGCGCAAGGCGCCATGATGACGCTTTTCTATTTGGATCCGACGTGGCATGAGTGACGTAGAATATAGTTAACTCCTCGTGGCATTGATGTGGCGTTTGTTGGCAATGAGTTAACCAACTGATCGAATGATTACGTGTTTGATCTAAAGCAGTTTGATCATAGCCGTTGATTGGAGATGCGCATGAACGTACGGTTGAGATGGCACTCGATTATGACCATGTGTGATCAGTTAGGCATCTATTCAGCGAGAGATTGATCTGCACCATAGATTGTCGATCCAACGGTTAGATTTGATCGAATACGATCAAGGGATGTGACTATTTGATCAGATGCGTCAAGGCCTATAAATAGGCTGCAAAATTAGCCATTTCTGTCCATCCAAAATCCTGAAAACATTCATGCAATTCTCTTTCTTGATTTAGAGTTTTCGATCAAGAGTTTCTTAAGTAAGTTTCTGCTTTTCTTACTTGTAATCAAATTTTGCAGACTTGATTATCAGTGTCTTGGTTTTTTTGATTATATCAAGAGTATTATGATTTATTGTCGTCAATGCAGACACCGGTAGACTTTAGGCTTCATTGTATCGTGGAAGCAAATTTGCTGTAACCCCCTACATACCTATTGGTGAGTGCAAATATTGTCTTTAAGAAAACAACTAAGTAACTCGACTTAAAGCACCAATTTTCTGTTTTACATAGACAAGATCATCACCAAGTTTTAAAGACCTCAAGGCCACCAACAATCTAAAGATAATATTTCGATATGGTGATGTGTATTTAGAAAATGACTCAAGATTTCACGAAGCTTGACTGATTTGATAGAGGAAATTTCTAACACTGGCAAAAGAAAATGCACTTTCTGCTCACCATTCTCAAAGTGGTCTATGTACTGACTACCCTCTATCTGGCGGAGCAAGAAGAAGAAACGGTGGAGCAAACCCATAGCAAAACCAAATGGGAGAATGACAACTATATTTGCTGAGGACACATTCCAGATGCACTGTCAGATTCTCTGTTCGATGTGTATCAACATCTAGGAATGACAAAGTGTAAACACCCCATGTTGACCAGCCTTAGGACTTAGGTGTTATTTTCCTAACACCTGATGATGAAAGTTGGAATGTGCTATCTTACGAATTCCTCAACATGAAAGCCAGGTTCAAACTTTAATCCTAACCTTACACCTATTTTAGCCAAAATATTATAGATCATCTTAAACCCGTTTTCAAACATTTCTACAAGATTCTGAGGCATGCATTTTCAAAATTCAAGTGTTGTATTTTCTTTGTAAATTGAGCAAGGAAACAATTTTTTGTCTGGTCGGATGATTTTTCTAGAAAACAGAGCAATTTCGGGAAATTCGACATTTTCTCTAAATTTTACACAAATATATTAGATATTTTGCCTTTGGGCTTTCTCTACAAGTTTCTCAGATATTTTCTTTGCCTCAAAAGTCTATAAATATCACCTCTCCCACTTCATTTTAAAGGGTTACAAAATTTTTGTTTGCACCCACACCTCATCTTCAACCTCTTTCTCTCTTTTCTTTATTGCTTCTTCACGGATACACCACCCAAAACTCCATTAAAGCTAAAATTAAGGTTGAGAAATATTTCTAAGAGGCTACAAAATATTTCTAAAAGCTAAGAGACTTGTTTAAGAGCCCACCTCCTACACTTCATCTTCAATCTCCATTTCTCATACACCAACCATCAAAATTCCATTAAAGCTTGAGTCCAAGCTTCCTGCTAAGGATCCTAAGAACTTTAAGCCATATCTAAAGGACCTTAAGGGTGCCAAGAAAGAGTTTGACAATCAAGAAGTTCACTTTCTTTCAAGAGGTGAAACTTTTGAACTATTTTCATCTTCTCTCTCTTGTTCTTCATTGATAAGTTTTGTACTTTGCTATTAGCTTGTTGTAATCATATGATGGGTTCTCATGGATGTGGAGGGAACAAGGATATAACCATTCATCCATCGAGTTGATTGTTCTTTTTATTTTCTTGTGCTTTTGCACACTCTTCTTACTTTCTAGTGCTATAATTCATTATTGTTGTATATAGATGTGTTAATTGAGTCTCCATGGATGTGGAGGGAACTAGGATATAGCCACCCATCTATTGAGTTGATTGTTGTTTTTACTTTCTTATACTTTTGTACTCTTTTCTTGATTTCTAGTGCTTTAGTTCCTTGTTGTTGTATATAGATGTAATATTTGGAACCTTGTGGATGTGGAGGGAACATAAAGTAGCCACCCATCCACAAGTTTGATTATGTAGAGTTTTTTTATTTCATTTTATACATTTTTTCATCACTTATCTCATAATCTTAGCATATTGGCCCATATGCTTCAACCCATGCTCAATCTTGAGTAATGGAGGTTGTTTGATGGGGTTATTTGGATGATTTTTGGGATTTCATGTTGAGAAAGTGGTTGGTTTTCATTTTATTGATTTTCCTTCGAAGCAAAACAAGAGATTTTATGTCAAGAATGTTGAAATCTCTTTTCTCAATCATTCGTGAACATGGAAAGGGGTGGAAACATCCTTGTTTCATGAATGGAAGAAAAGTTCTCAATAGTTTTTGATGAATCCCTTGCTTTAAAAGCAAAACTTCCACTAATAAATTATGTACATTAATCTACTCTCTTTAATTAGTAGCATGGATTTGGGTATTAACTTGTCCTTATTCATAAAGAGAAAATGTAGGTTCCCATCTATTTCTTAGCCTTGAATTTGATCTTGCTTTAATTCATTTAATTCAAGGAATTGTTGCAAAATATATGTTGTACATATATGCTTTATCCTATTGTTGATGGTTGAGGTCCATCTACCTTATCCTTAATGCTGTGTTTGGTTGAGAGATTTAAGAAGGGATTTGGAAAGGAAAAATGAAAAGGTGTGTGAAACAAGGTGAAATGTAAGTATATTTTATTTACATTTCACCTACCTTTTCCATTTTTTTTTCCAAATCTCTTCCCAATCCCCTAACCAAACACAACGTAAGTGTTTTCTATAAAAAGGAGAGGTAGAAGGGATGCGCACCCCTTAGAAGATGCATTTTGCATATGTTCTGGACTTTCTACACCAAATAGAGTTTTTTTTCGGAGGTTAGGTTCGGCCAGACATCTTTTCAGTTGGCCAGATAAATTTGTGTTTGGTTGGATGAATTTTCTAAAGCAGAACATGACAATTTTTGGGAAGTGTTCTCCCAGGTGTTTCTGGAGCTGATGTTTAAATTCTTTTATTTATGTAATATGATTTGTTAGATTCAATATTAATTTGGCTGAATCTGTTCATTGTTGTAAAAAGTCCTCCAACCCCACTTCTTTTCTTTTTTATTATTATTCATTCAATTATTATAATAATTCATTTCCCTTCTTTCTTCTTTCTTTTTCTTTTCATTCGAATTGTTGAATTAATTTCCAACCCTACGTCTTTCTATTCCTTTTATTTATACATTTTCTGTCTATATAACATCATGTTTTATTTATCATATTCATGACTTGCATCCATTTTTCATGCATAAGGATTCGGCCAATTCACATCTACGGGTTTTTATTAATTCTTATGTGCTTTTGTGCGCTAATTCATGTCTTGAGATGATTCATGTATCTAATGTTAGTAGCCAGATCTTTAGTTACATTTTGTATGTATTGCATTAGGTATTTGCATATAGGATCATGCATATGTATGTAGCATATTATTTTTGGCCTGCCATAGATGAATGCTAGGTGAGCATTACAGTTTTAGCATCTCGACTGCATATGTTATTTTATTATGTAACATCCTACCATACGACTATGTGTTTAATTGATATATCTCTATGATTACTGGTGGATGGAGGTTGTGTTGCTTGGGTTGGAATGATATTGATTGCTATGCATGTGGGCTCAATTTCATTTTGAGTTGTACATTTATTCAAAACCTTTCAAAATGCGTAAAATCAAAGTATATCAAAATAAGTGACATGATTTATACTTGTTTGATTTACATAGTAATGTTAACATTATTAATAACCAGAAAATGAGCACATATTATTTATAAAACTCATATCATAATTTAGTAAATGCCGATCTTTTGATCGGGTGAGCGGGGGTGCTCAATTCATGACCTTTCCCCCCTCATACCTGAGGTTTCGAACCGAGGCATCTTTGGTCATGATGAATAGTGGCCTTTGGCACGAGTCACGAGTTCCGTAATTTTTCCAAAAGATTAGGTGGCGATTCTGAGATCTGGTGATATAGTCCATTTCTAGCATATTTTGCAATAAATGGATATTCTATAAAAGTTACTAAATTGGGACTCTCATTTTCTGTTTCACATTGCACTAGTGAAACTAGATCAAGAAATTGGGAGTCTAAACTGTAAAGGGCACTTTGTAACCTCAAAAACATCCTATACAAATCAACTCTAGGACACATTGCAGTCAAAATATCTCACCGACAATGCCACCAGTAATAAATTTTTTGTTAGTAATTTTATGTGTTTTACTATGATTGATACAAAGCCCATTATGGAACAATTCCATGAGATCCAACATATTCTGTGTGACACCCTAAATGCTTATTTCATTTTAACACTATGTTAATATCAAATTAATAATAATAATAATAATAAATAACAGTAATATATTCATTTCATGGTTATATGTGCTAAAATGTAATCTAATTTGAATTAAGATGCATTGGTTTACCAAAAATGTGATTAATATATTGTTTGGGGCCAAATCAAAACAACCATGAAATTATTACAAATGGTTGGGCCAAGAGGCATAAAGAAACGTAGGCAAGGTGGCTGGAGGACTTTGATGATGCCACTTGTGAAGGCTAATGTGTAGATTAGTGAATCATCACTTGGTTAAAACATTGAGTCACCTTCCAAGCCCAAGTATAAATGGGGATCAGTAGGTAGCACGAGAACTCAACGAAATTAGTAGTAAAAGAAGAGGAGCCACGGGAGATCAGAAAAATTGGAGATAAAAAGTAGGAATTGACATTAAGGTGAGTTATATTATACATTGAGTAACCATAAAATTGTTTTATTATTTTATGAATTATTTTATACAAATCATGCTTTTAAATTATATTAGCATCACAATTATGTTATTTATTTTATAAACCCTATTCGCTTAAAAATGGAAACCCATGGATATAACTATTTATTAAAAGTGTTTTTGAATTATTATTTTATAACTACCACCACAGAGGTCCCATGCCTTAGGAGATTTAAATAACATTTGCCCTTCTGATTAGTCACTTTAGTGACCCTTTGATGATCTTATGTCTTGGGGGACTTAAATAACTATTGGCCTTCTGATTAGTCACTTTGTGACCCTCCGTCTGTCATAGATCCATTGGACCTCTATTTTGTTCTGTACCGTGATTATGGCTATTTTTCTTATATGATTTCTATATTATATGTATGTTATTTAAGATAATTAATTTATTCAAACCATATTATTCATTGTTTAGCCTAAATAATTATCCATGATGATTTGTGTACCCTTATGCTCTTAGTATAATATTCCTTACTCTGCCATGTGGTTATAGTTGTTAAACCCCTTTCAAGTGAAGAAACTTAAGGAGGAATTATTTTACCCCTTTAATCGGGACCCAGACTTGAGATGAATATCATGTATTTTTTTTTTTTTTTGACTTGTAATAATTAACTAACTCATGTCATATCAATAAAAGTTTCCATGTACGTCTTAAACATTTATATGCATTTTTTTTTACTTATTTTAATTTTATTCCGTTGCATTATTTAATTTGTTTAACCTAATTAAACCTTGATAACTTTAGAATTTAGCTAGTTACGAATCCAGCCTAAACATCGGGGTTGGGTGGTGACATTCTGAGTCAATTTCCACAAAAGAATATGAACATAGATGAATCCATTGTAGTTTCATCTATAGTAGAGAAATTGTCATCTTCTTGGAAGGATTTTATGAAAACTCTAAAACACAAAAAGGAAAATCTTATTTTAGAGGAATTGGCTCAACACCTTCGAGTTGAGGAAGAGTCAATGCTTCTTAAAAGTAAAGATAACTAATTGGCTCAAACTTCTAAGATCCACATGGTCGATAATGGCAAGAGGTTCAACAAATGGAAGCGTAAGCCTGGCTCCCAACCTGAGAAAGATGCTAAGAAGTCAAAAGAAGCTTACTAGCACAATGGTAAGCCATGACACTTTAGAAATGAATGTCGATCATACAAAAAGAAGCCAGAGGCATCAAATGCCAAGAACAAGTTCATGGATATTGTATCCCAGATGAACATGGTTGAAGATGCTGGTAACTGATGGATTGACTCAGGAGCAACGAGGCACATCTGTAACGATAAGAGCCTTTTCATTACTTATGAACAAGTGAGTGATGGAACAGTTCTCTACATGGGCAACTCTTCAATTACTGCTCACAAAGGCAATGAGACGATGGATCTAGCATTCACATATGGAAAAGTCTTAACTCTTAATGATGTTTATCATGTAGCTGATGTCACGAAAATCTAGAAGCCTGCTTAATAAGGCCTTGTTTGGCAACTTTCAATTTTAGCCGAAAAGTCAAAAAGTCACTATAAGTTGTCACATCACTCTCTCTATTTTTTTACACATTTTTTCATAAAAAGCCAAAAAGTTACTGAAATATCTTGTTCCCAAACGAGGCCTAAGTATGGTTTCAAGTTAGTATTTGAGTCGGACAAATTTGTCTTGTCTAAAGGTGGGATTGTTGTTGGGAAGGGTTACATGTATCAGGGAATGTTCAAACTTAATGTTATCAATAATACATTTCTTTTTGCTTATATTGTTGATTCTCTTTCTTTATGGCATGCTTGTTTAGGTCATGTCAATACTAGGAAAATGCATGATCTGGTTAATTTAGATTTAATTCCTAAGTATGACATTGACATGTTTGAAAAATGTAAATTTTGTATGCAATCTAAAATTTCTCGTATTCCATTTCCTAAAGTGCGTAGAACCACATCTTTGCTTGAACTTGTGCATAGTGATGTATGTGACATGCATAGTGCCCTTACTAGAGGTGGTAAAAAATATTTTGTAACATTTATTGCTGATTTTTCTAAGTACTGTCATATATACATTTTGCATTCAAAAGATGAGATGTTTGATAAATTCAAGATTTTTAAGACAGAAGTAAAAAATCAGTGTAATGTTAAAATAAAGAAACTTAGGTCTGATAGAGGCATGAATACTATTTTCTAGAATATTGTGAAAATGTTGATTTTATTCGTGAGAAATCTGCACCCTACACGCCACAACAACATGGAGTAGTTAAAAGAAAAAATAGGACATTAACAGAAATGATTAATGCTATGCTTTCTTACTCTAGTTTAAGTTTTGCTTTTCAGGGTGAAGCCTTGTTCACTACCTGTCATATACTCAATTGAATTCCTTTCAAGAGAAGAAATGTTACTCCTTATGCATTTTGGAAAAACAAGAAACCTAATCTAGGTTACTTAAAAACTTGGGGTTGTAGAGCAATAGTCAAATTGCCTAAACCTAAAAGGAAGAAATTGGGTGAAAAATGAATTGAATGCATATTCATTGGCTATAAATGCTATACATAGCAAAGCATATAGGTTTCTAGTAATAGAGCCCAATGGTTTGGTAGAAATAAATACCATCATTGAATCACATGATGTGGTGTTTTATGAGAATTGTTTCACAACCATTCTAAGGTTGGATTCTAATCAAGGAAATGAATCAACTCCTTTGATGTCTACAGAGGAAAGTGAACGAAATGAACCCATTAAGCCTAATGAACCTAATAAGCCTGTTGAGCTAAGGAGGAGTAAGAGGGCTAGGACTGAGAAGTCATTTGGCCCTGATTTCATGGTTTACTTTCTAAAAGGAACATGGAAAGCTTGTTGTAAGCAAGCAATGATTTCTTTGAATATGGATTCAAATCTATTAAGTTTTGAGGAGGCTAAGAAGTCTCAAGATGTTGCTTTCTAGAAATAAGTAATAAATGATGAGATGGATAATATCATGGGTAGCAATACCTAGATACTTGTTGATTTGCCACCCAGATCCAAACCAATTGGTTGTAAATGGATTTTCAAAAGAAAAATGAAAGTTGATGGCACAATTGACAAGTTCAAAGTAAGATTAGTTGCTAAAGGTTTTACTCAAAATGAGGGTATCGATTATTTTGATACATATGCTTCGATTGCTAGAATTGCCACCATTCGAGTATTGATTGCCTTAACCTCAATCTACAAGCTTGAAGTTCATCAAATGGATGTTAAGACCGCTTTCCTAAATGAAGATTTAGATGAGTAGAGGGTCAAGAACACAAAGTGTGTAAACTCTTTAAGTTACTATAAGGATTGAAACAAGATCCAAAACAGTGGCATGAGAAATTTGACAAAGTAATAGTATCAAATGATTTTAGGATATATGAATCTGATAAGTGTGTGTACAGTAAGTTTACTGGCAATAGAGGTGTAATCATATACTTATATGTAGATGACATACATATTTTTGGTATTGACAATGATGTCATTGAAAGTACAAAAAGCTTCCTATCATCTTGCTTTTGTATGAAAGACATGGGCTTGGCTAATGTAATTCTGGGAATTAAGATCAAACGAGAGGACAATAATTTGATTCTTACCTAGTTGCACTATATTGAGAAAAGTCTCAAGAAATTTAGTCAATATAATTGTATACCCATGTCTACACCTTTTGATTCAAATTTGAAATTGTATCCTAATATTGGAAGAGTTGTTAATCAATTAGAATGCTTAAGAGTGATAAGCAGCCTGATGTATGCTATTACTTGCACTAGACTTGGTATTACATTTGAAGTGGAAAAACTTAGTAAATACATTAGTAATCCCAGTAGTGTGCATTGACATGATGTTAACCAACTACTTAGGTACTTGAGGAAAACAATAGACTATGTGATAGTCTATAATGGCTATCTAGCAGTGCTGGAAGGATTCACGGATGCCAGTTAGATAACTGATCGTGAGGATCACTTGTCTACGAGTGGTTGAATTTTTACTCTTGGTGGAAAAGCTATCTCCTAGGATTGTAAGAAGCAAACATTCATAATAGACTCAACCATGGTGTCTGAGTTTGTAGCATTGCTTTCTTGTAACAAAAAGGCAAAGTGGCTAAGTGTAGACACCCATTTTTGACCGACCTTAAGACTCAGACGTCATCGTTTGTACACGCGATGATTGCGCATGTTTGTGCTCGTTTCGAGTTTCCGGGGGTTTCGGCTGAGCGCCTTGTCTCGGGACCTCTTAACTCTCTTCTTCTTGGTTTGTTTTTGGACCATTGCCTTGGTGCCTTTGCCTGGAGGGAGAGAGAGGCCTATAGGCCAATTTTTGTAGCTGTAGGCTACTTTTTCCTCTTGTAGGCCACTTGTAGTGGCCCGTAGGCTAGTTTCAGGGACTTTCGGTTGAGCGCCTTGTCTCGGGACCTCTTAACTCTCTTCTTCTTGGTTTGTTTTTGGACCATGCCTTGGTGCTTTTGCCTAGAGGGAGAGAGAGGCCTGTAGGCCACTTGTTGTAGCTGTAGGCTACTTTTTCCTCTTGCAGGCCACTTGTAGTGGCCGTAGGCTAGTTTTTGGGACTTTCAGCTGAGTGCCTTGCCTTGTGGCCTCTGAATCTCTTCCTTTTGGCTTGTTTTTGTGTCATTCCTTGTTACTCCTTGCCTAGAGGGAGGAGAGAGGCTGTCGGCCACTTTTGGTGGTCGTAGGCCACTTTTTCCCCCTGTAGGCCACTTGAAGTGGCCTACGGCCATTTTTCTGCTTTTGTAGATATTTTTGGTGCCAGCTGGTGAGCACAGAATGCATCCTCCATACATGTGGAGGGATTCAAACAAGCTCTAAGCTTGTCAAGAAGCTTGCCCTTGCATTGCTTATATAAGGGGAGCTCTCTCTCCCTTTGCAGAGGTTCAGATTTTTGAAGAGCAATTTCTCCCTCTCTCTCTCTTCTCTTTTAGTGCTTGAAAGTGAGCTTTCTTCACACTTTTGCAAAGAGACTCCTAGCCAAACACCACCATTATTGAGCTGAGGTTCTTAGAGGTCATATTTGAGCTTTGAAAGTTGGTTTTAGCTCAAGAAAGTTGTTATTTTTGCTGTGCTTCAAGGGTGAGCCTCTTTAAAGCTTTGTTTTGGTTGCATATTTGGCCACCTTTGCATGCTATTTTAGGCTTTGCTTTCAACTACAAAAACCTTTGTTTTAAAGTGTTTAAAAAGGTTGTTTGAGGCCTTGTTTGAGTTAGGGGTGTCTCTCACTCTTTTGTGCCTTATTTGCTTAGCTTCTTGCTATCTTTTAAAAGCTTTTGGGGCCATCTCTTTTTGGCCTTCTTACCACTGAAACTCAGAAAAATTTCAGTGGTGGAAAGGTGGTTTTGAGGTCCCAAATGGGTGGGGGTGGTCCCCCCTCATCTTCTCTTGTTTGCATGTGTTGATGGCTCATCAAAAGAGCATGTGTTTCTACTTCTTTGTTGCTTCGTTCAAGCATATTTTTGTGACTTTTCAGACCTGCCATAACTTTGTTTTTGGCTTGATTGATCATTGGTTGCTTGCTCTTTACACTTGTAGTGTAATCCCACTTGCTAGCCTAATATGCTTCATGCCTTAGCCTATAATTCTAGCATGTTTTGGCTCCATTTCAGCATGTTTTTAGCCATTATTTGCCATGTCATAACTCTGATTTGGGTTGGTTTGGTTGCTTCTTGCATGCTTCTTGCACTTGTAGTGCAATTTTGTTCACTAGCCTATTGTATTTGGTGTTTTCGCCTATTGATCTAGCATGTGTATGCTCTACTCCAGCATATTTTGGGCTATGCTTTAGGTCTGATTTGAGTGGTTTTGGTCATGCATGCTTGGCTTTGCATAGCTATAGTTCATTTGGCTTTGCTAGTCTTGCACTTTGAGACCTCTAGCATGTCATATTTGAGCTTTTTCCATGGCATGGCATCATTTGGCATGTTATTTTAGACCATATACCTCTGCCATATTCTTGCATTTATCACCCTTTCATTGTGTTTGAGGGTTGAGCCTTATGCTTCACTTGTAAGCCAATACGTATGCATGCTTGCCTAAGCTTTTGAGCTTCCATCTCAGCATTTTTTGGTCTTTGTTTTGGCCTAATTGAACTCTGCCCAGAGCTGGTTTAGTCATTTGTGCCATGTATTGCATGCCTCTTGATTAGTGCTCTTTACTAGCCTTATGCTTTAGGCCTTCTAGCATGCCTTATTTGCGATGTTCATGTGATATGGCATCATTTAACATGTTATTTCAGAGTATATAGCCTTGCCATACTCTCTTATTCATCACTCTTTCATTGTGTTTGAGAGTTGTGTTTAAGGCCTAGCTTGCAAGCCAATGCATGAGTATGTTGTTGTAGCTTTCGGTACTTCATTTCCAGCATGATTTTGCCACTGTTTTGGCATGATATAGGTCTGTTCATATGTGGTTTGACTATTTGGGATTGATAGCGCATACCTCATGTGTAATGTTCTTCACTTGATTTAGTGCTCTTAGTCTCTTAACATGTTTTGCATGCATTGCTTACATGATAGAGCCTCGTGCTTGCCACTCTAGCATTGATAGATAAGCATGTTGTTTGCATATGTGATGCATTGCATGTGTTTGGATCGGACGTTAATCCAAACACAAGAAACGAGGGACGTTTTATACTTGAAGTGATGAAATGTGCCTCATTTCTTAGTCGTCGTCCCCCTTGATTGTGCATGATAAGGTGGAGGCCTCTTGAGTCTTGTGTGTTACTTGTGCATTCATAAACTTGTACAAACTTGGCTTCTCGGCCATCGGGCATTGTAATACTCGGTTGGTGGCCCAAGAGTCGAGTACCACACTCCTTTGAGCTTGAGAAATGATAAGGAGGGTAGTTGTACACACATACCCTGCAAATACCTTGCTTTGCCCTTGTTGAACTCTGTTTGCAGTAAAATGGAAGTGTGCAGAAGCAACTGGCCGACCGGCCAGAGGAAGTGGCCGACCGGCCACTTTAAGTGGCCTACAGCCTCCTTAAGTGGCCGACAGGTGGCCTACAGCCTCCCCTGGTGGCCGGCAGTCCACCAACCTGAAGATGGTTCAAATTTGTTTTGGTTCTGGAGTAGAAGCAGGCTGGGAATGGGTTTGGTGTTCATAATCAAAGTGAACGCAAACAGAGGCAACTGGTGGCAAGGCGACGGGATTTTGGGAAGAAGCAACCGAGCATGCATGCATTCCTCACCCTGAGGCTCCTTTTAACTACTTTGCTTAGATGGTTAACTCGTTGGTTCTGTACTTAAATAGTTAATGTGCTTGGCTATTTATTTGTGTTGTAATTAGTTAGCTAGAGTTAGTTAATTAATTGATTTGTAATAAGTAGCTTAATTAGCGTAGCTAGTTAGCTTTCATTTCATTCGGACCCTCTGTCGAAAGGGCAAATGTTGTAATAAGTGTGCGTGTGTGTGATGCAGGTCTTCCAACCCCATTTCTTTCTTCTTTTTACTTATCAGCTTTCGATGGTTACTTTAGGGCATATCTCAAATAGCATACCTTATGCTATGCATGCGTGCATCATTCATCTGTCTTGCATACACCGGGCTCGGCGCATCATTCAAACTGCATTGTATTTCAATACCTGCTTGAATACATGTTTCAAAGCATGTTATGAAGTGTTGCATTCATATGCCATCTTAGAATAGCCGAGCCTACTTCATTGCATTTTGCATGTGTTGCATTAGGCATCTTAACATAGCTAGGATCATGCATGATTACTAACTAGCTTCTGTTTTGGCTCGGAGTACACTGTAAGTGTTTATGCTTTAGCATCCTTGCATGAGTGTGAGTGTTGCCATGATAGCATGCTTGCCATGAGGCTATTTGCGTAAGTGCTAAACTGTATGAATGCCTGTGGATGAAAGCTTGATTGCCTGAATTGGAACGACTCGATGATTGTGAGTTTTTAAGCCCACTTTGCAGAGTGGCAAAATCATGTTTGTCTAAGCCCACCTGAGGGTGGCAAATTCGCGCTTTAGCCTACTTGCGAGTAGCACTTTCAAACCATTTTCGAAAACAAGCATGAGTTGTTTTGTTCCAATTCTCATGATCGAGTCTATACTTGTATGTTGTGCACATCACATAGTAAGTTAGCTAAATAACCGGAATAAGAACACATGTGTTTTCAAAAACAATATATCATGTTTAGTAGAGGCCGATCCTTTGATCGGGCGAGCGGGGGTGCTCATTTCATGACCTTCCTCCTCATACCCAAGTTCCCGAGTCGAGGCAACTCTGGTGATGACGGACACGTGGCATTTGGCACGAGTTAGGGTTTCCTAAATTTTCCCAAAACAAAATATTTAGGTGGCGACTCTGAAATCTGGCAAAGCAGTCCATGTTTGGCGCTTTTTGATTAAAATCGATTTTCCAAAACCAATTGCCGGATTTGGACTCTTTGGTGATTTATCAGTCTTACATTGCATTTTGTGAGATTAGATTCAGAACCATGACAGGAGTCCGAACTGTAGTAGCTAAGAACCCAATTAGAGCCCTTGCGCGCGGAGCGAGTTCGGGCGGTTTACACTAAGGAATCTCTTGTTAGAAATTAAGTTATTGCCAAAACCTATGCCATCAATATCTTTGCATTGTGATAGTAAATCAACTCTATCACGGGCCTATAGCCATGTTTATAATGGAAAGTCCAGACATATAGAACTGAGACATAGCTATGTCAGGCAGTTAATCACAGAATGTGAGATTACCATTAGTTATGTAAAGTCAAGTGAAAACTTGGCTGACCCCTTAACAAAGGGACTTGCAAGGAATTTGGTGTAAAAAACATCAATGGGGATAGGTTTTAAGCCCACTTAACATAATCACTCCTGGTGGAAACTAGACTCAACGCCTGAAGAAACATCAAGTCTTGAGTTCAATGAGCCCAAGTATACCATATTTTGTGATTGCAAGCACTTAGTTTATTTCATTTTCATCCCAAGGTTGAAGTGCTTGGTACCTGTAATGTAAAAAGAAGATGATGAGCTAGCTAACTCTTAATAAGCTTATAATTTGGTTGTTAGGGTACTATAACAAACCCACTCCGTGATTAACTAGTAATCCTTAATTAAGAAGGCCTAATACATATTGAAGATGAAAGTGTGAGTTAATTGTGTATCTTATGTGATCTTTGTGCTTATATTTGTTTATTGTAGGAATATTTGTTTGAATTTCTATTTTAATATGAAAATTGAAGACCTTGTCGGCATCCGAACATGAAATTGACTACGTCAATGCGTTAATTTGAGTTTTTAGAATTTTATGATAAGTTTAATTAGAATTTGATTCGGAATCAAATAATTAGAATAAATTAACTAAACTAAGCTAAGGCTAATCACTCTTAATTAGTGAGTGCTAAGTGAGCCTATATAAGGCCAATGTTGCATCAAGAACATTCATATACACATTTCATCATTTTTTGAGCCTCAAAACCGTGTAGAGAGAGAGAGAGAGAGAGAGAGAGAGAGAGAGAAGTTGAATTCAAGCTAGGAAAAGAAGAATTTGAAAGAAAATTGGGAGATTTGACTTGTTAACTCAAGAATTAGCTACTAAGATTCCAACTGGAGAGTGAAGGTAAGGAATTCAACTTTTAACTTTTGTATTTGAATCATCAAATGAAAGATCATATTATGGTCTAAAAATTATTTGAATCATGTATTTGAATTAGCTACTAAGAATTCAACTTCATATTATGGTCTAAAAATCATGCTAATCATAACTTAAAGTCAATTTCGGTTTATCGTGCCTCTAAGGCTTTCAATTTACAGTCCAAAAGTGATAATTTCAACAGATTGTCTCATAACCGACAGATATGATTTCATAATCATATAATTCACACATTAAAACATGGAATTTCATGTCAAACACATAAACACGCATATAATTACACATCTAATGAAAGATTTAAGCATATAAGAGGGTCGAGTTATTACATTTACAGAGCATGTGTTTCAATATGTATCTATCATGTGCTTGTGTAGGTTACATGCCAATATCCATCTGATCTGTCTAATTCTTCTATTCTGCTTCTAGAGCTATCTGTAAATAACAACCTCATAAAGATATGTTCAATTATAAGTATTTTCTGATGGATATGATAAGCTCTGTTTTTTGAAATGATATTTTCTATATAGATGAATGATTATCCAATTTCTGAAATGTATCGTGGTATCCTTATCGTCATTTGAATCTGTTATCTGTTATCTGTTACCTGGTACCAGGGATCTCTGTGGGTTCCATTCATGGAACTATCTGTGAAACCTATATGGTTTCGGATACGATAACCCTATAGTTCGGACTCCTATGGTTTTGAATCTGATTTCACAAGTATAATGTGAAATAGATAAACACAAATGAGTCCAAATCCAACAAATCTTTTGGAAAATCGATTTTAAATCAAAATGCCAAAAATGGACTATTTTGCCAGATTTTAGAGTCGCCACTTAAATATTTTTGAGAAATTTAGGAAACCCGAGACTCGTGCCAAAGGCCACTTATTCGTCATCACTAAAGTGTTTTGGCTCTGGAACTTAGGTATGAGAGGGGAAGGTCATGAATTGAGCACACCACTCACCCGATCAAAGATCATCCTCTACTAATCATGATGTGAATCTTATGTACAGTATATGCTCTTGTTTCGATTATTAGGCTAATTTACTATGTGATGCACACAAGTATAGACTAATTTGCAAAAGTTGGAACACTTTGATTTTATATTTGTTTGAAAAGAGTTTTGAATACGTATCACTCAAAAAAAAGTGAATTTGTATATACATTAGTCAAAACATCCCAATTTAAGCAATTAACCTTCATCCACTGGCATTCAAACAGATACGTCACTTAAGCACTTAGCCTCATGGTATTATGCTTGATATGGCAACAATCACACGCATACAATATGATAAAGCAATAAATGCTGACCTAGTACTCCAAGGCAAGCCAAAAGAAATAAAAGAATTTAGAAATATGCATGCCCTAATATGCAAGTGACTAATGCAACACATACAAAAGGCTATTAGCATGGCATATGAGTCAATTCAAAGCATGTGATAAAGCACGTATTCGAATAAAGAATTTGAATTTGACATTGATTAGTATGATGAGTCGAACCCTTGTGTATGCAAGACAAATAGATGCAAGGGATTGACTCTAGAGCGCTCACGAAACAAGATATAGACACAAGCCAATCCACGTGTTAGTTTGTTTGAATACTTGAGGTAACCTGTACTGTACGTGAGACTCGTCCGGTTTGTCGTACAAGATCGCTAATTCAAAGTCAAGTCTATTATGCCATCTTGACTAACTTTGAGGTGTCTTCACTAAGTGAATGATTTAAATCATAAGATATCTTCACCTATGCATATGGCTGCCAAGTAAACCAAGAATCATCATCTACTATTTTGAAAATGGTGGAGAATATTGAGGAATTTTCAAAATGGTTTTCAAAATTTATAGTTTAGTTTTTTGGTGTTTTCAAAACCTTCCTTATTTTTCTTTGGAAAGCTTGAAATAAGCTTGGAGACTTTGTCCCACATTAGAAAGAGAGGAAAACATTAAGCACTTAATAAAGTGCTACATGGAATATTCTTTTGAATATGAAATTGTGTAATGAATGGCAGTGTGCATACCCCTACACCGCAAGGATGATGCTTTACACCATCCGCACATGCACACGTACACGCGCGCGCGTGACGTGGGCAGTGGATTGTGTGGCATTTGATGTCGCACTTTGCATTTAGCACGAACACATCGGAGCAAGGCGCCATGACGACGTTTTTGTATTTGCATCAGACAAGTTGGAGCGATGATGTGGATCCGACGTGGCATGGGTGATGTGGAATATAGTCAACTCTATATGGCAGTGATGTGGCATCCGTTGGCAATAAGTCAACTAACCAATCAAACGGTTACGTATATGATTTGAAACAGTTTGATCATAGCCGTTGATTGGAGATGTGTGCGATCATACGATTGAGATGGCACCCGATCGTGATCAGGTGTGACCAATTAAGGCATCTATTCAGTGAGAGATTGATCTGCACTATAGATCGTCGATCCAATAATCAAATATAATCGGATGCGATGAAAGGACATGACTATTCGATCAGATGCATCAAGGCCTATATATAGGCTGCAAAATCAGCCATTTCAATCTATTCAAAATCCTGAAAGCATTCCTGTAATTCTCTCTCTCTCTCTCTCTCTCTCTCTCTCTCTCTCTTGATTTGGAGTTTTTTATCAAGAGTTTCTTAAACAAATTTCTATTTTTCTTACTTATAATCAAATTTTGCAGACTTGATTATCAGTATCTTAGTTTTCTTGATTATATCAAGAGTATTCTGATTTACTGTCATCAGTGCAAACGCCGGTAGACTTGATTATCTGATCAGGCTTCATTGTATTGTGGAGGTGAATTTGTTATAACCCCCTGCACACCTATTGGTGGGTGCAAATATTGTCTTTAGGAAAGAGACTAAGTAACGTGACTTGAAGCACCAAGTTTCTGTTCTACATAGACAAGATCGTCGCCAAATTTTAAAAATTCGACGACCACCAACTGAAGAAAAGAAAACGGATTGTTTCAACATTTTATACTGTGTTTTGTTATTCTGCGCAACAAAACTCTTTGAATCATAATGACAAGGTAGTGATGCGTTTAGGAATTGCTAGCCATAACCAATCTACTTTCATTAGTCCACCCAAGCATGAGTAGGGTTGTAGATGAATCAAAGTGAGTTTTGGAGTGTTTGAGTTGGGCTTTGCTAAAAATTAGTCGACCTTGAGCTCAAGCCTATAGCTCAAGTCAAGCTTAAAAATGAGTTTAAGCTCATCTCAAATTAACTTGATTACATAAATGAGTCAAGCCCAAGCTCGAGTTCAACATCAAGTCAACCATTTGTACAGCACTAATTAGTTAGGGGTACATAAAAATAGAATGCAGGCACACTGTAAGTATGTGAGTGTTTGTGTCTTATTTTGTGTTTAGTTTCTATGCAGCAAAACTCTTTTTGGGTTGTTTAGGGAAGGGCTAAATAAGCTGATTTTTTTATTTATTACAAAAGACATGTAAAAAGTAGAGAGATAATGTGATTTAAATAAGTCAAAAGTTAATAAACTGGCTTGTAAGCCACTTCCCAAAAGAGGCTTTGGCACTCATAGGTATTATGAAACTTTTCATTAATTCACCTAATTATAAGTAGTTATAACTGAATTGTGTTGATTTTTGGTGTGTTTGAACTTGACTCGTTAAAAAATAGCTAACTTGAGCTCGAGCCTAACTTAAGTCAAACTTAGAAAACCAAGTTCAAGTTTGACCCGTCTAGTATTGGAAAAGCTTTTCACTCAATTCCATTAATGAATTGAGCTCGAGATTGGAAAGAACACTAAATTTAAATTAATTTGCACATTAAGAAGAGAAAAAAAAAATGCTCATATTATTAATAAATTTATTCAACCAAATATGTATATTGACACAAATACAAAAAAAAAAAAATAAATAAGTACAGAAATAATATAAATTAATAAAAATATATTTGATATATACTTTAAAATAAATATTAATTTTGTTTGTTTTTTTTATGTTTTAGGATTTGAGTGAAGTTTTACTGTACTCAAACTCAACTAGATTATTAGATGAGCAAAAAAACATTGGCTGAAGCTATTTCATTTAGAAGAGTTTTAAATATGGGGATTGTTTGGGAGCATGGGTTTGTGAGTTTTTTTTTTTTTTTTGGATTAAAAAAGTCAATAAAGATAAAATAGTTGGGTTTGTGATTTTTTTTATTTATTAAAATAGTCAATAAAAATAAAATAGATTAAAATAATTAATAAAATAAAATGTCACATTTAAATCATTTATTTCACTTTTTTCTCACATCCATAAAATCAATTACAAAAAAAAAAAAAAAGGTCAATTATCATTTCAAACATAATTTTTTTAATAGGCTAAACTAGTTAAATAGTCAAAAAGTCAACTAAAATAGTCTGATTTCTAAATGGGAGTTTGGCTTGTTCTGATAAGTTGATTAAAAGTTGATTTTTTAACTTTTTTTTAAAAAACGTGTAAAAAATTAGAAAGGTAAACCCAAAAAAAGTTAAAAGTAAAAAATTAACTTTTAAACCAAGTTTTCAAAACAGTCCTTTGAATTTATAAAAAACTTGATTCATTTGTAACTTAAGTGGTATTTTGATAAGTTGATGATGATGCAGTTCGTTCTCGGTGGATGGACTGGACCGATCCAAGCTCCTCGAGCCCACGTTCGAGTGGCGAAGCCCACTAGATGACCTGCAAGTAAGTTCAATAGGGAACGGGGTAGTCCCCCAGCGAACCCTCCGACGGGCAAGTTAGCAAATAGAAAAGGAAATGAAGTATGTAGAGAGAGATTGGAGATAGAAAGCTTAACCTTCTTTTGATCTTCGATGCTTGCTTATATCCTTTGGTAATCATTTCACTGTCCCTTCCGACGTGCCCTCCTCGCCGAAAGCCTGTGCTGTAGCTTACCTTGTTCAGGGTAAGAGGGCGCTGTTCCGACGGGGAGGTGTTGTCGTAATAAATGCTGTGATGGGCTGCATTAATGGTGATGTGTTGTGGCAATAACTTTGCAGATCTCTGTCTGCTGATGTGGCCTGTTCTACACCTGCCGCGTGTCCGAAAGCCATTGGCCTTTCGCGCCCAGTTGGCCTCCAGCTGTCCTGGACTTTACTAACCGGGTTATGCAATGGGGTCCAAATGGTGGGCTTGGGTTTGTTCACTGTGGGCTGTGGCCTTTATGGGTCTATCCATGTCAGTTGATAAAAAGTTGATTTTTTGTGGCTTTTTGACTTTTTTGTGTCAAAAAAATAGAGAGGTGATATGATCCAAAAAAATCAAAAAACCAAAAAACTAACTTTTAACTATATTGCCAAAACGCCCCCAAATATAACAAATCTATGGCGGTGGTGCTACATGTACTAATTCGTATACACACTAGTATACTAACTACTGTTATGATATTATTATTGACCACATTTATTATACAAGTTATAAATATCCAAAACCCTGCAAATGATGCCACATCATCTGTGAGTACATTAGTGTGTATATTTAATTAGTATATATAGCATTATTCAATCTATGGTGATTTAAATTTTTTTCTTATATTTTTATTTTTGCAAATTTCAATTATAAGACGAAAAAAATTTCTTGAATAATATTAAAACAAAATTGAAGAATAAAAAAATACAAATATATATATATATATATATTTTATTTTATTTTACTTTCGTTTGGCATGCGTAGTTTTTTTAACTATTTGTCACAAAAAGATAAAATAAATTTTTTAGCCTAATAAAATAGAACATCACATTTAATTTATAATCATTTTATTTTTCTTTTACAAAATTTTAAAAAATTAAAAAACATATTCTAAATGAGACTTTTTAACTCCAAATTAAAATAGTAAAAAAATTTAAAAAAATTCCAAACGAACTTTTTGTTTTTTTAAAAAAAAACTGGAAACAGTGTCATCAAAGCTCAACAAACAAGCTTCCAAATTCCAATCATACAATGATTGAGTTCTCCGATGCGATGCGTAGCTTTTATGAGTTAATGCCCCGTGGCAGTGGCGGCTCACATATCTAGCATTCCAGTGTTACACTGAATCCAACCCTTTCATCAGGAGTGTTATTGGATCAGGACTAGTTATTGGTTGCTCGTGAATACCACTACGTAGTATTTAAAAATATGGAGACAGACCCAAAAAAAAAAAAAAAAAAAAAAAATTATGATTTTATATCAAATGATTGAAAAATATAAAGAGGTATAATAGAAAAATATTTGGTAACCTGAAAATATGGGACTCGAATAGCTCAAAAATGGTAAAACGACGTCGTTTTAACCATTGCTGGATATAATATGTGATGATGTATTCTGATGTATGAATACCTAGCGCTCCAAGAATATTAAATAATTTTTACTCTATGATAGGTTTCACTTCTCGTTCACATTTCAACATTAAAATTTTTTTGAAAAGTTTATAACACTTTGGTCATATTTGGCAATCTGACGTTTTAATTAAAAAGTCACTATAAATTATCACATGACTCTATCTATTTTTCTACATATATTTTTATAAAAAAGTAAAAAAAATATTAAAATAATATGTTCTCAAACCTATCCTTATTATAAATTTTGTTTTGATAATTTAATTTGTTTATTTTGTAAATTTTTTCAATGTATATTATTTATGAAAAAAAAATAGTTTGATCTGATAATAATGGTATTTTTATTTTATTGCATGTATGTATGAAAAAATAGATGACAAATAGATATTAAAAAATAGATCATCCATTTTTTAGAGATGATAAAAATAGACCATCCATTTCTCTTCACGTTTTGATAATTATAAATATCATTTTTGTAGAATTTTTTCTGCAACTGATCTAATAAGGAAAAAAAATTATCCAAAAACTCTTTAATATTTAAATGAAATTATCCCACGTACTACCATAATTTTCATCCACTCACCACCAAATCTCTTTCTTTACACCACCATAATATTCTCAACCCTCATTAGCGACACATCAATTGCTTGTAGACAATAATGACAATAGTGTTAATCAAAAGTTGGAGAGGATGGTGTAATGTGTAATGCCCCGAAATAATTAACATTAATCCAACTCATAATAGTGCTACAGTTGATCAACAGTCTCAAATTTTCTATTCATTATATATTTGATCATTACAAAAGATGGCATATGCAATATATATTCACAAATTCTATATTATGAATTTATAGCATATGGCATGGCTACAAGAGTAAAATAATAATAATAATAATAAAACCAAATAAGGTATCTAATGGCTATAACTTTTCAAGACGATACTTGGTTATAACAAAATGAGTTTAAACTTAATACAAATAAAGCCTAAAGTTCAAACAAAATAATTACATCAAGAAACCAAAAAGGAAGCCTTAAGCTCCGAGTCCTCCCAAGCTATGTCCTTGGTAGAGGCATATCATCAGCACCTGAAAGTTATTTTCCACATATGGTGAGTCAAAACCCAGTAGAGATACTCTAACACCGCATATGAATCTTAGCAAAATAATAAGGTGAATACACATGCATGCCATTTGTCAAACATTCCTCGTTTTCCATATCAAAACAATGCAATGCCAGATTATAAATTAATTCATAAAAATAATCATTTTATACAAAAAATAGAGCAGTGGATACAAAACTGGGAATATCTAGGTACGTGTCTGCTAGTAGGCTATAAAAGCACTACTAAAGCTATTTTACCGGTACTAACCGAAATGATCGGCACCTAACCGAGCGGGTTTTTGGATTTTCACCAAGGATAAACAGGCCAATATCATAACCACAACCACACCTCCTAATCAAATTCACCAAGGTATTCACCTTTTTTTTTTTTCTCTCTCAAAAACCAATACATTTACAATGTTCAATATGAAATCATGCTCAATGCACAATGTATGAAAAATTAGTTTCAATTCAACCTAATCCTCATGCAAAGTCTACAACAATCAAAACTATCCTTTATCTATAGCCTAAAACAGATATTTCTATTCAATAGATAAATTCCAATCAAAAGATATATTTTCATCAGTTACAATGGAAGTGATATTACATATAGCGACTCCGGTTTTGACCCGACTTTTATTATATTTAGGACTCGGGTTTCGTGGTTTAATATTGTTGTCCATATCTTGTTTTCCCTCATTTGTCTTTCAATTGGAGTTTTGAAGTGTCTTGGACATGTTTGGGACAGGTTGGTTGCTAGTTGTTCAAGTTGTTACTGTCCAAAAATTTGCTTCTTCGCTAGAGCGAGGCTTCTTGCGCTCGAGAGACAGTATGCGTCTGTAAAACTTTTGAAGGTATGTATTATGCGCTCGAGCTACGCTTCTTGCGCTCGAGCGAAGTCACTTATTGTGTCTGGTCGCTCAAGCGACAACTCCTTCGCTCGAGTGAGCCTCGCGTATATCTGTCACGACCCAAACCCGCCCCTATAGGTTTAGTGACGTAACCGGCCAGTAATCCATGGATTACCTACGGCCTCTGAAGACATTAACAAATATTAAGGGGCTGCGGAAGCAATAATGTAACATAAACAAGGTCTAATGAGCTGTGATGACATACATGGGACAGTAAGTTTTAAAACTTATCTATATACATGAACATGCTAGTCAGGTACACCCATATGTACAAAATATTTACATAAGTACATCCCAAGATTCAACTTAACAAAACAAGTACAAAGACTAGCATGAGGTGCAAAACTGCCATAACATCAGGCCTCAGGCGGAACCTCCTCGGGAGGCGCAACAGGTGGCTGACCAAAAACGAAACAGAAGGCCATCAACTCTGGCCAGGGTCTTGTGCCGGCTCACCTACATATATAATATAAACTGTGAGCGAAAGCCCAGTGAATAATAATAGAGTAAAAGGGTTAATGAATGAAGTCCATCACAGAGTTTATATCAGAAACACATTCATATCAGAAACAGAGTCTTATGCATGTTCAGATTTCAAATCAGATATAGGTTCAGATACATGCTCATATTCATATTCAGATTTTGCATGAGATCGTATGTGGTACACCCATTAGCTAACAGATCAGATAGGTCCAAAGACCACAGACAGAGTTGGTACTAACAACCACAAAGGTCCACATCTTGCGCGCAAGTAGCCATGGTATTATATCCCCCGGGCGAGGGCCTTATGCCACGGTATTGTATCCCCCGGGCGAGGGCCTTATGCCTCGGTATTGTATCCCCCGGGCGAGGGCCTTATGCCTCGGTAGTGTATCCCCCGGGCGAGGGCCTTATGCCTCAGTATTGTATCCCCCGGGCGAGGGCCTTATGCCACGGTATTGTATCCCCCGGGCGAGGGCCTTATGCCTCGGTATTGTATTCCCCGGGCGAGGGCCTTATCGACTAAGGGTGCCACAAATACTTTACAGAAAAACTGGACATTCCTTCATTCATTTCCAACATATCATAGCTTTTCAAGAACCAATCATTTCGTATCGTAGTATACCGAAAATACATAACATTGAACATAACTTTACAAAGTTATTACTCACCGTGGGCGTTGATACAAGTAGACGAAGTCAAGAGGGTCAAACGAATTGCGGCACGTGACCTACATAACACATCACGGATACACACTTTGAAATACGCTCTCCAATCGTACAAAACTTACATCAACGATTCTAAGTGTGTACCTAACCCCTTACCCTTAGTATGGAGTGTTAATCATGGCCTAGGAATGCCTAGGATGGAATGAGGGTGCAAAATTGCCTTAGAAAAAGTTTTTCAAAAGTTGCTGAAAATAGGGGTCTCGCTCGAGCGAGCCTTACTTCGCTCAAGCGAGCTTGCAAAATCAAAGGGTTCGCTCGAGCGAGAGTTCCTTCGCTCGAGCAATCTGCAAAGATGAAAAAGTACTGGTTGTTGATTTTTTCCGCTCGATGCTCGCTCGAGCGTAGGTCTCTTCGCTCGAGCGTATGCCTGCGCGCACCAAGATTCTGAGAGCTTGAAATTTACGCTCGAGCCACCATTTCTTCGCTCGAGCGGAGCTCTGAACAAACGATGGTCGCTCGAGCGAGGAATCCTTCACTCGAGCGAGGAAGCCAAATTCTGGAATTTCCAGATTTGCCTTGCAAGTTCGAACCAAGCATTCTCCAACCCAAAACTCAACCTCTTGGGCCCAAATTCTGGAAAAACACTTTAAACTCAAAATATATCAAGTTTCAAAAGCCAATTTGTAAATTCAAGGGCCAAGAGTGAGTCAATTTGAGCACCATTTCCAAAAATCTTCAAGAACATGGATTATTCAAACATGCATGAACTCAAATGAATTTCAAAGCTCCAAACCATGATCAAATGGTCAGTTTGGTGGAAAAACATGATGAATACATGGACTCTAACAAAAATATGGGCATGCATGTCAAGTTGTGATGAAAACAAACTCAAATGGCAAGAGTATAAACATGCATGCATAATATACTACCCAATTCCATCATTTCAACTAAATCTAAACTTTAATCTTCCATAAGTCATGAAAATGTGCAAGAACTAGTTCCATTACATAAATGAGAGGGTGAATTCTTACCTTAAACCCTTAGTTTCAAGTCTAGAAGCTTAATTCCTCCAAGTTGCCTACAAATCCTCCAATTTCTAAGCTAAACCTTGTTGAATCAAGTTTTCTCCTCTCATTTGTCTTCCACGGTTTGGTCTCTAAAGGAGATGAAGTTGATGTATCAAGTGTTATAAGATTAAAGCATGGCCTAGCAAAGTCCACTTAGTGGCAATTCTGTAATTAAGCTAGGGTCATTATTAAAACGTTATTTAATCAGATTTAACCATTCCAAATCGAATTTTAATTGAACCTACCATTAAATCACATAAAATCTAACTAGTCCAAAACACTAATCAATTTCGGGATCGGGCGCCGATAAGGCTTCCAATTTACCAATCAAAGTTTAAAACATGAACAAACATTCCGACATCGCACAAATCAAAACACATAATTCATGCAATGCATATGCTAATTAATTTCAGATTTCCCCCTAATGATCATTAGGCATAACTAAGCTCCAATTAGCACTAATCAGGGTCGGGGTTATTACAATATCAGTTCGCAGCAGAGCATTTTTACATGACTTTTTGATCTCTTTTCACTCAAAAACCCTAGACTAGCTCTCTCTCTCTCTCTCTCTCTCTCTCTCTAAAATTTGACTTCTCTCTACAAATATACCTAGATCTAAGGATCTCTCTACCCTACTTTCTTTGATAAAAAGATAGAGCATCCCGTGAGCTTCCATTTGATCCGAATCAAGTCAAATTTGGGCACCTTTGAGGTTTCTCCACTACTCCTTTGAGCTTCTACTCTTGAGGTAGGGACATTCTACACTTTGTTATAGTTTTTAACCTAGTTATTTGTTGTTATGTATAAATGATGAGATTTTAGGTTGTTTTGACAAAACCTAGGGTTTGAGGTCAAGTCTAAAAGAAGGGTTTCCATGTGATGTTATGTAAATGACTATGGGGTTTGGATGTGAGGGTATCTTGTGTTAAAATAGTTGATTTTAGCCTTTGGAGTGATATTTGAAATAGGAGGAAATTTTGCCCTAATCTATATATAATAATTATTTTGTATAAATAATGAAATTGAGATGAAGAATGTGAAATTGGGTGGATATATGAATGAATGGTGTGGTTGGATTTGATTAATCACTCATCTATGGAAATTTGATGAATTATTTGTTACAAAGATTGTTTATCTATTTAGAAATATCTGTATTGGGCTATCGATGGAGGATAATTATGATTGTTGTAGAAATTACATGAGGATTAGGTGAATTGAAACTAATCATTTAACTATGTCATTGAAAATGATGGTATGTTGAGTCTTTGAATATGTGTAATTGAATGTCATTAAATATGACGGTGTCTTTAAATATATTGTATATGTATAATGTTTTGGGAAGAGAAAGGGGATGTACTCTATGTTTTGAGAGGAAATAAGGGATGGACTCCATTGAAAATTAAGTTGGCCGGAGTGTCCAGGGTAAAAGTCCCGAAATCTTATGTATACATGGGTGCCGATCCCACGGATGAAATTTTCGTAAAATAGCAAAATTGAAGTGTTTATATGATTGTTATGTTGATTGGAAACCATTGAGTTGTAGTCTCAGTTGGGTTATTCAAAGAATTATAAACTTGGCCTATGAATTGAAATGAAATGAACAAATTTGAAATGAATAAATAGGAATGGATCTAGATGTGAACGTTGGTATCTGGTATCTTGTGGTCATGTGAAGAAGATGTGTTTTGGTTATAAGATTTGAATATATATATATACTTGACACTCATATCTTAGTTAAACCTCATATATTGTGATAGATTGTTTTTACTGGGCTTTGGCTCACCCTACTTGGGAAACCATTTTCAGGTACTGGTGATATGCCTCCTCCAAGGACATAGCTTGGGAGGACCTAAGGGCTGGAGGCTCTATTTTTTGTCATTTTATGTTTAAATGTTTATTCAAGCCTTGGGCTTTATATGTATGGAGCTTATGACTCCCTTTTGTTGTAACCAAGTCACTGTCTTGGAAAAATGTAAGCCCGTAGGGCATTTATTTTGTTGTCATTAACTGACATTACATGCTATAGATTTAGGATGAACATTTATGAATGTATGAAGCATGTAATATCCTTTTGTAATACGAACTCTGATGTAAATACACTAATTCTATTATACATGTTTCTCTTATGAGTTTGATTATTTGTATTATTTTGGGGACGTTACAACTTGGTATCAGAGCGTACCGGATTTGAATACTTTGGGTACGTGGGAAGTTGTTAGTACCACAATGGGTTTGTCTCGTTTGTTAGAGACTTAAGTATGGATGATATATGTTTACATGATAACATGCTTATGTGATTATATGGGTATGAGATTTAGTTCCTAAGATGTTGATTGGGTCTACAGGTTTCTAGAAATCCTATTAGAAAAGCACTTGATCACTGTTGTTTCTAATTGGAACTCTAGCAATTGCCACGGGACGATCATTATCTAGGAAGGAAATTCGTATGTGTTTATGTGGTTATATGCTTATGTGGGGTGAATTACTATTGTACATTGTATTAGGACACGAGTGAGTTAGTTTTGGCATATTTGTGAATGTACTAATCTTATTGTTACCTTTATTAGGATGTCAGGACGTGGTGGTAGGCCTAAGCGGTAGGAAATGCCTATACCGGATGAAATTCTGGCACAGGAGGAAGGGATTGGTCAGGCCAATGTGGCCGAACCAGTTGGTCAGCAGGCCATGGGTGCCTTAGCTCGTGAAATGGTCGGAGCATTGCGGGAATCTATGGACATTCTCAGGGCTAAGAATCAAGTCCAGGCCCAAGGAGCTGAAGCAGAGCCGTTTTTTCTGAAGAGGGAGTTCTTCCGATTGAGTCCGGACGAATTTTTGGGTGATCCCAAGGAGCCACTGAAGGCTAACGAGTGGCTAGAGCAAATGGTAAAAACATTTGAGATGCTCGGCATCGAAGACGGGGGATTGAGAGTGACATTGGCGTCCTTCCAGCTGAAGGGAGACGCGGGTCAGTGGTGGAAGTATGCGCGGGGACGCATTGGAGGGACTTGGGAGGCTCTCGTTGACGCCTTCCAGGAGAAGTTTTTACCTCCCACAGTTAGGGAGAAGTTGAGGGATCAATTTTCTCAGCTCAAGCAGTTGAACACACCAGTGGTCGAGTTTAAGACCACCTTCACTAGCTTGTCCAGGTTCGCACCTGAGCTTGTGGTGACTGAGGAGCGCCGTTGTTTGGAGTTTGAGAAGAAATTAAGGACCGGGCTCATGTTTAGAGTGGCCGGATCCATGATTAGAGACTATGGGCTTCTTGTGGAGGCTGCAACCCATCTTGAGACTATCATGCACGTAGAAAAAGAGAGAATAAGGGGCTCCAAGAGGAGTCAGGATAATCAGAAGGACAGTAAGAGGCAGATGGGTTCTAACCCCCAGCAGTCCTAGCGAGCTCAGTCGAGGTCCAATTTTCCAGTACTAGGTTCGGGGTCTAGGAGAGGTGGATAGAGAGATGTCACTTGTTTTAAGTGTGGTCAGTTGGGCCACAAGTCTCCAGCTTGCCAGCAGAGAAGAGGAGGGCAGCAAGCAACATTATCTTCAGCTCGTTCTCAAGGCCAGAGTCAGGGGAGAGGCCAGCCACTTACTTGTTATCAGTATGGGCAGGCGGGGCACTTGAAGAGGTTTTGCCTGCAGTTGGGTAGCATATCTGGTGCGTTTGATTCAAGGCAGATACGGAGTCACCAACCTGCACAGTCAGCACAGGCCTTGAGAGCCAATTAGGGAGCCTCTTCGGCTCAGTTAGTGCATTAGACTTATGCTCCGAGGGGTGAGCAAGTAGACCAGAGACATACTGGGCGTGTGTATGCTGTTACAGCGCCAGATCTTGTACTTGCTCCTTCTGTAGTGAGAGGTACCTTCTTGTTTTGCAATTCAACTACTAACATGTTGATTAATATGGGTGTATCCCATTCTTTTATTTCATCTGCATTTGCGTGGGTTTTGGGATTGGAGTTGGCACAATTAGCATCTCCTATTTGTGTAAAGTCACCTATTGGTGGTGAGGTTATTCTGAAACAGGGAGGTTATTCTGAAACAGGGGTGTTGGGGTTGTGACATAGAGGTCGCCGGTCACCGGTCGTCGACTTCCATTTACATTTGTATTGATTGACATGTCTAGTTTTGATGTTATTTTGGGTATGGACTGGTTATCGTCATACCGGGCTGTTATAGATTTCTACCGTCAGAGGGTTACTGTATGTACCTTGAACGGGGATTGTTTACATTTCTTGGAGAATTGGATGGATAGAGTCTTATCACCGGTATTGATTCGCGTGGACGGAGCGAGCTTAGTTGTCTTCTTGCTAACTTTTTTAGTAGTGAGTGTGATGAAGTTCGGGTTGGTTTGCCAAGGGTGGTTTGTGAATACCCAGATGTTTTTCCCAATGATCTTACTAGTTTACCACCTCACCGTGAGATCGAGTTCTCTATTGATCTAGTGCCTGGCACGACACCGATTTCTATGGCATCGTATCGGTTTGCACCAGCTGAATTGAGTGAGTTGAAGATTCAACTCCAAGAATTATTAGATAAGGGTTTTATTCGCCCTAGTACTTTGCCTTGGGGAGCACCGACTCTCTTTACTAAAAAGAAAGATGGAGCGTTACAACTTTGTATCGATTACCGAATGTTGAACCATGTAACTGTTAAGAATAAGTACCCAATACCGCATATAAAATATTTGTTTGATCAGTTGAAGGGGTCTTGTTGTTTCTCTAAGATAGACCTGAGGTCGGGTTACCACCAGTTGAAAGTGAGGGAGGAGGATATCCCAAAGATGGCATTCCGTACGTGGTATAGCCATTTTGAGTTTGTAGTGATGCCTTTTGGGCTAACCAATGCCCCGGTTGTGTTTATGGATTTGATGAACCGAATCTTCCGAGAGTTCTTAGACCATTTTGTTGTCGTCTTCGTGGACGACATCTTGATTTACTTACCCTCTAAGGAGGAGCACGAGGAACACTTGCGAGTGGTGCTTGAGTTGCTTAAAGCCCATAAGTTGTATGCTAAGTTTGGGAAGTGTGAATTTTGGCTGGAAAAGGTTAAATTTTTAGGCCATGTGGTATCCGGGGAAGGGGTGACTGTAGATTCATCCAAGATAGAGGCAGTGTAAGATTGGGCACAACCTAAAAATGCTTTCGAGATTCGTAGTTTCTTAGAGTTGGCTGGTGTAGACGTCCCCGAACGTCCCGGGAGGGAATCCCGTTTTGTTCATTGGGCTCACTACAGTTCAGGACTCAATGTCACGGTCCTGCATCTAATCTCGCAGAGTGCAATGCAAGACCGATGAATCATCAAAGAGTCCAAATCCGACAAATCGTTTTGAAAAACAGATTTTTAGAAAGAAGTGCCAAACATGGACTGCTTTGCCAGATATAGAGTCGCCACCTAAATATTTTATTTTGGGGGAATTTAGGAAACCCTGACTCGTGCCTAAGGCCATGTGTCCGTCATCACCAAAGTTGCCTCGGCTCGGGAACTTGGGTAAGATTGGGGAAGGTCACTTCGTGAGCACCCACGCTCGCCCGATCAAAGATCGGCCTCTACTAACCATGATATCGAGTTTTGAAAAATTATGTGCTCTTATTCCGATTATTTGCCTAGAATTACTATGTGATGCACACAACATACAAGTATAGACTGGATCGTTTGAGTTGGAACAAAACATTTCATGTTTGTTTATTTGAAAGATGGTTTGATGGTACTACTCGCAAGTAGGCTAAGACGTGGATTTGCCACCCTCAAGTGGGCTTAAGAAAACATGATTTTGCCACTCTCAAGTAGGCTTAAAACTCGCAATCAATGAATTGTTCCAATTCAGATAATCCAACCTCCACCCACAGGCATTCAGGCAGTTATATCACATAAGCAAATAGCCTCAAGGTAAGCATGCTATCATGGTAGTCACTCACACGCATGCAAGGATGCTAAAGCATAAACACTCACCGAGTACTCCAAGCCCAAAACAGAAACTAGTTAGTAATCAATGCATGATCCTAGTTCATGTTAAGATGGCTAATGCAACACATGCAAAATGTAACTAAGATAGGCTCGACTATTCTAAACATGGCATATGAAATGCAACAGATAACATGTATTCAACTTGGAATTGAAATACAATGCAGTTAGTATGATGCGCCGAGCCCGGTGCATGCAATACAGATGAATGAATGCAAACATCCGAACATATAGATGCTAATTGAAACATGCCCTAAAACTAACCATCATAAGCTGGTAAATAAAAGGGAGAAAGACGTGGGGTTGGAAGACATACATCACACACACGCACACTTATTACAACATTGCCCTCTCTCGGAGGGTCCGAATAAATAATACGCAACCGAATGAATAACGAATCACAGCTAATTATTACATCACCCTAATTAATTAACAAATTAACCTAGATAAATAAGCTAGCATGCAAATTTAAATAAAAACGGACTGCCTCAGCTTTGTTCCGAATGATAGGGATGCATGCATGCTCGGGCCGCCTTGCCGGAAAATCCATCGCGATGCCCCGATTTGCCTCTGTTTGCGACTGGTCCCGGAATACTGTACAAAGCTCCAGAAGGCTGCTTGACCAGTTTTTGCTGCTGGTTTCCGGTTTGCTGCAACAGAGAGCAAGAAAGGGGCATGGCAAAGTATTTTCAACATATGTATGCATGACTACTCTCTCCGTCATTGCATAAGCTCTAGGGAGGATAGTCCTCGATCCTCGTGCCACCAATCACGCATCTCGATGCATGATGGCCGAGGAGTCGGATTGCACGACTCAATGTAAAATGAATGCACATATAAACACAACAAGGCCTAAACTCCATCATGGGTAATCCGGAGTGTCGGCGACAGAGAATCGAGGCGCATTTCGTCACTTTGAGTACGAAACGTCCCTCGTTTCCCGTATTTGAACTAAACCTTATTCCAAACACAATGCAATACACACGGCATGCATGAATGCAACTCTAACATGCAACCTAAACATAATGCCACTAAATGATGCAAACATGCAAATGATGACATGCAAACATGCTACTAGCATACACAATGCTATGAAATAATCAATGGCATACTCAATGCACATGAAAACTATACGGCATACGCAATGCACACATGGAGGCTAACAATGAAATGATCAAGGCATACACAATGCAATGGTCAATCATGCAACGACATGGACTAAATGGCATATACAATGCAAGATGGACTTAAACCAAGATAGGCGAGCCTCAGCCACACCCAAATCAGTGGCCAAACATGATGAAATTAAGGCAACAACACTTATGCAAACATGCACAAGGCGAGGGACCAAACCTAAGGCACCAAGTGCAACTCTATTAAGGCATGGCAAGGGGTTAAATATGGTATAGAATGGCACATGATCTAGCTCTGAAATGGCATAAAAGATGGTCTCGAAACATGCAAACACCTCACATAATGCATGCTAGATGACCTGGATACCGAAACTAGTGGAGTGGATTACACTATAGGTATACAAAGTGATGCACGAATGACCAAACCACCCCCAAACAGACCTTAGGCAGGTCCAAGACAGTGGGAAAATGGTCTAAAAAGATGGCTCGAAATGCATTCAAATGAAGCTCATGCAATGGTCGGTAAATGAGGCATACAAGTACAACTCTCAAATGCACTTAAAGAGTGAAAATCATGGGAATATGGCATACATATAAGCTCTGAAATATGATATGCAATGGCCTCAAAACATGAAAACACCTCAGTATATGCATGCAATAGGCCTCAAAACTCAAAGCTAGACATGGATATTGTACTACAAGCATGCAAAACAAGCATCATTCGACCATGAGACCCAAAAACAGAGCTAAGGCAGTCCAAAACATGCACAAAATCAATTTAAGGCATGGCCAAAAAGTGCTAAAATCAAGGGCCAACATAGCATGCAATATAAACTAGTAAAGAGGATTTGCATTACAAGTATGTGAGGCAATGAAGAGGTCGCCAAATCAGCAAAAGTCAGAAGTATGCCATGCCAAATAATGCCCAAAAACTCATGGAAACATGGTCAATGCATGCACGAATGATATGTTCCTTTGAAAGGCCCAAAAGAGGGTTATTCTACATGTGCAAGATGGACATCCAAAATGGTAAAACCACCTCTAGACAGAGGTTATGAAGGCCCTAAAACTCACTGAAAAGGGCCTGAAATGAGGCTAGGAAGCATGCAAGTAAAGCCTCATTTGAAAGGCCATGAAGAGGGTTACTCTACACATGCAAGAGGGGCACCTAATATGGAAAAACCACCTCTAGAAAGAGGTCATGCAGGTCCTAAAACCCACCAAAAATGGCCTGAAACATGCTCAAGAAGTGTGTAAATATAGGCCCCTTTGTTAGGCCAAAAATGCTAGGAAACAAAACAAGGGGAGAGAGGGTCACCCCTCTCTCATTTTGGGGCTCAAAATAGTATTCTAGCCACTGAAAATCCACTGGATTTCAGTGGCTAGAAGGCCAAACGAAGCTCACTTCAAAGGCCTAGATGCATGGCTCAAAACAAGATGAAAACAAGCATGCAAGGGGGTAGATGACCCCCAACAGAAAAATGACCTTAAAAAAACTTGTTAAGAAGCTCAAAATAAGACTTTTTTCAATTTATGACTAAGCCCAAAAATGCTTTCAAGTAAGGCTAATAGATGAAGCAAGATAAGGACCAAAAGAGGGAATAAGAGTGTTACCCTTGTAGCCAATGACTCCAGCAGCTTCTGGACCAAAACAGCAACTCCTTGGCCTCTGAAAATAAGCTCCAAGATGCTTCAAGCAAAGGTGGAAGGGTTTGGCTAAGAGGTGGTAGGCAAAGGGCCAAGAACTTCACACTTTTGAAGCTTGGATGTAGAGATATAGAGAGATACAAGCTTGGAGCCTTCCACAAAATTTTGAACCCTTGCAATGGAAGAGGACCTCTTCCTTTATAGAGGAGAGGGGCTAAAGCTTCCTCAAGAAGCTTAAAACCAAGCTTAAAGATCCTCCATACACGTGTATGGAGGATCACTTCTGAGGCTTTCAGCTGGCACAGCTGGCTAACACTCAGTGAGACAAAAAAGGAGGAAGCTGGCCGACCAGTTCAGGTGGTCGACCGACCCCTGAACCTGGTCAGCCGACCAGGTTCAAAAGGGTCAATCATCAAAAGCTGGTCGGCAGCCCTGATTGGTGGTCTCCTAGGTGAAAGCAACTCAGTGGTAGTATGGGAGACCAGAAAATGTGGCTCAAAAGCCAAGGAGACCAGCTTCCTGACAAGAAAATCGGCTGGCGGGAGAAGAGGTGGTCTCCAAAATAAAAGGTGGTCTCCCACCCTTGTACCACCTTCTAAACAATGAAAATAGGGTCCATACCAAAAATGAATCAAGACGGATGCAAAACGAGGGTTCAGGGGCCTAAACGCGCAGCCGGGTGCCCCGAAAACTAACTGTTAAGCATCAAAGGTGGCGTGTGACCACGAAGGTGGTCTCCCGGGCCACAGTGTCCCTCTAGAGAGAGGAAACAAGGTGTATGCCAAAAACCGGAGCAAACGGAGAAAGTTAGGCGGTCCCGAACCGAGGCGCACGGCCGACAGCTCCGAAAACCGAAAACTAGTCTCCAAACGAGAACAGTGGCCTACGACCACGAAACGTAGCCTACGGCCACTGAGAGATGGTCTACGAGACCTCTCCCTCCCTTCGAGAAGAGAAAACAGAACCTGATTCGCAAACCGAGGCAAAGCACAAAAGAGTCCCGAAGTCCGGAGGCAAGGCTCTCAGCCGAGACTCCGTAACCTCAGAACAAGCACAATATGCGCAATCACCGAGCGCTCAATCGATGACCTCTGAGTCTTAAGGTCGGTCAAAAATGGGGTGTCTACAGTCGAGTATTACCGTCGGTTTGTGAAAGATTTCTCTAGACTACCTTCACTTTTGACTAGGTTGACGAAGAAATGAGTCAAATTTGTGTGGAGTGAGACTTGTGAAAAGTCGTTCCAAGCGCTTAAAGGTAGACTTACCACCGCTCCAGTCTTGATTATTCCGGAAAGGGGTTTGGGCTATTCAGTGTACTGTGATGCTTCACGGGAAGGTTTGGGTTGTGTTTTGATGCAAGAGGGGAAGGTAGTAGCCTATGGCTCACGGCAGTTGAAAACACATAAGAGGAATTACCCTACTCACGACTTAGAGTTAGCAACGGTGATTTTTGCCTAGAAGATTTGGAGGCATTATTTGTACAGAGAGATTTGAAGTATTTTCCGATCACAAGAGTCTGAAGTATCTGTTTACATAGAAAGACTTGAACTTGAGGTAGAGGAGGTGGATGGAGTTCATAGAGGATTATGATTTCGAGTTGCATTACCATCCGGGGAAGGCCAATGTAGTGGCCGATGCTTTGAGTATGAAGTCAATTAGCAATATAACTTGTATCGCCATCTGGGAATGGGAAATGTTGGGTACTCTTGGGAAGTTTGACTTGCATTTTGGCGAGTCTGTTAAATCTGCAGCTTTGTTTTCAGTGGTTGCACAACCAACACTTGTGAGTTGAGTGTTAGAAGCACAGAAGGGTGATCTTGAGGTAGAATCCCTCCGGAAGAAAATCTCTAGTGGGAAGGTAAAAAAGGGCCTGAATGTATATTCCGACCAGAGTGTGAGATACCGTGGCCGCTTGTTTATGCCAGAGTCCTGCCGAGGGAAAGTACTCCAAGAGTTTCATCACTCGCGCCTTGCGGTGCATCCAGGAGGCACAAAGATGTATCACGATCTTAGTCGCCAGCTTTTGTCACAACCCAAACCCGCCCCTATAGGTTTTGCACCGTAACCGGCCAGTAATCTGAGATTACCGAAGGCCTGCTTAACAGTAAAACAGTAATACAGAGTACAGGGGTTGGTGGAAGCCAAAACAGTAATTAAAAGATATCCAATGAGCTGTGACAGTCTGTATGCAAAGACTTTTTATAACATATTCACATTCGAAACAAAACAGCATGTACATACATAATATACAGATATTCGGTTAGGGACCGAATCCCTACCATGACGGTAGAGTAGGGGTACAGTCTATACAGTACTACAAAAACAGATACAAAGGGGGAAATCTAAAACACCCCTAGGCAGCCTTAGCTTGAACAGATGTGGAACCTCGCAGTGAGGCACGAATGTTGGCTTTAACAAAACGGGAGCTTAGCCTGACGCTCCTAGCAACGGTCCGGTGCCTGTACACCTACATATATATATGAGCAGTGAGCTAAAGCCCAGTGAATAACATATGCGTAAAGAGGTTAAGAATGAATGTCCTTCCAGTATTGAAAACAGTCATTTATCAGTATATCAGTCATTCAGTTTGTGACTCATATTTCTTGCCATAACAGTCATTCAGAAACTATAATAGTCATATGTGGTACATCCAATAGCAAAACAGTACAGTAGGTCTTAACAAACCGAACAGTCAGTTGATGGCCATCATAACAGTAAACAGTAGTGGTTCCAACACGGGAACCGACAGAGATCTCTGTAACAATAGTAGTAACAGTAGATTGCTATGGATGCCACGAATACAGTTCACAAATAGGACAAACATTCATTCAGTAAGATATATCATTTCAGAAAGCAGTACAGTTGATCATTCAGAAAATATTCATGATTGAACATATCTTTACAACATTGTTACTCACAGAGCACTGGGCTATGAGCAGCTAGAGCGTCCTCGGATGCCAACCCTACACAGTTACAGAACGAACACACACTAAGCTACACAGTTGGGAAAATAATAACTTAATCCCTAATTTGCCTCGGTGTGGTTCTACATCAATATCCTCCTTAAGATGCCTTAAACATGCCCTAGGAATGCCTAGGATGGAAAGAAGATGCAAGGATGCACTTTTAAACACTTTACAAAATTTTCAGAAAACAGGGGTCACGCTCGAGCGTGGCTTTCTACGCTCAAGCGGACATGCAGATAAAGGATCTCCGCTTGAGCGTAACTTTCTTCGCTCGAGAGGACTGTAAAACATGGCAAAAGTACTGGATGCATGAAATTCACGCTCGACGGGCGCTCGATCCTTGCTCGAGCGTGAGACACATGTCCTCGCTCGAGCGTGCATTCCCTCGCTCAAGCGGACTGTAAAACACATGAAAGTAATGGAAACACGCATTTACCGCTCGAGCGTCACTTTCCCCGCTCGAGCGGACTGCATGAACTCAGTGTGTACGCTCAAGCGTGGATTTCCCCACTCAAGCGTGAGTCCAAAATCTGGAATTTTCAGATTTGAACCTCAAGCTCAAAACCAACTTTTAAGGCATCAAATTTGATCCTCTTGGGCTAATTTTTTGGAAAACACTTCAAAACCCATAATATTACATGTTTCAAACATCAATTTGAGAAATCAAAGTCCACAGGTAGTTCAATTAAACACCATTTCAAATAAATTTCAAGAACACAAAGTGTATGAAACATGCATGTGTTCAACCAAATTCAAAGCTTCAAATACATGACCAAAAGAGTCAATTCTTTCAAAAACATGATGAATTTATGAACTATAATCAAGATATGAGCATGCATGTAACAATTTCCATGAAAACAACCTCAAAACTCACAAATGTGTACATGCATGTATGGATTAAGCTTCAATTCAACATATTTAGCTAATTCATGCCTTAAATCACTAAAGACTCATTAACCATGCAAGGTACAACTAGAATTCATGATCAAGAAGGTGAATATCCTACCTTATGTCCTTAATTACAAGAATGGGAGCTCAATTTGCAATCTACTCCTCAATTCCTCAAATTCTCAAGCGAAGATTTGTTGAAATCAATTCTCCTACTCTCCCTCTCTCTCTAGTCGGTTTAGGCTCAAGAAATGGCTGAACAAATGTGATAGAAATAAAGCTCAAATGTGTTTTATGAAGTGGGCCACTAAGTGGCAAAATGGTGATTAGGACCAACTATTGCAACTTAGCTTATTTAATCCAATTTAGTCATACCAAATCACATTTCAATAAAATTTATCATAAAATCACATAAATTCCAACTAGCATAAAACATTAATCAATTTCAGATTCGGCCGCCGATAAGGCCTTCAATTTGCAGTTTAAACATAATACATGAATAGATAATTTGATGACAAACAGATAGAAATGCATTAAACTAATATACTCAATCAATCAGTTCAGGATTTCAGTCAATCAGTCAATTAACATGCTTAATCATAGATTAGCACTAATCAGTGGTGAGGGTTGTCACAGTTTTGGTGGAGGGGTATGAAGAAGGATTTGGCCGTGTTTGTATCGAAATGCCTTACTTGTCAACAAGTGAAGGTCAAGCATAAAAGGCCAGCAGGTTTGTTGCAACCCTTACCTATAGCTGAGTAGAAGTGAGAGCATATCACTATGGATTTTGTTGTGGGTCTTCCTAGGACTTAATGGGGCAGTAATGCCATTTGGGTGATAGTTGATTAGTTGACCAAGTCAGCACATTTTATTCCTATGCACGTGAGTGATTCGGTAGATTATCTTGTCGATTTGTACATTAGGGACATAGTGAGGTTGCACGGAGTCCCTATGAGGATTGCTTCGGACAAAGATCCACGTTTTACAACTCGGTTTTGGCAAAGCTTGCAAAGTGCCTTGGGCACTAGATTAACCTTTAGCCTTGCTTACCATTCTCAGACTGGTGGGTAGTCTAAGCGTACCATTCAGATCCTTGAGGATATGCTTCGAGGTTGTGTCCTTGATTTTAAGGGGTCGTAGGAGAGACACTTACCCTTAGTGGAGTTTGCCTACAATAACAGCTTCCAATCAAGTATTGGTATGGCATCGTTTGAGGCCTTGTATGGCTGACTATGTAGATCTCTAGTGTGTTAGGCCGGGGTGGGTGATGCACCTTTGTTGGGCCCAGAGTTGGTTTGGGAAACGACGGAGAAGGTTGCACTTATCCGTAAGAGGTTGGTTACAGCCCAGAGTTGCCAAAAGAGTTATGCCAACCGTAGGAGGAGACCCTCGTCCTTTGAAGTGGGTGATCACGTGTTCTTGAAAATATCACCTAGGCGGGGTTTGATGAGATTCGGGAAGAGTGGGAAGTTATCCCCTTAATTTATTAGGCCTTTTGAGATCCTTGAATGAATTGGCGAGGTTACCTACCATTTGGCGTTGCCATCACAACTTTCTAGAGTGCATGACGTGTTTCATATTAGTATGCTTCGGAAATATGAGCCGAATCCATCACACGTGTTGGATTGGATCGACTTAGACGTAGATGATGATGTCTCGTATGAGGAGAGACCAGTGAGAGTCTTGGATAAACGGGACCAAGTCTTGCGAAACAAGACAATTCCCTTGGTCAAAGTATTGTGGAAACATCACGGGATTGAGGAAGCAACTTGGGAGCATGAATTGGAAGTTTGAGAGAAATATCCGGACTTATTTGTTGATGTTTGAGTATGTGTTGAAATTTTAGTTTAATTCATGAATTGTAAGAACATTGTATATGTTTTGAATTACGAGAACATTGTATATGTTGAATGTGTTTTGGGAACGCAAGCCTAATATGAACATTGTATATGTTGTTTAAGTTTTAGAAATACAAATTTATTACAAACATTGAAAATGTTTTGGAAATATGAGTTATATGTATTGACATTGGTTAAAACTATGGGAGATGCATGTTGGTGATATATGTTGAGATATATATATATTGTGAATTTGTTCATTATGTGAAGAGATTGAATGACCGGTAGGCGGGTCGTGGTGTGAGAATTGATTTATAATCGTTATGGAATTGGCTAAACATGGTTTTGAAACATGATTTATAATTTCAAGGACGAAATTCTTTAAGGAGGGAAGGTTATAGCGACTCCGGTTTTGACCTGACTTTTATTGTATTTCGGACTCGGGTTTCGTGGTTTAATATTAGTGTCCATATCTTGTTTTCCCTTATTTTTCTTTCAATTGGAGTTTTGGAGTGTCTTGGACATGTTTGGAATAGGTTGGTTGCTAGTTGTTCAAGTTGTTGCTGTCTAAAAATTTGCTTCTTCTCTCGAGCGAGCTTTGTGGGTTCTCAGCATTTTTGCAGACCTGCAGAGATTCTGGAAAGGTAATGTTCTTCGCTCGAGCAAGGTTTCTTGCACTCGAACGACGGTGTACGTTTGTAAAACTTCTGAAGGTATGTATTATGCGCTTGAGCTACGCTTCTTGCGCTCGAGCGAGGTCATTTATTGTGTCTGGTCGCTCGAGCGACAACTTCTTCCCTCGAGCGAGCCCCGCGTATATCAGTTCGCAGCAGAGCATTTTTACATGACTTTTTGATCTCTTTTCACTCCAAAACCCTAGTCCAGCTCTCTCTCTCTCTAAAATTTGACTTCTCTCTACAAATACACCTAGATCTAAGGATCTCTCTACCATACTCTCTTTGATAAAAAGATAGAGCATCCCGTGGGCATCCTTTTGATCCGAATAAAGTCGAATTTGGGCGTCTTTGAGGTTTCTCTACTACTCCTTTGAGCTTCTACTCTTGAGGTAGAGACATTCTACACTTTGATATGGTTTTTAACTTAGTTATTTGTTGTTATGTATAAATGATGAGATTTGGGGGTGTTTTGACAAAACCTAAGGTTTGAGGTCAAGTCTAAAATAAGGGTTTCCATGTGATGTTATGTAAATGACTATGGGGTTTGGATGTGGGGGTATCTTGGGTTAAAATAGTTGATGTTAGCCTTTGGAGTGATATTTGAAGTAGGGGAAAATTTTGCCCTAATCTATATATAATAATTATTTTGTATAAATAATGAAATTGAGATGAAAATTGTGAAATTGGGTGGATATATGAATGAATGGTGTAGTTGGATTTGATTAATCACTTATCTATGGAAATTTGATGAATTATCTGTTACAAAGATTGTATATCTGTTTAGAAATATCTGTATTGGACTATCGGTGGAGGATAGCTATGATTGTTGTAGAAATTACATGAGGATTAGGTGAATTGAAACTAATCATTTAACTATGTCATTGAAAATGATAGTATGTTGAGTCTTTGAATATGTGTGATTGAATGACATTGAATATGACGGTATCTTTAAATATATTGTATATGTATAATGTTTTGGAAGGAGAAAGGGGATGTACTCCATGTTTTGGGAGGAGATAGGGGATGGACTCCATTGAAAATTAAGTTAGCCGGAGTGTGCAGGGTGAAAGTCCCGAAATCTTATATATACATGAGTACCGATCCCGCGGACGAAATTTCCGTAAAATAGCAAGATTGAAGTGTTTATATGATTGTTATGTTGATTGGAAACCATTGAGTTGTAGTCTCAGTTGGATTATTCGGAGAATTATAAACTTGGCCTATGAGTTGAAATGAAATGAACAAATTTGAAATGAATAAATGGGAATGGATCTAGATATGAACGTTGGTATCCGGTATCTTGTGGTCATGTGAAGAAGATGTGTTTTGGTTATAAGATTTGAATATATATATACTTGACACTCATATCTTAGTTAAACCTCATATATTGTGATAGATTGTTTTTACTGGACTTTGACTCACCCTACTTGAGAAACCATTTTCAGGTACTAGTGATATGCTTCCTCCAACGACGTAGCTTGGGAGGACCTAAGGGCTGGAGGCTCTATTTTTTGTCATTTTTTGTTTAAATGTTTATTCAAGCCTTGGGCTTTATATGTATAGAGCTTATGACTCCCTTTTGTTGTAACCAAGTCAATGTCTTGGAAAAATGTAAGCCCGTAGGGCATTTATTTTGTTGTCATTAACTAACATTACATGCTATAGATTCATGATGAACATTTATGAATGTATGAAGCCTGTAATATCCTTTTGTAATACGAACTCTAATGAATGTAAATACACTAATTCTATTATACCTGTTTCTCTTATGAGTTTGATTATTTGTATTATTTTGGGAACGTTACATTACATATCCAATTCTACCATCATCATCAACCTAACTATTATTCCAATTTCACAATATCCAACATCATTTTCCATTATCCTTTCAAAGTAAAAGACACAAAGAAACGATGGGTAGAACTTGACGAAGTCAAACACTAAATGCTCCGATTAAAATGAAGCTCTCAACATGCTTAACATTTTTCTCCAAAGGTTTGGGGTAAGGAAACTCACGAATTGAGAGTGTTCGAAGCTAGAGTTTAAAAACTAGAGAGAGAAAGTGAAGATCTAGAGTTTTAAAATGTTTAGAGAGAGAAAGAAATGAAAAAGTGACTGAGAATGGCTTCCTTTTGGACTGCTATATGCACAGACTGTTCGAGCGACCAAAACACTGCTCGAGTGAATAGGCACGATAAGTGACATCGCTCAAGCGACCAAGACCACTGCTCGAGCTCATAATGACCCCCTCCTAGTAGTTTTGTAGATTGCAAAAGATCGCTCGAGTGCAAATATCACATTCTCAGTAGTTTTATAGACTGTAAAAGACTGCTCAAGTGGAAGACGTATCGCTCGAGCGAACAGGTCAAAATTTGGGCAATAACTTATTGAAAAACTGACTTCCCAATCTATTTCAAACACAACCAAAACTCCCAATAGTCAAACTCAACAAGTGTTATGATGGAAAAGAGATGAACAACAGTTAAATACATGAATTCTCGGATTCACAATCAAGTAAATGGGTCGGGTCTAAATCAGAATCGTTATACAATGATTGGGCAAAGTAGTATTACTAGTTAAAAGAAAATGAGAAATAAAGAAGGTGAAATAGGAAAAAAGAAAAGAGAAAATAAAGTGTTTAATTTCAGAAGGTATTTTTGAAAACAAAAATTGTTACTTACATTAGATACACTGTTAGTTTGACTTAACAGTTGATTAACTGATGGACCATTGTATTTGATTGGAAATCTCAATGACCAGGGATGTCATTTTTCAAACGTGAGGGAAAACTCTATATTTTAATGAATATCAGTAGATGTATTTGCAATTTATCTTTTATTAATTTAAATAGTGAAATTTATGTTTGTTTAGCCTCTTAAGTGGTGAGATTAGATTAATAATTTCATGGGTTCCACTAAATCCATGTTTGATTGTGCTACATTAGGGATGGCAATGGGGGTTAATGGGGTGGATATTAATTCCCCATTCCCATTTCCCTATAATAAATTTTTCCCATTCCCCATTCTCCATGGGTATCACCCTCCCCATTTCTTAATGGGTTTGGATTTTCTCCAACCCACTTTAATTCCATTTTTATTTTTTATATTTGATGTTAACAACAATTTTTTTTTATTTTTTTATTTTTTAGGTTCACAACAAAAACTAAATATACCTTCAATCTTTTTTCTTTCTTTTTTAATATAATATATTTAATGTTACCAACTTTTTTTTTTCTTTTTTTTTCTTTTTTTTAAGTTCACAACAAAAGCTAAATATACCTTCAATCTTTTTTCTTTTTTTTTAATATATTTAATGTTAACAACCTCTTTTTTTTTTTTTTTTTTAAGGTTCACAACAAAAGCTAAATATACCTTCAATCTTTTTTTTCTTTTTTAATATATTTAATGTTAACAACTTTTCTTTTTTTTTCTTTTTTCTTTTTTTTTTTCTTTTTTTTTTTTTTTTTTTTTTTTAAGATTTTAGCTAAATATACCTTCAATCTTTTTTCTTTATTTTTTAATATATTTAATGTTAACTGCTTATTTTTTTATTTTTTTTAAGGTTCACAACAAAAGCTAAATATACATTCAATCTTATTTTATTTTATTTGGTTCAACAACAAAATCAAATACACATTAATTAATTAATTAAAAAGTTTGTTTTATAATAATCAAATATATAATTTTGAGACAATCAAATAAGTTTTAGTAATTGAAAAAAAAAATGTGGAAGAACGTGGAAGATTAAAAAAAAAATTACAACCATCTCTCTTTCTCTCTCACTCTCACTCTCACTCTCACTCTCTCCCTTACATGTTATAAGAACATGTTTACAATGTTATAAAAGCCTGTTTGAAGAAATAAAATATGAAAAAACCTGTTTGAAGAAAGTGTTATAAGACCCATATTAAATTACATCAGGGCAAAAATAAGGAATTGTTTGTTGATCTCTTAGCCACGGACATTTTAGACATTAAACCATCTTTCTCTTGGCAAATTTGAATCATTCATTTTAATTTATCCAAAATCTAATTATACCTTTTAACAAATCTGAACCACTCATTTTAAGATATCTATGCCTTACTACACCCAATCCATCCTCCATCTTCTTCTTTTAGTCCCCCACGAATTTTGTTGTTTGTTACTTTTAAAAAACAACAAATATTTTTTCAATTAAATTTTTACTAATTTCACAACACCATCACCACTATTCTCACCTTCACTATCACACTATTATCACCGTAGCCATTACCATCATCACTGCCGCCGTCATCCCACCATTATGTCACAATCTCTACTTTTACCTTCGTTCCATCACCACCACCACCACCAAATATAAAAAATATTTTTTTAATTTTTTTTATAAAAAATATTTTCTATCTAAATAAAGAAAGCATAACATTGGGAAACAAGCTGATTTCAGTTAAATCTGTTCATAACTAAGAAAAATTCTTTTATTTTTAAAAAAATTATTTATTAAGACTTTGTATCCCCTTTTTGTTTTTTCAGCAAATAAATCTTTGCACCCATGCTTTCTAACCAATCATGACTCATGCTTGTTTCGATTCTCTACAATTTCATTATTTTCAAATACATTCATATATATATATATATATATATGTAATATAAATTGTGTGATAACATAAAACAAATAGATTCATACTCGGTAATTGAAATTTCAGAACAAGCAAACCATTCTGAAAATTACAATACATAACAAAATAAAATAACATAGAAAACCAAATCGAAACCTGCACTAGACAGTGTCCTTAATTTTTTTAAATAAATTTAAAAAATTCTAGATATGCATAAAATTTGACAAGAATAATGTGACAATGTTAATTAATGTGTATTTGATTTTATTGTTGAGCCAAATAAAATAAAATAAGATTGAATGTATATTTAGCTTTGGTTGTGAATCTTAAAAAAAAAAAAAATGGTTGTGAACCTTAAAAAAAAAAAAAATTAAAAAAAAAACAAAAGAAAAAAGATTGAATGTATATTTAGCTTTGGTTGTGAATCTTAAAAATTAAAAAAAAAATGGTTGTGAACCTTAAAAATAAAAAAAAATAATAAAAAAAAATATTGGATGTATATTTAGCTTTGGTTGTGGATCTTTAAAAAAATAAATAAATAAATAAATAAATAAAATAAAATAAAAAGGTTGGAACTTGAAAAAATAAATAAATAAAATAAAAGAAAAAATATTGAATGTATATTTAGTTTTGGTTGTGAATCTTAAAAAAAAAAAAAAAAAAAAAAAAAAAAAAAAAAAACATTTGGGGAAATTAGTGAGTACCCATCCCCAACCATCCCCTGTGGATATTTAAAGAATATCACTTACCCTACCCAATGGATAAGAAAAAAAGAGAAAAACCCATATATTTGGGTTGGGTCTCTATGGATACCCACAGGGTAGGTTATCCATTACCATCCCTATGCTACATGCTAAGGGACTATGAGTCCTGTGTGACTACTAATCCTAGGATTAGCATTTCCATGGAGAGGGTGGGATTGCTAATCTAATTCCCTGGGATTGCAATCTAATTCCCTTCGATTGAAGCAAAATGTCTATTTCGCCTTCTATTTATCAAACACAATAAAATCTCTTTTTTTAATTTTTTATTTTATGTAATAAGGCCTTTTATATAATTTCATAGATTTAATTCCAATCAACTAATACTATTACACTACTCCTCAAACAAACACACTTTATCTTATATTTCTAACTTTAAATTATCATATTACTAATTTTCTTACTCAATCACACCGTATTCATAATCTCATCCAACCTAATCTACCAAATAAATGTGTATGGTTCTCACATTGTGTGGGTCCTATCTCTTTGATTGGCATTAAACTTATGAAATTTCATAATTACCCTATTCCATTAGCCTAGTCATATAGTCTAACGGATAAAATAGTTTTTCACCCATTAATCCCATAGGATTGAATCTTACTCCCATGTCTTTTCCAACATTGCTAGTCAGCCATAGTGTAGGACTACTACTCCAACAGGAATACTAATCCCCCCACACATTTCTTAACCAAACATGACATGGGTAGGACCCACCTCACTTATACTATAATCCCTCTACTCATGCCAACAAACAAACAAGCCCTAAGTATTTAATTTTGTCAGTTTAAACTATTATTTTTTATTTACTTTTAATTTAAACTATTCGCGTTCTCTTAAGTAAAACCGATGAAAAAAAATACTTTTGAATGTATATAGTTTTAAAATATATATATATATATATTGTAATGTAAAAAAATTAATTATTTTAATATGAGATATTGAAATTCTCATACGATTTCTTATTAAACTATTATTTTACTATATATTATAGTATAAATATGATATCAAAGTTTGAGTTTTATCCCTACACAATACAACATCTTCTTTTATTTATTGATTGTCAAAAATTCAAGTGGTTGATAATAAAGCCCAAAAGGTATGTTTTTAAGTACAAATGAGTCCGAATTTTTCATAGTGATTTTTTATTTTTTTTAAATGATTTTGAAGTGGTTTTTTATATAATTTTTACACCCTCAATTTTTAACTATTATACTTTTAATTTTATAAAATAAATCACTCCAATCCACTTAGACAACTTTCTGATCAGCCTGTCCACAGGCTACTGTTAATGTGCCACGTGTCCAAAGTTATATTGATAAAACTGTAGGAATAAAATCTAGCGGTACTTACCAATTAGTCCTATTCACTAGATTTATTTACCTACAGGTCCTAACTAATAAATTTAACACTATAAAAATAAGAGAGTGATAAATTTATCACTAAAAATTATTCATAAAAAAAGAGACTGATAAATTTATCACTATAAAATTATTCATAAAAAAAAAAGACTGATAAAATTTGTCTTTATCACTTAATAAATTATATCAAATAGGACTTAATAGGTAATAAGTCTCAAAGTAGGACCTATTGGGTAATAAGTCTCCCAAGTAGGACCTATTGGTAATTTACCCTAAAATCTAAGATGGTAAGTGAACAACTGAATAAGATAATGAACCAAAGCCAAAGGACAAAAAGAACTCTTAAAGAGAAGATCCAAGATGCTGTGATGCAAAGAAAAAGGAGTGGTGGTGGGCCTATTCAAAAATTATGGTAGGATTGAATTGAACATCATGAAATTTACAATGTGGAAAAAATTAGAGAATCATAAAATTATTTGAAAATGGATTAAAAAAATAAAATATATGGTATAAATTTAAATTTAAATTTAATGTAGTGTACTGTCAGTTTATTAATGATGAATTTAGTCTCTACATTTTATTTTTTAACCACTTTTTGAATAATTTTTTTCCAACACTAACATTGCTATTATAAATTTTGTATAAAAAAAAAAAAAAAAAACAACAACAACAACAACAACAACAATGTTATGTACCTAGACAAATATTTAAGGGTACTGAAAAATTAAAATATGTATATCATATTTAATTTGTTTACATTATGTCAAATTTAAATTCTGAATATATATATGTTTTGTTTTAGTTTGAATTCTTTCTTTTTCTTTTTCTTTTTTTTTTTTTGAACTAGGAAAAAGGAAGCTCCGTGGGAGCATCATAACTTCTGCAGGTTACTAATCTCAATGTAGCCGATTAACAGTCAAATTTAACTCAACTCAAAGAAAGAGAATCCCTACCGGAATAACAGTGGACTTTACATTCACTTCATAATAAAAGTCTTAAGACTTTGCAACTAAGTAAAACACAATCTTTTAAAGAAAACCGCGTCTCTCAAAATCTAAACATTCTATATTTAAGGAGGACGAAGCTCCACCAGATCCCCACCCCGTGGTTTTAGTTTGAATTTAAGATAATAATTTTATGAAGAATAATGTTTAATAACTCTAATTTGAGAGTTCTAATGTAGTTTTAATGATGTAAAGAGTGTCCACGTGAAGGTAGGGCGCACACTATTTTATTTATCTCTCTCTACTCTCTCTTTCTTTCACCTTACTAAAACTCCATTTAGAATTAGAATTAGGCATCATCACCCTTTTATGGAAAAAAAAAAAGTGACCTCCATGGATGAGGCTAGTGCAGAGTCCAAACAGCACACCACCAATAAGCAATCCCTACTGTTTGACTTCACAATCACACCCCTCTCACTCTCTCTCTCTCTCTCTCTCTCTCACACACACACACACACACACACACACTCACTCACTCACTCACTCACAGAGGATTAAGAAATGAGCCCTTTTTCCATCACAATTAACGCTTATGGGCTTAGTGGAGAACAAAATCATTAGGCTTTGAAGGTGAGTGAAAATGGGCATGTGAGAAGGCCCCCCTCCCCCATCTAAAGTCAAAAATTTTACCCCTTTGTCGTAGTTAGCATTCCTCATCCTCAACACACTGGTTACCGACATTAATTCTGCTATGTCATAAATATATTCAAGTTATTGATTTATATATAGTCACATCAAACCTACACAAATCAATGATTTAGATAAGTTTGTAAATGAAATAATTTTTGTTTAAGAAAACAAGTGATGGTTCCATTGAGGAATCTGATGGTCAGAGTTACTTCTCACACGTTTGTAGACGGATACATCTTTTTAGGAATGGTTTTTCTCCAGTTCGATAATCCGAACCGTTTAATATGTAGACCTTATCGAATACTATATGTTTGTAACAAATCACGTTGATTGGATATCGATAGCTATGTGATCAAATCAGATTTTTGTACGCCATTTATTTTTAACCGTCCATTTTTTTCATACAAAACTGATTTAATCACATAGCTATCGATATTCGATCAACGTAATTTTCTACAAATATATAGTACTCAATGAGTTCTACACATTGAACGGTTCGGATTATCGAAACGGAATCTATGGTAAACCCTTACAAGTCCAACAATATCTTCCAATCCGTGATTGGACTGAAGGAAAGCCATTCATTCCCTATCTCTTTTACATTTGTCATAGCAACTTGTGTTTTTACAAATAGAATGTTTAGGGCTTATTTATTAGTGTGTTTTTTTTACCTACGATCACTTCCCACCCTTCCAATCTCTGAAAAAATGTGCTTATTAAGCATATTGAGCTCTTTTGGAAAGAGTTAAAAAAAAAAAAAATCAAAAATCAGCTTTTAACTCATTTTGGGATATACCATTTCTCATATTTTTTTACACGTTTTTTCAAAAAAAAAAATCAAAAAATCAACTTTTAATTATCTTAAAATAGGCCATTATAGCTTCTTCTTTTTCTTTTTTTTAAAAGAAAATTCATATATTGTTTCCGTTGACAAACCAAATGCTCTAACTAAATAGCATTCCATATGAGTTTGTGTTTATAGTATTATTTTATACTTGTATATAACATAAGGGAAGCTTATAGATGTAATCATAATAGTTGTAAATCCAGTAATTTTCTAACAATAAAGGGAATTATGTTTATATCAAGTTTATCTAGATTAAAAAATTAATTAAAAAATAAACCGACAGTCTATTTTACAAACACCTATAAGTAAATTTTGTTTTAACCATTGAAAGTAAAGATTTTTTGTTTTTTTGGGGTGATTAGAAAGTTAGGAGATAATTGAGGGATCCATGTGATCAAAGAACTATTAACAATAATCACACATTTGAAACCTTTTCTTCCTAACCCAGTGAATCTTTTGTTTTACTAATTAAAGAGATTTTTATGAAAATAACAAGGAAATTTCAAAAGTGGTCCCTTGTACATCATTACATGTCATGTTCTATCATTTTGGTGTTTGTTAAAACAGGATTATTGTTGCTTTAATGTCAAGATAGGTAGAGGGAAAATCCACCTCCACTTGTTTTGAGAGTATGTGAAGATTTTCATAAAATAGACAACCAAATGATTTAGACCTTCTAAAGTAGATGCAAAAAAGGAATAGAAACTAAATAGGGACAATTGCAAAAAATAAATAAATTAAAATGGTATATATGCAAAATAATTGTAAAGTGATGGAAGTGAAAGTAATTTACATGCAAGTAAACATTTTATTTTTATCACTTTACAATTATTTTATATTGATGCAATTTTTTTGTAATTTTCCCAACCAAATAAGAGGGAGAGTGTTGATAATTTTCCCAAATTACTATGTTCAAAAAAGAATTTTCATCGATCTTTTTATTTTAGAGACTATTAGAACTTTTATTATTTCCCCAATTTAAGCTACTTGACCTTAGTTCATATAGACCCTGTTTGGTAGAGCTGTGGGAAAGTATTTATAGCTTATGCCTAAACAGCTTATAGCTTATAACTATGAACATAAGCTGATTTCTGACTTATAAATTAAGCATCTCCTGCTCCACTCAAAGCATAAGCTGATTTCTGACTTCTAAAAAGTTATAAGCTATAAGCTATAAGCTATAAGCTAAACCAAACACATCAAAACAGCTTAAATTAAGCTGAAAGCTGAAATAAGCAGCTTTTAAGCTGCACCAAACAGTCTCATAATATGGATGTTAGGTTTACAATATCTTCATCTATATACATTTTTATACATATAATTTGAATGGATCTTATGTGCCCCTTTTAATTTTTTCCTCAATTATCAATTTAAAAAGAAAAATTATTTAGGATAAATTACATTAGCTATCGTTGAGATATGAAAAAAATACAATAAGTCTAATATATTTGACATAACAATACTGACTTTCCTTTGAATAAGTCTAAAGTAACTGAAACTAATATAGGTAGTGTGTAAACAAATGGATAATCAATTGTAAAATATACATCTAAATGTAAAAAAGATGATAATCAGTGTGTTTGGTTTCAGTTTTTTGTTTTTCATATTTTTTTATTTTTGGTGAATATTTTTTAAATTGTAAGCAATTTTTTTGCTTTTTTAGATGCACCTTACTTAGATGTATCTAAATAGTAAATATTTGTGGAAAAATATTTTTAAAAATTAATAAATACACAAAAATATGAAAAATGTACTAACTTTTCGTATCTTTTTTGTTTTTTTATTTTTTGGTATTTAGTGTATTTTTTAAAGATTTTTTCACAAATAATATACTTTTTAAATGTATTTAATTATATTAGGTGTGTCTAAAAATTTTTAAAAAAAATTGCTTAAAATATTTAAAAAAATTCATTGAAAACATTAAAATACGAAAAATAAAAAATTAGAATTTTCTGAAAACTGTTTTTTAAAAATTAGAACCAAACAAAATGAATACTATTTTTTTTATCTATACAACTAACAAATGATTGAATTAAATAGCCTATTTGTTATGTGAATTAAAGTTGTAAGAGAGCATAATATAATTATATCAAATTAGTGGGGTTTCATATTTTTTTTTTCAAACTTTAATAGAGATTAATGTAATTTTCCCTTTATTTATTTTATTTCTCATTTTTCATTCTAATTATTTAGTAAAAAAACCTAGAGACCACACCTAAACTGAGCCCTAATGTCTCTACTATGGCTTATTATTATTATTTTTGAAACTGCAAATTAAATAAAATATTTTGTTAGAGTCACTAGAATTTAATAAATGTCAAAAGCTCACTCACTTTTATTGGTATTGTTATAATGGACTGTGGAAGAAAAGCCTTGGTCAAAATTAGAATCCCACAGGCCTTGGTAGGTCAGGTTACTTTTTAGAGTGTGGATTCTTTATTTCTAAGACCAAATTGCCTGCTTAAATGTGTCATTCGACCACATAAAAAAAATAAAAAATGTGGCATAGGGTGGTGGTTAATTACTAATTTAGCCTGCCCACTAAAACACCTCCTATTTTTCTACATAGGTAAAACCCACCTTGAAATAATCATGATGATTTTTTTATTAAAAATAATATGGGGCACGTTTAAACAAAAGATATCTAATTGTAAATTGAGATTGCGTTCGAATATTAAATTTTGAATAAATTTTTGAAAGAAGAGTCAAAACAGCATTAGAGTGATAAAGAGATTTACTGATATTTTTTCAACACTTAAAAACGCGTTTGTGGCACTCAAAGATTTCTGCAATTTGAAGCAAAGACACTACAAAAAAATCCATTAAGGAGTCCAACCTTTTAAGCCAAAAAATAAAAAACTCAAACCCATCATCATGTTGTTTTAGAAGATTGAATTCAAGTCTTCTTTTTAACTTTGGTTTTTTTGTTTTTTTAGTTTGTTGGATTGGATACTAGTCTTCTAAAATCCTAGTTGAGTCTACATCTTTAATCATAAGCTTCAATTTATTTTCTTTCTTTATTCACCTTTTGGTTACCCAAAGTCTTGAAATCTTATAATTACCAAATGCAGCTGTTGTTGGGGTCACATTTGGAGGACAACCCATGCTCCCATGGGTGACCTATGAATCATCACTTTGCTTCTTTATGACCCCTTTCATTCATCACACTCCATTAAGGCCCTGTTTGGCGGTTGGGTTTTTGTTTTTTTGTTTTTTCTCATTTGGTTACCTATCTATGCTTATCATATAGAGTTGCATACATTTGAGTTATATATCTATGCATAGATGATAGATTAGAGATCCTAAAACAGTGTTGTATAATGACTCATCATAATAACATCTAAACTAACTTTATTTGCCATAAAAAAAACTCTTGCTGTAGGCTTTCAATCTTCAGTAGGTTTTCTACTTTTTTTTTTATTACTTTGCTTGAAATAATAACTTTTAGTAGCATCTTTATGTGAAAAGGATAAGCATCCCAATGTACTTTTTATTATTATTTATTGTTATTATTTCTTTTAAGGGTAAATATAAACACACCCTTGAGTTTTATTTAAGTTACAAATTATTTTATGTGGTTTTAAAAATTACATTATGCCCCTAAGGTTTCTAATTTCATAATAAATAGATTCTTTTATTAATAAATCATCAAGTTAATTAACAGTTTTTAATAATGTTAAAATTTTATTTCAATTAATAATTCAGATAATTTTATTATTATATAGGTGAACAGTTAAAAATTTTATTTTTTCAATTACTTCTGTTAAATAAAAAATTCTGACAGATAAGTATTTGTAATTTTTCAGACCACAAGAGATAATTTATATTTTAAGTAAATCTCAAGAGGTATATTTATAATTTACCCATCTTTTAACAATTGAAAGGAGGATAAATTCACTGCAATAAACCCAAATACAAAAATCATGCTAAATAAAGAAAACTTCTCATTTACCGAGCCAACCCCCTTTACTCAACCTCATTTGGCTAAGGTTTATGGGCAAGCTTTATTTGAAGTTCTAGCCTAATCAGTCGAAAAGTCATTTACTACATATTAAGGAGTTCAATTAACAATAAAAATAAGTTATATTATTATTTTTTTCTTTTTAATAAATTATTCTTTTTATTTCTTAATAAATTGGACTCCTTAATTATTTTGAAATTATTGAAAATAAATAAATAAATAAATAATTTATTTTATCCAGCAAGCTAACAAGGTTAACATGAATTATTTGCATTACAAAAGTTAAAAAATAAAGTTTCCCCAAACAATGACTTATTTTGGTGTTGACTTATAAACTATTATGATAAATATTGTTAGCATTTCACTTTTTTTCTCCCACCCTTCTATATATATATATATATATTACAAATTTAGCCCAAACCCCAACCCCAACCCTAGCGCTACCATTACCCAGCCACCATCCACCATTATCACAATTTTATCCTTACAGTTTCACGCCTCTCCTTCTCGCTGATACCTCTCAACCCCTATTCCTTCTCCCCAACGACCTTATCGTCTCTTCTCTCTCTTCTTGCAACTCCTTAGAAGAGAGAAAAATCGTATGAGAGAGAAAGAGAGAGAGAGATACAAAAATAGCGTTAGTAGGTGGGAGAACAAAAAATGAATAAGTAAGAAATGAGGAGACGGGTAGTATCAAGAGAAGAGAACGAGAGACTAGGTGTCATGAGAGGGTTAGAGTGGATGGAGATCAGAATACAAATGGCAGGGGTATGTAGGGAGGTGAGGGATGGGTTGCTGAATGCTTGAAGGGAGAGGTGGAAGTGAGGGTTAGGGTTAAGGTTGCAGTCAGGGTTTCAAATATTTGGGATGAGAGTAAATTTGAGTTTTAAGGCGGGTGTTCAAAAAAAAAAAAAAATTCATACTACTTAGGTGAGAGTCAAAGGGTGGTGGTCAAAGAAAAAAAGTCAAGTTATTTAGCAATGCTCTAAATAAAGAGTAGGCATTCAATGCCACAAGCACTGATATGGCAATGTCACAACTCACTATCACCACTATTGATTTCGGCCTCGTTTGGTATACCTGTTGAAACAGATTATAAATTATAACTTAACAAATTATAGATTATGACTTTAATCAAAAGCTGTTAATCTGTTTGGTATAGTTGTTGGATTATAAATTTAAATTGCCAAGTAATATTTGTTAAATAAATTGTGAATTGACTTTTTCAATTAATTTTTATTTTTTGTTATTCACTACTTGTCTACATTTCTCATAAAAAGTAATAATAATAATCCATAATCCATTTGGGTTTTTTTCTATTTTAGAGTATAACCATAAATTATCATGTCCACAGCAAAAGCTGATAATCAGAAGTAAGGAATGAGCAGCTTCTCAGAATTAGCTTTTTTGAGTTAAAATAAGTTGTTAAAATCAAAAACTGTTTGAAATAAGTTTAACCAAACAATTCAAAATAATTTTTCCAAAGTTAAAAGTTATAAGTTAGCTCAAAAAAACCCAAACAACACCCCCTTTTATGAGACTCACATGGGTCTCATAGAAATTAATGGTGGAATTACATGCATAAAATACCATTATTTGCTAACAAGAAAAGAAAAGAAAAGAAAAAAGAATTTCCCCAAATTTTTTTTAAAAAATAATAAATTAAAAAAAAAAAGAAAAAGACTAAACAAGAAGAAGAATAGAACACACAACAGTCTGTGGACAAAGCTATAGTGTGAATTGGTTGGTGGTAGTGGTGGATTGAAGAAGAATAGTAGCAGTAGTGCATTGGCAGTGAAAAGAGTAGTGAGTTCTACATATAATAATACATTACATTGTGGAGACAGCGGCGCTTTGTGGTGCCACTTTCCTTAAGTCTTCTCTCAACTCCATTGTTTGATTGAAAGGAAAATTTGGTAAAATGGATCACAGAATGTTTTCCATTTGTTTTTCCCTCCCTTGTCTTATCCATTAGAACCAAATTTGCACAATGTTACATTTTTTTGTTTTTGTCCCATACTTTTCTATCCGTTGATTTTGGGTTCACATTTTTTGTTTTGTTTTGTTTTTGGTTTGACAATCCCTACATTTCTTTCAAAACAACAGAATGAAATTAAGGAGAATAGCTGTATTTTGTTTGGACTTTAAGAATAAAAACCATGGACTTAATTCTCGTAAGTTGTATCATTCTATTAAGATGTCTATTTTCCAAAAAAATTATGAAAATATCATTTACTAATATAAATGAATGGTCATTTTGCAAGAAGACTAAATAAGGAACCTTCAATTATATTCCACTTTCATTGCAATGAACTAACCATAATAACGAGAAATTGTTAATTGTTCACCCTTTCCATTTACCAAAATTAAATCTATTGGCATAAAAAGCCGACACACACTCACATATATATACTAACGCTGACACACGCGATGCATGTACAATTTAAATAAATAAAAATAAAATAAAATATTTATTATATATTATGTGTTAATCAAGTAATAAGAGTCTTCTTGATTTGATAAAATCCAGAAGTTCAAGTCCCCACATCTCATCTATCATTGCAATGAACTAACCATAATAATGAGAAATTGTTAGTTTTTCATACTTTCCATGTACCAAAATTAAATCTAATGGCATAAAAAAGCCAACTAACACACTCACATATATATTAATTGTTCACACACGCAATGTGTGTGCAATTTAAATAAATAAAAAATAAAATAAAATAATTATTATATATTATATGCTAGTCAAGTGACAAAAGTCTTCTTGATTTGATAAAATCCAAAGGTCAAGTCCTCTCCTCTCATCTATCTAATTTTTTTTTTTTCTTTTAAATAAAAAAAAGTGCACACATGGCAGAAGAAACCAAGGTTTCAAGACACTATAAAGAGTTCATTTTGTATATAACTAGTGGATGTATGCCCACCCGATAGGTGTACTGTTAAATCTGTAAAATATAAATTTTAATTTTGAATTAAAAACACATAGTTTCTATTGCTCAAATGGTAAAAGTGTTGCTTACCAAACCATTGATCTTAGGTTCAAGTCCCTTTCACTACATCAATATTTTATTTTTTATATTCTCTTGGAGAAATAAGAGACACTTGGCATAAGAAGGCGGCTTAGACACCAAGTGACTTATTCACTTTATATATAGTATAGATAGATATAGATATAAAGAAATAACCTATACTTAATTTAGTCACCATTTGATGCGAGTTTGCAAAAAGATTAAAATTGAGTACAGACCTAATATTTAACATAATTTGTCAAATTGATTATCATATGTTTGAATACACAACCTTAGGGTCAGTGGTAAAGTTTTAACCACTAAACCAGTAATCTTGTTATACAAGCTCGAGTGCTATATAAAAATAAAAATAAAAATAAAAATTTTAAAAACAGACAAGACAAGAAAATTTTGGAACACCTCATTGAACCACATTTCACATCCTTATTTTATTTTTCATTTTTTTTTCTTGCAAAATTTTGTGAACGGTTCTGATGTAGAAAAAGATTAGGACAAAAAAGACGGCACAAATGGCCAAGGAATTGGAAAACAAGCTTAGCGTTTCCAAGGAATACAAAGCTAAAACTGCTATGGTACACATGCTGCACAACATTTCACTCACAGTTTAAAAAAGAGTAATTTGAATCCATAGTTCAATACTATTCAAAATTTTCCTATTATATGTGGTCTTTCTCCTATCCACCCCCAATTCAACTCTTGGCATACTTCTGTATCTGAGAAACAAAAAACTAGTTTTAAAAATAAACATAAAAAGCAACTTCTTCAATTTTAAATGCAACCATGTGCAACTAACAGTAAAAACAGTTTGCTGCACAAAATTATTTTGCAAACATGTAATTGGACCGTGACATAGATAATCTGATAAAGAACAAATAATTAAATCATTAATTTGTACACTAGTCGATACAGTAATCAACAAAATATAGTCAGGCCCTGCTTTGCTCCTGCTACTAGGAGGATATTCAATTCCTCCCATTCAAAAGATTATCCATCCTATAACGATGAAGATTGCTGCTTCTTTTTTGTTCTGTTTTGTTTTGCTTTTTGTTTGTTTGTTTGTTTTTTTTTTTTTTGGTTTTTTGGTTTTTTGGTTAAGAGGACCTAGATATCATAAAGCATGCAATGTTTAATCATGTATCCAAAGGGAGAAACAAAGTACTACAAATGTATAAAGAATTCAAAAGCGTATAATTTTGTAGAGAAAAGGCCTCTCACGGCGATAAAGAACAAATAATTAAATCATTAACTAGTATACTTGTGAATCATTAATCATGTTGATACAATGCAGGGACGTGCTTTGCTCCTGCTGCTGGGAAATTCAATTCCTCCCATTTAAAAGCAAATCCATTCAACAACGATGAAAATTGCTTCTTTTTTTTTTTCTTTTTCTTTTTCCTTTTTTTTTTATAGTTTTTTTTTTATTTATTTTTTATTTTTTGGATAGAGTTTAAAGGAGTAGTTAGATGTCATAAAGCATATAATGACAGTATTCTCACCTCTGACACTGTTAAAAAAAGTTGTCTATTCCTCCTCAGTCAGCATGGTCACGGAAGCGTATAATTTTGTTGATAAAAGGCCTCTCACGGCGATAACTGTCAATACAAACAAAAGATTACTATCAAAAGTATACTTGTGATTTTCAAACAATCACAACTACTACAATATACATTTGAATAAAGATGACAATAATTGAACAAATTAAAAAAACACCACTTCTAGAGAATGTTTACACAGATCTAAAAGAGATAAAGAGACAAGTTTATACATACATTACTAAGGATGATATACAGAAGCAGGTTAACCCAACAGAGAAATGAATGAGAAACGTTGGCCAGAAGTTCTGTCGATCCAGAAATATTTTCTCAGAAATGAGAGTGGTTATGCTGGAAAATAACAGGACCATCCAACCAGAAGGCAAACAGCTGCGAAAGGAAAATGAGGCAGAATCCTGTGGAGAGAGGTAAACCAAAATAGTCAAAGTACGCATCAAAGAAATTCCAGAGTAGCATTATCAAATATGTGAATACGAATAGTGCAAATTTAAAACTATCATAGCAGGAAAGGTAGAGTAATTTGCACTAGCAAAAGGTGTACCTTAAAATAATGCTTGATGAATACCGCTGAGTATATAATCCTTAAAATCATATCTTTATGCCAGTTAAGATAGCAGACCATCAAATTTAATCTCAACAAAGAATGACTATACTGGTTAAAGCATACTGGGATTAAACCTATGTTACCTGGAACGTAGATTGTTCCAGTACATGGAATGGGAACGGAAACGGGAATGTGAACGTGATACACCCCATGCTCTAAAATGTGATACGATAGGAGTAGACTTGTATATATTATACTTAATTTAAGGTACTTCTAGAGTAATTTTTTTAAAACTATTAGACATCCAATAAAATGTAATATTTTCTGAGTATTATGACCCATTTTTTTGACTTTTTGTGCCGTCAAAACTTAACTCACCTTAGATTTTAGTTCATTATATTTAATTTTTTTTCCTCTTAAGGTAACATTTAAGAACATATATTGAAAAAAACTTTTGAGAAATTTACCGTTTTGGAACACAAGTGTACCATGTTTCGGAACGTGCGTACCAATATGTAATTCGTTGGGGTATTAGCGTTTTCTAGTAACATAGGATTAAACACACAAATGTAACTGTCTAACTACGAAGCATGGATACGGATACGATACCATACAGATACAGCTATACGACAAAACCTACAAAAATAGGATACGGGTACAGCTAGGATACGTTTGTAAAAAACATATTTTTTAAAATTATTAGTAGTGAGTTAGACATAAGCAACCAATTATATTGTGCATAGATATTTTCTTGGATTCGAGTCGCGGAAACAGCCTCTTCGTTTGCAGGGGTAAGTCTGCGTACGTCAGCCCTTCTTCAGACCCCGCTTAAACGGGAGTTTCGTGCACTGGGTACACCCTTTTATAGATAGTTTCTTGTTTTATTGCCTCTAATTTCTAATCTAAGACCTACATATATGTAAAAAAATTGCATGGTGTCCTCGTATGATTAAATATTCCAATAAAAATAACTGCAAAGGAAGAAATGAAAAAGAATTTTGGTATCATGAAGCAAATACAATGAAGCTCAAGGCAGAGCTCAAGCCAAGCAAACTAAAAAAGACTTAATTGATACTAAGTAGGAACAAAAATGACCAGCTGTTATCAACCCAAGGTAAAAGGATACTCAAGGAATTTGCAACGATTAACCCAACTGCACCAGCTGATCGTATGAGTACGACATTCATAACAAGGTAGATCAATGAGAATACAAGTAACGAGTCATTTGAACGCTTGATTTGGTTCTCTGTAGCAACTGCGTGCAGAAATGCTTCAGATGTTCCTGATTCACAAATCAAAAGGGAAAGTTTTAAGTTTCTGGAGATACTATCTCAGGTTATGTCGCTAAAGATAATTTTGTTACCACATAACTCTACTTGCCTAAAGGAAATCAAGTGCGCTTAAAGGTTAGTTATAATACAGACTTTAATAGATGAACAATAACCGCTAGGTAAATAGGTGACATCAGTTTTGATGTCGTGAAGAAACTTACTGAATTTCATGTGCTTCACAAAAAATAATGATAGGGGTATATTCGGGCAATCCAGCAGAAATTATGTGGTTTAATTGAGTTTTATATGGAAAAGTAAATTCCATCAATCCACAGGATCATTAAACAATAAAGCATCCATCATCAAAGAAAATGGCAAGAAGTCAATTATAAGATTTCTTGAAAGCACACTCTTTAATTCTGTTTATTTATATTTTCCTACCATCAAAATTCAGAGGGCTGTGATTTTAAGAAGTGGACCCATACAAGGTTGGATTTCTATCACCGTATGCCATGTTAATGCACAACAAAATAATGCAAAGTTTCAGAGGCGTCTGAAAATGCCTTTATGATATCAAGACTGTCGTTAGCCATCTTGACCAGCCATAAACCTGTTTTTGTTTAAATGACCATGAAATCAAATACATAATCGATGCACTCAGCCAGTGTTTTAAAAAACTCTAGGCGCACCAAGGCAATAAGGTCTCCCATATTTTAAACACGAGGCACGCACCTCACCAAAGCGAGGCAAGTTGTAGAAGATAAGCAAAATTTTAAAATTGGCAAAGTTTTCAATATGAACAAATATATATAGAATTCTAAAAATCATAGAGCAAGTTTCACCATTTCAAAAAAACAAAGGAAAAGAAGAAACGGTTTATAAAAAGCCACCTTTCTTGCATGCACAAGCATAACAGATAAGAGAGAACCCAGAGAAAAGAAAGGGGAAACAGTGGCTGGAGAAGAAAAGGAAAGAAATAAAAAAAGAGGCAGCAAGAGACGCAGCAAAGAAGGAGAAGAGATAGAGAGAACCAGTGAAGGAGAAGAGATAGAGAGAACCCAGCAAAGAACCTGAAGAAGGCGACATCTTTCTCTTTTCCAAATCAATGTCAATCAATTTTTTTAATCGCTCTCCACCTAGGTTTTTTTGTTTTTTGTTTTTTATCATTTTTCTGATCTCTTTTCAACATGTTTGGTCTTTTTATATTGAAGGGTTTTAATTCCTTGTGGGTATGCACACAAAAAAAAAAAATCACTTAATCAACAGTTGGAGTAAAAAAATACATAAAGCGCATGAAGCCCTTGCCTTGCACCTTAGAACTAGGTGCGCGCCTCAGCGCCTTTTGTGCGCCTTCCATTCGTCGCCTCGCCTTGACCTGTTTAAAGCACAGGGCTCCGCCTCAATTCGCCGCACTCAGCTATATCACATATTTCATTTAAGGAACTGTACAAAGTTGCAAGAGCCATATCCAAGAACAACTTTGACCATAAATAGAGTGCAATCTCTTATGGGATTTAGGATTTAGTGTGTTGGCAATTTCCTTAGACAAAACATGTGCTAGGTGTCTAGGTCCAAGTGTCCAAGTGCTCAAGACTCGAGACATTCACAGACAATACAAAACAAGCTCTGATCCAATCTCGAGTATAATATTGCACAAGCATATTGCATTAGACTAAAAATCTCTAAGAATTATTTTACAAAAATGTTCATTGAAAATTTTAAAATAAGACAAAAATAATCCATTAAAAAAGCTTGTTCCAAACGAGGCCTTAGTTTCTGAGAGGAGTTGTGAATGACCAAAACGTGAAAACACCTAAATCTGAATATCCGATGACCAATCATTTTGCATATTTGTATTTTAGAGCTAAAAATTGTAACTTAGAACATCTTCGGTTACTAACTTGCTGCAAATACCTTATCTTTGGAGAGTGTGCTATTTTTAGTCAATCATAAAAATTTCAAATTTTTGTTCTTTGTAGGGAGAGTTGATTTTTATTTATTTAGAATTTCATTATTTTGATATACCATTGAATTCAAATAAGAATATTTTATTATTGACATGTAAAATAAGTTCTATGAAGTGAACAATTGTGATGTAGTGTGGATGCTTGAGTAGGGTGGTGACAATTTAGCTTTGTAGAGATCCTCTGAGGTCCACTTGAACCCACTCAAAGAGCGCTCGAGTGGGCAAGCATATTTTTTAATCCTTACACAATCTAGTTTGGAAAAACTATAAAATAGGGACTTTGTTCTTTTAATTTAAGATAGACAAGAAAATAATTCTAGAGCAGCCCCAACCTTCCTATACCCCATATGAGTTTAGGAAACCTAGTCCTCTATGAAGCACGGACACTCCAAAATCAGTGCCGTGGTGGTGTCCGACACGGGGACACGCCAAGGACACATACGGGACATGCCAGATGGCATGTCCCTTTAATTTAATAATTTTTTTGTAGGGGACACGCGTATCCATATGAGGACACGGCATGGGACACGGCGGGGACACGCGTGTCCATATAGGGACACGGCACGGGACACGGTGGGGCTATTTTTATTTATTTTTTTTGCCTCTTATTCAGTGCTTTTGTGAAGAATATTGTTAGATGTTGAATGTTTTCTCCTTCTCGTTTTAGTTCTTGTTATCGTTTATTATGACTTTTTGTGAATGGATGATCTATTAATTTGTTTAAATGTAATGGTTATATTTATTGAATTAATATTACTATGTTAGCATTTGTTAATTTTGATTTAAGATGAGTGTAATATAAATCTACATAACACATAAAAATATATAAAAATAAATAAAATAAAATTTGCCGTGTCCCCCGCCGTGTCCGTGTCCGTGTCCGTGCTTCATAGCTAATTCTTATACAGAGAAGAAAACCTATTGGATAATGCATAACAATTGATTTGAAAAGCTCTTCTCTAGATGTTTACAAAACCAAATACATTGTAAACACTTTGGTCACACACTGTGCATTGGTTAATTCAACCATGTGGCCAACTGTGATCTAAGCAGCGAGGAGCAGAGATCTAGACAAGAGGAGACTGACAGTTGTGTCAGAGCCACTTGCAAGTTGAGTTTGGTTTTGCAAGGTTTAAGGGGAAGACGTCAACTCTAAAACTTATATAGGGTTAGGTTGCTAGAGGTTTTACTTGAGTCTTTGTATTAAACTTGTGATTCAGTGAATTTTTTACTAGCAGGGGTGCCAATCACTTTTAACAGTGGGGATTGTTGTTACCAACGGATTTTTAACATATATCATTGTGCCTATTATCTTCATTTATTCACTACGACATTGTGAGGATGGCATATGATTAATTGATATATCTTGTGATTGGATTATTGAATTAATTAATTCACTTGATGGGTTTTTAATTGGCAATTTGAATTGAGTGTTTGACCTATTTCCTACGTGTCCACCTACGTGATTTCACAATTAATTGGATGGATGAGTCCATATGTTTGACAATCTCTAAGGAGATTGAAGCACTGGGGGTCCTAATTGTGGAAGGGCAATGTTGTTTTTCGAATCATAAATTAAACTCATTCTAAAATCAAAAGCCAAATAGAAGGCTGAAGGGAAATGATTAATACAAAGGTAGTAACATATGGCAATTGCATATACATAATTCAATTTTCTACAAGCAAACAATATTTTCTATTTAGGCAGGCAAAGATAATTAATGGACAGAATAACGTAAGATTATTTACCATTCATGGCCAAAGTAATGACATAAAGGCAATAATATTGGAGGGCGGTTGATGCTTCTCCATCACTCCATTTCTGGCCATACAACAATCTGATGAGAGAGTAAGAATAGCTTGGGCCAAATGCCATAACTACAAGCCCTACAAGATATAAAGTAACATCCTGAAAGCCAAGAAAAGGAGGAAACAATCGAAACAAATTACAGAATTTAAAGACCACCTCAACAAGATGAATTTACTGATTTGAAGTAAACAATTTGCACCAGTTCAAGGGGAAAAAAAGTTGTAGACATACACTTCAAATGATTTTCCGATTATAGGTCCCAATTTCTAGTGATCACCAAAAAGAATCCAGTTTTGCCATTCAGCTCCATCCTGACTTACAATTTATATCCCTCACTCTCACTTCATTTCAGCAACATATCAAACTCTTCAGTCACTGCACTTTGTGCATTACTGGTCCATTAGCAAACTCTCTGGTTGGGCCTCTCATTGACGCTAGCTTAACCTTCCCACATGCTCCTTTCAAATTTTGTTTTGTGCTAACACAGGGAATTACACAGATGCACTCAGCTGGTCACATATTGATCTGCTTCAAAAGATATGTGTTGCCTTCTCATATTGAAATCTGGTGCTATGACCATAACTGGCAAATACTAGGCTACTAGCCTTACAAAACCCAAATTTGCTGGGCGACCTCATTCCCTTAAAGAAGTCTTTGGGTTCAAAAGTTCCTTCCAAATTGATTATTTCTGTTTGGTTGGCAGCTCATGTAAAGGATTTTTCAGATCACTTTGGGGTGGCAAGGGTTTTTCCAAAATTAGAGCTTGAGTTGTTGGATAGTTGGATGAAGGGAGGGGAAGTTGGTAGAAGGAAAAGACAAATTTTAGAATACTGCCTCTCTTGGCCTATCTTGGTGTATTTGCTGGGAGAGGAGTGGAGGTCCTACTGAAGGTGTAGAACAACATGGGCATTGGCCGGGAAGCAAATGTTTTAATCTTTTTACTTGGGCTTCAGGGAAGACAAATCCATGCCTTGAGACTTTTCTTGGATTTTAGAGAGAATTTGGGATGGTTTCGTGCAGGAGTATGAGTTTTCTGATGAATATCTTGTGAGAACCGGGGTTATGCCTCCTTTATTTTATGTCATCTAACCAATCATTTTTAATTATTAAAAGAGAAGAACCAAAAAGTGGTACTGAACAAAGAAGGAAAACGATGAGAGCAAGAGAGTACAGAAACGAACACTGCAAGTGCTGCATACCTCGTCACTATGTTCAAATTCAAAATTTTATATCCAAAAAGTAATTTAACATAAAAATCAGAGAAAAGTTGGTCATGCCTTGAATAGATGATGAAACACCCCCTTCTCAGGAGCAAATTGCAGATACAAAATTACAAATAATCTAAAAAAATTGCTTCTGATATATGAACCATGGTAATTGATAAATTCCAAAGTGTCACAGAAGGCTTAACAAGCACTGCAGTCCCACCCACCTATTATGACTCAACTCTAACAGTGTCAGAGCCCATATCCACTCACTATTTTCTCAGATTTACGTATTGATCAGACACTTAATACCATTTAAGCAAGCAAAACTCAATGAAAATAAATATTGGGGCCTGAACAATTTCATGTGCTAAATAGAGACCAAATAAGAAGTTGAAATCTACAAATAAAAAACATTCAGGAAGTTATAAACTATGTGGGAAAAATGTACCAATTAACAAAACCAGCTTCAGAGCATCTGTTAGACAACTTCCTAACTTCCAGCTTTTCCGAGCATCTTCTGCTGCCAAGAAAAACATATTGTTTACTGCTTATGAGGGACAGAAATAACATACATTATAAAGTTGTGCCAACCTAGCTTTCATAAATTTATGAAGTTAAAGTCTAACAAGGTTTCTTTCCCCTTGCAGGACATGATAACAAGGTTAGATATCTTTTCTTTTCTGGTGAGTAAGGTTAGACATCAACATAGAAAAATTAAATTTAAGAGAAATTCCCTTAAAATATATATATATATATATATATATATCAAATTCAATGTGAGAATAAACTGTGCAATGATACAATAAATGGCCAGATATATTAACTGAACACAAATTTCTTAGCCTCTGTAACTACATAAATGTGCAGCCAATTCATGGTAGACCATGAAGTTTACACTTCTAATTTAAGAAAAAACAATGTACCTAAAATATTTCATAGATGTACATAAAAAGATATCATCTAACAGCACACTTGCGTTAAAAATAACTCAAAATGAAGATTTTCTTTTTGCTTCAATCATGATAAGTTCATGGCTAGGTGAACGAGGAAAATTGTTTGCATGTGTGTCACACAGAGAGGGAGAGAGAGATTCTTTGGTTTGGAAATTTCTAAAAACAGTTGTCTGTTGCAAATTGGACAGGGTGCCCAAATTGTATATGAAATAATTCAATTATCTTTTTTTTAGAGCTTGGAAAAATAGGCTAAATAATTTCTTGATAACTCCAGATGAAGCAGCTAAAACAATTGAAAAATTACGGGCAAATGAGTCCAAATGGTATTCTCTAACCATCTTCATAGTTTCTAATTGTTACTTTGATCAGGGGCGACACCATGTGGTCTTTGATGGGTTCCCAGGCCCCCATCAAGGCATCAAAAACCAATAATTTTTTCAATTTATATTATTAATATCTATGAAGCACAGACACGGGCACTGATATGGATACGGATACGGATACGGACATGAACACAAACACAGGATATGGTGATTTCAGAAAAATGGAGACACAGAAACGTTGGAGGACAGGACAAATTTTTTTTTTAAATATATATTTGCTATGTAGATTAATATTCTGTTACCAAACAATCAAAATTAATAAAAACTAACATTAATTCAATATATATAAATCACTACAATTTATATTTATAAAGGCAAAAAAAATAAATAGAGAAATTAAAAATATATTAAAATTATTATAAATGTTATAATTATTTATTTAATAGTTATAAATTATAATCAGAAAAAAATTATAGTTATAAATTTTATAGTTATAATGTATAATCAGAAAGAAATAAAAAAAATAAAAAAATAAAAAAGAAAAGAAGAGAGAACAGAGAACAGAGAAGCGAAAGAGAGAAGAGAAGGCACAAGGTGAGAGAGAAGCCAGAAACAAGGCGAGAGAGAGAGAGAGAGACGAGAAGCGAGAGGTGACAGGCAAGAGAGAGATGACTTACCTGACCGACAAACCAGCTTCTTCTTTGGTATGTCCGACCGACGAACCAGGTGCATAGCTACTACTTCTTCTTCTTCTTCTTCTTCTGTTCTGATTTTGAGATTTAGAGCAAAGCTCTAAACTCTGATTCTGGACACGTGTGTCCCAACATGTCCTTCGCAAAAAAAAAAAAAATTAAATTGAAGGGACACGCCAAATGGTGTGTCCCGTACATGTCCCCATGTCCAACACCGCCATGGCACCTGTTCTGACATGTCCGTGCTTCATAGATTAATATTTTATTTAATATAGTTTGATCCCATTAAAAAAATTAAAAGACCCCATCAAATAGACATCCACACCAATTAGAGGAAAAAAATATTAAGTATAACAGTGACACTATAAGTCAATAAAAAACAGCAAATGTGATCAAGTGAATAATCCTTATCTCCCACTAACCCGGTATTGTTGTGGTCTTTGCCGCAAATCAAGATTACTCATTAAATGGTGACACCGTCACGTAGTATCACTGTTACATTCAATATTTACTAATTACAATAAGAAATATATCATAAATATCAATAAATAATTTTCTATTTGTTTATTTTTCTTGCCATTAGAAACCACTGTTTGATAAATTTAAATAACTCTATTTGGTTAACAATTTTCAAAAAAATTTGAGTTTTTGTTATTTTTTTTAATCTTTAGTGAACTTTTTAAATATTTAGGGTTGGTTTGGGATATTCTAAAAAAGTGTACTTTTTGACTTATTGGTTGAGTTTGGGTTGAGTTTGATGTGATGTGTTAGAGAGGTGATGTGATTTAAATAAGATGATGTGACTTAAATAGGATAGTGACTTTTTGACTTTTTGTATTATTTAGTAGATGCCAAACTTGGCCTTAAATCCACTTAATCGAAATACACTTCAAAAGGAAAAAATGTGAAAATTTTTGTAAAATATTTACTAAATACAAAATATATATATATATATATGTGAAAGTAACATTCGTTTAGATTATATATATATATATATATATTTATAGAATTTATAAAACTTAAGTTTGTGAGGGCGACCCCATCTATAAAAATTTCTTGAGTCGCCACTGACTTTGACAACGAAAATTAATACTCCTTGGTGACTTGCATGCATATAGCATACAAATTCATCCATAGCAGGTTAAAAAACTAAACCTTTTCACTTCAATGTCTTGCACAAAATCTAATGGAGGTGATGCTGTGAAGTGGAAGGCATACACATTCAAGAAAATAAATCCTAAAACCAACAAAAAATGGAAGCCCTCTCTGTCTAACAAATTACCACCTCACCATTTAAAAAACTACCTCCATGGATGGACCCATTTGGAGCAGCTTATGTTTTTCATTTTAGTTTTTAGAGGAGACTGTTTGGTGGAGCTTCTTCCTACAGCTTATGAGGCAAAAATGACTTGAGGCCTCATTTAGGAATGAGCTATTTTAATAACTTTTTGATTTTTTGCGAAAAAATGTGTAGAAAAGTAGAAAGAGTGATGTGACAGTTATAGTGACTTTTTGACTTTTTGGCTAAAATAGTTACTCCCCAAACGAGGCCTAAATAAGCTAAAAAAATGTTGATTATTGGGAAGTTGGGGAGAAGACACCTTTAGCTTCTACGTTTAGATTATCAACTTTCAGATTGTTAAAAGTTGCATCAAACAGGGCCATCATTAAACATAAAACAGATTGCAAAAGCCACCACTAGTTGATTAGAAACTTAAACTTTCAGATTCCAGATCAGCAGCACAAATGTAGCGATTCCAGTTTTGCCACTTCGCTGAGTATGTCGGGGATCGAACTGCCAGGTCAGCTCGCGGGGGTCCAGGGGGCAGCCCCCCTTGATGGGTCCAAGGGCAGCGCCCTGGCGGGGATCGAGCTGCCCGGTCAGCTCGCAGGGGTCCAGGAGGCAGCGCCCCAGAAGCAAAAATGCAAAATGCATTAGAAGTTGCTTGTCCGCTCGAGCGGCCGTTTATGTGCTCGAGCGGAGAATGTTTGGTTTCAGAAGTTTGACCTGTCTGCAAAAGTACTGGGAAAGTGTATTTGACGCTTGAACGGGGCTTTCCACGCTCGAGCGAACCATGTTATATCAGTTCGTGAATCTGATATTTCAGATCACTTTTGTATATATATCTCTCTCTAAAAACCCTTTCCTCTTCTTTCTCTCTACATTTCCCTACGCCAAATTGGATCAAAATCTTGATTTCTCAAGATCCATTAGAGTTCTGCCATAAGTTCTTCATCAAAGTTGGTTAACTTCTCGAGGGCTTCGTTGTGTGCGGTGAAAATTGAGTTTCGACACCGTTGATTTTGGAGGTTTCATCTCATTTCTTCTTCAAAACTTGAGGTAGGGATTTTCTTAGAGTTATATATATATTTTTGCAAGATCTATATGATTTTTGAAATCATTTTTCGATAGTTTTTTAAAATTGATTGTTGATTCAAGAAGTTGAGCGATTTTGAAAGTGGGTTTGTCTATTGATCTTATGGGTTTTGATCTTCATTGATTGAAAAAAAGATTGATTTTGGAAAGTTTTTTTTTTTCAAAGGATTTGAGTTGTATAGTTTTGGTGAGAAAACCTAGAATTTGGAGATTTTTTTAAAAAGACAAAATTCATGAATGATATTGTTATATTTATTTTGTGTGTCAAAATAAATGGATGTTTGAAAATTTTCTTATTTATATTTATATAAATGATGAATTTCAGGAAATATGAGAATTGTTGTTCATTTTGAAAATTATTGTTCAAAACGTTGAAATAGTCTTGAAATAACTAATTGTTGAGGATACTTGAAAAGAGAGAATTGTGTTATTCCTTGGATGATGAATTGGAATAAAAGTATTTATATTCATCATGTATTATTAGCATAACAATTCATTTGATTACATTAAATTTTGAAAGTTGATTTGAAAACTTGCATTGAGAAAAGAATGTTGAGAAACAAATTTTCATGAAATGGTTTTGGGGTAAATACGTTGGTAAGTCTTGATAGGTGGTGTAGATGATATTGAATAAGTTGGCCTGAGAGTCCGGGGTGAAAGACCGAAAACCCGCGCGGATAAGTGTCAAGCCTTCCGGTTAATACCGATAAAAATGACAATTTGGTAGTACTTGTATAGTCTACTTACAGACACTGACCTAGGGATTACCAGAGTCGTATTTACCGCCCTTACAATAAATTGTTAAGTTTTGAACAATTGAAATTGCATGACATCATTGAGCATAATGGTTTTCAAAAGATGAAAATGTAATTTATCTTCAAAAAGGGGCATAGCATGGCATGTACATTTCATCTCTTGAGACTTGTATAAAATGTATATACTTTGTTAATGATTTCCTACTGGGCTTTATGCTCACCCTACGGGATTTTTGTGCAAGAAAAGATGTGGTGATGCCGTCTAACTAAAGGCGAGGAAATGTGTGTTGAGAGTACGAGACTCTCATTTTGCTGTGACTCTGTGTGTAAGCCAAAGGCTGTATGTGTGTGGGTTTGAATAACCATTTTGTGTAACTAGGCTCAAGCCTTGGAAACTTGTAAACCCTTGGGGGTATTTATTTGTTTATTTACTTGTTGTTGGATTAATGTATTGTTGCATGAAGAACTATTGTATCATGTAATGTAAGTTTGGAGATTTATATTCGGTTTTCCTTGAAAGAGTCATGATTGTTGTATTATCATTTGGGCTAGAAATTTGGGGCGTTACAACAAAACACTAGTCTCATTGGGAAAAAGTCAAGTTCCTGTTCCCTAACACAAGCAATAAGTAATCTTTTCATCATTACTGTAGAAAATTTCCCATATTTACATAAGAAAGGGAGAACACAGACAACTACCAACTAATACTAGGGAATGTAGACCAACTAATTAAAGTTTGTCATCCCAAAACCTGGGACCACAGACCAAGAACAAATCTGCCTGAAAACCACAGAGCTGCACTTAAGAGAGTTAACAACATGGTCCCCTAGAGCAATTACCTAAAGACTAGGGGTCACATCACACAATCAGGTTTCAAGCTCCCACTTTTTTTACAATAATATGCCATATAAAAAACAAAAGAAGGCCAATCACAATGACATAATAAAAAACTGAAATGGAGAAGAATAAAGTTTTGACACACTGGCACTGCAAGCATGAGACATACAAAATTTAACGAGAGAATGTAAAGGAAGAAAAGAAGTAAACCTGATGCGGACCTTGCAAAAGTAACATACGAACTTTCTTCAAAGGGAAGAAAAACCATCCTCACTACTAGGCTCCCTGATATGTGAAAGTTGATCGATTTGAGCGTAGTCAAAAAACACCAAGAGAATTTAGATCAATACTAATAATTACATCTTTTATTTCAATCCAAATGGTTCTAGATCAAAATAAATTCTATTTAAGTCTAACATTACTACATGTGAGCAGAATATTACAAAATCTGAGACGCAAAATTTGGACCAACACTTACCTAATTTGTCTACAATTCCGTATATGGCTTGATTATATGGTGTATCCAACCATACAAGGACAAACTTTTCTCCTTCTTGGAGGAACAACTTCCGGAAGGATTGAAGAGTAAATAGCATACACATATCTGAGAGTTGCCTATCATAATCCATGATATCTCTTACTCTGTAAAAGTATATGCCATCAACAAATATACTACGATAACAATGAAAAGAATACAGAGAATATATATTATCGAAAAAATAAAGAAATGACAAATGAGTCTTTTTTGGCATAAACTTGATCGACACATAAAATTTTTAAATAAAAGAATAACATGATCAATACATAATAAAATTAGGGCTCAAACCCAGATGGATTTGACAAAGACGCACCCCAAGCCTGAGCCATCATGCTTAAGCATCAAGCCTTTTTGACATCTTGGTCTATTACGCTGGGTTTCAGACTTAGGAAAATCCAACAGAATCCAACTACAACCACTTTCACAAACTATGACATACACTATCTAACATATGATGCATATATTTATTTGATTGTCCAAAACAAGGGAGAAAAATCACATTAGAATTTAGGATGTCGTAATTATCATTTAGTTTACATATGATGCTTTGATAACATAGGTTTTGTTGGTAGTGTTTTTTGGAATAATTACCAGTCAAAAATTTCTTTTAGCAAGGTACGGAATGTATCGTCAAATATTCAATATGATTCCACAGTCATAAGTTCTAACTTATGGGGTTCGGTGGAAGCACATAGCCCACAAACCAAATAATATACTGGCATTTCTTTCAAGATAGAGTAACTGGGAAGCTAGAGATGAAGTATTAGTCAACAAAGACCAGAGGGTCACCAGTTATAGCATGGGGTCTTGCAGATAGAGCTCCAGCATTCAGAAAGATTTAGAGTTGGCAATGGCACTATTTTGTCAGAGAGCCCAAACTGGCAAGAGACTGCATCTAAGAGCTTCCTTGCTAGGAAGGAGCAATTTCTGAAAAATTAGGAGGATCTTCATCTTCACAAGGTTGTCCAAATCAACGTTTGTTTTACTACTAGACATTAAAAGAATTGAAAATTTTAAGTTAATGTTTCTGACATATACTTTTTCTCTATCTCCAGTAAATGCTGATCATTTTCCAAGAATTACAAAAACAATTCCCCCTAATACAGTTTGTACTAGCTTCTCCCTTTCTTTGTATTTCACAAGAAAACTCAACTGTTAGCCTTGTTTCCTAAACATCCTTTATGTGACCTTCTGTCCCGCATCATTCATCATGTTTGTTCATTTAAACTCTTACGTCTGCTCATGAAAAACTGTCCCATGCTACAAGATTTGTTCTCCTTGGTTAGGGTTAATTATATTTTTGGTCCCAAATGTTTAAATTGTATCAATTTGGTTCCCAACATATAAAAGTGTTTCAATTTGGCTGCAAATTTTAAATTGCGTCAATCTGGTCCCCAATGTATAAAAAGTGTTTCAATTTAGTCCTCCAATCTAGTTCTGTTAATAGACACAATTTTAAACATTGGGCAACCAAATTGAAACACTTTTTATACATTGGAACAAAATTGACACAATTTAAACAGTGGGGACCAAATTGATACAATTTAAACATTGGGGATCAAAATGACGCAAGGCTCATACTTTGGGGACTAAAAATGTAATTAACCCCCTTGGTTATCATCCCACAGAAAAGAGAACAAATTGTTAAATCTTAATCTTTTTAGCATATGATGTGAGTGAATACTACCATTTGTTAGAATTTATCTTTCTCATTCTTGGAGGTTACTCAGAAAAATGGTTTATTTGTCTATGGTCAGTGATTCTTTTATTTCCATGCTGTCACATTCTAATGTAAATTACTATCAATTTTGATCATTTTTCTGCAGCAATTCCAGATCAACCTTTGCAAGTATAAAATGCAGAACAACAACAAAATGTAGTTGATTAAATTTAAGTCAATCATGTCCTTTCTTCGTGCCTTAACCCTTCTTAGACTCTAGTCCTTGTGACACCGTCCACTTGGATAAGATCACTCCTCCCCTCCAAAATTTGGCTGATCTAAGTTGAAGAAAGTCAAACCATCTCAAACGAGTTCCTTCAATTTGTTCCCAAACAATGCCACTTCTAATAACTAACATATGTATTCATTTCTTATTCTAACTTTTCTTGTAAACTCCACTTATCCATTTCAACACTTTCATTTCAGATATGTTTATTTCTGAATATGTATATTTATTTGCCAACTTTTTGTACCATACATTATAGTTGACCTTATTACTGTCTTGTACAACTAGGCAAAAATCCTACAATCACAAATTGTTTTTCATTTCATCCAAAGCCCGTGGGTTACATCCTTCCCAATCTCCCCATCCTCAAGAATAATCAATGCAAGGTATCAGAACTATCTACTCTTATGAATCTCCTGGGCATCAAGTTGCACTTTATCTTCAATTCTAATTATAGTTTTTCTAAAATAATACTCCACATGTTCTAAAATCTAAAACATTTAGATTCCAAAGTATCTTTCCATAAATCTAATTTATGGTTTACTTTTATCAATCAAAACTACGTCATTAACAAAAAAGTGTAAACCAAGAAATATGTCCAGTAAGTCTATCCATAAATTAATGTAGTAAGGTAAGGACTTGATGCAAATCCTTGATTGGAAGTCTATTGTTGTTGGAAACTCATTATTGCTTCACCTGTTGTTTTCATACTTCAATGCACGTTAATCATGTGGATATTTCTCACTGACACTCTTTTCTTCTCTAAAGCTCTCCACATTCTTTCTCAAGGAACCTATAATATTTAATTTTTTTAAGTCAATAGACACCGTATAAAGGTCTTTTTTCTTTTCTATATACTTCATCAATTTTCCAAGTAATATAAACTCCATGATAGATCCCCCAAACATAAAATTTGACAAGACAACATGATACTCAAATTTTAATAACCATTTTTTAAGTATTGAGAAGATGTTAGTTGAGAGATGTGGGCAGCATTGTGGGTGGGTAAACCGTGGAGCATGGACCCTATGGAAATAATGGTAGGCACTGAGATGGTTGCAAAACCACTGGAAGTGAGGGAGGTTAGAGCTAAAGTGGTCTTAGACAAAGAGAGAGAGTGGAAGTGGAATAAGCTTTCATATATATCTTCTGGTGTGGAGGAAGATGCTTCCTTTCATAGGAGGGTTGGGACATGGGGGCCAGCTCGCCTTTGCATGATGTCGCATGCCTAAGGACAGGTGGCCCGTCCCCTTAGCCCAACTGCACCAATGATCAGAAATTGAGGTCGTATCAAGGAGCTGCAATGGATATATATGTTTAGTCACATGTTTTGGTCAACATCCCTTGCCTTCTTGTATTCTTGTAGAGGCCTCTCTCCCTTTTAAGACCAGTCAAGGTGTAAGTCCTCTCAAGGAAGGAGATGGCAAGGCAACGTAATGACACTCAACTCTAGCCTCCAAGCCACAAATCCTTTGGTGATCCCAAGTGGGGGTCATTGGTAGCTTCAGCGCCCCACAACCAAGGCACCACCTCAAAAGGGGTTCTTAGGCCCTACTCCCAACCTAGATAAGCATTGTAGTGTCATGGTGCCATTTTGAGAATGAGTGCAGGAGATGTGAAGCATGGAGAGGCAACAAACATGCGAGGATCATAGTTGTCAAATCGGGATTCGAATCGTGAATCGAAATAGTATTGTACTGAATCGCGAATTGAATCGAATCGAATCGAATCATGAATCGTAAAGATTTGGTCACCTTTTTTTAATTACATAGAAAATATATCTACCCACTTAGATATTAAATATATTCAATAAATATGAAATATTTAGACCTAAATCAATAAAAATATTGTTTTAAATGATGATCATGTGTTCTGGGTAAGAAGTTAACACTGGTTTTCATGTTCACCACTTCACCTTTTCCCTTTAGGATACTATTTCTTATCAACTGTTCTTAATAAAATAAAATAAAAGCAAACAAAGACAAACTTTCAATTTCCAAGTAACAATAACTCAACAACAATGTTTTTAACTTTTTTCAAGGTTAAAAAACCAAAATCTTCCAACTTTTTCAAAAATCTTACTTGATGCCTTCAAAAAATTCATTTTGTAAATGCAAGTACTTAGATAAAATTAAATATGTAAACCTAGAATATTGTGGACAGAGAAAGTTCTTTTTTTTTCTGCTAAGATTTGAGTATTTGAGATTAAATAGGGAAAGAGAAAATCAAAAGATGGCATATAGTAATCCTAGAGACCTTAAAAAAGTTGTGTGAACCCTTTTCCAACAATAAAAAATCAAAAAAGAAAGCCAAATATCGATTTTAGCGAATTGAATCGATTCACCGATGATTCATAGCTATTTGCGATTCACACAACCTATTCGAATCGATTACCTACTGAATCGAATCGAATCGTGTGATTCTAATAATAGAGGTGAGGATAGGTAAGGAGTTTGGCAAGGCATCTAGTCAAGCGAGGCACCAAGCCAAGGTTCAAGTCATGCCTAATGATGTGAATGGGGTGTCCCAAGCCAACATCATAGCAATGATGATATGGCTTGCCACATTGGAAATCCAAAAACATGTACCTACAAGAGGTAAGGAAAAAAACCAAGAGACTTCATATTGAAGATGTCAGGTGCCAAAAACTGCTTGGTGCACTAATGACATGAGTTGGGTGGCACCCAATCAGCATATGGTATCATAAAATAAAATAGCAAGCAAAACCATTTACATTTAAGAAAGGCAGTTTAAGCATGTTGGTGGCAGTGGTGGTAGTGGGGACTGTTAAGTGTGGTGGAACTAATAGGGCACTTCAAATAACCTTTATTTATGTTTAGGCAAGCAAAAGATCTTAAGGGTTCTTCCTTCTTTTCAAAATTACAATATATTAGTCACTGTACAAAATGGCTTCTACCAGAAAAGAAACTATACCTGAAAGGGAAAAGATCAGAAACCTTAAATACACGAAAAAGAAGAAAGTAGCCCCAATAACAAAAGAACAAGCAAGCTCCGTATGCAGTTTGTGACAAAGCGAATACAATTGCCTTCTCCTGCAGGTCAACATTGAATTAATGATATTTTTCTACAGACATAATTTTATTCCAAAAGGTACCAAGAAACTTAGCTAAAAACTGTCCACAGAAGCCATTGAAACTAAGCAAGAATTAAACAATGAAGCTAATGAGCATACATGCCGTTAAATATCAATAATGAAGTTACAAGTTCCTAAACTAACTTCTGATTTTGTTCTAACAATAGTATGAAAAACAGTAACAATTTAAGCCACAAAGGTTGTTAACACATAATCCATTTAAAATTTTTACCACGTCAGGTTGCTTGACAATGAGAATATAGGTTGTCATACAACGTGAAAGAGTAGCTACAGTTTCAACTATCAACCGCAACCTGAGAAGAAGCAAGTTCTGAGAAACAATATACAAGGGTTCTGCCAATAGCTCCAAAATACATGCAAGACCTGACAAACAAAATGAACCAATCTCAACCATCAAACTTTTTAAAAATATAAATGAGAGCATTCATTTCATGCCAACTGATATTTCCAAGACCTCCACAACATGGTTCTCAGATAATGAAAATTGCTGTACACCACTCCATCTTTCTTCCCAAATGCATGTTGACATAAAAAATAAACCAATAAACAAATGATTCAAGTTAAAATGCCCAATTAACAAGGACCATTAACCCGTAACTGAATTTTAAGACGGCATCTTAATTGCATAACAAACCTACAACATGATTCAGGATTCAAACTTTTTGAATAAGAAATTGCTGATTACCATTAATCAAGATAGCTCGTGCATATGGATTAGAATAACTTAGTTCTTGCCACCAGAAGACAAGTATACATGCTGCAACTGTAATAACTATTCCAAATGGGACAGTCATCCAGGCTACCTCCAATATTTTTGATGCATTTTCTCCAGTTGAAGCACCATCACTGCAAGAAAAGTAATGTCTTACATGCATAGAAGAACAAAAAAACATACCAATTTACACATCAAAAGCTTATGGTTATAGTTGTGGAGATTAAGAAAAAAAGTATGTCAAAATGTCAGAGAGAAAACTGAAGTGTCCTCCTTGGTCAGCTGCATTAAATTCTGACAAAGAAAAATAAATTTAATCCAGAGAGGACTTGGTTACAAAAAAAAGAACTGAGGGGGAACCACCCGAAAATAAAACTTTGTTGTGAACTTATGAATCCATAATTCAAAGCTGTTTCATTGGCTAGTTCCCTTACCTTATCCATATCATGCTCTAATTTCATGTACATTTACTGGGCCTCAATCTAATAAATATAGATAAACTAATAACAAGAGCACTCAGAAACCTCATGTTATAATCAACTGTAGAATTTTAGCCCTTTGAAAATTATAACTTATAGTAAAAGATAAATAAAACTAATCAAGCAAATGGGCAAAAAATTGGTAATGCTTCAACACAACAGATAACAAAAACAGATAATAGCATCAATTCAAGCATGAGGAAGTACCATTTAATGTCTGCTCTCATGCATGCTCGCCGAAAACCCTCTCGACTAAGGAACAAGACACAGGTGACAAACAGATGGAATTGCACAGCATAAAGCTGCATAAGAAAGAGAAAATGTAAGCTTAGATGGATGGAAGCACAAGATCCCCGAAATATCTAGAAATGAAGAATGATGTCAGATAAGGTTCAGTTCACCTACTTACATAAAAATTAATAGAGGGTGAACACTAGTTGGACTTTTATGACTATAGTCTATAGGATGTTTGATAAAACCTACGATTGAACAATGAAAAATTTTAGTCCTGAAGTTTGAAACTGAAACTACAAGGACAAATTTGTCAAATAAGATGAAAGACCTCGTTTGAGAGAATATGTCAGCATTCAATGACTGTCAAGTTGCACCAACTTAAAATTCAAACCCTTTTTTTAAGCAAAATTTCATATTTAAGTGACAGCTTATTGTGTGTCATTCTTGTAATTAATAGAAGATCCACTTAAAATTTTCAGAGTTCAGCATTTAGTGGGGCTATCAAACAACCTCCAAGACCTACGGTTTAAGGAGACAACATGATAAATAATTAAACAATTAAGAGATGCATAATAATCCTTAGCTACATCAAGAAAATAATATTAGTCATGGGTTAGAGAATGATTACAAAATGACAATCCAATCAGGCCATATTAAAGGAGTGGTGACATTTTGCATTTGAATCCGGCTCGTGCTTTCTGATGTTTTGAAAACATCAGAAGTTTTTGTGACATATATGCCAAACACTTCATCCTAAGAACACAATCGACAAAAACAATATGATTCCTGAAACATGCCACGAAATCATCATTCTAGAGCAAGATCTTATTATGTGTGTATGTATTCCAGGAAAAAGATAGGAAAGATAGGAAATTTCTATCATCCTTAAAACAGTCAACACTGGTGCCTGTTATAATTCTGTACATATTTCAGGTCATAGAGAGTGGGGACCAAAACTTCAAAACAATTCACACAACCATCAAAAGAGGTTCAATAAGATACCCAGCTCTCTCTCTCTCTCTCTCTGAACAATGGGATCAATTGAATTCCCAAAACAAAAATAGCATTCATTAACTATAGGAACTGAGGTTATCAATAAAGGGAAAGACTATGGTACACCACCTTATAACAAAGAGAAAATGGTATAATTTCATACTTTTTGCGTCATAACTAAAAAAAAAAAGTCATAACCAAACACTACACAAGGCATAACCAAACATCTAAAAATAATATCATAACTAAAGAAGAAAATTGGTCATAACGAAAGAATAAAATGACGTAACTAAAGATGCATATGGTATGAGATGTGTATTGTAGAATTCTCCATCAATAAAATACCCAACAAAGTTAAGAACAAAATCAATCAATCAATCAATCAATCTCTCTCTCTCTCTCTCTCTCTCTCTCTCTCTCTCAACAATTTGATTAATTGAATTTCCCAATAAAAATAGCATTCATTAGCCATAGAAAGCGAGGTTATCAATGAAATACACAACAAGAGTTAGGAACAAAATCTGTCAATTTCTTTATCTATCTGAACAATTGGACTAATTGAATTTCTCAAACAAGAAAAAGCATTCACTAGGTATAGAGAAACTGAGATTAGTGGGAATAGCATAATTACCGCATAATCTTTTGCAGTGAGGTGTCTGATGATCCATGAATTGAATATGAATGGGATTCCCCTTGACAAGAACTGCGTAGCTGTTCTCCCCCAACACACACACAACAAAATCATACACATTTAGAGAGAGAGAGAGAGAGAGAGAGAGAGAGAGTTGAAATGGAGAGTTAAACTAACCGAATAAGTACTTGAAAGTGCGAGAAAGATTAGTAGCACCATCACTCGCCATTTTAGCGATCGCTCTGAGAAAAACTTTGAAAAAAAAGGGTTTCAATCTGTTTTACTCTCAAGAAAAGAAAGTGAAGAGTAAATTGATCAACTGAGATCTTGTTATTATAATAAGAAAGGGAAGACAAATCAGGAGCTTTAAACCCTAGAATTGAACCCCCAACACGCACATACACACACACAGTTCCAAAAGGACTTCTTGTGATTTGTTGGATGAAGTTCTCAACGAACAAAACGGGTAGGGAAGGGGAAGAAGTTTTACACCGATTTTTTCTATTGTGCATGTGCAGGTGCAGCCAGGGTGGTTTTGATGCACCAAACCAAAGCAATCCTAATCGTTAGATCTGGTTTTGAAAATTGTTCGTTGAAGGATTACAGCATTTTCAATAGTGCATTTTTTATTTTTTTATTTTTGAATCAAAGTTGAGTAAAAATTTTATTTAATATCAAGTATTTTAATGGAGGGTTTTGACATTTTATCCAAATATTGGCTGATCGGACAAACGACTGCGTATATGTCCGGTCGGTCGACCGGTCAGTATATTTTTTCACAATTTTTTGTCTTGAGGTAGATATTTGATGGGACATCCAAGGGATGAATATTTAACCTATGAACAGTGATTTGATGAAAACTTCCAAACATCCTTAATTTGGTAAAAGATTTTGATATCTTCGATTTAATAGACAATTTAATGAATCTATAGGAACATAAAAAATGTTATTTTTTCGTTAAATTTAAATTTAATGACACAATTGATGAATAAAAGATTGTCTTACTAATGGTAAAATTGAATGGAAAAATAAATTAAGATAATTCAACCTTTGATTGATAATAGCCCCGTTTGAGAAGTTAGGTTTTGACTAAAATAGTTAATAGAGATAAAATAAGTAAAAATAGGTAATAAGACAAAATATTACATCCAAATCATAATTACGTCGTTTTTTCTCTCACAACCATCAAATTAACTATAAAAATAAATAAATAAATAAAAATCAACTATCCTCCCAAACATAACTTTTTTAGCCAAACTAAAAAAAAAAAAATCAAAAGGTCAAAAAAACTAACCACTTATTTCCAAACGGAGCTAATGAATACAACATAGATAACAGAGAATTCAGCTTAATGGTTGTGTAATAGTTTTGTGGTGTGAGATTTCGGATGTTAGGCTTTGTTGACTTTTTAACTATTGTAGGCTAATAATCTATTTGATGATATAAATATTTCTCATATTTATAATTACTCTCCTATCTATTAACAACAACAACAACAATAACAACAAAAACGCAACAAGATCAAATACTTTTATTTTCAAAATATTTTTACAAAAGTAACTCTTGCTCACGTAAATTATACCCATTGGAACATTTCATAAAAAATAGTTAATTTTATTTATTAGCTTAACTAGATCGTCAAATATTTAACTCCACTAAACTAAAATGGATTTAAGGAGTGGTTATTGGGTGCTCTTGGAGTATAATCATTTGGTACTTTTAGAGCACAAAATATTGTGATTGGTGGAGAAGATAAAATTCATGATTTTATATTTGATGATTAAAGAATATGAGGAAGCATAGTGTATGATGATTAGTGAAGGAATATGAATACGTTCTCAGAGCATTGAATTGTTTTTCAAATTTAAAGGTACAATCGCAATCCTAACAATTGTAAAACTATATATATTATATTAATAATTAGTAAAGTAATTCAAAATATGAAAAATTATATGTGATTTCACCCTCCAAAGTTCAAATATTGGATCCGTCATTGCTAATAATCAAGTTAGTTATTTTAACTTTAGTACTATAGGCTCAACAAATGTAATTAGAATTTTGAGTTAGACAAAATGTTACTTGTGATATTTTCTTCTTCTTATTCATTTTTTTTTTTTAATTTTAGAACATGAAAAACATTATATTAATAAACAATAACATTACATAAATAAGACCCTAAAGGGTCATCCCAACCAAACAACAAAACAAAAAAACAAAAAATAAATTCACAAAAAAACAACTACAAGCCAAGAAAAGCCTCCGATCTTCTCAAAGATGTGATTTGGAAAGTAAGATTTGCTTGAAAGTCTACTGTTCCCGTCGATGTCGTACCCGTCGCTGTTGCCCAACTTTGTCGCTGGCGGACATTGAATACCACGAGAAGTTAGAGTTGAGAAGAAACCATTGTGGGTGTTGCAAATCTAAAAATTTATGTCAAAATCGAAAGAGAAAACTCTCAAAACTCCTATTTCAGACATAAAAAATATAGATCTACACTCGAAAACTATAGATCTATACTCTAAGAGTGTAAATCTACACTTTAAAAGTGTAAAGTGGATTGTTGAAGTGTCACCAAAACACCGCCAAAAATCACCTAGAGAGAGACGCTCTCTCTGGACCTTTTGATATTTCGATGTTATTTGTATTAAGTTTATAAAAATTAAATTTTAATTCAAAAGAATAAAATTATTATTTAAAACATAAAAATAAATGAAGAATAGAGAATTTGTTCAATGTAATTTAAATAAAATAACATAAAACCTTCTAGCTAAAACATAACCAAAAAATAATAATAATTCCCTTTGTCACTCACTATTTACATTCATTTTAATCCATCAAACACTTGCTTTAATCCATCAAACACTAGACTATCCAACAAACTCATCGTATTCCATGATGAGAAATTTGCTCGGGAATTTTAAATGCCAGTGCACAAACGATGACAACATAGACCTTGCTCAAGAATTTTAGCTTAACAAATCCAAACTGCACTTTACCATAATTCAATATTCAAAATGTACAACCTAAATTTGGCATCATTCACTTGCACAGAAGTGAGAGAGAAAGGAAAGCTCCTCAATCCAGAAAGACAGCAGAGCATTAAACCTGTGCGAGCAAACCATCAATACATCAAGACTCTGCCTTTTCAGAGTCCATTCCAGTTTAATCATCAAAACAACTCAACCACAAGCTCAGGGCTATATAACACTTCAACAACATCAATCGATAATAGATAAGTTGCCAACCAGCCCCCAATCACATTGACCAAAAATTGATTTGAATAAAGAAATACCATGGGCATTTCCCTAAATAAGTCAAAATAGTAAGAGAATTCCCAAATTAAGCCTATTTTTCAAAGATTTCTCAAAATAGGCTAACTCGCGGTTCACAATCGCGAGTTCAACACTTTTTCCTCCGGAGTTGCGAAATCTTGAATTCGCTGTTACGAAGTGCGAGTTTGCTTAAGAACTCGCGGTTACAAACCGCGAGTTTAATTAAATTTTTTTTCTTTTGATTCCAAGCACGAGTTTAATTAATTTCATCCCAAAAAAAATTTGTTCTGAACTCGCTGTTTGCAACCACGATTTCATCAAAAAAAAATTTTGTTCTGAACTCGCTGTTTGTAACCGCGATTTCATCAAAAAAAAAATTTCTTCTGAACTCGCTGTTTGTAACCGCGAGTTCATCAAAAAAAAAATTTCTTCTGAACTCGCTGTTTAATAAATTTTTAGGTTAAAATTGTTTTACTAAAACCGTTCTCATGTTAATTTATTTTTTCTTTTATTTTGGGTTAGAATGTGTAATTCAGCATTTTTTTTTGGTTTGACTAAAGTAAATTTATTTTGTTTTTCTTGTGTTTGTTTTGGGTTAGAAGGTGATAATATAATTCATAAATTTCTTTTCGCTTTACTAAAGCCATTTTCATGTAAAGTTTTTTATTTTTTATTTCTTTTCTGTTGTATTTGTTTTAGGTTAGAATGTGTTATTCAGAAATTTGTTTTGGCTTTACTAAAGCCGTTTTCATGTAAATAATAATTTTTTTTTCTGTTGTCTTTGTTTTAGGTTAGAAGGTGATAATGTAATTCATAAATTTCTTTTCGCTTTACTAAAGCCATTTTTATGTAAAGTTTTTTAATTTTTATTGTTTCTGTTGTCTTTGTTTTGGGTTAGAATGTGTTATTCATAAATTTGTTTTGGCTTTACTAAAGCCGTTTTCATTTAAATAATTTTTTTTTCTGTTGTCTTTGTTTTAGGTTAGAAGGTGATAATGTAATTCATAAAACCTTGAGGAAAAAACACATAAGTAGTACAGCCATAAGTAGTACAGACATAAGTCTCTGACAAGAATACATTGTGGACACCATGAACTGAACACACAATACGTAGATAAACATAAAAGTTAGACAGACAAATATTAGGCAGACAATCTGACAAACTCATTACGGAAACACTTACTCTAACACAGACATTACATATGAATGCATGACCTAATATTGCCGAAGTGTAGACATTAACACCTAATTCGCGCTTAAATCGGTAGGTGGCTCAGAGTCTGAACAATCCGAAAGCTCAGCGTCAGAGACAAGCTGAGGATCCTCCATGATAGCCTTGATAGCCTCATCATTTGGTTCTGTTTTGTTCTTCTGGGCATCCTTCTTAACTATGAGTAGCTGCATATCGCGGGCCAACCTACGACCCATTTGAGAAATCTCACGTTGTAGTCTTTGACATAGTCGATCAACATTATCAAGATCTTCCTTTTGGATCTCAACAGAACGTGCTTTTGGCACCTTCAGTCGTCTTTCCCGACATAACCTTTCATTTTCCACTCGCTCTATAAATAGTGCGGGCCACTTCAGAAGTCTAGCGTTTGCATAACCATATCCTGTTTGATTACAACAAGGATCCTCCACCAAACCACATGGATCTCGATAGTACTTGGGCATGACAAAATGTCGCTTCCCGAACCTATCATGATAAGCACAAGAGGCATCTAACAAAGGAAACGGTGTTTCATCTTCAGCATCGCCACTTCCCCTTCCCCCTCCTCGTCGTGAACTTTCACCCCTTTGCAAGTTCCTACCACCTCTGCGATTCCCACCACTCCCTCCCATGAACCATGTAGCCATGCTAATTTTGTAAAGCAAATAAATGATAATTTCGTAGGGCGAAATGAGTTGTAAGGTTGTGTCTTCACCTTTACTCGTTTATATAGTTGGTTATGAACGACTTTAGAAAGATGCCTCTGCATGACAATCCCACATAAATGAACAATGTATGAGTTGTCAGTACATTGAAAAAACAGAGAAAAGCAAATACTCTGTACGAAGTCACGTGACTTTCTGAATTCACAAATCAGTGAATTCACTGTTGCTATGTGACTTTCTGAATTGAGAATCCCACATATATTAATAAGAAATGAGTTGTCATTGTAATAAAAAAATCGAGCAAAAAATCGAGAAAACGAAAGTCTGTGCACCAAGTCACATGTCTTGACAATCCATCTACATATACCGACAAAATAAGGGCATGCCCATTGTAAGGTAAATCAGTGAATTCACTGTTGCCATGTGACTTTCTGAATTGAGAATCCTACATATATATTAATAAGAAATGAGTTGTCATTGTAATAAAAAAATCGATTACAAAATTGAGAAAACCAAAGTCTGTGCACCAAGTCACATGTCTTGACAATCCATCTGCATATACCAACAAAATAAGGGCATGCTCACTGACGGTAAATCAGTGAATTCACTGTTGCCATGTGACTTTCTGAATTGAGAATCCTACATATATATTAATAAGAAATGAGTTGTCATTGTAAAAAAAAAAATCGAGTAAAAAATTGAGAAAACCAAAGTTTATGCACCAAGTCACATGTCTTGACAATCCATCTACATTTTCTTACAAAATAAGGGCATGCTCACTGACGGTAAATCAGTGAATTCACTGTTGCCATGTGACTTTCTGAATTGAGATTCCCATATATATCAAAATGGTGTTGAGTTGTCATTGTAATAAAAAAATCGAGCATGAAATCGAGAAAACCAAAGTCTGTGCACCAAGTCACATGTGTTGACAATCCATTTGCATATACCGACAAAATAAGGGCATGCTCATTGACGGTAAATCAGTGAATTCACTGTTGCCATGTGACTTTCTGAATTGAGATTCCCACATATATCAAATTGGTGTTGAGTTGTTATTGTAATTAAAAAATTGAGCAACAAATTGAGAAAACCAAAGTCTGTGCACCAAGTCACATGACTTGACAATCCATCTGCATATACCGACAAAATAAGGGCATGCTCACTGTAAGGTAAATCAGTGAATTCACTGTTGCCATGTGACTTTCTGAATTGAGAATCCCACATACATGAAATTGGTGTTGAGGTAAATCTGTTTGTGTATAATTAATTGTAAATAGTGATTTTGATAAGCAAATCAAGTAAAACCAATGGGGTTTTAAATTTAGTTCCCCAACTGGACCAACCACTTGGCTTTGAGCTTGTTTGTCTAGCCCCCCAAGTTTAGTTATCTGTCAACCCCCCATTCCTTAACAGAGTCATCATTTTGACTGGACTTCCAGGAATTGGAAGGCGACCCTTTCTTCTTTCCCGATGGAGATTGAAATTCTTTATGTACAAGATCCCTATTTCACAAGCCGCAGTTAAGGGAAGCTTTTCACCGAGCTACCTGTTCTGTTTTATGTGTTGTTCAAGGCGGTTGTTCGTTTGTATGAACTTTATTTAGTTCCCCAACTGGACCAACTATTGGCTTTGAGCTTGTTTGTCCAGCCCCCCCAAGTTTAGTTATATGTCAACCCCCCATTCGTTAACAGAGTCATCATTTTGACCGGACTTCCAGGAATTGGAAGCCGACCCTTTCTTCTTTCTCGATGGAGATTGAAATTCTTTACGTACATGATCCCTATTTCACGAGCCCCAGTTAAGGGAAGCTTTTCACCGAGCTACCTGTTCTGTTTTATGTGTTTTAAGTATTCACATAATTCAACATACATTAATCCATTCGTTAATCCAGAACATTCCTTAACTCATTGCAATTCAATAAAGAAAGTCATGAACTAATAAATGTGCAGTTATAAATGTAGTTATTTCATAAACTTCAAGTTCATAAAACAAATACTTGAAATACATCCGTACGTTAGATGAACAACAACATTGTGTCACACTCATGTAACGAAGATATGAGACAACATACAAACATATATGAAAGATAAAGGTGTTTCATTTCTCATTCCTCATCTGACATGTAGTAGTCAGAGAGATATTTTTCATTGTTTAAGACATTATTTCGCTCAATCACTGTCAAATCTCTGTTGCTTGCTTCTGCCATTTCGGTGGCTAACTGAAGCATGAAATGTCGACATCTCCGCATCAACATTCTGTTGTTCTCCTTCTTAATTCTGGTAACTGCTTTTTCATAGTCACTCACATTTCGTCTAGCCATGGTCAATGAACGACGATGAGGTACCGGTGCCCCAAAGTTACGTAGATCATTAAACAATCCTTCTTGCTCTGTTACCCTGAACGCCCACTCTGCTCGAATACCAGCATAATAATCCTTCGGACTCGAGTACTTTTCGCTCTTGTAGTCATAAGTAAATGGAGGTAGCAGCCACACTTTCGGATTTCTTTGCTGGCGTGAACTTCCTGCACCTCTTGAAGACATTGTTCATAAAATAAACAAACAAATAATAATAGTAATTGTAGATATATTACTATTGTTATGACTTGAACAAACATCATACTGGGGGTGTCGCTATTTATAGACATCATACTGAGGGTTAACTAGAGATGATCTAGTGACGATAACGCATGATGGGGCACTGTGGAACAAGTGATACCCGTGATATTATTTTTTAGCTTTTCATTTCATGCAATACTGAGTACCCGTGACTTTGTGTACCTTTGATGTAGTCACGGACGTGTTTGTCAGATAAAATCATAATTGTAGGCCAAATGATGACAATGCAATCCCTTCATATTGGAGCAGTGAGTTGTCAAATAAAACAACATGCAGTGAGTTCTCACATCGCTACATGAAACTATTTTTTCATACTTACTTTTTCCATATAGTAAGTAGTCACTTGGAATTGACGATTTCAGTACAAAGTGGTGTTTTTAAAAAATTATAAATTAAATGCTTAAATTTTTAATAGGTTTTAAAGTAATATTCTTCATCTCATTTTCTCCTCTTTGCATTTTTTGCTTTATTCGGTAAATTACACTTTACTCCTTTAGTCCATCACATAATTGTTTATCAACACTATTGCCATGTGATCGTATTGATGTGACTTACATGAATTCTGAAATGTGATAAAAAAAAAATAAAGCATTTACTTGCGCTGCAGAAAGTCACATGCATCACGAAATGTGAGGAAAAAAGTGACAAACTATATAAGCACGGCAAAGTCAGAAAGTCACATGCATTACTGCATCACTGCATAAAGTGGCATGCATCACTGCATCACTGCACAAAGTCAGATGCATCACTGCATCGCTGCACAAAGTGACATAGCATCTGAGGAAAAAACAAAGCATCCAAATTATTACACCGGTTCAAGTAATTGGTGAGCATCACTGACAAATATTGGACGTATCACTGCGCCGAGCTACAATTTATTATCGTACCATACCTACTGTGCCCTTGTGAATTATGCAATCCATTAAAATTTTGAGGGGGTGTCATAACAAAATAACAACTAATTAATAAATATGTCAATACACGTAAAAAGTAAACAAATTTCTGAAACATATTTCAAAAAAATTAAAAATATTTTAAAGATTTTTAAATTGTAATTTCACATTTATTTTTTTAACAAAATTTCAGGCACAGAAATTTGACTAATTCAGACGTTTAGTCGGTTAATCAGCTTGGTTTTTATTTTATTATTTTTTTAGGTTTTTACTTTTTGTTTTGGAATAACAATAAATTATGCAATTCATAAAAGTCGAAGTGACAACTCCTATCAAGTTGATGGATAGTTGTTCAGGTCATAAAAGTTGACGTGACAACTCTGATGCATAGTTCTTTACAATAATTTCATGCATACAACTACCATGTGTATATATGGTATAAATATCGCATCATACCACAACAAAAGTTTTACAGCTATTTCGAGCAATATCATCATGAAATATACGGTGGTTGATCTATATTCAGCAATGGGTCGCTATTGGGTTGCAGATGGAGATGAATTTGAATACCCAATGAATCCAAATTTGCGTTACTCACGTGCCATCGTCAATACCATGAGAGCTGAGTGGGAATTTCGCAAAACTCGAGCAAACGTTCTCGTTGAGCTATGTCGTGAAGTTAATCTTAAATTTCCTCGTCGGTTAGCCATGCGTATGCCAACTGACACTCCCCAGTTGTTGCAAAGGGCATTGCATCGTATCCGCGACGAGGTTAATCGCATGACCCAACGTTTGCAAAGGTCCGGACTAATGAAGACCGCAAATGAACGTGCCGAAGATGGGTTAATGAATGATGCACACCAGTACTACGCCTGGAGCATGGATGTTATGTATGAATCTGATATTGAGATGTCAGATGATGATGATAATGAATGAAATTGTTTGGATGAACGCCCAAACCATTTCTGTAATGCATGCAATTTGTAATGCTTATCCACCACTTATCAATGAAGGGAGATATTTCAATTGTTTTCGAATATTTCTTGTCATTCTACCTTTGCTTTCTCTCCGTTATTGTTATTTTGAAGAACGCTACTTGAACTAGACTTTCATCATTTCATGCATTATTGATGTGGAATATAATAATGATATTTAATGAAGTACATGTTCATATAACAAATAGTTCAAATACTTGTTTGGTTATCATTGGTTTGTACATGAAAAGAAGACAGTGAATGTAATCATTCAGAAAAGTGAAAGAAAAGAGAAAACAAAATTATGTGCGTGTTTAGATATTTATTTTGTTTCCATTTTGTTTTCGTTTTCATTTTTATGGAAATCATCAAAACAAGTAAGAATAACAAAATTGTAAAATTATATTTTCCGAATAAATAAGTAAGATACATTTACATCATCTGTACAAGTTTGATATACAAAAACTATAACAAAAAGTATAAATAAAATAAACTATACACTCCACATCACACCCGCTAATGCCCTAACCTGCCCCCAATCCCACAACCCCGACCGTGGACCTCCCTCCTCGGTCTCCTGCGGTAGACTCTCTGAATATCTGGCTCCCCCAATCGGAAATGCGTATCCTGTGGAGCCTGTGACTGTGACCCCCCCTCTACTGCATGTGCTGCCCCTAATCCTGTCTGTGGCAGAAGATCGGATACTGCTGTGAGCTGTGAAACTCCAGCATCTGGTGCAACTGTATCACGATCTGCAGCTGGAGCTCGACCTCTGCCTCTGCCCGCACCACGACCTCTGCCGCGACGTCCGCCACGACCAAAACCTCGACCTCTCCCGCGCCCTCTGGAGGGGGCTCAATATGGCCCTCAGCATCAACGTGGGAGATGCCAGTGAGAACTGCATCATGTGTACTCATGGTCGCGGTGGAACTGTCTGGTGGTGGTAACTGGGTGGGTGGGGTAAGAACGTCATGCATGTATGGGGGCGGTGTCCAATCAGGGTCAGGCATATAAGGTATGCCAGTATGCTGCGTATGAAGTACGTCGAGGGAATCTGCAGATATCAATGGGGTAGTATGTGGTGGGGTGACTGATGTCGAAGGAGCTGATGTGGCAGGCGCTGAAGTGGAAGGCGCTGACGTGGACGGCGCTGATGTGTCTGGATCAGCTGCTGAAGTGTGTACACCGTAGTGGCCGAAATGCAAACGATCTCCCCGATGGGCAAGCTGGAATGCCTAGTACAATAACTCCCGGATCTCTGCAACGGCCTCCAAGGCATGCTGTCCGTCACGTCTCAAATGGGCGTCCTCAGCCAAGTGAAACACCCTCCCAGCTCCAGCCACCTGAACAGACATGCAGACGTATTATTAGGCTACAGTTGACTGAAAGTAAAGCAAGTATGATTTTAATAATTATCTGACACATAATATGATACTCACCAATGCCTCAAGATAAGGGCCAACTCCCTGATATCCAGACTCAGACACGTGGCTTGGATTCCCGACTAGTAGGTGTGTATGTCGCCGATACCACAACATGTAAGGGTCGGAAGAGGGGAGCACCTCATCGCTGTAGTCAACCTGTACAATACTGTCCCGGCGGCCATCCCACAACTGTATATATGGCATATAAAACAGATGCCAGTCAGTGCCAGCTCGGCCACGCCTATCAGTGACGTGCAACTGCCATTCAGTGTCGAACCGATCCGGCACGGACTGCACCCGACCAAACTGTCGGAGGACACGATGGGGGAGATGCCACTCAACCACGTCAAAACAAATAAGTGGCACTCTCGCCATCCATATCTCCTGACCCAGTCGGCAGTAGTCGGGGAGCGTATCGAGGACCCCAGCATAAGGCTGCCAGATAAACTACAATGACGACAAATAAATTAAATTTTGCTCGTGAACTCAAAACATATACAATGAAGAAGACAACTAAAACGCAATCAAAAAATTTCATACCTCTCCCTCAATCATCCGGTCCAGCTGGTCTCTATAAACTACCACTACGTGGGTCGAGACGACCTCGTGGCCCATGTCAACCCTCCACCGGCTACCTCGCGGTCCGGTGGGCATCTGCATGTCCCCCTCACCCATAGGAAGCTCACCAGGACCAACCTGTTGCCGCCTAGACGGGGCAATGCGAATCAATCTCTCCCATGCCCAAATCTGCAATAGTTTGAACACAATTACAATACTGATATATGACATACAATATGAATTGACATGTAATAAAATTGTTACTAACCTGTAGCAACACAAGTGGTCCTCCAATCTCCCTCGTACCCACCTGCGCTGCTCGACATAGCATCCTATACAACCATGCCAGAGCCGCGCTACCCCAGCTGTACTGCCCAATCTCCTCAATGTCTCTCAGCAATGGCAAGTACATCAGCTTGACCAGGTTTTGTGACTTATCAGGGAGAAGTACCCCCCCAATAAGCCACAGAATATATGCTCGGGTATGCTGTTGTACCAACTCATCTGGAGCATGATCTGGAAGATGAGCAAAGTGCTCCGCCAACCACCTGACCCTCACTCTACCTGCTTGTAAATCTGCTGGTGTGGGTGCTACTCCCAATAGCTCAGCACATAGGGCTATCCACTACTCCGTCGCGATAGATGGGTCAACTCCAGTAACTGCTCGGCCATCAATCCGAAGACCATATAGGACAAATACGTCCTGCAACGTGACGGTGGCCTCCCCGATCGGGAAATGGAATGTATGAGTCTCTGTGCGCCACCTCTCGACGAGAGCAGTGATGAGTGCGTGGTCCAGTCGAATGTGCCCGATACGATACACACCATAGAATCCCGCTGTAGCCGAGGTCCCCCGCGGACGTGCTACAGTTTCTGGCGACTCTGCTGGGGAGTTTAGAGAGCTTGACTCGAACTCGTGATATCCTGTTTTGATTACACTTATGTGTCTCTTTGCATTGCATTTGCATTGGTGCGCCTAGGACACCGTGTTGGCCATCTGCTATTCCTGAGCGGTTTGCTGGAGGCTTGTCTTGTCAAGGCATGACCATAAGGCTGACCGGTTGCGGGCTCTGCCAGTATGGGAACACAAACCCCGGTTTTACCGGGGCACCCTTTTTGACCATTCGACCTAGTGCATATTCGGATCCGTAGTGACCATTCCAAGCTAGGACAGGTTACTTACCCGATATAGGTTGTTTGAAACCGCTATGTGCGTAGTGAAACCCTAGCTCCTGACAAAATAGGACAGGGAAACCCTATCACAATATAGGGGTGTATTGGATCTCTTTTATCTGCTATGTGCTTTTAGAATGCATCTCTGCAGGGAGAACACACATCAGTTTGCAAACTTTTATATTGATATTTGGCCCGAAGGCACCAGTATTAGTTTTGGGGAATCAGTTATATCCGCGGGTATCAGTTCAGTTTTGAACAGTGAATCTGGGGAACAGTGATCAGCAGTATAGTACCGTTGTTTGGCTACACCCGTGTTTGATCTGTCTGGGGCTGAAGTACCGTTTGTCTTCTGTTTCAGTTCAGAGATTCAGAGAAGTTGGGCTAGAATAGCTAGTGTTTTCTTGCTGAGGCAGAATTTAGCATGACGCAAAATCCAGAAGAGCTTGTGGTCATGACGGCCGCATTGAATCAGGGGATCACCCTACAAGATGAGACTACCGTTGACATGCCGCATCCGCCAAGATCGCCGGCTGCGCACCCAGTTTGGGCCCCTCAGCTGTATCAGGCTCGCGAGCCCACTACATTTGAACTAATGGGAATGATAGGTGATCTTCAAAGGTCCGTGACGGATCTCGCCTATGGAATGTCAGTTCCGCCGCCAGCCGCACCATACGTCGGAGGCTTTGTACCCCAGGAGGCCCCGCTACTGGGACGAATTGTGATTGAACTCAACCAACCAGAGGTGACCTCCAGTTATAGTAACGACGCATCAAACCAAGTTCTGAATCAGGCCGAGGCCAGAGATAAAGGCAAGATGGAGGCAGATGCCGACCCCATTGAACAACTGCTGTGGGCAGTAGAGGCTTTGAAAGCCAGGGGGATGAACAAGCAACAGGTATCTGCAGTTATGACAAAAGCTGTGGAGGGTGCTCTCCCCACTCCGCCTGAGGGCAGTTCCAGTCAATCAGAGAATCGGGATAGGCCCCGTCATGCCAAGACAGTTCTTCCCGCTTCCAGCCCTGCATCCGGAAAGAATCAGAAATCCAAAGCCGCACCCGCTGACCCATTCGCTAGCGCATCTAGCAAGAGTGTTCAGGCTCCAAAGTACCTGCCCCGAGGGCGCAGGGCCTTCCATCCTCTCCACATGCCTTTGTCTAGGGCACTTCTGATCTTGGCCAAAAAGGGGCATCTTACACCCCTCGATCCTAGGCCACTCCCCAAACCCCTTCCAGCAGGCCATGATGCCACTCAGTACTGTGCGTACCACCAGCAGTCAGGCCATGCCACTGATAACTGCTTCCGCATCCGTCACGAGGTACAAGATTTGATTGATAACAAGGTTATCCTCCCGCCCACCTCGGCCAAATCAATCACTACAGAGTTCTTGGAATACGAGGACACAGATACGGAGGACACAGATACCGTGAGTATATAATCAGCAGATGAATTGCCTGTGGGCAGTGTCTGGTACGTTTTGGACGTGGCGTTTGGCACGCATTTTTTTGAGCATCTGCCGACGCTAATCTTGTAAATTCTGACTTGGGTGTCGAGTCAGTCTTTTGTTTTGTCTTGAACCTGTCTCATTGTTTTGAGACATTCCTTTTGCTTAAGGGTCTGTCTAATTATAATGAGTCAGTCCCTCTTGTATAGAGTACCAGGTGATTTCGGGGTTGTTGCCTCAAACACCGTTTTGTTTTATAAACAGTTGTTTTTGCTTTTTGAGTCTGTTCTGTCAGGGAGCCAGTTATGCCAACAAATCTGAATGAAACAGCCGCGGCTATCACGTTCCGTACTTGTTGCTATTTGAGTTGCTACGCCAGAGGGTGTGAATGGAATGACAGCATATACCGCCTGCCCTTTTGTGCCCTGGGCATTGTTATAATGACCTAAGTTTTTCAAAACCCTTTTCAAGCACTGCGGTGATGAAAACAAAGAGGAAGTAATTCCTCGGGCTTTGTAAAATTTTGATCATTTTGAGAAAAAGAGCGCATGCTAAGCTTTTTATGAATAAGATCATGCTCGTCGGCGTGAGTACTGAGAAGGACCCTGGCCTGACCCAGACTGGTTCCACATCATCTTCAGCACGAGCGATTTGTCGCTTTCTTGAAAACTTTCAAAAACAAAATGTTTTGTGCAGTCTCGCGAAGATCTGTGTGGAATCGCTCTTGAGATGGTGTAGCCCAGGATCGCTCTCAGCCTCAAGACTCGATCTATCTGTTGCAAACCGGAACCTGTTCAAAACATTCAGTGCCATGAAACGCCTGTGTGGCCCATTTTGAAGCAGCCCTCGAGCAAGAGGCATCAAAGTCAGACCAAGGAGATCAGATCCCGCCCGGCAAGGCTCGTGAAGCAACCGTGATGGATTGTCCTGCAAATCAACCCAACAGTCGCTCTTCTGGATACAGAGGGCTTCAATCTCAAAACCATTTGGCATGGACTTGTTACACTTTTACCCTTTGAGAGGCTCGCTGGGCCGAAAACCCGGAAGGGCGGTCCAGGCAAAAGTTAGAGCAAAGAAAAGAAAAGACAAAAAAAAGCAAGCAAAAAAAATATATAAAAAGAAACCAAAAGAAAAGAAAAATTCAAAGAACAAAAAAAAAAATAGCAAAGAAAATGAAAAGAAAAGAAAAAAAAGAAGAAAAACATAGCTCGCAAGGTCGAAAACCCGCATTGGGCGCCTTGGCAAAAGTTAGAGCCTAAACAGTGAAGGTTAAAATACCCGAGTGTACCTTAACCCGGAACTACGTAAGGCTTGATTCCCATGTTTGGGATACGTAGGCAACTTCATCCTGAAGTCCAGCCCCCAACGCTCTCATAGCGTCTCAGTCCATGTCATGGTTTTGATCACTTTCGCATCCTCTGAAATCCGAATCCAACGCCTCAATTACAGCAACCTGGAATTACGTGATTAACTTCTTCTTGAAGTCCAACCACCAACGCCTTCCAGGTGACTGTGTCCATATATTGATTCAAACCGTCTCCGTCTCCTCCGCGTCCGAGGGTCCGATCGTCGTCAACAAGGACTGGTTTACAATGTGCCGCGGCATCATCCAAACTAGGGGCAACTTTCCGTTGCCTTATCCCCCCTTTAAGCCAGGGGCAATTCCTCATTGCCTCCGATCCGAGGTTGCGTATCTCAAGGGTAAGTTCTGCGCTCGTTAAGCGTTTACTGTTTGCAAAAAAATAGTTTTTGAAAATTTTCACTGAAGTTGACTTATTTTCTCGAAAACTATTCCATTTTTCAAAATCGGACCATGTTTGGACCCAAAAGGGGAATTTTCAGTGCGCACAACCTGATTCGCATGGTTTTCAAATCAAAAATTGAACAGGCGTGTTAATCTGACGCTCATTTTGATCAAAACTGTTTTAGAAAGAAAACGAAAAAAATGGTCAAAGTGACGAACTAGGGGCACAGCTGAATCTGGCCTTCTGTCTCTCTCCCGTCAACATACTCGCCGGAAAGGCGCTCCATTCATCAGAAGAAATAGTCGTGAGCTAACAGTGTTGGGCGTGAACCCACAACCTCTCGTTTACCTATCAACCACTCTGGGGAGGGATGAAAAATGAGAGAATAAAGAATAGAGAGATGTAAGCAGAGAGAAAAGCGAGAAAAGGGTTTTGAGAGAAAAACCGAGCCTGAGGGCCGAGCGATGTGAGTATCGCAAATCAGAAAGGGTGGGGAATAATGCCCGGAGGGACTGGCTCCCCGAGATTCGAGGCCTCTCCTTGTGTAAACATGTCCGTGTGTCGTGTCTTTTTGATTTGTCAGTTTCCGCTTTAGCTTTGAGTCTTTTCCAAGTGTATCTCGTTGTGTTTAGGTCGTGTGCCTTTTTATTTTCTTCACTTGAGTCCTTTCCACTGTGTTCAGTTGTAGGCTCGATACCCCGGTTGTGAAACCCCTCTTCCAGAGATTGATCGTTTGTGCTCAGGATGATGTGCCATTCTCTACATTCGTGCAAAGCAAGGGAAAGAAAACGAAACGTGGGGCATCTGAGTTTGTTCCAATTTCAGCCGGCTTCGGCTTTGTGATCCGTCTTGTCAGATTGGGTTATTTGTTCAGGGTTTGCTGTGTGCAGAATGAGCCGAGTACTGCATCATGGGTTATATGCAAATCAATCCCCGGCAGGTCAATCCTCAGCAGATTACGGACGGTGTGTTCAGATTGAGCAGTGGTTTGTATGGGTTGTTGCTGTTAGTTGGTTGGTTACCTGATCAGTACCATGCAAATGCTCAGGTTTCAGACAATGGATCAATAACCATTTACATTTGAGGTGTAAAATGATGCAATGCAATGCAGTATGAAATGCGCAGAGATGTACAGATATAACACTCCTTTAGACAAAAAGTTTGTTTTATATATAATCTCTTCAAGTACAAAGTTTGGGGAAAAACCAAAAAAAATCTGCCTGCGGCAGTACATAGTACTCTATCTACCAAAAAGAGAAAAGTACAAGAAAAGGAATAAAGAAAAGAAGCAGCAAAATCATCATCATCAGCAGTAGGCCTCATGCCTAAGGATCAGTCCTCGCCCTCTTCCTGGGCAAAAGTACATAAGCACCGTCGGAGCTGTCACTGTCGGAGCCCGAGCCCGAGCTGTCCCCGGCCTCCTCCGCAAATGACTCCGTCCCCGCCTCCGACTCACCATCTCCTGGAACTGGAACTCGTGAGCTGCTCCCCACGTGGCCACGTCCCCCTCTAGTGCGAGGGAATATCCTGCCATCCCGAGTAGAGAGGGGAGGCCCAGCTGGAGCAGCGCCACCCACTGGAGGGATCGAGAAAGGAGGCTGAAAATACAAAGAACAAACACATCAGAAAGCCGTGAGCAGTTCATCAGTACAGAATGCAGTGTATGAGTACAGTGTGTGAATGCCGTGAGCAGTTTATCAGTACAGAATGCAGTGTATGAGTACAGTGTGTGAATGCCGTGAGCAGTTTATCAGTACAGAATGCAATGTATGAATGCCGTGAGCAGTTTATCAGATTTTTGTGCAGTATAGCAGATTGTGCGAAACAGAGTATGATTCGAGACTGTGGTCAGAAGAACATACCGGTAGGCCGTAGACGGCCAAGGCGTCGAGAGTCCGCTGTAGCATCCCCATCAGGGAGGCATTTAGCTCCACTGACTGACGGGTATACTCGGAGGAGGCCTGCAAAAATATTAAATACATCAGTATTCTGTGGGATATTTGAATGAGCTGAAATGAAATAACAATGCAAGATGCAGAAATAAAGTAGCACATACCGGAGGTAAGTCGGGGATACCGGCTAACTCGTGGCCAGCCGGGGGAGGAGCAAAAGGGATCTGGTAGGTCTCCCCACTCTGCCCCCTATAAGTCACCATGGTAGGAAGAGCGGGCCAGCCCGTCCCTCGTCCCCTCTGCACTCCCCTCCTGCCGCGAGCTCGGGCCCTCTGTGACGACCCCACTCCTGCTCCTGCCTCTGCCCGGGCCGCCGGCGCCGCAGGTCTCGCTGGATCAGCTCGGGAGCCCCCGCTCAAAGGCCGCATTAAGAAGGTCCGGACGTACTCTGAGTAGTCGCCCTCGCCTCTATAGCCGTCCTCGTCCCAGCCAAGGGTGTAGTCCTCCATCTGCTGCACAGAAAACCTCTCGGTATCCCTCATGTGCTCGGGAGGGTGAACCGGGACTATCTGCTCTGGCAACCCGAGAGTCTGGCGCAGAAAACGCTCCCCCAGGTACCAAGCCCGACAGATCGGGCCCTCCAGCAAAATCCGGTAGCGCGAGGTCTCGATGGCGCCGGCATACCGATCTCGTATCACCGCTGGTAGTGGAGCCCACGGCTGCCAGGTGACCTGAAATGAAATACAGTTGATTATCTACTGATATAGAAATGTACGCTTGAAAGCGAAGTTTAAACCGACTGTAAGTAAAACATACCTCGGTGGGGGTGATGGTGTCGAAGAAACGGCGGAAGAAGCTGAATGTGTCTCGGGGTCTCCGAGTGCACCTCCCATCATAACGGCGAGAGAAGGGAACGACCAGAGGGGTCTCCGTCTCCGGCACTGGCTCTAGTCTGGGGAAGTAGGCGTACACCCACAGCTGCAAACCAGACGTCAGTATGACTATCAGATCAAGCAGGATGCAGAATAAAGCAGAAACAACGGAGCCGTGTGTTGTGCATTGTGTTGAACAGAGTGTACAGTGTGAACAGTGTACAGTCAGTGTAAAGCAGAGTATGTGTGTGCCGTGTGTACCATAGGCAATCCGTGGAAAGCAGACTACAGTGTGCGCAGTGTACAAAATACGGGAAGTATAGAGCAGAAATATAAAGTAAAGAAGAAGACATACCTCCCAGGCTCGCCAATAGCCTCCTAGCAGCTGTCCACTGCCACGAGAGACTGAGCTCATATAACCGTAAAGGGTGGCCAAAGCCGCGCCCCCCCAGTCATACTGCACAATCCTCTCGACGTCCACCAAAGCGCTGAGTAGGCAGAGGGGCACTGTGTTCGCCCGGTCGGCAAACAGGGTGGTCCCCAGCAAGAACATGAGGAAGCCGCGCGCATATCTCTCAGCGGCCTCCTGGGTCATCGGAGCTGCGTCCACCAGCACGGGCTGCACTCGGAACTGCACCTCAAACCAGGAGTAGCGGACGAACCCTGGACGAGCAAGCGGCGGCACCTCGCCGAGCAAGTAGACCTGGGTTGCGGTCCACTCATCCATGTCTGTATCGAAGGGGATCGGATCACCCCCCACCCCGATGCCGGTGAGCATCGAGAAGTCGTAAGGGGTCATCGTCATGTCCCCAGTCGCTGATAAGTGAAATGAATCGGTGGTGTCCCACCACCTCTCTGCCAGGGCGGCAAGAAGAGGTCTACAAGCAGAGAGTCTGGAGAGTCCCCTGCAGAAGGTGCCAAAGCCGGCCCGATCTACGATGCGGCTAACGGCGTCAGGCAGCGCGGCGTACCAGTCGCGAGCGACGACGTTCCCATACCCGCGGACGGCATGGGAATCCCCCTGTTTCAAAAAAAATAGTTGCGAAGCAATATGAGATGTGCAATTTCGAAGAAACAGTTAAAGTCAGTACAAATCTAGCATGCGTGCAAGTCTTTCAGATTTAAACCGAAGCCGGGTACCAGTGTGCTTACAGTAAACTACAGCGCGTGATGCGTCAGTGTGCTTTGAGTGGTCCAGTGTAAACTTGGTGCACGTGTGCACATTTTTCAGATATGAGCAAATGTCAGGTTTCAGTGCATCAATAGGTGGGCTACGACCTGTGATGTGTCAGTACTCCTGTGCGGATCAGTATAAGTCTAGCATGTGTGCAAGTTTTCAGATGCCGGGTACCGGTATGTTTTAGTGGATTACCAACGTATGATGCGCCCGCGGGCTTTGTGTGGTTCAGTTTAAATACAGCATACAGTGCGTTTTCAGATTCAAACAAGTACCGGGTATTGGTGAATTCGTAGTGAAATGCGGGGTACCATGTTTGGGTGATTCAGACTAGCGCAGTGTGTGTGCATGTGTCTCAGTCCTGAGCAGATGTCAGATGTAAGTTGTCTACAATCAACTACAGTACAGTGTATCAGAGCTAAGCAATTAAGGGTTGTAATCAGCTATGTCAGTTGACAGTTTACAGCGCTACATTGCGAAAAGTAAAACAGAGAAGAGTGTTACCTCGACAGCGCCGAAAGACAGGTGAGAGGCCGGCTCGCGCAAGAGGAGCTCCGGGTCCAGAGCCCTGTCAAAACCGCGGAAGTGGCGGAGTCCGTCTGGTGGTAGCACATGAATGGCCGGGCGATAGGTCGCCGGATCGAATGGTCGCTCACTCAGCGGGAGAAGCTCGACCCCGGGGTCCATGTCATGGTCCGGGGGAGTCCCGACATGTGGAGTATCGTCTGCCATAGTAATGGTGGTGAGAAAATGGCCAGAAAAGCCGGAATACGAAAGGTCAACTGGAAAAATCAACCCCGTGAGGGTCGGAAATGGCCGGAAGGGCCGGAAGATGAAAGTACACGGAAGTGTAGAGAAAATCGAGGGGAACGAGTCCCGAAAAGGGGAAAATAGCAAAGGAAACCCCGAAATGAGATTTCGATCGGTTGGGAATGTCCGAAACGCGAAGAATATCGCGAATCCAACGAGAAAATGGGCGTGAAACGCGGAGAAATCAATGAGAAATCAAGAAAACAAACTCTAGAGAGAGAGAGGAGGAATTTTCGGCGGAGGCAAAGTGAGGAAATAGGGTTTCAAGCCCTATTTTAAAAGACCCGAAGTGAAATGGCAGTTCTGCCCCCGATCAGCAACTTTTGGCCGGTCGGCACTATTTTGTGCCGGTCGGCACTCTTTTGTGCCGATGGGTTAGTTCAGGCAGCCGGTGGCAGCCGGTGACCTCCCCACCCAGCCGGTGGTGTTCCCAAGGATGTGTTTAGGCTATATGAGGGGTTTTGGGTCTTCATAGCTCAAGAAAGTGCAAGAAAGTGCATCCCCGATGCTCGACCGGCCTCAGTTTTGACCTCGGAACGTGTATTCTGTGCATGGCGCTGAGATTCAAGCAAGAATTGTATCCTTTTCGTATCCTTTTGTCTTTCGTAAAAATTCAAAAGTTGCCCCGTGCGCATTGCACGCATCCATTACATTGTCCGGCGCGTCGCGTCGCGTCATCTTACACGTCCTTTGTGTTTTGCATCTCATTTTCAAATGAGGTACGTGTGCCTCATTTCGCATTCCATTGCATCTCGAGGTACGCGTGCCTCGTCTTGCATCTTCTTCATTTGCATTTCATCTTGAGTCACGTGCGGTGTGCTGCCTCACGTGCCTCATTTGCATTTCATCTTGAGTCACGTGCGGTGTGCTGCCTCACGTGCCTCATTTGCATTTCATCTTGAGTCACGTGCGGTGTACTACCTCACGTGCCTCATTTGCATTTCATCTTGAGTCACGTGCGGTGTGCTGCCTCACGTGCCTCATTTGCATTTCATCTTGAGTCACGTGCGGTGTACTACCTCACGTGCCTCATTTGCATTTCATTTTGAGTCACGTGCGGTGTACTACCTCACGTGCCTCATTTGCATTTCATCTTGAGTCACGTGCGGTGTGCTGCCTCACGTGCCTCATTTGCATTTCATCTTGAGTCACGTGCGGTGTACTACCTCACGTGCCTCATTTGCATTTCATCTTGAGTCACGTGCGGTGTGCTGCTTCACGTGCCTCATTTGCATTTCATCTTGAGTCACGTGCGGTGTACTACCTCACGTGCCTCATTTGCATTTCATCTTGAGACACGTGCGGTGTGCTGCCTCACGTGCCTCATTTGCATTTCATCTTGAGTCACGTGCGGTGTGCTGCCTCACGTGCCTCATTTGCATTTCATCTTGAGTCACGTGCGGTGTACTACCTCACGTGCCTCATTTGCATTTCATCTTGAGTCACGTGCGGTGTGCTGCCTCACGTGCCTCATTTGCATTTCATCTTGAATCACGTGCGGTGTGCTGCCTCACGTGCCTCATTTGCATTTCATCTTGAGTCACGTGCGGTGTGCTGCCTCACGTGCCTCATTTGCATTTCATCTTGAATCACGTGCGGTGTGCTGCCTCACGTGCCTCATTTGCATTTCATCTTGAGTCACGTGCGGTGTACTACCTCGCGTGCTTTGTCTTGCATTTTGTTTTGCATTTTCGTACCGGTCCGGCGGGACCAAAAACACGCACGGTCCGGCGGGACCCTAAACACGCCCGGCCTAGGAGACCTTAAATCCTTGGAAGGTGCGAAACCCTCGTCTGATGAGGTACGCGTGCCCCATCTTACATTTCATTACATCTCGAGGCATGTAGGCCTCGTCTTGCGCTTCATTTCCCATCCAATGAGGTATGCGTGCCTCATGTTTCATTTCATCCTCACTTGCATTGTTTTGCATCCCGTGTGGCACGTGTGTCACATTACGCAAATTGCCCCAACGAGGGTCCGGCGGGACCGAAAACACGCACGGTCTGGCGAGACCTTAAACCCGCTCATTTGCATTATTATGCATCTCAAAAGCCGTGCGCTGGCACGCATTTCGAACATCATGCATCATTTGCATCGTCATGCATACGCTGTGCATCCCGGTCTAGGAGACCTTAAATCCCTTGAAGGTGCAATTCCTTTGGTGTTCGTCGTGCCCGAACGACTTTCGGTGGTCTGGTAAAGCCATCAGCCTGTGTTTGCGGTGAGTTCCTAGAAGACCAACTGGGACGGTGAAAACTAGAGTTTGAATGGCTTATGCCTAGAACGCAAAGGTTCGGGATCTCCGAGACTAAAGTCTGGTTTAAATACCCAGGGGGCTGTACCCTCGGCTTGAAATCTGTATGGAAGCCCCATAGGTTGAGGCGGCATGTTTACGCCTCGATTCTGGATACTGAACCAACCTAGTATATCGCCTTGTTGGTAAGATAGGGAAAGCTGCAATCGTGGCCGTTGCATCATCATGCATCGTCATGCATCATTTGTAAATATTGCATATGCATCGCATTTCAAAAAAAAAAAAACAAACAAAACACAACACATGCATGTGTCATGCATTTCATTGTAGTATAGTGCATTTGTCATGCATTTTCTGGAGCTTGCATGCATTCCATTGCATCTTCTTCCATCTATGGCTTACGCCTTTCCAAGTTGAGCTTGGTCTGGTATGTGCCCTTACTTTTCACGTTGAAGCACAGTTTTTGTGTACGCGCCTATTCCTTGACGAGCTTGGTTTGAGGGTTGCGGCGCATTTTCTGTGTTAGACATGGTTTGTATGTGTACATGCCCTTCCTAGGCAAGATTTGGTTTGGCCCGCGTGCCATATCCATTGTATCAATATCCACTTCTATTGCATTTTAGTTGCATGCATCCATTGCATCTTCTTCCATCTATGGCTTGCGCCTTTCCAAGTTGAGCTTGGTCTGGTATGTGCCTTACTTTTCACGTTGAAGCACAGTTCTTGTGTACGCGCCTATTCCTTGACGAGCTTGGTTTGAGGGTTGCGGCGCATTTTCTGTGTTAGACATGGTTTGTATGTGTACATGCCCTTCCTAGGCAAGATTTGGTTTGGCCCGCGTGCCATATCCATTGTATCAATATCCACTTCTATTGCATTTTAGTTGCATGCATCCATTGCATCTTCTTCCATCTATGGCTTGCGCCTTTCCAAGTTGAGCTTGGTCTGGTATGTGCCCCTACTTTTCACGTCGAAGCACAGTTTTTGTGTACGCGCCTATTCCTTGACGAGCTTGGTTTGAGGGTTGCGGCACATTTTCTGTGATTAGACGCGGTTCGTATGCGTACATGCCTTTCCTAGGCAAGATTTGGTTTGGCCCGCGTGCCATATCCATTGTATCCATTTCCATTGCATTATAGTGTAGTAATTGTTGCATCCGGCATTAGGATCATTATTCCCTCATCAGCGGGTCGTCACCCCACTTATGTCAATCCACCCAATACTTGTTCTTATGTCTGTCTACATTACTCATAGTTCTGTGTGCGCTCGCGCCTTGAGGGCTTCGACACCTTTTCTATGGTAGACGGACTTGTCACCTCCATCAATCTATTTGACATTTGTGTGGTTTCGAACCGCTCATGATTGAGTCATGATTCAATTGCCCTGCATGTAGTTTGCATATAGTTTCAATTGCACTGCATTTTCATTTGCATTATTCATACCAGGTTTTGTATATATTGCATATTATTTAGCATTCGTATTGCATATGTCATGCATGTTGCTAACAATATTGTACCTGTTAAGTTTGCTTTCTTTTCAGGCACGATATTGTATGTACGGTTCATTTACCGCTGGTGGAACCAGGTGAGCCGCACAGGTATTGTATCTCTCGAGTGAGACATTTTGAGAATTGCATAATTCTCTTACATCCTTTCTGCATTGTGATGTAGACTGTTGCATGTTAGCTTATAACTGTCGCATGTATTGCTTCATTACAGCTTTCTTTGCATGATCATAAGTTATGCTCGGCTTCTTGCATTATCAGTTGCATTTTGCCCCCGCCTACGGGCGCATATCTTATCTTTGGCATGTGTGCCTCCTGCATGAACTACGCTGGTTTGATTCCCTAAGGGATACGTAGGCAGCTTGCGAGTTCAACCATTTGCGCTTTGTATGTCTGTCCAAGTCTTCGGCCTTGTCAAAAATGGGTCGTCTCTGGGCTTTGACATTCACTCCCGTCATTCTTATGACTTTCGAGTTCTGTCAAAGAGGGGCAACTGTAGACACCCCATTTTTGACCGTCCTCAAGACTTGGACGTCACCGTTGGAACACTCGGTGATTATCCATGTTTGTGTTCGTTTGGAGTTCCCGGAGTTCTCGGCTGCGCGCGCCGTGCCTCAGGACCTCCGGACTCGACCATTTGTGTTTGGTTTTGCACCAAACACTTGTGTTTTGCCTTGAAAAGGCAGGGAATGCTTTGTGAGGCCTCCCTACACACCACCGGCTGGCTAGAGTTTCCATCGGCACTATATTGTGCCGGTCGGCACTATTTTGTGCCGGTCGGCACTCTTTTGGGCGAAATGACCATTTTGCCCTGCCGACCACTGTGCAGCTGCTTTCTGAGATATTTTTAGACAGCTGTTTAGCTCTTGTTTCCCCTCCATACACGTGTATGGAGGGATGAGCTTGCTTAGGGACTAAGCTTGTAAGCTTTTGGCCTATAAGAGAGAAGGCTCTTCCCTTTGCTCAAGGGTTGGCTTCTTGAGAGACTTAACCATTGTTAGAGAGAGCCAAGGTCTGGTTTTAGGTTAGAATAGTTGTATCTATCCTATCTCTCTCTTTCCTTGCTTGTTTAGTACACTAGGTGCTTTAGTTCACACTATTGCACTAAAACACTTAGTATTCCACCTTCTCCTTGCAACTGAGGTTCTAAGGGCTGGTTCTTGGAGTTCTTGACTGGTTTTGAGCTCAAGGAAGCCACAACATCAACCTTTGTGAAGGTGGTCAACAAGGGTGAGAAACTTACTTTATTTCCCCCATTCTTGCACTTCATTTCTACTTGCTTTAGAACTGTTTTTGTGCTTAGCATATAACACATAAAAGTTCTGTTTTTTAAGCCTCTTCATTGTATATTAAGAGTGTTTTGTGGTTTGAGCAAGTTTGATCACCCTTAGGCCTTGAAAAGGCCCCTTTTTGTGCTATTTTGTGAGAGATCCGAGACTTTGGTGCTTGGGCCTCTCCACCACTGAAATCTTAAGGGATTTCAGTGGTGGAGATGGTGCCATAAAGTCTCCAAAAGGAGAGGGCCACCCCCTCCCCTTAATGTCCTTGAAAAGGGCAAGTTTTGCTCCCTTATGGAGCTTCATGCTTGAGTGTGTGTTGAGCATGTTTGACTTGTTTTCCATGCTTATATTGCCATGTTATAACATGATTTCAAGTTGGTTTTGGTCCCTTATGCATGCTTAGCATAGTTGTCATGTAATGCCATCGTTTTGCCTTAACTTGTTCTAGGTTGTTAGCCCTAATTCGAGCATGCTTTAGGCTTAGGTTCATGAAGATTTTGTGCCTATCTTGACATGTTTTAGCTCTGTCCATAAGCATTTGGATTGATTTTGGCATGCATTGCATGGCCCCTTTGCATTTTGGGCTTGCTAGCCTCTAGCATGAATGCGTGGCTTGTGTAGCTAGCATCATTTTGATGGTTTAGAACCACCTCATATGTAATTTCAGACCCTTTGGGATGCTTGTGTGCTTGCCTTAGTTGTCTCTTTGTTACTTCAAAAGTGCGTGTTGCATGATCCATGTTTTGGCCATAATGCATGCCTTTCGATTCACATCATTTAGATGCCATCTAAGTGGTTCTTTAAGCTTGATTTTGCATGCTAGAAACTTATTTTTAGTTGCTCAAGTCTTGCCATGATTGGTCTTGTCAAGTGTAGTTCAATGCACTTTGAATAGCCTCAAACACTTGGACCATTTGTTGCATGCTTAGCTCATTGTATTGCTTGGTTTGGCACCATGTTTCGCATGATTTTCAGAGCTTCCTATGTATACTAATTGTCCATACTTAGCCTCTTTTGAGTGTGCTTGAAAGTTGTTTGCTTGATGCTTAAGTTGATACCCTAACATGTGCATGAGTGTATGTGTGTTTAGCCTCCATCTCTAGGCATTTTGGCCACTGTTTTAGGCCTACTTAGAGCTGCCTAATCCATGTTTAAGTCCATCCCCCATGTGGTTTGCATGCTTGCCTTGTGTGCTTACTTGTATGTTTGCCATATATTGCCATTTTGCATACTAGTTGCCATGTCTAGGATTGCATCACATTGGCATACATGTTAGGCCTCTTGAAGTGAAGTGTGATGGAGGCTTAGCACCCCTTATGTGCTTGTTTGCATTGCATGCATTTGAAATCAAAATTGCCCTCTTGGTTCTTTGGGCCATCATGCATGGAAATGCGTGATTGGTGGTCCGAGAACCGAGGCACATATCCCTTCGAGCCAAAATCATGATAAGGGATGTGTTGGTGCACACATTTGCTTGAAATTGCATGCCATACACTGTCTGTCCTTTGTTGCTGTCAAAACTGTCTTCTGCAGGAATTTCCTGCCGACCGGCAACATATAGTGCCGACCGGCCATTTGTGAATGGCCGATAGCTTCATCAGCAGCCGGTGGACATTCCTTATGGCCGGTGGGCATTTCAGCCAGCCGATGGTATTCTACAGTGTGTAAGGAGCATGTTCCAGGACTTTGGCAGTCTTTAGAGAGGCAGACAGTGTAAAACAGAGGCAACAGTGCTATGGCAGCGAGTTTCCGGGTGAAGCCAATTCGAGCATGCGTGCATCCCTCTCCCGAGGCCTTTTGCTGCTTTCAGTAGTTTAATTAATTTGTTAATTAATTAAGGGTCTGTAATAATTAATTAGCTAGGATAGTTGATTTATTATTCGGGACTGTATATTATTGTTTTGGTCCCTCCGAGTGAGGGCGTGTTTGTAATAAGTGTGGGTGCGTGTGTTCATGTCTTCCAACCCCCATTTCTTTCTTCCCTTTTATTTAACTGCTTATGATGGTAGATTAGGGCATATTCAATTTAGCATACCTTATGCAATGCATGCGTGCATCCATGCATTTGTTGACATGCACCGGGCTCGGTACATCATACAAACTGCATCGTACTTTCAATTCCAAATTGAATACATGATAGTTGTAGCATCTCACATGTCATGTCTAGGATAGCCGAGCCTGCCTAGATTGCATTTTTGCATGTGTTGCATTAGACATTGCAGTATGCTTAGGTCCATGCATGGATTTCTAATAAGCTTCTGTTTTGGCTTGGAGTACTAGGTGAGCTTTTATGCTTTAGCATATCGCATGTGTGTGAATGTTAACATGATAGTATGCCTGCCATGCGGCTAGATGCTTATGTGTCATAAACTGCATGAATGCCTGTGGGTGGAGGTTGGATTGTTTGAGTTGGAATAACTCGTTGAAATCCGTGTTTTAGCCTACTTGCGAGTAGCAAATTCCAAACTGTTTTCCAAACAAAACGGATATGCAATGCTTATTTCCAAATTAGGCAATTTAGTCTATACTTTTGTGTTGTGCGCATCACATAGTAATTCTAGGTTAATAACCGGAATAAGAATGCATAAAGTTTTCAAAAACGGATATCACGGTTAGTAGAGGCCGGTCTTCGGACCGGGCGAAAGGGGGTGCTCATAGCTGACCTTCCCCGATCGTACCCAAGCTCCCGAGCCAAGTCACTTTGGTGATGACGGACAAGTGGCCTTCGGCGCCGAGTCAAGGTTTCCTAAATTTCCCAAAAATAAAATATTTAGGTGGCGACTCTGTAATCTGGCAAAGCAGTCCATGTTTGGCACTACTTTTTCAAAAATCTGTTTTTCTTCAAAACGATTTGCCGGATTTGGACTCTTTGGTTCAGATTTAGAACCGCGACACAAATCGAGTCCGAGCTGTAGCCGAGGTCCCTCGCGGACGTGCTACACCCGCGCGTAATAGATACTGCAAGACTCTATGGTCCAACGGATGGTCCCACAATCCACCATCTGCCCGACGGCATGTCAACACTGTGCGTGCCTCATCCTGCACAAAAGAATTATCAGTTTAAATACTAACATTATCCCGAAATATACAACAAAATGCAAGGTATTTTAATTGCAGGCGTAAAGTCCAACAAACGTTATTGCATACCGGACGATCCCACATACTGTCAGCCCGATGTGCCTGTCTGAACAGTGGAACCTTCTCAGGTACATGTGCCATGAAGCCTGTACAACTGAAATATTAGATCATCCATATCAAAATCTCATTTAATCATAATATAATAACAGAGAAAACTGTAATTATTGATTTTGTAGTTAACGATGTAAAATACAATGAAGTAAATGTTATGGGTTCGAGAAAAGATAAATTTATGTGCCACTTACACGAAGGCAATTCGAAATTAATGATTACATTTATGGCATATTTGACAAAAACTTAAATATTGATTTTGTAATGCTACAAGTTTGAATAAATTATAAATTTTGCAAAATACATATAAAATTTTGTAATTGTGAACAATGACTGCAGCATTCCAATTTATAAAATTTTAATTTATAATAGGTTAATTTTTTATAATAGGTTAATTTTTTTAATAGGTTAATTTTTTTAAATTCCAATTTTATAATTTCTTTAATTTATATAGCATTCGATATTAAATATATTCAAAAATATGAAATTTTGAAATGATAGAAGAACTACGTGATTAAGTATAGAAGCTTGTAATACACATTTCGAATCAAGTAGACGGTGAAAAACTAGTACACATTTTCAATAAATTATACAAGTTTGCATAAATTATACACATTTGTAATTTTGCATTACACATTTTTCAATCAAGTACACATTTTGTAATACACATTCAAAATAGATAGGTAAAGAAAGAATTGAAAAAAACATAATTAAATGATCTATTACAAATGAAGAATTTCAAAATGATATATTACAACATGTAAGTATTACAGTCTTCATCGACCAAGTCGTGCCGGACATGTTCGCCTGTCATGACCTGTCTGGTGGCACGCACTGCAACGAGCTATCAAACGCATGTCTGATATATCCATTTCATTCAGAATACGAGCCATAGATGTACGACCCCGTTTTACTTCTCGCAGACGAAGGTCATTAGGCAATAAGGTCCACTGCGGATCATCCCAATAATCTTGATGCGGTATTGGATTGAATTTAGTTTCCCAAACTCTCATGTATACAGGAAGCCTATATACTGGATCAACGTACTGGAATGGATTGTCACCGCATTCAGACATTACAGCGAGCATATGGGAACATGGATAGTGTCTTATCTCATATTTTCCACAACTGCACGTGGGTTGATTCATCCGCACAACCTGTCTATTGCGACCTCGTCCACGGCGAAAAGATGTTTGCACCTCAAATACACGGCGGGGCCTATAAGACAATATTGATACAAACTAATGAAGTTCATGTTTTTAGGTGTAATTAACTTGACAACATAATAATAATAATTTGTTCACATTACAAACTAACCTGTCATACGATATCAACGTGAAACTATTTCCCCTTGCGATACCCTCCTCCATAGTTCTTTGCATCTCTCTAGGGTATTGGAACTCATTGCGTACATCAGTTTCAGCTTGGGCTCCCATCTCGTCAAAATATTTGACGAGTCGTCGAAATGTAAATTCAACCATAGCTGAAATAGGTAAGTTCCTTGCACCTTTCAAGACGCTATTGAAGCACTCTGCATCATTACTGGTCAATACCCCCCAGCGATATCCACCGTCATATGCAAGGGCCCAATCCTCAGGATTCATCTTGCGGACCCAAATGATGGCTTCTTGGTTAATAGCCTGTATCTTATCTAAGTAACCATTACACTTTCGTCGTTGATCAGCACTCCCTGCTTTCCACAGAAGTTGTTTGAGCTCCTTATTTCTGAACTGTGTGTTAAAGTTACTGCAAACATGTCGAAGGCAGTGCCGATGATATCCAACAAATTGGAGCGAAGGATTCAGCCAATGCCGCCTCACAGCAGCTAAAATACTCTCAGCTCGATCAGATATCAAAGTCACTCCCTGTCGGTCCATGACAATATGTTCTTTGATATTTTGAATGAAGAACGACCAAGACTCCAAACTCTCCCTGTCGACAACAGCGAATGCAAGCGGTAATATTTTGCTATTGGCAGTGACAATCGTTGCTACCAGTAACACACCAGTGTATTTACCGTATAAGAATGTACCATCTATAGTTATCACAGGCCTACAATATCTAAAGCCATCGATGACGGGTTTGAAAGACCAGAAAACAAAGTGGAAGACGGGCATAATGGTTGTATGCCCGGTATATCTGTGCTTCCATGTCACGATGGTGCCAGGATTAGATGTCTGTAATGCATGCATGAATTTAGGCAACTGTCTATATGATTCATCCCAATCACCGAATACCATTTTAATTGCCTTTGCCCTTGCATGCCACGCCTTCTTGTATGATATACTATAGTTCATGGTCTTTTTTATATCTTTGATGACATTCTTAATTGGCATATCAGGTTCATTCTGCATACAACAATCAAATATGAGTTGGATTATCTGGATGTGAACACTATAAACAAACAAATATGTATATATATGTAAACATTTATTTTTTATACTAACCGCAACTTGTCCCAAAATATGAGAAACAATGTAACTGGAGCTAATATTAGTGTGGTCCCTGTTCATTCGTGGGTATAAACAATGGTGAGGACCCCTGTACTGCTTAATTTCAAAAAGACCATGTTTCCTACTAAGAGATGCACGCAACCACCAACTGCAGTCGTGCTTGCAAGCAGACACCCACAGGTCTCGCTTGGAGGTTACGACCTTATACTCTCGATTATTTGTTGCATGGTACAATTTCACAGCATGTAGAAGTTGCTTCTTATCAACAAAAACCATTCCTCTGTCAAACTCTGGATTTTCAGCGCTCCAGATCCGGTTACGGGGAACGACATCACAGGTACTAATGTCAAAATCACCACCCATGTGAATGTTGTCATAGAAAGGGATTTCAACTCTAGGTGGAATGGGGGCATTTTCAAGGTCAACAGGAGCCTGGGCATCATATTCATCATCATCATCATCATCTGATCCGCCTAATACATTTTCTTCATCACACATTTCATTGTCATCATCGTTTAGGGCGACATCAGGACCGTACATGTCACTGTCAGCAAACTGCACCTCGTTCACTGTTTCAGCCATATTACCAGCAACTTCAACCGGAGTGGTATGATGGCTGCATGTGGGCACATCTTGTGTGTTATTGTCAAATTCATAACCATATCCACCATGTGAACTTGATTCTACACCATGGCCCTGAAATGACTGTTGTGTGTAGCCCAGTGGATAACATTGATCTGAGTCATACATAGGAGACTGAAACGCTGTTGTGTCAATCCCATGCGTCAGTAATGTAGTGAACGGACGAGAATCCATCTGTGTCATGTTCGGGATATTCTGTACAATCTCTTTCTCAATGTAGACTTCCAAACAATTTGGCGCTTGAAAATTTGCACCGATACTTAATACGGTGTTCAACGCCTCATCGTCATTGATCGGTAATATCTTGTATTTGCTGTGTTGTTGCCACTGGCGATAAGGATATTTACATTTGAAGGTTAATCGGACACTTTCCCCGTAACTTGCCACCTTTGACGTAAACATCTCCTCTAAATTGCTAAGCGTGGTGCCAATTTGCACCGCATATATCCCTTTCGGCTCAGCATCATATGATACGCCTTCATCGGGATCCCGAATTATGTTTCCCCCCAGTAGAAAATAATTGGAACAGTGTCCATATACTTGCTTCAATTAAGACAAAAAACATTAAAATAGCAACAATATACTTATATGAAATTCTACTCATTCAATTACAATTACTTGTGACGCAAAAACTTTATTTAAGTAATCATCAATTATAATCCAACAATCATTATTGATTTTTTAATTAAGATATGACTTAAAATAATGATAATTTTTTTAGCTTTTTAAGAAAAACATCTTACAACACATACAAAATTAACATCATGCTCTTCTGTTATGCTTTTTACATTACTTATTATGATTAAGATCATGCTCTTCTGCACATTAAATGTAATTCCGCTAAGTTTTAGGTCTAAAAATCTTTTATTAATTTTGGTTTATTTTTGTATAAATTATAAAAAAATGATTATAAATTATAAAGTAACAACATTTGTAATCATTAAATAAATATAATTGATGTAAATTGATTTAGGTGATTGATAAATTATAAATCTAAGTAATTTACATACACTTATAAGTGTAAGTTGTTAATCTTGTTACTTTGAGTGTAGGTAAAGTTATGAGTGTAGGATGACTCATTTGAATAAACATAAATCAAAATATGTTATGAGTGTAGGATGACTTAAAAAGTTATGAGTGTAGGATGACTTAAAAAGTTATAACTTAATTGAATAAACATAATCCAGGCGCATAAAGAATAAGTCAATTGGATAATTCAAGTGGATAAAAATTATCGAGAATGACTCATTTTATAAATCAAAAATTTTTATTTTTTCATTTTTTCAATTTTTTATTTTTTATCGAGAATGACTCATTTCATTCATTTTTATTTTTTCATTTTATAAATCAAAAATTTTCATTTGAGTGTAGGATGACTCAAAAAATTTCAAAAATTATCGAGAATGACTCATTTTTTCAAACATAATTCCTAAATAATTTTTTTGTTTTTTTTATATCAAATGTTTTCATAATAGCATTTTCCATGACGACTTGAAAGGCCTCTTTTCGCAAAGAGGTAAAAAGTACTTTTTTGACTTCTAATGTTTATATTCGACCTCTAATCTTTATATCAATTTTTTTGTGAATCACTTTTAAAAAGTCATTTATTTATATCAAATTTATAAAAGGGAATGTCATGAAATTTAAGGAGGAAAAACTCGAAAATGAAATTCAATCGTAAATGGGGCATGAAATTCAAGTAAACTATAATTTTATTTAGTCAAACCAATTTTACTTATCGTAGGGGCATGTGGCATCAATTTTACAAACCGATTAGATTTGAATTCATTTTTTTTTTTTTTTTTTTGGGTCAACATTCTAAGTAGTTAGATTTTTAATTTGTTAATAAAATTTTAGTGTACTACTTAAAGGGTCACCCATAGAAAATATTAACAATCACAATCATTCTTTAAAAAAATTTAGTAAGAAAACGAAATATCTGACTTTTCTATTTTGCCATAGGAAAATGACTGGTAGCTCGAAAAGATTGGCTCGAATTTTGGCTCAACAGCCCAAAACGACGTCGTTTTGGGCCTTTTTTTTTTTTTTTTTTTTTTTTTTTTTTTTTTTTTTTTTGCCTTCTTCTTCTTTATTTCTTCCTTTTCATTCTTTCCCCTTCATTCTTTCGAACACAGAAATAGAGAGGGAAGAGCAGAGTTTGTTTGGAAATTTGTTTGATCAACACAATGTTTGATTTGATTAGATCAAACACAAAAAATCAACACAAATTTTTTTTTTTTTTTTTCTTCCCAGTTTTGTTAACCCAGTTTTTCTTCCCAGTTTTGCTAACCCAGATCATCTCTATTTTTTTTTCTTAAATTTATCAATCCCCAGTTTTGTTGAAGATGATCCGGATTTGGAGCTTTTTTCTGCAAACCCAATTTCAATCAATTTCCAAACCCATTTTTCTGCAAACCCATATTTTGACTTGAAATTGGGTTATATTGAAATTGGAGATTTTTAAAAGGATTATCTGCAGAAAAATGCAGAGAAAAAAAATGCAGTTCGGGCCATCATCTTCATCAACAAAAAAAAAAAATTTCGTTTGCAGATCCGGTTCATCTTCATCATCTTCAACATCTTCAACATCATCATCTTCATCATCTTCATCAACAACAACAAAAAAATTCCTCTGCAGATCCGAATCAACATTATCATCATCAAAATTTTTTTTTTTTTTGCAGATCCAGACTTAGAAAAAATGCTGAAATATTTTTTTTTTTTCAGATCCAGATCTGCGATCGCCGCCACCATCACCGACCATCACCGCCGATCGCCTCTTCTCTTCTCTCTCTCTCTCTCTCTCTCCCTCCTCTTCTCTTCCCTTCCCTCTCTGTCTCTGAAGATGATGAAGATGATGATGTTGAAGCAAAAATCGCCCCTGATGAAGAAGATGGGTCTGCAGAAATTGCCCCTGTTGAAGCAAAAATTTTCTTTTAACAATTTGTTTTTTTTCAAGCTTCAGATCTTTAAAAATCTTTTAAAAAAAAAAATTTCTTCAAGCTTCAGACTTTCTTCAAGCTTCAAATTTTGATAAAAAAAATTTGATGTTGATGAAAATGGATCTGCATCAGATTTTGAACAAAACTTGTGTGTACGAAAAAATGGATCTGGAGGGGAAAGAATATAAATTTGTGTTGATTTGGAGGGGAAATTATCCAGACAGAAAGAATATAAAATGGATCAACACAAACTTGTTGATTTTTAGACCAAGTCATCCAGATCCATCAACACAAAAATTTTAGACGGACGAACTAAATTAAACCCGAACTTCAAATATAAAGACCAAGTTATCTCTCTCTCTCTCTCCCCTCCGCTCCTCTTTCTTCTTTCTTCTTCATCTCATCTTCGTCTCAGTTTCAGACCAGACCAGGGAGAAGGGAAAAAAAAAAAAAAAAAAAAAACATCAAAACGACGTCGTTTTGACGTCGAGCCATTCGAGCCGCTCCAATTTCGAGCTACGAATCGGAACTGTTTGCCATATCCTATCTCCAAAATATATATATATATATATATATATTGTTCCTGGCCAAAATGATGAGAAAACTTTCATAGCAATTTCTTATCACAAATTTTGTTCCTTACTTTTCAATTTCTTATTCTTACTTAACAAATTGAAATTTCGAACAAAATTATTTTGGTTACTTTATTAATTTTAATTTATTACTACTCCGCATCACCTAATTAATAATAATTTTTACAGCCAAATTAACGTTTCTCTTTCTTATGTAATTAATTAACAGCATTAAAATTATTGTAAATATTTAGCTGCATAGGACAAAGGTAATTTGTTGGAATGACAATAAAAGGAAATGGCATGATTATTCCTTAAATACGTTTTGATTCAAAAGAAACGAAAATATGTTTTGATTATTCCTTAAATTTGTTTTGATTCAAAATTTGTTTTGATACAAGAAAATTATTATTATTACAGATAATTAAACACATTCAACATTCAACAAATTATGAATTCAACAAATATGTTTTGATTCAAATTCAACAAATTCAACATTCACAAACTACCTATACTTAAAATATGTTTTCATTCACAAATTCAACATTCAACAAATTCAACATTCAATAAATATAATTAAAATTCAACATTCACATTCAACATTCACATTCACATTCACATTCAACAAATTACCTATACTTAAAATTTTACAAATATAAACCATAACCATAATTTATTCACAAACATAAACCCTAACCCTAACCCCACATTCATGAACCCTAACTCTAATTTATTCACAAATATAAATCCTAACCCTAACCCCACATACATGAACCCTATCCCTAATTTATTCACATTTTCACAAACACAAATATATTCACAAATATAAACTCTAATGCTAATTTATTCGCAGTAAAGTAGATGATAGAAAGCATACCAACGAGAGAGACAGTACAGAGGGAGCTCGAGAGAGAGACAGAGCAGGGAGCTCGAGAGAGAGACAGAGCAGTGAGCTCGAGAGAGAGAGCTCGAGAGAAAGAGAACAGAGAGAGAGCTCGAGAGAGAACAGACAGAGAGGAGTAAGAGCGAGAGAGAGACAGCAGAGGGAGATATAAAAATCGTGAATACAAAACACGGGGCTGGGGGGTTTAAAAACATGTTTTAAAATCGTGGTTCACAACCACGATTTCATTTAACCAGAACAAAGTTCCCCAAAATCGTGGTTACAAACTGCGAGTTCAGAACAAATTTTTTTTTTGATAAACTCGTGGTTAGAAACAGCGAGTTCAGAGCAAAAACCATTTGGGGTGAACTTGTGGTTACAAACAGCGACTTCAAAACAAAATGAACTCGTGGTTCTGAAACGCGAGTTCAGAACAAAATTTTTTTGGGATGAAATTAATTAAACTCGTGCTTCGGAATTCAAAAGAAAAAAAAATTAAGTAAACTCGCGTTTTGTAACCGCGAGTTCTTAAGCAAACTCGCGTTTTGTAACAGCGAGTTCAAGATTTGGCAACTCTGGGAGAAAAGTGTTGAACTCGCGATTGTGAACCGCGAGTTAGCCTATTTTGGAAAATCTTTGAAAACTAGACTTAGTTTGGGAATTCCCTTACTATTTTAGCTTATTTAGGGAAATGGCCCGAAATACCAAGCTACACATCTCATGCTCAACTATAACCATTTTAATGTCCCAACAAAAATCCAATAACCAAAATTGAAAGAGTATAATGTGATCAAAACATCCCATATAGCTAGTATGCAACTTGATATTGTTAACCCAAGAAACCATGTTCAACAAAAGTAAATCCGACAACACTTGTCTCAAAGCAAGAACAAGAAAACCCTACAACGAAAATTACCAAAACGAGGCTGATAATAAGAATGTCAAGAAAATCAACGGTAGCGTCGAAGAGAAAGTGTGTTGTTCCTCTTCCAGGTAGCCCTTCTTGATGGTCTTGCCTTGTGGTTCAAGTGGCCCTTTCCACGGAGACCCCTGTATTTCTTCCCAGCAGAGGTGAGTCCTCGGAGCTCCCTGTGCTTGTGAACAGGGTTGCAGATCCAGTTGATCCTTGGATCATTGCGGATTGCATTGTGAGCAGGATCAACCAAAATTACCTCAAAGTATTTGTAAGTAGAATCCTGAAAGAATAAAAGTAGAGATGTTTATAAATACCGACTTCAAGACAACATTTGTATAACTAAATGGCATTTATGGATCTGAATAGGGCAACTGACACATGTTTCTTGGAAGTCAAATCAATAATCGGCCACACAATAAAGCCAAAAGATCTAGAATCATCCAATAGGGACAAGTCCATCTATAGACTACTAATAAACTACAAACTAAATTACTAACTACTCACATTGGGATGTGGGGTCTACATCCGAAGTTTCAAAAAATGGGGTACAAGAGCTCTGTAAGTTCTATAGAGATCTGATTGAATTTCACAGGTTTAATGATCCTCATCCTTGCAATAGTGATGGGATCTGCCACATTAAAATGTCATTTTTTTGCTCATTTTCTCCTCTTTCAGTTTTATTTATTCATTTATAAAAAATAAAAAAAAATAAAAAAGAAGAAAAGAAAAGAGGCCTCAGAGATCTTGGTGGTTAAAAAATCATCAGTTGAGTTGAAAAAACTCCAATCAAGAGTAGCAAATATTTATACTCGCATCACTAGCCCTTTCCTTTCTTCTTCTTCTAATCAAAGTCAAAGAGTAAATATCGACAATCTACCTTTTTTTTTTTTACAATATAAAACTAAAAATTAATTCAAATACATACATCTTAACAATAGAGACTGGGGAGAGCACATGATGATGAGTCAGAAGTAGCTTGTGATATCATCTCTTAAAAATAGAGAAATCATTGGGAATCCGTCTGATTCATTTCATCATCCATAAAACATCACGGCCTTAACAGGCAGATCTGAATCTGTCTATTCCCCACAAAAGTCCTAAAAAATATAGATAAAAACTTATGCATGAATACAACTGTGTATCTACCTTGTCACCGATAAATCTCATTCCTTTTAAGATAAGAATAATCGGAGCTAAAGGAAGACGTATATACATATAGATACATGTATACACATTATTCAATATAGCCCAACGATAGATCCCTTGATTCACTCAAATTCTTGGAATCCAATCAAGGAATTGCAATATTAGGCGTAGAATGAATCACAGGTGTAACTGTCATCGTTGCATAACACCTGTAACAGGCATTATGACACCATTATCTAACAGTGGTGATGGCAACTGCCACATTTAAAAGTCAATTTTTCGTTCATTTTCTCCCCTTTCAGCTTGTGTTTTTTATTTTTTATTTTGTCATTTATAACTGACCAAAAAAAAAAAGAAAAGAAATAAAGAAAAGAGACCTCAGAGATCTTGGTGGATAGGAATCATCAGGTGGAGTTGATAAAACTCCAATCAAGAGTAGCAAATATTTGTACTCTCATCACCGGCCTTTCCTTTTTTCTTCAATCAAAGTCAAGAGTAAATATTAACAATCTACTTTTTTTTTTTTACAACATAAAACTAGAAACTAATTAAAAAACAATCTTAAAAATAGAGATTGAGGAGAGCACATGATGATGAGTCAGAATTAGCTTGTGATATCATCTCTAAAAAATAGAGAAATCATTGGGAATCCGTCTGATTCTTTTCATCATCCAAAAATCATCATGGCCTTAACAGGCAGATCTGAATCTGCCTATTCCACACAAAAGTCTTCAAAAATAGAGATAAAATAGATAAAAAATTATGCACGAATAGAATTGTGTATGTGCCTTGTCACCGATAAATCCCATTCTTTGTAAGATAAGAATAATCGGAGCTAAAGGAAGACGTACATACATATAGATATATACACACACATAGTATTCAATATAGCCCAACGATAGATCCCTTGATTCACTCAAATTCTTGGAATCCAATCAAGGAATTGCAATATTAGGCAATGAGTGAATTTCATGGGATTAACAGCTGTCAACACCCATAACAGGCCATTACAACACCATTACCTTACAGTGGTGATGGGGTCTGCCACATTTAAAAGTCAATTTTTTGCTCTTTTTCTCCTCTTTTAACACATGTTTATTTATTTATTATTATTTTGTTTATAATTTACAAAAAAAGAAGAAAAGAAAAGAGGCCTCAGAGATCTTGGGGGATAGGAATCATCACGTGGAATTAAAAAAACTCCAATCAAGAGTAGCAAATATTTGTACTCACATCACCGGCCTTTCTTTTCTTCTTCAAACGAAAGTCGAGTAAATATTAGCAATCTATCCTTTTTTTTAACAATATAAAACTAAAAACTAATTGAAATACATTTATCTTAAAAATAGAGAGATTGGAGAGAGCACATGATGATGAGTCAGCAATAGCTTGTGATATCATCTCCTAAAAATAGAGAAATCATTGGGAATCCATCTGATTCATTTCATCATGCAAAAAACATCACGGCCTTAACGAGCACATCTGAATTTTGTTTAATAAAATAGCGAAGCATTATGAATTTATGACACATGAAATGATTAAATTTTCACAGCAACGGCTGCCGCAACCGTTACGCTATGCCCATTACACCCCGCAACCACATCAACACCACCATTCCGTTACATCAACAGCAAATGTTATCTGAAACTGTGTCTACATCCATATGGGTGTGGGGCCCACAACTTGTGAGCTAGTTGATAATTTGGTGTGAAGTTCATTTGGATTTCTCTAGCATTTTTATTTCTGGACAGTACCTTCATTTTTTTCCACTTTTTTTTTTTTTTTTGGATAAACAAAATATCTCAGTTCGCATATTATTACTTATTAGTATCTAGAATAAACTGTTTATAGAAATCTGAGCATGAAAACTTCAGGTTCTGTTAGGAACAAAAGGCATAGAGTGACATGTGAAAAGTGGACTCAAGTAATTCTTCATACAAACCTCATTGATCCAGTATGAGTTGAGAACCTTAAGACCGCCTAATTTCCGACCAGCACGTTCCTCTGCAACTGAGCGCTTGCTGCGTTGAAATTTCAGCTGAGTAACACCCTGGTTTGTGGGTTTACCATACACAATACCCTTAGGAACCGGTCTCTTCCGTCCACCTCGCCTTACACGAACACGATAGACCACATAACCCTGGACAAAATATTACTTCAGCTGCCATGCATAAGAAGACAAGCAGGTAAAATATTCAAACACCAGAAGACAGAGGCAGAAATAATTCCCACAGTCCTGCAGTGTCTTCACTACTCATTACATACAGGGTTAGACAACACGGCACCCCTCACCCCAAAGACCCCTTCCACTCTACCATGAAAACAAAAAAAATGGGGCAATGAACAGAAAGATGAAAAGAACAAAAACTTAAGACCATCTATGCATGTTTCGATGTTGTAGACAACTTGTATGAATTTGTCAAACTTGCCATCCTTTTGATCAGAACATAAATTCCAGAATGACCATTGTGATGATAACAAACACCCATTAAGATAAATTAAACTTGATAAGCATTTCATATTAAAACAAAACCAAGCATATAGAGAGACTGTTGAAATTATGTTCACTGTTCACTCAGTTTAAAATTTTAAAATCACAATCAAGCAAACCACACATAATGGCAACCACATGTAATATCTAGAGGCCAATGCACCAAATTTGATTATTAAAAGGAATGAATACACCATACTTCACATGATAAATTGTCTATCAAAAGCACCATTAAGCTTACCTACCATCCATGCATATTCATTGACTGCCAATGGAAATCTCTAAAATGCAATTCAATAATTCCCAAACATCATACATTGACTACCACTGGAAATCTTTAAAATGCAACTCAATAATTCCCAAACATCAATGCCTATCAAAATTACTAAACTAACTTAAGCTACATAATTAGCTTTTTTTTTGTTGGCCAAATCCAACATTTCATCTTAAATCAGAAAAATTACCAATCTATCACAGGCTGAATCAATGAACAAAGCAGCTACATAATTAAGAGATATATCAGAAGACATCACAAAGAGGTTGTTAAATATATATATATATATTAAATACCTGCTTGGCCTTGTAACCCAACCGGCGAGCTTTATCAGGGCGAGTAGGATGTGTGACACGCACAATGGAAGGAAGCTGGCGATATTCCCAGCACCTCACCCTCAGCAAAAACCTCATCACATCTGATTGCTTCTTCCTCCAGAGCTCCGACACGTAAGTGTAAGCCCCTATTCAGACATCATAAATTAGAACTCATCAATGTCTAGAACTGTACATCTACATGCTGTCAGTGTTGTGTATCTGATGGTTCTGAGTGCATGTCGGTGCTAGCATGTATTTGTGTGCATGTCACCACAACTAATCCTAATAATTATAACAATATAAGCCCCGTTTGGTAGCACTTATAAGTCAACTTATTTAGCTTATTGGCTTAAAAAAAAGTTGACTAACGGAGCTTCGTTGCAATTTTTAAAAATAAATTACATAACTTTTTCAGCTTATTTATCTCAAAAAAAAAAAAACCAAACAAAAAGGCGAGATTTTCTAAAGTTACAATATATATAGCTTTGTAAAAAGTTATGTAACCAGCTAACCATACAAGTTTAACTTCTTTTCAAAGAATATCAAAAGTCACACCAAATAAATTTTCAATTTATTTTAATTTTTTAAAGCTAATAATTAAAAAACTATAATTATAAAAGCTTAAGTGATACCAAACAGGGCTATAAAAGGCCTCACATGAATCAAAATGAAATTTAGAATTTACAGCTCAAATTCATACCAGCAAAAGAATAGAAAAATAGAGACGTTCAGTGTCTGATTGTCTACAATCATCTTTAAAATTGGATGTAGGCAGACACAAAAGAAGTCAAAAAATGACAAAACTTCAAGTCAATTTTCCTTAACAACGCTGTAAGAATAACCTTGAATCCCAATCTAAAAAATGAGATCATATTGAAAGAACAGGTCTTTGAACGAAAATGAAACACAAAACGAATAAATCAAATATATATATATATATATATATATATTATTCAGCTTCATGTCAAATGGAAAACAGATAAAATGAAGGATTGACTACAGATTGGGATTCATATATAAACAAACACACGTATATATATAATCAATCAATGAGTTCACTGTCTGCGTCGTGATAAGCAAGAACTAGGGTTCACAGATAATGATATTGAGAGTAAACAAAATCTAGGGTTACAGAGAAGAGATCGAGAAATGCGTAGCGTACCCATTGTTTTCGAGCTGCTTGATGCTCTCGCTCTCGCTCTCGATCTGCTGCTTCGGCCGTGATATATGTATGATGAGAATGGGGTTCCAAACTAGGGTTTTAGAGTGCACCATACCGTACCCTCGTTTGCTTAAAAGACCCAAGTGTCCCAATATTACATTGGTTTTTACTCGAATTGCCACTGTAAAGATGTGCAATAATAGCCCAATAGCTGTTCCATTATGGGCTGGTCTTGGGCTTAAAATATGGGGCCCCCAATCGGCCATTATTGGGCCATTCTATTTAAACTCAATTATTATCTTAGTACAGTCCATTTAAATTTTTAATTTTTAATTTTTAATTTCTATTGTACCTATACTATGAATTTATTATTAAAGACATTACATATTAAATATTAAAATAAAATATTATATACATCAACCTTAAATTTGTGTTTCTGTTTCTTATTTTACTAAATTATGAATTTTGTTTGTTCTAATCATATGGATTAACAGTCTAATCACACCATTAGTGTAAAATCACAATCTTTTGGTGTATTATTATGCAAGTTAAATATAATGAACTTATATGTATATATATCTGTATATATATCAAAATCCAGCTTTAATTTTGACTGATTTTGGCGGATATCCAATACAATAATGTGTATTAGATTATTAACAAAATAAGTCACTAAAATTCTAAGCTCAAAACAAAATATGATTTGAGAGTATGAGTTGTATTTTGAGTTTGTGAGTTGTGGAATTATGATTTGAGTGTAGAAAATTTGTTTGGTTATGGTTTTTGAATAGAGTGTTGAATTGAGTTTTGAATTGTATGTGGAATTGAGTTTTGAAAGTTTGATATGACATGTGAAATAAGAAAATTTTTTTGGTGATGAGTTTTCAAAATTTAATTCAACCTATAATTGATAATCAAACACACAACTCATATATCGATATCCGTATTTTTGATCAACAGTCATAACCAAACTATTTTTAAAATACTCAAATAAAAAAATGATTTTTTTTCAATTAATTGTTTTTAAGTAATTTTTTTGAATAATTTTTTTTTTCAAATAACTTCTATGTCAATTATTTTGTGTCAATTAATTTTCTGCAATTCATTTTTTAGGCCTATACAAACATTTTGTACAATACGTTTTTAATATTTTTCAAAAATTTTGTTTAAGTTAACAACTTTAGAGATTACATATTGATAAAAATTAACAAAAATCAGTGTGTTCAATATTTTTAAATACAAACCAAAACGTAAACGTTACCAAATATTATCAACATTTTTTCATTTATTAAATTTTATTAATTCAATAAAAAAATCGTTTCCTTTTGTTGGTGCATTATTGTCACCTAACTCTCACCCACCCGTGAAGGTCATATAATTGGGGGCAAGAGTGATATTTGTGTACAAAATGACCAATTCGCCCCTCTTGATTTGAATGGCAGGTTGTTATGCAAGAACAAAATGGAAAGGGTAATACTATAATTTCGCTCATCCAATAGACTCACCCCCTCCTATGCTGGGTGTCAGTTCATCACTGTGCGATAAAGGAAAAGAAAGAAGAAGCCAAAAACCTGCACACATAGTCAGTAATCAGTATACGGAAGAAATTAAAAATAAATAAGGAAAACAAAAAAAAAATAATCAATAAGAAATGAAAAGTAAATAAGAAAAAAAAAAAAAAAACCCTTCTAGACCTTCTGAACCTGAGCCTTTATATAAGTCAGTATTTCTGCATTCGTTTAACCACACCATCTTCACCATCTCATTCCAACAACTTCAGCAACTCCTTCACCCTACAATATTGACTATATTCAGTGTACATATCCGTGTAAAGGAAGAGAGAAGAGGTTAGTTTGAAACACAGTTCATATTCTTGATAGCTTCAAAGCTGAGTTGCAGGAAGGCAAAGAATCCACCATACAGGACAACCGGCCGGTCATCCGATTTCAGTCACCAGTTCACCTTCTGCGCTTAGTTTCACTATCTGTTGGTTGCCTTTTAGTAGAGACTCAGTTTGCCTATCTGTTTCTTTTTTTTTTACACCAACATCATACATTTTTCTTAACTTTTGCAGTCATCATGCCGAGAACAAAAAGAGCGAGACCCGAACGTGGCGAAACTTTTAACCCTGTACAACGTCAACCACATCAACAACATCATCGCTATCCAACTGTTGATTTTCTCACATATAATCACGAACAAGCTTATTCAAATTTTGCTAATCGACCAATTGTTACGGGGAGAAAGGTAAATCTACATTCTCAATATGATCCACTATTGCTTGACAGACTAGATACGATGGGATGGTTACCTTTAATTAATTTACTACATAAGGTATATCCCCATATTGTATATTTGTTTTACCTTCACTTGACATCTGCTGAGGGACAAGTGGAACAGTTCAGTCTGATCTTTTATGTGAAGGGGGAAGTAATCACACTCAACCCCCGCACTTTCACAAAAATTATTGGAGTTGAAACAGGAGATTTGCAATGCCATTTTCAAATTGAGGCTCAATTAGCTAACATTGCTAGTGATCTAACTGAGGTTTATACCATAATTTGTGAGAACCGATTCACCGGCACTAATTTACAAGCGATACATTTAAAATCCCACCTTCGAATTCTTCATCAAGGAATAGTCGAAAATGTCACTCCCAAAAAAGGACATTTTGATGTTGTTCCATGTTTTAATGTTTATTTGTTATATTGTTTTGAAATTAAACAAAAATTAGATTTATGCTACATATTACTGAAAGAAAATGATGGTTGCAAAACTTGGTACTCTCAGTGGCCGGTCACTACCTTTTGGAGCTTTATTAACCAAAATTTTCAAAGCGCATCATGTCAACCTTAAAGGTGAAGTAGATGTGAGAATCACTTCACCAATTTTTGAGTACACACTGACCCGAGCTGGTGGTGCTGAAAACTTACTGGGCTCTATTAATTTTCAAAATGAACCAATACCTGATGAGGAAGAGCCCAATGACAATGCCATGCCATGTCACCAAATGAACAACCCAAATACTGGACTGATTATTTAGCGTTGCAACAAGAACGACACAATTAGCACCTACGATGGGAACAACAAATGGCTAATTATGTCAATACATTGGGTACTCGGTTCGATGAATTTGCCGCCGCTCAGAACTCACTAATTCAACAATTTGGTGAGTTTCGTGTAGACTCAGGGAGACGTGATGAAGTGACAAGGAACTGCATTGATCAAATTGATCATCGAGTCACTCAGGTGTACCATCATTACTTCCCTCCACCTCCACCTCCACCACCACCACACAATGATGCTTAACTTGTTTCGATGAACGTTTAAATGATTCACACATGCTGTAGTTACATTTTGTTTTCTTATTTTGTTGCGGTTATTTTGTTTTCTCATTTTGTTGTGATTATTTTATTTTGTTATTTTGTTGTAATCTTTTGTATTGACGTAATGAATAGTAATTTTTTTTTCCTGCATTATAAAATTAACTAGTGACAATGTTATAATAATTTGTGAGTTATATTATGAAATTAAAAAAAAATTCGTACAAAAATTAATAAAAAGAAATTAAAATTAATAACAAAGCCTTCATTTCAATAAAATGAAAAAATTAAAATTAAAATTAAAAAAGTCTACGAATTAATAAAAAAATTTAAATTAATAACAAAGCCATTATTTTAATAAAATGAAAAAAACAAATTAAAAAAATAATAGGCTCAAATGAAATAAAACAAGTTAAAAATTAATAATTATACTTTTTTTTAATAAAAAAGAAATAAAAATTAATAAAAACTTATTTGGTATAATATCTGAAAATAACAAAACCATTATGTTAACATAAACAAAAAAAACAATTAATAAAAAGAAATTAAAATTAATAACAAAGCCTTCAAATTGTTTTAAAATGAGAAAAGTAAATTAATAAAAATATGTCGTCTACAAATTAATTATAAAAAATTTAAATTAATAACAAAACCATCATTTTAATAAAATGAAAAAAACAAGTTAAGAAAAAAAATTGGGCTAAAATGAAATAAAAAAAGTTAAAAATTAATAATTATACATTTTCTTTAATGAAAAGGAAAAAAATAAAATAAAAACTTGTTTGGTATAATATCTGAAAATAACAAAACATTATGTTAACATGAACAAAAAAAACAATTAATAAAAAGACATTTAAATTAATAACAAAGCCAAAATTTCAATAAAATGAAAAAAATAAAGTAATAAAAAAAGGGAAAAATTATTATAAGTCCTATTAGAGAGACTTATGCTATATATGATCCTACTAAAAAACTTATGTTCCCATAAGTCCTGTGAGAAGTTTGTTGACATATTTACCCTCAATATTAGTTATTAATATCATAAATAATAATAAAACCATATGTAGGAAATTGAATGTTATCATCGATCATATCTATATAAACGTAATGTAACGTGACACCTACATAAACGTAACGTGACACCTATACGTAACGTGACACCTACATAAACGTAACGTAACACCTATGATCTATGGCAACATTCAATTTCCTATATAGGAAATTGAATGTTACCATAGATCATATTTATATGAAACGTAACGTGACACCAACATAAACCAGCAACATTTTCACATTCAATTTAAAAAAATAAAAACTCATTAAGTTTGCGAAACGTAACGTGACACGTTACGTTACGTTTATGTAAGTGTCACGTTACGTTACGTTTATATAGGTGTCACGTTACGTTACGTTTATGTAAGTGTCACATCACGTTACGTTTATGTAGGATCTTGTGGAATACATTCCTATCTAAATAGGACTTAAGACTCTATAAGAAATTACACAGGACTTAGCCTACCATAAGTGTCTGAAAAAGGACTTATAAATAAGTCTCCCATAAAAAAATATCGTCTACAAATTAATAAAAAAATTAAAATTAATAACAAATCTATCCATGGCCAACAATTTTTTTTTAATAAAAAGTTAATGAACATCATAAACTGAATGAATATCATAAACTACAATTTTTGCATGCATCATTCAACCATCAAATTCAATAAAGTGTTTGACCCTGCATATTATACATTGCATCAACAACATATTTAAATGTCTTCATTAACGTAATAACATTTTCTGACCATGTGATGATCTTTGTGTTCCCTTTCCTTTAATTGCCATTTAGCCCAATCGTTGTCCTCATTGTTAGTTATCCTACAAAAAGAGGAAAGAAGTCATTAAATTCACAGTTACGTAAAGTGGGCGAAGTTATGTAATAAATGTGTCATAATGATTGAAACTAGTAAAATAATTATACATTTAAAACCATTAGTCACTACGATATTCACTTGCCTTGTTCACATCACAAATCTATCCATGACCAACATGATTTTGCCACATAGCAGTAACAATTGCATCCTTAAAGTTAGATTGGTACGTCAACCCATGTTGTGACATGTCAACATAGTTAGCTTGGTCTCTAACAAGCTCGTCTGCTTCTACTTCTGCTGCTATTTCATTATCAGTTTCCATGAAGAATGGGTCCATATCTGCATGCAAACGGATCCAATTGTGCAGTACACAGCATGCAATCACGAGAGGGCCTTGTCTTGTAGACTTGTAATTTGGCATGGACCGCAATATTGGGAATCGCTTCTTTAGAATACCAAATGTTCTTTCTATGACATTGCGTAACGACGAATGTCAATGGTTAAACAATTCCTTAGGTCCTGAATAATGAAGGCCATGAAACTTTTGCAAGTGATAGTGTTGGGAACGAAATGGGGCAAGAAATCCAGGCATGTTCGTGAAACCAGCATCCACTTTGTTAATCATATTATTTAATTTTGATTATTTAATTTTGATGATGTCTAAAATATTATTTGTAACAATTTAGATTTTTTTAATGTATATATTTATTTGACACAAAATATTATATTTTTAAAATATATTTGTTAAATATTAGTTAAATAAAAATATTTTTGAAAACTTTACTATTCACTTTTTGAAAAATTGAGGCTGATCACTATTCACTTTTTGACCAAATTAAAAATTCATTAATTATATTATTTTGACAAAAATGATGGGTTGGTTGTATTATTTTGACAAATTTGATATTGATGGGTTGTCTTGTGTTGACAAAATTAATATGGAGTGGTAGAATATATTTAGTTTAAAATCTCTACAACATATACAATATTTTAAAGATGGCATACATTTTCAAATCCATCATAAATATCATTTAAAGAGATTTTTTCTGTATGCAAATATTTGATTAGAACATTATATATATATTGCATATAATATAAATAGAATACATCACGTGCGCTATTAAATTTTTTACATTACATTGATTATATCATATCACACTACACTACATTGATTATATCTTATTATAATCAAACAAGAAGAAAAAGATGGAGTTATATATATATATATATATATTATAAACTAGATGGAGAAAATTATTTGTTTGTTTGAAAGTTGTGAACTTTGTATTAAATTGTCTACAAAAATGGTGGCTCCATGTTTGAAAAAAACAAAAAGAAAAAATCAGTCTTATTTTTATCTTTTTAATTCTTATCATTTGCTGACTATTCAAAATCAAGGAGTGTGCTTATGTAAGCGATAACATCAAGAGTGTACTTATGTAAGTCATGACGTCAGGAGCGTGCTTATGTAAGCCATGACGTCAGCAAGGAGCGTCCAACGGGTATATTTTTGTGTATAAATAGAAGTGTTGTGTGTGGAGAAAAAATCAAGAACTTGAAGAGAAAATTTTCTGAGAGCTCCAAATTGTATTCTGTTCTTTCACTTTCAGATCTAAGTCTAGCATTTGTTCTTACACTTTTATATCTACTCTTTGTGAGGGAAATATTGTAAAAGAGGGTGTAAATTACCCTTATTCTTATTCCTTATTTTTTAGAGAGATTTTGTAAGGGTAAGGCTTTTATTGTCGAGTGAGGCTCAATAGATAAGAGTAAGTCCTGTGCCAAATCCACAAGCTTGGTGGTGTATTTATTCAATTGATAGTAAAGAAATTCTCAAGGAGGTTCCTTGGGGAGTGGATGTAGGCCGGCGTGCCGAACCACTATAAATCGCAGTGTTTGATTTTCTCTCCCTATCTCTCTTACGTTTATATTGATAATTATTATTCTGTTTTTTTTATTATTGTGTTAATTTTAATACTGTGAAATTTTTAATAACCCAATTCACCCCCCCTCTTGGGTTGCCTATCTGGGATAACAATTGGTATCAGAGCCTAGACTCTAGTTTCTGTGACTTAACCGTCTTAGAGTAGATCATGGCAACCCCTAGTTATTCCTTATCCGAGGGACAAGCATCTAATAGGCCACCTCTATTTAGCGGCACAAATTTTAGCTATTGGAAAATTAGGATGACCATACATATTCAATCTAATGATTATGAATGTTGGAAAATTATTTGCAATGGTCCAAAAATTCCTACCAAAACTGTAGATGGACTTAAGGTACCAAAACCTGAAGATGAGTGGGATGAATCAGATACTAGAATGGCCCAAATTAATGTCAAAGCTACAAACATGTTGTACTGCGCCTTAGATGCCAACGAGTTCAATAGAATTTCCACATGTAAAACCGCAAAAGAAATTTGGAACAAGCTTATAGTGACTCATGAGGGAACCGAACAAGTTAAAGAATCTAGAGTCAGTTCGCTAGTCCATAATTATGAACTTTTTAAAATGAAACCTGATGAAACTATTCCTCAAATGTTTACTCATTTTACTGATATTATTAATGGTTTAACTTCTCTTGGCAAAACATATACTAATGCTGAAATTGTAAGAAAAGTGCTTAGGTCATTGCCAAAAAGTTGGGAGACAAAAGTCATTGCCATTACCGAAGCCAAGGATTTATCAAAGCTAAGTCTAGATGAGTTAATGGGATCTCTCTTAACTCATGAGCTCATAATGCAAGAAGGAAAGGAAGAGGAGGACAACAACAAGAAGAAAGGAATAGCCTTCAAATCCACCTCGAAACATCAAGAGGATAAGGAAGATGATTCAGATGAGGATGAGGAAATGGCATTCATCACTAGAAAGTTCCAAAGGTTTGTGAGAAAGAAACAAGGCGTACGAAATTTTTTCAGAAAAGACTTCAACAACAGGGATTTTCAAAGAGGAGAAAATCACAAAAAATCTGAAGTAACCTGCTACGAATGCAACAAACCTGGACACTACAAATCAGAATGTCCAGAACTTAAGAAAAAATTCAAGAAGGACAAGAAGAAAGCTATGATTGCAGCATGGGGAGAAGATAGTGATGAAAGCGACACAGAAACCGAAGTTTACAAAAACGAGGTTGCTAACCTATGTTTAATGACACTTGGAAATGAAAATGAGGTAAATGACGAATCCTTTACATTTGATGAATTACAATTAGCTTTTGATGAATTACATGCTGAATTTAAGAAACTTAGTTTGAAAAATAATTGTCAAAAGAAAGTAATTTCAAGTTTATCAAAAGAAAATGAATCATTGACTTCCAAGATAAATGTTTTAGAAAATGAAGCCATGAAAATGAAAAAGGAAAATGAGATTTTAACTCAAAAAGAGTCTTCAATTTCTGAAAAACATTTAGTTGTATTGCAAAAAGAAAACGAGTCTTTAAAAAATGAGCAAACTATTTTGAAAGAAAATATTGAAGACTTGAAAACTACTTTTTCAAAGTTCACTCAAAGTAGAGAGACTTTAGATAAAATTCTTAAAAATCAAAACCGTACTTTTGGTAGAGCCGAAATTGGATATAAACCTTTTTCAAAAGTAAAAACTGCCAAAAATGGCTTTGTATATGCATCTTCTAATCACTCTCATCTCACATGTCATTTTTGTGGAACAAAATGTCATATTTCACCTTCATGTCCTATTAAAAGAAATCCTTTTGCTAAAATAAAAAAGATGTGGGTTCCTAAGAATATCCCGAGAGTGTCAAATTCTAACTTTTATGGACCCAAGAAAAAATGGGTACCAATAGAGAAATCAAATTTTTGTAGGTATGTTTCAAGACAAAATCCAGTAACGATAGATGGTATCTCAACAGTGCATGTTCGAGGCACATGACTGGAAATAAAACTATGTTCGCCACACTCCAACCAAAGGATGGCGGATATGTGACTTTTGGCGACAATAGCAAGGGTAAAATCATTGGTGTAGGAAGTATTGGTAAAAATCCCTCTCCTATTATTGAAAATGTTTTATTTGTTGAAGGTTAAAACATAACTTGCTTAGTATTAGTCAATTATGTGATAAAGGTTATAGAGTTATTTTTGAGAAAACTCATTGCACTATTGAAAACACCATAGAAAATAAAACTTTATTTATAGGTTACAGACATGAGAATGTATATGTTTTGATTGCACGATTTGTCTTCTCATTTTAATATTAAATGTTTATCTGCTATAAACGATAATGGTTGGCTTTGGCATAGAAGATTAGGACATGCTCATTTTGATTTAATTTCCAAACTTTCAAAAAATGAGTTAGTCATAGGTTTACCAAAAATTGTTTTTGAAAAAGATAAACTTTGTGATGCATGTCAATTTGGAAAACAAACTAGAATTTCTTTTAAATCCAAAAATATTGTTTCAACTACTAGACCGCTTTAACTCTTGCATATTGATCTATTCGGACCATCTAGAACATTAAGTTTAGGAGGAAAATCTTATGCCCTTGTTTGTGTTGATGATTATACTAGATATACATGGGTATTATTTTTAGCACACAAAAATGAAGTTTTTTATAATTTCTCAAAACTTTGTAAAAGAATTCAAAATGAGAAAAATCTTAATATTTGTAGTATTAGAAGTGACCATGGTAGAGAATTTGAAAATGATGATTTTATTATATTTTGTGATAACTTAGGAATAGATCATAATTTCTCAGCCCCTAGGACTCCTCAACAAAACGGTGTGGTGTGAAAGAAAAAAAATAGAACTCTTGAAGAAATGGCTCGTACTATGCTTTGTGAAAATAATTTACCTAAATATTTTTGGGCGGAAGCTGTTAACACTGCATGCTATGTTATAAACCGTGCCATGATTAAACCTATTCTTAAGAAAACCCCGTATGAACTTTGGAAAGGAAGAAAACCTAATATTAGTCACTTGCGTGCTTTTGGTTGTAAATGCTTTGTATTAAATAACAATAAAGATAACTTAGGAAAATTTGATGCTAAATCGGATGAAGCTATATTTCTTGGTTATTCTATGTCTAGTAAAGCTTATAGAGTATTCAATAAAAGAACTCTACTTGTTGAAGAATCTGTGCATGTTGTTTTTGATGAATCTAACGATATTATTTCCAAGAATCTTGTAAGTAATGATATTGTAGAAAATCAACCAAGCATGGAGAGCATTTACAAAAAGGAAAATGAAGAAAATCCATTACGCGAACAAGAAGAAGAAATGACAATGGAGAAACTTCAAGAAATATATGCTCTTCCAGAAAGTGACTCAAATCTACCAAAAGAATGGAAGTATGCTCATGGCCACCCCAAAGACCTCATCATAGGTGATGCGGCGGAAGGTATAAAAACTCGTTCCTCTATTAGAAATATTTGTGGTAACTTAGCATTTGTTTCACAAATTGAACCAAAATCATTTTTAGAAGCTGAAAATGATGAAAATTGGATTTTAGCAATGCAAGAAGAATTAAATCAATTTGAAAGAAATGAAGTTTGGTTTTTAACCCCTCGACCTAAGGATCATCCCGTTATTGGTACAAAATGGGTTTTTCGAAATAAAATGGACGAATCTGGAGTTGTTACTAGAAATAAAGCTAGATTAGTAGCTCAAGGCTATAATCAAGAAGAGGGAATTGATTTTGATGAAACTTTTGCACCAGTTGCTAGACTTGAAGCTATTAGAATGTTACTTGCTTTTGCATGTTTTAAAGATTTTAAATTATATCAAATGGATGTTAAAAGTGCTTTTTTAAATAGGTACATTTTGGAGGAAGTCTATGTTGAACAACCTCCCGGTTTTGAAAATCATAAATACCCTGATCATGTTTTCAAACTTTCAAAAGCTTTATATGGCTTGAAACAAGCTCCTAGAGCATGGTATGAAAGATTGAGTAATTTTCTACTTGACAAAGGTTTTTGTAGAGGAAAAATTGATACAACACTTTTTATAAAAATAAAAAAGAAGATATGCTAATTGTTCAAATTTATGTTGATGATATCATTTTTGGTGCTACTAATGAAAATTTGTGCAAAGAGTTTGCTAAAGACATGCAGGGTGAGTTTGAAATGAGTATGATGGGGGAATTAAATTACTTCCTTGGTCTACAAATTAAACAAACTAATGATGGAATACATTTAAATCAAACGAAATATATCAAAGATTTACTCAAAAGGTTTGAAATGGAATCATCAAAGCCTGCAGCAACTCCAATGAGCACATCGATAAAAATCGACAAAGATGAGCAAGGTAAACCTGTAGATGAAAAGAAATATCGAGGTATGATTGGTTCTTTACTCTATCATACTGCAAGTAGGCCCGACATAATGTTTAGTGTTTGTATGTGTGCACGTTTTCAATCCGCACCGAAAGAGTCACACATCACCGCAGTCAAACCTATTTTCAGATATCTTATTGGCACTCAAAATTTGGGATTATGGTATCCTAAGGGAACCACCTTTGAACTTTTTGGTTACTCAGATGCCGATTTTGCGGGATGTAGACTTGACCGAAAAAGCACTAGTGGCACTTGTCATTTTCTTGGACACTCACTCACTTCTTGGTTTTGCAAAAAACAAAACTCAGTGGCTCTGTCAACTGCTGAAGCAGAATACATTGCCGCCGCTGGGTGTTGTGCACAATTGCTTTGGATGAAACAACAACTTCAAGATTTTGGACTTCACTATGATAAAATTCCTATAAAATGTGACAACACAAGTGCCATTAACCTTTCAAAAAATCTTATTCAGCACTCACGCACTAAACACATCGAAATAAGGCATCATTTTCTAAGAGATCATGTACTCAAAGGTGACATTGAACTCGAATTTGTGCCTACAAATCATCAATTACCTGACATATTTACCAAGCCTCTCAATGAAGAACAATTTTGTTTTATTAAAACAGAATTTGGTATGATGAATATTCCAAGATAATGTGTATATGAAAAAATGATTTTTTTTTGTAAATAAATAATTAAATAAAATAACTATAGTAATAATAATTATTATTATAAAAAATAATAACAATAATAATATACATATATTTATATATATAATTTTTTTTTCTCTCTCCCGTTCCGTCTCTATCTCTCACCCACTCTCTTCCTTACTCTCTCTTTTTCTCTTTCTCTTGATCTCTCGCTCTCTCCTTTTTCCTCAGCCGACTCCATATCCATGTTTACCATCGTCTACAACCATTTCCACCATCCACAAAATCATCCATCACTTTCATCACTACCATCATCCACCCAAATCCCTCACCAATCCACCGAACTCCATCACTTCTCCACCCGAAATCTACATCACCATCGTTACCGATTCATCAAGCTCCATCACCGATCCATCAAGATCCGTGACTGATCGATCAAGATCTATTGCCGATCTATACAAATTCGCCACCGATCTACCCAATCTTCTCCATTTCTTCCGATCATCAAGGTCATCACCGATCAACATGTTAAAATTCTTGTTGCACTGTGTTGTATTTTTTTACTTGTTATATGTGCTCCAAATTCTCTTGGATTTAACAATGGTTGCTTCTACCTTGTTTGAAGAATTTGTTTTTATTTTTATTTTCTCCTTTTATGCTAGTGCACTTGGTGTAGTTGTTTATGGCCAGATCTTAAGGGCTCTTGGTATTATAGATTGGTAATTTGTTTCTTCAAATTTATGTAATTTTTAGTGCATTAATTCAGGGGGAGACTCATATATTTTCATTATAAAACTATAAAAAAAAAAAAAAGGGCATGTGTAGATTCTGTGCATAATTTTAGGGGGAGTATATATACATATTTTTTTTACTCCTTGTCTGTCATACTCCTTATCTGCACCAACAAACAAATTTTTTTTGTGCAACGACAGAATTAAAAAATAATAATAATAATAATAATAACATAAATAAATAAATAAAGGAAGAAATGCTCGCATTTTATTTCAGAAAAAGAAAATATTACTCGATTACATGTAAATTTTCAGAAGGCTTCACAGATTTTTTCTTTTTCACTTCTCTCAACAATTTTTCATGAGCCTCTTTCACATGTCTCTCTCTATTTTCGATTTCTGTGAGTCTTGGCATTATCACCGTTGCATAATAATGCACTGCATTCTCCAACTGTGCATTTTTCATTTTTAGCTCTTTCTTCTCCTTACACATATTAACTAGTTGTTGTTTTACCAAGCACACCTCATCTCTCTATTGCTGATTTTCTTGTACTCTTGCTTGTAATCGTCGCGCCATATTGGAAACTGCAGTCATGGCCTGTGTACTAAGAGCCATAGTGTTATTAATAACATCGAAATCATTTCGATTGCCAATAACACTAGAACCCTCATTTACAGGCATAGCATGTGCCTGCGTCACTGGTACTCTCTCATTTGCCTGCATTACAGGCACCTCATGCAGGTCCGACTCATTGATCGATAAGGTAAGAAATGACATGATTACAAAAGAAGCTAAAACAAATTTTTCTCTCAAACACTTGATGATTTCGTATCTTTGCCTCTGATCTGTGTCACTTTTTATACACTCCATTGATCCATTACTCGATGCATATTTGCTATATCTGCTCAAATATTTTGTTTGTCAATATTTCCTGCGCTCGAGATGCTCCAAAATCCCCACAATGATTCCGACAAGACAGACGGCCCATTATTTTATTTTTGGCCGCTCAGATTATTGTATCAAATGTGTTTGTTTCTTATCTTTATCTTTATTTTGATGATGTCAAAGGGGGAGAAAAAATATGATTGCTTTTGAAAATTATATGTTGCAGGGTTATCAAATATTTTGTCAATTTTATTTTGTGTCCAATCCATACAAATATTGCCATCATCAAAAAGGGGGAGATTGTTAATCATATTATTTAATTTTGATTATTTAATTTTGATGATGTCTAAAATATTATTTGTAACAATTTAGATTTTTTTAATGTATATATTTATTTGACACAAAATATTATATTTTTAAAATATATTTGTTAAATATTAGTTAAATAAAAATATTTTTGAAAACTTTACTATTCACTTTTTGAAAAATTGAGGCTGATCACTATTCACTTTTTGACCAAATTAAAAATTCATTAATTATATTATTTTGACAAAAATGATGGGTTGGTTGTATTATTTTGACAAATTTGATATTGATGGGTTGTCTTGTGTTGACAAAATTAATATGGAGTGGTAGAATATATTTAGTTTAAAATCTCTACAACATATACAATATTTTAAAGATGGCATACATTTTCAAATCCATCATAAATATCATTTAAAGAGATTTTTTCTGTATGCAAATATTTGATTAGAACATTATATATATATTGCATATAATATAAATAGAATACATCACGTGCGCTATTAAATTTTTTACATTACATTGATTATATCATATCACACTACACTACATTGATTATATCTTATTATAATCAAACAAGAAGAAAAAGATGGAGTTATATATATATATATATTATAAACTAGATGGAGAAAATTATTTGTTTGTTTGAAAGTTGTGAACTTTGTATTAAATTGTCTACAAAAATGGTAGCTCCATGTTTGAAAAAAACAAAAAGAAAAAATCAGTCTTATTTTTATCTTTTTAATTCTTATCATTTGCTGACTATTCAAAATCAAGGAGTGTGCTTATGTAAGCGATAACATCAAGAGTGTGCTTATGTAAGTCATGACGTCAGGAGCGTGCTTATGTAAGCCATGACGTCAGCAAGGAGCGTCCAACGGGTATATTTTTGTGTATAAATAGAAGTGTTGTGTGTGGAGAAAAAATCAAGAACTTGAAGAGAAAATTTTCTGAGAGCTCCAAATTGTATTCTGTTCTTTCACTTTCAGATCTAAGTCTAGCATTTGTTCTTACACTTTTATATCTACTCTTTGTGAGAGAAATATTGTGAAAGAGGGTGTAAATTACCCTTATTCTTATTCCTTATTTTTTAGAGAGATTTTGTAAGGGTAAGGCTTTTATTGTTGAGTGAGGCTCAATAGATAAGAGTAAGTCCTGTGCCAAATCCACAAGCTTGGTGGTGTATTTATTCAATTGATAGTAAAGAAATTCTCAAGGAGGTTCCTTGGGGAGTGGACGTAGGCCGGCGTGCCGAACCACTATAAATCGCAGTGTTTGATTTTCTCTCCCTATCTCTCTTACGTTTATATTGATAATTATTATTCTGTTTTTTTTATTATTGTGTTAATTTTAATACTGTGAAATTTTTAGTAACACAATTCACCCCCCCTCTTGGGTTGCCTATCTGGGATAACACACTTAATAATACTTGCCTACATATAAATAATGAATGCACTGTTCTGTCAAACAGATGTACAAAAAAATAATTCCGAAAAGTGTACCACATGTTATTTCGTGACACTCACCATTAGATGGGTGTGGGAACTATAGATCAGCTCTTGTAATAGAGTCAACTAAAATAGCGTTGTCGTGAGCGCTACCTTCCCATCCAGAATTAATAAATGTGAACAACATGTCGAAGTCGCAAGCTGCGAGTACATTTTGCGATACCGTAGATTTGCGACCGCGGAATGTATTTGTCTTGAAGCAGGGACCCATGCATCCACCAATGTGCCATCGATAGCATCGACACAATCCTAATTGAAAGATATTTGTTTGACATTAAAAGTGAAACAAACTTGGATATTACTTTTATAACAGCAGAAAAAAAAATATCGTCCCTTATTGTTATTTAAAACTTACAGGACAATCATTAAATTCATACCTTAAGCCAGGGAAAAAACCTCCTGTCATTTAAAATTTTTGCCGGTATCTCGTCTTGGTTACATGGTTTGATAACCGTTGATGCAAGCTTACACAATGCCCGCATAACAATTTTGATGTGCCGACAAATTGTTTCCATGGAGTGTTGAAATCTATTTGCCAGTAGTCGATGGAGATCATTTTGTGCAAAAGTGTATAAAAAAATTCCAAGCGATTCCTCAACACTGATATGCATATGTTCAGTATTGATAAAGCCATTTTGGAGTAAAGTGTCTTTCAATAAAATGAATGTTTGTGCATCCATTCGCATAATGTCCATCATTGTTTTTGGATGGCCATTTAATAAGCTGAAGATGTAATCATCACCTTTGAATGGACAAGTTCGCTGCGGTCGGTGACTACTTGATGTGTTGATATGGTCATGCATGAAAACAATCATAAAAAAATCCATAAAATCTTCAATAACCTCATCCCCCTCTGATGAGAGCTCCATTGCATTGTTTTTTGTGTCGGATGACATATTGTTTCGTCTACATCATAGTAAAAGCATAATTATAAAATAATTTTTGACAATATGCTAACGCTTACCATTATTGGTGAAACTGAATTAAAAAGTGGCAGTTTGAATAGTCGGCCTTAGTCATTTACCAGCATCCACTAAAATATATACGAGAAGAAAATTTGTTTAATATGTAGTCATCTTGTAATAACACAACATATTGATGTAAAACATAAACTACTTAAAAGTTCAATAAAATTAAACATACGAAGATGGAAAAGAAAGAGCATCTCATGGGATGGGAAAAAAATGATAAAAAACAAATCAGGAATCATCAAATCATCTTGCAGAACGACAAGGAGATTCGCTAACACAATCAAAGCACAACTTCTCACTTCACTGCAAAGCGAGGATCATAGCTAGGTGCATATGGGTAGGACTACGCATAAAAAACCTTCGACATTCCTTGTCTTTAAACAGTGTCAGTGTCCTAATGTACTCCACCGGTGGTATGACCCCAAGCTCTAGCAATGCATCTTGACATGTATCAAGGGAATACTCATCACCACCTGCACTTACAGCCTCTGTCTCATTTGATTGTGCACGTGAATGTTCTATTTTTGCCTGTATGTAGGATGTGAAAGCTGCGCACACATCATCAAACCCACTTAACCGTGACTTTTTCGAACGACCACTGTCAGTCTGGCTGCTTATAGGGCCCCTCTTGTGACTTTTTCCCTTCGCTGGATCCATGTACTCATCGCCGAATAAGTCAACAAGAATGGCTTCAGCAGCATTACTCCCACCAACTTCAGGGTTCCAAAATTTATTTAGCATTTCATCTTCTTCATCTGAGTCAAGGGCTCCTTGTGTGGATGCACGAGACAAGGCTCTTGTGGTACAACAATTTTCAATAATTTCCGCAATTTCTTGGAAATACTCAAATCCTTTTGTCCTAAACTTCTTTACATTTCTGGTAGCCTACAACAATTGAAAATATTGAATTAAGCATACTGTATGTGTGATGAAATGTTAAAAAAAATAAAAATTGGAAATGGTACAGGTTAGTGAAAAACCTTATCCCAAAATTCATCGAGTGCAACAACAGTGCCTACAATGGGATCCCATCCCAGACCAGTCTGTGCCTGCAGTCGCTTAAACGTCTGGTAATCAGCTTTCAATCACTGATATTTTTGTCGCACTTGCTTTGCTGTATACCAAAATCCATACAGATTGTGCAAGTGATTTGCAAAATGATTCCAATGCCTAATTGTCCACACAGTAGTACGGCCCGTTGTTTGATTTTTTTTAACCTCTTCTCTTAACATGTTTATTAATTTCATTTTAATTCTGGGAGTCCACATTTTTGTATCCTGATTGTCATCGGAATTGTTTCCATCCATCTATAAACATACAGTTTATATTTAGACTACTCTGGAGTGGATATAAAAGAATAATAGAGCAAACTACTCTGGAGTGGATATAAAAAAATAACAGAGCAAAAACCAATTACAATTATTTATGTAGGAACCAAAATTAATATTTATTTGAACTTGCACTACTACAAAAACAATTAAAGATCACACTTTAACAAATAAAAACATCTCACTTTTATTGAAAGTGTGATAAAAAAATATTAAATTGATATTTTAATCACACTTAATTTAATTAAGTGTGATAATATTTATTTTTTTATCTCACTTTTTAATTAAGTGTGATTATATATATATTTTTTTAATCACACTTTTTAATTAACACGTGATTATAACTTTTAACCCTTTTTTGTTTGCGCCCTTTGGCATACAACAGCAACCCACCCCACAAAAAAACAAATCAATTTCATCTTTTGTGATTCCGAGCCTCTCTCTCTCAAACAAATCATTTTCATCTTTTCAGATTCCAAACCTCTCTCTGTCTCTCTCTCTATCCCTCTCTCCCACTCTTCAAACCCTAACCTTAGTCTTCTACATATCCTTCGATTGGCCGGCACTGTCTCCATTCTTCGACCGACGAAGAGTGATGAGCGGCGGCACTGGCGGCGAATGAGTTCAGTCTTAAATCCAAGTCTACAATCGATGTTGAGTTCGCTAGTAGAAGATTGAATGTTGATGGCAAAGTCATCAAAGCTCGGATTTCAGACACTGTTGCTGGCCAAGAAAGGTAATTTTTAGTTTTAATTCTTGATCTGGGTTGGTTTGATAAGGATTTAATTAGTACGAAGAGATCTGAAGTGTAAGGAATATAAAAAAGTCGCACTTTTTATTGGGGTTTTTCTCGGAAAATGCCTTTCAAAGTATTTTCTCGGGAAAATCAACAGGTCTCTGCTGCTATCCATCTATTTTCTAACAAGAAGATTAATCTTTTTTAGTATTTTCTTGGTGTTTGTTCTCTCTCGTCCTTACAAGAACAACTTGAGTTTTGAGGGAAAGATAGAGAGAGAGAAAATGATGCCATCGTCATCTTCATCGTCTTCTTCTTCTTCGGCAACTGTTTGAGTTGAAAAGGCGACGACCAACCTTTTAATCGGTCTCGATTAGACTATGAAGATGGATATTTGTGATTCCATCAATTCCAACCATTGGTACTTCACTCAAAAACTCTCTTAATCTTAACCTTTTTTAGTTGACTTTTTGTTTTCTGGTTTTTGTTATGCTTTTTATGCTTTGGAGTTCAATTTTAGATGGTTGGTTTTGAATTTGTTGGAGATGAAGAAACGAAAGGTTCTGAATTTTTTTAGTCAGAGTTCCTCTCCTTCGTTTCCTTTGTTTGGTGGCCGAGAAAACCAAGGAAAACAAAAGAAAATTTTAAATCTGGATTCTAGTATGTTATTGCTGTTTCATGAAATGAAATAGCTTTTTTTGCCCCTCTATTTTAGGAGCATACATGCTTTGAAAATTTTTTAAAAATCGTAATTAGGGACTCTGTAATATTTTTGGGTGGGTTTTCTATCTTGATTATGAAACAATCGGGTCTTAAATCTTGAAATATATTTTTCTTATTCGAGTGGTTGAATCCTAGGAATTGTTTTTTTTTTTTTAATTGTTGATCATGTCAAATACAAAGGGGCAGGGGTTAAATTCTACTATGGTTTGTGATGTTATTACTGAATTTCAGTTAGTTTCATCCATTTATGGAAGTAGATTTGATAAAATTTGTGTTGGTTTGTTAAATTGATTAGGGAAGCAAAAGATGTTGTCAAAGCTCTGAAGAAAAGGTTGCAGCATAAGAACCCTAAAGTTCACCTACTTGTCTTGATGGTACTTTTTTTATCGGTTTAATTTTTTTTTCCATTCTATTTGGTACATTCTCTTTTTTTTTTTCTTCTTCTTTTAAGTCCGGATTAGGATCTATGAAGCACAGACACTTCTTAAAGGGAGTCTTATCTGCATTGTACCCATATGTATTCAATATTTCATGTTAATTTTGAAAAGTAAATACTTTTGGACATTCTAGATCATGTATCCAAATTATTATGAATTGAAATTGTAATAATTTTTTTACGTATTATTAAAGTACAACAACGGTTAGAATAAATACAAGAATAGTTTTTTAATATTTTTTTTTATTTACCCATATGTAATATGCAGGTTTTCTTTATATTGTGGGCGAGATGGTATTTCTCAGTCTAGCATACATTTTGGTTAATTGTTTTTCGTGCTACTTGACATATTTTGATCCAAATTACTATTATATTGTGTAGTTCTTTTTTGATTGGCAACAAAATAAATTTTATTAGGAAACTGCTATGTTTTTAATGTTTTTTACTTAGTGAAAATGGTCTTTTTGACTGGCCAATTCAAATTATTCTTTCTTATCTAATTTTTAAAATTTATTTTTGCTAAGCTATTTAAGTAACCACAATTGCAGATTGACTAGGAGATTCTTCTAGAAGTTGTTGAGATGGGATTTGACAGGCATGCCCTTGTTGATTCTCTATGCAACCGAATACAAAATGAGGTATCCATTTGTGATTTTTAAATCTGTATTTCCCTACTTTTTAGAGGCAGTGGACATTGCTTGGTGCGACCGTAAAACTCTAGGCTAAGAAAACATGGGTTTTGAGTTTGTAGACAGCTGCTTCATGCAAATGAAGCTCAGTCTGTACACACCCATTCTCCTACAACCCAGAATTAACAGGACAAACATTGGGTTATGGCCTATCTTTATAATTTTAAAAATAAACATATCATTTTTTTACCATGTTTCAGTGTATTGTTGCATACTATTTGCTATTAGACAACTTATTCCTTATGAATATGATATTAGTTGATACAATGAATAATTTGCTGAAAGAAAATTGTGTTTCAATTCACTTCTATTGGTTTGAGTTGTAGGATAGTTGTTGATATCATATGATTATCAAAGTATCTTGTGTTGCAACATACTAATTCTTCTATTGATCAGGTTGGTGGTGTTGATTTTGTTTCTGGCTGTTTTGTCAATATTATCCCATACTCGTGTACCATGGTTCCTTAAACTTATGATAAGCCTATCATCACAGGTATGCATATTCTGTAGTCAACATATATATATATCTCTCTCTCTCTCAGTGTGTGTGCACGTGCAAGATCACTAATTGATTTACTTCGATTAATGAACTCTATCAATTGGTAGCAGTTGCATTCTACTTAGTTGGGTTTGTTTTTCTGCTAATCTTTCTAGATCTTTACATCCATATTGTTATGCTTACATATCATACCAACTTATTTGCATACTATCATGGTGGAACTCTTTTTTTGGCTTAATAATTTTCTTCCAATTTTTATTTTTTTACATCTGTATGTGTAGACGCGCCCGTGGGCTTCACTCTACAGTTCGGACTCCCTTTTTGTGTGTTGCGGTTCGTAGTCTGAACCAAAGAGTCCACCTCTGGCAAATCGTTTTGAGAAAAACAGATTTTTGAAAAAGTAGTGCCAAACATGGACTGCTTTGCCAGATTACAGAGTCGCCACCTAAATATTTTTAAAATGGGGAATTTAGGAAACCCTGACTCGGCGCCGAAGGCCACATGTCCGTCATCACCAAAGTGACTTGGCTCGGGAGCTTGGGTACGATCGGGGAAGGTCAGCTATGAGCACCCCCTTTCGCCCGGTCCGAAGACCGGTCTCTACTAACCATGATATCCGTTTTTGAAAACTTTACATGCTCTTATCCCAATTATTAACCTAGAATTACTATGTTATGCGCACAGCAAACAAGTATAGACTGGATTGCCTAATTTGGAAATAAACACTGCATATCCGTTTTGTCTCGAAAAACGTGTTGGTTTTCGCTACTCGAAAGTAGGCTAAAATACGGATTTCAATGAGTTGTTCCAACTCACGCAATCCAACCTCCACCCACAGGCATTCAAACAGTTATATCACATAAGCACTTAGCCTCATGGTAGTCATGCTATTATGGCAACATTCATACGCATGCGATATGCTAAAGCATAAAAGCTCACCTAGTACTCCAAGCCGAAACAGAAGCTTATTAGAAATCCATGCATGGACCTAAGCATACTGAAATGTCTAATGCAACACATGCAAAGATGTAATCTAGGCAGGCTCGGCTATCCTAAGCATGGCATGTGAAATGCTACAACTATCACGTATTCAATTTGGGATTGAAAGTACGATGCAGTTTGTATGATGTACCGAGCCCGATGTATGCAAACAAATGCATGGATGCACACATGCATTGTATAAGGTATGCTGAAATAGACGTGCCCTAATCTACCATCGTAAGCAGGTAAATAAAAGGGGATAGAAAGAAATGGGGATTGGAAGACATACACCCACTCACCCACACTTATTACAAATTCGCCCTCACTCGGAGGGACCAAAATAATAATACAAATAATTAACTACGCAAGCTAATTAATTATTACAAATTCACTAAATTAATTAGACAAATAATTAATCTAATTAAAACAGTAAATGCCTCGGGAGGAGGGCCCAAATGCGTCGCGCGCCCGGGATTCGCTCAGAATCGCACTGTCATGCAAGTGTGCCTCTGTTTTCCCTGCTATCTTCCTCTGAAAATTGCCAAAGTCCCAGGAGTGCCTCTCAGGGCACTGGGGAGTACCACCGGTTAGGGTACAACACCACCGGCTGAAGGATATGGCCACCGGCACTGAGTGAAGCTATCGGCTGCCAATTCACTGCCGGTCGGCACTAAACAGTGCCGGTCGGCACAAAATGCCTGCAAAACCTGTAACTCACAGCAGCAGAGGGCAACAAAATGCATGGCAATGTGATTCAAAGCATGTATGCACCAAACACAATCCTTATCATATTTTTGACTCAAAGGGGGATGTGCCTCGGTTCTCGGACCACCAATCACGCATTTCCATGCATGATGGCCCAAAGAACCGAGAGTGCAATTTTAATTTCAAATGCATGCAATGCAATCAAGCAAACAAGGGTGCCAAACCTCTATCATACTTCACTTCAAGAGGCCTAACATGCATGCGAATGTGATGCAACCTTAAGCATGTTATCTATCATGCAAAGTGAACAACGTGATGCACTTATGCAAGGCATACAAGCAAACATGCAAACCAATGGGGGATGGACTTATACATGAATTAGGCAACTCTAAAAGGCCCAAAAATCAGTAGCCAAAATGCCTAGAATTGGGGACTAAACACACACACACAAATGCACATGTTGAGGTACCAAACCCAAGGCATAAATAAGCAACATTCAAGCACACTTAAAGAGACCAAACATGGGCTAAAAGCATGCATGGAAAGCTCTGAAATTCATGTCAAACATGATGCCAAATCATACAATAAAGCATGCCAAATAAAGCATGCAAATGGTCTAGGCTTAATACAAGTCAATGGGGCATTGAACCACACCTATGCAAGGCAATTATGGCATGCATTAATCAACCCAAAACAGACTTTTAGCATGTCAAATTAGGCCCAAAGGACCACTTAGATGGCATCTAAGAGGCATGAAATCTAGGGCATGCAACAAGGCCTAAACATGGGGCATGCAACACAAGCTTAAGAAGTCACAAAGAAGCATGCAATGTAAACATACAAGCACCTCTAGGGGACTGAAATAGCACATGAAATGGTTCCAAACCATCAAAAACTATGCAAGTAAAGCATGCTACACATTCATGCTCTTAAGGCCAACAAGCCAAATGCAAAGGGGCTATATTAAACATGCTAAGATTGACCAAAATACTTATGGACAGACCTAAAACATGGTAATATGAGCACATATTCTTCACAAACACAAGCCTAAAACATGCTAGAAATGAAGGCATACAACCTAGGCATGTTAAGGCATCAAGAGGCATTACAAGGCAACTATACTAAGCATGCATAGGAGACCAAAACCAACTTGAAGGCATGTTATATCATGGCAATATAAGCATGGAAAACAACCAAGACATGCTCAACACACACTCAAACATGGTGCTCCTTTGGAAGCCAAAACTTGCCCTTTTCAAGGACATCAAGGAGAGGGGGTGGCCCTCCCTTTCTAGGACTTTAAGGCACCATCTCCACCACTGAAATCCCTCAAGATTTCAGTGGTGGAAAGGTCCAAGCACACAAGTCCCGGATCTCTCCAAAATAGCACAAAAATGAGCCCTTTTCAAGGCCTAAAGGGGGTCAAACTCCCCCAGACCACAAAACACTCTTAATAAACAATAAAGAGGGTTAAAAATCAGAACTCTTTTGTGTTATAGACCAAGCACAAAAACTGTTTTAAACTAGGCAAAAGTGGAGTGCAAAAATGGGGTAAATAAAGTAAGTTTCTTACCCTTGATGATCAACTTCACAAAGGTTGAAGTTGTTGGTTCCTTGAGCTCCAAACCAGCCAAGAACACCAAGAACAAGCCCTTAGCACTTCAATTACAAGAGGAAGGTGAAACACTAGGTGTTGATGTGCAATAGTAAGGCACAAACACCTAGTGTACAAAACAAGAAAGAAAGAGAGAGATAGGATAGATACACAAAATCTAACCTAAAACCAGAGCTTCTCCCTCTCCTAAAATGTCTAACTCCCCAAATCTTCTAACCCTTGAGCCAAGAGAAGAGCCTTCTCTTGTATAGGCATGAAAACTTACAAGTTAAGCAAGCCTAAAGGCTCATCCCTCCATACACGTGTATGGAGGGGAGCAAAAAGTGATACAGCTGTCTAAAAATATCTGATAAAGCAGCTGCACAACAGTCGGCAGGGCAAAATGGTCATTTTGCCAAAAAGAGTGCCGACCGGCACAATATAGTGCCGGTGGCCACACCAGCCAGCCGGTGGCCTCTAGCCACAGCCGGTGGTATGTGGGGATGCCTCACAAAGCATTCCCTGCCTTCCCAAGGCAAAACACAAGTGTTTGGTGCAAAACCAAACACCAAACGGTCGAGTTCGGAAGTCCTGAGGCAAGGCGCGCGAGCCGAGAACTCCGGGAACTCCAAACGAACACAAACATGGATAATCACCGAGCGTTCCAACGGTGACGTCCAAGTCTTGAGGACGGTCAAAAATGGGGTGTCTACAGTATGTAAAAAGTTTGCATGTATGAATTCCTTCTGAATGCATATCAAGCATCTTTGTTTTAATTGTTTGTGTAATTTCAGTGTAGTGATAAGCTTGGTCTAAGCTTAGAGCTGGGTTTCTTTGCTGCTGGAGTGATGATATCAACAACTGATCTTGCTAGCATACACTTGAACAAGTAAGGCACTTTCTTTGCTTATTTGTCATTAACTATGTACAGATGTGTGACTTTTTTAGTGATATATTATACTTTCTGGTTTGAATAAATATCTGACTATTTTTTTCTTCCAAAACATATACATATAGTATGTAAAAAATGTTCATAGCCTATATTAGTCTGCATTCAAGGGTGGTGGGAAGAATGGACTAGCTATGTATCAAACCCAACCTTTGGCATTGTTTGCATGAAGTGGCAGCCCTTATATTATAATCTGCAGTCCAAGCATTTACCATTCCACAAAGCAATTTTCCATATATGTGGTATCTACGTATGTGTATACAAATAGTGTAAAAGCATACATACCTGTATACAAGCAGTATAAAAGCATACATGAATGAAATGGTAGGTTTATCCCAGAACTTCCGGGATTCATGTCAAATTGAATATAGATTGAGTTATGATCACTGTAGCACATATACAAAGAATGAGCATGAGATACATATATTACTCAGCAATGTGGTACGATAGGGGTTGGCATAGAATGCTCAGTTAGAAGATAGAATGTGATAGATTTAATTAATAATTATAGGTCATCCTTCTCTTTACGAAATGGAACATACTTTCACTCTTGGCAGCATGTCTGGTTGAATTGATATGATTTGTTAATTGAGATTAGGAGATTGCTGGTGTTAGTGTTTCGTACTATGAAGCTTTTCGGGTAGTTCAAGAGGTGAGAATTAGCTATTTCTTGAGGACAACAAGTAGAGCTGATGTTATTCTGCTTTTCTTGGTTGAACTATTGGCAGTTTTATGTGTTTGGGTTGTTCAGTTTTCTGTTAAAATTATTAGAGCAACTGATGACTGTAGTGCAGTTTCCTTGAGTTGGTGTCATCTCTCTCTCTCTCTCTCTCTAAATGTTATTTCTCATTTCTTATGTAGATCTATGTCAATATGTATATGCATTGGAAGAATATGTTCCTCTGTATCCCCTGAATGAAATTTTGTTGTTTACACAGGTTGAATCCACTCGTAATTTCTTTGCTGCTCTTTTTCTTGCTAGCATTGGGATGCTGATACGTGTTCACTTCCTCTGGAACCATGTGGATACCTTACTAGCATCAATTTTATTAGTGATCATTGTGAAAACAATTTGTTGTTACCATAGTTGTCAAGGGGTTCGGCTACAACTACAAGACTTCACTTCTTGTAAAATATTATTTAGCAACTATGTTTCTTTATTTTATTTTTTTTGGAATTTAATTCCCATATATTTTCATTTCTGATGTACCTTGGTTTCTTTGACTTGTGCAGGTTGGAATGTCTTTGGCACAGATTGGGGAATTTGCTTTTGTTCTTCTCAGTCGTGCTTCTAATCTTCATCTAGTTGAGGTGAGTGCTATAATTGCAGTTTCTCCTGATAATGTTTTCTATCCTGCTTATGCATAACCAAAAAAAGGATATGGAATTCCCATATTTTCCCTTACGGTCTGAGATCATGTTTGAGAAGTTGTATGGCTTCCCATCCAGCAAAGAAAAGGTGGTAAATATATCTTCGATATTGTTACTAAGTTTATGAAAGTCTCAAGTCTAGGAGCTTTTATTGATCTGGAACTCTACTTTTCCAGGGGAAACTTTACTTGTTTCTTCTTGGGACAACAACTCTTAGTCTGGTATGGAAATTCATTTTGGTTATTCTTTAAGTGGTGCATGTATAATTCCTTTGTTTACATGTTATGCTTATTTTGACAGGCATTACTTGAGAAGAATCCATCCATTGCTCAAGCCACTGATGGTATGGCATGTAATTTTTTGTAGGTCATTCTGAAACTTGAGTGTTAGGCATTACTTTCTTTGAAATTCTTTGTATCAAGTAATATAATGATGTTTGTGTCTTTTCCTTTTGCTTTGAGCAAAAATGTTATGAAAGTATATTCTTTAAAATTTTCTTGAAGACTCTATTTATCATGAATAAAGTGTTAGGCAGTACTCTCTATGATATATAAGATTGTCAATATGGGAATTTTGAACCCCTCCAATTTATACTTTGGGATTATATTTCTATGTGACTTTGTATATGATGGTATGTAGAACATTTTTTACAAATGTGCAATTAACAGTATGTGTATGCCTAAGGAGTTGAGTTGTTTTTTTTCTTTCTAAGATAACTTTGGCCAACCTCCCAAGGGTTCAGAAGTTTCTAGGAGCTCAAATGGAGAAGATGATGCAAATGGTCACAGATATCTGAAATGCACTCAAGGTATTTGCATAATCAACATTCAATTGCATTTCTTTTGTAGAACATTAAATATTTGAGATGGATAGAGCCTCTTAAATTAAGTTGTTGGTTATAGTAACATTTATGTTGAACTTGCAATTTCTATGGGTAAAGTGACATTTTGTTTTTACATACTTCATGTCATGGTAGAGGTATTTAATGTTAAGACATTTGAAGGGGTGTGATTAGTCGGACTTTATCTTTTGTAAGACTAGAACAATCTCTACAAATAGTTAGTTTATTCATATACTTCTAGTGGTTTCTGAATTAATTTGTGTTTTTATTTTTCAGGTTAGAAATTTCTTGGAGAGATGCAAAATATGGTCAAAGAATTCAAGAACTTCGTTTTTCAAGTTTTTTTCATTTTTTAATATATGTAAGCACAATTTTAAATTTTTTATTTAATTCCTTTGTATATACTTTTGAACATATTTAACTTTCATTTATGAAATATATGACATTATTCCATTCAATATGTGGTTATGATTCAAAATATAGTGTATGGTGTGTATTACATTCTTGAAATACGCGTACAAAAATAATATTGATTACTCTTCAAATATGTTGAATCCTTTTAGTAATTAATCACACTTAAAAGATATGATCTAAAGTTTATTATCACAGGTTGTATTAGTTTTTAATCACACTTAAAAGATGTGATCTAAATGTATTTAATCACACTTAAAAGATGTGATCTAAATGTTTTTAATCACAGGTTTTATTAGTTTTTAATCACACTTAAAAGATGTGATCTAAATGTTATTAATCACACTGCCAAAGATCACACTTTGATAAAACTTAAAAAGTGTGATTAAATAACATAGATCACACAAAAAAGTGTGATCTTTATCTGTTTTTGTAGTAGTGTTGGTAAATAATGTTAGGAAAAACAGATGGTTTGAAGGGCAACACAGATAAAAAAATAAAACCACATAACATTAATATTTACTTCAACTTGTTAAATAATGTTAGGAGAAGCAGATGATTTGAAGGGCAACATAGAGAGAAAATAAAAACACATAACATCAATGTTTATTTGAACTGTAAGAAAGACAGATGATTTGAAGGCCAAAACAGAGACAAAATAAAAATCACATAACATTGCTTGTAAAAAGTTTGTGAAACAAGTTTACACAGTAAAAAAATAACCACAAATAAGCAGAAGAAAAAGGCCACAAGAAGAAATAAGCAGAAGAGCAGAAGAAGAGAAGAAGAAATAAGTAGAAGAAGAAGAATAGCAGAAGAAGAGTTGAAGAGAAGGATGAGCAGGGAGGTCGACCGGTCGGTCGACCAGCCGGATGACCCGGGGGACGACCGGCTCAGCTTCAACCGTTCAAAGAGTTCAGACAGATTAGAAACTATCTCTATACTTGTTTGAACTTCTCAGAAATCATTTCAGAACTCATTTGCACATAACAGATGATTGAAGGATATACTTACCAGATTAGTGGGAGTTGAATAGTTATCACCGGTGATGGAGTGGGTATAATGATTGAATGTGCAACTCTTTGGTAGTCGTCTGATTCGACAATAGGTTTGATAAATTTGACCTGAGACAAAAAAAAATTGGGAATAAAATTAGGGATGATTTTTTCAAATCAGTGACCTGTAAGAAAATATGTAAAATAAATTTGTGATTTATTTGACCTCGGTGTCGTCGTTGTTTGATTGCCCGTAGAATGAATCTTCCACAACGCACAAATTGTAACTCACTTGATTTGTGGGAGATGGTATGAGTAGGGAGCGGGTTCACAGGATTCATGATTTATAAAATGGTCTAAGTTCTCTATGAACACTACCCGTGACGAATCTTCAGTCCTGATCTTTGAAACAGAGAAAGATGAGTAGATCAGTTCACGTAAACCTTTTCAGAGACGATGAACATGGAAGCTTTTCAGAAAGGAAGAGGAAGAAGGCTGAAGACGTTGAAAATGGAGAAATCAATCACAAAGCTGCCAAACAGGTTTTCCAATTGTAGTTTGAATTATATGGTGGGATTCTATTTTGAAAGTGGTATCCAAACGTGAAGCCGGAGTGATAGGGTAGAAATGTAATTTCAAAACACATCTAAACAGAGCCAAAGAAAAGTTTTTCAAAACTAATTTGAATTTTTTAATTTATTTTATTTGGGTGTACTTCAAAATGGTAATTTGGTGAGGGGAAAAAAAAGTGTAATGAGAATAAATTATAATCCTAAATAATTTAATAGGATATACTAAAAAATTAGACTTAGCTTTTGTTTGGGAAGTGGGTTTGGGGCTATTTTAGCCACAAAAAACAAAATAGGTTTTTTAGTCCAATAAAAAAAAACATTACATACAACCTATAATTATTACATTCTTTCTCTCACAAAAAAGTTAAAAAAGCCAAAAGCCCTTTCCAAACTAGACTTTTTAACCCCATGCTAAAATAGCCAAAAAAAAGTCAAAAAACTAAAAAATCAACCCACTTTCCAAACCAAGCCTTACTTAAATATTCTTTTTTGGGTATAAATAGAATTCCCCCCATTACTGTCTCAAAACGATTGAACAATGTGATCAAAAGCTGATCACGGCCTTGGTGTTGTGTTGGTGCTTACTAGAAAATTTGGCCCACTCTTGCATAACAATGCCTGTGCAGTAACATTCATAAGTTAATTTATTTAGTTGATGTGATTGTCATTTTAGATTATGATCCTATTTGACATTATTTATAAGTAGTATACTTACAAAGATTATGTTACAGACTTTGAAATTCTGAAACACTTGGAACACTTAGGATTTTTGAGAGGAGTTGGAAATTTTTACAAGGTGGAGTGAAGGGAAATTTTTCATTGCTTCTTCCGTTGGCATGAATGCCAATTTATACAACAAAAAGGAGGATAAAAACAAAAAACCTAAAGTCTAGACTTAATAGCTAACTCAAATTGACGGCCAAACTTTTCAAAAGACCTAGTCAAGCCTAGTAACAGGCTTTGCCATAATTTCTACATAAGGACAAGGACTATGCATACAATTATATACATATTTTTGACAAACTTTCTACGTAGATAAAAACAAACAAGTAAAGGGTTTGGATAATGATGCCGGGTACTGCTTTGGGCCCCATCGCACATCATTTAATCCTCCATTTTTGATAAATTTTTGACACTCTAATTTATTACAGGACACACGTAAAGATTCTCACAGCTTTTCTTTAATAAAGCAGGGTAGGGGTCATCTGCTTTATTAAAGTAGTGAGTGAAGGAGAAGCCTTATCACTGACAAACACAAATAATTACAGACATAGATATTTACAATAGCTATTTGTCTTTTCTTGGCGTGCTTATCTCTGGTTGTTGAAGAGAATCTAAGATGCCAATAATTGATGTAGACGCTTGGATGCTGAATCTTCAAGGTGGACTCTTCGTAGAAAATTTACAAGATTTTAAAGAATCAAAAATCAAGGAACTATAATACTTCCAAAATATTATATGAGTCAAATTATGTGAAGTGCCTTTTTTTTTTTTTTTTTTTACCCATACAATCTATCTGAGAGATCGTCAAGATCGGCTGCCGAAAGTTGGTCGTAAAAATCATCCCCCATAGCTGGTTTATTCCCCCATTGGTTATCTTGGTCATCTTCTCCCATTAGTGGTGACTCATGAGAGACGTTATGCTGATAGTTGGGATACTGACTTTCATCGACGAATGTTTCTTTGCTGAAGGGATAACCTGGGATAGCCAGGTTACAGTATATCTTCTGATTTCTATCTTCGCAAACTAGATGTCCATAATTTCCATTATATGCTAATAGAGGATTATTAGCAAATTTCCTCCATTTATTGAGCTGATCTCTGAGTGAAAATTTTCTGCATGGCCAGGGTCTCCGATTGAGAAGTCCAGGGTACCCTGGAAATGTTGAGGTTCCTCTAAAGGTACATTTTATGCTTAGCTGGGATGCACCTTATTGTTTTCCACTCTAGTAGCCTGCTATCAATTAATGCTTCTACATATGGATGATGCTATTCCATTACACAAAGTACTGAATGAGCAAGTTTATTTCCAAAGCTATCTGTCTGATCTGGATCTGAAAAAATTATTCTAGAGACAAAGCCGTAATCTAACAATTGTGAGGTCGTTAGATAATGCGGTTTGCCCCTAATCTTTATCTTCAATGGCTTGAACGTTGTTAGATTTATCTGGCAAAGGCAGATGCTGAAATCTAAATTACACTGGCATCAACCAAAATATTCTAGCCTGTCCATACATCTTTCCTCTTCTAAGCAGGGCTGCTCTTTATCTTCGCAGAGATAAGTCCATTGATAAGTTATACCAGGGCAGTGAACTCCTGCTATGGAGAGATCCTGAAGAAACTGTTGTATAGTGACTAGCTCACTATTTCTGTTATCTTTGGCTAAGGTGTATATATAGGGTTTAAGGTCCTCTATTTCTTGGTTTTTCTCACAAAAAGATCGAATGATAGAATGCCTGAAGAAATGCATTCTAGCACTCAATTGTTCAAATTCCTCACTGGTGAGTTGTCTAGTTTCTAGGTTAAGAAATGGAGTGGGTGCTTTTCTGGAGTTACTTTTTTAAGCTGGTTGGTTAGGGTTCGAATGGTAGCTCTCAATTGTTTTTTTTCGTCTCGAAGCTAGTCTAGCTCTTCACTGACCTTTTTGTCTTTATCCATAATTTTCTTAAAATTTCTGGTAAGGCCTTCACAATGTCTGCACATTTGGAGAGGATTTTGAGAATCTATCTGAGGGTTAGTACTACTGCTTCCAATTATCTGGCTAACTGGAACTCCACTAGTAGCAAGAATGGTTGACTGCATCTTGCCCAATGTGTCCAGATAATCTTTAGCTATCTGACTGATAAAGTACCTGGTTCCTATTTGTCTACGGGCATATATACTGGCTAACTCGAAATCATAAAATCCTTTAAACTGAGGTATGGAAAAGTTTTTAACTAAGGGTTCAACTTCTACCCAATCATGGTAAATACCAGGCTTGGTTCCTTTAGCTACTACATAAAAAGAAAAGCTTTTAGACAAAGGTTTATTCTGGATTTTTGAAAAATATATACTAAGAGAGTTTAAGGCTGACAGACGTTTAGCTGGGTGGTTATGGTTGTTCCAAAGGTTATCTAGAAAACACTGTTGAACTGGGTCTAGCTCGATTCCTGTTAATGGTCTGAATTTGTTTTTGCCTTCATAAATAGGAAGGGCAAATCCCCCAAAGTTCATGGTTTTGCTAATTTCCATTATCTGCACAAAAATTAAACTGGTTATTTTTTTTTTCTAAATAAATTTTCCTACTTAGCCAATCTGTTAATTTATTATCACTCCCTTTAATATGTTTAAATTCTACTTTATATCCTTGGCCTACTGTACAATCTAAAAATTTTGCCCATCTTCTAGTACTTAATTTGCGCTCATTAAGTTTATTATGAAATCTAACTATAGCTTCACAGTCTATTCTAACTATAAAGGGCTTGTATAAGAATAATCTAAATTTGTTTATTGCATATACTATTCCTAATATCTCAAAATCTAGGCTGGTCATGGTCGTGTCTTTTTCTTTAAATTTTCCAGAACTATATCTACAAATGCGTTTTTTATTTTTACTATCATACTTGCTAGGTTTAGCTATTAATACTGTTCCCTATCCTAACTAACTTGCATCTGTCTCTACGACTATATATTCTAATTCTAAGGGAAGTTGTAGGTCGGGTAGATTTCTACAAATGTCTTTAATTTTTCTAACTAAAGCTATATCTTATTGATTGAAATATTTTTGCCTTGTAGGTGTGGTCTTATTGTATAGGGGTCCTATTATTTTACTAAGGTTAGGAATGTACATTCATGCATAATTTAAAATTCCTAAAAATGATTGAAGTTGTTTTGTATCTTCTAATTTATCTGGGTAATCTAAAATTTTCTTAACTATGTGAGGTTGTAGCATGATTTTTCCATCTCCTAACTCCATTCCTAAAAATTCTATATGAGGTTTATTTAATACCATTTTTCTCTTACTAATTATTATTCCATTATTTATGAATTCTTCTAATACTATATATAAATGATCTATGTGACTATTTTTATCTGGGTTAAATACTAATATGTCATCTATATATACCAGTATAAAACTATATTTATTAAATATGCTATCCATCTTACGCTGAAATATGGAAGGTGCATTTTTTAGTCCAAAAGGCATAACTAGCCATTCAGAATGTCCCTGTGGGCAGCAAAAGGCTGTCCAAGCTATACTTTCCTTCTTCATTTTTGTCTGCCAAAATCCCGACTTGCAATCAAATTTACTAAATATTTTTACTGTTTGTATTCTGTTTATAAGCTGATCTTTATCTGGTATATTATATTTATCATCTTCTGTATTGCCATTTAATTTATAACCATTCTAGTTTTTCCTCTTTTTATTTCTGCATGATTTCTAGCCATAAATGCGGCGCTCCTATGTGGGCTGTTACTGGGTCTAATTACTCCTAAATCTAATAACTCCTTAATCTGTATCCTAAATTATTCTATGTCTGCTGACGTATGATCTATTTGTGCTGATGTAATCCTATAATCTTTATTTTTTATATCTAAACTGGCTAAAACTTTATTTCTTTCCCAATATTTCATGGGCTGTTCACCTAAAATTTCTATTGTTTCAGCTAATCTTATTATTTCATCTAAATCATTTTCTGTTCTTCTGTATACTGGTTTTTTATTTAATTTTCCTATTTTTGCAAAAATTAACTTTAGGTTAACAATTTGTTGAAAATCTTCTAGGTTCCAATAGTCTCTTTTTTCAAAATCAAATTCTTCTAAATTCTCTAATTCATAATTTTCTGTGTCTAAATTTTCTAAAGAAGTATTTGCTATCTCATCAGGTATATATTTTTGGGCTAGTTCAGGAAAAATGTTTCTACTAGGAAATAAAAAACTAGTAGGGACAGAATCTACTCCTATGGTACCACCACGCTTCGCACACAACTCTGATGAATGGGCAATGGTGCTAAGGGCATATGTTGTGGGTGTATGTACAGTTCGTTTGAAGAAACTGATGTTGTTTTGGCTGATAAACATGCCGCATTGTAGACTAAGTATGAAGTTAAGTCATACGATGAAAGGATGATTTTGTCGACTATTCCTAATCTAAACTTGAGGCAAAGGAAACCATTCTACATGTTGAGTTCGAGATCCTATGTGATGAAAACTAATTTGTGCTCCATTGATGCAATGTGTCACGCCCTCAAAATAAACCCATAATATATAACATTAACATGCATTAATAAAACAAAACGAATCATTAAATTATCCATCAGAGTACTTTTATTGAAAGACATCACATGCAACATCAAAAGTAAATGCCCTAAGGGCTTACATCTTTCCAAGCCAACACTTGGGTACAAAAGATTGAGTATTAACTCAATTACAAATTAAGCCCTTGGCTTGAATGTTTACATGTAATCTCAAATAAAAACCAATAAACTAAAGACAAGTCTTCGAGTCCAATTCCTCCCAAGCTAAGTCTGTGGAGGTAGCGAATCACCTGGTCCTGAAAATGATGTTCCCTTAAAGGGTGAGCCACAGCCCAGTAGAAATATACTAAACCACATATAAGAATTAACTAAAGCAGCAGCATTCGATAGATGGTTAACACAAGATAGTCAATTACATCTTTATACAATTTCATGACACTAGTGTCAATGACACGTTTCACTTTCCAATTAAACAAATATGGCTCAGAACCTGGCCAAATAACTCAACAGAGGTTTCATCTCTTATTAACAATATTTCCAATTCAACAGGGATAACAAATCAAGTTAAATCTTTCTTATATTATAACGGATACACATGTTGGTGTTGTATCAACCTCAAACAAAATTCACTTCCATACTTCCCAATTGACACACATTTTAGTGATGTATCAAATCAAACAACAAATACTCCAGTAGATAAGCATAAGGGCTGTATCATAACTGTAATGGGCGAGCATATGAGCTGCGACCCTGGGTCCATCCTCTATCTTCCCTTAAACATTAACCGGTTTAGAGGTACATCCCCTATCTTCCTCTAAACTGTGGAGTACATCCTCTATCTCCTCCCATACACAAGTGATGTATATAAACACAAAGTCATATACACAATCAATCAATACATAAAGTTAATGTATTATTCCAACCTTTATACTCAACGACCTAACCAATTGATTAGTTTCAGTTTTCCCTAATCCACATGCAATGTCTACAACAATCCTGACTATCCTCCACCAATAGCCCAAAACAGTTATTTCTAAGCAGGAAATAAATGTAACAACACATATAATCTCAATTTCAAAGATGAGTGGTTAAATTATCCAACTACATCATTCAATCTCATAACTTCCCAATATTATGAATTAAACCAATTTCCACACCTTTCCCAAAATTAATTATACAAATTAACTTTGTTACAACAATTAGGGCTTTTTAAATTATAAAACAAACCCTAGCTTTTCCCAATATTAACAAACAACCCCAACATATCAGAAATACCAAAACTTAGGATTAAAACCTATAAGATGGAGTAGGAAATCCCTACCTCGAAGCAAAGAATTCGAATGAAGAAGATGGAGATGACGACCCAAAAACCAAAGTGCTCCAAATCCAAGATTGTTCAGATTAAAAGGAAGCCCTCGACCCACTCTATCTTTTTAACAAAGGACTTAGGAGAGAAATACACTCTAAGTAGATCAAACCTAAGAGAGAAGGTGTGTAGGAAGAGAGAGAAGACGGTTCTAGGGTTTTAGAATCAAAAGGGAGATGAAAAAATGATCCAGAAAGTCGGATCTCGGATTTATATAACAGTCGCCCCGCTCGAGCGTGGAAACCCCCGCTCGAGCGTCACTCACAGACTCCCGCTCGAGCGGCGGATGCACACTCCCAGAAGTTTCTGCAGACAGGTCCCCACTCGAGCGTCCAACTCCCCGCTCGAGCGTCACTCACAACCTCCCGCTCGAGCAGCCAATCCCTCGCTCGAGCGTCCAACACTACACAGGAAATACTGGACGGGTGTATTCCCCGCTCGAACGCCCAAACCCCCGCTCGAGCGGACAAGCCAAAATCTGGGCAACTAGACTTGGTTCCTAAGCTCAACCAACCTGCTCCAAATCTTCCCAACACAACCCAAGACTCAATATAAGGAGTAAAGGATGCAAACAACATACTCTCAACAACCAGCTCCACGGAACCTAAGTCCGGATATAACAAATAAAGAAAAGGAAAACCGGGATCGCTATACAATGTGTGTATGTCTGTTTAGTGCCATCGGCTATGCTGACTAAAGCTGGGGTTATTAAAGTTGTGCTCTATCCTGGTGGAACTATGTGCTGTTCAATATATGATTTACTGGCTCCTGTATCTATCATGGCATCTATACTAAGGGCTTTTTCTACAAATTTAATTACACAAGAAATCTCAACTAAATTTGGTTTTGGGTATAACAGGGTAATTAAATGGTAAATATGTATTATCTGACTGTGCTTGGGAGTACTGACTAAAGGGTTGAGAATCAACTAGGTTGACTAATTCTAAAGAGTTCATATGTTCTTTAACCAATTTATCTTTTAAAGGGTATTTAGTATGAAACTGTTTTAGCTGTTGTTTAAGCTGTTTATTTTCTGCTTCTAAATATTCTATGCCAAAATTAGCTTTAGTTTCTACTTCTCATATTTGTAAGTTAAGTTCCCTTACCTGTATTTCGAATTCTCTAATTGTTAGATTTAATTCTCTGCTTTCTATACTACGATTTTCTAGCATCTCGTTGTTATTTTCTAATGTTATCTTGTGTGTCATGTTTAATTTTTCTAGACAAATTACACAATAGGTTATACTGCATAATAAACACTGAGCTCTCTTATCTTTAGCTGGAAACCAATTACAATAACTGCATCTAGTGGTATCAAATCCTAGTCCTATTTAAAAATTATGCTGACATTCAGTATCTGCATTGCATTCCATCATAAAGAATGTGTCATGAGAAGGATTTATTCCTATTTCTTGATTGAGTTGTCCTAAAAGATTATCTACATATGTATCACTTTCTGAATCACTATCTGAACTTATGGCTTCTATTTGATATTCGTAATCACTGACTATACTGTAGACTTCTGAATCATCACTGTTTATGCTAACTATATCTTTTTCTAAATCTTCTATAATATGTAGTCTTTCTACTTGTTTATTAGTGTTAGGCCTTTGTCTTTTTGGGCAGGTTTTTGCAAAATGATTGGGTTCTCCACATATAAAACAATTGCATTTTTTACTATTAGGTTTTCTAACATATCTTTGTTTTCTTTTATCTTTCTCTTCTTTGGGTAGTCTCTTATAATTTATCCTATTAAAAGTTCTACTCTTTCTAATGAATTTTTGTTTTTTCCATTGTTTTCTATATTTTTTCTTCCAATATTTTTCTTTTTTATATTTGCTATATTTTTTTAATATTTTTTCCTATTATGTTTATCTTCATATTGTTGAGGAGTATATATTACGCTGCTACAGAAACCATAGTTTTGTTTTTTCAAGTCTTTCAGTATTTTAACTTCTATACATTTTTCTCTGAGCTTATGAAATGTAAAAACTATTCTAGGTCCTATTCCTAAAGTTCCTCTTATTTTTACTTCTCCTGAGGCTATTTTGGCTGGTAAGTTTGCATAATAAATTGACCATTTATTTTCTATTTCTCTTCCGAGTTCTCCTGGTAATTTTCTAAAAATATTTATTTCTTATTTCTTCATCAAAAACTTTTTCCAGTTCTAGCTGCTATGGCTAAATATTCTTTACTAAAGGGTACAACGTATTTCCAACTTCCTAACGTTATCTGATCTAACTCAGTTAATGATATGCTTTGGGTATAATCATTTCTTCTAGAAGGGTCATATCCTATAAGTATTTCTTTTATAAAGTTAGTAAAGTTTAATGGGTTATCTCCTAGTCCCTTAAGCTGTCTAATTAGCTCTTCATATTTTCCTTTAAAAGTTAAATATCTATTAAAAGCTGAATCTCCTAAAAGTGTTTCCATATACTCTCACATATCTGTTAATTCAAAGGGATTACTCATCCATGCTTTTACCGCATCTTTTTTCCATTTTTCTACCACTTCCTGCCATATTTGAGGATCAAGTCTAGCTAAATCTAAAAGGGTTCCTTGGCTATTATAGCTTTCTCTATCTATTAAATTTAGCTCTATTTTTTCATCTTCATGAGTTACACTAATCATTTGTTCACCATAGTGTTTAAATAGATATTGTTTTTTATGAATCTTTCCTAGCTTATATACACATTTAGCTGGAATTAATTCTAGTTTTTCTTTCTTAAATTTTTCTATTTGTTGTTCTATATCTATAAATTCTTCCATTTTAACATCTTCATCCTCATTATGCTTTTTACTACTACTTCCTTTTATTAGCTGTTTAAACATTTTTTATTTTCTGTAAGTTTTACAAACAGGTTTCTTTGGTAATTTAAGCTTTTCGAAATATCTAGCTATGTCTTCTTCGTTTATCTGAGATTGAGGTTTGTTTACTTGTCCTTCTATTCCTTTTCCTTTTTGAAGTATTATTCTTTCTAGAGAAGCTAAACGATTTTCTAAACTATGTAGCTGTTCTGATAATTCTTCAAATTTTTTACACAATCTGATTAGAAATAAAATTTCTATATTATTTTGTCTTACTGATATTTTATCTGACTGATTTATTCCCTGATAGCTACTGATTCCTTCTGGATTATTATGAAAGTCTTCTACTTGTTTTAAAATAATCTGGTAGTCCTTATTAGTTTTTTTTATCACTACTCATAAACTAAGATCTTATTAGTTGTTCTAAAATTTCTAATTTTTGTTTTGAATTATCTTGAATTTGGTTGATTTGGTCTATTTGTTTAGCTATTTGATTTATCTGACTATGAATTTTTTCAATTAGTTGTTTAAATTCTAACTCTATTTGCTTTGAGCTGCTAGTATTTGTAGCTGAAATTAGAGTTTCTATTTCTAGCTTAGTGGGAAATTTTTCTAAATTTAAATCTATTCGTTTTTGTAGGATAAAACTACACTGATCTTGAATATAATCTAATTTTTTACCTTGATTTTTAATTATACTACGAGTATTACAAAGATGATCTATAGATGAAATAAAAAGATTACTAATTTTATCTACGTCTTTTTTAATATTTTCTGCAAAATTAATCTGATGATCTATGATACTATTTAGCTGAGAATTATGTTCACTATGAAGCTGATGTGTAAAAGTACCTTCAAAATTACAACGAAATTTATTTTTGTCTATGTTAAGACGATGATTATGACTGCTGAGTTCTAAATCTAAATATTCTATTCTTTTCATACGCAAAATTAAATCCTACTTTAAAATTATTAAAAGCTACTATAATATGTAATTTATAACTAAATTGTCCAAAAATAAAAACTACTCTATTTCTATAAGCAAGATGCATAAACTAACTTAAACTATCTTAAAATCGAACACTGGTCTGATACCAATTTTTTGGGAGTTGAGTTAGTGGTCTACCACTATTTTGAAATTGGGCTGAGAATTATCTAATTAATTCTACAGTTATGCTAATAAGTCTTCGAGTTGTTGTATAGCTAGTTGTAAGGCTCCTTGTTTTACAGTTATCTATCTATTTATTTGAGAAATTTTCAAACTATAATTTTCTAGAGATCTGCAGGAAGCTAATAATAATAGAAATTGATATCTTAATTTTTGATCTTCTAATTCTTGTATAAGCTCAGTACTGGTTCTGATTTTAATCATAAGTTCTTCTTCTAAAGGCATAAAATTTTGATTTTTAAAATTCTTTTATGGACAATATTTCCTTAATATTTCTACTCGGGTTGCTGTCCTTGTATTCTAAAATTCTTTTTCTTTGGCAAAACTATTTTTAGGCAATATTTGTTTTCATTACATATACTCTCACCTTGAAACTAAGCTTCGTTCAACATAGTATATTTTTATTTTCTATTTTTTACTTTTCCCTTTCTGCCTACAATTTGCCCTCAAACGCCTAAGCACGGCTCGCACGGGCTCTTCAGCTAAGGTCACTCAGTAATAAAATAGAAAACAACAGATATTACGAAGGTGCAAAGCATGTAATATTAATGAGCAAACAGGCATTCCATAAACTTAGTTCTTCCAAAAAGAAAATAAATTTTTAGAATAAAAGAGTTACCCTTTTGGCAGATCTCTAGAAAATTATAGTTTGAAAATTTCTCAAATAAATAGACAGATAACTGTAAAACAAGGAGCCTTACAGCTAGCTATACAACAGCTTGAAGACTTATTAGCATAACTGTAGAATTAATTAGATAATTCTCAGCCCAATTTCAAAATAGTGGTAGACCACTAACTCAATCCCCAAAAAATTGGTATCAGAGCAGTGTTCGGTTTTAGGACAGTTTAAGTTAGTTTATGTATTTTGCTTATGGAAATAAAGTAGTTTTTATTTTTGGACAATTTAGTTATAAATTTCATATTATAGTAGCTTTTAATAATTTTAAAGTAGGATTTAATTTTGTGTATAAAAAGAGTAGAATATTTAGATTTAGAACTCAGCAGTCATAATCATCGTCTTAACATAGACAAAAATAAATTTTGTTGTAATTTTGAAGGTACTTTTACACATCAGCTTCATAGTGAACATAATTCTCAGCTAAATAGTATCATAGATCATCAGATTAATTTTGCAGAAAATATTAAAAAAGACGTAGATAAAATTAGTAATCTTTTTATTTCATCTATAGATCATCTCCGTAATACTCGTAGTATAATTAAAAATCAAGATAAAAAATTAGATTATATTCAAGATCAGTATAGTTCTATCCTACAAAAACGAATAGATTTAAATTTAGAAAAATTTCCCACTAAGCTAGAAATAGAAACTCTAATTTCAGCTACAAATACCAGTAGCTCAAAGCAAATAGAGTTAGAATTTAAACAACTAATTGAAAAAATTCATAGTCAGATAAATCAAATAGCTAAACAAATAGACCAAATCAACCAAATTCAAGATAATTTAAAACAAAAATTAGAAATTTTAGAACAACTAATAAGATCTTAGTTTATGATTAGTGATAAAAAAGCTAATAGGGACTACCAGATTATTTTAAAACAAGCAGAAGACTTTCATAATAATCCAGAAGGAATCAGTAGCTATCAGGGAATAAATCAGTCAGATAAAATATCAGTAAGACAAAATAATATAAGAGTTTTATTTCTAATCAGATTGTGTAAAAAATTTGAAGAATTATCAGAACAGCTACATAGTTTAGAAAATCGTTTAGCTTCTCTAGAAAGAATAATACTTCAAAAAGGAAAAGGAATAGAATGACAAGTAAACAAACCTCAATCTCAGATAAACGAAGAAGACATAGCTAGATATTTCGAAAAGCTTAAATTACCAAAGAAACATGTTTGTAGAATTTACAAAAAATAAAAAATGTTTAAACAGCTAGTAAAAGGAAGTAGTAGTAAAAAGCGTAATGATGATGAAGATGTTAAAATGGAAGAATTTATAGATGTAGAACAAAAAATAGAAAAATTTAAGAAAGAAAAACTAGAATTAATTATAGCTAAATATGTATATAAGCTAGGAAAGATTCATTAAAAACAATATCTATTTAAACACTATGGTGAACAAATGATTAGTGTAACTCATGAAGATGAAAAAATAAAGCTAAATTTAATAGATAGAGAAAGCTATAAATATGCAGTAAATGAACACCTCAAAATGATTCACCTAGGATTAGTTGTGGTAGGAGTTAAAGCTTTAACCAGAGAAAATTTAGGAACTAAAGTTTTTGTATGTCTTTATGATGATAGGTTTGATGATGTAGGACAAAGTATTTTAGGCAGCTATGAATTAGATATGAATTCAAAAGGAGGAATAGTTTATTTTACATCAGATTTCTTACTACCAACCTCGACCTTTCATAAAAAGAAAAAAAATAGGAATAAAAAGTAGAGGATAGAAAATGAAAAAAGGAGAAAAGAATTTATTAGTTTGCACATGATTTTTAGGATTAGCAGTCTCAGAAAGTAATACTCATTATAGACTTACAAATGATCAGATAGTTAAAATATTAGGCGCAAAAGGAATAAAGGCACTACCAGCTAAAAAATATAATTCTGAAGATAATGCAGCACTAGATTGGAATTTAGGAGATTTTCTAGGACAAAAAAGGTTAGCCCCTCAAGATAACTTATTATATCAAAAAGCAAATGGAAGCTATGTAGTAAGATTTACTCAATATACATATGTAGTACCAGAAAAATCTGAAGACAATGAATTTAGCAGTATAGATAGAGAAGAAAATCAAAATAATCATAGTGACATAAATCAGCTTTATGTAATGACAGAAGAAAAAATAATATCACAAAATAAGATATATAATATTGATGAGATAGATTTGGAAAATTTCACCCTAGGCGATATGAATAAAATATTAGATACTAGATACTATAAATACTTAGCTAGAGGTGATACCCATGATGAAGCAGTGTCATTTTTAGACTAAGAATTTCATACTGAATATGTAAATGATATCATAGAAGATAAAATATATCCTAGCAAAATATTTAAAATACCAGAACAATCCAACTTAGAAGACTCTTTTTACGTGAACACAGAAAGCACAGAAACTAGTAACCCACAACCAACGGTAGAAGATCCCGTAGAACCAATGCATTATGCAGTAGGAGGAAGAAGACTATTAGCTAATTCAGGGCGTAGTAAAGCAGACCCAAATAAAAGTTATAGATTTCATGGAAAGCGTAGACAACCAGATATGAATATACAATTACAGCCAGCTAATAGCCAAGGAACTCTTTTAGATTTAGCCAGATTCGATCCTCAGATATGGCAGAAAGTGATAGAAAAATGGGAAAAAGATGCAGTAAAAGCATGGATGAATAATCTCTTTGAATCAACAGATATGTGGGAATATATGGAAACACTTTTAGGAGATTCAGCTTTTAATATATATTTAACTTTTAAAGGAAAATATGAAGAGACAATTAGACAGCTTAAGGGACTAGGAGATAACCCATGGAATTTTACTAGCTTTATAAAAGAAATACTTATAGGATATGACCCTTCTAGAAGAAATGATTATACTCAAAGCATATCATTAACTGAGTTAGATCAGATAACGTTAGGAAGTTGGAAATATGTTGTACCCTTTAGTAAAGAATATTTAGTCATAGCAGCTAGAACGGGAAAAAGTTTTGATGAAGAAATAGGAAATAAATATTTTAGAAAATTACCTGGAGAACTAGGAAGAGAAATAGAAAATAAATGGTCAATTTATTATGCAAACTTACCAGCCAAAATAGCCTCAGGAGAAGTAAAAATAAGAGGAACTTTAGGAATAGGATCTAGAATAGTTTTTACATTTCATAAGCTCAGAGAAAAATGTATAGAAGTTAAAATACAGAAAGACTTGAAAAAACAAAACTATGGTTTCTGTAGCAGCGTAATATATACTCCTCAACAATATGAAGATAAATATAATAGGAAAAAATATGGAAATATAGAAAAGAAAAATATTGGAAGAAAAAATATAGAAAACCATAGAAAAAATAAAAATTCATTAGAAATAGTAGAACTTTTAATAGGATAAATTATAAGAGACTATCCAAAAAAGAGAAAGATAAAAGAAAATAAAGATATATTAGAAAACCTAATAGTAAAAAATACAATTGTTTTATATGTGGAGAACCCAATCATTTTGCAAAAACCTGCCCAAAAAGACAAAGGCCTAATACTAATAAACAAGTAGAAAGACTACATATTATAGAGGATTTAGAAGAAGATATAGTTAGCATAAACAGTGATGATTCAGAAATCTACAGTATAGTCAGTGATTACGAATGTCAAATAGAAGCCATAAGTTCAGATAGTGATTCAGAAAGTGATACAGATGTAGATAATCTTTTAGGACAACTCAATCAAGAAATATGAATGACTCCTTCTCATGACACATTCTTTATGATGGAATGCAATGCAGATACTGAATGTCAGCATAATTTTCAAATAGGACTAGGATTTGATACCACTAGATGCAGTTATTGTAATTGGTTTCCAGCTAAAGATAAGAGAGCTCAGTGTTTATTATGCAGTATAACCTATTGTGTAATTTGTCTAGAAAAATTAAACATGACACACAAGATAACATTAGGAAATAACAACAAGATGCTAGAAGATCGTAGTATAGAAAGTAGAGAATTAAATCTAACAATTAGAGAATTAGAAATACAGGTAAGGGAACTTAACTTACAAATACGAGAAGTAGAAACTAAAGCTAATTTTGACATAGAATATTTAGAAGCAGAAAATAAACAGCTTAAACAACAGCTAGAACAGTTTCATACTAAATACCCTTTAAAAGATAAATTGGTTGAAGAACATATGAACTCTTTAGAATTAGTCAATCTAATTGATTCTCAACCCTTTAGTCAGTACTCCCAAGCACAGTCAGATAATACATATTTACCATTTAATTACCCTGTTATACCCAAACCAAATTTAGTTGAGATTTCTTTTGTAATTAAATTTGCAGAAAAAGCCCTTAGTATAGATGCCATGATAGATATAGGAGCTAGTAAATCATATATTGAACAGCACATAGTTCCACCAGGATGGAGCACAGCTTTAACAACCCCAGCTTTAGTTAGCATAGCCGATGGCACTAAACAGACATACACACATTGCATCAATGGAGCACAAATTAGTTTTCATCACATAGGATCTCGAACTCAACATGTAGAATGGTTTCCTTTGCCTCAAGTTTGGATTGGGAATACTCGACAAAATCATCCTTTCATCTTAGGACTTAACTTCATACTTAGTCTACAATGCGGCATGTTTATCAGCCAAAACAACATCAGTTTCTTCAAACGAACTGTACATACACCTACAACATATGCCCTTAGCACCATTACCCATTTATCAGAGTTGCCTGCGAAACGTGGTGGTACCATAGGAGTAGATTCCGTCCCTGCTAGTTTTTTATTTCCTAGTAGAAACATTTTTCCTGAACTAGCCCAAAAATATATACCTGATGAGATAGCAAATACTTCTTTAGAAAATTTAGACATAGAAAATTATGAATTAGAGGATTTAGAAGAATTTGATTTTGAAGAAAGAGACTATTGGAACCTAGAAGATTTTCAACAAATTGTTAACCTAAAGTTAATTTTTGCAAAAATAGGAAAATTAAAGAAAAAACCAGTATACAGAAGAACATAAAATGATTTAGATGAAATAATAAGATTAGCTGAAACAACAGAAATTTTAGGTGAACAGCCCATGAAATATTGGGAAAGAAATAAAGTTTTAGCCAATTTAGATATAAAAAATAAAGACTATAGGATTACATCAACACAAATAGATTATATGCCAGGAGACATAGAAGAATTTAGGACACAGATTAAGGAGTTATTAGATTTAGGAGTAATTAGACCCAGTAATAGCCCACATAGGAGCGCCGCATTTATGGTTAGAAATCATGCAGAAATAAAAAGAGGAAAAACTAGAATGGTTATAAATTATAAAAGATTAAATGACAATACAGAAGATGATAAATATAATATACCAGATAAAGATCAGCTTATAAACAGAATACAAACAGTAAAAATATTTAGTAAATTTGATTGCAAGTCGGGATTTTGGCAGATAAAAATGGAGAAGGAAAGCATACCTTGGACAGCCTTTTGCTGCCCACAGGGACATTATGAATGGCTAGTTATGCCTTTTGGACTAAAAAATGCACCTTCCATATTTCAGCGTAAGATGGATAGCATATTTAATAAATATAGTTTTATATTAGTATATATAGATGACATATTAGTATTTAACCCAGATAAAAATAGTCACATAGATCATTTATATATAGTATTAGAAGAATTCATAAATAATGGAATAATAATTAGAAAGAGAAAAATGTTATTAAATAAACCTCATATAGAATTTTTAGGAATGGAGTTAGGAGATGGAAAAATCAGGTTACAACCTCACATAGTTAAGAAAATTTTAGATTACCCAGATAAATTAGAAGATACAAAACAACTTCAATCGTTTTTAGGAATTTTAAATTATGCATAAATGTACATTCCTAACCTTAGTAAAATAATAGGACCCATATACAGTAACACCACACCTACAACGCAAAAATATTTCAATCAACAAGATATAGCTTTAGTTAGAAAAATTAAAGACATTTGTAGAAATCTACCCGACCTACAACTTCCCTTAGAATCAGAATATATAGTCGTAGAGACAGATGCAAGTCAGTTAGGATGGGGAACAGTATTAATAGCTAAACCTAGCAAGTATGATAGTAAAAATAAAAAAAGCATTTGTAGATATAGTTGTGGAAAATTTAAAGAAAAAGACACGACCATGACCAGCCTAGATTTTGAGATATTAGGAATAGTATATGCAATAAACAAATTTAGATTATTCTTACACAAGCCCTTTACAATTAGAACAGATTGTGAAGCTATAGTTAGATTTCATAATAAACTTAATGAGCGCAAATTAAGTATTAGAAGATGGGCAAAATTTTTAGATTGTATAGCAGGACAAGGATATAAAGTAGAATTTGAACATATTAAAGGGAGTGATAATAAATTAACAGATTGGCTAAGTAGGAAAATTTATTTAGAAAAAGAAAATAACCAGTTTAATTTTTGTGCAGATAATGGAGAACAGCAAAACCATGAACTTTGGGGGATTTGCGCTTCCCATTTATGAAGGCAGAAATAAATTCAGACCATTAACAAGAATCGAGCTAGACCCAGTTCAACAGTGTTTTCTAGATAACCTTTGGAACAACCATAACCACCCAGCTAAACGTCTGTCAACCTTAAACTCTCTTAGTATATATTTTTCAAAAATCCAGAATAAACCTTTGTCTAAAAGCTTTTCTTTTTATGTAGTAGCTAAAGGAACGAAGTCTGGTATTTACCATGATTGGGTAGAAGTTGAACCCTTAGTTAAAAACTTTTCCATACCTCAGTTTAAAGGATTTTATGATTTCGAGTCAGCCAGTATATATGCCCGTAGACAAATAGGAACCAGGTACTTTATCAGTCAGATAGCTAAAGATTATTTGGACACATTGGGCAAGATGCAGTCAACCATTCTTGCTACTAGTGGAGTTCCAGTTAGCCAAATAATTGGAAGCAGTAGTACTAACCCTCAGATAGATTCTCAAAATCCTCTCCAAATGTGCAGACATTGTGAAGGCCTTACCAGAAATTTCAAGAAAATTATGGATAAAGACAAAAAGGTCAATGAAGAGCTAGACTAGCTCCAAGACGAAGAAAAACAATTAAGAGCTACCATTCGAACCCTAACCAACCAGCTTAAAAAAGTAACTCCAGAAAAAGCACCCACTCCATTTCTTGACCTAGAAACTAGACAACTCACCAGTGAGGAATTTGAACAATTGAGTGCTAGAATGTATTTCTTCAGGCATTCTGTCATTCGATCTTTTTGTGAGAAAAACCAAGAAATAGAGGACCTTAAACCCTATATATACACCTTAGTCGAAGATAACAGAAATAGTGAGCTAGTCACTATACAGCAGTTTCTTCAGGATCTCTCCATAGCAGGAGTTCACTGCCCTGGTATAGCTTATCAATGGACTTATCTCTACGAAGATGAAGAGCAGCTCTGCTTAGAAGAGGAAAGATGTATGGACAGGCCATAATATTTTGGTTGATGCTAGTGTAATTTAGATTTTAGCATCTGCCTTTGCCAGATAAATCTAGCAACGTTCGAGCCATTAGAGATAGAGATTAGGGGCAAACCGCGTTATCTAATGACCTCACAATTGTTAGATTACGGCTTTATCTCTAGAATAATTTTCTCAGATCCAGATCAGACAGATAGCTTTGGAAATAAACTTGCTCATTCAGTACTTTATGTAATGGAAGAGCATCATTCATATGTCTGCATTAATTGATAGCAGGCTACCAGAGTGGAAAACAATAAGGTGCATCCCAGCTAAGCATAAAATGTACCTTAGAGGAACCTCAACATTTCCAGGGTACCCTGAACTTCTCAATCGGAGACCCTGCCCATACAGAAAATTTTTCACTTAGAGATCAGCTCAATAAATGGAGGAAATTTGCTAATAATCCTCTATTAGCATATAATGGAAATTATGGACATCTAGTTTGCGAAGATAGAAATCAGAAGATATGCTGTAACCTGACTATCCCAGGTTATCCCTTCAGCAAAGAAACATTCGTCGATGAAAGTCAGTATCCCAACTATCAGCATAGTGTCTCTCATGAGTCACTACTAATAGGAGAAGATAACTAAGATAACCAATGGGGGAATAAACCAGCTATGGGGGATGATTTTTATGACCAGCTTTTGGCAGCCGATCTTGATGATCTCTCAGATAGAATGTATGGGTTAAAAAAAAAAAAAAAAAAAAGAGGGGGCATTTCACATAATTAGACTAGAGAATTATGAGATTAGTGTATTATTTGATTATCTAGTTAGATTAGTAAAATACGTAATTTTTTCTTGTCCACAGTTGTTTTGCAATAAATATAAAAATATTTAATCTTAATTATATGTGTATTTTGTGTTACTAATCATAAGATTAAAAACTTAGTCAATAACCTTTATAATACTTTTATATTTTAATTCTTTAAATATTAAAAAATAAATTACAAATAAAACACGGTTGCTAATAAAAATTAGAAAGGAATAAATTGCAAGAAAAACTTTTCACCATTTTTCTTCCTTTATTTTTTAATGTAAGATTCTATAACTTTTTATTATAATAATAATAACCTCATTTGAATCACTCTTTTACACCAAATTGGCAAAGAAAAATGATTAAGACCCCCTTTCCCCCCACCCCCTTTGACCCCTTCTCTTTCTTGATTGGTCAATTTTTCTTTTTTTTTTTTTTTTTTCTTTTTTTTTCCAAACACCACCCGCCACGTGTGTGTGGAGATGGTGGGGGTTGGTGATTGAGGGGGTCTCAATCACATCCCATTGCCAAAACTCACAAAATTGAACGATAGCTCGCAATCTGTTTCAGTCCCTTAATTAATTAATAAAACCGAAATATTTGATTTGTTTTTTGAACAGGAAATATTTGATTCAGTACTGAGCTTTTTCTCAATCTTGAAACAAACTAAACCGTTCACGAATAATTACAAACTGTAATGCGTGGTTAATAACCATGCTTTCTCTACTACAAATATTATGCGACTTTGATGAGCTAATATTCTGGTTATACATTACTCTCTTATTATAGAGATTATATGTAGTAAGTAGTAGTTGTTAGGCTTAGACTTGGACTTGTTAGGCTTGATATATTGGTTGTGTTAAGTTTTATTGACTAAAATAATTTATTTGATAATATAAATATTTTTCATACATTAATTCTACAAACCTATTTTTAACTACCTAAAAATTTTTCAAAATTATTATATTGTGGTTTAGATTTATTCTACGCATAAATTTCACACTATACAAATTTAATCTTAACAACATATTATCATTCTAGGTAAATTTTGGACAGATAAGAGTGAGTTCATAGACTTATTCTTTCTCATATTTGTAATTACTTTGTTATCCATTGGCTGAAAAAAAAAAAAAGTGTTCCAAAAAATGTACTATATTGAATATTAGCAATTTAGAAGCCCAACTTTGGACTATGTAAGAGTGATGTTAAGAATTTCAAATATTTTATCAATATTTTTACTAAATATCTCACATGATTGACGATTCACATGGTGTGAGTCCCGCATTCATGTAAAATATTTGATAAAAATATTAATAAAACATTTAAGATCCTTAACATTTTCTCTACGTAGAGGGGTGGAATTAGATGTGCCAAACTCAATTGAAATGGTGAATTAATCTAATTATATTAATTCAAAACTTGCTTAAATCACTTCCTCAAAAAAAAAAAAAAAAAAAAAAACTTGCTTTATTCTGTTCAAATTCATAAACTAGTTATATAGGTTACAAATCTTGCAAATTCAACTAAAATTGGCCTAGTTTGAAAATAGATTATTTTAATAACTTTTGACTTTTTAATTAAAATATATAATTGACAAACGAAACCTAAATTTAAATTTAAATAGATTGAACATAAATAACTCATTTTGCAAACCCAACTAAATTGGACACAAGTACCCATTTAAACTAGGGGGGCTCACGGTTCGGTTGTTCTAGAGAAATCTCTAACCCACCATCCGTCCATTGGATTGGCAAATTAAAAAAAATCAATCTGCAATCGTCCGCCGGATTGACAGATACGAATTGAGTAGATTGGCAGATTGAAACAAATTGATTTGGGAGTTTAAACTTTTACAAATTTTGAACATAATATAACAATTTATCAACATTTTTTTTAGATAACAATTCAACTCAACATAACCAAAAGTTCATCAAGTAAATTGTCAAATACCAATAATGAAGACATATAAGAAAATCATGCATTATCAGAACTATTTTATTATCCTTTTTTTTTAATTCAAAAAATATTTAATTTGATTTTTTTTTAAAATGGCAAAATTAAACCTTATATTTTCCACACAAAAATACCAAATATCAACACTTGCCATTTGATAAAAGAATTTCTAAATTGAAAACATAGCAAAATATCTATTTTTTTTTTTAATTGAAAATACAAACAGAATATCTAAACATATTGAAAACACAAAGCCTTACAAATTACTAGAGGTGCTTGCGGTTTGATAGTTCAATTACAGCTAGAGGAATCTCAAATCCGTCATCTGTTCAAAACTAAACGGATTGAAAAAAATCAATCCGTAACCGTCCGTTCATCATCATATATCCATTTAAAATGCGACAGATCGATTCGATTGATTTGGCAAATTAAAATATCCACTAAGCACCCCTAATTTAAACGAGTAACACCAACTCCACAATTCCACCACCTTGATCTATTACCTCAAATCTAGAGACAAAAAAATCAATAAGGTAAATAATTAATTAGATTTATTTGTTCAATCGGTATTCAATTCAACCCAACTCACTTACACTCATTTATTAAATAAATAAGTTTGAACTTAATTATTTTAAATACCAAACCCAAACGGTTGCCACCTCTAGGTGCCATCCATGGTTTTCCCTCCGAGGTTTTTACCCAATCACAACAAATGCAGCATGTTGAGAATGGGACAGGGAACTCCCACAACACATCCTTTATCCAAACAAATAAACAAGATGTAGAAAACACATGAAAGAGTAAAACGACAAAACAAGAAAAAGTAGAACAGTCTAGCTAATATAATATTAAGTTTGATCAATCAAAAACTGAGAATATTGTACATGAAGTTGGCTCATCATCATGCCCAAAAGTAACTCTATTCAAACATACACAAGAACAAGCAAATCCATAAAACCAAAGAAAATACCATGTACTGGTAAAAGGATAAAATCCTATCCATACTTGCAAGAAACTTTGCACTCAGATTGAATCAGCTTTTGGTTATACGACAACTCTCCCTTATATTGGTTTGATCTTGAAGTGGAGTGAGATAAGAGAGAACACAAAACACTTCAAATCCTGCAACCACAAAAAAGAAAATGGTATGAGAAATGGTGTAGACAACTAGGAACAATACAAAAAAGAAAAAAAACTGTTGTCATGGGTAAAACAATAAAGGGAATGGTTGTGTAGTGCTCAACACCAACATTTACTCCTCAATTCAAGCCGTTTAAAAAAGGAAATGATATTATTTCATTCGCACATTTATCATATATGATGTGTTTATTAACCCAATCATGGCCAGTGCCTGAAAAATAATGCATACCAAATACACAGAGGGGTATATGCATATACAACATAATCTTTTTCATTGTGTTACATTTAAGTATAGCAAGATGCCACCCGTGAAATGTAGACATTAATTGACTAGAGAAGTAGACTTCTATCTTTAGAGACCAAAGACAAAAAGTTGTGCGTGGGTTTTGATCAGCTATGTACTACTGTAGTTAAAACATCCATTTGCAAAAGAAACACGTCAAGGAGCCAACTGGTAGCAATAGGCAACTAGGCCAGTGACACAAGTCTTGAAGGGGCAAGGCAAAAAGTAAGACTCCAGCAAATCTCTGCCATTCAATGCAACAAGCATAAACACATATGCCCAAATATGCAAGTGACAAAACCAAACACCAATTATGACATTTTAAAGACTGGCTCATGAAAAACTGAATTATCAAAACACGCAAACAAGGAAAGGAATTACGGCACAACTACCGTTACTTTTCCTACTAGTATAATAGCAACTGGAGCTAGCTTTTTATAATTGTGAAAATTTACTGAAGTAACTACAATGCTTTCTTATAAAAACCAAACACACAATTACAAGAGCAATAAATGATACTATCAATGTTCACATCCTTACAATGACAAGGATGGGAGTCCACCACTTCGTAGAAAGATTTGTTCTTAATATAGTAACAGACATGTAAACAAAGAAACTGGTGGACTTAGGCCTGACTGATTCATAAACATGCTTCAATTACTTTTCTATCAATAAATCATATCCTAAATATTATAATGGTAGTGTAAGGAATATACAACTCAATGAATTCTGCCAACCACCCAACCATTTAATTTCATATTTTATTGAAAACATATCAACTAATTATAATTCATTTGCAAAACAATAAATCATTTATTATTTTTAGTCCCAAAAAATGAGAACTTCATTAACCAAAACCAGTCCAGACAACATGGGAATACATACTATCAAACAGGTCAACAACACAATAGTTTGACTTTGTGGAGAAGTTATTACATCAAAGACTATGATGAAGACCAAGTTAACTGAGAAGAAGACAACTGTGAAAAATAAATAAATAAATAAAAAAGGAAAGAATAAGAAGAAGAAAAGAGGAATAAAAAACAGAGAGCTCCAGTCAAGTAGAAATTCACTCACAATCATGTATTGGGACTGTTTGTTACAGCTTTTAGGAGTGATTATAGCTTATTTTGATTTGGAAGTCTGTGCCAGACTGTTTGGTACAGCTTCTACTTATAGTTTATTAGGCAGAAATAGCTTAAATAAACTGAAAAAAGATGATTATTTAAAAACTGGGGTAGGGGTGTTTTTAGCTTTTACTTTTTGATTATCAGCTTTTAACTTAAAAAAAGTTCTACCAAACAGGGCCATTATCTTCCAGATCCTCCAGTACCAACCACTAAGCATCCAACTCAGTAAGATGGTTATTGTTTTTCCTAAGGTCACGCTGGAAAATGGTATTAGTCAGGATGATTGCTTTGGTGAGACTTCTGTTCCTGTAGTTCAGATGATTGCTGATAAAAAATTGCAAAAGAAGGCTAAGAATAAGGGGAGATGTACTAAGCCCCTTGGTAAAAGAGGGGGACCCCTTGGTAAGGGAGGGGGTGGAGGCAAATTACTCTCAAATGCAAATTAAGATTGGTGCCTGGAATGCCAGGGGCCTAAATGACCCTGTGAAGCAGTAGGAGATTAAAAGTTGAATGTAGATAATAACTTGGCTCTATGTGGTATTATTGAAACTAGGGTGAGAAAGGAAAATGTGGCATGCACTTTTGTTTTAACTAATGTAGCTTGTACTTTAAAGCAGTGTTTACCTGTCCAGTTGTCTTTTCTGCATGATTTTGGATCAATTAAGGTTGCTAGTTTTTTATTTTTTATTTTAAACTTAGAATGCCATGTTAAAGATTAATAAGGTTGCTGCTTCTGATCAGATGGTTACAGTTCTGTGTGGAACATTTGGAAGCTAATGGGCAGTTTTATCTCTCCATTGTTTATGGTTTCAATACAGCTTTGGGTAGGTAGAATTTGTTGGAAGGACAAGAGAAATGTTCATACTGTTATTGGGAACTCTGCTTGGATTCAGCCAGGAGATTACAATGTTGTTAGAAGAATGAATGACAGGCTGGATGGGTTGGGTTTTCATGCTGCAGCAACTGTTGAGTTTAATAATTGCTTAGCTGGTGTTAATACGGATGATTTACCATCAAAGGGTTTCTGGTTTACTTGGTCTAATAAAAGAGGGGGGGTTAGGAGATATTACAAATAAAATCGATAGACCCTTCTGAACACTTGGTGGATGGATGACTTTCCTGAATCTGAGGCAGTTGCTCATGGTCCTGGGGTTTCAGACCATTGTCCAACCATTGTGACTATTCAGAAGCAGATTTTCAGGAGGAAGCCTTCCAAATTTTTTGATTTTTGGATGCTTAACGATAATTTCTCTCAAATTTTGAAAGATTCTTGGTATCAGGTTGCTGCAGGTTCTCCTATGTTCAGGTCTACCAAACTAAAGGTGCCATGGTTTAAATTTGTTCGGTTTGGGCATAATGTTCCAAAATGGGCCTTCATACAGTGGTTAAGTGTTCTAGGGAGGTTATCTACAAAGGATCAAATCAGAAGATGGGGTGTATTATGTGAAAGAGATGAGGAGAGTCACCATCATTTATTTTTTGAGGGTATCTTTTCACAGCAAATTTGGAAGCAGTGTTATTAAAGACGATAGGCGCACCAAGGCGCCAAGGTCTCTTGGGGCCTAGGCGCAAGGCGAGACGCAGTCTTCACTGAAGTGATGTGCACCTTGTACATAAAAAAGTATAAATAATTTAATATAAGCAATTAATTTAGAGTTCAACATAAGCAAAATGACCTATTAAACATTTAGAAATATAAATACTAACAAATACTGCTATTTTAACATAGACAAATGAACAATATTTCAAAGTTTAACATAAAACATGAAAAAGAAGAGAGGGGAGAAGAAGAATAAGAAGAGGGGGAAAAAAAACAAATCAGTCCAAAGAAGGATGAGAAAGCAAAGGAGGCCGTAGAATAAGCATAACAAGATGAAAGAAGAAGAAGGCAGCAAGAAGAGAACAAAAGAAGGCAGCGACATCATAGCCGTGTGAAGAAGAAGATAGCAACGTAGAGAAGAGAAGTAGAGAGGACAACAATGTAGAGAAGAAAAAGAGAAGAGAACAGAAAGAGAGAAACATAAGAAGAGAAAAAGACGAAGCCAACAACGTGAAGAAGAATTTTTGAAACTGTTGGACTGGATAACGAAGGCAGGCAGCAACAAAGTGCTCTTCGGAGATTAGGAATTAGGGCTAATATTTCTTCTATTGTTCGTTTGGGGCTGAATGCACAATGAATTGCATGTGTAATTAAGAGTAGGAATCTTTTGTAGCTGCACCATATTAAATCAATGATCAGATTTCAAACAAAACCAATCAAAGTAACAATAAAAAAAAAAAAACCTCAAGGCGCAAGCCTTGGCTTTACTGTGCCTTGGCCAAGTCGTGCGCCTTAAGCGCCACTTATCGAAGTCGCCTGGCCTGGAACATTGCAAAGCGCAAACCTTGAGCCTGGATGGGACTTGGGCCTAGCGCACCTTTAATAACACTGTTTGGAAGCACACGTTGGTAAAGAATCAGCTTATGAGGAACCCCCTGAAGATAGATGACGAGTTTTCCTGGGTTGTTCATCATAGAAATGGGCTATCTTTTTCTCATTCAATCTACAAGCTATCATTTGCTGCCTCCATATATCATATTTGGATTGAAAAGAACTCCATAATTTTTTCTCACAATTATTCGGAGCCTGATTTTGTTCTGGGTAAAATTGTTACCGATATTAGAAGTAGGATGTGCTCTTGGAATATTAAAGATACACGAATGAATAGGCATTACTAAGATTTTTAAGTCTCTAGTGTTTGTAGTAGGTGATTTATATTCAGTTTTTGTTTTTGTTTTGGTATGGGTCATTGAGCCTTTAGTTTTCTTTGTTTGATCTAGGGTATTATCAGTTTGTTTGTTTGTTCGTTGTTTTGTGCAATAAAAGTAATTTACCCCTCCAAAAAAAAAAAAAAAATGTTTCTTTAAGGGGCGGAGAAGCAACAATACAATATTCAGCAAGCTGAATAAATTTATCAGAAGGTAGCAGAGGTGTGGGGCCACCATATGGATCATAGAAAGGTATAATATTTGTACGGCCTTGAGAGTTTCGGTAACAAAACCAAAAATAGGATGGAATGAACAATTGATTGTGATGGCCTAGCTATAATTTGTTGGATGGAAATGAACAATTCTAGTAACTGCAAAGAACTTCAGTCTTAGTATTAAGGGTCTTATTGTTAATTAGTAAAAACAATGACTCGTGAACCAAAGATGGCTGGAAACAGCATAATGTTCTAATCATGTATTTGCGGTCATTTATAAACATTGCAATTTGAAAGAACTCTTAGCTAGCAGCATAACACAAAGAATTGGCATGGTGGGGAAGGCTCACAAAACACTAAACAGACTGCACAACACATGGGCCAATGACCATCAAATGAATTTTTTCTGACCCACTTAATCTACTTGCATTGCAATCTACTCACTGGAAGCAGATCAGAAACATGAGAATAATAAGTCTGATACGTTTGTTGCCCCGGATAGTAGACAATTTTATTTCTCATTGAAACATTTTATCTAACATTTAGCAGGTAGTAGAGAAAGAATGGCTGAATGATTCGATTCAACAAAAACAGCGAGTTCAATGGCACATCAACAATCTAATAGATACTATCCAAAAAAATTACGGGAGAAATCAATAATTAGCCATAAGAAATAAATAAATAAATATTACAAGGTAATGAATGAAGATTAAAACCCTAGTCTCGGATTTGGGTGAGATTTTTCATATAAAAAGCAACCCACATATAACTGCTTTTAAGCTCAGCAAGATCAATCAGGTTCTTGCTTCTTGCAGTAGCAGATAGGTGCGAACTGTCACTGTTGCAGTTGCAAATGAGGGAGATATAAGCTGTGGCAGTAAGGGGAAAAGAGGGGTGATGCCTCAATCAGGCTAAAGGGATGGCAATTGCATCAGTGAGAGGGAAGACATGGGCGGGCGGCGTGGCTTAGGTCTGTTGGGGGAGGGGATGGAGGAGATTAACCGAGAAGGAAGAGATGAGAGAGAAGAGAGGAAGGAGGAGACGAGAGAAAAAATAGACCTTTCAATCTTTCAGAAAACAAATGAGAATGAAATGAAAAAGAAGGATGTACACAGAGTATTTGTTCAAAAGAGAAGGGCAAAAGCATAACTTCACCTAGGCCGAATATAGCCGGATGACAAGACATACACACTCTTTATTTATAGTAGGATAAAAAGCTCACTTACAAATAAATAAATAAAAATTGAAAGTTTTCCTACATAGAAAAAAAGGCACCATTTTCCACGACAACAACAATTAATTTCTTGAAAAGCCATACCAATGAACATGTTGTAGTAAAAGGATACAGACTTACAAAAAATTGTGTGACTCTTTTTGTGACAATTGAGTCATGCATTGCATTCATACATTCATTCATATTGAGAATTTGATTATGTTATCTTGTATTGTACATGTGATATGCCAGCTAGAGAAGAATTTAGACTTTGTTGAGTATGAATAGAAAACCTAGGTAGCTTAGAAGAAATTTATTTATTTATTTGAGCACACTTAGAAGAACTTGAACAAGGAACTTTAATATAGAAAATTTGGTAAGTGTTGAAGAGTTAGGGGATTCCTTTTAAACGTGAAGATTGAGCACTTAGATGATCTATAAAACTTTAAGTGAGGAGCTTAATGATTTTAGTCTAATGAGTATTTAATTAAAAATTCAGCAAGATTAGCAAAAGTTAAGTAGGATTATCTTAAGCCTAAGCAAGATTAATTAGGCTAATGGAGATTAATGACTAAGCATGATTAATTAGAGTTAAACTTGATTAATTAAGCTAATAGAGCAATTAACGACTTAAGCTAATTAATTCCTACAACAAAAGAAAGAAATATGGAGAAGAATAGAGAGAAAGCTAGAGAAGAACAAGAACAAGAGCAAAGAAGGATAAGAAAAGAAGAAAAGAGGAAAAATCAAAGAACAATCAATTCTAGGCTTGGAAAATCAAGGAAAATTTACTAGAAGGTAAGGAATTCAACCCCTTTTCATCTATTGTTATTATAATCTAGCTAGAAAATCATTTAAGATAGGTTTTGAAGGAATTCAAATGAAAGTTTTGGAAAAGAGAAGTAGGATTGAAGAATTTGCAAGAAAATCATGTTTTAATTTGTTCTTACCTTGAATTCATTGCATATGAGTGTTTATTTACCAAACCCACATCTTTTATTTGAGTTTTGAAGCTAAAATATCATACTTTGAAGGATTGAAATGAGAAGAATAAGAAAATGTTTGAAAAGAAGCTAAATTGAGAAGTTCTTGAATTGAATTTTGTTTTTGATTAGTTTAACCTTGAATTCAAGCATTCAAATTAGTTCTCATGAACCTTGCATCATGGTTTCATGTTTTGGTATATTAAATATTATGTTTTGGAGCATTAGGATGAAGAAAACAGAGTTCGAACACCAAGAACACGCACTAAACTTGAATTCTGCTAATCGGGCGCTCAAGCGGCCACCACTGGACGCACGAGCACGCAGAACCCAATCCGCCTCTACTTGAGCCACCGCTTGTGCGGCCTAGGCCACTGCACGAGCAACCAACCAACCACCGCACATGCGACCAAGGTGGGCGCAGGTGCAGCCAACCTTGACATCATTTTGCTTAAGCTTCCGCACGTGTGCCCTAATTTTGATGCACAAGCGGCCAGACAAGGCATTTGTCCGTTTCGAGTTCTTTTTGATTCTTTTGACCTACCGGACACCCTTATGCATGTTTTGAAAACAAAAATTAAACATAATTAGAAACCGACTTAAATCATGCTTAGTTAGAGAAGAAAAAAACTAAGTTAAAATAGTCTAATTGTTTTACTTTTGCTTTATCAATACTTGTATTCTTGTTATGTAGGTGTCGAGATTGTAAAGGATAACTCTGAGCACGAGCCACTTGTAAGTAATATCATTGTAAAGTTATGTTTACAAACTAGTTTTAAAAACTCGATGATATATTATGGTTTGTGAAATCTTATTTTGTTTCCGAATGAATGAATGTCCTATATTTTGTGAATCTATTAATGGCATCCTTAGATAGTCCTAAGCCATTGGGCGACGGCATGATGGACCATGGCTTTTATGATATCTCATTTGCCACTTGAAGGTGTGGCGTTGTCTAACTGGTACCCGGACCGATAATTCTATTAAGAAGTTTTAATGGATGTACTATGTTATCATGCTTTTGATTATGAGTTGTTGATATGAAATGTTCGAATGATTTTAAATGCTATATGATGTCACATTTTGCAAATGAATTTGGAATTCATTCATTTACCACTTTACTTTGATATTATACATTGTGTTTTGGCTCACCCTTTTATATATATATATATATATGTAGGTGATCAAAATGAGGAGCAACAATAGAGGTTTTGGATTTGAGGGACCTGTTTGGAAGAGTCTTTTCCTTTACTTCTCTTTTTGAGACTTTGTACTTTGAAGAACGAGTTTTGGCATGTTGTGTAATAGTTAATGGGTTTTTTGTGCTTTGTGGGTGTAAATATTTGTTCTTTTTGTAATCTATGTACATGATGTAAATTATTCAGAAGTTAAGCAATGAAGACTATGGGCTTGTTTGGTTTGTTTTTGGGAGAGTTGTTTTTGAAAAAAATTTGGGAGAGTTATTTTAGAAATTTTTTTGGTTTGTTTGGTTGTATATTTTGAGAGAGAAATTTTTTGTGGGAGTTTGGGATGATTTGATATTTTGGAAGAATTGAGTAGATGTGTGTGAGAGAAAAAGTGATTAAGAAGGAGAGAGGAGAGATAAAAAGTGATTGATTGATGGGTAAGAGAGAGAAAGTGTTTTTGGAAATTTTTTGAGAAAAACTCCAACCAAACAATTTTTGGGAAATTTTTTTCTAAAATTCATCTTCGAAACTCAAACCAAACAAGCCCCGTGTATTTCATTTCATATCTACTTATGCACTGCTCTAACGGACTTAATGAATTAACAATGAAATTTTCGCTTAAAGCCAAATTATATCTTAGTCCATTTTGAGATTTGTCAGGTTAGGCCTTTGGTATTGAAAGATTACTAGCCAATCACCTCACTATCCTTTAGGGGCGGGATGGGGTCATGATACTTTTGGAAATTACATATATTCCCTATATGTTATAATTTTCTACAGTGTTTTTATTTTTCAATTATAGCTAGTGTTACTCCAATAGAAAAGTACGAGACATGCCACAAGAGTGACATATCTGTGTCCCACCAATCCAAATAATGCAAAAATTAACTCTTCCTCTAATTCAAAATGTTTCCCTAGTTATGAGTAATTCGACTAACTATTTTGTGATGGCAAATTTATCAATTAGGAAATTGTGTATATTTTTGCCAAGGGGCAATGCAACGTGAGGAAACTGTTGCAAACAACACAAACATCTTGTCTCCAGGGTAATTACCATAACAAATGCCTACAAATGAAATTGCAAAACTCATAAAGGCACATCAAATTAAAGGAACAATCCAGGCATGAGACCAAACCATAGAAGGCAAGTGTAGATGTATAAACTCTGAAAAGAACAAATGCATCAAAACATACTATATAAACAATCCTTTGAAACCTGTCACCAGATGCACCATTTCAAGTGGCCAACATCTACATAATAATCCTCTCAAGTTTAGGTTAATATATTGAAGTTCAATACCCATTTCCAAATGGCCAATTATGAGAACTCATGTTGCAATGTGCAGACAAAGTCCTAACTGAAGATTCACATTCCATGAACAAATCAACAGTTTGATGTTTCTTGCTATATATGTAATCAACTGATGGTAGACCGGTACTAGCAATGTGGGTGTTTGGGAAGTGGGTTTTTATGTAAGTTTTTTTAGTTGTAGGATATTATTAGAAAATTTTTTGTGTTTAGGAAGATAGTTGGGTTTTTTTGTGGTTGGATGTGATGTTTGTGAGAGAAAAAATGAAATGATTATGGGGTTTGATGTGATATTTTGTTTGGATTTGTTTTTTTTTTGTTTTGCAAAAACTGTCTTCTAGTGAAAAAATAAAAAAAATAAAAACCCAAAAAAAATTGTTGCCAAACACCGCCAATATGTCATACTGTCATGCATAATATAAATACAATAGAATCATTTTATAAAGTTGCATACCAACCCCAAAGTGATTTGTGCAACCAGGCACCCTAACTTGATCAAAATTTTGTCAAGCAACGCTCTTATGAACTAGTGATCATTGGGCATACTTTTTCATTTTAAAAATGGTGAACCTCTTTATGAATTTCAACAGAAAGTCCTTTCAATTAAATAGTTCAAATTGTCAAGCACAATAAGTTAATATTGCTAATCTCCAGACCGAGACCAATCTTGAAGCAGTTTTCACACACCTAATGATTTTCCTACATGGCAAGTAGTTTACCTAGATATCATACTTTATGTTGAAAATTAGACATAATATAGCATTTCAAAAGAAAAAAGATGAGTAGGCATTTATACAAGGCATGGAAAGACAATTAATTACTTCTTAGAATTTTTGGAGAAGGAATTTCTAACTTCTGGGTAAAACTACCAGATGCAAAGGCACAAAAAAAATTAAAAAAAAAAAAACAAACAAACAAACAAACAAATTTCAATTGGTCTTTAAAATTAGAACATCAAGAATTTTCATCCTGATTGAAAATTCTGACCCCTTAATTTCAAGCACAAGCACCTAAAAATATGTTGAATGTGTCTCCTGGTATGCACAATTAATTTTAACAATCATGTAGGGAACCAAACTAAGAAGATAGAGTTTAGTTGCATCTATTTGAAGCAATCAAACATAAAATTAATAAAGATAAATTAAGGTCTCAAAAGTATATGCAAATTAATTTGTAACTAAAGTAGCCTTAGTATGTTTTGTGTGATTCAACAACTTAAGAATGTATCACTTTTTTTGTGTATGGTTAAAGTTAACCAACTATTAGATGGAAACAACTGCTTCCTTTTCATGAAACATTTTGTTTCTTTCACATCAACAAATTCTTTAAATTTTGTCATCTCACCAAAGTTTTTCATCGTCACTTACTTTCCAACCTGCTGATGATGATTCTAAATTCCCGAATTCCTCCCCTATATCTTTTTAATCATGAGAATAATTTCCAGAATCAGCCACAAAGATGTAAAAATGAACTAATATATCAAAAAAAAAATGCTACTTTTTTCTTTAAAACTAAAACCACATTGTAAATTTATAATAGGGCTTGTCCACAAATCATGTGTAATTTAGATCCTTAATTGTCAAGCAGAAATGATAAGACAAACCATCCAACACAAAACCATTTGAACCAAAATAGAGACTTCCTTTGTCCATGTTGTGTGTGTGTTTGTGTAACAATGAAAGCATGATAAGTAGGAGTTTGGGGAAACATTTGAATGACCTGAACAAGATAGTAGAAGATGCGAAGGCCTTCTGGATCTTTACTGGATTGGACATCCATGAGTGACCCAATCTTTGAAGTAGTAAATGATATGTGCTCATTCCCCATCACAATCTCCAGCTCTTGCCTACCCACACGGTCTGGTTCTGGCCAGTTGTTATCGTCTTCCTTCATTATCTACAGTAAACAGAACACTCAAAATTCAACCAGATTTTCAAGCACAAACAACAATGCACCAAACACTGTTGACCCTCCAAAATCCTCCCAGTTTCAATACAAAAAATAGAAAAATAAAAGGCAAAAAAAGGTAATGCTCAATTCGGTGGTTGAGTAAGCATCTCCAATCCTTTCATCAAACTTATATCAAATCAAGTTTTCACCATATAATTCATCAAATTAGGTATGAATCAAATCTTTCACCAAATTTCTAACAACCCCTTTTTACACTTAAGTTTGATGAAATTGTTAAACTATGAAGTATTATAGGGATGGGGTTTTTCACCTAAATTTGTTAAGGGAGGTTTTTGGGATAGGTTGGGTATTTTTAAAAAGATTTGACAAAACGAGCTATACCAAATCAAGCTTTTTGTCTAAATTCTTGAACAAAATTGATTTAAAATAATGTCAAGGGTTGAAGATGCTCTAAATGCATAAAAACAGATAAATTTGCAAACTTTAGATAGCATAAACATTGTAAGTGTGTGTACGCAAATCTCTTCAAACAAGTTTAAACCGTAAGAATCCTAAAACACTATGAATGGATCGACAGAAGGGAAGTAAAAAACTTGTGAAATAAAACAGAGTAGTAATAACAATAATCACAGTGAAAAAAAGGGCCCAAAAGTCTCAATTCTCTCAAACCCACTTCTCAAATTCAAAGAAAAAAATGTTTGAATATCCAGTGCATCCAATGAGAAGCTAAGAAAATCAACAAAAAGCACAATCATATGTTTCTTTCAGTAAAAAACAGTCTCTCTACCTAGTGAAAAATAAAGTTAGAAAGGGGAAGAAGGGAAAGAGAAACCTCGCTCTCGGAGACGATGCGACGGCATTCGCGGAGGACTGCGGGGGTAAGGAAGACCTCTTTGCGGATCATGGTGTCGTTCTTGTAGTTGGAATTGTTGGCGTATCGGAGCTTCCCATCTGGCCTGAACTCGAACTCCAAAAACTCGTGCCCGAACTTCCCCTTGTGCCCTACGTAGTACCGTAGATAGAATTCGCCATTGTCGTCCTCCATAGCTCCAGCCATCTCTCTTCTCTTCTACGAACCCTAACCCAAACCCTAATTTCTATCACCAGCTCTTCTTTTAATCAAAGTCGAGGTGTTACCCAACAACAAACAGCAATCCTATTTGCATATAAATCAAATACATAAATATGTCCCCAACATTAAGTGCTGAAATATTAGAGAATTCTATTTTTACGCATCTGACAGGGATAAATATTTAATGAAATATTAATTTAATGGTAATTATATTTTAAGTAAAAATAATTATAATAGATATTCAGTAATACTTATAATATTATATATAAAAAAAAAATTTAAGAACAAAAAAAATCTCAATATGCACCTTTTGAGTTAAAAAAATTAAATCTTAATTTTTTTTATCATTGTCATTTTTCTTGCAAACCAATAATCTTAAAACATTTCTCATATTGTTTTAGTCTGTAGGTTTATACTCTATTATTTACATCGGTTTCTTATTAGTTTCACAATTTTTACTTGATTTTGATATGAAATAGTTATAAACCTATGGAAGTTCAAATTCAAGCAAAAATATGTTTGGTGACAGCAAAATCAGTGATGAAAATGTTAGTTTTTTCGTGTAGTCTTTTTTTTTTTTTTTTGCAGTTTTCAGTCAGATATTCAGGGCTGAATTTCATCACTTATTTCAGAAATCAACTTCCAAAATATTATTTTTCTTTTGGCACTTGAAGTTTGAAAATTATATATTAATTCGATATTAAAATTCTGAATTTTTTTACTTTTTTCAATACTTAAACATCGATTTTTTTTACTTTTTTCGGTATTAAAGTGCCAAATTTTATAATTAATTTCGGCTCTGTACAACCGAATGAAAGATTTTTTCTCTCTTTTCAGATGACATGCATTAAAGAAACTGATGTTCGATCAGATATTTTGGTGGATTGTACTACCCATTTTACAGCTAAACAAATAACCTTTAACATAAAATTTGTAAGTTTATAGTTTTTATTAGTTAGTTTGTTTAGTTTATTCTTATGAAAGTTGTATGAGATTATATACAGGTTTTCGACAACAAAGATGAATTGCTTACTTGGAGACATGATATTGGAAGGACAAATGACTTTGTTATTATTATAAGGACGTCGGACTATGATGGCGGTCGCAAGAGACTAAAAATTTATCTTGTTTGTGAACAGAGTGGGAAGTATAAATTACGTAAGAAGTTGAAAGCTGGCTCGAAAGACTTATTGAGACAAACTGGTATGAAGAAGTACGAATGCCCATTTGATTTGAGGGCATACAAGTTGAAAACAAACGATGAATGGACATTGGATGTAGTTTGCGGACTACATAATCATCCAGCTGCGGAGCATCTCTAAGGACATTCATATGCAGGGAGATTGTCATCTAACGAAAAGTCACTGTTAGTAGATATGTCAAAGAGCTTAGTAAAACCAAAAGAGATACTCATTACACTCAAACAAAGGAATGCCCTTAATATGAGCACAATGAAGACAGTTTACAATGTACGACATCGATGTAGGCTTCTACAGAAAGCTGGTAGATCCCAGATGTAACGACTGTTGGGTGAATTAGCGAAACATAAGTACATTGAGTGTCATCGATGTGAGGAAGGCTCTATGACTGTCACGAACTTGTTTTGGGCACATCCAGTGAGTTTGGATTTGTTTCATACATTCCCTCGTGTGTTGATTATGGGTTACACATATAAGACGAATAGATATCAGCTTCCTCTTCATGAAATTGTGGGAGTGACATCAACTTATATGACATTCTCCGCGGCTTTTGCATACTTGCAAACTGAGTGAAATTGTGGGAGTGACATCAACTCATATGATATTCTTTGTGGCTTTCGCATACTTGCAAACTAAGCGGGTTAATAATTATGCATGGGCGTTACAAACATTGTGCGATCTTATGGACAACAGTGTTTTACCTGAAGTCATTATCACAGACAGAGAGCTTGCTTTGATGAATGCCATTGACAACACCTTTTTGAATGCTCGACATTTGTTATGTCATTGGCATATTAATAAGAATATATTGGCGAAATGTAAGAAAATGTTTGAGACAAAAGAAAAATATGAGAAGTTTAACACTACATGAAACTATTTGGTATTATTATCGACTGAAGAGGAATACAATGATTACCTTGCAATACTGCATAAGGATTTCAGTAATTATTCGGAGGCAATCAAGTATGTTACTGTGAGTTGGTTGAATCCGTATAAAGAAAAATCCATTGCGGTACATATAGACATGTGTATACATTTTGGCAATGTTACAAACAATCGGTAATATTTGTTTTTTTTTTTTTTTAAATTCTTATAAATCATATTGTTATTTTTAATTAGTATGCTTGACTATTTTTTGTTTACATCCATATGAATAGGGTTAAGAGTGCTCATGCTAGATTGAAGAGGCAATTAGGTTCAACATTTGAGATTTCATTTGAAAAAATACATTGTCTACTTGAGTTGTAGCACATTCAAATAAAAGCATCATTCGAGAAGAGTTTAACTGTCGTGCAATATCAATTCAAACCTTCTCAATTCAGAGAGCTTCGGAGTAATGTGTCTATTTATGCATTGGAGTACATGTTGGTAGAGAGTAAGAGAGCAAATTCAGTTGGAATTGATGTTGCAGCATGTGGATGTGTTCTTAGGCGCACGCATGCTTTACCTTGTGCTCACAAGATTGTAGATTATATGAGATAAGGCCTTCCTATTCCACTCAGTAGTATACATGTACATTGGACGTGACTTGTGTGCATAATCCGAAGCTTAAGAAATTGGAATTGACTTGTATCCCAAAACTTGAGATGATTTTAAAGGTTCAATGAGACTGATATTGCCATGTAATTGGATATGATGAAGAAGTTGAGAGAAATTGCAAATCCAACGAGCACTTTTTCTTATTGAGCCTGATGTGAAGCCTAATCCATGTCGAGGACATAAGAAAATTGATATATCTTGTCATCGTGACCCGTGTACATTTGAGTTGGTTGACAATGGCCATGATAGCCAGAGCACATTAGCTTCCAATCAGTTAAAGAAAAAGAGAGCTTCAAAAGTGCATGAGAAGAAGTGGAATGTGAAGACAAGGACATATCGTACAAAAATAAGTTTATCGAGTGCATATGTTGGTGACTTCCAGCCTATGTTAAAACCATTCATGAAGTTGATGAAGGATGTAGATGGTGATGAGAATTGTGATTTTAGAGCTATTGCGGGTTTACTTGGTCTTGGAGAGAATGACTGGATGAAAGTTAGACATGATCTGCTACATGAATTGAATAATCACAAAGATGAATACGTCGTACTATACGGGTCGCATAAGAAGGTTGAAGAGCTAACACACATCCTTTTATATTTTGAAGATAGCCCAGACTTTGATCGTTGGATAACTATGCCTGACATGGGGCATCTTATTGCTTCATTTTATAATGTAGTCTTGTACCACTTTTCATTGCAACAATGTCTCACTTTCTTACCTTGCGATCACTACCAGCAACACTAGCTGATTGTCGCGAGATTGCCATTGGATTTGCAATGGAAATCATTTTGTGCAGGTATAACTTATAAAATAACCTAACATTGTTGTTTAATATTTGTGTAATTGCAAATTTGATGGATTTGATAAAAATATGTAATTTTTTGGATATACGTGCAGGTATTTTTGGAGGCCAGTCATCTAGTTCCTCCCATTGCTGTGCTTTGGCGAGTTCACCATCATCCTTCTACATCAAAATGGGAGAATGCATATGTTAGTCGTATTCAAAAATTCAAAGACAACATAGGACCTAATGTAGCTACTCGAGAGACATTTGATGTAGTTGACATAGATTGATGTATTAGAGAGCAGTCATGAAAGGTTTAGGACATTAGTTTTTTCAATTTACTAGTATGGAGTAACAAAATGGATATCATTTTGCCATTGGATTTTTTAATGGTCATTTTTTTTAATAGAATATCATATGAGTTATAGTTCTCTTATTTAAGGAATGAATGTCATATTATTTTTACATTGTTTGAACACAAAACATAATGAAAATAATATTAATCAAGTGCAACTACTATTAAAGAGTAATAATATTAACCAACAAATATCTAAAAAGAAATTAATAATATTAACCAGTAATTCAATCCATCCACATCATCACAAAATACACGTCTCCTTGCACATAATCCAAAGATAATAATAATATTGATCTCCTTATACATCCACCAACACCATCACAAACTACTTGTGCTAACATTATGAACTATTATCAACTACGTGATCGGCGAGTGTAATGTGCTCCAAAACGATGTGCAATAGAAGAGCTGGGTGCAGATCGTCCCTGAGCGAATGTACTAGGCACAACTTCACTAATGTACTGATCTTGAAGAAGTTGTTCAATTGCATCAATTGCGTAGTAAAGCCTATCAAGATGTTGAACACTATCCTCATAGTCAGCTTCAACAAAAGAATGAGTAATTTGATATATATGTGACATACGCTGCATTAGGAGAACAAATACAACATTATATACAAACCTATAACAGTTTATATAAATAATTTGTAATTTAAATGAAAAGAAGGATACCTGTGCGTCTTGGCTAGGATACTGATAATGATGAATATTTAGGTCCACCTGAGAACGACGCGTTGGGTTTTGAACATACATATGGGTAATGGTTTGGTACCAATCCATATAACTAGGAACACAATCCCAAGGTTGCCGTACTGGTGTACTCCTCCTCCGATCAAATAACACATGGTTATCCCATGCCTCTTAAATGATGTCCAAGTATGCATACATAACATTGTAGCATAGAGCTATGGCTCCTCGAGAAGCATGCATAGGGCCAATTGTCATGACCCAAACCCGCCCCTATAGGTTTAACATCGTAATCGTCCAGTAATCTTGGGATCACCAAAGGCCTCTGAACAAACTGTCACATATTAAGAGGCTAGCAGAAGCAAATATACATAAACTATATAGTCCATTGAGCTGTGTAGACATACATGGGATAGAAATTTCAAAACTTTATATACATGCACGTGACGTCATAAATATAGTAGCCTTACGTCACATTCATTACAGATGTAACCAAAAGGGGACTTAGCCCAATATGCAGATATACAAAAAACTTGTTCATATTCCAAAAAGGAAACAAAGTCTTATACGTTCACAAAACATGACCACGTGACTTTCGGAACCTCCTCGGAAGACATAAGAGTTGGCCGAAAAAACAAAATTCCAAGCGATCATCATTGAGCCTGGCCACGCATCTGATCACTTACATACATAAGTAATAGAGTGAGCAGAAATGCAGTGAATAATAATACAGTAGAGGGTTTTAATTGAATGATGTTCCATATCAGATTTAGAAAACAGATTCCATATCAGAAACAGATTCATAGTCTTATATAGAAATCAGAGTTCATGCTTAATCATACATAGTACATCCATTAGCGCTAACAGAACAGATACAGAACATATAGTGGTTATGAGTAACTAGTTCCATAAAAGAACCTCTGGATCCGGGTAATAGATAATAGATATGCTGAGCTCCATAATGGAGCTTCCAGTACGGGTAACAGATTGCAAACATATTAAGTTCCATGATGGAACTTCCAGTGCCAGGTAACAGCTAACAGATATCACATGATACTAAGGACGCCACGAATACTTGTTAAAATTGGACAATCATTACTGTACAGAACATAACATTTCATAAAACAGATCTTATTTCATTATACAGAAAATAAATAAAGTTGAACATAACTTTACTGAGTTATTACTCACAGATGGCTCCAAAGTAGACAAATCAGTTAACTTGCGGTGCGTGACCTACACAAACATAGCAGACACACACATTAAAACACACACTCAGATAGTACTTAACTTATTGCGTTTCGTTATTAGTGTGTTTCTAAGTCTTATCCTCATTATTACATCTTAGTTAGGGCTTAAGAATGCCTAAGATGCAATGAGGATACCAAAACAGGATGTTTAACACTTAGTCAGATTTGCTGAAAACAGGGTTCTCCCTCGAATGTAGCTTCCCTCGCTCGAGCGGATGGTCAAAAACAAGGTGGTTGCTCGAGCGCAACTTCCGTCGCTCGAGCGGTCTATAAACTCTGCAAAAGTACTGGTTGCTTAATTTTTTCGCTTGACTCACGCTCAATGATCGCTCGAGCATGAGACTAAAGTCTTTGCTTGAGAGCAACTCTAGTCGCTTGAGCGGTCTGCAAAATGTGTAAACTTCTGGGAGAACGCAATTTACACGCGAGCCAACTTTTGATCGCTTGAGTGGAAGTGAAAAATCAAGTGTGGTCGCTTGAGTGCAGGTTCTGTCGCTCGAGCGGTAAGGCAGAATTCTGGAATTTCCAGATTTGCTTCCAAGCTACAAAACTCAACTCAAAGTTGCAAAACATGTTCTTTTGGGCCATAAACTTAAGAAATCACTTGTAAACTTGCAAAACATTATGAATTAAAGATCATTACACAAAATCAAGGCCCAAAAGCAAGTAAATTCTTCAAAACCAAACTTGAATTACATTGTAGACACCCCATGCATGTGTTGTCATGAACTTAAATCTTCCAAAACATGTACAAATGAAGTGTTAAGGTGAAAAAACACAATGAGATCCCATTATTGAACAAAAATAGGTCCTTGCATGTAAGAATTTGTTGAAATTAAAACTCAAAATTCATGAATTATGCATGCATGTATGGTATGACTTAAATTCCTTCATTTCTAGCTCAATTCTCATGTTTGAACACTTAGACCTCTTGAATCTATGCATTTGTTGGCTCAATCACATAGCTAAAGGGTTGAATTCTTACCTTGGATGCTCAATTCTACTCTAGGTGGCTAATTGGTTGAGGTTCCAAGCTAATTCTTCAAAATCTTCCTCAATTGCCCTTGATGATTTCAAATCTCTCTCGGTCTCTCTCTCTCACATGTTTGAAGCTCAAGAAGAATGGAAATAAGAGTGCAAAGTGTATTCTAGAGGTTTCATATGCCTTATATTGGCTTAATTAAGAAGACTCGATTAAACTTCGCTTAAGCTAATCAAATTGACACTAATTATTCTAATTAATTTGCTCCGAATCAAATTTTAATTAAACCTACCATAACATTCTAAAAATTCTAAATAACACAGAAACCAAGTCAATTTCGTGATCAAATGCTGATAAGGCCTTCAATTTGCAGAACAAAACGGAAACACAAATAGATATTTTTACGATAAATAGATAAAAACACAAATAATGCAACACATATGCGATTAATTCAGAATTTCATCTTAATTACTTATTAGGCATTCTTAATCATATATTTTAAGCTAATCATGAGTCGGGGTTGTTACACAAGTGATGGATTAGGGATTGTCTGCACTCTACCAAACTGTCTCAAAACTCTATCAGGGTGATATGGTTCAACTACTTCCAAACACTTTAGGCAACCGTGGTAGAACGTAATTGGATGACATAGATGGACATCTCTGCAACTCCGGTACAGGTCCTAAATAACCTACAAATAATAACAACTGTAAGATATGACAACTGTAAATTTTGTATGATATAGAATTTCAAATTTTGAAGGACTTTTTAACTTACATCATGTACACCCAACCTATCAAGCTCCTCTCAAAAAGCCTGAAATTGTGTCTCTTCACCAGACTCTCTTCGAGAAGTCTAACGGTAAACATGTGGCATGTCTCGAGTGTAATTCATATTCAAGTGTGGTCGGAATCCACGAAAGTGCTCATAAATCCATCCCTCAAGGAGTGTCATGTAGCCGGCTATTTGTTTTACGTCGGACCTGTTAGCGTACCCCATCTGTCTATATAAGTATGCCAATACAGCAACACACCAAGCATATGAAGATACGGTCATCAAATCGGATAACAAACTCAAATAAACAACGGGAACTCTAGTACCAGTCTTGTCACTGAAAAGTGTACAACCCAACAAAAATAGCAAGTATGCTCTACCAGCACATGCAATTTTTTTCATTGAATCATTATCTGTGACATTATTAAAGTGTGACCTCAACCACTCAAGCCTTATTGAATTGCTTCCAACACTAGACATCTCATGTCTGACCTCTTGCTCATCAATTTCCAAGGTATTAACTACTAATGTAATGGCCCGACTTTCTGACAACTTACGCACACTAATAGATTTGCCTACAATAGGAAGCCCTAGGATAGTGGTGACATCGTCCAATGTGAAAGTCATCTCTCCAACAGTCAAATGGAAGGTGTTCTTCTCTGGCTGCCATCTCTCAACAAGACTAAACACTACAATTTTATTGACAAAGCGGTACGTGCAACGAGCTAAGTGTGTCAGTCCTAACATCTCCACAATGTTTACAAATGTAGCGTTATTGCCTTGTTCCCACCATGGACACGAATGCATCTTAGACGAGTGATTATAACACTTCAAGGGCCCCTTTTCATCAGCTCCATTCCAAATAGCTGCGGCAACATGACTTTTAAAACTTTTAAGGATTGATGGATCAGTTGGCCCTCTCGAAAATGGCTGAGTAAGGATATCTTCATCAACAATGTTAGCATCATCACTAGTAAGGTCGTCATCTATAGCAATATCATCCATCACTGGTGCATCATGTATAGGATCATCATCCATGGCAATGTGTGTGTCATCATCATGCACTCGAGCACGTCCACGTTCGCGTTCAACATTCTCTAATTCACGGAGTCTTCTGTTCGAAGTTGTTACTGACCGACGTTGACTGGACCAACATCCATCTACATAAAGAAAGTTGTTCTCATCAACCCAATATAGCATTTATAGTGAAAACACTAACAAATATAAAATCAAATAGTCAAATTATAGTCATCAACCAATATAGCAATAACAATTACTTAAGCTAAAAATATAATGTGAAAATACCAATACTGCACAGATTTTTGTTTCTATTGTTATGCATTGAAGTTCGCAAAAAAAAAAAAAAAAAAAAACATAAACATACCCATAAAATAAAATTGTTGGAAAAGAACCTAAAGTAAAACCAATCTTGGTGGCCTATGTAACTTGGTGTAAATTTATATATAATAAAAAATAAAAAATAAAAATTCCATTAAGAACTTTAGTGCCGTAGAAATACAAAAATTTCAGAAATCAAATGCCAAAAGTATTGCATTAGTTCGGAACTATAGAACCAGAATAACTTATCAGATTCAACAAACAAACTTCGAAAGTTTATATTGTTTTCGGATCTAATTGGTCGAAATAATACAATTTATTCGATGATTAAGTTTCAAATTAAACAAACAAATTCGGACAACCAGTGCCAAAATCGATGGTTTTATGCCAATGGAGTGCAGAGATATCCGAAAATGGTAAATGCAATAACAAAATATTAAATGTAATAATAAAATGGAAAGATTTCTTACTTTCAACAAGGGTTTTCAATGGTTTTTAGTAGAGTTTCAATGGAGGTCTTCAATGGAGGTGAGGAAAGTTCACAGACTTTTTTTTTTTTTCCTCTTTGAACGAAACTGACTTTGGTCTTCACTTTTGTGGGTGGAACTAGAAATGTGAAGTAGGGCCAATATAAGTGTGTGGATTTGAGGGTAAAGTGGTGTATGTACCATGGTTATGAGTGAAGGGTGTAATTGTAATTTTAAGGGTGTGGATTGAGAAAATTAGTTAATAATCAAATTAACAGGTGTATGTATTGAAAAAAGATGTGCCTTGAGTTAATTACATGTGTGGAAATAGAATTTTCTTGAAACATTATGTCTATAAGGACAAGTTTCTACAAAATGACCAAAATACCCATACTATATATATTAGTCCATTTCTCTCTCTCACTATCTCTTCATGCATTTCTCTCTCTATCTCTCAAAATTTCTCTATCTCTTTTAAGCTAGGTTTGTCAGTTGGCTCTTCTCTAAAACAACACCATTGCGGCGGTTGTTTGCCCGCCACCGTCTCCTTCTCTCACTGACGTCACGCGCCAACTAATCTCTCTCTCTCTTCTAAACATCCACTGCAACACTTTTCTCTCCAAACCCCCTTACCGTCTTCGACAGTACCACCACGGCGGTTGTTCGCATACCACTATCTCCTTCTCTCACCAACGTCGCTACCGACTGACCACCACTCCTCCTCCACCATTTCTCTCTCTCTCTCTCTCTCTCTCTCTCTCTCTCTCTCTTAAAAACCTACTGTAACACCTCTTTCCCCTCCTGTGGACTCACCTTTTTCCGTGCCCGCCTTTCGGAAACATTTGAAAAGAAGGCCTCATAGTTCGGACTCCCACGGTTCTGAATCTAGTCTCACAAGTGCAATGTAAAACTGATAAACACCAAAGAGTCCAAATCCGACAAACCTTTTTGGAAAATCGATTTTAAATAAAATAATACCAAAATTGGACTGCTTTGCCAGATACAGAGTCGCATCTAAATATTTTATTTTGGGAAAATTTAAGAAATCCCAACTCGTGCCAAAGGCTACATGTCCGTCATCACCCAAGTTGCCTCGGCTCGGGAACTTAGGTACGAGAGGGGAAGGTCCCGAAATGAGCAACCTCGCTCACTCGATCAAAGATCGGCCTCTACTAATCATGATATGATGTTTTATAAACATTATGTGTTCTTGTTCTGATTATTAAACTATCTTTACTATGTGACGCACACAAGCAAGTATAGACTAGTTTGCCCAATTTGAAACAATTCAACTCATGTTTGTTTGCAAAAATGGTTTGAATTTGCCACCTCAAGTGGACTTAAAAGATGCGGATTTGCCACTAAACATAATGGGCTTAAAACATGATTTTGCCACAACAAAATGGGCTTAAAACTCACATTTGTTGAATTGTTCCAATTCAAACAAGCAGCCTTCATCCACAGGCATTCATGCAATTTAGCATTTAAGCACATAGCCTCATGGCAAGCATGCGAAACATGGCAATATGGTAATCACACTCATGCAAGGTATGCTAAAGCATAAAACTCATCGAGTACTCTAAGCCAAAACAAAAACTAGTTACAAAAATGTATGATCCTAACTATGCAAGATATCTAATGCAACACATGCAATATGCAATTAATAGGCTCGGCTACTAATATGGCATATGATTTGAGTTGAACGACATGTGATCAAATACGTATCCAAAAAAGTATTGAAATAACAATGCAGTTTGAATGATACGCCGAGCCTCGGTGCATGCAAGACAAATGAATGGATACAAACATGCAAGCATAAGGTATGCTAATTGAAAATGTCCCTAATCTAACCATCGAAAGCGATTAAATAAAATGGAGAAAGACGTGGGGTTGGAAGACACATACACACACATGCACACTTATTACAACATTACGCCCTCACGAAGGAGGGCCCGAATGAATACGCTAACTAGCTACGATAACTAATTATTACAACAATTGAAATGAATTAACTAACTTATTCTAAGCTAATTAAATATTTCAAATCGAATCAATTAGCTAAATACTAAGCTAAGTACAAAGCAATTTAAACTAATTAATTAGCTACCACTAATTAACTAAACAAAGTAATTAAATGCCTCGGGAAGTGAGGGATGCATGCATGCTTGGTTTCTCCACCCGAAAAAAGCCACCGCCTTGTGTAGACACCCATTTTTGACCGTCCTTAAGACTTGGACGTCATCGTTTGTGCACTCGATGATTGTTCTTGTTTGTGTTCATTTTGAGTGCCCGAAGTTCTTGGCAGAGCGCCTTGCCCTTGAGCCTCTAAACCTTATTTGTTTTGTGTTTGTTTTTGGGCCAAGAGCTTGTTATCTCTTGTCTGGAGGGAGGGTGGCCTTTCGGCCAGCCCTAGACCTTGTCGGCCATAAGTTGTGCTTGTCGACCACTAGTGGTGGCCGATGGCCATTTGTCTCATTTTTTAGATATTTGTTTACCAGCTGTGTCAGCTGTTGCTCACTGAAGTGCATCTTCATACACGTGTATGGTAGGATGAATTCAAGCTTAAACCTTGGTTTTCTATATATAGAGGATGCTCTCCCTCATTTGGAGGGGTTAGACATTTTAGAGCAAAATTCTCTCTCTCTCTCTAGAATTCTCTCCCTCTCTTCTTGTTTTGTGCTTTTTAGTTAGTTTTCTCTACACTTTTGCACACTAACCCTTAACCAAACTTGACCACCTTGGAGCTGAGGTCCCTTGGAGCCTAGTTTGAGCTTTGGAAGGAGGTTTGAGCCTGAAATTGTGGCTATTTTGTGCTGTGCTTCAAAGGTACAAAACTTACCTCATTTAAGCTTATTGTGCACACTTGTTTTGCCATCCTTTTGTATTGTTTTTTAGCTGGTTTTCAACTACAAAAACTCGGGTTTTTTAGGCTTAACATGATGGTTTGAGGCTATTTTGTGTAAAGGGGTGATCCACCCTTCTTGTTGCTTAATTATGTAAGCTTTTGTGCTATCCTTCAAGGCTTTTAAATCAAACTTTTTGGGCCTTTTAACCACTGAAATTCAGAGTTATTTCAGTGGTAAAAACCTTCTTTTGAAGTCCAAAATTGGAGGGGTTAGCCTCCCCTCCTTGTGTCTTGTTTGCATGCCTAGATAGCTTAATATGTGAGCATATTTTTCTAGCATTTTGTACCTTAATCTCAGCATGTTTTGCTACTGTTTTGACTTCTTTTAGCTCTATTTTGAGCTGGTTTGGTCCTTTGAGGCTTGTATTGTGTGGTTGTAATGCAATTTCCTTCACTAGTTTGTTGTTTTAATGCTTTGATTATCGTTCTTTTGAGTCAAAGGCATGTTTTAGTGTTATTTTGCATTCCATTTCAGCATCATAAGCTCTGTCACATACTCCTTTATTTCACTCTTTCATTCATTTTGAAAGTGGCTTTGAACCCCTTATTGGCTTAAGTGTGAAATTGAGACACTCATGCTTAATGGTTTAATTCCTTCAAGAGTTCATTATCAACGCATGAGGTCTCTTTCATGCTCAAGGCACTTGTCTTTTAAACCCTCTTTCCATTAGAGGACACCCACTTTTGGACTAATCAACTAAAGAATGGATTGGTAATCTAAAATGAGTAAACAAAAATGGACAAGTAAAAGAGGCAAGATTAAGCATTCTTTGTGTTGCATTGTATGTGTTTGAATCGGACGTTAATTTGAACACGAGGAAAATGGGACATTTCATCCTCAAAGTGATGAAATGTGCCATTTTCCTTGGTCACCATCACCCTTGATCATGCATGATAGGGTTGTGGTTTTGTTGAGTCTTGTTTTGCACTCATTAAGCTTGTACAAGCTTGGTTCTTTGGCCATCATGCATGGAAAATGCTTGGTTGATGGTTCGAGGGCCAAGAGTTACTCTCCTTTGAGCTTATGCGATGATAAGGAGAGTAACAGTACACACACTCCATGAGAATACACTGCTTTGCCTCTGTTTGCTCCCTGTTGCAGCAAAAGAAGAAGCCTAGGGAAGGGGTGGCCGATGGCCACCAGCAGTAGCCGACCGGCCACTAATGGTGGCCGACGGCCACCATTTGTAGCCGATCGACCATAAATGAAAATTTGCACAAGTGTGTTCCTGAGTTAAAACAGAGGCATTCTGGGAGTTGGCAACACTGTTGGTGTTCAAATAATGTGTAAACAGAGGCTGTAATGGCAATGTGGTGGATTTTTGGGAGGAAACCAACCGAGCATGCATGCATCCCTCGTCCCTCGAGGCCATTTAATTGCTTAATTAATTAGTGTAATTAGTTATTCAATTCCGATTTGTAATATTTAACTAGCTTAGAATAGTTAGTTAATTTGTTTCAATTGTTGTAATAATTAGCTTAGAATAGTTAATTAGTTTTGGTTTGCAATAGTTAGCTTAATTAGAGTAGCTAGCTAGCTCATTCATTCGACCTTCCTTCGCGAGGGCGTAATGTTGTAATAAGTGTGCGTGCGTGTGTGCATGTCTTCCAACCCCACGTCTTTCTCCCTTTTATTTAATCACTTTTGATGGTTAGATTAGGGACATTTTCAATTAGCATATCGCATGCTTGCATCCATTCATTTGTCTTGTATACACCGAGGCTCGGCGCATCATTCAAACTGCATTGTTATTTCAATACTTTTTTGAATACGTGTTTCAAAGCATGCTATCAAAGTGTTGCAAATCATATGCCATATTAGTAGCCGAGCCTATTAAATGCACTATTGCATGTGTTGCATTAGGCATCTTGTATAGGTAGGATCATGCATCTTTCTAACTAGTTTTTGTTTTGGCTTGGAGTACTCGGTGAGTCTTTATGCTTTAGCATACTTGCATGAATGTGATTGCCATATTGCCATGTTTCGCATGCTTGCCATGAGGCTATGTGCCTAAATGCTAAACTGCATAAATGCCTGTGGATGCAAGCTTGTTGCTAGAATTGGAACAATTCAACGAATATAAGTTTTAAGCCCACTTTGTTGTGGCAAAATCATGTTTTAAGCCTACTATGTTTGGTGGCAAATTCGCATTTTTAAGCCCACTTGAGGATGGCAAATTCAAACCATTTTCGCAAACAAACATGAATTGAATTGTTCCAAGTCTTGCAAATTAGTCTATACTTGCTTGTGTGCGTCACATAGTAAGGTTAGGTTAATAACCAGAATAAGAACACATGTTGTTTTTAAAATAGCATATCATGATTAGTAGAGGCCGATCTTTGATCGGGCGAGCGGGGGTGCTCATTTTAAGACCTTCCCCTCTCGTACTTAAGTTCCTGAGCCGAGGCAACTTTGGTGATGACAGACACGTGGCCTTTGGCATGAGTCAGGGTTTCCTAAATTTTCCCAAAACAAAATATGTAGGTAGCGACTCTATATCTGGCAAAGCAGTCCAATTTTGGTATTATTTGATTTAAAATCGATTTTCCAAAACGATTTGCCAGATTTGGACTCTTTGGTGTTTATCAGTTTTACATTGCACTTGTGAGACTAGATTCAGAACCACAGGTAGAGTCCGAACTGTGAGGCCTTCTTTTCAACCCCTTTCCGAAAGGTTGGGGCGTGGAAAAAAGCGAGTCCACACTGTACCACTGAATGCCTCTGTTTGCATGTTTGAACACCAACAGTGCTGCTAAGTCCCAGAATGCCTCTGCTCCACCTTACCAACATACTATGCAAATTTCATTGATGGCCGGTCGGCTACTGCTGGTGGCCGTCGGCCACTGCTGATGGCCGGTCAGCCACTGGTGCCCTGAACTTCCTCTTGCTGCAATAGAGAGCAAACAGAGGCAAAGTGGTGTATTCTCAAGGGTTATTTGTACTGTTACCCTCCTTATCATCACACAAGCTCAAAGGAGTGTAACTCTTTGCTCTCAAACCACCAATCAAGCAATTTCCATGCATGATGGCCAAAGAACCAAGTTTGTACAAGTTTAATGAGTGCAAAACAAGACTAAAAAAGACCACCACCCTATCATGTATGATCAAGGGTGATGGTGATCAAGGAAAGTGGCACATTTCATCACTTTTGAGTATGAAATGTCCCATTTTCCTTATGTTCGAATTAACGTCCGATTCGAACACATGCAATGCAACACGAAGAATGTTTATCTTGCACACTTTTACTTACCAAACCATTCTTTAGTCAATTAGTCCATTGGTGAGTGTCTTCTAATGGAAAGAAGTGTCAACCAAGAGGTAATTTAAGGCATGAGAGAGATCATGCCGTTGGTAATGAACCCTTAAAGAGGATTAAACCATTAAGTATAACCTCAATCTTAAGCTTAAAGGATCCTAAGTTTGAAACAACTCTCAAAAGCAAATAAAAGAGTGAAGCAAAGAGGGAGATTGCAGAGATTTTAGGTGCTGAAATGAAGTGCAAAACAACACTAAAACATGCTATTAACTCAAAAGAATGATGATTAAAGCATTAAAACACCAAGCTAGTGAAGGAATTAATACTACAACTATGCCATACAAGGCTCAAATGACCTAAACAACCAAAAACAGAACTGAAACAAGTCAAAACAGAGGCAAAAACATGCTAGACTAAAGCTAAGTTAGGCTAGAAAGACATGCTAACACATGAAGCTAACTAGGCATGCAAACAAGACACAATGAGGGGAGGCTAACGCCTCCAATTTTGGACTTCAAAAGTTGATTTTTGCTACTGAAAAACCTCTGAGATTCAGTGGTAAAAAGGCCCAAAAAAGTTGATTTGAAAGTGGTGAATAATAGCACAAAAAACTTAACAAGCTAAGAAACAAGAAGGGTGTGCCACCCCTAACTCAAAATAGCCTCAAACCACCATTTTTTGGTCACAAAAACAGAGGTTTTTACATTTCAAAACCAGCCTTAAAATAGTTAAAAAGGATGGCAAAATAAATATACATAACAAGTCTAAGCAAGGTAAGTTTTATACATTTGAAACAAAGCACAAAATAGCCACAAATTCAAGCTCAAACTTTCTTCTAGAGCTCAAAGGAGGCTCCAAGTAATCTCAGCTTAAAGGTGAGAGTGTTTGGTTAGGGTTGGTGTGCAAAAGCTAAGGACTTGTAAGTAAATATGCACAAAATATTAAGAGAGAGAGAGAATTCTAGAGAAAGACAGATATTTTTGTTCTAAAAATGCTAACCCTCAAAAATGGGGGAGGACACCCCCTATATATAGAAAAACAAGTCTAAAGCTTATGAACATCTCACCATACACGTGTATGAAGATGCAGCTCAGTGAGTAACAACTGGCACAGCTGTCAACAAATATCTGGAAAAGGAGACCAATGGCCGTCGGCCACCACTGATAGCCGATTGGCCACCACCGGTAGTCGACAAAAACAAGCCCTGGCCGACAGCCTAAGGGGCTGGCCGACAGGGCACCCACTTTTCCAGACTAAAGGCAACAAGCTCTTGGTCCAAAAACAAGCACAAAACAGATAAGGTTTAGAGACTCAAAGACAAGGTGTTCCGCCGAGGACTTCGGGCGCTAAAAACGAACACAAACAAGGACAATCATCGAGTGCACAAACGATGACGTCTAAGTCTTGAGGACGGTTAAAAATGGGGTGTCTACAGTTGCCCCACAGGCTGCCTACGTACCCCTTTATAAGGAATCAAACCAGTGTAGTTCTGAGGTAAGATGCAAGAACATAACTTATAATTATGCAATGAGGCTGTAATGAAACATCTAGATGCAAATGTCATGCAAAGAAATGCTACAGTCAAACAAATCGAAGTAAGGTATAGCAACCTTTAACATGAAAAGAAATAATCAAACACACCATGCGTGAGACTCACGAGCCAAACCACATTTCATGCAGAAATGATGTAAGAAAATTATGCAAACTTAACTATGCATCACGCAGGAAAGGCAAAGAATAACACAACCATCGGACGCATCCGAGGTGTCAAACATGATCCTAACGCGTTGCAAACGAAAGGAGGGAAGGGTTGGTGTGAACACCAGGACACACCCGACTATTCTTAACCAAAGGGAGCGGTGATAAACACCGGAACGCATCCAAATGTTTGTAACCAAAACAAGGAGTGGTGATAAACATCGGAACACATCCAAATGTTCTTAACCAAAACAGGGAGTGGTGATAAACATCGGAACACGTCCAAATGCTTTTAACCAAAATAGGGAGTGGTGATAAACATCGGACACATGTCCAAATGTTTTTAACCAAAACAGGGGGTGGTGATGAACATCGGAACACATCCAAATGTTTGTAACCAAAACAAGGAGTGGTGATAAACATCGGAACACGTCCAAATGTTTTTAACCAAAACAAGGGGTGGTGATAAACATCGGAACACATCCAAATGTTTTTAACCAAAACAGGGAATGGTGATAAACATCGGAACATATCCAAATGTTTTTAACCAAAATAGGGGTAAATCGAAGGACATGAATGATCTCACCTAGAACTCCTCTGAATGAACTGTACATACAATATCGTGTCTGCATAAGAAAGAAACTCAACAAGCATAACATAGGAAGAGTGCATGCTCTATGCAAGATGAATAACCATGACACAATGTTAGAGACACGTTTTATGCAAAACATGCGAGAAACAAAACGGAAGCATATTCTATGCAACGAGAACCGAAGCATGTTCTATGCAACATCAGAATGCATATTCTATGCAATAGTACAAAATGCATGTTCTATGCACGATCAATAGCACAAAATGCATATTCTATGCAAGATTAGCAAATGCATGTTCTATGCAAGATCGAAAATTGAAGCATGATCTATGTAAATGTGAAAAGTGATGCAAGATCACATGTAAAATGCACGTTCCATGCAACGATAAAGAGATGCACAATAAAATTGACTTAGTCGCAACTTCCGATTTACCTCTTACAAGAGTTGCAACAAGCTAAAAAGGATACACCTCATTGATATTGATTAGTGATGAATCATCATGCACCGAAGACACGGTTTGGAGCTTCCGCAGTGGCTATTTGAGCTTAAAAGTGAACTTTTCTTACACTTTCTCGAGAACTAAGGACACAAATCAGCAGAAAAACACAAAGAAGGAGCACTGGAAGCTTGTCGCCCACCAAGGAGTGGTATCGGCCACCTGTCGGTCACACCTGAAGGTTGTCGGCCACACCTGAAGGTTATCGGCCACCAGTGGTGGCTGGTCAGCCACCGATGATAGTTTCGGGCTATTTTGGTCATTTTATGTTGGGTCTTTATATTTACACACCCAAACTTCATTTCATCACACCCCATTGCTAAAAATCCTTCATTTCTCTCTCTAGACACTTTCTTCCCTCTAGATTTACGCTTTATACGTGTTTTCCAACGCCCCATGAACGTTTGATTCGCTAAAACCTCTTGATTTCCTTCGTTTTGAACCGATTGAAACTTGATTTTGGTGTTTTTTTCTTCATTTTCACCACTTGAGGTTTGTTTCCTTCGAGTTTCTCTTGGGTTTGGTGCCTTCTCCCGGCTTTGACTTTTTCTCCCATTTTCTCTCTCTTAGGGTTGACTTTTGTTGACTTTTGGCATTTTCCACCCATTTTCCTCATTTTCGCCCACTTTTTCATCTCCTTTCCAGATGGCGGATGACATTCTCGGTAATGGAGCTTCCCCGGGGATGGAGGCGGATCCCGAGCCTGTACCACTACCACCCAGGGTTCGACCCTTTGACCCAGAAACATATCATCCTAAGATACATGTACTACCGCCCGATACCATCTGTCATTTTAGAGGGTTTGCACGAGGCGTGCTAGAGGATCTCTTGCTACGAGAGCCAGAGTCCCATTTATCCTACGGCGCCACCGAGGTGTACACTATATTCTTACATTTTCCTCAATGTACCCTGCATTTCTTGCATAAATCATACTCTTGCACTGTATTTTTGACACTACCTTTCATCTGTTCATTCTGATTACAGGAGGACTCACACTTTATCCGTGGATATGGAGCCACATCTGTGAGGGAGTGGTACGCGAAGCTTCCTACCGGCGTTCGCTACATCATCGATGAGGCCGGCTTCGGCTTGTTCTGTATGGGGCTATCACGCCTCATAGCGAGCAGGCCCTTACTTAGCGCACTGGTAGAGAGGTGGTGGGATACCACTAACTTGTTCCACTTCTCTACTGCGGGGGAGATGACGATGACTCCCCATGACTTCGCCATGCTCATTGGCATAGAGGTAGGGGGTCGTCCGATCCCTTATGATACAGACATGGGCAAGTGGGAGGCTGCCTAGATCTACCTATTGGGGGCTCGTCCGCGTATCTTCTGGTCAGGGATGGTGCGATACACCTGGTTCTCAGAGCATTTTAGAGGGACAGACCCAGAGACCCTAGAGGAGATCGAGCAGTACGCCCGAGGCTTCTTGATGTTCCTCTTCGGCACCACTTTGTTCGCCGACCGGGTGAACACTATCGGGCTATATCTCCTGAGTGCTTTGGTGGACTTGTCTCAGGTTCGACTTTATGACTGGGGCGACGCTGGCCTGGCCACCTTGTACGGATACATGAGCTCGACATCCCACAGGAGCGGGAACAGAGTTGGCGACTACTGGAGAGCCTGAGAGGTATGCTTTACTTTTCTGCTTTGCACTTTCTGCCGTGCTTTCTGCTTTGCACTTTCTGTACACTGTACACACATAGTCTGATTTTTGCTTTTACACTTGTATTTTCTGTACGCTGTACTATACATTCTGCTTTCTACACTATCTCTGTATTCTGCATTCTCTACACATTGCAAACACATTCTACTTTCTGCATTGCCTGTGTTTATCTGTTGTATACTCACTGTTGCCATTTTGCTTTTTGCAGCTGTGGGTATATGCATATTTTCCCATCCTTGCCCTAGAGCCGGAGGTGGAGATGCCTCCTGTTGTACCTTACTCTCATCGGTATGACGGAAGGTACGTGAAGAGGACCAGGAAGACCTTTCCGTTCTTCTGCCGGTACTTTGACACTGTGACTGCGGCAGAGGTAACTCAAAACTCATAGTTATTGCTACTTTACTTTAGCTTTGCATCATATTGCATATCTAATGGCAACTAACAATCTGTGCATTCTCTGTTTGCAGATCTCGTGGCAGCCCTGGGCGACAATGCCTGAGGGAGTCAGGGACCAGTTTGCCAGCACTTGGAGGGCTTCCCGTTATCGGCTTGTACTCGAGGGCCCGATCTACCGAGCCTGGTTCTTAGGCGAGTGCTTCATACGCCAGACATTGGGTTTACCATACCAGGTAGTTCCCATGCTACCTCCGCCATCCATGGGAGCCACAGAGAGCCTTTCCTCGCAGGAGGTGATTGATTTTACTCGAGGCGTGGACGCCGACTACTTTCTTAGAGAGGGGGACTATGCGACATTTATCCAGACGCATCTCATGCCTCCTTTGACGGGTACTCGTGCTTGTACAGGGAGGGCAGCGGATGTCCCTTCGACGAGCAGGGCCCGAGCATCGAGGGATAGGGCCAGAGGGGTGCCCCCTGCTAGACAGGGCTTTGGTTGGCTAGAGATTCCGATCGAGTTGACATGTTGGCGGTACACCGATGAGGCTTACCAAATTCTGATTGAGCCTCCGGCGGTTGGTCATAGATATGTCAAAGCTCTTGACTTGCCTCCGGTATGCATTACAGTTTTTCATTTTCTCCATTCTCTTTGAGATATTCATTCTTTCTGGACATTGATCATTCCCAATGCATTTGCAGGCACCTGTAGGGTACACTGAGGGATTGTTGGAGCTATTAGCTTCTTTCGAGGGCATGATCTTGAGGAGGGAGGCACTGCTCGGCTTCTACGGCCTTCAGGTAATTTCTTCAGTTTTCTTACATTCCAGTCATCACATTTCCACTAACACACTGAAACTGACATTTCAATGAAAATGTTCCAACGCTGCACTGATACACTACATCTGAAATACTGCATTTTCATACTATATTCATGCTCTGTACCTGACCTCTGCATATACTCATTCTGCACACCATACTTGCATCTAATACACATACTATGCCTGATATATACCAACTGCCTTTTCAGGTCCCACCTTTACTGACAGCACCGGCGACAGCAGCAGCAGTAGGACCGTCAGTACTCTCTCCAACAACAGGGAGAGAGAGAGAGACAAGTTCCAGCGCGCGGACGAGGCCGAGCTAGGAGTGCCCGAGCTGAGAGTGGCCCTTTAGAGCCTATTCTGAGCAAGGATGATACTGAGACAGCGAGGCCGAGGAGGCGACGAGTCAGCACGCTGAGTCATCCGAGAGCGGAGACAATGACACTGGCTTGGATTCTGCCAATGGTGATGTTGATGCCGAGGTGGGCTCCGAGGCAGAGGGCGACGACGACTCTGGTTCCGATTCTGATTCAGCATTTGGTTTAGATAGCGGTGCAGATGGAGACAGCTCTGCAGAGTCTGCTCCACCGAGGAAGAGGACGAAGAGGGCCTTTAGAGCTTGAGATAGCTGGCGTTGATTTTCTGTATGTTTGCTTAGTTTCTTTTTGCTAGTAGTGTTAGCATTTTGTACAGCTTTAGACAAGTTTTATTTGCTTTAAAACTTGTACTCTTTTGTAAAAAGTGACCATGATCGGAATAAAAATAGCTTTTCGATGAAAAAGTGTTGTATTTTGCATTCTGAGCACCGTATAATATCGCATAGCATAAAAACGAGATCGATCTTAATTGAAAATTGCACGTTGTATTGGCACTTTCTTAATTAAGCAATGAACCGACCAACACTTAACAAACAAAGTAGGACGACTCGATAAATAACTAACAATAACAACTTGATAAACAACGTAACAACTCGACAAGCAAAAACAAAACAAATACAACTCGATAAGCAAAACAACAACTTGATAAAACAAATGGAAACAACTCGATAAACAAATTGAAACAACTTAAAAGCGACTCAACAAAACTACTAAAACAAGACAGCAGAATGCACCAAGTGCAGAACAAAACACAGGTTCTCAGCACTCTCAACACATAGATGGACCACAGAAGAAACCAGAAGGCCATCGCCCATGAATAGAAGCTGTTGGCCACCAGTGGTCGCTGTTGGCCACCAGTGGTGGCCGGTCGGCTACAAAAGGTGGCTGTCGGCCATCAGTGTGAGAGACCTCCAGATTGTTGCCACCTATCTTCCACTTAGTGCCTTATCTTTTACAAAAGCTGGGACTTCATAGTTTCTTCATTCCAACTCCGTTTTTGCCCCAAATGGAGCCATTTCTTACCGAAAAACTCTCAAATTAGATTGCAACTTTAGATGGCTCGGAAAAAGTGAATTTTTGGGGTTTCGGGATAAATGCACTATTCCCGCTGAGTCACACCTCGCTGTGTTTTCCGTTCCTCCATGCCACAGCTAGATGTTGGAACCCGATCACACACGTCTTTAGCTTCGGGAGACTAGAGATATGCCCGACAATTGAAGAATTTCAAGTTTTGATAGAATCCCAGCGTGACGAGGAAATCTTGCCTCAGTCCCGTTTTAGCCACATCCAAGCTCTAGAGAGGATGTGTGGGCTCACTTCATATGAGGCTTGATCCTTGGTGCACAACGGAGAACTGGATATTCCCAGCCTCATTCATCGATTTTCTGATGCCAATGACCGCAGCGATCATCTTTGGCAGAGTTTTCGGCAGCATGCCCTTTGTTTGTGTATGTTGGCTCACTTTCTACTTGCCCCGGGTTTTAGAAGGTCTAGTATTCGCTTGATCGAAGTAGCCCAAGGTTTGAAAGAGGGCAATAGTTGCATCGACTTGACGTTGGCTGAGACTTTGATGGGCTTGCATGCCTTCCACCGGCAGGAGACGACCAAATTCACAGGAAGCCTACTACTTTTGTAGGTAATGTTTCACACCCTATCTCACATGTGTTTCTCACATCACTCGGCAGTCACACTCTATTTTTCTCTCAAAGCCCTTTTCTCACTTTTTCTCTCAACATACACCTCTTTATTCTTTTATCTCTCTTTTCTTTCATCCCTCCCTAGATATGGCTCATGGACAGGTTGAAGGTCGTGGACTCTTGCCCTGCATATTCAGCACGAGGTTATTTCTTTTGCCAACGGCTAGTTGATTTCCCGAACGAAGGGTGGTGGTGCCATTGGATGTGCAACAGGTTTGCTGTTGACATTGCCTAGCGTTGCCCCTGGTTTGATCTCCCCGAGATGAGCTACAGCATGTCTCAACAACCCGGCATTCAGCTGATTGGCCTTACACACTGTGTCTTCTACTTTTCGTTTCGGTTCAGGCGTTTGTTCAGACATGACCAGACTTGCCCAAAAGAGGGGGTAGAGTACCCAGCTTCATTCTTCGTCCGAGGCTCATAACTATTTTGACATCCCACTGCATGGAGGACAAGAGAACTTCTGTCTCCCGCTCCCAATTTCAGTTGCGCCTTATTTGGCGAATGCATAACTTGGCTCGAAGAAAAGGCATAGACTGGGCCTACTTTAGCATCTAAAGCTTCCATAAGCTCTGGGAGGGGACGCAGAAACGCCTGATTCACCCATGCCCCAAGTTTATTGCTTTAATCTGTACTTTCAAGTTTTCTTTTTGAATGTAATAAAAAGCAACTTTGATTTGTATCGAGAGTTGGGGAACTTTGTATTTGAAAACAATGAAATTAAAGTTGTAGGCACTGAAAATTTTTCTTTTGGTCAAAAAATGGTCTAAGTTGTAAAAAGATTAATTTGAACAAAATCAACTTTTATTAAAACTTTTCAAAACCATTTTCGATATGGATCACAGCTTGACACACATGGAATCTATCCTCGAGATGTACAACCCTGAATCCAAAAAAATAGAAAGTTGCCCCTTGTCTGAATAGCACTGCACTGTACTGGAAAATTTCCCCTTATCCAAATAGCACTGCATTGTAATGGAAAATTACCCCTTGTCTGAATAGCACTGCACTGTACTGTAACCAGCTCTCATAGTGAAGGTCACAACCGAACTCTCGGATATAGAAAAGACAAAGATGACCTGAACGATCTCATGGATAGAACAATTGAGTTGGAAGTGTTTGCGGTTGAAATTCAAAATGAAACTGCCTACGTATCCCGAAGATGGGAATCAAGCCTTACGTAGCTCGGTTCGGGTTCACTCATGTATTAACACTCTCCTTTTGCGCTCTAACTTTTGCCAAGGCCATCATTTCCGGGTTTTCAACCTTGCGAGCTCAGTTTTTATTGTTTCAAATTTTTGTGCTCTGACTTTTGCCTAGGTCGCCCTTCTGGGTTTTCGGCCTAGCGAGCCACTCAAGGATAGTATTTCTTCAACTTGTCCATGTTGATCGGTTGGGAGAATTCTAGGCCATCTAGGTCTATAAGAACGACAGCTCCACCCGACCAGATTGATTTGATAATGTAAGGACCAGTCCAATTGGGTCTGAACTTGCCCCTAGCGTCGTGGATGGGAGCTCAGTTGTCCTTTAGCACCAAATCCCCTTTTTTCAGATTCCGAGACTTAACTTTCTTGTTAAAAACCCTGGCAATCCTATGTTGATATCCTTGAACATGGTATAGTGCTTTCAGCCTCCTCTCGTCGAACAATATTAGTTCCTCGAACCTGCTTTGCTGCCAATCTGCTTCTGCTATCTGGCACTCAGCCATAACCCGCAGCGACGGAACCTCTATTTCAATCAGCAGAACAACTTCCATCCCATAAACCAGAGAATACGGAGTTGCCCCAGTCGATGTTCTAATTGAAGTCCTATAGCCCCAGAGAGAAAATGGCAATTTTTCTGGCTAGCCCTTGTAGGTTTCCACCATCTTCTGTAGAATATTCTTGATGTTCTTGTTGGCGGCCTCAACAGCTCCGTTGGTTTGCGGCCGATATGTAGATGACTTATGAAAGGCCACGTTGTATTTCTCTAACAAGTCAATCATTTCTTTCTTGAAGTGGGAACCATTATATGAAATAATCTTATTCGGTACCCCATAACAACAAATGATGTTATTTCTGATGAACTTGGCTACATGCGACGCTTTCAGCACTGCATACGATTGGGCTTTGACCTACTTTGTAAAGTAGTCTATTGCCACCAGGATATACTCATGCCCATTTGAGCCCTTCGGTGTAACTGCCCCAATAACATCAATTCCCCAGACTGAAAACAGCCATGGTGAAGTCATGTTGTACAGCTTTGACGGCGGAATGTTCAGGCGATTTGCATGAATTTGGCATTTGTGGCATCGCCGAACGAAACCGATACAATCCTCCTCCATGGTTGACTAGTAATAACCTTGCCTGAGAATCTTCCGGGCTAGCATTACTCCGCTCATGTGTGCTCCACACTTTCCTCCATGGATGGCCTCTATTAGGTGTTTCGATTCTTCTGCATCGACGCACAGCTTGTGCATTCCCAGATGACCTCGTTTGTACAATTTACCCCCGCAGATGATAAACTGAACAGCCATTCGCCATATTGCCCTTTTATCTTTGGCATTTGCCCCTGCTGGGTACACCTCATTTTCCAAGAAGTTCCAGATATCATAATACCAAGGGTTCTGATCTTGCACTTCATTTATTGCGGCAAGCAACTCATAGGCCGGCGTGTACCTCTGTTTAATAATGATCGGATGCATCTGGACTCCCAACGGGATGTTTATCATGGAAGATAGAGTTGATAAGGCGTCAGCGAACCTGTTGTTTTCTCTTAGAAAATGAGTGAAGGTTAGCTTCTCAAACCTAGGAATCAGAATATCCAAGGTTTGGTGATAGATTTTCATCCTTTCTTCTTTGACCTTCCAGTCTCCTTTTGCTTGAGACACAACCAGGTTCAAGTCCCCAATGACGTCCAACCTTTTTGCCCCTAGCTCTAGGGCGTCTTCCAAACCAGCAATACACGCCTCGTATTCTGCTTCGTTGTTAGATACCTTGAACCAGAGTTTGAAGGCTAAGGGTATATGGGAATTATCAGGCGCTATTAGCAACACCCCTATCCCATAACCGTACTGGTTAGACGCTTCGTCAAAGTACATTATTCAAATCTCTTCCTCGACTTGTAGAATAGCTTTATCTGGGAATAGGTATTCTACCTGTTTGTCTCCTTCCACTGGGTGATCCGTCAGAAACTCAGCTACTGCTCTCCTCTTGATAGACTTGCGAGTCACATACTTCAAATCAAATTCGGAGAGAAGAAGCAACCAATGAGCTAGCCTACTTGTAAGCGCTGGTTTCTCGAAAGATATTTGATGGGATCTAATCTCGAAACCAAAATTACAGAGTGAGCTAATAGGTAGTGCCTCAACTTCCTGGTGGCCCATACCAAAGCCAAACAAGCCTTTTCTAGCGGCGTGTAGCGGGTCTCATATTCCAGCATCTTCTTGCTCAGGTAATAGATGGCTTTCTCCACTCTATTCTCAGATTCTTGTACAAGCATGCAACCCATAGTTGTGTCCGTTACTGACAGATACAGAATCAACAGCTTCCCCAGCTCTGGCAGTGACAACACAGGTGGGTTCTGAAGGTACTGCTTGATCTGCTCAAAAGCAAACTGGCATCGGTCATCCCATTGAAACTTCTTTCCCTTCTTTAGGAGACCAAATAGTGGTTCATAAGTCAAGGTTAATTTTGCAATAAACCGTCTTATGAATTGCACTTTACCCAAAAAGCCTCGCACTTCTTTTTCAGTCCTTGGTGGTGGTATTTCTAGGATGGCCTTGATTTTGGAAGGATCAACCTCGATGCCCCTCTGTGTGATCAAGAAACCCAACATTTTCCCTACTGTGACACCGAAAGTGTACTTTTGTGGATTCAACCTCAATCTATACTCTCTGATCCGTTGGAAGAATTTCTTCAAGGCGGTGTAGTGGCCCTCTCTTTCCTTGGACTTGACAATCATGTCGTCTACGTACACCTCAACCTCTTTGTGGATTATATCATGCAAGATAGTGGTTGCAACCCGTTAATAAGTAGCCCCAACATTTTTCAAACCGAACGGCATCACCATGTAGTAGTAGGTTCCCTACAACGTGGTAAAGGCAGTCTTCTCTCTATCCTCGGGTGCCACCAAAATCTGGTTATACCCGAAAAATCCATCCATGAAAGAGAGTAACACATGACCTACATTGAAGTCCACCAACTCATCGATGTGTGGTAGAAGAAAGTTGTCCTTCGGACTAGTTTTGTTCAGATCTCTGAAGTCCACACACACCCGAATTCTGCCATCTTTCTTCGGTACCGAAACAATGTTGGCCAACCAAGTCAGATACTCAAATACTAGCAAAAATCCTATGTCTATCTGCTTGGTGACCTCCTTCTTAATCTTCAAAGCCCAATCCAGGCGTATTCTCCGAAGTTTCTGCTTGACGGGTCGGGCCTCAAGGTCAAGAGGGATCTGATGCTGTACAATCTCAGGATCGATTCCAGGCATGTCTTCGTAGGACCACGCAAAAACATCTTTGAAATCTTTTAACAAAGCGATTAAGAGCTCGCGTTCCTCCAAACACAATGTAGACTCGATCTGGACCAGTCGCGGATCCTTCTCAGTGCTTACATTAATTGCAATGATTTCATCAACAAGGGGGTTTACAAACCTCTCCTCCTCTCGATCAATCAAATGTTTCAAAACCAGAAGAATTCCTTCATCGTTTTTTTTATCAAAATTTTGAAAGTCATAATCAATGCAATACACAGGTGGCACAGAGAAGTACTCAGAAACTGCAGTGATATTTACATTCAAAAGTTTCAGCTCATCCAATTCCTCGGTTACAACCAACTCAAAAGAAAAGGAAAAAGACGACCTGGACAAAACTACGGCATCTAGGTTATCAACCCCAGGAATACCCGACTCCGACTCAGAAGAACTGGAATCTGATTCCGACTCCACAGACTCTATGGAATTAGATTTCGGCTCACTACCTAATTCAGAACTACCGGACAAAGAGCCCTCCTCTAACTGCCAAATAAGAGAGGGTGCGTTAGATGTATCTAGAATACCACCGGAAGGGCCCACACCTGATTGGTCTCTGATCATGGAAACGGTTATGTCATCCCCCAAGCTCTCTAGATCGATCGGAGGATCCGAAAGGAGACAGGCCAGTGCTACTCCTATCTCAAGTTCACTGCTGTTGGACTCACCCTCTGTATTTTATTTAGCCTCAGCAGTTAATTCAGTCTGTTCCTCTGTGGGTTCACCCTCTTGTAGCTGTGAGTCGAAGAAAATCTCAAAGCTGGGTAGACGTGCTTCTCGGAATTCAACCATGGCTTAGGAAAGCCGCAAAATGGGAAGTCTTTCCCTTCTCGGATAAAACGACTGTTCAGAGTTCCCTGAATTGGCCTATGTACAAGCTCATAGGGCTTCTTATTTTGCTTAACTTTGGTTCTTCCTGCCATTTCCTTTCCTTTTCTCACCCAGTCCTCTTTGGTAGGCGTGTAGCCGAGACCAAAAGCATGCGGGTTATGTGGCACTTCGGCCAGTGCAGTAACGCCCTTCCGGCTGCTCTTTCCTAATCCCATTCCGGGTATATGTTGTAGCTTGTTCATAAGGTAGACTGATTGAGCATTGACGTACAACCCCTTATCAATAGCCAAGATATTTTGCACCACCCGGGCCTCAGCCAAGGTAAACCCAGACAAGAAAACATCCTCATCGCCGTGTACAATCTCCAGTATTAGTGTAGTAACCTCAGGTGGAGGATGTATAGATGAATTTCCAAACATAATGGCTACCCCCTTCCCATGGAGGTACTTCAGCATCTGATTAAGAGTGGAAGAAACAGCTTTCACTTGGTACAGCTACGGCCGTCTAAGGAGTAAGTTAAAAGTGGCTAGAACATCCACGACGTGAAACTCAATATCCTGTTGTGCCGGGCCAACTTGTACTTTGACTTGCACTATTCTCATCACTTCTCTGCTCGTGTTGTCGTACGCCTAGATCACCTGGGCTGTAGGTACAAAGTCCGCTGGCTTCAAGCCAATAGCATAGGTTGTGCGCGACGGACAAACATTGATCGCAGACCTGGTGTTAACCAATACAATCGGTACCCATTTCTCTCTACATTCAACCGAGATGTATAAGGGTTTGTTATATGCAGAGCCCTCGGATGGCAATTCCTTATCCGAGAAAGGTCAAAGTTGGCGAAGCACTTTCCAGGAAGACAAGTCCCACTAATTGTTCTGGGGTTGTGTCGATAGACAGCTTGGCCTTATCCATTGCTGATAGGACAGCTTGCCGGTGCACGCGCGAAGCCATAAGCAACCCCCAGATAGATATGTCTGCTTGAATCTTCTTCAACTGTTTCAGCACTGCCTCTTCCTCTAACAGTTTTTCCTTATGTTTTTCTGCCTCCTTGTCCTTTCCGGATGCTTTAGGTTGGTCCAAGTGTGGGGGCTTGAAATACCGCCCACTTCTAGTCATATGATCCACCTCCTCAGAGTACCAAGTGTCATCTGGCAGGTCCTGACCCCAATCCTCATCAGTGTGGGCAAGATGCAGATCATCATCTTCCCACCATATTCCTTCGGCAACCGATAAGCAATTGTTCTGTTCCGTCCTAATTACTCCCACATCACAATCATCCCCCGCAAGGTGTTTGGCTTTTCCAGTTTTCTGACTATTCTCATCCCTTTCTTGTTCAAACCGCTTCAGTGCAGCTTCTTGCTTTGTATCGGTAGTACTAATAATGCTCAATTCCTGAGCCACTTGTTTTAGAATGGCGTCTTCCAGCAGCTTACCCATTCTATTGGCTATTCCAGCCTTTGCAGCAGTTCTCGCTTCTTGCTTCTGCTTTGGTTCAAGTTTCTCATCTATATTAGGTTCATCACTGAGCCACCCCGAATTGTCTGTCGACCCGTTCAGATCGGACCAATTAATCTGTACATTCCCCAGATCTTGTACATCGTAGAACTGCAGATTGTTCAAGTTTTCTTCCAACTCTGCTAGATCATCTAGACCTTGGCTCGGACCATCCTCCTGGACTACACTGACCTCCATTTCTGTTGGCAACTCTACATCTGGTCTGGCCTGATTGGTTGGAACAATGTAGCGGCACGGGTTGTATTCTTCCTCAGATAAGTCCACGGAGCCCTCAGGCATTGAACTTACATTCCTATGGTCCTTCAAGGCTAACCCGCCTTCCTCTACCATCGTCACCACCACGGGTTTGGGTTGGAATGTGGACGCGTTCATCATGCACAAATCTGTGCTTTCCGGGATGAACAACGTCGGCTTGGGTAGATGGGAAGGGGTGATATATATACTGGGGTCGTAAGGGACAGCCTGTGTTTGTATAAGGTTCACATGCCGGGGTGGAGGGACCTGGTTATGTGGTGGAAGGGGATTTGTAGTGACGTTAGGATTTTGGGGAGGCGTTATCACCTTATTGTCAATGAGATCTTGAATCTCATGATGCAATCTGAATCATAGATCAGTGTCGTGACCATGCTGTTGGTGAAAAGCGCAGTATTTGGCCAAGTTGTGCTTCGGGGGAAGAGGATTAGGTAGGGGGCAAGGCTCTAGTGGCTTAAGGTGCCCCTTTTTGATCAGGACCCCTAAGGTTTTGGATAAGGACAAATATAGTGGGGTGAAGACCCTTTGGCCTTGGGGTTGGTGGCTCGAGGTTTGCGAGGTTGTATTGGATGTACCAGCAAAGGGGTTGGCAGTTTTAGGTGTGGTGGTGACCATACCCACATCGGAAGGCCTTGCAGCTGCACTACCACTTGTAGTAGCATTGGAACTGCGTGTGAAAGACCTCTTGGGCTGCTCCTTCTTGTCATTTATCAAACCCTATCTCATTGCATCCTCAATGTAAACTCCTATTTCATGGAGATCAGCGAATGTGAATAAGGGCAAGACAATTATTTTCTGCAGTAATTTCCCCTGTAGGTTCCGAACTATCATTCTGATTTGATCCTTTTCAGATGGCCGGGTCGTCATCATTGATGCCTTTGCCCTCCATCTTGTTACGAAATCCGAGAAGCCCTCCTTCAGCTCCTGACGAGTTGCTTCGAGATCACGAGTTGTGACCTCAATTTGGGTATTGTAGGAGTATTGTGCTACAAAGGCCTCGGCCATCTCATCCCAGCTCTGTTTCACAGAGTTTTCCAGTTTGGCGTACCAAATAGCCACCATACCCGACAGGGTCCAGCCAAAGAGTGAGACCTTCTGAAGTTTGGATAGGCCTGTAGGTCGTAATATATCTGAGAAGAGCCGTAAGTGGACCATAGGATTCCCTAAACCATCAAACCGGTCTATATGTGGCATTTTGAATCTGTCCGGCAAGGTCACTGCTGCATCAGTATAGCTATCCTCTATATCCGGGATTGTATTCATACCCTGCGCTCGCTTGAAGAGCTTTTCTAGCTTGTTGACTTTCAGAGCAATAGGGTCAACCTCAAACTCAAAGGGGGCCTCCGTTTGGTATCCCGGTGCTTTGGAGGCCTGAGGTGGAATTGGATCGACTGGGCTACCCGCATTTTCCTGGACATTAGCTGTGGGAGCAGTAGCTCCGGGTACCAGAATGTTTGCAGGAGGTGGATGGGATACAGAGGCCGTTGCCGATTGCGGTTGTTGTTGCTGTGGCCTGGCGATCAACTTAGCCTGCTGGGCTGTAATTTCCGCTTAGCAGGTGGTGACTTTCGCTTGGCGAGCAGCATCTAGCTGCATAGCCTCAATAGTTTGCTGGAGTTGTCGAAGCATATCTTCCATGTTGGCTGGAGGACTTTGAACTATCGAAACTGGCGAGTACTCTCTGCCTGGAGTGGAAGTAGATGATTGAACCTGACTGGGCACAGGCGAGGTAAACGGTGACTGCTGAATTGGCGAATTCTGCTGAATCCTCCTCCGTCTAGTAATCGGCGAGATTGAAACAAACACTGGCTATCCCCTGACTAGATCTCCAGATCTACAAATCCTTTTAACTCGGGTCTAGAGTGCTTGGGGGGTAACAGAATCGTTTGAAGCAATGGTGAAAGACTACCTTGCAAAAAGAAAATAAAGCAAAAATAAACAAAAATCAGAAACCGCACAGCACCTCGACTCAAACAGAAACAACACGCAGTTGCAATCATAAGCTGGACAACTGTACTCAAACACTGATTTTTGTCCCAAAACTGATACCCAGACTTGCAACTGATACATACATTCCTGTAGAGTTTCACTCAAAAAGCACATATCAAGCAAGTGAGAGCCAAAACACCCCTATGGTGGGGTAGGGTTACCCTGTCCTAGTTTCATCAGGAACTAGGATTTTCACTATGCACAACAAGTGGCTTCAAACAATTCCTGCATTCGAGTAAGCAACCTGTCCTAGTTTTGAACAATCTATATGGCTTCCGATATGCAACTAGGTCGATTGGTCAAAAAAGGTATCTCAGCAAGACCACCTAATATACCTCTCACACCTAATACCGAGAAGTGAAAGGAGGATCAAATGGTACAGCGGTAGTCTAGATCCAAGGGTTGTGTTCCCATCGTGGCAGAGCCCGCAACCGGTCAGCCTTTTGGAAAGCTTTTCCAAGCAAGTCTCTGGCAAACCGCTCAGGAATAGCAGATGGAAAACACTGTGACTTAGGCGCACCGATGCAAATGTAAATGCAAAGAAACACAGAAGTGTAAATAAAACAACATATCATGAGTTCGAGTCAAGTTCTCTAAATCCCCAGCAGAGTCGCTAGAAATTGTGGACTCGCCTTTTTCCGCGCCTCGCCTTTCGGAAAGGTTTGAAAAGAAGGCCTCACAGTTCGGACTCCCGCAGTTCTGAATCTAGTCTCACAAGTGCAATGTAAAACTGATAAACACCAAAGAGTCCAAATCCGACAAACCTTTTTGAAAAATCGATTTTAAATCAAATAATGCTAAAATTAGATTGCTTTTCCAGAGACAGAGTCGTTACCTAAATATTTTATTTTGGGAAAATTTAGAAAATCCTGACTCATGCCAAAGGCCACGTGTCCGTCATCACCAAAGTTGTCTTGGCTCGGGAACTTAGGTACGAGAGGGGAAGGTCTTGAAATGAGCACCCCCGCTCCCCCGATCAAAGATCTACTAATCATGATATGATGTTTTATAAACATTATGTGTTCTTGTTCTGATTATTAAACTAGCTTTACTATGTGACACACACAAGTAAGTATAGACTAGTTTGCTCAATTTGGAACAATTCAACTCATGTTTGTTTGCAAAAATGGTTTGAATTTGCCACCTCAAGTGGGCTTAAAAGATGTGGATTTGCCACCAAACATAGTGGACTTAAAACATGATTTTGCCATAACAAAGTGGGCTTAAAACTCACATTTGTTGAATTATTCCAATTCAAACAAGCAGCCTTCATCCAAAGGCATTCATGTAGTTTAGCATTTACGCATATAGCCTCATAGCAAGCATGCGAAACATGGTAATATGGCAATCACACTCATGCAAGGTATGCTAAAGCATAAAACTCACCGAGTACTCCAAGCCAAAACAAAAACTAGTTAGAAAAATATATGATCCTAACTATGCAAGATATCTAATGCAACAAATGCAATATGCAATTAATAGGCTCAGCTACTAATATGGCATATGATTTGAGTTGAACGACATGCGATTAAACACGTATTCAAAGAAGTATTGAAATAACAATGTAGTTTGAATGATGCGTCGAGTCTTGGTGCATGCAAGACAAATGAATGGATGCAAACATGCAAACATAAGGTATGCTAATTGAAAATGTCCCTAATCTAACCATCGAAAGCGATTAAATAAAATGGAGAAAGACGTGGGGTTGGAAGACATACACACACGCATGCACGCACACTTATTACAACATTACGCCCTTGCGAAGGAGGGTCTGAATAAATAAGCTAACTAGCTACGTTAACTAATTATTACAACAATTGAAATGAATTAACTAACTTATTCTAAGCTAATTAAATATTACAAATCGAATCAATTAGTTAAATACTAAGCTAAGTACAAAACAATTTAAACTAATTAATTAGCTACCACTAATTAACTAAACAAAGTAATTAAATGCCTCGGGAAGTGAGGGATGCATGCATGCTCGGTTTCTCCACCCGAAAAAACCCACCGCCTTGCCACTGAATGCCTCTGTTTGCACATTTGAACACCAACAGTGCTGCTAACTCCCAGAATGCCTCTGCTCCACCTTACCAACATACTGTGCAAATTTCATTGATGGCTGGTCGGCTACCAATGGTGGTCGCCGGCTGCCATTGGTGGCCGGTCGGCCACTGCTGATGGCCGGTCGGCCACTGGTGCCCTGAACTTCCTCTTGCTGCAACAATGAGTAAACAGAGGCAAAGTAGTGTATTCTTAAGGGTTGTTTGTACTGTTACCCTCCTTATCATCACACAAGCTCAAAGGAGTGTAACTCTTGACTCTCAAACCACCAATCAAGCAATTTCTATGCATGATGGCTAAAGAACCAAGTTTGTACAAGTTTAATGAGTGCAAAACAAGACTCAAAAAGACCACCACCCTATCATGTATGATCAAGGGTGATGGTGACTAAGGAAAGTGGCACATTTCATCACTTTTGAGTATGAAATGTCCCATTTTCCTTATGTTCGAATTAATGTCTGATTTGAACACATGCAATGCAACTTGAAGAATGCTTATCTTGCACACTTTTACTTACCAATTTTGTTTACACATTTTAATTACCAAACCATTCTTTAGTCAATTAGTCCATTGGTGAGTGTCTTCTAATGGAAAGAAGTGTCAACCAAGGGGTAATTTAAGGCATGAGAGAGATCATACCGTGGGTAATGAACCCTCAAAGGGGATTAAACCATTAAGTATAACCTCAATCTTAAGCTTAAAGGATCCCAAGTTTGAAACAACTCTCAAAAGCAAATAAAAGAGTGAAGCAAAGAGGGAGATTGCAGAGATTTTAAGTGCTGAAATGAAGTGCAAAACAATACTAAAACATGCTATTAACTCAAAGAATGGTGATTAAAGCATTAAAACACCAAGCTAGTGAAGGAATTAACATTACAACTATGCCATACAAGGCTCAAATGACCTAAACAGCCAAAAACAGAACTGAAACAGGTCAAAACAGAGGCAAAAACATGCTGAACTAAAGCTAAGTTAGGCTAGAAAGACATGCTAACACATGAAGCTAACTAGGTATGCAAACAAGACACGAGGAGAGGAGGCTAACCCCTCCAATTTTGGACTTCAAAATTTGATTTTTGGTATTGAAAAACCTCTGAGATTCAGTGGTAAAAAGGCCCAAAAAAGTTGATTTGAAAGTGGTGAATAATAGCACAAAAAACTTAACAAGCTAAGAAACAAGAAGGGTGTACCACCCCTAACTCAAAATAGCCTCAAGTCACCATTTTTTGGTCACAAAAACAGAGGTTTTTACACTTCAAAACCAGCCTTAAAATAGTTAAAAAGGATGGCAAAATAAATATACAAAACAAGTCTAAGCAAGGTAAGTTCTATACCTTTGAAGCAAAGCACAAAATAGCCACAAATTCAAGCTCAAACTTCCTTCTAGAGCTTGAAGGAGGCTCCAAGTAATCTCAGCTCAAAGGTGAGAGTGTTTGGTTGAGGGTTGGTGTGCAAAAGCTAAGGACTTGTAAGCAAATATGCACAAAATATTAAGAGAGAGAGAGAATTCTAGAGAGAGAGAGAGAGAGAGAGATGTATTTTTGTTCTAAAAATGCTAACCCTCAAAAATGGGAGAGGACACCCCCTATATATAGAAAAACAAATCTAGAGCTTGTGAACATCTTACCATACATGTGTATGAAGATGTAGCTCAGTGAGCAACAGCTGGCACAGCTGTCAACAAATATCTGGAAAAAGAGACCAATGGCCGTCGGCCACCACTGATAACCGACAAAAACAAGCCCTGGCTAACAACCTAGGGGGCTGGTTGACAGGGCACCCATTCTTCCAGACTAGAGGCAACAAGCTCTTGGTCCAAAAACAAGCACAAAATAGATAAGGTTTAGAGGCTTAAAGACAAGGCATTCCGTCGAGGACTTCGAGCGCTCAAAACGAACTCAAACAAGGACAATCATCGAGTGCACAAACGATGACGTCCAAGTCTTGAGGACGGTCAAAAATGGGTTGTCTACACCTCCATCGCCTCAAATATAGACTTTGCCACAGTTCTCAATCGTGGGTCCTTTACTCAGCCTCGACGTCATCTCTTCTTCTATTATAAGTCGGTGGAGGCATGACAACGGAAGAGAGGGACTTAGAACACCACTACGTTGTCGATCTCTCTCTCTTCCAGATCTCTTTTTATTTTATTATTATTGTTGTTGTTGTTGTTGTTGTGGTGGTAGTGGTGGTAGATCTGGTGAACAAATACTTTTTTTTTAGTTGTTGATTATTTTTGTTGTTGATGATGATGATGAAACAAGTTGTAACAGATAGGGAATTTCTACAGTTAGATTTAATGAGATAAGGGACGTCTTGTGGCTCTGATCTGTTCAAAATGGCTCTGATATTTCAATTGATAGTTTTTTAATAGATAAAATGCCATGATTTGTTCAAAAAATTGAATGGATATGTTGAAATAAGAAAAATATGCTTGATAAATTGAATAGATAGGAAAAAAAATAAACAGATAAGAAAAAGAATAAATTTTTTTGAACAATTATGAATTTCAACATCTAAAAATAGGAACTGCTCTTTTGTTCGAAGCTATTGATCAACACTGACATAGTTGAAAAGAGGTCAAATGCTTTGATTCTTGTCCTTTTTATGTAGTTTGAATCCCTAATATACGTATATATAAAACACGTTTGTGAACATTGTGCGCAATATACATGCAATGTGTATATGTATGAGGAACTGATATGTTGTATTGGTAATGTTTATTCCTCATTTGTTTAATCTAATTTAGATTCAGAGTGGTGAATTCTTGTATACATATTCTTACAAGCAAACTATGATAAATCTATATGATATTTTATGAGAACAATAAAAAATTATAATTCATCGATTTTGAGGGGAGGAGTGAGGACCAAAGCGATCTGTGCTATGGTAATTTCATAAACGAGTTTGTTATTATACTCAGTTTGACTATTGATTCAAGCATAAATTTGAGTAAGGGCATTTTCAATTTTCAATCTCTTTTTGTGTATGTGTTTATTAAAGGTTGTTTGAAATTTCTCTATGAAAAGACACAATTTTCTCGGGTTTGGTTAAAACACAGAGAAAATTATAAGCAAACTAGAGAAAATTGTGAGCAAATCACAGCGAAATTTGTGAGCAGACCAAAGAAATTTCAACCCAGAGAAATTTCAAAACACAGAGAAAATCAGAGAAATTGAGTAGACCAGAGAAATTTCAAACCAGAGAAATTTCTCTGGATCAAAATTTTTCTGTTTAAATTTTCTCTGGATTGAAATTTCTCTGGAAAAATGTTGAGGGCCCCACCATTATGAAAATATTGCATGTCCTTTATTGTATAAAATCTTAATATCAGGGACCTTAAAAAAAAATCTCCTAGATATTATTAAGTTTTGATATGAAATGATGAAAATATCCCTATCATCTTTTGCATCGAATTCTTTTAATTTAATTTTTTTTATTACTAATTATTTATCAAAATAAGCATGTTTCTTAAAAAAAAAAAAAAACCTATATTCAAAATACCTATATATATTTTTAAGATAACTTTTTAGGAAAAATATTTATTCTTATTTTTTATAAAATCTTGAATTTCTCAAAATAAGTATTTGTCATAAAAAAAATGTAAATACATATATGTAATTTTCAAATTAAAATGGGTATAATTTTTATTCAAACTTTAATATCACAAAATAGATTTTTTTTGACATATTTTTTTATTACTAATTATTTCTATGCATAAAATATAAATTTGTGATATTTTTTAGAATTTGACATGTTTTATATTTTGTTTTTTAATTTTTGAATAAAGGGTTTATTTAATTTAGCATAAGGTTTGATGGATGTGTTGGCTTCTAATGTGTGGTTGTTCTATGAATAAAATAAGGGAAAGCCTATGGTACATACCCCTCAAAAGGTGTGTATCATATGCACTTTATAACTATAGAAGAAATGAAATAGTTTCATAGTTTTTGAGTCGTAATTAAAAAAAAAAAAGTCATAATCAAACACAAAAAAGTCATGGCCAAAATCTCAAAATAATGTCATAACTAAAGAAGAAAATTGGTCAAAACTAAAGAAGAAAATGATATAACTAAAAGTGTTTATGGTATGTAGTGTGTATAGTAGAATTCTCCATAAAAAAAAAAAAAAAAAAAAAAAATGATGGTTGTTCTAGTGTATATATACTGGTCATTATATGAGCCTTGGTTCTATATAATGAAATAGGTAATGATTCCCTTTTCGTAGTAGATTGAATTTTTATTTACTATTTAAAAAAATTAACATTGAAGCTAATCGTTTTAATTAAACAAATCATTCTTCTAAGCTAAGGTTTAATAATATAAGTGAGATATAATACGTTAATCTCTAAAGATTTATTTTTTATTTATTTATGTATAGATTTATATATATTGATGAACCAAATAAGAGAAAATTGAGATTTTATCACGTTATAAAATAAAATGCAAAGCACTAAAAACATATTCGAATTATAAAATAAAACATGACCCAATTGCTACAATATACAACATTCAAGGATTATTTTAAAATTTGATAGTTATAGTATTTGTGAGCTGTGTCATACATTTTGTGAAAGAAGTTATGATTTTTGTGTGATTGAACAAAAGTTGTGAAAATTTGAAAGTTATATAGTTTTTGTGAATTGTATTATACATTTTGTAAGTAAAGTTACAATTTTTGTGTTATCAAAGAAAAGTTGTGAAAATTTGAAAGTTATAGTTTTTGTGAGCAGTATTATACATTTTACAAGTGAAGTTACGATTTTAGTGTCATCTTGTGAATTGTGTTATACATTTTGTGAAACAAGTTACGATTTTTGTGTCATTGAAAAAAAGTTGTGAAAATTTGAAAGTTATTTTTGTAAGTAGTGTTATACATTTTGTAAGCAAAATTATGATTTTTTTTTTTTTTTTTGTCATTGCACAAATTTATGATGTTTTTAAGAGTTATATTTTTGTGAGTGGCGTTATATATTTTCTATAACAACCCTCATTTTGCCTTAGTCATAATCATAAGAATTTATATGATTTTGGTTTGTTAAGCTTGCATCTTGTGAACTTTGATATTTTGTCTAAGTATGGGATCTTGTCTTGTTTTGATGCTGTTGTGTTTTGCTTAAGTGTAAGATCCTTGTTTTGTTCCATGTTTTGTGTGTTAAACCTAGGCTATCTACTTTTGCTATCTCACACTTAGGTCACGTCTTTGAACCTCTTACACTTAGGCTGTTGAGCAGCAAAATCGAGGACTTTTTGGGAACCATCTCGGTAATTGTGAGAAAAGGAAGAGGAAGAAAGATGAAAGAAGGGAATGAAAAGGTAAAAATGTAATTTATCATGTTTTTGTAACTAAGTTTTAAGTTACCACCTATACACTATAATTATTTTAGATTATTCGAATTTTGCAATCATTTGTGGTTTTTTGCAACTTTTTCTATAACTAGTGGGGTGCATGTGCATTGCACGAGGTTTTCATCTAATTTGATATAATGTAATGTAATTGGTTTTTAAAAATCCTTGTTACTTGTAGTTGTCCTTGTAATATAGAGAACAAACTTTAGAATAGAATAAGCATACTAAACAATGCACCCCTTTGTAAGTATATTACATAGACAATTTAGAACAAATATAACATATATAAACTTTAAAAATACAATAAATAAGTTCTTAAATACATAATGTTATCAAAAAAGAAGGAAAAAGAAAAACCGAATAATGAGTTTTTGGGACTGGTTTTCTTTGCAGTGAAATATCTTGCATAATGAGAAAGATAAAATTATTCATAAAAATTATTCATGGTTCATGTAGAAAATGTATAAAATTTATTTTGTAAGAAAGTGAATTTTACCTTAATGTTTTGATTCATATAGATATTGCATAAGTAATTTCTTGATATTTATAAACCCATTGTTATGAGTATTCAACTTCACTGTAAATTTACATTATCAAAATCTTTTATACGAATCATAAGTAATTATATGTTATCAAATAATTAGTGTGATGAACTTACTTTTGCACAATTAAGTTTTGATCATGATATTTGGTCATCATTTGATTTATCCCTTTTATTATTGTGAATAATATATGTATCCAAATAGAAAATAGAAAATAATAGATAGCGTTTAGTAGAGTTTTAGAAATATGATTTGAGAATAGAGTTGTATTTTGAGTTTGTGAGTTTTGGAATTATGATTTGAGTGTAGAAAATTTGTTTGGTTACGAATTTTGAAAAGAGTTTTGAATTTAGTGCTAAGCTGAGTGTTGAATTAAGTTTTGAATGTTTGATGTGACATGTGAAATAAGACAATTTGTTTGGTTATGAGTTTTGAAAAGAGTTTTCAAAACTTAATTCAAAAAGTTATAACTCATAACCAAATACATAACTTAAAACTCTATTGAAAATTCTTATCAACAGTCATAACCAAAATCTTTTTAAAATTCAAATCAAAAAATTAATTATTAATAAAAAATAACACTCATAACTAAACTCTTTTTAAAATTCAATTCAAAAAATTAATTATTAACAAAAAAATAACATAACCAAACTATTTTTAAAATTCAATTCAAAAAATTAATTATTAACAAAAAAATAACAGTCATAACCAAACTCAATTATTTCAATACAATAGTTGAATATCAGCTTCCAACTTTTGATCCACATATTCGTATTCTTCAATTATCTCAACACAATTATTTCACTTCAATACAACCACCAACTTCTGATCTATATACAACCACCTCCATTATTTTCCTCCACCACCTACCTAAATTAATATCAACTTCCATCTCCATTACTTCCCTCCACCATCTACCTAAATTAATATCAGCTTCCATGAATTCACTCTATATATGTACAAATCATATCCGTATTTTTCAAGAGTAGAAGCCAAATACAAGCTTTGATCAGTTTCTGATTCACAAAGCACAGGCCGAAAATCATATTTTGATCAATTTCTGAGCAGAAGCCGAACAGATGAGGAGCTTTGAGCAATTTCCGATCCACAGAACAGAAGCCAAGTAGTAGCTGCATAGAACCGGTTGATTGGGAGGTCACCGTTGGGTCTTCCGATTGGTTAACCGGCTGCACATGTTCGATATTTTCAACAAGGCTCCAAGGTTGAGACTTTTGTTTTCACACCAATTTGCTTACCTATTGACACCATTTCCTCACCAAGGTTGAGGCTTCTGTTTTCACACCAATTTGCTTACCTTTTCACACCATTTCTTTATCGTCCACTGAAATTTACCACCTCCAATATCCACTATTCACATTGACATTGCATAATCAGCTTGGCCTTTACTATATATTCAAAAGTCATGCCTAGAACCAAAAGAGCAAGACTCGAACATAGCAAAACCTCTAACCCTCCACCACGCCAACAGCCTCAAATTCAGGCTTATTCAACTACTGATTTTCTCACTTACAATCACGAACAAGCTTTTCAACAATTTTGTAACCGACCAATTTTCATAGGGAGAAGGGTAAATCTTTCTCGTTAATACGATCCTTTGTTGGTTAACAGACTTGAGAAGATGGGGTGGCTAAATTTAATCAATTTACCACAAAAGCTATATTCACGTCTTGTGTATTTATTTTATGTTCACTTAAGACCTACTGAGGAAGAAGTTGGAGACAATAGTCTTACATCTTATGTCAAAGGTAAAATAATCACATTGAACATCCACACTTTGGCACAAATTATTGGAGTTCAGTCAGGGATTTGCAAATCCATTTTCAAAGTGAGTTTGACCTGGTTGACATTGTGAGTGATATAAGTGAAGTTTATAGTACAATATGTGAGAGGTGATTTACCGGTAGTAATTTACAAGCAAGACATCTGAAACCCCACCTTCGTATTGTCCATCGATTTATAGTAGAAAATGTTACTCTAAAAAAAGGACATTTTGATGCTGTTCCAATTTATAATGCTTATTTGTTATATTGTTTTGAAGTTGGACATAAATTAGATTTATGCTACATACTACTGAAGGAAATGGTGGTTGCAAATCTTAGTAGTATCAGTGGCCAGTCACTAGTTTTTGGAGCTCTGCTAATCAAAATTTTCAAAGCTTTTTTATGTCAGACTTATAGACTAAAATCACTTCACCGATTTCAAAGTACACACTTACCCGAGCTGGTGGCACTAAAAACTTATTGGGATCTCTGAATAATGGAAATACACCAATAGATGATGCTCCCAAAGACCTCCATACCAATGCCATGCCACAAAATCAACAACTGCAATACTAGAATGATTATTTGGCGATGGAATAAGAACGACACAATTAGCGCATTCAATGGGAACAACAAATGACTAATCAGTTCAATGCATTGAGTAATCAGTTCGATGCATTTGCCGCCGCTCAGAACTCACTAATTCAACAATTTGGTGAGTTTCGTATGGACACTGAAATACATGATGAAGTGACAAGCAATCTCATTGATCAAATTGACCATCGAGTCAGTCAGCTCTATCATCACTACTTCCCTCCACCTCTACCACCACCTGACAATGACGTTTGACGTGTTTGGATAAGCGATTAGATGTATTCCTCAATCTGGTTTATTTAGTTGTTTTGAAGATGTACTTCTACTTTCTGTTTTTCAATTGTTTTGTTTGATCATCACCTTTTCTTTTTCTTTTTCTTTTTTTTTTTTTTCTAATTACCTTTTTTATTGATGTACTTGTACTGTTTCGTCAGTAAATTTTTTGTTCATGGATATAGGCACCTTTTTTTTTGTTGTAATTTTTGTATTTGTTTTTTAGTTTTGTTTTTAGTAATATGCACTATTTTTTGTAATTAAATGAGTATTGACCTTATTACATATTTAATTTCCTGTAGGGTTGGTGAAGCTTGTACAATATGATAAATGGTGGTATAAAGGAGTATGTGTGTATTTGCTCTTGAGTTGTTACCTACCATCGGCTCTTGACAAGTTGGTGTAAAAAAATACAAAATTTGTATGTAATATTTAATAACAAAAAATTTAGAATTAAAATATTTAATAAAAAAAATTTCTACGTGGGTTACAGAATTTGTTAAAAAAAAAAACATTTCTATGTGGGTTACAGAATTTTTTTTAAAAAATACAGAATTTGTTAAATAGGATGCACTATTTATGTGTTCTTCATATTTAATTTTTTTTAAAAATTGAATTAGATACATAAAATAATAATAAAAAATTCTACGTGAGTTACTGAATTTGCTAAAAAAAAAATATTTGTACGTGGGTCACTGAATTTGTCAATAAAAAACATTTGTACGTGGGTTACATAATTTGTTAAAAAAAATATAGAATTTGTTAAATAGTATACACTATTTATGTGTTCTTCATATTTAACAAGAGCTGACTCAATTATAAATGAGGTAGGTGTGTATGTGCTCTTCAGTTGTTACCTGCCATCAGCTCTTGACAGGTTGGTGTAAATGATAGGTTGGTGTAAAAAAAATACAAAATTTGTATGCAATATTTAATAACAAAACAATTTGAATTAAAATATTTAATAAAAAAATATTTGTACGTGGGTTACTGAATTTGTTAAAAAAAAAAGTTCTACCTGGGTTACAGAATTTGCTAAAAAAAATACATAATTTGTTACAAAATTTCATGGATGTAAGCACCTTTTTTTTGTTGTAATTTTTGTATTTGTTTTTTAGTTTTGTTTTTAGTAGTATGCACTATTTTTTTTTTAATAATTAATAAGTATTGACCTCATTACATAAAATAACCTGTGGGGTTGGGGAAGCTTGCATAATATGATAAATAGTGAAGCTTGCATAAAACAAAAACATTTCTATGTGGGTTACATAATTTGTTAAAAAAATACATAATTTGTTAAATAGTATGCAGTATTTATGGGATCTTCATATTTAAAAAAAACAAATTTTCAATTAAAATATTTAATAAAAAAACATTTCTACGTGGGTTACAGAGTCTGTAAAAAAAAAAAAAAAATTGTACGTGGCTTACAGAATTTGTTAAAAAAGTATAGAATTTGTTAAATAGTATGCACTATTTATGTGTTCTTCATATTTAATAAATATTTTTTCTATTTCATATATTTTGAATTAAATGTTGACGAAATTCTATGTATTTAATATGTTTGGTGAATTGTTTTTGAATCAGTAAACATAAAATTCTATGTAAAATTAAACAAATAATTTTGCATTATATTTGAAATTTTTTTCCATTCATTTTTTTTAATATTTAATTCTCGTTATCTTATTTGTCCACAACAAAAATTTATTTCACATGTTTGACTTTCAGCGACAGTTTGAAAAATTCATTCTACAAAAACGTCACTAATTGTAAGTCTTAACGACAATTTATAAAAATCATGATAGAAAAAAAAGTCACTAATTGTTAATATTTAACGATATATGCAAAAAAATCGTCACAAAAAATTATTTTTGTTAGACTTATTTATTTTGATGATTTATTTAATTATGTTTTAATTTATTTGAAAGAGAAAAATAAAATCCAAAATTTATTTTGATGATTTATTTAATTATATTTTAATTAAAATTTATTTGGATGATTTATTTGAAAGAGAAAAATAGAATCAAAATTTATTTTGATGATTTATTTGAAAGAAAAAAATAGAATCAAAATTTATTTTGTCCCATTATTTCTCACCTAAACCTTTATCCTAAATGTTGTTAGAATGTATTTAATATTTGATTAAATCAGGAGTTTAAACAGTCCAAAACAAAGGTTCAAACAGCCTAGCACAGCAGTAGACCAAAAGGTTCAAAAGGTTCAAGTGGAAGATATTTAAATTAGTAATGATGGAAGTACAACGGCTATAAACGGCCATAAAGGTTCACAAGGCCAAAAGGTTCAAAAGGTTCAAGTGAAAGATATTTAAATTGGTAATGATGGAGTGGAAGATATTCAAATTGGTAATGATGGAAATACAACGACTATAAACGGCTATAAATTCAAATGACTACAACGGCTATAAATGGCTATAAATTCAAATGAATACAACGGTTATAAACGGTAATAATTTTCGTTATATATACCAAAGTTTCTAATGTAAACAAGTTACAAAAAACCTGAAAATATTCTTTGATCTATAATCACTCATATCTTTTCTCAGAAATTATACACTGAGCCTTATAGCATTAAGGTAATCTTTCCTGTGTGAATTTACAGAAAAATCAAAACTTCATTTTATATATCTATCTTTGAGAGCTATTTATTGTAAGCTTTCTTTGAAAGCAAAAATACCATTTCATCTTGTAAAAGTGTTGCAAACACTGTGTTCTTGAAATCTTGAGAGTGATTGTGAATCACCTAAGATTTGCAAGGGTTTGGGCTTGTGAAGTCTATGTAAAATCCGTGGAGGATTGCTCCATTTGTAAAGAGGTTGCTAGCACCCCTGTGAAGCTAGAAGATAGTGAAAAATCTCAAGTGAAGCTTGAGGAGTGGATGTAGACTTGGTTGAAGCCGAACCACTATAAATCTGTTTGTCTCCTCTTCTCTAATCTCTTTACTTTCCTACTACTGCTATAGCTATCTAATATTCATGTGTTAATCATTTGATTTACCCTGTATGTTAGTTATACTTCATTGTTATTTTGCTTGATTATTTATTGCTAAGTTCATCATTGTACTTGTTAATAATTTGTTGTACTAGTAGTTAATTTTATTGGGGTATTATTAACTTTAATTGTAGAAACTAATTCACTCCCCTCTTAAGTTGCTTTTTGGGTAACAATTCGTATCAGAGCTTGGGGCTCTTGTTTAGATTTAACAATCTTGAGTTTTTGATCCATAGCAACCATGTATTCTACTTACTCTGCTGTAGGACAAACTAGCAATATGCCACCTCTCTTTGATGGTATTAATTACATTCATTGGAAAGAAAAAATGACTTTATATCTTCAAGCTACCAATTATGCTTTGTTGCTTATTATCATTAAAGGTCCTAAAATCCTTACCAAGGTAGTAGACCATATCAGTGTGTCTAAACTTGAGGATGAATTTGATGAGCGTGATTATAAACTCCTTCAAACTAATGCTAAAGCCAAGCTTATTCTTGTGTGTGGACTAGATGCAAATGAGTACAATAGAATTTCTAGGTATATTACTGCTAAAGAGATTTAGGATAAACTTGAAATTACCTATGAAGGAACTAGTCAAATAAAAGAGTCTCGGATTGACATGCTTATTCATGATGATGAACTCTTTACTATGGAATCATTTGAATCTATTTCTGAGATATTTTATAAATTTACCAATATTATTAATGCTCTAAAATCTCTTGGTAAATCTTATACTAATGATGAGCTTGTAAGAAAAATACTTAGGTCTTTGCCAAATGAATGAGAAACTAAGGTTATAGCTATCCAAGAAGCAAAAGACCTAACAAAATTAGGCATTGAAGAACTCCTAGGCTCACTCATGGCTCATGAACTTTCAATGATGGATGACAGCAAAAAGGAAGCCATTTGGGGAGAAAATGATGGAGCAGCCAACCTGTGTCTCATAGCTCTTAGAGAAGAAGAATTCACTCAAGATGAGGTAATTTCTAATTATGTAGAACTTAAAAGTACTTTCAATGAATTACATGACATATTTAGAAATATTTGTGTTGAGAATTTTAAATTAAAAAAATTAGTTACTTCTCTTTCAAATGATGTGGATGTTTTAAAAATGGAAAATGCTACTTTAAAAAATGACTTTACGTCTATTGCCAATGATAAATTTTTTTTGAAAAAGAATGTTAAGGATTTAAACAAAACTCTTGAAAATTTTGTAAAAAGAAAAGAAAACCTCAACAAGCTTCTTGGAAATAAAAACTTTGTTTTTGACAAAGTAGGCATTGGTTTTGATCCTCCTAAACCTTTTATGAGATTAAATGTTCTTGAGACTAATCCCTATGGACCCAAGAAAGTATGGGTACCAAGAAAGAAATCAAGATATTTTGTAGGTGTAATCTCAAAGAAAACCAAGGACTTCGAGAGGAAATGCACAACAAGAGTGTTCAATCTAAAGAGCAAAATCAGCTCCTACAAGAAGAAGAATGATGAAATGAAAATCACCAAGATAAACTATGATACCCCTGTTCTGTATTGTGCTAAACTGGTCCTTAATTTGTTTATGGTTATGTGTTTAGCATGATTTTGTGTGCCATTATGTGATAATATGTGATTTTGAATTCGTATCTGTTCGCCGTAGGAATATCTGCTTGAATAGTCCCCTTCGGGAATTAAATTAAGGGCCTTATCGGCCACAGAATCCGAAATTGATTACGCCATTGTGATCGGCGTAATTTTTAGAGCCTACGGTGAAATTTAATTGAAAATTTATTCTGGTCAATTTAAACTGATTAAATTGATAATTAGAGCCCAATTACTTTATTATTATTATATTGATTTAGTGGGGCTTGTTGTGCATTAACACTCACTTCCCTTTTACTCTATTAAACTCAAAATCTGAGTTATACCATTGAGAGAGAGAGAGATCCGGCCCTAGTGAGAGAAAGGGGGAGGAGTTGTGCAAATTTTAACTTAAAGCTTGGGAACTTTGAAGATTATTCAAGATTTGATCATAGATTGTGAGAATCAAGCTCCTTGGTGAGTAATTCATGAGTTTAATGGGCAATTTTGTGTATTCAAAGTTGATTTATGGTCAAGAGTGAGAATTGAAAGGAATTTGAATTGTATGTGTTGGATTGAAGGTCAATGTTTGCATGCATGTATGTAATTGCTTTGAATTTTCATATTTGAGCACCAAATGCATGATCTATGTGAGTTCTTAGTTGAAGATCATGTTCTTGACCATCTCTTCATCACATAAGTTGAGATTGAGAATAATGCACCACATGCATGTGCAGATTATAAGGGTACAAGAGTTGAATGCATGAAATGGTTGTGTTAGTAATGAGTTTGGTGCAATTTGAGCCATGCATGTATTTATTTTGAGAAATTGAGCTTTCTAATGTTGTAAATTGGTATTAGTATCATGTTAGTATGTGTTTCTATGATATTTGGGGCCGAAATCATGCATCTTGAACCTTCGAATTTCGAGTTGAAGCTAAAGAACACATTCTGGAAATCCCAGAATTTTGACTCCCGCTCGAGCGGGGGAAGTGCCGCTCGAGCGGAGAAATCGAGCTCCCAGCATTTTCTGCAGACATGGTTCCCGCTCGAGCGGGGAAGTTGACGCTCGAGCGGGGAGCTATGTAGGTAGGCATTCCGCTCGAGCGGCCGAGCCCACGCTCGAGCGTGAATTCGAAGTAACCAGTACTTTTGCAGACCTAAGGGTCCGCTCGAGCGGGGACCCTATTTTCTGAAATTCTGTTTTTGCATTCTATGTTCTGTTTTCCGTTCTCTTTCACTTGCAAGCACTCTTAGGCATATGTTAAGCATTGTAAATGAGTTAATGGGATAATAACAAAGCCTAAAGGGGAATGTGTGAATTAAAGGACGGATTGAACTGTTAATGACCCTTTTGTGTTCATGAAATGTGTAGGGTCAAGCTCCAGGGCAAATCCACAAGCCGATCACTGTGAGTAATATCGATATTCGAATGCTTATGAATGTTCAATTGTGTATTCCCTTAAAGCTTATGAACTGCTAATTGGGATTGTGGATGTAAGTCGAACACGACTGGACCAGAGGTTGTTTTGTTGAACATGAATGGACCAAAGGTCGTTTTGATAAACCGGAATGGACCTAAGGTCGTTTTGACATGAATGGATGGGCCAAAGGCCGTTTTGACATGAATGTGTGGGCCGAAGGCCGTTTTGATACGAATGTGTGGGCCGAAGGCCGTTTTGATACGAAAGTGTGGGCCAAAGGCCGTTTGAAATGATTAAGTGGGCCCGAGGCCGTTTTGAAATGATTAAGTGGGCCCAAGGTCGTTTTGAAATGATTAGGTGGGCCAAAGGCCGTTTTGAAATGAATGATTGGGCCAAAGGCCGTTTTGACATAATCAAATGGGCCGAAGGCCGTTTCGTAATGAATGTAAAGCTGAATGAGTGAAAGGCCAGTGTATGCGGAACTACGATTTAAATTACCCTTATATATGTTAACTACAGAAATGAATTGGGCCCAAGGCCGTTTGGAAAACGTTGTTTTACGTCTTGTCGTCTAAATTCTGTAATTAATATTATTCACTGGGCTATCGCTCACGCTCATTCATGTTTTATAGGTAAGCCAAGAGAAGTACAAACCCAGCCCCAGTGAAGTCTACCATGAACAACATGAGTTTTGGAGAGTCAGCCTCGTGTCTCACGTGCGAGACCCGTCCTTGCCATTTTGTTATGTAATTTATATTTTGTTTTGTTGGCAAGGGTTTTGTGTACATTTGTATGTAGTCTAATATGGGTTGGCTCAGTTCAGATGATCCTGTTGTAAAGAAGTTCATGCTACTATACTTTTGATGTGGGTTATTAACGCATACGAGTATGAGTTGTTTGATGTGCATATAAGCACCGCTCTATGGACAAAGTTTTTAATTTTTGCTTCCGTTTGACCCCCTTTACTCTGACGAGTTATGTCTATTCTGGTTCGAGGCCGTAGGTAATCACAGGATTACTGGTCGGTTATGTCCTTAACCCATGGGGGCGGGTTCGGGTCATGACATAAACAATAGAGATAATGTATGGGTGAAGATTCCAAAGAGGTAAATAAAGGTATAACTCCTAACACACCTTCAAGCTTAAAGTTCTATATTCTTTAAGGTGTGATTTGTGTACAATAGGTTGTGTCTAATCATTACTTCCATGTAACCTAATTGTACTAAGTTTGCTAAGTCATGTTCTGCTAGTTTCTTTCAAACATTCATTGAACTCAAAAATGAGAATTATATTATTTTGATAAATGCCTATTAGAATATGAATGATTCATGTATTCATTAACATTTTATATCATGTCATCTATTGCTATGAAAAAGAGATAAAAAGTGATAAAATTTTTTTGTGAGCATACTTTTCACATCTTATATATGATTTCATACTAATATATTAATTCATTTTTGAGTCATATCTTTGTAGAATCAATTTTGATGTCATAGCATGCTTTTGAGATGTATACTATCTATATTTTGAATTCTACATTTGTGATCTCAAGAATATGCTCAATATGAAAATTTCATGCTTATATGCTTTACATTGGAATATTTGAATGAGTTATGAAATTCGTTGATTATAATCCATCAACAATGTCTAAATGAAAAGAAGTATCATACGTTTGTAGAGATATTACATCTATCTTATTGAATATGTTTTGAATATGGATTATATTGGCATATATCTCATGAAATGCTTTTGAGTGATAAATTATTGAATTAATTGTTTATAGCATTCATGTTGTGTTCCACATTGAGTAAAATGTTTTATCACACTTGAGCATGTGGATTAAATTGATGAAAATGCCTCCTGATGATTTTATATGTCGCATCAATTCTTGATAGAACAAAGAGCATAAAACAATATTTTCTCATGCATATTATGCTATGTGCTACAATTTAAAAAATTTGAAGAATAGCATCTCAAGCTCTTGATTGATCATGGTTCATACTGAAATATTCCCCATCTTTTGAGCTTGCTTACCATGCTTGCTTTATGAGTTTAAATGTGATTGTGCTATACAATTGCCATATCTCTACAAGATCACAATAGAAAACAGAAGCACCAATTTATGGGGAGAAATCATCTTTGCTAACATACTTGTTAAACCTCTTTGAGATGAACTCCTAATGAAAGAAAATTGAAGATTGAAAAGCTTCCATCTCTTGAACCTAAGGTATGCCTCATATACTCTCTTAAGCTTTTGAGGTAAAAATTCTATCTTATATCCCTTGAGCTAATACTGTTATTACTTTGATATGAAAAAGATTGATTATGCTTCATATGATTTGCAATGTATACTCTTTGATGATGCTCTTACCTAAAAATCATGCCTATGCTTAAATGTGTGGTACATATTGAAATTCATGATTTTTCTTGGCATATGGATTGCTATACCTTGAACATGCTTAATTTTTTTTGGAATTACATTAGCTCCATGAAATTATATTGAGTTTAACCTATTATGAGCAATATTTGGTATTCTATATAATGCTTGAGATATGATTGTTAAATCTTCTAGATTGCATATTAGTATCCTTAGTAGATTGCATGTTGGTATCATTTTGGCATCCTATTTGATATTATTGACAAGAACATTTCAGTTATGAGCTTTCATTTATCAGATCTCCTATTGATTTTTCCAAATGAAACAAGGGGAAGAATTTAAACTTGATTATTTTTTAAAATCCCCTCAGATTCTATTCTGTTTTTGATATCAAACTTATGGGCTTGCACCTTCACATGTTACTATTTTTTTTTGCCCATTATTGTCAAATGGTATGAGCTTCAATTGTATAATCATTATGTGCTATCATTTTTTTGGTATCATAGAGCTACCTTGATATAGATGATTATTTGTGCTATAATGAGACTCACATTCTTTCATCCTATATGTTGTACCACACTCCCTCCTTGTGTTTGATTTTGTTGAAAATGTCATCGGGGGAGAAAAAGAGACTTGATTGTTTTATTATCTCTGATTATTTTGGTATCTTTATGCTTTTGGTATCTTAATTCTTACAACATGACCTTTGAGCTGATTAGTTGTTGATAATGTAAGAGGAAGATCGTTTTCCTCAAGGAAGAATGACTTGAACTTTAGCTCCATATTTATGCTCTTGCTTGGCAACCTTGTTTGATCTATGCACTGTTATGTCTATTATAGTCTTGAGATTGGTATGCTCTTGCTAAGAAATTGGGGGTACTTACCAATTAGTCCTATTCACTAGACTTATTTACCTACAGGTCCTAACTAATAAATTTAACACTATAAAAATAAGAGAGTGATAAATTTATCACTAAAAATTATTCATAAAAAAAGAGACTGATAAATTTATCACTATAAAATTATTCATAAAAAAAAGACTGATAAAATTTGTCTTTATCACTTAATAAATTATATCAAATAGGACTTAATGGGTAATAAGTCTCAAAGTAGGACTTATTGGATAATAAGTCTCCCAAATAGGACCTATTGGTAGTTTACCCAAGAAATTGAGAATTAGATCATGCTTAAATGCTTCTTATATACTCATTAACAATTTGGTCTCTCATTATTATTTTTTGTTTGGGCTTAATTTTCTTATTTTTTTCTTTGCTTTTTAATTTCATTTTTCAGTACTTAAACATAAAAACAAAAACAAATCAAAATACAAATATTTACATTAAAAAAAAAAAAAACACCCTTCATTTTTTTACGGCCACACGCCGATCAAAATAAACATAAAAAAAAACACCCTTCATTTTTTTACGGCCACACACCGATCAAAATAAACATGAAAAAAAAACCCTTCATTTTTTTCTGGCCATATGCCGATCTTACTTACTCGGCTCTTCCATCGTTTTCTTCTGCTTTTTATCACCTTGGGCGACCCTTGACGCCCCTGCCCCCGTGCTTTCAACGAGAACGACGACTCCCCGCTGACTATCAAAGGCCAAGAACGACGTTGCTCTAAATCGGGCCATTGAGGTGGTCTTCCGTTTAAGCTCTTTATTTTCGGCCTTCAGTGCGCCTATTTCTGCTCGCCCATCCTTGTACATGCGCTAGAGCAGCAAGAGTTGGGCGTTGACCTGATGGAGCTCACTCGTCTTGTTTTGCAATCGGTGAGCCAATTTTGTGACTGTCGTCACCGTCTCCATACAGGACGTTAGTGTGAAATGATTGGCTTCTATGTCAGATTGAGATGCCATAATTTGCTTAATCGACATCATAGGAAGGTTAGGCATAGGAATGACAGGAAAAGTAGGAGTAGAGGCACTCGGTCCAGCAGAGCTTATGGGATTGTTTAGGTCCGGAAATAGAGTGAGGGGACGGGATGAGGAAGCCATGGTTTCGAGGTGAGAGCTGTAAACGAAATGAGTTACAGAGCAATAGAAGAGAACAGACTGAAGTTTGGCCTCCTCCGTTCATTTTTTTTTTTGTCTCTCGATGAGGAAGAAGAAACAGACGAGAGTGGGGAAGAAGAGATCGAAGAGAATGGTGAAGAAGAAAATGGAAGAGTGTGTGATTTAAAAGAAGGCTAAAGAACAGAGGCTGAAGAGAAGAAGACAAGGAGGGCGAGATAGCCGAAGCGAGCAGCAATTGAGGAGCGCTGCTTTTGTCGGCCAATGAAGCAAAAGTCAGGCCGCGTGGCAACCGCGTTTTGCGAAAAATGAGAGCGACGCGGGAGAGTTGTATATGTAATATATATATATATATATTTGTTGATTGACCGTTGATTGATATATATATATATATTTTTTTTGATGCCATTTATCACTATTATTCTCCTCTTCCAGATTCTGACCCATGATTTCCTTTTGATAATGTCACAGGGGGAGAAATTATATGATGTTATGTATTATGGTATTATTTTCAAACTAATATGATATTATGTATTTATAGTTTGATATCTTAATTTTATATCGTGTTATTGATTAAAACTTATTTATTATACATGTGCTAACCTATATATTTAGAAATGAATTCAGGGAGCATGACTTGAGGGGGAGCCTTTGTTACTCCCAAATCAAATCAAAACATCATTGTGTGCCATTATCAAAAAGGGGGAGATTGTTAGACTTATTTATTTTGATGATTTATTTAATTATGTTTTAATTTATTTGAAAGAGAAAAATAAAATCCAAAATTTATTTTGATGATTTATTTAATTATATTTTAATCAAAATTTATTTTGATGATTTATTTGAAAGAGAAAAATAGAATAAAAATTTATTTTGATAATTTATTTGAAAGAAAAAAATAGAATCAAAATTTATTTTGTCCCATTATTTCTCACTTAAACCTTTATCCTAAATGTTGTTAGAATGTATTTAATATTTGATTAAATCAGGAGTTCAAACAGCCCAAAACAAAGGTTCAAACAGCCTAGCACAGCAATAGGCCAAAAGATTCAAGTGGAAGATATTCAAATTAGTAATGATGGAAGTACAACGGCTATAAACGGCCATAAAGGTTCACAAGGCCAAAAGGTTCAAAAGGTTTAAGTGAAAGATATTCAAATTGGTAATGATGGAGTGGAAGATATTCAAATTGGTAATGATGGAAGTATAACGGCTATAAACGGCTATAAATTCAAATGACTATAACGGCTATAAACGGCTATAAATTCAAATGAATACAACGGCTATAAACGGCTATAATTTTCATTATATATACCAAAGCTTCTAATGTAAACAAGTTATAAAAAACCTGAAAATATTTTTTGATCTATAATCACTCATATCTTTTCTCAAAAATTATACACTGAGCCTTATAGCATTAAGCTCATCTTTCCTGTGTGAGATTTACAGAAAAATCAAAGTTTCATTTTATATATCTATCTTTGAGAGATATTTATTGTAACCTTTTTTTGAAAGCAAAAATACCATTTTATCTTATAAAAGTGTTGCAAACACTGTGTTTTTGAAATCTTGAGAATGATTGTGAATCACCTAAGATTTGCAAGGGTTTGGGCTTGTGATGTCTATGTAAAATCCATGGAGGATTGCTCCATTTATAAAGAGGTTGCTAGCACCCCTGTGAAGCTAGAAGATAGTGGAAAATCTGAAGTGAAGCTTGAGGAGTGGATGTGGACTTGGTTGAAGCCGAACCACTATAAATCTGTTTGTCTCCTCTTCCCTAATCTCTTTACTTTCCTACTACTGCTATAGCTATCTAATATTCATGTGTTAATCATTTGATTTACCCTGTATGTTAGTTATACTTCATTGTTATTTTGCTTGATCATTTACTGCTAAGTTCATCATTGTACTTGTTAATAATTTGTTGTACTAGTAGTTAATTTTATTGGGGTATTATTAACTTTAATTGTAGAAACCTAATTCACCCCCTTTCTTAGGTTGCTTTTTGGGTAACAATTTTCAATAAAATTTAATTTAAATTTTACTATTAAGCCTATTAGTAGTTTATCCATTAATTTTTCATGGGAACTTTCCCATCAAATGTAAATTGTACGTACCGCCTAATTATAGGTCTGAGAATGTAAGGTTGATTTATAAGTAGGTACCGCATTTGATATTACGTAACCTTTTTGAACCCTTCAGTAGGACCATAATGCATTCATTTTAAATTTTGGATTGTTTTAAATCTTTCGAATAAGTCACTTTTTTTTTTTTAATAAGTATACAAGAAAAACTTGTCTTTAGTGAATTTTTTTTTTTTTGTAAATTATGTTAGATTTTTTTCCAATGTAAATGACTTTAAAAAGATTTTTTTCTTTTTTTCCAAAAAAATCCAGATAATTTACTTAAAAAGTTGAAATTAATCCAAAAAATTCACTATTTTTTTACTCTTTTTTTTAAAAAAATTTCTAGAACTTTGAAGAGAACTTAGAAAAGTTTGAACCTATGTAGCTGAAATGAATTTAATGATTATAGTAATAAACGGTTGAGACCTCTCCAATGGTGCATCAAATTTGGCATTAGGAACACTTACAAAATGGAGAACTATTTGTCAAAAAACAAAAACAAAATGTGGTTGGCGACACAAATTACAATTGCATTTCACACATTACAAATAACAGAAATAATACATACAATACTAACAAACAATTCTTGACATTATTTGTTGACATCACACATCTAATTAATGACCAACATGATTTTCCCAAATAGCATTAGCAATTGCGTCCCTCAAGTTTGATTGGTGCGTCAACCTATGTTGTGATAGGTCCACATACTCAGCTTCGCCTTCACCAAACCCCTCTACAACCACTTTAGCCACCATTTGATTATCGACTTCTATGAAGAATGGGTCCATAGCTATATGCAAACAGGGACGGATCCAGGATTATGACTTTGGGGGGGGCCAAAGTATCTAACCAATAAAATTTGAAATTCAATACCAATTTCTACTAGTATGAAAAAAATCAATAATGTTACGATAAAATATTGAACTATATATTCCTTGTCAACATAGTTGAGTACCAAAAGATGATCATACAATTGAGACTATTTTTTTGCCCATATTCACTTACAAAAAGTAGTAACTATTTATACATGCATTTATTTACTAAAATTAGGCATTTTTAATTGAGCTCGACGCTCTTTCATAATATCAAAAGCATCGATGATAGAGTCTACATCAAACCCTCGAGCAATGTCTTTTTCAATGTACGTAATCAAGTAACTAGCCAGAAAACCATCTTCCATCCTATTGCGCAATTTAGACTTAACAAGTTTCATAGCTGAAAATGCACATTCCGATGTAGCAGTTGAAACAGGTAAAGTCAACACAAGACGGATCAATCTATCAATAAGAGGATAACTTGTCGACTTCTTTGTTTTTGCCAACATTTGACACAACTCAGAAATGGTTGACAGCTTCTGAAACTCGGAAAGTATGGAAATATCAAGCTTATAGTTTTCCAACTGATACTTCAAATGCAATTTTTCTTGCTCGGAGAAATCCATGGGATAAAATTTATTTGCAAGTTTGCAAATATCCTCAATGTTGAATGATCTATAACCATCTCTAGGATCCAAAGCTGAGCTAAGAACAAGTAATTCCATTACATCTTCCTTAAACCTATTGTTTAATTCTTGTAACTGGGAATCAACTGTAACCATAAAAATATCAACTCGAAAATGATTTTCCATGGTGAGCTGATCTCTTTCAGAACGAGACCGACCTCGGCCTCCTTTATAAGTACAACTCATATCAGGAATCTTTATACCATGATCATTAGAAAATAATTTAATTTTCTCCAACAATAGAATCCATCCATCTTCTCTAAATTTTTGAATAAGTATCTTCGTTGTAGACACCAAATGCATTGCATTTAATATATCTTGAGATTTACATTGCAAAGTTTGGCAAAGATCATCAGTAATCTCCATGATATCCCTCATAAGATGTAAGATGAAGACAAACTCAAAAGATGTAATGGAATCATAAATTCCATCTGTCTTAGCTCGTTGATTCGATTTGCTTCCATCATTAATTATGTTTCTTAGGACTGCACAAGTAGCACTGAACATGTTTATCAAACTACAAATGGAACCCAAATGAGAACCCAATCGAGTATCTCCAGCCCGTTTCAATGTTCCAATCTGATTTTTTCCTTTACCAGTCTCGAATTCATCATCCATGGCAAGCTTTTCAGCAATATCTGCAGCCTGAGCAGCTCTTAATTGATCATGTCTTTTGCAAGATGAGCCAACTATATTAATTGCTCGAGTCAAGTAAGAGAAAAATTGATTGATAGATATAACCTGTTTAGATGCTCCTACTAAAGCCAATTGGAGCTGATGAGCAAAGCAATGAACATAATATGCGAATGGACACTCAGCACAAAATAGAGCTTGCAACCTAGTCCATTCTCCAGACATGTTACTGGCACCATCATATCCTTGACCACGAATATTTTGCACACTAAGGTTATAACGAGAAAGGACAATACAAATTTTTTCTTTCAAAGTTGTCGACGTGGTATCTAACACATGAACTATGTCAAAGAAACGCTCTTTTATAAAACCATATTTATCAACAAATCTCAAAACAATTGTCATTTGCTCTCTTTTCGATTCATCTTCAGATTCATCAACTAGAATGCAAAAATTCCCATCATTAATCTCCTCACGAATGAATCTTTGTATCTTATCAAAGAAAATACTAAGAATTTGCTTTTGAATCCCATGGGAATGATAGGAAGCATTTTGAGGAGCATTTTCCAAAACCACTGCTGCCACATCCTCATTATAAGAAGCCAAGAGCTTTATCAACTCAATAACATTCCCTCGGTTGTTAGATTCGTGGCGTTCATCACGACCTCTGAAAGCGCAGGCTTGGAATGTTAACCATTTAATCACATCTATTGAGGTCTTCAATCGCAAACGATTTCTAGCAATTTGTATGGAAGTTTGTTTTTCAATAATTGCCTCAATATGTTGCGCTTGATTTGTTAAATCACAACAACATTTGATAGCAACTCTATGCGATGAGTTAGGATCCTTGCCCATATGCGATAACAAAGGACAATTCTTCCCTTCATTGACTTTCTTCCAAGAAGAAAATCCCTCGACTATAAAAGCACTAGATCTAGGGCGTCCAGTTGGCTTAGTAAAAAGAAAACATGGAAGGCAAAATGCACGATTTTTTGTTGGAAAGTATTCCAACCAATCTGGAAATAACTTGTACCAAGAATCTAAAAAACGATGCCCATTCTTATCAGTTTCAAAAGGTTGATTGTTCGAAGCCTTGGGTTGATATGGCCCGAATTTGATATAAGCAAGTCTGATCTCATCACGTTCAGATACCGGGTAATCCCATATTTGTTGACGCAACCCCGGATCCCTCACCAAAGAAGATGTATCAACATCTTTAGATTCAACTCTTGGAAGTTTAGAAGGACATTGTTCCAGAGGAGTTGAAGTTTCAACATTATTGGTGGAACTTTGAACGATATTTTCAAAACCTCTTTTCTCAAAGAAAAAATCAATTTTTTTGTTCACCATGATTAACTTAACAATTGTACCTGAATCACAAACTAGCAGACAATTGGACCACCCATATTCAAACTTCAATCAACAGACATAAATATGAAAACAATCACCTCAAATAAGCCCATTAATTCTTAGACAAATAATAATTGTATTTGAATAAAAAACTAACAGACAATTAGGCACCCATGTTCAAATTTACAAAATACCCTATTGAAGTAAAAAAAAGAAAACATATTGCATAAATCCCAATTAATCTCAGACATAAATTATTGAAACTTCAACCAACAAAGACAGAAATATGAGTATAATATAAGCTCAATCCATCACTATCTCACAATTGAGCCAATTGTATGCAAATTTATTTAATACCCTTCACTCTAAGCATCCAAAATCAACAAATTAAAGCAAACCCATATATGATATAACTTTAATCCCAAAAAAGCCACAAAGATCAAAGATGAGAATATTAAAGTTGAGAGCAAATTTATTTGATTACCTTCTTGAGGACAAGGGCTAGGCGTCGTTGCACTCCGTAACCGTATCGCTCATCTCGTCTTTTTATGCTGCCTCTCAGTTGTTTTGTTTACTTTATTTTAATCTTAGTGCTTCTTTAAAGCTTCTCCAGCAAGTCTTAGCTTATATATATATATATATATATATGTAAAAGTTTCATATTTTACACTTTGACCCACTAAAGTGTCTAATATTTTTCTTTCATCTTGACCTAATTTAAAAAATACATATACATGAAATTTAAAATAGATTATTATATATGTTAAATAATTCAAAAAAAGAAAAATTCCAAATAGTTTAAAAAATTGGGGGGCTACTCTATATAATTTTGAAATTATCTAAAAAAAATTTGGGGTGCGAACTCCTATAATTTTAAATTATTTTAAAATTTCTAGTATAATATATGATATTTTTCAAATTTTTGGGGGTGCGGCGCCCTTCCCCACCCCCCCAGATCCATCCTTGTATGCAAACGGATCCAATTGTGTACTACACAACATGCAATCACGAGGGGCCCTTGTCGTGTTGACTTGTAGTTAGGCATGGACCGTAATATTGAAAAGTGTTTCTTCAGTACCCCAAATGTTTTTTCTATGACATTCCGTAATGACGAATGTCAGTGGTTAAACAATTCCTTGGGTCTAGAATAATGACGACCATAGAACTCTTGCAAATGATAGCGTTGTGAACGAAATGGGGCAAGAAATCCTGGCATGTTGGTGAACCCATCATCCACTAAATAATACTTGCTTTGTAACACTGACCATGGAACTCTTGTAAGAAATCTGTCAAATACATGTACCCAAATATCGTACAAGCAAAAGTACAATGTCTTATTTTGTAACATTGACCATGCGGTGGGTGCGGGAAATGTACATCAACTCTTGTAATTGAGTCAACTAAAATTGCATTGTCGTGGGTGCTTCCTTCTCATCCAGAATTGATAAATGTGAATAACATGTCGAAGTCGCAAGCTGCGAGTACATTTTGCGATACCATGGCTTTGCGACCACGGAATGTGTTCTATCTTGAGGTAGGGTCCCACGCATTCAGTAATGTGCCATCAATAGCACCGATACAATCCTACATCATATTAGTAGTTTTCTGTCAAACTCGTCACAAACATAGATTTTACTTTGGAAAAATAACAAACAAATTTATTCATTACCGTTATTGCAAATTTGCAGGTCGAACAGATAGTCATACTTTGAACCAAGAGTAAAACCTCCTATCATTTAAAATTTTTGCCAGTATTTTCGATTGATTCCGTGGTTTGATAACCGTTGATGCAAGCTTGCATAGTGCCTGCATAATGATTTTAACGTGCCGACAAATTGTTTCAGTGGAGTGCTGAAATCTATCGGCCAGTAGCGTCTGCCGGTCATTTTGTGCGCATGTATATAAGAAAATGACAAGTGATCCTCCACACTGATATGCATTTTTTCAATATTGACAGGGCCATTTTGAAGTAAGGCGTCTTTCAATGAAATGAAGGTTAGGGCATCCATTCGCATGACACTTAATAAACTGGAGATGTAATCATCACCTTTGAATAGACAAGTTCACTGTGGTCGTCTTGTGGTTAACGTAATCATATGTTCATTGATAGAAGTAATCATTAAGAAGTCCATAACCTCATCCTTCTCTGATGAGCTTACCATTGCATTGTTTTCTGTATCAGATGACACAATGTTTTGGCTATATAGCAATAGAAGCACAATTATTCTAACTTATTACAAAAAGGATAAGTAATGTCGTTATTGACGAACGTGAAATTAGCATCTGTAATTAATTAGTTGGCATTAGTCATTTTAGTATTGAATTCAATTGAAATATACATTCAATGTATATAGGTTAACATTTGTTCCTCTTGTTTGACATGTTGATACAGAAAACAGGATAGATAGAAATTTGAATGGGAAATAGGAAAAGGGACATGAATCAATGAAGTTGCAGAAGATAATATAAATAGAAACTGGATAGAAATAAATGGGACATGAATAATTATATGCAGTGTATTTATGTAACAAGAGGATCATAGAAGTATAAAACATAAACATACTAAGAAGGAAAAAAAAAAAAAAAAAAAAAAGACATGAATGAAACAGAAAAAAAAAAAAAAAGACTAACTTATAAAAGCATGTTTCACAACCATTGAAAAAACCGCAAACCCCACCAAAGACACAACTTCACAGTTCACTACAAAGCTAGGATCATTGATAGGCTGTGATAACCCAACCCATAATACACTTAATTATACATGTAATTATGTGATTGATATGAATTGCATGTTAATTGTTTGAATTATGTGCTTTTGAAATTATATCTGTTACTTGTAGGAAAATTTGTTGCAATTACAACTTTAGACTGAAAATCGAAGGCTTTAGAGATGTCAAAAACCAAAATTGATTGAACATTTGTGATCAACATAATTTTTAGAGCTTAATATGAAGTTTTGTAAAAATCTGATTCAGAACGAATTAATTTGATTTAATTAAATATTATATATATGTGTGTGTGTGTATAAGTTTTAGTTGAGCCTGTGATTCAACAAAAGAAAGGAAAAGAAAAATCTGGAGAGAAGAGAGAGAAGCAAGAGAGAAATCAAGAATGAAGAAGAAACATGGGGAAATTGAAAGAATTGAAGTAGAATTCAAGAGATTGGCTCAAGGTATGTAGAAATCAACTTAACTTCTTGGAATTAACCTATTATTTGTTTGAATTCAAGACTCAAGATGAAGATTAAACACCTAATTGAGTTAGGGTTCTGAAGTATAAGTTTAAATGGGCTCTCTTCATGGAATTGAATTTTGATTCTTTGGATTTGCTTGATTTAAGAGTCAATTTCCTTAAATTTGCGTGACTTGAGTTTGATTGTGAGAAATTGAGCCCCTAATCTTTAGCTTTTGAATGGTTTGAGATCATAAAATCATATACAAAATGAAGATCTATGTGAAGTTGGAAGAAGTTTTGAAAAAGTTTGAAAAAGAACTAAAACAAGGATTTTGATCTTTCTTGCTTGAAGATTCATTGTAGTTTTGATGTTTTGATTTAGAAAACAATTATAATCTCATGTTTCTATTAGTTTCATATGTTTTTGAGTGATTTGAGTTGAAACCTAGCTTGGAAAATGGGAGAACAAGTGATAGAACCAACATATATTTTCAGCAGTAACTTTTTACCCAGTTCCACACATGTGGAGGGGTTTCCTGCACGTGTGGCCAACAGAGCCAACAGCATTTTGCATTCTGAAATAATTGCATGTGCCACTACACGTGCAGTTCTGGTCCCGTATGTGCAATTCCGGTCCCGTACGTACGGCACCGCTATTTCAGCCCAACTTTAAAAAGGCATATCTCCCTCAACCAGACTTCGTTTTAAGTGTTTCTTGAGCCTAAATTCAAGCCACGAAAGTCTAGTTTCCAATAGTGGTGGTCTAACATCTAAATTCTAAGTACAAAAATAGATATGCTCAAATTAGTGAAGGCTGTTCATTTTCCCTTTGACCATTTCATGCCATTTCCTAGCCTAACTTAGTTTTCTTTCGCTTCTTGCTATTTTCTTAAACCTTAAATATGTACACATGATATTTTTAATGAATGTATGTGATTTACATGTAGAGAAGATTAGCATTAAACACTTGAGAGAAATTAAAGAATGGAGAACGATTGAACGAATATGTAACTAAAAAATCAATTGAGTGAATTGAAGACATTGTGTTTTGAAATGTTATACTTGGTTATGTTCTGTAGGCTGAGTCGTTAAGGAGTATCATCCGATCAAGCACTGTGAGTAATTTCTTTGTAATAGTATTTTTATATGAGATACTTTGAAATTGTGAAACTTATGCTTTGTACAAATTATGTACTTTGTCAAGTGTTTTCCGAAATGATTAAGCATGCTTTGAATCTCCGAAATGATATGATCTGACAAGTTTCTGAACGAAATAAATATGCTATGGCAAGTTCCTGACAGATTGTGTGATGAGAATGAATGAGGTTCCTTTTAATGTACTTTGACTTTCGGTTACCGTTATTTGTCTGTGATCCATCTTAGACGTTATGTATAAACCAATGATTCGTTATAAATGTTCTGTGTGATGTCAATCTTTAATGATTGTTCTGTATGATGTTCTGAATGAGCCATCAATGCGATGTTCTGTAAAAGCCATCTAAATGATGTTCTGTGGTAAATTTAGCAAGTTAAATACGGCCTTCGGGCACTCTGCTACAACTTGGAGTTATGAAAGGTTTGATAAGTAATATTTGATACTATGTAATTTGAAACAAGTTTTAATGTGATTTGGGACCAGCTTTAAATGTATCAATAAGTTATATTGTTTTGATTAAGTTATGAGACTCATTCATTTAACCCTCTTACATTGAGATCACTCATTGGGCTTCCAGCTCACTCTGTTTATTTATATGTATGTAGGTGAGCATCAGGAAGTTCAATACTAGAGCCTATTGAAGTGTCAGTCTTTTGTCAGCCTTTGTAAAGCCACCCAGGTTGCACCTCTACGTCGAGGCCCTAGTGTGGTTTTGGCCAAGCTTGCGAAGCTTTGGTTTTATTTGGCCTATAATGTTATAATGTTTTGCCTTTGGATTATGTATATAATTAATGTGTGTGAATATTGTGTTATTTTATATGAAGTGTGATGTGAGATATAACATGTATGTTTTTGTACATGGCATGTATGCACAGCTCGATGGACACATTTCGTAATTTGCTTCCGCCACAGGCCCCGTATGTTAAATAAAATTTTATAATTTTGTCTAAGGTCGTAGGTAATCTAATGATTACTGGCCGGTTACATCCTAAACCTCTAGGGGCAGGTTTAGGCTGTGACATAGGCGCATATGTGCATGAGTGCGCATAAAAAACCTCCGCCAATCCTTATCTTTGAATAGTGTCAATGCCTTAACATACTGCACTGGTGGTATGTCTCCCAGCTGAAGCAAGGCATCTTGACATGTGTCAAGGGAATAGTCATCACCACGTGCGCTTACAACCTCCGTGTCTATTGATCGTGCACGGAACTATTCCGTCTTTTCCAACACATAGGCAGTGAAAGCCGTACAAACATCATCAAAGCCACTTGACCCTGACTTTTTGGAACGACCACTGTCACTCTGGCTATGGTCCCTCCTCTGACTTTTGCCCATACCTGTTTTCATATACTTATCTCCACACAAATCAACAGGAATGGCATCAGCCGTATTGCTACCTCCAACTCCTGGCGACCAAAATTTGTTAAGCATATCGTCCTCTTCATCGGAGTTAGGGGTCCCTTGTGTGGATGTACGAGCCAAGGCCCTTTCGCACAACAGTGTTCAACAATTTCGGCCATTTCGTGAAAATACTCAAATTCTTTAGTCTTGAATTTCTTTGCATTTTTTGATGCCTACCTTCAATTAGAAAATATGAACATAAGTGTAAGGTACGTGTGAAAACATTTTACAAATAAATCTAAATAATAGGGAATAGGTTAATATGATATCTTATCCCAAAAGTCATCAGGTGCAATAACCGTGCCTATAATCGAATCCCATCCAAGAGCAGTCTGTGCCTGAAGCTGCTTGCAAGGTAAGTAATCAGCTTTGAGTCGCTGATATTTTTGTCTGACCTGTTTTGGTGTGTATCGGAACCCATGTGCATTTTGCAACTCCGTTGCAAAATGGGTCCAATGCCTAGGTGTCCAGACAGTACTACGGTCTTTTGATTGGTTTTTTTGCACCTCGCCTCTCAACATATTAATAAGCCTTAATTCAATTCTGGAGCTCCACATTTTTGTATCTTGATTATCATATGAATTGTTGGTATCTATTTAACACAGAATTTATATTAAACTAAATCTAGGCAAGAAATTGAGAAATAGAACTAAATTTAATCAACTTCTCCATAAGTCCTAAGAAACTTGTTTCCATTGAACCTCATCCACCACTAAAAAGGAAAGAAAATCATATGAAACTTCAAATATGATAAATGAAGATTAATCACAACAAAACTGAAAGAGTGCTGGGAAATTGAAATTAAATATGATAAATGAAGATTGATCACAAAAAAACTGAAAGAGTATTGGGAAATCGAAATTTAAATATTCTTATAAGAAAGCAAAATAAGAGCAAAAGAAGAAACCAAAAGCAGAATAAGAAGTAGCTGAACCAAAAGCTGAACCACCTAGTTAGCGGTCGACTGCCCGGAAGTCCAGGTGGACGACTGGCTCAGCCAATTTTTGCCCAGATCAGAGATAACCCATTACACTTCTCAGCTATTCCACAACAGATCGACTGAAGGACATATATACCACAGGAGCAGGAGTTGAATAATTGTCACCGGTGACGGAGTGGGTATAGCTGATTGATCTGCGTTGCTTCGGACGCCCTCTGATTCGAGAAAAGGCTTCACAACTTTGATATATGACAGACACATTTCGGAAGTAAGCACAAAATGAATCAATTACAGAACCCATATATATTTGTCGACAGAAATTTATGAACACTGTATCTCGTTGTTGTCGTTGCTCGGAGGGTGAATCGACCACAACGCACAAACTGACAGTCACTTGATTTGTGGGAGCGCGTTGATGCTAATTTATGGATGGGAAAGAATCAGTTCATAGGCATTGTTTGGATTTGAAGGTCAGAGAGTCGTTCAAAGAGAGAAAGAAGTAATTGAAGAGCTGCAGTTTTCCCGTGAAGCAACTTTAGCTTCGCTCTTCTTTGGCACGTGAACCTTTTAAGAATGGAGAAGACTAATTTGAGCGTATGTACGAAAAGGTGAAAGCTTTGACTTGCAAACAGTTCTGCCAAACGTGAAACAGAAGTGTGTTTTGAAAATTGTGGTGGAATTAATTTTTGAACAATATCCAAACAGACAGTTCAGGGGAAAGGGTGGAATCATATTTCAAAAGTTCCTCCAAACACAGTCATAATTTTTTTATGCAATTGTATCAAATCACAAAAAGAGAATGAAAAGAATTTATTTTGAAGGCAAAGTCTATTTATATATAAAACTCAGCATGTGTTTTTTTTTTTGAATAAATCAAATCATGTCGATTGTAAGTTGTAACCAGTGCACTTGTTTGAGTTTAAATTTAATCCCTTTAGATTATATTATATTATATATATAGTGATCATATTTTTAGGGGTCAATTTGATAAGAGATATAAATAGAGATCTATTAAATTGAAAATAATGTATTGAACTCCAACAACAAACTAACTTTTACACACACACACACACACAAAAAAAAAAGAAAAAAAAAAAAAGAAACTAAAATAATAATAAATATGATAAAAGAAAAAGAAACTTTCAATCTTTTTGGTAATTATAAATAAATTTGTATTTTAAATTTCAATATGATTATAAAATAAATTATATAATTGTAAATGATTAAATTTGGGAGTTTAATTTCCCATTCACTATTTGAATAAATAAATGTTTTCCGCGAAGGTAGTTATCGTACTGTAGTTTCAAGTGAACTTGAAACTTATCTCGAAACTAATTTTTTGTGGAGCGTTTGAGAAGCTTTTCGACTAGCCACATCGAGAAGGTACTGCTCGTTAGTGGTGATGTAGTACTTGTTGTAATAACTCTTGAATCGGATGACGATGTCGATACCATCACCTCTGAACTTCATGGCAGCCCCTCGCCGTTGATAAATCACCTTTCTCTCTTGCACAACATCCTCTCTGCTCACTCACAACCGTGTAGTCTCCACCCGTTGTAGCCCATTACGACATCTCACCTTCACTTGAGATCTAAACTCCGACTATTGTCGGAGGCAACTAATTGATGTGATTTCCTTTAGCAACTTCTGATGCACGTCATGACTACCATATTTTAGCTAATCTTATCAAGTATTAACCAAACCCTCACCAACTAATTTGCAACCCATGCCCTGGTGTAACCATTCATGCCTTCAATCTCTCTTCATATTCAACAAAGTTTTTTTTATGTGGTCAAATGGATGAGGAATGGGTGCATGGTAAGGAACGATGCTACGCTAGCCATAGGTGAGCGAAGAAAGGGCAACAACAGGGAGGGACGTTGCCAAACATAATGCTTACGAGAGACAAAATCATTACCTTTTTTCTTCAATGCAATCTGAAACGTTGAATAGACAAAATAATGAAATGACATCATCTCATTTACAAGGCTAGACAGACCAATTTTTTGATAAACTGCAGATAAGTCACTCTGTTATTATAGTAGTAAATAGATGAAAACAACGATTTGTATATGCCTTTTCATTCAAATATGGCAATTCTTCATGCTTGCCATTTCATTCAAATCCAATTATAAAGAGGGTATTTTCGGAATAGAAGAAAAGTAGAAATGTAGTAGAATTATTAAAAAAAAAAAAATCACATTATGATGTTTGATGTTTTAAAGTTTCCTACTTGTCATTTCATTCAAATCTAATTATAAATAGGGCATTTTCAGAATAGAAGAAAAGTAGAAAAGTAATCACTTTGTTTGGTTTGGATTTTCTAAAAACACTTTTAAGAAAATTCTACTTTCTTGTTTTTCATATTCTTTTTTTTGTTTTTACTGATTTTTTTTAATATTTGAAGTAATTTTTTAAATTTTTAGACACACCTAACATAAATACATTTAGAAAGTATAATTTTTGTGAAAAAAAAAATCTTTAAACAAATCACTAAATACTAAAAATACAAAAAAAAAAATACGAAAAATTTAATATATTTTTCATATTTTTGTATATTTATTAATTTTTTGAAATATTTTTTCACAAATATTTTACTTTTTAGATACATCTAAGTAAGGTGCATCTAAAAAAGTAAAAAAAATGCTTAAAATTTTAAAAATATTTACAAAAAACAAAAAAAAAAAAACACAAAAAAAAAACTTAATTTTCAAAAAATTGAAACCAGACACACTGAATAGAATTTTTTTAAAAATAATAATATTATGAGGTTCGAATATGTAGAAGAAAAGTAGTATAATTATTAAAAAAATAATTATTTTATGATATTTGAAGGTGTTTGGTTTTGGGAAAAAGATTTTGGAGAAAATTTTTGAAAATTTTGTTTGGTTTATAATTTTTCTCAAAAAATTTTCAAAATCACTCTCTTTTACGCATCAATCAATCACTTTTTCTCTCTCCTCTCTCTTTTTCAATCACTTTTTCAATCACATATATCTACTCAATTACAACAAAATATCAAATCATCTCAAATTCTCAAACTCCAAAATTATTTTCAAAATATACAACCAAACAAACTATAAAAAATTTTAAATTCTCTTCCCATAATATTTTTTGAAAACTTTTCTCCCAAAGTCAAACCAAACAAGGTCTTGATGTTTGAAGATATTTGAATGTCCAAAGATATTAGAGTTATTTTGGGAAGTGGGTTAAAAGCCCCTTCTCAACTTTTAACCCACTTCCCTCTCTCACATAAAAGTTAAAAAAAGTCAAAAAACAACTTTTAACCATCTTCTCAAAATACTTCTTAATTGTTTGATAAATGTAAGTTATTGTGTGATATTTAATAATTTAAGAGAATATTTTTGAAATATAAAATATATATATTTATATATATGTACTCTTGAGATTTTTAAATAATAGTAAATTTTAGGCCAAGTTTGGTATCTCCCAAAAAATTTAAAAAGTTAAAAAATTAATCAAAAAATTAAAAAATTATCACTATTTATCAAAAAAAATATTAAAAAATTAATTTTCCACGCCAACAACCAACTTAGCAATCATGGCGACAGTGCAGCGTTGGTTACAAAATGTAGCACAGGTTGGGTACACTTTGAACACGCTGTTGTTCGGTCCGTGTGGGCCATCACGGGTCCCATTTTGATAATTTGAACTGTTTAATGTGTAGAATTCATTAAGTATTATATGTTTGTAAAAAATTACATTGATCGGATATCGATAACTACATTATCAAATCAATTTGGGTAAATTACACTAATAGTCCCTATAGTTTAGGGCTCGTGTCACTTTAGTCCCTGATTTTTCAATTGTGACACATTTGACCCTGAATTTTGAATTTTGTTTCAAATAAGGACAATTGAACATACCATTGCTTAATTTCAAGGGCAAAATTTTCAATTTGATAAAATATAAACTAATTTGACAAAAATAAATGTCAAAAAAATATTTTAAAATTTTTAAAAATTATTTCTACCCACCAAAGATAAAATTATGTAAAATTGATAAAAATTACATGATTAATTTTTAAAAATTAATTTTACATGATCATCATCCAAATATATAATAAAAATTAATTTGGTAAAAAAATAAATAAATGTCTAAAAGATTTATCAATTTTATATAATTTTATCTTTAGTAGGTAGAAATAATTTTAAAAAATTCAAAAATAATTTTTTGACATTTATTTTTGTCAAATTAATTTATATTTTATCAAATTGACGAATTTGCCCTTGAAAAATCTAATAGTATCTTCAATTGTCCTTATTTGGAACAAGATTCAAAATTTAGGGTCAAATGTGTCACAATTGAAAAGTCAGAGACCAAAGTGACACAAACCCCAAACTATAGGGACTGTTGGTGTAATTCACCCAATCAGTTTTGTATAAAAAAATAGATGGTCCCTTTTTTTAACGATTGAAAAAAAAAATCTGATCAAATAGGTATTGATATCCGATCACCGTGATTTTTTATAAGCATATAGTACTCGACGAGTTCTACACATTAAACGGTTTAGATTATCAAAATGGGACCCGTGATGGCCACACGAACTGAACAAAACCGTTCAGTGCAATGCCCAAAAAGTAGTCAATAATTTATTACCTTCAATTCAGCCCTCAGATTGTACGGCTGTCTCCTACACATTTCTAATCTTCTCCAACATACTTCTTTACACAATTTTTTAATACATATTTTTTCATAAAAAATTAAAAAATTAATCCAAACATTCATATTTTTTTCTTCAATTTTTTAATCTAAAAATATAAAAAATACACTTATTTAACTCATCCCAAACAACCCCTTAATAATAAAAGATGTATTGTAGGTAAGATTATATGTATGCATATATGTGACGTGTAGGTGCAGCAATCAAATAAAAGTAGGAAAATGACATGGTAAGGTGGAGACGTGACGTTGATAATAACAACGTGAGACCCCCGTTTCGGTTTGCTCGGCGGAAACGGAACGAGAAAGTGAAATAGAGACAAATTTATTTATTAAATATATTTATAAATTATACGTAGTAATTTAATTTGTTTTAATATAATAATATTAAATATTATATTAAATATTTATTAATTTATTATCATTTAATTATTATTAATTATAAATTTTCATTCATAATATATTATACTATCTTCAATTTTATTATTATTTTTAAAATTAAAAAATTAATTAAACGATTTATTATCAAATATAAAATGTATTACAAGGGCACGGAGAGGGACAGAAGCTTAAATAATAAGTCTAGGATTTCGGACTTATTCACTATATATTATTTTTTTCAATGGATGATTGTGTGATAAAAATTAAATTTGTATGGTATACAATTTATATGTGAAATAAATCTGAATTATAAGATGATAATTCTAAATAATTTATAAATAGTTAAATCTTAAATTCATAATGGGCAATAGTAGAGGGCCACAATTTTTATGGCTCAAATGGCTCAAAACTATCAAAACGACGTCGTTTTGGGCACAAAACGACGTCGTTTTGGGCACAAAACATGCCAAAACGACGTCGTTTTGACATTTTTGAGCCATCTCAAACATTATTCTTGTTGGAATCCTATTCAATTTGTGTGGACTAGGATGCTACTTTTTGTTAGGGTTTTAACAGGGTTGTCATTATAAATCTTGGACGGGCCTTCTTTATTTTCGCTCCAAGTCAATAGCCAGTGGGCTGCTACACCGACAGCTTCTTTCCTCCTCTAGCTTAGCTTGGTGGATAACATGGATTATACAAGTTTTTACTATGTTTTCAAAGATTTTCACTCTTTTATAATTGGTTAAATTAGAGAAAGCATCACAATTTGATATGATATACACATAAAAAATATATAGAGAATAATATGATTATTTGTATTCTATCACTTCAAAACAAAAAATATATATATTTTCTTAAGCTAAAAAAAATTAAAAAAAGCAAATACAAACCACACCAACCTTAAATATTCTTATGAAAATTTCTATTATAAACACTATTAAAAAAGTTTGAATATCCTATGCACCTTCACTTTTAGTTATTGAATTTGAAAAAATTAATTTGAGTTATTGATTATAATCCTATTGAATTGTAATTAACACAAATTTAAGTGATACTTGAAGATCATTTCGACCATAATTATAATCATTACTCAAGTTGCTTATGACATAATCAATTTCTTTAGTACCTAAATGAATAAATTTGGTATTATATAAAATTAGTAAGGGATTCAGCCAAAATGTCCATTTTTAGATTTGTTCGGCCGTTAGGCCCAATGTTAAATCTTTTGAGGCTATAAGAATAAGAACAATATGAAAGATCATATTACTTCTATTTGTTCAATTGTCATCTATTTGCCTACTTAATCTATCTATATATCCAAATTATCACCATCACCACCGCCCACATTGGCCATCGTTGACAACTCTTCCGATCACTGTTGGCTAATTTTTTAGCGCCAACAATTTTTCTGGCTGTGGTGGTGTGTTAGGATGTAACAACGCAAGGGTGAAAATGGGAATAATTTTTTTTTCAAAATAATAATTTGTCATTTTTTTCAAAAACTTGTTATTATCATGCCCTTAATAACAAAATAAATAAATAATTGAGTATAATGCCATAAACTTATAAACGATTTTTTTATATTAATTTTTTAAATTAATAATCATCTCATTTATTTTGTACTCTAATCTAATCATTTTAAAAAGTAAATTATAAGAAAATTTAAGGGCACTTGGTCCATAAATCCAAATTAGAATGTTGTTTGGTTAGAAGTCCACACCCTAAAATATTTTGTCGATAAGGACATGCTTAAACTAAAGAGCAATGTTAGGTATCATGAAAAAACTTTCATGAAAATGATCATGAAAGATTTATGACCCTTAGATTACACTTAAAATAAAGCACCACATACTAATCAAGGTAATCCAAGGATCACAAATCTTTCATGATCATTTTCATGAAAAAAATTTCATGATACCGAACTTTTCTCTAAACTAAATGACCAATTCCACCACCGTTGAAGCTAGATTTGTTGCTTGTGAAGAATGTCAGCATCGTGCTGTCGTTGTGAAAAACATCGGCATTGGTGATGAGGCGGTCGAGGCGAGCGAAGACAGAGTTAACGTGGTTCATTTAACCATCCACCTCCGAACCAACCGCCGGTCGAAATCTGCAAGTCAACCGATGGTCCATCGTCTTCCTTTTCTTCAGACCCTAACCATAGTTGTCATATTTTTCCTCTTCTTCAAACCCTAATGGTTGTCGCCATGTAGACATGCAAAAACAACTTGATTTTCATAGAGTGAGTGAGTTGTACACTTTATTTTGGCCTTTGGGCACTGGATTTTGGCATTGAATGTGCCGTAGAAGAAGTGAGTGGTGGAGCACCATTGAGCACTACGACAATGGTCGAAGGTTAAGGTGATGTAATCGGATTCACAGGAGTTGATTCTGTGTGTTAGATTTGTTTTTGCTTCTTGATTTTTTTTTTTAGTTGTTATTGTTCAGGGTTTAGTTGTTGTTGTTGATGATGAATCTGTGGTGTGATAATGATGAATATTTGTTTTATTTATTTTTACTCAGATTTGTTCAAAATGGCTAAAATTTGTTCAGATTTGTTCAAAATGGCTCATGTATGAATTTCAAACATATGACATTTCACATAAATAGATTTTAAAAAGATATAATCATTTCAATAGATAGAATTCAAGAGAAAAAAATGAACAGATAATAAAATTGGAATGGATAGATTTAAACAGATAAATGAAAAAATTAAACAAATAATAAAATTTAGATAGATATTTGAATAGGTAAGATGAAAAAAATTGAACAGACAGCCAACAGATAAAATTTTGAAAAATAGAATTCAAGAGAAAAAAATAAACATATAATAAAATTGGGATAGATAGATTTAAATGAAAAAATTGAACAAATAATAAAATTTAGATAGATATTTGAATTAATAAAGCAAAAAAATTGAACAGATAGATATATAATTTGAATAGATAAGGTGAAAAAATTGAACAGATAGATAAAAAATTTGAATAAATAAAAAATAATTTGAATAGATAGTCAAAAAAATTAAATAGATAAAAAAAGTCAATAAATAAATTAAGAGATAAAATTAGAATTAAAATGTCCTTCAAAACAAATAAAATGACTTATTACTAAACTATTTTACAAAGAGTGAATTTCTCACTAATAAAAAATATGCACTAAACGTAATACCTTAGACAATTGCCAGAATGAACTTTTCAACAATTTTCTCAAAAATCAATTACTTTTAATTTCTTCTTATTTCTCTCCCCCCCAAAAAAAAAAAAACAAAAAAAAACATATGAATTATTTTTTTCCCCTCTTCTGTTCGATAATACACCAAATCCAAATGCATCAATTAATCATATGCGCGTGAATCTCACACCCATGTAAAAGATTTGATAATTTATTTGGTAATTTACTTGGATCCATAGCATAACTCATATATTAATACATATATATAGTATTATTCAATCCAAACGGGCTGTTACCGTTCCAAAAAGAGTAATGTTAGAGATATCAAGGATGTGTTTGGTTTGATTTTGAGAGATAAATTTACAAAAAACATTTTAGAGAAAGAGTTTAGAAATTTTTTTGATTTATTTGGTTGTATATTTTGGAAAGAGTTTTGGAGTATAGGAGTTTGAGATGATTTGATATTTTGTTGTAATTGAGTAAATGTGTATGAAAAAAAAAGTGATTGATTGATGTATAAGAGAGAGAGAGTGATTTTAAAAAAAATTTTCAAAAAATTTCCAACCAAACAAAATTTTGAAAAAATTGTATTTCAAAAGTTAAACCAAACAACACCCAAATTCTACTAAATAAATAACCAAATATCTCACATAAATATAAAATTTATAATTTTATAAATTTCACACCCATATAAAATATTTAATCATTTATTTGCTAAAAAATTTAGTACCTCCAACATTTTCCTTCCAAAAAAAACATCAAACGTACCATCCATCCTATCCGCATAACAACTTCTCCTCGTAACAAACGAAGAATTCTCTGTGAAGTTAATCTAGAGAGAGAAAAACCAAGAAAGAGGGGGGAGAGAGAGAGAGAGAGAGAGATATCCATGAGGAGGTCATTTGGGGCTAACGGAGGAATGGGCGGTGGCGGAGGAATGCTAAGAACAGTTCAAAGGGCAGTAAGGGCTGGTGTTGGTGGTTCAGCCCAAGAACCCTTTTCTCACTCCACAGCCACCAATTCCTCTACTACCACCAGATCCACTTACAAACCCACCACTTCAAACCTTCTCTCTCTCTCCTCTTCAACTTCTTCTTCATTTCACCATCCTGTATCTTCGCTTTCCAACTTACCCACTTGGCTTGGCTCTTCTTCTCCTACAACTACTACTTTCAGTGATGAATTTGAGTGGGAGTGTGTTGATGGAATTGAAGATGAAAAAGGGGTATGTGCTTTTTATGATGATTTTGTTTTTGGGTCTGTTCCATCTGAGGACGAAGTTCAACATGCTCTCTCTTCTCTTCAGCAGTAAGTTCTTCATTTGCCTTAATTTCTTCTTAATTTTAATGGATTTTTGCTCTTTCTGAATTTTCTTTACTATTTTTGAAAAAAAAAAAGAAGGAATGTTAAGTTAATAGTTTCTTCATGTTTTCCTTATTTATCTGTAATTGTAATGTTAGTGATTATAATTTCTTTCTGTTTTTCTGTTTGGGCATTGAAGGTTTTATGGTATATAATTCTTCTTAATTTTAATGATTTTTTTTTTTTTTTTGCTGTTTCTGAAGTTTCTTTACCAATTTTGGGGGAAAAAAAAAAAGGAATGTTGAGGTGGTATTTTTTTTTTTGGGTAAATTACACTTACACCCTAAGGCTTGGATTTAATACATATCACCTGACTTTTGGAAAATTACACTTCCTCTGTTTTTTTTCCTTTCCTTTACTTTTTTTTTTTTTTTTTTCAATGTAATTTCCTCTATTTTTTTTAGTAGGAGTTGTTATCTTTTATTTAAACAGTTTTGTGAAATGAGACTATTAACCATAAGGGTGAGGATGCAATTTTCAGAATGTCAGGGTGAAATGTAATTAGACCAAAGCTCAAGGGTGTCAGTGTATTTTACCTTTTTTTATTTATTTTTTTATTTTTTGTGATATCCGGCTGCAATTGTAATGTTTGTAATTGTAAATGGACTAGTGTAATTACATTCTATTTTTCTGTTTAGGCATTGAAGGTTTTATAATATATGTGTATATATATATTCCTTCTTGAATTTGGTTAGTTTCTTTGGGTTTCTTGTTTAAATTTTAGATGGGCAGAGGGAAGAGAAGAAGAAGAAAAAAAAAAAAGAGCAAGAATTTATAATACAACTAAATTGGGTGAAAAAAGAAAATTATCAAAAGATTAATAAGCACCCAAGGTAAATTACTAATGGCGACAATGGTGTTGGTAATGAATGGATACGGTACCAATTCTCAGGTTTATTACACTTAAATTTTTAATACTAATGTCCTGATCTTGTTGATAATGATGATTGAATATGACAATTGCCTTAGATTACCCACTGTATCAGAATTCCTTGAACAGCTAGTCATTTTCTTTTTGATAATTGGTATCACAAGTTCTATTTTTTAATATTTAATGTATAGACCGATGATAGCAAAGATGATAGTGATGTATTAGGATAATCTTATGGTTCCAATCAAAGCATTGCTCAAGAAGGATGGTTTTTGAGCTTGGTTTATTTATATTTAATGTCACTTTCTGAACTTCATTTGTTTAGAAGACAAGAAAAGTGAAAGATTAGTCATGTTTTCATTTAACAAAAATGCGAATTGGAAGTAGAAATGTGAAAATAGAGAGACAAGCCAACTTAGATTAAGTCTATATACATTGTTCTTAATGTTAAATTGTTAATAGCTGAATCAATGATGAATATTATGATAACATGGAAGTTGAAACCAAATAAACCTGCGAGTTTCAACTTTCTAACACTCCCCAAGCCTATCAGTAAGTGTTTTATGAAAGTTCTGAAGAGAGGAGATCATAGCACACAAAACCTAGCTGGACCGTGTTAGACCTTGTCCCTTGTTCCTTGTCTTTGTGCAACAATAAAGTCTATGGAACCAACTACATAAAAGATAGGTGGAGCAATCTGAATGGAACTGTTTCTTTTATATATGAGATCTGTTTTGTGTTGGAAAACTTATTACTTTGTACTTTCACAGTACATAACATAGTAAATTGTAATACGAGTACAATTTTATATAATAAATTTATCTAGAATAAAAGTAATACTAAAATAATTAGTAAATTGTGATTATGACGAAGAAGATTTTTCTGCTTTTGTAAGTATCTCAAACATAATCAGGAGAGTTCATACCATTAGGCTTTACCATTCCAATGGTGAATTTCAAATTTAGATTTGTATGTCTTCTTGTAGTTTTCTCCACTTCTACTAGGATTGTGAGCTAACTATTCCTTTTTCATTATCGATGTCTCTTTTTTCAAGTAGTTGGTTTGGAGCTGACAATTGGAGAATTGTGATCCTTAGATGATCCTTGAGAGATTTGTTATAATTGGAAATAATTCGGGAATCTATTTTCTTCTGTACAGTATTGCCGAACACAGCTTTTCCAAGTCTCTCTAGATCTATAAAAGTATAAAAAGATACATATTTGGATTTTCTTCTATGTTATCCGGAATTATTTTTAAATGATTGCGAGTCGATGAAAGTGTTTTTACAAAATACAATTTTTTGAATAGTTGAATATCAAGTTTGTCTTGGATCCCTCTGATCATCCTAATAAATTTTGTTATCTGGGAATGTTTTGTACTTGTAGGGTCCTTGACCCAGCCTCCTTTTCACAGTTCATCAAAGATAGACCTGCTTATAATTCCGACAACAACGTTGCAGATGAAATTACTAGCCCAACTGGTCTGGTGACCCGAGTTTCTTCAGTTGGGACAGACTTAGATTGGATTGAACCCTCAGTGCAACTATGTAATCCAAGGATGTTGCAGCGTCATGGATCTGACAGAGTTTATGATGCTTTCCATTTATTGCAGACTGATCCTTCTATTCAGGTGCTTCATATCATTGACTCTTAAAATTTACAAGGATGGTTTGTGCTTGTGGTCAGTATTGAGCTATAATTTCTTTGAGAAATTATAATTTTTTTAAAAAAACAATAAATTGAAATTGGATGGGAAAAATGTCTTAAAATCTAAACTACATGTGACTTCATTTAAATTTTGATAGACCCTATTTAGTTATGTAAGTCTTGGAAAGAAAATGAAAATGAAAAAAAAAAAAAAAAAAATCTAGTCTTTTAGAGGTTTGATTTGCAAGAAAAGGAAAAATATTCAATAAAGGAGGAACCATGTATTGGCTTTATTTTCTTCGAAACATGGCTTATCATCTCCTACAAAAAGCTCAAGAATTATTTTTACTCCCATGAAAGCTGTTACTTATTTATTATTAGGAATCTCCCACTACATAAAATTAGCTTCTCTTGTATTAATGTATGGATGATTTTTTAATAAAATAAAAAACCTACTTCGTGCAATTCAAATAATATAATATAATTTGATTGTAACATTCTTCTTTCTAGTTTTTTTTTTTTAATTTAATTTTTATTGTATTTTATTACATTTAGTTTTCTTTGAGCGAAATTATATGATGTTCTCGACCAATAGTTCCATTAACAATTGTTTAACTACCATGTTGGCTATGGAATAATAGACATAAATAATGGCTAAAAGTTTAAAAATAAATGCTTTTGCTTGTGAGTTTTGATGTCAAGGAGTGGAATCAATAGTGCTTGTGTTGTAATATATGAACAAATAAAGTGAATCTGTGGAGTTGTTGTATTATATATTACCCGTGAACATTGAAGATTTATTTTTAATAATTTTTCTTCTCTGTTCATACTTCATAGTAACACTTACACCCCCAACCCTGCAGCCCCTCCTTTAACGGGGCGGCTCGAAGAACTACTCAAGATAACAGCTTTTTTTTAAAATTTTTTTAATTTTTTGGTGCTGTTTGATGTTATTCGAATGCATTTACATAGAAACAGATGGGAGTTCCCATGAAAATAAAGCTGAACGTTGCATTTGTTATTACATTTGAACCCTCAGTTTGGTAGGGTAATATATAGCGCATTATTATTATTATTATTTTTGGATCAGTCAAAGTCAGTTGTTCTGATCCCCAAAAGTTTTAGTAAACATATTATTTTTCTTTTGACATATGCAAGGTCGGATTGAATTTTGTTCAAGTTTTATGATATATCGTCTTCCCGTTTCTTTTTAAATTTGTTTTTTGTCTTTAATAATTTTTTATGTGCAGAGGATGGTCGTTTCGTTATCATCTGATAAAGCTGTTTGGGATGCTGTTTTGAGCAATGAGGTGGTGCGGGAGCTCAGAGAGTCACTAAGTGAAGGTTTGTTTGAAACCATATAAATATGATTAATGATTATCTTTTACGAATACATCTTCTTCTTTTTTTGGTGGCCAAATTGCGCAGCCCCCATCTCTCTCTCCGCTTTTCCTCTTCATTTAGCTCTCACTTATTTCTTATGAAATTATTGGTGGGCAATACTAATGAAATTCTTTACTTGAAAAGAAACTCGGGATGCCCTATTTGTTGCTCAAGGAAAAACTTTCTTGTTTAAAGCATTTCTTCACGTCATTTTATTCATAATGCTTTGGAAACTCTTCACCCAATAATATATAGATTTTGTTTAGGCTCTTTTTGAAATATACGTTAAGAAGTAGTTTCCAATTTCTGTTACTTTATTTTCCCTAATGATCATGGTGGTTATTATTGGACACTTGTTATAAAGATGCTGCTTCTAGATTCCAATTTGATTCACATTCTAAGTGGTTCACAATATGGAATATTGAGGGTTATGCTCATCACTTCACCAAAAATAAGAATAAAAAGGTTAATTAACAAGACATGTCAACCCCCCCAAAAATTAGCAATCTAGATTTCTACTAACAAATCATTGTGTTTAGGACGAATTACACTGGTAGTCCCTGCATTTTGGTACTTGTATTATTTTGGTTCCTATACTTTCAATTGGCTTGATTTTGTGTCAATTTAATTCAATTGATAATGTTGGTTAGGGTTTTTGATGGAAAATGATTGCTAAGTTGGTTGAGGTTAACTCATTGAGTTGACCAAGTTTACAATTTTTTCTCTAATACTGTGTTTAGTTGTGGGATTTGGGAAGAGATTTAGAAAGGAAAATGGAAAAGGTAGGTGAAATGTAATTTACATTTCACATAGTTTGACACATCTTTTCCCTTTCTTTTTTCAAATCTCTTCCCAAATCCCTCAACCAAACACAGCATAAAAGAATTGACACATCCGCTTGTGTGCACATTTTCCATAAAAATTGTTGACGGTTGTAATCAATTGGAAGTTGAGACAAAATTATAAATTAAGGGTCAAAATTGAACCAATTGAAATTACAAGGATTAAAATGACACGAAGACCAAAATATAGAAACTGTCGGTATAGTTTGCCCTTGCATTGAATATCTACTTATATGTAACAAACCATGAATAACGAAGACTGAAATTATGCGGCAGATTGGAAATCTAACTATACTTGACATATATCATTTTCGTATTCACATGATAATTTCATTAGGCATGTATATGCAGCTGACAACAATGTACTTGAGAACCTGGATGACTGTTCTGATGGCGGCTCCAAAGCAGCAACAAACATACTGAGTTGGATTTTTGACAATACTAAGGCGAAAGTGATGGAACTAATCGATAAAGTTATGAAGCTAGTGAATGAGTTGTTTCAACCTCCAGAGGATGAAAAGAAGACAACAGGAGGAGCAGCCACGGACCCATTTCAGGAAAAACTGCGAACTTCGTTCATGCTCTCCATTGTGGTCCTCTTGATTGTGGTTGTGAGTCGAGCCCATAGGGCTTGATCTTAATCTGACGACACGACTAAGGTGACCTCCATTGACTCACTTAGTTCCCAGTTGATGATTGAATTATTGAAGAATGTTGGTTTGACATATGTTTACTGTAAAATATATAAATTGGAACTTGGGTTTTGGCTGGTTTTGTGTATGATATGGGGAATGTATAAATGGAAGGCTGTGTTTGTTGGAAAAAGTAAATGTCAAACTTCTCTTCTTGTTAAAGCTTCTTTGAATATTCCAATATTACTTCTCTGCTCGAGTAAGGGCTGTTTAGTGTAGTTTATGGAGCTACTTATTATTATTATTATTATTATTTATTTAGAATTTTTGGTTTAATTTTTGCTTACAGTTAATAAGGCAGAAATAACTTAAATTGGTTGAAAAAACCCAAGTATTGAGAAGTAGGAGGAGAAATGTTATTGATTTCTGTTTTTTTTATGATACACTTTTAGCTTGCAAGAAGTTGCACCAAACAGTTCCTAGGGCCTGTTCTTTCATTTTAGGTTTTCGTTTAAATCCATTATTTATGATGGACTAAGCTTTTGTTGCACCACAAAAATATGAGATAAAAAACAGTCAAAACCCTGGATTTCTCATAAGTATCATATTTCTCCTTGTACAGTTAGGAAAATCCTTCACATTGGATCTCTAGTGGATTCCGAGCCCACCAACCCAACTCAACTCACGTATGAGCAATAATTGTATCAACAAACAAACTACAAGACACCCAACAAAATTAGTTCAAGGCAATTCACTCTATATCATAATATTGCTCCTCGTCTAGGTTTGGGAATTTGAAAACCTAGGTAGGTACAACAAAGCTCTTAATACAGCTATAACTACTGGCTAAACATCTTAGATGCTCCTATGCATTAACAGACTGATCTTAGATGCTAACAGTTGGCGTTGTCAGTTACTCTGGCTACATATTTACGTATCAGTTCTAATGAAATATACAATCACTATATTGTATGGTCAAAATGGCCAGTAACATCTACTCCAACTCAATCACATTGTCCAAGAAGGAATCAATATCAGGAGTTACAACAGCCCGCTTGCCTATTTCTCCAAGCGCACAACAGTTCTCATCAGCAGTGTTGATTGCCACCACATCTTGAAAACATTTACAACTTACACCCGGTGATACCTGAAAATCATTTTAGTTACATTACTAAGTTTATAACTCCAAACAAACAACTTACGTGACCTCAATGAGTTCTCTCTGAAGTTACTAATTGTGAAGACAAAAGGAAAATATATTTCTATGGTTTGTGGTGCAAACACACAAAAAATTGGCACAGTTCAGGAAAGTGTGAACAAAATTCTTGAAATGGTAAGACAGTCATCATAATCTTTTTCTTCAAGTATTTGATGGCTCTAATACAATATATATAAGCCTACACAATGTTTTTCATTATCAGGACAAATGGCAGCAAGTATTATGGAACACTTGTGACAGCCTTGTAAGGTAATCTTAAGGGCCTCAAGATCTAAACATTTCACGTTAACGTTGTGCTTGGTTGGAGAATTTAGGAAGGGATTTGGAAAGGAAAAGGGAAAAGGTGTGTAAAACTAGATAAAATGTAGGTATATTATATTCACATTTTACCTATCTTTTCCCTTTCCTTTTTCAAATCTCTTCCCAAATCTCCAACCAAACATAGCGTAAAGGACACTACAATCACTGTAAAGTATAAACTAATAGGCAATTCAGCTGAACCCTTCAAATGTCCCCAAGACTGCGGTGGACCTAGGTAGATGAATCTACGCAGCCATTCATAATGCGGCAATCAAAGATTCCACATCTAAATGAAGGCTAACCAGTTTCAAGAAATAAATATAACAAGGGTGAAGGAACAAAAGGAAACTCTTCTGTAACCTTTAGGCACAATGACATAGAGCAACTTTAAACCTCTGTAGATTTTGCACAACTTGATGCTAGTGTTATATGCTTTCTTCAAGAAATCAATTTTTATTTCTTTCATTCCTGGGGGTTTTGGTTTTGCACAGGAGGTCATGAAGATAGTTCTTTTGTTTCTTTAGAAATGGTAAGCAATATTTTAGGTGCAAGGGTTCGTTTATGTCCACTTCAATATAAATGTTTTTGTTGTTGGTAGCTCTAAATTGCACAATCTCCTTTCGTGACCTCTGAAGCAAGACATCACGATCAGAGAGAGAGAGAGGAGAGAGAGAGAGAGAGAAGCCGAATATTCTGCTAAGTATAAAAGTTCAACGTTAAGATGCAATATAACTTACGTCATGGATGACTTCTCCAAGCTTCCACTTGATTGCTCCACTCTTGTAAACAAACATCTTGCCCATGTATCCTCCAGGCAATTCATTCAAACTACAACCCATCATGGAAGCATTACTCGTCTCCAATGGCATAGAGCTGCCCACTGTCTCTTTCCCTTTTACTGAAGTATCCCCAACTGTTGATCTGCCAGCTATCTCTTTCCCCTTTGCACTGGCTGAAGCACCTGTGCTCCCTGATGGTTTCGAACTGTCAGTTCTCTCTTTTCCATTTGCACTTGCTGATTGCTTAACTAGGGGCAGATTATCAGGAAATTGAAGAAAGAACATCTGTGGTTTGTTATTTTCCTCCTGTCCATCATTAACCAGTGTAAGTTAAGTGGCGAATACTGACAAAATTGTCAATTGGGTAAGGATTTGACATTATTTCAAGATTTCATTTATTAGATAACAAACCAGCAGCCCAAGCTCCAAAGCTGGATTTATATTTTTTTCATCATACTCCAAGTTTATCGCAGCATCCCCAAATTCTGCTTCATCAAGAAGTTCTGAATGCAAAAGCAAGAAAGCCATATTGAACAATGAACATCACAAAGAGAGAAGGAAAAAAAAAAAAGAAGAAGAAGAAGAAGAAGAAAATTGATGAATAATTATGGTACTACTGACACTGTAGCTTTTAAAGCTTCAGAGTTCACCTTAGGACTATGGAATTTTTTCGGCACATTTCCATTCTATAATGACCTTTTTTTTCTTTTTTTCTTTTTCATTTTATTCTTATAATTTTGTATGTTATTATTACATTTATTTTTGAGTAAAACCCAATTTTAGAGGATGAGTTTGTGCGTTAAATTGCTATGGCAAAAGCTAAACGACTTTCACTCCTAAATGCATAAAAAAAATCCATGTAAAACAAGGAGACCAACACAATATTTCTTCCAGATTAAAAAGAAGTATGAAGCTAATGTTACACATCATTTGTGAGGAACCCTGCTAGGTCACCCATAAACTGCAATTGCATTAAACTGATGCAAAAATCATTTATAAATTTTTTATTTTATTTTTAATATTCAGACCAGCTTTTACTGGACCATGAAAGGTCACCTGAAAACCAAGCACACTTTTACAAATTTTCAAGGATATAGACATTATATTTTTTAAAAAATAAGAGTGACTAACACTGCAATGCATTGAAAACAAACCTGGGTCTCCAGAGTTAGGCCTTCTCAAAGGAAGAGAAATAGGATGGTTAGAGTGGAGGTAATCCTGTGTTGGCATTGATGAAAGAAATGCATATGAGAGAGAGAGAGAGAGAGAGAGGTGTAAGGGGATGAACAGCCCAGACTTCTCACCCAAGGTTCTTTGTAGTTTTTCTGTTTCTTTTGATATGATGCATCCACAGCATTTGCAGAACTGCTGGTGGTTCCATCTGGTTTAGCAGTTGAAGGCAAAGAAAAGACGATTTGCTCATCACCAGAATCAGAATCCTTCAAGCCTGAATCCTTACTTCTACCAGTATTCCCTTCCCCAGGTCTGCCATATGTCCTTATGGAATCTGATGATGCAGCTCCAAATGTAACTTGCACTGAAGCTGCAAATTTGAATACCAAACATGATCTTAACAACAACTATCATTACAATGATCGTAATAATCATAGTAATAAAGATGCTCACAAGATCATGATGGAGACAATTCATAAGTCCTCATTCATTCCTCATCCCAAGTATATGGAAAGGTAACACTGAAACTGATCAACTAGTCCATCCTATTAGGGCTATGTTTTATTCCAATTAAGTGGGACTCAGTTCACCCCCGACACTTCATCAAAAAGCCACTTCTTATTTTACACAGTTGTATTTCCTAGTCTCGTTCTCATTAATAGACATCAATACCCAATATAGTTGATATTTCCAGATAAATATTCCAATCATATATATTGCCCCTTACACATATATATACATACAGCTATGTTTTTCTTAGCCCCAAAGTACTTGCTTTATTTTGTAGTGTTGCCATTTTATTATCCCAAATATTCAATATCTCATCTGTATCTGAAATATTGCATGAAAAACATTGCCTGTTTAACTTTTTTATCCACATCAAGTATGTCAATTACATGATGTCAATCATCTATATCATGCCTCAGGTACTTCTGATATCCCACTTACCAGCAAAATGTGACGGAGTTACCAACATAGTTGACTATGAATTATTCCAAATAAAAATTTGTAGCTTTAAAAATAATATTTCAGAGACACGTACCAACTTGTTTTAATGCTTCTAGTGTGTTATTGAAACCTATACATTTATGTATGCCAGAACTCTTTTACTACAATAATCCAAAGACAACAAGGACCTATCTAGATAAGGGATACATGGAACAACAAAATTAGTGAACTTACTACTCTTTCCTTTCATTTCTTCAATCATAGAAGTTTGATTTACTTTAGTAAAGCTGCATCAAAATAGACATGTATGGCTTCATTATAAACAACTCATGGCCATTCTTACCAATGTCCTGTTCAATATCAACTATGAAGCAAATTTGAATTATGAAATTGGTCATTATAGATGTGAAGGTTCAATCGATACAGCTGAACATAGAAAAAAACAAGCAGACCTCCCAAATTGAAATTCAACAAATTATAACTTTCCATCTCCTACCCATTGTTGAACCCAGTTATCAAACACTAGTGCACACATGAGTCTACTATTTTATGGAACAGTTGCCAGTCTCTACTGTTAGATATGTTTTGTTTCATTTGTGTGCAGCCAGGGCATCTAATATCATTTTCATAGACACTAGTTTTGGGTTCTTACTGAATTGCATGCCACCTCAACAATGTCAAGTTCTATATATCAATATGCAAGACGGCACAACTAGTTGATATAAATATACTAGTCAGATAAAACTAACACCATATACTCGAACCATAAATTAGGAAGTGCAATCTAACAACTTACAGTTCTTTTCAACTTGAGGTCCTTGTTTCCCCAGGTGCTTCTGTACATACAGAGACAACAGTTCAATGATATTTAACACACAAAAAAAAAAAAAAGTTGTAAGATGGGTAGCCAAATGTTGAATTGTGTGAAAGTAATTTGGAGTTACTTATTTCTATCATTAATTCGTTTGGTCTTTACATGGAATTGAGTTCATGTTGTCCACTACAATATCAGAAGCCAGAACTCAAAATCTACCAATAGGCCAAGATAATTGTTGTCACTTAGTGCCTTGCACTGTGGTTAAACATTTTTTTTCCCACCTTTAGAAAGGTTTATTGAATGGGGAGCCCCTCTTTGCCATTTCACATAACAAAGTCTAACATGGCAATGACAGGCAGTCATTGCAATGGAAATGAGGAGAAGGAGGAAATCCAAGTCTTAAAACATCTTTCCTTATAGGTGTAACTAAAGCATGTACTCTCACAAGAAAGCAACTGAACATATTTTGGAAGCGACGCCAGCCCTTCAACGGGTTGAATACAAAACGTGTTTTCACAATAAAAAGAAGTTATGAGAAACTTCTAGTCATTTCAGTATCATTAACAAGCTTTCCTCAACAGTATTTTCTGATCTTCAACCATACAAAACTAGCCAGATTTGGTAACTAGGAAAGATGAAAATGAAAAAAAAAAAAAAAAAACAAGAAATTTGAATCTCATGTCTTATTTTATAGTAATTTTGTTCTGATTGAACTACAAAATACCCTCATATTAGGCACAAGTTGATATGATATTCATCATTTCCCATGATTGACATCAGAGGCAGAGTCAAGATTTTGGCACAGAGGGGGCCACTAATAAGGTAAAATGTTATGCCTACAATAGTGTGTCCCACCCGGCCATGCCTCACCCCAAATGCACTTAATCCCCAACTTTAACCACAACACTGACTTGGACCGTAATGGTTGTCTCCACCTCCTACCTCATACAGCTTGACAGAAGAAGAGACAGTAAGAGTGAACCAAGTATTTTATTGAGAGAGTTCTTTAAACAAGAAGTTAGCATTCTACATACTTCAGCACAAATGTTTATCACACAAGCATTTTTTTTGGTTTTTTTTATTTACCAATAAAAGAGACTTTGTCGTAACATAAACATTAGACGGAACAAATTATAGGAGCTTCTTTAAAATAAAGAAAAAAAGAGTATACATTAAAATTTTAAAGGGAAAAATGGAGCAACTAGTTTATAAACATATACCAAAAAATAAATTTTATAAAGTTGAGGAGGGGCATAGGCCCTTGCTCTCCACCCCTGATCTACAAAATGAAAAATTGAAGATTCAAAATTTTAATTTCCTCTCAATGAGATGGAAATCTAAATGTGCAGCCTTAAAAAAAGAAAATTTTAAATTGTTCAGCTTTACTTCCTTCGCGCTGCCAAATTCACATAATTGCCTTGCATTTTTACAATATGTTGCATCCAAACAGTTTTATTCATTTATTTATTATTTTTTATGGGAGAAAACCAATTCTGAAAAATATTTAGTATATAAGTGAAGAAAAGTTATAAATTAAATGAATGTGTCTTGCCACTTTTCAAAAAGAATAAAAATAAAAAATGCATCATATTGTTGTGTAAGCAGAATTCTAGTTAAAATTTCCATTTGCTTATTTTTCATATATGATAAAACATTAGTCCATAATAATTTGTCCCATTAACATGAAATATATAATGCCACCTTTGGACACCCATAACCCACTAATAATAAACCTTTTCCATAACACGTCAACAGTATCAAGACACAGGACAAAAAAAAAAAAAAAAGCACCCCCAAAAAACAAGTCAAGACTAAATACAAAAAAATTAGAGAAAATTATACGGGCAATTCATGTGCTTTGCTCTTTATATTAATTTAGTCCTTACATTTTAATTGTAGTAATTTTTTCTTTTAATTTTGAATTTTGTATTGATTTGGTCCAATCGATAATATCAGTTATATTTTTGGATGGAAATTAAGTAAATGACTTTGCATGTATGCTCTTTGGTGGCTCACCACCACCACCACCACCCTACTCCATCAAACCCACCCTCATCCCCTTTACTCCTATCAACACCATCACTTCTCTTTGTGATACGGTCTTGATGAAACTCAACTCTAAAAGCTAGTTTATAAAGTGAGGGTGCCCTCACTTTTATTATACACTTCATATTCATTCCCTTTGTACCCAAGCGATATGGCATGCACCTTACCTCTCCCCACAGTCCAACTCTAAAACTATGTGACATGATCTTAAGTTGATCTCATACCCAAAAACTAGCTTGTGAAGTGAGGCGATGGTACTCTCACATTTATACACTACACATCTCTTTTGTATCTAGGTGATGTGGGACTTCACTTCACACCCTTTTCCCCCACCACCTCCACTCCCTATCCAATGGCCCCATCACCGCCTTCTTCCTTCCCCAACAACATCTTTCCCGTTTCCAGCTCCAGGACCTTCAAGCTCTCATCCCTAACCTTACCACCATCCACCCTTGGAACCGACCACCAACTAAGAAGCACGGACACAAAAACATGACATGACATGGACACATTGACATAGCAATTATCAAGAAGTACAAGATATGACACATGGAGGACTAATACGAAATAAAATAGAAAAAGAAGGAGAATAATCCCACATCGAGAGGGGAGGACGTCTTGTTGATTCAATTCAAGATAAAACTAGAACTCCGTAACTTAACATAAGTTGATTAAGAAAAATATCCAATATATTTATTTCTTAGTAGATAACTTATTTAAATACGATACAAGAACTAAAGATGAAAAATGCTTGGAAGTTCTAATTGAGCACCCCTTATCCATCTCTAATGATATGGAGTAGGCCCCACTCTTTACTCCTCATCTTTCCTCTTTCTATTCTTTCCCTCTTCCATCTCATTAGAGGTTAAAATAGGAATGATATATTAGGAGATACAATACCACTCAATAAAGATACTACGTACGTAAGAGATCCCACTACTATTACAATACTTATAAACATATCTATTAATCCTCCTAACTAATAGAGAATTCCAACGTAAAATATAAAATAGTTAAGAATGTAACAAGGGCACACAAAATACATAATTTTATATATTTATTATATATTATATATGTAAATATAAATAATTTTGATTACACTTATAATTTGTTTCATTTCAAGTGTCTATGCGATGGACACATTTATCCCTAAATATCCAACACGTGTCTGCATCTAAAATCTTACAAAAATAATAGAACATGTTTGGACATGTCTAACACGTACGCACTACCATTTTAGAAGCATTTGTAATTCTTAAACCACCACCATCCACCCCCAAAACCCTCCACCACTTCTCTTTGTCGTCTGTACCACCACTCTCCCTTTCCGCAGTCACCCTACCATCTCCATCTCCCTCTCCCTCTCCCTCTCCCTCTCCCTCTCCCTCCCCCTGTTGCCTCCTCTTTCTCCTCTCTCTCATACATATATAATGAAAAATGATATATAAGTTCACATTTTAGACTCATATTTTAGACATAGTGATGTGTCAAAAAGATGATTAGTTGATAATTAAATAGTTTGTAATTATATCAACTAATCATCTTTTTGACTAATCATTAAGTCTAGAAACTATGTCTAATTTTTTGACCTAAATAGCAATACTCATATATAATACACATATACATATTATATAAAATAATGATTGTTTTTGAGTGAGTTAACTCACTATGTTGGGTGGAAAATATGTCACGTGTGAATTGTGCATAATTTTTGTCAAAAAATCTTAATAAAAATTATCAATTATACTCAAATTGAGTCAAAATTTAAAAGCAAAGATCAAAATTGTTACAATCTGTTTTGAGCGAGGTGAGAAATAATAAAAACAAGAAGAAAAAGAGCTTTTTTTTTCCCTCATATTTGATTTATAAGTGAGGTAAGTAAATAATGATAAGAAATGTAGGTCATATTTACCAAGTTCCACTTCTCACGAAAAAGATTTTGTGATAAATAAACTGATTAATTATGTATTTTTTATAATATTGAGATTCCCTAGTGAAGTTCAAAAAAAATAAAAATAAAAAAAAATCTCACTCATGTTCCTATTTTACATAAACACAAAATCATTTTATTTTTTGTTTGTCACAATAAACGAGCCGTAGCATTATATAATCACACCTATATATATATATGAAAATGTTATAAATTCTAAATAATCTATTAAATTTTTTACTAAACCTCTCATATGATACAAACCTACTTGTGTGTGGCTACATGTGAGAAGCTTGGTAAAAAATAAATAATGTTAGAGATCTCAAATGTCTACATGGGCTCTACCCATATGAAACATTTGATAAAATAATTGGACCTCTAGTATTTGTGGTAAAAAAATTGATAAATTATTTAAAATCCCTATCATTACTCATATATATATATATATATATATATATATATAATAGTAGAGAGAGAGTGAGAGAGAATATATATATATAATAGTAGAGAGAGAGTGAGAGAGAATTATTTACGTTGACTCGACGCAAGAGTTCTTCGTCATGACTACGAGCATCATCCACTACTTCACTGCAAATATCAGAGGCATTACATTATACATAATTTCAACACAAAAACAATCCAAAAAAATAAATAAATAAATAAATAAATAAAAAAGTAAATACGTTTTGGGATCAGGGGGCTTCGGATTCCTGCGAGGAGGGGCTTTCGGAGGAAACCTAACCTGCAGAGAATAAACAAATTCAAAAAATTAACAAAAAAACTTAAAAATTAATCTTCAAATTTGCATGAAATCAAAGAAAGGGAATGGAAAATGAAATTTAACAAACTTTTCTTGGCGCAGAAGAGCGGGTTTGATCTGGATCCATGAAGTTTGAGACTTGAAATTACAATTCTACAGAGTGAAATTAGAGGTGAAGAAGACTGAAAGAGAATCAAACGATCTGCACAAAGTTTCAGTACGTAGAAGACGAACGATCGAGAAAAAAATACGGGAAAAAAATTGAAGAGCGTGACTCGAACCCTAAATCTTGAGAGAAAACAAAGATTGTTTTACCAACGTACCACACCAAACTTTTTATGGTTGTTCCTGAAACATTTAATTTATATCTTAACGTAATTGTAGATTTTTTACTTACTATGAAACTTAATATTTACCAGTTAGATACCAAAAAAATAAATAAAAGTGAAAGGACGAAAATATCCTTCAGAATTCATTGCTACATTTGGTTGGAATTTTTATTTTTTATTTTTGTTCTTTCACACTATTTTGGAAATATGATTTTGTTCATACATGGTTAGAGTGTAAACAAAATATATTATCTTAGTGGTTCAAAATTATAGGCTCCATATCTAGAAAATGTATTAATTTTTTTTAAATTTATGAGTTTTATAATTTTAAACTAATCAAAATATATGTTTTTTCATGCATGTTAAAAATGCTTGACAAACGATAGGGACTACCTTTGCACTGAATGATCAAAATACACTCTTGTGCACTACTCAATTAAAAATTGAGAAAAAACAAAAATTAAAAATAAAAATTAAAGGTGTCTTTTTTGTGAACTTGTTAGGTGCTAACAAATTCCTATAAATGAATAAACGAATACATTAAATTGTTGAGGAATAATGTTTGAGAGCTCGAATTTGGCCTCTCCTAATCCCCCTAATCCCCAAAACGACGTCGTTTTGGGGATTTTTTTATTTTATTTTATTTATTTTCTTTTTTCTTCTTCCATGTTCGACTCTGCAACAGCTCGGAGGGAGAGGGAGAGAAAGAGAGAAGAAGAGGGGAAGAGAGAAGAGATCGTCGCCCAGCACGTCGTCGCCGTCGCCCAGCTCCGATCGTCGCAGCAGCTCCGCCGTCGCCTCCGGCCCCGCCTCCGCCTCCTCCGACTGTTATGGCCCCCTCTAGTCCACTCCTCCTCCTCCTCCTCCTCCTCCTTCCTCCTTCCTCCTCCTCCCTTCTTTTCTCCTTCTCTGCTTCTGAAAAAAAAAAAGCAAGATTAGAGGGATTCGGGGGAGCTCGTTTTCGAGCTCCCTAGCACGGTCGAATTGTTGAGAGCTTCTAAATATATCTTTGAAAGTGCTTGTACATTTTTTGGCAAATTGTTACGCGGAAATGCTCCAAATTGTTTGTGCCACGTGGCGATTGAAAATACAGAATCAAAGATTTGTTGGGACCCACCGAAGAGAAGGAAATAGCAGCTGAGCAAAGACAAATTATTTATTAATTAACTAAGTTATTTGGTTGATTAATTAAATAAATAAAATAATTTGTTGTTTGGGGTGTCCTAAATAAGTGCACTTTTTGTCTTTTTGACTAAAAAGTTGAGGGAAAAAATATGGATGTTTGGGTTAACTTTTTGACTTTTTATAAAAAAAATGTGCATTAAAAAATTGTATAAATAAGTGTATAAGGCAATAAAGTAATAGTGTAGGCCGTACGGTTGGCAGCAGCGTTGTAGATGGTGTGTAGGAGATTGATTCTCTACTTTTCGGGCATAAATTGGTCAGTTCTGTTCAGTCCATGGGGGCCCACCACGGGTCCCGTTTTACTAATCGGAACCATTTAATGTGTAGAACTCGTCGAGTACTATATGCTTGTAAAAAATCACGTTGATTGGATATCGATAGCTATCTGATCGTGTTAGTTTTTTTTGTTAACTATTAACTATAACACCATCCATTTTTATACAAAACTAATTTGATCATATATTTAGCGATATCGGATAGATGTGATTTTTTATAGGCATATAGTATTAGACGAGTTCTACATATTGCACTATTCAGATTACCAAAACGGGACCCATGATAGGCCCTCACGGGCCCAGCTCTACCATCCAATTTAATGAATATTTTACTCCCTATTTTTTTTCCCCCAGTCACTGACGGGCCCATCACGTCATACCTTGTTAATTGTATTTTTTTTTATTTGTATTATTATGTGGATATTATTTTTTTAATATTTTTTTTAGTGAATAGTGTTAACTTTTTGACTTTTTGAGTAACTTTTTGACTTTTATAATGTATGCCAAACTAGCCCTCAGCCTTAATCATTCCTAAGCATTAGGGGGTTGTTGAGGCTTATCTCCTATTAAAATGCCTTATCTCCTAATTATTTGCTAAGTGGTTGTTATGGATGAAGATTGCATGAGATTTGAAAGATTGAGCAAATCAACTGCAATGCTATAAAAGTGAAACTATTTTTTCCCAACTCAAGTCAAATGGGGTTTTTTTATGGGACACATGTCAGCTTATGAAGATATGTGAGATCAACAATATGCTACAATCAAGGAACTATTTTCTTTAAATAATGCAAGATTGGATTTTTGAGTTTCTTATGGATAAACATACACATCAAAAGAAGAGGCTTTGAGGATCAATCCAAATGAGCATTTTTCCTAAATCATGCAAAATAAATTCAAATTTGATTCTTGAGGGACACATGGCAGCTTCAAGGAGCTTGATGGACCAAGTCAAATTTATAAAAATAGGCATTATCTATGGAGGTCAAAACCATTCCTATTCTTGGGGGTCAAGCTAAGGATCAATGACACATGTCACCAAAAGAGCCTACCATGCTTCAAGCTAAGGATCAAAGGCACATGTCACCAAAAGAGCCTACCACGTTCTTGGCAGCTAAGCAGAAATAGGAACTTCCTCAACACTATATAAAGAGCTCTAAGTGCAACATTCAAAGGGTCTCCGACCATAAAACTCGACTAATAGTCTTTCAATACATTTATTTTAACTTCATAGCTTTATCTATCATAGCTTCATAGCTGTAACTTAACTTGGCTTCTTAGCTCAATTATATTAGTCAATTGTACCTCATTTGTCAATCAATGAAAGTTCAATTATAGTTTAGCACCTAGCAAGTTTAGTAAAAGTCATCTTCATTGGGGCAAGATCCGAACCAGTGGTGATTCCTCTAAGTCACACACAGTTATTTATTTGTGTTAGAAGTCATAAATCAAACATTCCTACACCTTGAACTAAGTTCACAAGTTCTGGCATGCCCGCAATCAAATATATAAACACATGTCTACGCGTTTGCATCCCCAAGAGTTTCTGAGTGGTAAACAGGAGTTTCTGTACAACACAATTCCCAACAATAAAGGTACTTCAGTAAAAGAATATAATATAAATTTTTTATTCAAAGAAAAATTAAACACATAATATAACAAGAAAGAAAGTGAACAAACAAACACTACTACAAAATCATAAATATATCATGAATTTTAATTGTGATGTATGTTATTTAATCACGAGTTTTTTATTTTGTCAAAGCGTGATCTTTGAGAGTGTGATTGTCAGGGGTCATTTTCGATCACACTTGTTGACCGTTATTAAAAGATAATTCTATCACGTATTTTGACCATAATAATAAATATTTAGATCACTGATTTTAAGTGTGATTAATAACCAATAAAACCTGAGATTGAACTTAAGTAATCAGTGATTAGCAATGAGATAAGATCACATTTAAAACCATTTTTCATCACGGTTAGTGCGTGTGATAAAAAAGTCTTGGACTACAAAATGCAACTATCAATCACAACATATAAACGGTGATTAAAATCTGAACACAACTAATATCTAAACTATAATCAATATTACTTGTACACATTTGAATAATGTATAAGATCACATTTATTAACTATCCTTTGAATCACAACATTGACCACATATAAATAACTAATAATCTCAAATATTTCATAAATAAAAATCGAATGTTATAAAAATATATACAAAGAAAGTTAAGAAATAAAAGGTTTTTTTTACTATGATTACATAATAAAAATCTCATTACAAAAAATGAAAAAAATAAGAAGAATTCAAAGTTCTTGAATGTTCTATTTTCTTTGACCATATTTTGCATATCTCTAAGCAATTTCTGATCTGAATAATGAAAAAATAAATTAGTTCAGAGGCTACTAGAAACATAAGAATAAACTTACTCATTTGTTCAAAATTAAAGAAAGCAAAAATTGGGGGAAAAAAAAAGTCTCTAAAAGGTCCATAGGATTTTAGAATTTGAATTAATCAACTAGACTTGAAATTTAAATGTAGGGGTAACATCATCACAAATACATTAATTGGATAGATAAGGAAAAATAGAAAATTCATGATAAGTGGTCTATTGACTTAAAAGATCAGAGCTATCAACTTGCAAATGAACCAAAACAAATAAAATAAAATAAAATAAAAAATATAAGCATGCAATTGCTTGTATATTTGCGAGTATCATACACATATGAGTACATAATAAACAATAATGCCATATCATAATTCAGATATACCCATTATTTAAATGTATGACTACTTTTTTAATCTAGCAAATAAATCTGCAATACCTGGCCTTCAAATTTGGTTTGATTCAATGATGCACATGTAAGGCAAACTAAAGTAGAAATATTCAACAAAAGCAAGTAATCCTAAATGGCCAAGAAGTTCTCAAGACATGACATACCTATATGTTAATGAGTCTGAGACTAGACCATATTGACTCTCTCAATCTCATTCATGTAAATGGGCTCCAGAGTGTACACTAACCTATCTAACAAGAGCCTTTTGAGCCAATATGTTGTTGCTTGGCATATAGATTAGTACCTAAGTGGAACATGTGTAATTTACAGTGGGGCATGATTTTTGTTTCCATATATACAAAATCTCAAAAGAAGAAGAGACCAAAAAAAAAAAAATCCAAGGCCAATATACCTGAAGCAACAAGAAGACAAACTATCTCAAAAAAAAATTCATTAAAGAGGCTCATTCATATAAATCAAAGAAGCATTATTACAAAGAGAATACAGAATTGAGTACTCTAACCCACATCCTCTAGAACATTGCTAACGTCCCAAAAGTTGATTATTAAGTAAAATTAACTGCCAAACTATTTTTTTAAACAAAGATTACGACCAAATATTGTTGTACAAATTGGATATTTAAATATAAAAAACATATTCATATTTAATAATTTAAATTACATATCAAGAAAACATAAAACTAAACAACATGATGATGAACAGAAATATTCAACAAAATAAAATTGTAAAAGAAAGCAAACTGAAACTTGTGTGATATTATAATCTCCTTAAAACAAATTCGCCACCTCACCATAGGTGCTGGAGGTACGTCGGCGTCTGTCTCCCAAGATATGACGGTTTAAAACCCACTAACGTAGAAGCACCTTCTGATTAGTTCCGGGGAACTGACAACGGCAACACTCTCTCACACAAGAAGAATAATTTAGGAGCAGACCGACTATCACTTTAGATGAAAGAATTTTCTATACTCTAACCAAAGAGGATGGTCTTCTTTTATACACAATGAGGAAGAGAGGAGGAGCTTCCAGCCATGAAGGCTAGTAAGAAATACAGCTAATTACTCCTACAAAACTGATGGAGTAATGCACAAAATTGATGGAGAATAAGTGTGTGAGTTACACACTCTATATACACGTGTATATGTCACGACCTGCTCCCCGTACCCAAGGGTTAAGCATCGTGATGGCCAGTGTGGGAGCCGAATATTTGACAAAGGCAGAAGGCGTGCGCAATACACGGCTGATAATAATCAGCTGTATCCGAATACAATATTTGGGCCGAATAGGTGCGCAGCATTGGAGCCGGTTAATGTAAAGGATAATGATCAAAAAGTAGGCCCTGGCCCCGAGGATCGAGAAAAATAGGTATAAATACAGGAACAACATATTTAGTAGGTATGTAAGAATCACTCCACTTTACTTAGACAAGAAGCTATCTTGAGTGTCTGAACTAACTTGTCCGTCGGAGTGCTAATTCCGGCACCCCCGACCAGAGTGTTTCCATCTTTTCAGGTGACTAGCTGAGGATCACCAGCGTCTCCCAGGATCTGAAGAGTATTTCCAAACCACTTCTCCACAATTGGCGCCGTCTGTGGGAATACTCAAATACATCCATGGCAGGCGTGACTGAAGATCCTCCGGTAGCCATTGACGAGACCGCACAAGGAGATGACCTTACTCCAGCAAATATGCTCGGAAAAGAAACAATCGCTGCAAGACGCGCCTTGAACTTCGATTCACCAACGACTTCAGCGCAAGAGACAATGCAGGCGATCATGGAACAAGCAAAGCAGAACGAACAAAGGCTGGAGAACATGATCGCTGAAAATGAACGTCTCCGTCAAGATTTGGCCCTCGAAGTCGCAAAATCGAAAGAAGCCATGCGCCAAGTTCCCGAACGACCTCCGAGGGCCGGTGGACAACGACCTCGAGCCCGACCAAAAGATACCAATAGCGACTCCAACTCATTATCCACGGAGCTCACCAAGAAGGACGATCCGAAACTTCCAGCTCCTCCGAAAAGAGTCTACATACGAGGAACAAGCGCAGGCGGAGCAGTTCAGACGAAGAAGACCAGCACGATCCTTTTGTCCGACGGATTGCAAGGGCGGCCCTGCCCAAGAAGTTCAAAGCTCCATCATTCACTCTTTACGATGGCAAATCAGACCCCACTGATCATATCCGTCATTACAAGCAGGCCATGACATTGCATGCGGACAACGAAGCCCTCATGTGCCGAATATTCCCCAGCAGCCTGGGGCCATTAGCTGTCAGGTGGTATTACAAGCTGGAGCCGGCCTCCATCAAAAGCTTCCATCAATTACAGAAGTCCTTCAGGGCCAGGTTCATCACCAACGAGGTACAGCCGAAGCAGGCCGACTCCTCTGGGCCATGCAGATTCAGTCAGGAGAAACGCTCAGAGCATATTCGGCACGCTATTGGGAGTGCTTCAACCTCGTCGACGACGCTTGCAATGACTCCATGGCCATCACCGCCTTCAAAATGGGACTACATCCTGATAGTCCTCTTCGCAGTTCCCTGACCAGAAGACCCCCCAAAACAGTCTGAGCATTGATGAAAAAAGTTGAGGAGTATTGCAAAGTGGAAGATGATGCCTTGAGAATAAAAGCCGGCCAAATGTCCAACAAAACGGCCCCCCCTGAAATTGCTCAACCAATAAGTTCCGTGCCACCTTCTAGCCCAGAGCCTCGGCAGCGTACTAAATGAGCCAAAATGCGAGATACTGGCCGATTAAGCGATCAATGTCCCCACCGGACGAATGAGCAACTGCAAGTCGACAGTAGACGTTCGAGACGTGCCGACAAAAAGTACACAGAGTTGTCAGAACCAATCGCTGCAATAATGACCAAAGTCCAGCACCTTCCATTCTTCAAATGGCTGTCAAAGATGGTAGGGCCGCCCGACACGTGAAGAAGGGATCGGAGGTGCGAATATCACAAAGATCACGGCCACGAAACAGAGAGTTGCTACGCATTAAAAGATCACCTGGAAGAACTGGTGCAAGACGGCCGACTGCAACAGTATGTGAGACAAGGAAAGCCAACCAAGGCACTAGCCTTGAGGCAGGACTCTCCTCCACTTGGCGTGATCCATGTAATCTATAGCCTGCCTGCACTCCTAACCGTGCACACAATTCAATCGCATCCAATCCCCCAGGAGCAACGTATTCCGACTGAATGGCCCAAAGGAGCTCCGACAATTGCTTTCAATGACTCCGACCTTAGTGGCACAACAGCTTCCCACATTGATCCGTTGGTCATTAGCTTACGCATAAACCGGTTCACCATTGAACGAATTCTCATAGACCCGGGGAGTACTTCAGAGGTCATGTATTACCAAACTTTCGTCAAACTCGGCCTCAACGAGTCAGATCTGTCTCCGGCGCCTCATCCCGAATACCCGTTAGGAAAGATCATACTACTTGTCCGAGCGGGCTCCAGAACGGTCGAAGTAGAATTCCTGGTCGTAAAGCTCCCTTCGCCGTATAATGTCATCATGGGGCGAACCTGGATACATATTATGAAGGCCGTTCCAAGCACTTATCATCAGCTCCTGCGCTTCCCGACAGCCCATGGCATTGAAGAGATTCGTGGCTCCCCCCAATCAGCACAAGCAGCGATTTTATGAAAACCCTATCACTGACCCGATCTGTGGGCTTTGATACTTGTGTATATTTCACTTCTGCAATGCAAACCATCTTTCTTTGTCGTTCAATTTATTTCACAAACCCCATTGTGACGCTCGTTATGACGACGATTCGGAGCCCCCTTTGGTGCATGTCACCTTAGGGCCGATCAAGTCTCCGGATTCGGAGCGCCCTTCGTGGATATCACGATTGGCCACATTAAGTCTCCGGATTCGGAGCCCCCTTAGGTGCAAATCACCTTAGGGCCGATCAAGTCTCCGGATTCGGAGCGCCCTTCGTGGATATCACGATTGGCCACATTAAGTCTCCGGATTCGGAGCCCCCTTAGGTGCATGTCACTTTAGGGCCGATCAAGTCTCCGGATTTGGAGCGCCCTTCGTGGATATCACGATTGGCCACATTAAGTCTCCGGATTCGGAACCCCCTTGGGTGCAAATCACATTAGGGCCGATTAAGTCTCCGGATTCGGAGCCCCCTTAGGTGCATGTCACCTTAGGGCCGATCAAGTCTCCGGATTTGGAGCGCCCTTCGTGGATATCACGATTGGCCACATTAAGTCTCCGGATTCGGAGCCCCCTTGGGTGCATGTCACCTTAGGGCCGATCAAGTCTCCGGATTCGGAGCCCCCTTAGGTGCAAATCACCTTAGGGCCGATCAAGTCTCCGGATTCGGAGCGCCCTTCGTGGATATCACGATTGGCCACATTAAGTCTCCGGATTCGGAGCCCCCTTCAGGTGCATGTCACCTTAGGGCGATCAAGTCTCCGGATTCGGAGCCCCCTTAGGTGCATGTCACCTTAGGGCCGATCAAGTCTCCGGATTTGGAGCGCCCTTCGTGGATATCACGATTGGCCACATTAAGTCTCCGGATTCGGAGCCCCCTTAGGTGCAAATCACCTTAGGGCCGATCAAGTCTCCGGATTCGGAGCGCCCTTCGTGGATATCACGATTGGCCACATTAAGTCTCCGGATTCGGAGCCCCCTTGGGTGCAAATCACCTTAGGGCCGATCAAGTCTCCGGATTCGGAGCCCCCTTAGGTGCAAATCACCTAGGCCGATAAGTCTCCGGATTCGGAGCGCCCTTCGGGATATCACGATTGGCCACATTAAGTCTCCGGATTCGGAGCCCCCTTAGGTGCAAATCACCTTAGGGCCGATTAAGCCTAGGTGCTTCATTAAGCATATTAAAAATTCAGAACAAGACGCAAATAAGGTCCTTAACCGAGTATATCAAAAATTCAAAGTAAGACCCAAATGTGTGAAATAAAGCTTTTTATTCGATCAAACAGTTGTTACATAAACGCAACTCACATCTCAGCGTTACAATTTTTATTTAATCAGACAGTTGTTACATAAACGCAACTTGCATTTGAGCATTACAATACCCATGTCCGATCTCAAAAGCTAAAAAGGAGAGAAGACGCATTGGTAAAGCGGCAGCGCCGAATCAACTCCCGTCACCCGGAAGTCCTCCGCGGTTTGCAATGCCTTGAGCCAACTGTGCCCAAGTCCTTCCCTGATACCATTGACAATGTCAAGGCAAAGATCCAGGACAAGGAGGGATAAACCCAACGGTCGTTGCCTTTCCTTTCGGGGTGATCTGCTCCGACGACTTGAAGATTCATGCCAACCTTTGGGCGCCCTACTTCCCATACGGATGGATCCTCTGCCGCGATCCATGGCAACACCAAGTTCGGCTGAACACCAGCCTCTAACTAACATTCCCGCTTATCTCGCCTCACATGAGCGATTGTTTATCTGCGCAAAGCGCCCACTCCTTTTATCTTCAATACTGGCAGCGATCTCGAGGCCCCAATCCCGAGGTGACTTCGCTAACACTAAATTCCATGAGAAAAACGTCGGTTGACATTCGCCACGGCGTAGTTATCCAAACGACTTTTTGAAGCACGTGCGCTGGCCAAAAATTTAGGCCCCCAGCCGAGTTGAATTTGCCAAAGCCACTCTACCCACTGGCTTTCGGCTTCTTCAGGTTACAATAGCCTGTCAGGATTAAACGGCTATCAAGTATGGATTGACCCTGCCGGTCAACGCTTATATATTCATTCAAACACAATAAAACGAAACACATACATGCCGAATACGAACTGCAATAAAATATTTGTAACAGAACGTTTCTTATTCAACAAAACAAGCAATAAATTACATAGTTTTGAACGTGATACGTGTTTCAGCCTTACAACAAATATAATTATGCGGCGTCACCCTCATCATCACTCTTCTCGACTTCAAAAGCAGAAAACGGAAAATGTTTACTGTGATAGAGTGGTGATGCCGAATCAATGCCTGCCGCTCGAAGAGCCTCTGCGGCTTGAGATGCCTTGATCCAACCGTGCCTAAATCCACGATTCTCACATCGGCAAACTTCTTCGGCGAGTTTTTCCTTGGTCTTCTCGATTCCAACTCTTCGGCCTTCATGGAAACCTTTCTCATAGGCCCTTCCCTTCGCGCTCTCCATTGCGAACATACTCGCCGTCTCACGATCGGCAAGCGCGGAACTGATGAGCCGGCTGGTAACCCTCTCTTCCACGATTGGGTTTCCCTGCCCGGCGGGTTGTGCCTGAGCCGCCTTGGTCTTCCTCAACTCGCGCTCAGCCGCCTCCGCGCGGGCCTCCAAACTTCGAATACGTTCATCTTCTTCTCCATTTCTCGGCGGGCAGAGCGCAACCGCATGCCGATTTCATAGGCAGTGTACAGCCCCTTCACCGCCCCATGAACGCCTTCGCGAAACACTTCGTAATCCTGGCGACCTACCATCGATTGCTGAACCTCAGGCGGGAAAATTTGTCGAGCAAACTCGACCGCTACATTTGGGTCTCGAACGATCGAGTCCGCCTCCGTCATGGGTCTATTCCCCACAAATACCGCGAAGCTTAATGGGCGCGGATTCGCCTCAGGTGCCCTCTCGACTCGAGGTTGGGAAGTTCTGCCCTGCGACTGCTTGTCCCGCCTGGGCGACCTGCTTCGACGTCGAGGAGACTGACGCCTCTCTCGATCCCTGGAACTCCTGCTCCCTGTGCGCGGAGGGTCATTACCACGATTCATGTCTCCACCCAGCTCAGCCAGCGTCTTCGCTTCCCCTCTGCTGTTAAAGAAGAGTCTGTTCGACATTCACTCGATACCCTCAAACGCTGGAGTCAGTTGTCTGCTATGCTCATAAAAGTTTTACCTTTAATCATTTATCCTTTAAAGAGGCAGCACCCTCGAGGCCATCTCATTAATTGTAAAACCCTCTAACGCCCGGCGCCGACTGCATCGACCCACTTGGGGCAAAGGCAGACATCTATCAAAACTCCTAAGATCGTTTCCTCCGGCACCCGAATGATCATCGTTTCATACGGCGCCCGAATGATCACGCACCGCCTGGGGCAAGGGCAGATTCATCAATCTATTCGGCTTATGTACCCCAGCCGGCCCGTGAATCGATCCTTCACAAATCTTAAGGTCGTTTCATACGGCGCCCGAATGATCACACACGCTTGGGAGGGCAGATTCATCAATCTATTCGGCTTATGTACCCCAGCCGGCCCATGAATCGATCCTTCACAAATCTTAAGGTCGTTTCATACGGCGCCCAATGATCACGCACCGCCTGGGGCAAGGGCAGATTCATCAATCTATTCGGCTTATGTACCCCAGCCGGCTCGTGAATCGATCCTTCACAAATCTTAAGGTCGTTTCATACGGCGCCCGAATGATCACGCACCGCCTGGGAGAAGGGCAGATTCATCAATCTATTCGGCTTATGTACCCCAGCCGGCCCGTGAATCGATCCTTCACAAATCTTAAGGTCGTTTCATACGGCGCCCGAATGATCACGCACCGCCTGGGGCAAGGGCAGATTCATCAATCTATTCGGCTTATGTACCCCAGCCGGCCCATGAATCGATCCTTCACAAATCTTAAGGTCGTTTTATACGGCGCCCGAATGATCACGCACCACTTGCGCAAGGGCAGATTCATCAATCTATTCGGCTTATGTACCACAGCCGGCCCATGAATCGATCCTTCACAAAACTTAAGGTCGTTTCATACGGCGCCCGAATGATCACGCACCGCCTGGTGCAAGGGCAGATTCAGATTCATCAATCTATTCGGCTTATGTACCTCAGCCGGCCCGCGAATCGATCCTTCACAAATCTTAAGGTCGTTTCATACGGCGCCCGAATGATCACGCACCGCCTGGGGCAAGGGCAGATTCAGATTCATCAATCTATTTGGCTTATGTACCCCAGTCGGCCCTCGAATCGATCCTTCACAAATCTTAAGGTCGTTTCATACGGCGCCCGAATGATCACGCACCGCCTGGGGCAAGGGCAGATTCATCAATCTATTTGGCTCATGTACCCCAGCCGGCCCATGAATACGGCGCCCGAATGATCATGCACCGCTGGGGTAAGGGCAGATTATCAATCGATTCGGCTCGGTACCCACAATACGCGGCACATGAATGCTAATCAATATTGTCATAGGATATTCAATTTCGTGAACGGCAAAGTAGTGGAGAAATACCAAGGCAGTTTTCATTAATAAATTGAGTGCAAATAGTAACCAATTTATACATGAAAACTAGACTGAGCCAACAAAAGTCTGCCAAACAAAAACTTACATCAAAATCAAAAGTCTACCAAAGAAAAACTTACATCAAAATCAAAAGTCTACCAAACAAACACTTAAATAAAAATCAAAGGAGATGACTCCCAGATCAATCCTCGGGGTCAGACTGAAGTGGCTCGACGTCCACTTGCTCGTAGGGAATTGGCAAGGCCAATGTAACTCCAGCGGCAGCAAGGGCTTTGAGCCATCCATGTTTGAACCCCCGATTCTCGAATTTGGGAACTTCATCTACATATTCCGTGAAGGCGGCGCTTTTTCCTGCCTCAAATGCCGCAGAAGCTTCAGAATCGGCTTTCTCCTTGGCGGCCTTGAGCTCCGCTAACTGAACCTCCGCCTTGGCAAGCGCCTCCTTGGCTAACTTGAGCGATTCTTCGCTCGCATTTGCCCTACTCTCAGCGTCAGAGCGAAACTGTTCAGCTGAGTTAGCTCTCTCTTTCTCTGCTTCAGCTCGCGCACTCTCCATCGCGGCTCTCATACTTTCAAATTCGGCCCTACTCTTTTGACCGTCCGCCTCCGCTTGCAAACGATCAACTCTGCCGAGGGCATCATGGAGGCGGCGGCCTAGGTCCGCGATCCTGCCAACAGTCTGCAAAACAAGTTGGGATCGTCAGATATCTTTAAGGAAAACAAAGTCAAGAGAATTTGAGATGGTCACTAACCAGGAACGCCGACTGCGCAGATAGGGCTACGGCCATAACATCCGGCACGGCGCGAAAGGCTGCGACGTCAGCCGGCAAGGAAATTGAAGCCGCAAGGCTCAACGCCACGGCTGGATCCTCAATGGCTGAGGCATCGGAGGAGATCGGCGTATCTTTGATCTTAGGCCGAACAATAAAGGGCGCAGCCACACCCGACTCATCTACACGAGGCCGCTTGGAAGCAAGGCTAATTTCCGACCCAGCCTCTCCCTCGGCGCTACGCTTTTCACCCCGCTCCTCCGGAATCAGCCGTTCATTAATGACTTGTTCCTCAACCTCTTCTCCCATTCCGGCCTCAGCGACCTGAATTGTCTCTTCAATAACGGGTACGGAATTTTTAATCAAGGTGGCCTCAGAATGAGCGGCCTCGGCCTTCTTTCGAGCAGCCATTCGCTCGGCATTTTTCCTTCGCGCCATCTGCGTAAGGCTTTCCCCAGCCATAGCGTCAAAAATATCGCCGGGAAGGTCCCCCAAATTTGCAAAAATATCTTCGGACGAAAACTCTGCCCGACCCGAAGTGGACGGTGAAGGCTGGTTAAGTCCCGCAGCCTCAAACGCCGAGCGTATCGCTTCGTCGACCTCTTCGGCCTCCTCAGCAACCTCTCTGGTCGGTTCGGCAACTACCTCTACCACCGGCTCAACCTCTGCCCTCGAATCCGAATCTTCAAGGCCAATTTGCCTAAGGCTTTTGAAGCTGGGAAAGAGAAGAGCCGAAAGTTGTTGATCGCCGGATGGAATTGGAATGCCTTCCGCAGCCGAGAATGTAGTGTAAGTCGGTTCGTATCGGAGGAGTATGTGAGCCGCTCTCCCTTGCTTTTGTACGTTTGGATGGCCGAAGTATCTAAGCGCAGACTTGATCTCCTCAAGAACCGCCCCGTCGGTTGACGGAAGAATTTTCTTCAATCTGTTACCTGCAAAGAACAAGGGGTGATTAAAGGGAAAAAAGCCGAGTGAAAGGTAGGTCAACAAACAACAAGGTGTTGCGGCGGCAACCTGGATCACCCTTTCGTCTGGGAATAGGATCTAGGCGGTCTTCGCCTTCACCGAACTCCCAATTACCTTGGACATTGACCATTACGTCGTCAACCCTCTTACCAGAACTGGCAAGCATGGTTATCAAGTGATGGTCAGTGTCCTTGGCCCTGAGAAAGTATCGCCCCAGCCGACCGGAAGATTTGGCCAAAGCGTAGCAGTGCCGAATCGCCGGAATGCCAAGGTTGATCCTAAGACGCCGGTTCAACTCAATCACCCCCATGATGATTCGAAAGAAATTGACGTTAGGTTGAGAAGGAATCAGACTCCAATAGCGAAGGACGGCCCTAAGCAATGGATGTAGGGGAAAACGGACTCCGCCCTCCGCTATGGATAAGAGAGGGAAGACAATCGTACTCTGATCCTCCCTCTCCATATCAAGGGTACTGTCCGTTACAAGAGATAAGCGGACGTCGTCGGGAATGGAAAAATGTCTCCGGAATCCGGAAATACGACCCTCAGAAAGGAGGTCTTTCAGGTGTTTAGCCATGTTCGCAGGGATTCGAGGTTTCGCCGGAATCAAAACGACAAACAGAAAATAGGATCGTAAAGAAAGGAGAAGAAGACTTACGAAGATTAAACTGAGATGAGGATAGACGAAGAAGAATTGCAGAGCATGCGAGTCAGAGAAAGGGATATCCGCTGGAGGTCTAAGAGTCTCGAATACTCGACAAAATGTGTATTCGAAAAGACTGAAATTTCAAATCACAATAAATGCGAAACGCACGATTGAGGCGGGAAAGCGTAATGATAAACGAAAAGGTGTGCACGTCCTGACATCTATATTGGGATACGCGAAGCCGCCTGACCTGTTTTAACTTTTCCAATTCAAGACCAAACACGCCGATTAACTGCCGTCAATAGGGAGTTCGGGGGGCAATTGTGGGAGTCGAATATTTGACAAAGGCAGAAGGCGCGCGCAATACACGGCTGATAATAATCGGCTGTATCCGAATATAATATTTGGGCCGAATAGGTGCGCAGCATTGGAGCCGGTTAATGTAAAGGATAATGATCAAAAAGTAGGCCCTGGCCCCGAGGATTGAGAAAAACAGGTATAAATACAGGAACAACATATTTAGTAGGTATGCAAAAATCACTCCACTTTACTTAGACAAGAAGCTATCTTGAGTGTCTGAACTAACTTGTCCGTCGGAGTGCTAATTCCGGCACCCTCGACTGGAGTGTTTCCATCTTTTCAGGTGACTAGCTGAGGATCACCAGCGTCTCCCAGGATCTGAAGAGTATTTCCAAACCACTTCTCCACACCCAGTAACTGAAGTTACTTCTGGCCAATTCTTAAACAAATTACTAAACGTAAGCGGAAAAAAATATTTAAGTGAGGGTATCAAAATAATCATTGGAGCTTCTATTTTTATAACAAAATTTATTGACTAAAAAGGCCAATATTTATATATGAAGAATAGAATTATAAATACTATAAAAGTACTGTGTGTGTCTATTCCGCAGCCTCGCGTCTTAGGCCTTGTTTGGCGACAGGCCGGTTTAGCCAAAAAGTCAAAAAGTTACTAAAAAAGCCAAAAAGCCAAAAAGCCAACAACCCATACCAAAAAGTCAAAGATTCTCTTTTCTCTCTACTTTTTGCACATCTTTTCGTAAAAAGCCAAAAAGTCATCCCAAACATACTAGTTTTTTTTAGCTCATATTTTAGCCAAATAGCCAAAAAGTTACTAAATTAGCCTGTTCCCAAACGAGGCATAAGACTCTCCAAAAGCTATTTCTAAATTGCATTGTTTCCTGAAAATTGGTAAACAACTATAAGCACATAGCAGAGTGAGAAATATTATACTAAGAGCATAAGGGCATAAAATTCATCATGGATAATTATTGGGTAAACAAAGCTTGATATTAAAATACAGAGTATATAATACAGAGATCATTTGACATATAATACAGAAATCATATAAACAAAATAATCATAACCACGTGTAGACACCCCATTTTGATCGCCCGCAAGACTTAGGCGCTTGGTTCGATACACTCGATGATGAGAGTTGAATTGTGTGCTTTGAATTCACAGCAATTTGGATTCAGTCAGGCTCTCGAAATAACCTCAAATTGTTACCATTTACCTTGTTTGAATCTCTGAGTCTCATTTTTGGACCTTTTGCCAACCTGAGTTGAGTTTGAATCAAAAAATAGGGAAGGGCATGCATGCCCGACTATGCCTCAGTGAAGGCTGGCCGTGGCTATGAATGGCTGGCCGGGCCTTATTGGCGAGAAACACTGTACTGGGCGGGAGCCTGCCAGTTGTCTATTTTTGAAGATATTTATCACCTTTTGAGCTCAAATTCTATAAAAACGAGGTCCAGCCGCTATTTTGGAGGTTGAAAAAAATTCTAAAAAGCTTATATACACCTTGAGAGCTCCTCCTTCTTCTATGGCAAGCAACCTTTGAGTTAGCCTACCTTCCTTGTGTCATCTCCATACACCATACACAACCTTGTCTCACCATCTTAGAGCCATGGTTGATCTTTGAGAAGCCTAATTCAAGCTTGATGGTGTGTTGATATTTAGTTTGGATCACAAGCAAGAGCTAACTTCTTTGAGAGGTATAAGCTGGTTCTTCCCTCTTGCTTTCAACTCTTTCATTTGCTATCTAGTTCTTATCATTTTGTGTTGTTTTGATCCTATTTTAAGTGTTTAAGTTTGGGTTTGGAGAGCTATCAAAAGAGTAGAGAGAGTTTGCTCTTTCTACATCTTTACCTATAGCTCAAACCCTTACTTTTCCACTCTTTTCCTTTGTTCTCTACACTGATTTTCAGAGTTAAAAAAGGGCTAAAATCATGTTTTTGGGGTTTCAAAAATGGAGGGGTTAGCCACCCCTCATTGTTCTTGTTTACTAGCCTTGTTTCCTCTTTTGTTGATTAGCTTCTTTTAGGCTCATTTTGTGGGCTTTTAACCCTTTTTTTTTATGAGCTTTAAGCCTCTGTTTTTCATTTATTAAGGGCTGTTTTAGGGCTGTCCTAGCCTTTTAAATTGGTTCAAGCTAAGTTCCTTTGTTGTCTCATGAATTAGCATACATAACTTGTTGCATGTTGTTCTAAACTTTCCTTTACTTACTTTTCATGTTAAGAGTCTCACTCTAACAAATCATCTAACCATCTATCTCTTTCATTCTTGAGAATGATTTCAACTGATTGAGGTTGCTCAAAACATGTAAGAGAGATTTCTACTTAATGGCATAATCTTTTCGGAGATTCATTGTCAACGGTATAGTCTCTCACTCATGTTTTAGAAGAACTTCTCGTTTGACATTACTTCTTGTTTAGCGGATTTTAACATTACCATGGACAAATGGACTAATGAATGGCAATGACTAAACAAATTGGTTTAAAATTGGATCAACACACATAAAGAAAATGGCTTAAACTGCTTAGACTTGGCCGAACGTTGTGCCAAATTTATCGAGTCAAGAGTGATCATGCGCTAATTCATGGCATTTTGATGATTCTTGAAGCGTCTCTACCACCCTCTTTGAGTTCACTCCATGACAAGAGAGAGGGATGGTCATATTCATTGCATTTTATTGATTTTTGTCCAAAATTGTATCCGAGATCATCAAGCAATCAATTTGCTCATTGATGGCTTTGGAATCAATTTTAACCTTCTCTCGAGGCTTTTCCATGACAGAGAAGGAAGAAAGGGACAAATAGAGCTTGAACAACTCTGTTTGCACTGTTTTCACTTCAGAACACAGAACAGAGTTTTGCACAAAACTGAGGCACGACCGGCCTTCTCTATGCCCGGCCGGGCTTCATTGAGGGAGGCCCGGCTGGCCCTCAAAGATTAGTCAGCAATGTATTTTTGCAGAGAACAGAGAACAGTGGCTGAGGTGAAACAGAGCAAGCTTGGGGCGGACATGGCTGTTCTTGAACATTGTGCATGTGCATGTGCATGCATGCAATTCTTGTGCATCCTCGCTTATATTATGATTATTATAATTAACTAATTTAACGTTGTTTATTGTAATTAGTCTCGTTAATTATTAAGTGTTGTAATTATTCATTATTGTCTATTTGTAATTGTTGTAATAATCTTAGTTATCCATTGTAATAACATAGATAGCCTAATTAGCTAGTTAATTAGCTTAGCCTATTTTATTCATCCATTCGATTTTGTAATAATTAGTTTAATTCGGACTTTCGAACATTGATTCGCACCCTCCTGCGTGAGGGATCAAACGTTGTAATAATTCGTATGTCTTTATCCCTTTTATTTTTTCACTTACGATGGTTAGTATAGAGCATCACGTTTCATTAGCATTCTCGTGCCTTGCATCCACTTGTATTGCATGCGCCGAGGCTGGGTTCATCATTCAAACTTGCATTGTATTACATGTCATAAATTTGTAGCCAAGCCTATTAGTTGCATATCGCATAGTCATGGTGCAATGATTAGGGACATGCATGTTTTCTAATTAGCTTGTTGTTGTTTGGCTTGGAGTACTAGGTGAGCCTTTACTTGCTTTAGTATATCGCATGAGCGTGTGTGTTGCCATGTCTAACATGCTTACCATAAGGCTAAGTGCTTAAATGATTAAATGCTTGAATGCCTATGGATGAAGGCTAGCTGCTTGAATTGGGATAGTTTGATTAATGTCCATTTTAAGCCCACCTTTTCAAATGGCATATGCACAAACTCCTTTTTTTTCAAAAACAAACAGTGAAATCAAATGTTCCAAATCTTGCAAAATTAGTCTATACTTGTGTGCAGTACATAGTAATGTAATATTAGTCTAATAAATCCGAACAAGAGCATATAATGTAAATGAGAAACACATCATGATTAGTAGAGGCCGATCTTTGATTGGGCGAGTGGGGTGCTCAATTTATGACCTTCCCCTCTCGTACCTAAATTCCCGAGCTGAGACACTTTGGTGATGACGGACTAATGGTCTTTGGCACGAGTCTTGGGTTTCCTAAATTTTTCAAAAATATTTAGGTGGCGACTCTGTAATCTGACAAAGTAGTCCATTTTTGGCATTTGATTCAAACTTTGATTTTCCAAAAAGAATTGCCGGATTTGGACTCTTTTTGTGTTTTCATTATTTCACATTACACTCGTGAAATCAGATTCAGAACCACAAGTGGAGTCCGAACTGTAAGGCTATTCGTTTTCTAAAAGGAGCATGAAAAGTTGAGCTACACTACGAAATAGAATGGAACAGAACAAATGTATGGACTCAAGAGTTGGCTTGTACGAACTCTAGAGGTGGCTCCCACCATAGTGTAGCACTTAACTTCGTATAGCACTTTGCTCCACACTAGAAATCATAACCACGGTACAGAACAAAACAGATGTATGGACTCAAGAGGTGGCTTGTACGAACTCTGGAGGTGGCTCCCACCATAGTGTAGCATTTAGCTCCGTACAACACTTTGCTCCACACCAGAATCATAACCACAGTACATAACGAAACATAATAGATATATAGACTCAAAAGGTGGCTCGTACGAACTCTAGAGGTGGCTCCTACCATAGTGTAGCACTTAGTTTCGTACAGCACTTTGCTTCACACCAGAAATTAGAGTGTCAGTGGATCCATGACAGATAGAGGCCGATGGTTATTTAAGTCCCCCAAGACATGGGACTCCTATGGTGGTACTTACAGAAAATAATTACTTATAAAATCAGTGTCAAATAATTAATAAAATTTAAATAAACATATCCATGGGTTTCAATTTAAGCAAATAGAGTTCAGAAAATAATCAACTTAATCGAAATATTAATCTAATTTATAAAACACAAATTGCGTAAAATAAATTAAGGTAACTCAAAACATACGTAAAATATATTATGGTGACTCAAGGTATAATATAACTCATCTTAATGTTAATTCCAACTTTTACCTTTCATTCATTGCGACTCATTAAACACTCCAAACTAAATTCAAAGTTTTATATATAAACCAAACAATTAGAGGCAGAGAGAGAGATTAAGAGTGTTGATGAGGATGCTGATGGATAGCTATATATAGTCAAGAAGGCGTGCGGAGCAAGACTGCTTGGGGCACAACTATTTTGTTGTATAGAAAATATTATATTTCAGTGTATTTTAGTCTAGGAAAAATATAGAGAAAAATATAATAAAAATACCATAATACTCAGAAAATAATTTTGAATAATAATATAAAGTTAAAATTATTTTTTCAAATCATTTATAATTAAATAATATTAATATAAAATTTAAGGGACAACTTAAATTTTCGGGTTGTTATAATCTTCCCTCTTAAAAATTTTGTCCTCGAAATTTGTCATATGTGTAAGCTATCCGCTGCGTACTCTGATAAATATTTGATGATTAATAAATAATAATAATAATAATAATAAATCATTGGAGCATAAGAAACATGCACAAATGGGATGGGGGAAACGTTGAGGTAGATTATAGGTTGTATTATTTGTGTAGCTAAGATGAGTTATTTGTTACTCTATATATAATTGTGCATATCTTTCATGTATATGCTGAATAATTTGAAGAAAAAAAAAAATAATTACAAAAAAATAAAATAAAAAATTCCTTATTATATGTTCCATAGCATAAAAAAAAAAAATCATTTTGACTTTTTAGAAGTGGGTTCAAATCTATAATTTTTCACAAAACCAATGAAAAGTTTTTAAAGTCATCCATTGTTTCTCATTTTGGCCCAAAAACCTATAATGATTGTAACTCATCGCAATTCAGAAATAGCTTTTGGAAAGTCTTAAAAGCGGAGATGTGGAATAGACGCACAGAGTACTTTCTAGCATTTACAATTCTATTCTTCAAATGTAAATATCGGCCTTTTGGTCAATAAATTTTTGTTATAAAAATAAAAGCCCCAATGATTATTTTAGTACCCTCATGTAAATATTTTTCCGCTCGCGTTTAGTAATTTGTTTAAGAATTGGCCGGAAGTAACTTCAGTTACTGGCCATTATGATACTTAACCCTTAGCTTACACGTATGACAAATTTCGAGGACGAAATTTTTAAAAGGAGGGAAGATTGTAACAACCAAAAAATTTAAGTTGTCCCTTAAATTTTATATTAGTATTATCTAATTATAAATGAGAAGAATATAATTCTATATACGATTAATTGGGATCAAGGTGCAATTTGAATGTAATTTTATAATTAAGAAAAATTAGGATCATAGTACAAATATTATATGTTGAGGTCATTATTTAAGTCAATAGTGTAATTAATCGTATATAGAATAAGATATTTAATTTACCTCAACATATAATATTATATGTTGAGGTCATTATTTAATTTATGGGCCAAAATATAATAAGATATTTAATTTACTTGGGGTTACTCAAGTCTAGAAGTAAGATATATATTGAGTTGCTACGTGGCAAATGATCAATGGTGTAAGCTTTGCTCACCATTCCTATAAATAGGAGATTGGTGAGAATGAATAAACACAAGCCAACAATAATAAACAATGAAAGTGAGAAGGAGAGGCAACATGGAGGAAGGCCTCAGAATGGCAAAAAAAAGAAAAAAAAGAAAAAAAATAGAATTGATATTAAGGTGAGTTATATTATACCTTGAGTCATCATAATATATTTTACGTATGTTTTGAGCTACCATAATTTATTTTACGTAAATTGTGTTTTAATTATATTATTTATTTTATGAACCTTATTTTATATAATAAGGAAAACCTATGAATATAATTATTTATTAAAATGTGTTTTGAGTAATTATTTTATAAGTACCATCATGGAGGTCCCATGCCTTGGGGGACTTAAATAACCATTGGCCCTCTGATTAGTGTAGACACCCCATTTTTGACCGTCCTCAAGACTTGGACGTCATCGTTTGAACACTCGATGATCATCCATGCTCATGTTCGTTTTGAGTTCCCGAAGGTCTCGGCTGTGTGCCTTGCCTTAGGATCTCTCAACTTGTCTGTTTTGTACTTGGTTGTGGACCAAGGACTTGTGGTTTTGCTTCTGAGGGAAGATGGTGGCTTGTTGGCCATCCTTGCAACCCATCGGCTAAGGCTTTGTGCCATTGGCCATGTTTCCCTGCCATCGGCCATAATTGTTGGCCGATCGGCACTCTTTTTGGTCAATCGGCACTCTTTTGGTCGATCGACCATATTTTTGAGCCGAGACCTTTCCATCTGCTTTTTGCAGATATTTTGTGCTAGCTGTGACAGCTGGTGGGCACAATTCTCATCCTCCATACACGTATATGTAGAGATTGCATTCAAGACTCAAGCTTGTTGAACAAGCTTGAGAATTGAAATTCTATAAGAAGGAGTCTCCCCTCCCTTTCTAGAGGTTTTGGAAATTTGATATACAAGTTCTATATATCTCTCTCTCTATATATATATATATATTTTACCTCTCTCTCTTGTTTAGCCCTTGTTTGTGCCCAAAAGTGTAGATTCTTCACACTATTGCACACAAACACCTACTAGAACACCATCCTTTGGTTGCTGAGGTCCTTAGGAGTTGGATTTGGAGTTCTTGGACTGGTTTTGATCAGAGAAGAGTGCTGGAGTTGTGTTCTTGAAGGTGTTCTTCAAGGGTGAGTCAACTACCTTTTAATCCCCCATTTTGGCTTAAGCTTTTAGACCTATTTTCATATTGTTTTAAGCTTAACTCTAAACTGTAAAAAGTTCTGATTTTTCATGCTTGTGATGTTTGTTTAAGGTCACTTTTGTGTTGGGGGTTGTCTACCCCCTCTTAGGCCTTGTTTGGCCTTGTTTTGTGCCTTCCTTTTTGAGCTTTGGAACCATCTTGTTTTGACCTTCCCACCACTGAAATCCAGAGGATTTTTAGTGGTGGATAAGTGGTTTTGGAGTCTTGAATAGGAGAGGGACACCCCCTCTCCTTGTGTCTTGTATGCTAGTATAAATGGCTCATAATAGTAGCATGTTTGCTTAGCATGTTTTGACCCCATTTCAGCATGTATTTGGTGTTATTTTTCCATGTTATACCTCTGTCTAAAGTTGGTTTGATGACCTCTTGCATGCACCATGCACTCGTAGTGTAATCCTCTCTATTGCCTTAACATGCATCTTGCATTTGGATCATTATTCTTGCATGTTTTGGCTCAACTCAAAGAAGCTTTTAGTCATGTTTTACCACGCTTGAGCTCTGATTTGTATTGTCTTGGTCATGCATGCATTGTTTTGTATAGCCATGGTTCAATCTAGCTTGTTAGCTTTGAGTGTCCAAGTTATTAGCATGCATTGCTTAGACCATTTTCATGGTTTGGCATCATTTCATATGTGATTTCAGTCCATGTAGTATAGCCATACACTTGCATTTGTCACCTTTTTGATGCATTGAGAGGTTGGTGTTTTGTGCTTCAAGAATGGATCATTATGCATCCCATCATACTTAGGCTTTTGGGATGCCATCTCAGTGGATTTTTGGGTTTATTTTGACATGCCATAACTCTGATTTTTATTAGTTAAGTCATGCCATGCTTGGTTGTAATAGGTGTAGTGTAACACCCCTTGTTAGCCTTGCATGCCTCATGCCTTTTGGACTCTTGTTCTAGCTTGTGTTGGCTAGGTTCAAGCTTGCTTTTGGTCTTATCTTGACCTACCTTGGGACTATTTTGGTTGCCCTTGGCCCTTTGGGGCTTGCTTTGCATGGCCATGGTGTAAACCCCTTTGCTAGCCTTAAGCTTTGAGCTCTCTTGCATGCTATGCTTGACTTGTGTGCATGATTTGGCATCATTCCTCACATGATTTCAGAGCTTATTTCATTGCCACATTCTCATGTTTGTCACACCTTACTCTTGTTTGAGGATTGTGCATTGTTGCCTAGTGATAGGCCAATTGGAATGCATGCTTGTTTTGCATTTCATTCCATCATTTCATCACATTTGGCCACTGATTTGGGCATGGCTGAGGTCTACCCATTTTGGTTTAAGTCCATCTTTGAATGTTGTTGCATGCTTGACATGTTGCATGTTGTTGCATGCTTGCTAGTTTGCATGTTGTTGCATGCTTGTCCATCTTTGCATGCCATGCATGTTTGTATGTTTAGGTTGCATTCTGCATGCTTGCTAGTTTGCATTTTGTCACATGCTTGTTTAGGTTGCATTGCATTTGGCATGCTTGTTACCTTAGCCTTGTGTGCATGTTTGAGTCATATTGCATTTGGCATGCTTATGTTGTATTGCATAGCTTTTCCACGTTGCATGTATTGCATTGTGTTTGGTTTGGGATGTCAAACCAAACACGAGGACCGAGGGACGTTTCGTACTTGAAGTGACGAAACGTGCCTCAATCCTTGGTTGCCGACACTCTTGATCCAACATGATAGAGTGTGAGGCATTCATGTGTTTTTGTGCATTCATTCTATATTGATTTGTGCAATTCGGCCTCTTTGGCCATCATGCATCGAAATGCGTGATTGATGGCTCGAGAGTCGAACACTATACTCCTTTGAGTCTCAAACATGATAAGGGGTGTAGTTGCACAACATTTTCTTGCAAATGTATTGCCATGCCCTTGTTTGTACTCTACTGCAGCAAAAGGAGCAGTCTGCAGGAAGAGATGGCCGATCAGCTATCTGCAGTGCCGATCGGCTAACAATTTTTGGCCGATGGATTCATAAGTGGTCGATGACCCTTTTCCCTTCGCCGATGGCCATATCTTTTGGCCGATGGCCTCTCAGCACGTCCATGAGGTGGTTCAGAAGCATCACAGAGATTTGTATAGTTTTCAGAGATGCAGAACAGTGCAAACAGAGGCAACATGAGGCATGGCAATGGATTTCCGAGCGAAGCCGACCGAGCATGCATATGTCCCTCTTCTCGAGGCCGCTTTAACTGTTTTGTAACTTAATTAATTTGCTTAATTAGTTAAGAGTTTTGTAATAATTAATTAGCTAGGGTAGTTAATTAATTAGTTGATTTGTATTATTTATTCGGGCCCTCTGTCGAGAGGGCCAATTTTGTAATAAGTGTGCGTGAGTGTGTGCATGTCTTCCAACCCCACGTCTTTCTCCCTTTTATTTAACCGCTTACGATGGTTAGTTCTAGGTCATATTTTGATTAACATCCTTATGCTTGCATGTCTGCATTCATTCATCTATCTTGCATGCACCGGGCTCGGCACATCATACTAACTGCATTGTATTTCAATTTTGATTTGAATACATGATTATCAAGTTGCATCTCATATGCCATCTTAGAATAGCTGAGCCTATTTCTAGTTGCATTTTGCATGCGCTACATTAGCCATCTTAACATAAACTAGGATCATGCATGATTTCTAATTAGTTGTTGTTTTGGCTTGGAGTACTAGGTAAGTGTTTATGCTTTAGCATCTTGCATGAGTGTGAGTGTTGCCATGATAGCATGCTTGCCATGAGGCTAACTGCTTATATGATTAACTGCCTGAGTGCCTGTAGGTGAAGGTTGGATTACTTGAATTGGAACAATTCATCAAAATGCGAGTTTTAAGCCCACTTAAGGGTGGCAAAATCATGTTTTCTTAAGCCCATTTGAGGGTGGCAAATCCACGTCTTAACCTATTTGCGAGTAGCACCTTCAAACCATTTTCAAACAAACAAACATGAGATGTTTTGTTCCAATTTAGGCGATCTAGTCTATACTTGTATGCTGTGCGCATCAAATAGTAAAGCTAGCTAATAACCGGAATAAGAGCGCATGTGTTTTCAAAAACAAAATATCATGTCAATAAAGGCCGATCTTTGATCGGGCGAGCGAGGGTGCTCATTGCATGACCTTCCCCTCTCGTACCCAAGTTTCCGAGCCGAGGCAACTTTGGTGATGACGGACACGTGGCCTTAGGCACGAGTTAGGGTTTGCTAAATTTCCCAAAACAAAAATATTTAGGTGACAACTCTGTATCTGGCAAAGCAGTCCATGTTTAGCACTTCTTTATTAAAATCAGTTTTCCAAAACAATTTGCCGGATTTGGACTCTTTGGTGATTTATCGGTCTTGCATTGCACTTTGCGAGATTAGATTCAGAACCGTGACATTGAGTCCGAACTGTAGTAGCTAATGAACAAAACGGATTTTTGCGCCATCTCACGTGCGGAGCTCGGGACGTTCGGGCACGTCTACAATTAGTCACTTTGTGACCTTCTGTCCGTCATGAATCCACTAACACTCTGATTTCTAGTATGGAGCAAAGTGCTGTATAGAGTTAAGTGCTACACTATTATGGAAGCCACCTCTAGAGTTCGTACGAGCCACCTCTTGAGTCTATACATTTGTTTTGTTCTGTACCGTGGTTATGATTTCTGGTGTGGAGCAAAGTTCTGTACGAAACTAAGTGCTACACTATGGTGGGAGCCACCTCTAGAGTTTGTACGAGCCACCTCTTGAGTCTATACATCTGTTCTGTTTCGTTCTGTACCGTGGTTATGATTATTTTGTTTATATGATTTTCTATATTATATATCAAATGATCTCTGTATTATATACTCTGTATTTTAATGTCAAGCTTTGTTTAGCTAATAATTATTCATAGTGAATTTTATGCCCTTATACTTTTAGTATAATATTGCTCACTCTGCCATGTGTTTATAGCTGTTTACTAATTTTCAGGAAACAATGCAATTCAGAAATAGCTTTTGGAGAGTCTTAGACGCGAGGCTGCGGAATAGACACACGCATCACTTTTATAGTATTTATAATTCTATTCTTCATATGTAAATATCGGCCTTTTTGGTCAATAAATTTTGTTATAAATTTAGAAACTCCAATGATTATTTTGATACCCTCACTGAAATATTTTTTTTCCGCTTGCGTTTAGTAATTTGTTCAAGAATTGGCCGCAGGTAACTTTAGTTATTGGCCATCACAATGTTTAACCGTTGGGTACGGGAAGCGGGTCGTGACAAGTGCCCGAAAATTTAAGTTGTCCCTTAAATTTTATATTCGTATTATTTAATTATAAATGAGAAAAAACCTTAAATATTTAATTAAATATTTTGTAAGAGTAAAATAAAATAAAGTGTAATTTATTTACATCAGGGTCATTGTATAAAAATAAAAAATAAAAAAAATTAGTAATGCAATTACTTCAACTTATCCATTTGAGGGATAAGCTTCAATTTAGTGCATAATGATGGCAAGGCCACGTGGTGTGGCTACGTGTCCCAAAACTTGCTGAGCAAGTAGTACTTCCTAGTATAAAAGAAGAAGGGGTGCTCTGAAGAGAATAAGGGAAACAAACTAAGAAAGGGAAAAAAAAAAATACTGAAAATCAAGAAGGTCTTTGATAGTGGAAAGAAAGAGTAAGGTATTAATTTTAAGGTGAGTTATATTATACATTGAGTTACCATTATATGTTTTACGTATGTTTTGAGTTACCATAGTTTATTTTATGTAAATTGTGTTTTATAAATTATATTAGCATTTTTAATTTATAAACCTTATTTTATATAATAAGGAAAATCCATGGATATAACTGTTTATTAAAATGTGTTTTGAGTAATGATTTTATAAGTACCACCACGGAGGTCCCATGCCTTGAGGAACTTAAATAACAATTGGCCCTCTAATTAGTTATAGCGATCCTAGTTTTAACCCGACATTTGTGGTAGTCCAGACTCGTGTTTATGGTTTTTGAATGTTATTCATTGTCTTTTCCTCTTTATTCCTCCTTAAATCTGGTTATTTGGGCGTTTTGAGTGTGTTTGGAACAGGTTGGTTGCTTAGTTTTCGAACCTTGTGCTGCCTAGAATTTTGGTCCTCTGCTCGAGCGACCTTTCTTGCACTCGAACGGGATTTGCAAACTCTTAGTACTTTGCACGTTGTAGACGCGCCCGAACATCCCGAGAAAGTCCTGTTTTGTTCATTGGGCTCACTACAGTTTGGACTCAAAGTCACGGTTCTGAATCTAATCTCACAAAGTGCAATGCAAGATTGATAAATCACCAAAGAGTCCAAATCCGGCAAATCGTTTTGAAAAACTGATTTTTTAGAAAGAAGTGCCAAACATGGACTGCTTTGCCAGATACAGAGTCGCCACCTAAATGTTTTTTTATTTTGGGAAATTTAGGAAACCCTGACTCGTGCCTAAGGCTATGTGTCCGTCATCACCAAAGTTGCCTCGGCTCAGGAACTTGGGTACGAAAGGGAAAGGTCATGCAATGAGCACCCCCGTTCGCCCGATCAAAGATGGGCCACTACTAAACATGATATCTTGTTTTTGAAAACACATGTGCTCTTATTTCGGTTATTAACCTAGAATTACTATGTGATGCGCACAGCATACAAGTATAGACTGGATTGCCTAAGTTGGAACAAAGTATTGCATATTCGTTTTGAAAACGGTTTGCTACTCGCAAGTAGGCTAAAATACAGATTTTGCCACCCTCAAGTGGGCTTAGAAAAACATGGTGATTTGCCACTCTCAAGTGGGCTTAAAACTCGAAATCAATGAATTGTTCCAATTCAAGTAATCCAACCTTCACCCACAAGCAATCAGGCAGTTATATCACATAAGCAAATAGCCTCATGGCAAGCATGCTATCATGGCAGTCACTCACACACATGCAAGGATGCTAAAGTATAAACATTTACCGAGTACTCCGAGCCAAAACAAAAGCTATGTTAGAAATCAATGCATGATCCTAGTTATGTTAAGATGGCTAATGCAACGCATGCAAAATGCAACTAGAAATAGGCTCTGCTATCCTAAGATGTCATGTGAAATGCAACACTTGATACATGTATTCAAATTGGGATTGAAATACAATGCAGTTAGTATGATGCGCCGAGTCCGGTGCATGCAAGATAGATGAATGGATGCAAACATGCGAGCATAAGGATACTAATTGAAACATGCCCTAAAACTAACCATCATAAGCTGGTAAATAAAAGGGAGAAAGAAATGGGGGTTGGAAGACATGCATCACACACACACACACACACTTATTTACAACAGTTGTGCCCTCTCGACGGAGGGTCTGAATGAATAATACAGAACCAACTAGCTAATCTAAACTAATCTAATTAAATTAGTTATTACACAACAGAATGAATAACAAGCTACAACTAATTATTACACAACTCTAATTAATTAACAAATTAACTAAGTTAGCAATTAAATAAGCATATAAACTATATGATGTAGGCTGCCTCAGCTCTGCTTTAGATGACAAGGGATGCATGCATGCTCGAGTCACCTTGTTCGGAAATCCCTCGCGACGCCCCGATTTGCCTCTGTTTGCAATTGATCTCAGAAACTTGCACCAAGCTCCAGAGAGATGAAACTCCACCTTGGGAATCTGTAGGGATGCTGCCAACCAGATATTGGCCTTGGAGACCACCTGCCGACCACTTTTGTGGTGAAAACCAGAAAAAGTGGTTGGCCAGCCACTTTATCTGGTCGGCCGACCAGTTTTTGCTGCTGGTTTCTAGTTTTCTGCAACAGAGGGCAAAAAAAGGGCATGGCAAAGTATTTGCAACACATGTATGCACGACCATCCTCCCTATCATTACATAAGCTCAAGGGAGTATAGGCCTCGACTCTCGGGCCACCAATCATGCATCTCGATGCATGGTGGCCGAGGAGCCAAATTGCACAACTCAATATGAAATGAATGCACACACGAACACATAAAGCCTAAAACTCTATCATGTATAGTCAAGAGTGTAGGCGACCAAGAATTGAGGCACGTTTCATTACTTTGAGTATGAAACATCCCTCGTTTCCCGTGTTTGGACTAATTCCTATTCCAAACACAATGCAACAAACAACATGGCATGGCATACACAATGCGGCTCAAGCATGCAAACATACAATGCAATGAAACAAGCATGCGAACAAGGTGCAAGGGACAAGCATGAAAATATGCAATGCAACATGAACAACCTAACAAGGCTAATGGCATGCTCAATGCACATACATACATACTCAATGCAAGGCGACACAGGCATGCAATCAATGTGAACAACAACTAGCATATGCAATGCAAATGGACGTGGCATACACAACGCAATGAACCACATGGCATGCAAAATGCTCGATGGACTTAAACCGAAATGGATAGGCCTTAGCCATGTCCAAATCAGTGGCCATAACACCAAGACTAAGGCACCAAAAGGCAAGACACACATGCACACATATTGGTCCACAAGCTAAGCAACAAGAACACAACCCTTAGGGACACTCAGGGGGTGACAAAAGTGGGAGCATGGTAAGTCTATATGCTTTGAAATTACATGCAAAGTGAAGTCATATCATGCAAATAGCTCAAATATAGCATGCCAAGAGACTTGAAATACAAAGCTAGTCAAGGGCTTTACACTACAACCATACCAAGCAATGCTCAAATGACCTAAAGCACTCAAAATAGACCTAATGCAGGTCAAAACAGTGGCTGAAATGGACTGAAATGATAGCATGCTAAGCAAGAAAAAGCATGCCCAAATGATGGCTCGCAAGCAAGGCACAAAGCTCAACTCTCAAATACAATTAAAGAGTGGAAAACATGGAAGTATGACAGCCCTATATGCTTTGAAATATCATGCTCAATGATGCCAAAACATGAAAATACCTCAAGTTAAGCATGCAAGGGACTTCAAAACCTGAAGCTAGTCAAGGCTATTACACTACAAGCATGCATGTCAAGTATCTTTCGACCGAGAGGCCTCAAAATAGAGCTAAGGAAGCCCAAAATATAAACAAAACCAGGTTGGAGCATGGCCAAAATATGCTAGAATAGAGGGCCAAAACATCATGCATTCTAAGCTAGTAAACATGATTTACACTACAAGCATATGAAGCATGTGAGAGGCTACCAAACCAGCCAAAAACAGAGTCATGGCATGCCAAATGATGACCAAAAACCCACTGAAATATGACCAATACATGCAAGAATGACATGCTACTTTGATAAGCCACAAAAGGGATTACTCTACACATGCAAGAGGCAAACCCAAGGTGATCAAACCAGCCATATACAGAGTCTAGGAAAGCCCTAAAAGTCACCAAAAAGTGCCTGAATTGAGCCTTGAAAGTATGAAAACATATGCTCCTTTGATAGGCCAAAAATGCAAGCAAACAAGACCAAAAGAGAGAGGGTCACCCCTCTCTGATTTAGGGCCTCAAAACCACATGCCAACCACTGAAAATCCACTGGATTTCAGTGGCTAAAAGGCCATGCAAGGGTTAACTCAAAGGCCTTATGGCATGGCACAAAACAAGGCCAAATAGGGCATGCAAGAGGGAAGATGACCCTCAGCACCAAAATGGCCTTAAACAAACATGTTAAACACTCAAAAATGAAGCTTTTTTTAGTTGAAAAATAAGCATGCAAGTATGGCTAAGAGAGTGATCAAGACAAAGCTTAAAAAGGGAGAAAAGAAGTTACCCTTGAAGCACAGCAAAACCAGCAAGTTTCTTAGCCAAAAACTAGCTTTTTAACCTTCAAAAATATCCTCCAAGAACCTCAGTTCAATGATGAGAGTGTATGGTTAGGAGTTGTGGTGCAAAAGTGAAGAACAACACACTTTTTAGCCACAAAATATAGAGATATAGAGAGGGATATATATCTATGCCTTAGGGAAATTTTCAGAACCTCTCCAATGGAGAGGGAGACTCTCTCTTATAGAAAAACAAGAGTTATAGCTTCTTAGAGAAGCTAAAACTTGGATGCAATCTCTCCATACACGTGTATGGAGGATACAGTCTGTGCCCTCCAGCTGGCACAGCTGGCATCCACACAATCTGCCAAAACAGAAGGAAAGCTGTCGACTAGAAAAACTGGTCGGCCTGCTACTTTTGGTGGTCGGCCGACCACTTTTTCTAGTTTCCTAAAAAAAAAGTGGTTGGCCAGGTAATTGGTGGTCTCCACACTGAAAGCAAGCCAATGTGGGGTGGGAAACCAGAAAATGTGGCCCAAAGACCAAGAAAAAACCAGTTTCCCGACCAGAAAACTGGCTGGCGAGGAGAAAAGTGGTTTCCAAGGAGAAAGCTGGTCTCCCACCCTTGTACCACTTCCCAAACAAGGAAAGTAAGGTTTGTACCCAAGACAAACCAAAACGGATGCAAGACGAGGGTTCGGGAGGCAAGACGCGCGGCCGGGAGCCCCGAAAACTGGCTGTTGAGCACAAAAAGTGGCGTATGACCACAAAAGTGGTCTCCCGGACCACAGTGTCCCTCTAGATAGAGGAAACAAGGTGTGTTCCAAAAAACGTACCAAACGGAGAATGTTAAGCGGTCCCGAACCGAGGCGCACGGCCGACGGCTCCGAAAACCGGAAACTAGTCTCCAAACGGGAACAGTGTCCTACGACCACGAAAAGTAGTCTACGACCACTGAGAGATGGTCTACAAGACCTCTCCCTCCCCCCGGGAAGAGAAAACAAGACTTAGTCCGCAGACCGAGTCAAAGTACAAAGAGTCCCGAGGTCCGGAGGTGAGGCTCTCAGCGAAGAACTCCGAAACCTCGAAACGAGCACAACATGCGCAATCACCGAGCGCTCAATCGATGACGTCTGAGTCTTAAGGTTGGTCAAAAATGGGGTGTCTACACATGTCTGCAAAAGTACTTGAAGGGTGTTTTCCACGCTTGAGCGGCGTTTCCTATGCTTGAGCGGGTGGGCGCTCGAGTGGTTTGTCTATTGTTTGCAAAAGTGCTGGAGGTGTGTATTCTGTGCTCAAGCGGAACAAATTTTTGTGTTTGACGCTCGAGCGGACTGCGCGTATATCGGACTGCGCGTATATCAGATCGCGAAAATGACTTTTTACATCACTTTTTCAGATCTTTTCTTCCAAAAACCCTAAAGTTAGACCCTCTCTCTCTAAAATACACTCTCTTTCTACATTTTCTCCTAGATCCATTGATCTCTTCGCCCTAGTGTCTTTGGAAAAAGGGTAGAGCATCTTGGGAGCTTCATTTTGATCCGATTGAAATTTGGTTTCGGCGTCGTTGGAGTTTTGTGCTTGCTCCATTGGTCTTCTAAATTTGAGGTAGGAACTCTCTACACCTTAATGTGGGTTTTAACTTGGTTATAGGTCGTTTGGTGAAAATGATGGGATTTGGGGATGTTTTGAGCAGACTTAAGGTTTAAGTTCAAATTTGAATAGAGGGTTTTCTATGTGGGTGTTATGTAAGTGATTATGGGATTTGGATATGGGGTTATCTTGTGTCAAAATAGTTGATTTTGGCTTTGAGGTTAATACTTGGAAAATGAGGAGTTTTGCCCTAAAAAGTTTTGAACAATTATTTTGTACAAATAATGAAATTGGTATAGAGAATGTAAAATTGGGAGATTGTGTACATGATTGGTGTTGTTAGATTTTCTTAACCACTCACCTATGGAAATTTAATAATTTATCTGTCATAGAGATTGTACATCTGTTTAGAGATAACTGCTTTGGGTTATCGGTGGAGGATAACCATGATTGTTGTAGACATTGTATGTGGATGAGGTGAATTGAAACTAATCTTTTAACCATTTTCATTGAATATGATTATGAATGATATACATTGTATGTGAATGAGGTGAATTGAAACTAATCTTTTAACCATTATCATTGAATATGATTATGAATGATATACATTGTATATGTATGATATTTGGGAGGAGAAAGGGGATGTACTCCATGTTTTGAGGTGAAGAAAGGGGATAAACTCCATTGAACTAAGTTGGCCTGTGTGTCTAGGGTGAAAGTCCCAAAAACCATTTGTATATATGGGGTGCCGATTTCCACGGACGAAATTTTCGTAAAATGGCAAATAGAAGTGAATGTATTTATATGATGATTTATTTGTTGGAAACTTGTGAGGTGTAACCTCTGTTGACGGATTGAATAAAGTGAATGTATCTATTAAACCAAAATGAATGAATTGAGATGTAAGTTTTTGGCATAACATGGTTATGGAAAGAGTTACACGGATTTTGTCATAGGACAACGAACATGTGCATCATACTTATATCTTGTTAATTCTTATATACTGTGTTAGGATGTTTCTACTAGGCTTTGGCTCACCCTATTTGGGAAACCATTTTTAGGTACTGATGACATGCTTCCTCCAAGGACGTAGCTTGGGAGGACCTAGGAGCTGGATGCTCTATTTTGTTGTTTTGTACTTAATGGTCATTCAAGCCAAGGGCTTTCTATGTATAGAGCTCATGACTCTCTCTTTTGTTGTAACCAAGCGATGACTTGGAAATGTGTAAGCTCGTAGGGCATTTATTTCTTTGTTGATTATTAACTGGTAGTACATGCTATAGATTCAGGATGAACATTAATGAATGTTTACTACATGTGTTATCTTTTGTAATACGAACTCTGATGAATGAAAGTATTTTATTTCTGTTATTCTTTCGCTTATGAGTTGGATTTATTAGTCACTTTGTGATTCTCTGTCTGTTATGGATCCACTGACACTCTGATTTCTGGTGTGAAGCAAAGTGCTGTACGGAGCTAAGTGCTACACTATTGTAGGAGCCACCTCTAGAGTTTGTACGAGCCACCTCTTGAGTCTATACATATGTTCCGTTCTGCACCGTGGTTATGATTTCTGGTGTGGAGCAAAGTGCTGTACGAAGCCAAGTACTACACTATTGTGGGAGCCACCTCTAAAATTCGTACGAGCTACCTCTTGAGTCTATATTGGTACCCTCACTTAAATATTTTTTTCTGCTCACGTTTAGTAATTTGTTTAAGAATTGGCTGGAGGTAACTTCAGTTACTGGCAATCATGATGCTTAACCCTTGGGTACGGGGAGTGGGTCGTGACAATATATATCTGTAGCCACCTAACAGACTTAGCCCAAAAAAAAAATAGGTTGGTGGACCACCAACCCGGCCTAGCCCAAACCCACTTCAGCAAGCCTTAAGCCTAGGTCCCATGATCCATGGCCCACGACCTAGACCCGGCCCGATTTAAGTGGGCGGCGTGTGCGTGTGGAAATTTTTGCATAACCAACTTGGACCATAGTTTTGGCCCAAGCCCATCCTTGAAGCATCTATAACTCTCTTTCTTCGGAAAATTTGGATGCCCCAAAGGGCTCATGCCTTTATCCAAAACTTGGGATTTAAATACCCATCAATGCTTTTCTTTACAATCAATGTGGGATAAGCAGTTATACACTATTCTCAATACCTCATTCATGAGGCTAACTTTATGAGACAATTTCTTATTCAATTCTCAATGGTTTTTGGTCATTCTTTTTTGTGTTGTAAAGATCTTGTTACAAACAATCTAAACCCATTTGATTCCACCTCAACCGGTAGTTGCGACCTACTTTAATTTCACATTAAAGTCACCACAAAATTATTTTTTTCCAACAAATACTTGATTAAACATCACAATAGAACATAGAGATGTTTTCTAATTCATCCCACAGATTAGAGAGCGACAAAACAAAAGGAAGAATAAAAGGATAAAAGACGTACCATGGTAGATGCAGCCTACCTCTTCTGCAGGCAATCTGTGGTTCAGGCCACTACTGGTAGAAGAAAGATAATTAAACTAAATTAAACATAATTAAGTAGAAAAGCTGATAGTTAAATAAAGAGTGGGAAAAACAAAACAAAGATGGGATTCTAAAATCATTACATGAAGATTGGCTTTAGAAACAAACCCATTTCGTTATAGAAATTTAATAGTTTATATGTTATCATGAACCCATTTTAATATTTTTAAATAAAAAACCATTCAAAAACACATTTAAATCAAATCAATTTCAAAAATATTTACATGAAAACCACGGCCTTTCCTCACCTTCCACCCAACACTACCTTTGCCTTTGCCAATGGAAGCTAGCCTTCCTCTAACCAATCAGTTGACTCTTCTAGGATTTCAAAAAAAAAAAAGAAAAAAAAAAGGCATCAGTTGGTTTGTACACTTTGTAACTGATGGATAACATGTTGATTTATTAAATGCAGATAAAAAAAAAAAAGTGAAAGGTGAAAGGAATAAAAAATGCAGGCATGATATCTTGCTATTAGAGAGAAAGTATGTTAACCAAAGAAATATCACCTCTCTTTTGCATTAAGAAAGAGAGAGAGAGTGGTGAGACAGGTGAGGCCCTTTTTGCCTGCTGGTGAGGTGGCTAGCAATGGTAAGGTCAGGACGTAGAAGTGATCTCTAATGGTATCTCTTTCGATCTGTTGGTTTTTTGCTAAGAGAATTGATTCATTAACATCTATAATTGAACCTAAAATGGTAGCTAAGTCATGCCACCTGAAGAATAATTAGGCCAAGCAACCATATGAATTTCAAAATGTATTAATCAATTATGAAAATAAAGAAAAGAGAATGTAAATATTATAAATAAATGACTTGATTTGTGGTTTTTTTTAAAAGAGAATTAATTGTTCTACAATTTATGAGAAATAAGTGGATCTGTTTTCATCATTTATGATTTTGAATAACTAAGAAACAACATTAAACCTAAAAAAAATATCATGCACCTAATTGCTTTTGGAATTTGTTTCCCAATGGAAGCCAAAGACCTTATTAAAGAAAGAAGGTGATGGAGATTACCAAAAGAAATTGCAAAAAACAAAAAACTAAAAAATCAGTCTAAGAACATCAAATAGTTTCAACTATTAATAGGTACCAAAAGTATAGTTCAAATCATCACAAATCTAATTAATTAACTTTTCCAGCAACTTTTCCCATGGTTTCAACATCTCCATCATAATTTAATTAACATAACTAACTAATTAAAATATCTGTTTGGGATCTCCTTCAATATTGACGATGACTGAGTATCGATCTTTTATAGTAACTCTCATCCCCCTTTTACAAAACACTGAATAGCCAAACAGGGCCAGCAAGACAAAGACGAATGAATACCCACAACCTTAGGTTGCTCCGTTGTTGTCGTCAAAGTCCATATAAAGCAAAAACATAATGTTGCTTAAAGATAGAGTAGACAACATATAAAGAGAGTAAAATATGAACAATCGATCAACTAAAATAGTAATCGATGCCTGAAAAAGGAGAAACATAATAATTGCTCCAATTGGTGTGCACATAGTAGCAAACAGAGAAGCTGCATTTTGAAAAAACAAAATTACATGAAGATGAGGTTTCTAGGTGCCTTATGCTAGTGAATGTCAAACACAAACGAACAACCAACACCCTCACTGTATTCCCCTCCCCCGTCACACAGTCACACACAACTCTATGTTTTTCCCCTCCCCCACCACACAGTCACATAGTCGCATACCAATAGCATAAAAATAAATATTCAACAAAAGCAAAGCAAAGAACACCATCTAATGTAATTAAAAAAGAGTGCACCAACTAATAAAAACCAAAAAAAAAAAAATCAAAATTAACAACCAACATAAATAATTAGTCTTAAATGAACTACATTTGAGAACAAATTAAACAAAAGAACAATCATTACGTTTGACAACTAATATTGAAGCATATGATTCTATTGTTTAGCAAACAAACAAATAAATAAGCAATTTTCAAATTCGTGAATAACCCAAAAAGATTCAACAATAGAAGGATCCCATGCCATTGTCACCTTGTTATAAATAAATAAATAAAAAGTTCAAAAATTAGGTTTGGGGATGAAAACCCTAAGATGTGAATTGATTACATGTGATAGAATAAGCTAGAATAAGCTAAGAGAGAAGAAGGGCCAATCCACTGATTGTGCCACAGCAACCGAAAAAAAGTTAAATAAAATCACAGAAAACCCGTTAACATACAACAGTTAAATAAAAAAAGGTAAAAAAAATAAAAATAAACATGAGACCAAAATAAAATCAAATTGAAGAAACTCATCTTGATTTGTAAAACTAATGATGCCTAAGCTTATCTTAATGCCAGAGCCGTTAAAAGTCTTTGTAAAGCTAATGATGCCTAAGCTCTCCTACAATTATCAAATCATTTAATAAAAGTGTCTAGACAAAAATTAGAATAAAAAAGACTCAATATGAAATAAACTGCTAAGAAAATAAAGCTAAACAAATTGCATAAAAAAAAGAAGGTTTGGAATATATAAAGCTAAACAAATTGCTTAAAAATTGGAAGGTTCTAAATGACTCCATTAAACTAACCTAGAATGATGAAATTCACAACAACCAACTAGAGAATTCTAAGAAAATAAAAAGACTTTTGCTAATGAGATTAATTAAAGCTCGAACAGTATGATACTGCAAATTCCAACCAATTAAGTCATGAATTTAAAAATCAATTGACTGAAAAGGATTCAAATCGTAACCGTTAACAAAATAAAAATTTAAAGCCATAGTTGTCTAACTTGACTATACAAATCCTAACTATTAACACATTCATTCATCAAATTAATTTGTGTGTATGATTTTTTTATTTCATCATTAACACATGACACATGACACCCAAAAAAAAAAAAAAAGTATTTTTATTGTGTTCAATAATATACCTACAAATCACACTTATAGCAAGCATGATGGATGATAATTTCCTAGATTTGTATAGTCAAGTTAGACAACCAACCAAAGAAAAAATCACTAAATAACAATGATCAATCACTGCTTTAGTAAGAGTACAAATCAAATTCTTACCACAAATGTTTGGAAGTCCTCAAGCGGTCTAATGATCAATCACTATTCTTAGGAAGTTATCAAGTTGTCTAATGTGAGCCTATTAACCAAACACAATGCGGTTTTTATTTTTTATCAGCAAAATCCAATTTATTACTAAATAAAGTGATCAAAATAAGAAAGCCTGGTTGGAGATTGCATCATAGTTCGAAGAACACAAAAACAGAATTGAAACAAAAACAGAGCTACAAATTAATTCTGGTGGATTTCAGCTGTAATGACCCAGGATTTTTTTTAAATAGCCAGTGAATAATTTAATTGAGCAAATTTTTGAATTTGATTACTGTGTAAATTCTATGCGAAAACAGTTTGGTTTTGTATTTTTTAAAAATAGTTCTCGATCTCAGAAAATTATGAAATTTTTATATGTTGTTCCCATATGAGTCTAGCACGTTATATAAAAATTTTAGAATTAAATGATGATTATTTATTTTATGAAAATTCACAGACTGATTGGTGTTCAGTTTAATTTATAGCAGAATTTGAAATTGAGTTTTGAGTGTTCGGACCAGGATTTGAGATAAATTTGTTGGGACTATTTTGGTATGTAATTGGACCATGTTTGACTTATGGGTGAGACCCATGATTTAGATTTAATTTAATTTAAGTTTGTTTAATGACTCATGTTTAACTGTTTGGTCCTTTTTAATTAGGTGATTGGTAGTAACCACTTTAGGAGTTGTTATTATTTATTACATAGGATTATAATAAATATTTGATAGTTGATTTTATGGTATGTATCATATGGCGAAAGATTATATATTTTATAAAGAATGAAAATGTGTATATTTCGTAGTGATCAAAATATTATATTTTGTGGTGTACAACAATATTATATTTTGTGATGAGAAAAATTATATCATTTTATAATTTATATTATAAAATTTTGAGGTATTATTATAAAAATTATATTTTTTGGGAAAAATCAAACTTTGGGAAACAAACCCATGTGGGTGGCCCCCATTTTTGTCCTTACCATCATTTCCCCTCCTTTCCCTTTTTCCTTCTTCATTTGAGTAGAGAGCTTAGCTCTCTTTTGCTCTCAACATCTCTCTATTTCTCTCTCTCTCTCTCTCCGTCTTTATTCCTCTATTGATACTCAATCTTTGAGCTTGAAATGATAGTCTTTAGAGTGAGATTTTGCCAAAGTGTTGTACATGAAAGTCGAAGAGCTTGTCGTGATCTTCGCAATGGTGATCTTGGATCCATGATCGGGTGATGTTTGCATTTTCGGATTAACTTTTCTTCATATTTGAGGTAGGGACTTTCTTTATATTTTTATATTAAAGCTATGTTAAGGTTATTTTGAGAAAATATGTCATTATAAGAGGTATTGCATATATATATTTTTTCAGATTTTTGTTTGGTAATTTTTGGAAGAAAAATTAGGTTGAAGTGTTAAGAATATTGTTATTTTGAAATTGACTTGGAAAAATCATCTTGTGTTGGAAATACTTGTTAAAAATTCGAAAATAAAATTAAATTAATAGTTGTATGAGTTGTATCTACCTCATATCATGGTTAGATAATTTATTTTGGGAAAATAATGTTGAAATATTTATCTCATCTTTGAGTTTTGGAATTTATTTTTGAGAAGAAAAATAAATTGATGTTGAGGAATATGGAGTAAATGCTTAAGTAGGAATTATAGAGTTGCTCTGGGATTAAAAATTCTAAAAGTGTTATATTCATAATATTTTATAAAAGATGATATGTTGATGATTAAGTTGTGTTCATTTTTATGAAAATAAAAATGTGAAATGTAGACTTTCAAACTCATAACCTTGAAAATGTTACTATTGGGCATATTTCATAATTTTTGATGTAAATATCATGTTGGTTAAATAATTTTAGAAAAAGTGTTGAAATTGTTATTGGTAGAGAATTTGGTAAAAATATTACCTCTTTAAATAGCTTGGCATAAAAAATGGTTATATTGAAATATAGTTATGTTTGAGGGATGAGGCATGTGAAGTTAGGTTTGGTATTATTAATTTGAAATTTTTTGAATATAATAAATTTACTAATTTAGTAGTGGATTAAATTAGTTTTGGTTAAAATGTTATATCCATTATGGTTAAAAGTGTGTTATTAAGATTATACCATAACTTTTGACATAGTAGGATGGAAATGGTAATATTTAATAAGTAGGAATTTCCTTTGAGTTATATATATGTTTTTGCAAGATCTAGATGATTTTTGAAATCATTCTTTGATTTGTTTTGAAAATTGATTGTTGATTCAAGAAGATGAGAGATTTTTTTTTAAAGTGGGTTTACTTTCTTGTTCCTTTTAAAATAAAAATTGAGGGTTTTGAACTATGAGGATTGAAGAGAGATATTTTTGGTGACTTTCTTTTAATAAATGAAGATCAGTGGTTTTGGTGAGAAAACCTAGAAATTGGGGTTTTTTAAGAAAGATGTTGACAATCTTTGAAGATGTTGTTATATTTATTTTGTGTGCCAAAATAAATGATATTTGAAAAATTGTTTAATTGTTTACATATAAATGATGGTTTTCATGGAATATGAGAATTGTTGAAGTTTTGGAAATTGTTGTTCAAAATGTTGATATAGTCTTGAAGTGACTAATAGTTGAGATCACTCTAAGTGTGGAATTATGTTGTCCCATGGATGAATTGAAATAAAAGTATTTATATTCATCTTGAGAAATTATATTGAAATGAGAAATGAGAATTTTGATTACAATGGGAATATTCTGTGGAAGTATTGAAAGTAGAAGAAATATTGCATTGTATTATTAATCATTGCATTGGCATATCAATTCATTTGATGATGATGAGCTTTGAAATTTGATTTGAAAACTTTGCATTGGGAAAGGAATGTTGGGAAATAAGTTTTCATGAAATGATTTTGGGGTAAATACGGTGGTAAGTCTTGAAATGTGGTATAGATGATAGTTGTCGAGCCTTCCAGTTAATATTGGTAAAAATGACAAATTGGTAGTACTTGTATAGTCTACTTGCAGACACCAGCTTAGGGATTACCTGAGTTGTATTTACCATCTTGGAGTTTTATTGAAATTGTTGGATTAATGTGTTTTCAAAATGGCATTGTGCGTAAGATTTTCAAAAGATGAGAAAAATATTTTGAGCATGACATGGCATATGCATTCATCTTATAAGACCGTATAAAATGGATTTGATAAATTGTTTAATTATTTGATTCAATTGATAATGAGATAATTGAAATAATTGAAAAGGTTGCCTTGTTACTATTGAAACATGTTTATTTATTTAAGTTAACTTGTTGTGGTTAATTCAATAAATTGGATTTAAGAGATTATGTAATAAAATCATATGGTTTTGACATGATATGATTTCACGTATATGTATGAGTATTTTGGTATCTGCATATCTTCTAATGTTTTAATATGAGATTGCTTGGTGAGCTTGTGGTTGCTCACCCCCTGCCTGTACATGTGTACAGGGAATGCTTTTCGAATTTTGTAATGCCCCAACTTTCTAGCCCAAATGATAATATAACAATCATGGCTCTCTTAAAGGAAAATCAAATATAACTTCTTGTGTGTGTCAATTTCTAACCACACTGCTACCTTAGTATCCAGCTGGAGAGCACCGGCAGAATAGATGGCACCTGACTAACCTGCAACAGAAAGAGAAGACTCCGGTGGTGGTTTGCCACCCGGGGGTACTCCGACGATGAAGTCAGTACTCAATATCTCTCAAAGATAAATCAATCAACTATTCAACTCACAAGCTTGAGTCTCAAAAAGCATACCTTAGACCCATGGGGGTGCCTCTCTTTTATAGCCAATACAATCTTAGTCCCAATAGGAGCCTGGCCCTAATGGACTTAGGATTACTACTAATCTGCGACTCCCAGTGGGATCAGGATAAACTCTCTAAGAGTCTTATCTTTACCCAAACTGAAGTCTTCTCCCAATCTAGGACTCTTGTCCACATCCAGGTTGAGTTGCCTCTTCATTCTAGGACTCTTGTCCCTTATCCGCTTTTCTCAGATTCCGATATCTTCGGAGGCAACCTTGGCCTAGCCGAGATGACCTCGGCACAACGACCAAGACACGTGGCACCTCGGCTGACACGTCGGCGTCACCTTGCCACGTGTTGGTACTCAGAAAATATATCCCCACAACTGCCCCCTAGGTTCTATTACCTCGGCATTCTGAGGTGATGGAACCTACACTGTTCGTTCATCTGTGCCCCTCTGTCCGAGATAAAACTCGCCGACCTCAAAGTTCCCTGGACCTTACTGTCCACTTGTGTCAAGTATCAAGATTCATGCCTTCCAGGCTACTTGAGATCGCACCTCCTAGCCGAGGTTTATGGTTCCATCAATTCGTAAACTCCAAAAGCTTTGCAACTGCTTTACTCACATTCTCCGGTGGGTTCCTGACTTCCAGTCATCTATTTGACTCCGGCGATCTTCATATCGGTGTTCATTTCTCTTGGTAGGTTCATAAACTCTTTTATTAAGATCAATCTTTCATAACTTTTCTGAATCTGTTTACTTGCCCTCTGTTGTCTTCTATTTTCGTCTGTTTTCAAGTTTTTGAATTGTTTGAATGCCTGGCACTGTTCTTGCCATATCCGCTTTCTGTTGCTAGCATCGTGTCTGGGTCATTTATTTTCTTGTTCTTCACATACTTACTTAGTGCCTGTTTACTTTGGCTTTATTCTTGAACTTTGTTGTCTTCTTGACTCTGATTTTTCTCTTTTTTCATTCAATCCTCTGGCTTTTTCTCTTTCTAGTTCTTTTGCTTAAATCCGTCATTGTTCCAAGCTTTCAAGCTCTGCAACTGTTTTCGTTCCTCTCCTCCGACGAAGCTTACGTCATTCTGTCACTTTCGCATCCGTCGTCAGACTTCGGCAATTCTCATTTCGGCTTCCCTCTTTCTGGTAAGCCACTGTTCCTCCTGGTTTTTATTTCTTGTTGCTTTCCAAGAAGCTCTGCTTCATTGTTAATCACCATTGTTGTTTTACCCGTTGTTTCCAAATCATCTTTTTGAATACACACTGTTCACACATCTGTTGATTTCTGCCACTATTCTTGGCTTGACACACCTGTGCAATCTTTTTGTCTTGATTTCCTGATAGCGTCATCGAATTACATTCTTGTTTCTGTTTTCTGTGTCTTTTTCCAGATTCTTGCTTTCAATCCTTGCCTTCAAACTCCGAGGCGCAAATCGCCGAGATGAGCCTTGATCAAACTCTTCGGGAGATCGATGTTGAGCTCGAGGCCGAGAAGGCTGCTGAGAAGTCTTCCTAACTGTCTTCTATATCCTGCCATTGATGCCGAGTAGTTTTGTTTCCTTCTTTTACTCTTTATACCTTGTACCTTGTACTTTGTATGCTTTTAATCCGGCCGACGTGCCATTTTTGTAGTCTGAATAATTTATTTTTCAATATTCAGGCCGAAGTGCCTTCTTTCTTCTTTAAATTCATTTCTCTGATTTCTTCTTTGAATGTATGTCTTCTTTTTTCTGCTCTTGTATGACTCTATACTTAGAATAATTTGCATGTCTTCGAAGTACACCTTGACTGTGCAATCTCTTCGGGTAAAATACCTCTGTCACAACTTCTAACCTTGCTCATCTCGGCCTTGTCCTAACACTTGAAATTATTGTAACAAATATTTTTACAAGTGTTGCTTAGGACTTGCCACTTTCTCAATGTCTTCTATCAAGACTTCAGTTTTCTATATTTCAAGTTTTGACAACCTGGTAGTCTCGGCAAGTTCGCAGATATTGCTTGAGCTTGACTTTAACTTGTAAATTTTTCTCAAAAATTTCAACAAGTGTTTAACCATCATCCTTTATCATAACCTAGGCTTAACTTCAGCTTGTAAATTCACACAGAATTTCAACAAGTGTTTAAACCAATCTTCCTCTCGATACAATCTCGGTTTAACTATAACTTGTAAATTCACACAGAATTTCAACAAGTGTTAAATATCACATCGGTTTAACTTCAACTTGTAAATTCACACAGAATTTCAACAAGTATTAAATATCACATGGGTTTAACTTCAACTTGTAAATTCACACAGAATTTCAACAAGTGTTAAACATCATCTCGGTTTAACTTCAACTTGTAAATTCACACAGAATTTCAACAAGTGTTAAATATCATCTCAGTTTAACTTCAACTTGTAAATTCACACAGAATTTCAACAAGTGTTAAATATCATCTCGGTTTAACTTCAACTTGTAAATTCACACAGAATTTCAACAAGTGTTAAACATCATCTCGGTTTAACTTCAACTTGTAAATTCATACAGAATTTCAACAAGTGTTAAACATCATCTCGGTTTAACTTCAACTTGTAAATTCACACAGAATTTCAACAAGTGAAGATAAGGAATAATCTCGGCTTAACTTCAACTTGTAAATTACTACAAATTTCAACAAGTGAAGATAAGGAATAATCTCAGCTTAACTTCAACTTGTAAATTGCTACAAATTTCAATTGCTACAAATTTCAACAAATGAAGATAAGGAATAATCTCGGCTTAACTTCAACTTGTAAATTGCTACAAATTTCAACAAGTGAAGATAAGGAATAATCTCGGCTTAACTTCAACTTGTAAATTGCTACAAATTTCAACAAGTGAAGATAAGAAATAATCTCGGCTTAACTTCAACTTGTAAATTGATACAAATTTCAACAAGTGAAGATAAGGAATAATCTCGGCTTAACTTCAACTTGTAAATTGCTACAAATTTCAACAAGTGAAAAGCATATTCTTTTTCTCTCTGCCCCTTGCATGGCTTCTACATACTCCTTTGCGAACCTTATAAAGGGCCTTCAGCCTGGCTAACTGCAGTCCAACCTTGTGTGTTTTCTTTTTTATCTTCTAGGATCTGAAATCTGCTCACTGAGCTCTTTTCTTCTCGGACTTAAGTGTCGAGATCTTGTCTGCTAAAATCTTGGATCTGCTCACTCAGGTTGAGCTCTTCTCTTCTCGGACCTACTTATCTAGGCCGAGATCATGTCTTCTAGGATCCGGGATCCAGGAACTGGAATCCGGGATCTGGAATCCGGGATCTGCTCACTTCGGATGAGTTCTTCTATACTTGAATGTTATTTCCTTGGGAGCGCTCATGCCCCCTGTCTTTGCATCCCTTCTGGAAGGGTCTTCATTCCTCCGCATGTATCTATCTTTCCATATCTGAAGGTCATCTTCGTTGTAGTATCCGCTTCGATCTGTTGTCTTTGGTGCGTCACCTTCCTGGTCAGCGTCTTTCACTCCGTGACTCTGGTCACGAGTTTCTGTGTTGCGGTCGTCTCCTTCAACGTCGAGGTTGATAGGTCTCCCACTTCCAGCAGGAGCGTTGTCTCCAATCTAATCCTTCTGTCCGTCATTGGCCATCTATTCTCCTTTCTTTCCCACAGACGGCGCCAAATTGTGTGTGTCAATTTCTGACCACACTGCTACCTTAGTATCCAGCTGGAGAGCACCGGCAAAATAGATGGCACCTGACTAACCTGCAACAGAAAGAGAAGATTCCGGTGGTGGTTCGCCACCCGGGGGTACTCCGACGATGAAGTCAGTACTCAATATCTCTCAAAGATAAATCAATCAACTATTCAACTCACAAGCTTGAGTCTCAAAAAGCATACCTTAGACCCATGGGGGTGCCTCTCTTTTATAGCCAATACAATCTTAGTCCCAATAGGAGCCTGGCCCTAATGGACTTAGGATTACTACTAATCTGGGACTCCCAGTGGGATCAGGATAAACTCTCTAAGAGTCTTATCTTTACCCAAACTGAAGTCTTCTCCCAATCTAGGACTCTTGTCCACATCCAGGTTGAGTTGCCTCTTCATTCTAGGACTCTTGTCCCTTATCCGCTTTTCTCGGATTCCGATATCTTCAGAGGCAACCTCGGCCTAGCTGAGATGACCTCGACACAACGACCAAGACACGTGGCACCTCGGCTGACACGTCGGCATCACCTTGCCACGTGTTGGTACTCAGAAAATATATCCCTACACTTCTCATACTTGTATTACATAATAATAATAATAATAATAGTTCCTCATATGATATTACATTGATTCAACAACAAGTAAATAACCAAATAAGCACCCCCAAGGGTTTACAATCTTCCAAGGCTTAAGCCCGGTTATACAAAATGGTTATTCAAACCCATACATACATAGCCCTTGGCTTACAAATAGGATCACAGCTAATGAGAACTTTAGTGCTCTCAACACACATATTTCCACGCCCTCAATTAGACGGATTCACCACGTCTTTTCCTGCACAAAATCCCGGTAGGGTGAGCATGAAGCCTAGTAGGAATTCCTTAACAAAGTATATATATTTTATACAAGTCTCAAGAGATGAATGATCATGCCATGTCATGCCATGCCTTTTTGAAAATAAAACACATCTTCATCTTTTGAAAGTCATCATGCTCAATGATGTTATGCAACTTCAACTGTTCAAAATTTATCAATTTAATTCAAGGGGCGGTAAATGCAACTCTGGTAATCCCTAGGTTGGTGTCTGCAAGTAGACTATACGAGTACTACCAATTGTCATTTTTACCAGTATTAACCGGAAGGCTCAACACCTATTCGCGCGATTTTCTGGTCTTTCATTAAGGACACTCAGGCCAACTTAAACAATTTCATCTACACCACCTATCAAGACTTACTACCGTATTTACCCCAAAACCATTTCATGAAAACCCATTTCCCAACATTCTTTTCTCAATGCAAATTTCCAAAGCATAACGTAGTCCAATGAATTGAAATGCTAATGTATGATTAATAATGCAATGCAACATTATTTCCATATTCAATTGTTCCACACAATATACCATTGTGATCAAAATTCCCAATCATCTTTTCAACACAATTCCACAAGATGAATATATATATACTTTTATATCCAATTCATTCAAGAGAATAATGTAATTCCCACATTTCGAGCAATCTCAACAATTTAGTCAATTCAAGACTAAATCAACATTTTGACAACAATTTCCAAAATAAACAATATTTCTCATTTTTTCACAAAATTCGTCATTTATATATAAATGAACAATTTTCAAAACGTCCATTTATTTTGGTACACAAAATAAATGTGACAATATCTTCCAAGGATTTTCAACATCTTTAAAAAAAACCTAATTTTTAGGTTTTCTCACCAAAACCATTCATCTCCAAAATATTTAGAAGAATCTCCCCAAAGTCATCTTTTTTCAATCAATAAGGTTCAAAACCCTCAATTTCTATTTTAAAAGGAAAAGAAAATAAACCCTCTTTCAAAATCACTCATCTTCTTGAAATCAACAATCAATTTCTCAAAGCTAATCAAATGATGATTTCAAAAATCATCTAGATCTTGCAAAAACATATATATAACTCAAAGGAAATCCCTACCTCAAGTTTTGAAGCAAGATTGAGATGAAACCCCAAAATCAATCATGCCTAAACTCGATCTCCACCGTACACAACGAAGCCTTCGAGGTGATAACCAACTTTGGTGAAGAACTTAAGCCTAAATCCCAATGGATTTGGAGAAATCAAAGAGCGAAGGTGACTTCTAGAGAGAGGAGCTGTAGATTTAGGGTTTTTGAGTGAAAAGGAAATCAAAAGTGAAGCAAAACGGCGTTACTGGTAACTGATATACGCCAGGCTCGCTCGAGCGAAGGAGTCCTCACTTGAGCGACCAGGCACAAAAAGTCATCTCGCTCGAGCGCAAGAAACGTCGCTCGAGCGTAAAATACCAAGCTTTAGAACTTTTTCAGATGCACTCCTCGCTCGAGCGCAAGAAGCCTCGCTTGAACGAGCGACTCTTTTCTGCAAAAGTACTGGAAGCTCACAAAGCTCGCTTGAGCGCAAGAAGCCTCGCTCGAGCAAAGAGCCAAAATTCAGGACGACAAAAGTTTGAACAACTTGTAACTAACCAGTTCTAAACACTCCCAAGACATCCCAAAACTCGAACTCAAAGAGTGGAAGGAAGAAAAGACAGATAATATTATCTAACCATGAAACCCGAGTCTAGAACACCACGAAAAATGGGTCACAAACCGGAATCGCTATAGATTTGAAGATCAAACAATGGTTTTTATCATTTCATAAGTGTAATGTAGTGATGGATTGTACTACTTCATTTGTTGTTTGGCTGAGTGCTATTTTTTTTGTAAAGAGCAGTGTCTTCTCTTTTATTGTAAGCCTCAGAGCATTTCTTTTATTTGTATGTAAATGTCATTTTTGTATAACAAGAGGGAATATGTATATTTAATTATTCATCATTTCATCCAATGATGAAATGTTATTTGTAAATGGACTTAATTAATGAATATTGGTAAGGTTATCCGAGTAATAAAATACAGGGCATTACATCAGCCCTTCCAGGGAGTGAAGAAAATCATTAATGTTGCAATGATGGAGATTGGCCCACCTATTCACATAAAATACAGTTCTAATTTTGATAAGTTCCACAATTTCGCACCAAACTGGTTGTTTGTGGTTGAACATTAATTCATTTCTAGCAAACCAAAGAGTCCAAATAATAGAATCCAAGATAGTTGGGATATACATGGCAGCAATTAAAGAAATCAACACAAAATTTACATTTACATGACAGCAAAACAAAAGACATCCAAAAAAATTAGAGTAACAAAAAATCAATACCAAAAGGAAATCAGTCGGGGTCCCAAAAGTCAGTTGGCCTCTCTCTCTTGCTCTTGTTCTTCTTTTCTCTCTCCTCCATCTTCTCTTTCGCTATAGCCAAAGCTTCATCCATGGCTGAAGACCACCAACTCCATCGGCGATCGAGCCACCATTCTTTCAGTGTTGACATCTTCTTCACAAGCTCTCACTCCCTCAACATCAAGACCTAATCGCTTCTATTCTAATCAAATCTTTCCAAGGCCTCTTTTCTAGGTTTGCTCCTAACTCTTACTAAACGGGACACATAATATATATGGATGTGGAAGTTAGTTACAAAACAGGACACATAATATATATGGATAGATAGAATTTTACAAATCGTGAGCTCATTGACAAAAAGAAAATTGTTTTAGGTGTTTATTTTTGTTTTTAGTTTCTGTGTTTGTTATAAAATTATTTGGAGTTGGAATGAGTCGGGGCATCTCACCCAATAATAAGAAGCATGTGACGAATTTTCAAAAAAATAAAATTAAAATGACCGCATAATGTTATTAGACGAACACATAATTTAATTGTCTTCTCAAGAAAAAGTCTAGGTGCACAGAAGGTTTGAGATACATAATGTACATATGTGACACAGATTTGTGCATTCTATGTGTCACATATGTGCATTACGTGTTTCAAACCTTTTGTGCACGTAGCATGATCGTCCTGTCAATGTACAACTTTTTATTACTATATAGAAACATTTTGTATCACGCCTGTAAAATGTTAAGAACTTAAAAATCAAATTCCCAAGAAATCTTAGTTATGGGCTTCCTCATAGTATTGAAAACAATCCATGACTTTATATTGAAAAATAAAATAAAATTGTACGGAAATTTATAAATAGTTGAAAAACTTCATAAAAAAATAGACATGCAAAATAATTGCTAAAACAGTACAAAAAAAAATGCATAAACAACAATTTTGAGATTCAATGTATGTAAACTAAACCGTCATTACTAAACAAAATAACAAACAAAAGGGAATAAATTGTTGAACGAATGCAGAAGCATCTTCATATACGATCAATGCTGATTCATCATAGACTTGACAAGGTCTAAAATGTGGAAATAGTCAAAGAACAAAGAAGACTGCTTTTCCTCACGCCTGTCTCTACTGACACGGTTGCCCCCAATAAGATTATTACAATGGCTCCCACCAATCATGAGATCAATCCCACTATACGACTCAACCCATCGGGCGATCATATGAGCATTCACGTCTTGCACGTATTCAATGTGAATTAGATTGCCTTTCTGGTTTGTTTCTTCCCACCACCAATGGAGAATGGTTTGACATATCTCTAATTTCTCAACAGAAACTACGTTCTTTAAAGGAATCCCAAGTCTGTGCAATGCGATGCCAGCATCACCAATTCCAGAGAAAAGGGAAAGGAGGTTAATGCCACCAGGGAACAAAGTCTTCAAGACTGAAAGACGGTATCCCATTGTATCAACCTGCAACAAATTCATTTGAGGAGGGAAAGGAAAATGAAAGGAAACGTGACAAAAAATTAGTTTCTAGTTTCTAATTCATTCACATGTGACAAAAATGTACTTTCAAGTTTCTATTTTATTCACTTTTCTTTACCACTATCAATGGAGGGAAAGGGAAAGATAAACATGTAAAAAATTTAGTTTCTAGTTTCTATTTCATTCACTTTTCTTTACATATATCCATGGAAGGAAAAGAAATAGGAAAGAGAAACACGACAAAAATTTTATTTTTAATTTCTATTTCCTTCATTTTTTTTCTATCATTTCCCAAATCTTGCCTCAAATATTTAAATTAAACACAGCCTAAGGAAAAACTAATATAGACTATATGATTATGATGCTATTGAGTCAAACCTAAAAAGCGTTGCCAAGCATTTTGTATATTTCGTTTCTACTGACTCCCCTCATGTGGTTTCTTGGAAACCCCCATCACTATCTCTATCTTATTAAGTTCAACTAGTGCAACCTTGTTCTTCCCAACCCAAACCAAGTTACATTTCTTGCACTGCTCGAGCACGTATTTTTGGACGTCTAGGAGAGGTTCTCCATTTGACTTTTCAAGTACCTTTTCATATCCTCTCAGTGAGTTTTGCACTTCCAACATAAGTTAGAAGGTAATTCAACTTTGACCTTTTGTCCCATTTAGGCCACCATTTTTTCGTTAAAGGAAAAGCTTCTTGTATGGTTAGTGGTGGGACTAGAAGAAGTTGGAACCGGTTGTCGGTTGGCAAGTTATGAATATATCCTCTTTTTCTGGCATCAGCATGGAAGAATCTTGGAGTCTACAAATTATGGCTCGATATCATATAAGAATCAGGAAATTATATCCAAACCCCTTTGGGGGTGAGTGCTACATTTTCGTAATAAAAATATGGGGGACCCACAATTGCCTTTGGACGTTTCATTAAACAGGATGGCTAATGGTCATGTTAACAAGGAGTAGATCTTTGATGAAATTCTATGGGTCTTCCAAAACAACTACACGTTCAGATTATTCTACCCCTATGTTGGTGCGTACTTGTTTCTTTATTTCAAAGTGTGATCGATGAACATTTACATCTCTTTAGAAGGAATCTTGAATAATCTATCAACTCTTTCTAAGGGAAATTGGGGTTTGCTCGATCTTGAATTAGGCACACTGCCATTTCAAAGTCCAACTCGATCTCCATCCCAATGACGCCTTTTTGTAGCGTGATGGTGAACTCTCTGTACATGGCCTAAATCTCAGCTTCTAGGTTCAAGCAATTTCCCAACATCCCATAGTATCTCCAAAGCCATATTCGAGTCTGATCTCTCAAAATTCCACCATATCCCACTTGGCCTAGGTTTCTTTCTGAGCACCAATCCGTATTAGGCTTAAGCTTACTTGTAGAAGAAAAACAACACATAGTTAGCCTTGAGCACTATTGGTTGGGAAAAAAATAGAGGAATTTGAAATGATCCGTGGATCTCATTTGTAGAATTAAAGATCCTTCTCACATTAAGCTAAGAGGTTTGTGAAATTTACAAACTTTTCTATGTGCAAAAGGTTTTTTTATTAAATTATTTGGATCCAAACTAAATAGAATCAAATGATCTGCAAAAAATTTCCATAGAATAAGTAAGAGAGCACAACTTGAACCGTAGACCAAAGGAGAAAATCGAAAACTTTTGACAATGGAAACAAACAAAGCTCCTTATTTGGTCTTGAAATGTTTAACTTATATCCTAATTAGAGTTTTAAGTTTGGGGGATTTATTAATTTTTTAATAAATTCTTCCTTACATACTTATGTTTCACTTAGGTTTCGTTTGTTTAGAAAGAAGCGTATGATAGAAAACGAAAATAGTAGAAAGCAAAGTGAAAGAAAGGAAAAAGAAATAAAAATTTATTTTCTTGCATGTATGTGAATAGAAGAAAAATTTTGTAGGAAAATGATGGGAAAAAATATAATCACTGCATAACAGGGAGTTGTGGAGAGAAATATGGGTAAAAGGAAAGCTTTGTGGGAAAAAATAATTTTTTTTCTGTATATTTTGCAAGAAATTGTTAGCTTAACTAACAAGTTAATTTGAGTTGTAGAAGAAATTTTAGTATCCAGGACTTTATTTAAAGAAATACATAATTTTTTTGTCTTTCACTTTCCTGTATATCTATCTAACCAAATTGAGTCTTAGTCAAAATTATTTTCTTATATTCCAATAAGTTCTATGGGTGACATAGTTACCAAATGCCCCTAATCATAATAATAATAATAATAATAGAGTGAAACGCGTATTAATGTTCACATTTACACTATAAATGTGAACATTCACATCGTTAAATTTATTTAATGTGAATGTTCACATCACCAAGTTGCTAAGGGTTCAAAAAATATTTGTAAGGGTAAAATTGTCCATGAAATACCTTAAATATGAAATTAGGATTTAGTAGATCAAATATTTAAAATAATAGGACTTATTGAAATATAAAAATATCTTATGAATTAATTGTGATACAAGTACTTGAAGGAGAATTTTCTAATAAATCTCCTTTTAAATTACCAGCAAAACTTACAATGGCTCGGACCAAAAAAAAAAAAAAAAAAAAATGAAAGTGCAAAAATATCCTTGGAAATTCATTGATACACTTGATTTGGAATTTTAGTTGTTCTTCACACTTCTTTAGGTGTATGGGTGTTTGTTTCAACTTCTCGATTACTAATCTAAATTAGGGGTGTACGCGGTGCCGTTTGAGCAGTTTAAGAGTAAAATTATAAATTGAATAATGGATTGACAGATTGGAAAATTGCTGTTTGGGAGGTTTTGGACGGATTAGCGGATTAAAAAATATTCTAACCAATTATCAAACATTTGCATGATATATAATACTAATTTGCATAATATTTTTATAACGCAAAATAATTTTACATAATATTTTTCATATATATAACTACTAATTTATTACAAATTTTATATTTTAAATCTCTCTCACACTCATTTTTTACTTTGGTATTTCATTAGACGTTAAAAAATATATATGTATTAACTAGGGCAAACTTCATTTTACCTCCATGTGGTTTGGGTCATGTGCGATTTACCTTCCTAACGTTTAGAAATGACCACATAACCCCCACATGATTTGTGGACCAAAGTGCACCGTCCACTTTTCCATCTAAGTTAACTGACTATGAGATCCACACACCCATGAAGAGAGTAGGCTTTATTTTAAGAACAAAATACCCTTTGGACATCTTCAAATTTGCAGAAGTATACCATTCTTCTTCCTTATTCTCTCTCTATTATTTCTCTTTCTATTCCTTTAACTCCAACCCATTGTACCACACTCCTCTAACTTTCCCTTCCACTGCCACTCTCCCTTTCATACCTTTCACTCCACAACCTCTCTCCTCCCTTACCACTATGCTGTCTTCTCTCACTGATTTGCAGATTTGCAACACATAGCTTCGCTACACAGAGCAAAGCCCCTTGATTTGTATGAACGCCACAAGTTTGCAAAACACGTCATTGGTCCAAAGCAAAGCAAACCAAGTGTTAAGTTCTATCAAATAGGGTCGGCTGCATGAGTTTTTCTTCTCCACTCGACTCTATCCAAGGTCATTTCGTTAGTTAAATTAAGGAGATTCATATATCTATTTATTACATTAGTCCACGTCAATCTAGGTCTACCCATTTCCCTACTACTATCATCTACCATCACTGTATCGCATCTTTTCAGGACTGGCTCTGTTGGTCTCCGTTGTATATGACCAAGCCATCTCAATTTATTCTCTCTCAGCTTATCTTCTATCGATACTACTTTTACCCATTCTCGAATATACTCATTCCTAACTCTGTATTTTCTAGTCTTGCCACACATCCATCTTAACATCCTCATTTCAACAATACTCATCTTCTCTACATGTTATTTCTTAGTTGCCTAACATTCTCCATTAATACCATTGGCCATTTTGTTATTGTATGTATATGTCTATATACATGTATTTAAGTGTATATATATATTTGTCTCTTTGCACAGTTATATATATAGATGTATATATTTTTTATTTTTTAATAAGATTAAATTATGTATACTTTTTATCCATTACAATTGATAATGGTGGTTGAATTGAATAGATTGATGGTGGTGATTGTTTATTTTTGTTTTGGTAACACTACTTGTTCATAAACATAGTATATATATATAACGTAATATGTGAAAAATGCTGGGTTTTCTAATGTTTTGCATCAATCAAAATTTTTTAAAGTTGAAATTTGTTATAGTTGGCAGAAGAAAGAAAATATATGTGTATACATCTATATATGTGTAGATTTAATTCAAAAGAAAGAAAGGGAAGAAGACGAGGGCATAAAGGTTAATTTGTATGTTTTGTTAACAGAAATTAGCATGCGTTTTACTCCACAAATCACGTAGAGGTTATGTGATCATTTCTAAACAATAAGGGGGTAACCTGCACATGACCCAAACCATAAAAGGGTTAAAGTGAAGTTTACCCTATTAACTATACCAGAGCGGGAGTCGTTTCAAAGGTATATTATAAAATTTAAAGTTTAATCCGCAGTTAGCGGATTGAACGGTGTAAATTGATGCGGATTGGTTCAGTTTTAATGGATTAGGCAGTATTTTGCACAGTTCTACTAACAACTAACTACTGACTTTCACCGATCAATAAAAAAATAAATAAATTACATTAATATACTTAAGAAGTGGAAAAAATAGTTGAAATTTTTATACATTTATTCTTTAATTTGCATTATGGTTAGGAAGCATTATTGGTATTGAGAGTGCCTTTAGGTAAGAGTCATTCGCTAATATTATATATTTAAAAAAAATAAATTAAGAAGGTTTCAAAAAGAAAAATGCTTTAGAGTTCTAATTTTTTAGCTCTAAAGGTAGCTCTAATGAGTTGGCAGTGGGCTCCACCCACACTGATGTGATGTTTTGGTCTTGGTTTGTTTTTATTTTACTTTTTTTATTCATTGCCAAGTCATTAGTGCTCCATTAGAGCACTAAAATTAGTGATCTGAATCATTGCTGTTTCAAAAAAGTATACATATTTAGGTACTCGATCCATAAATCCAAATTAAAATTTTATTTGGTAAAAAATCTACACTTTAAAATATTTTATTCAGACATATTTAATTTAAATGACCAAAATACCCCTCTCTCAATATATGCATGGTTTTGACAAGTCAAAACTCCCTTTGCTCTCTCTCTCTCTCTCTCTCTCTCCTCCTCTCTTTTTCTCTCTTCTCTTCACCGCCATCGACATCCACCGCAGATCTTCTCCTCTGCTACTGCTGAAGCCAGATCCGTTGTTGTGAAGAACGCCGCTCTTGATGAGGATGTCGGTGTCAGCGCCGGCGATGAAGAGATCAAGGCAAGTAGGGTCGGCTTGGTCCAACACCTCCCAAAGCCCATTCTTCCCCAAACTCTCTCTCTCTCTCTCTCTCTCTCTCTCTCTCTCTCTCATCTGTATCTCTTCCATTACCATCACCATCAGCCCTCCGCCACCCTCTGCCGCTGCACCGATGGTGCCGCCACTAGATCTACGTGGTGGTGACTCGCTATCGTGAACCGATTAGTATAATCCGTGGCTACTCTGTCCGAGTCCTTGTCACGAATGAAGTTGATTTATACTCTCTATTTGGTCAGTGAAAAAAGTTGAGAAAATGCCAAAAAATTTAGGATCTGACTTTACTCTCGTGCGCTCAATCTCTAAGACGCATATGTGGTGGTGTACATCTCGCTCTTCCAGACCTACGCCATTTTATGATTATTTTCTTTATTTATTCTTGTTTTCTAACTGATTTTGGTGAATGAATGTACAGAGCAAAGATGAGCGACATTGAAGGCAACGTGAATGTCTACGGGAATACTCCAATCAGAAGCGAAGACTGTGAAGAAGGCCGATAGCGGTCTTACCTACGCTCTTCAGAGTTCGAGGAAGCGTTGGAGATATTTGATTAATCCATTCAAAGGTTAGATTCAGAATCAAACAACAATCACTGTGGTTTTTTCACCTTTCTCAGTGTAGACATTTTGATGCAAATCCAACAACAGCGGTTAGAGGTCGGTCACTTCATCGCTTAACGTGTACGAATCTGATCCCTTTGGTCTTTCTTCATCTCTTGCCTTTGTTTATCTTTTATATTTATATTAAATGTGTGTATGCTAGTCTGTACCGAAGGAGAAGCTGAGATTCGAGGTCGATGAGCCGCGAAAGCGATATTCAAATGGATAACCAGAATCTAAAAAGTCTTGAACCGGATCTTGTTCCTCTTTTTTTTTCTTAGCTCAGATCTATTTGTTGTTGGTGTTGATGAAAATGATGAAACAAATTACAACAAATTAAAAAACATATTGACAGATAAGACATTTGAATAGATAATAGGATTTGAACCCATACTAGGACATATTTGTTCAAAATTTGAATAAAAAAATGTGTTTAAAATTTGAACAGGTAAAAACATTAATTAGATAATAAATTTAAAGAGATAAAATATCTGAACAGATAGATTTAAATAGATAAGTGAAAAAATTGAACAAATAATAAAATTTGGATAGATATTTGAACATATAAGGTAAAAAATTTGAACAAATAGCAAAATTTTAACATATAAAGTAGATAGAGATAAAAAAAAATCAATAGATAGGAAAATTTTGAACAGATAAGTGAAAAAATTGAACGTATAGATATAAATTTGAATAAATAGATATAAATTTAAACAGATAGTTAAAAAAAGGTTAACAGATAAATTAATGGGTAAAATTGAAAGCAAAATCTCTTTCAAAATTTAAAAAAAAAAAAGAATTTTGACCAAACTATTTCATAAAGCGTTCACCAACAAAAATCCAATAATTTCTCACATTTTTATTATACGTATTTTATGCAAACTATTATGTTTTTTTTTTTTTTTTTTAATTTTTCTTTTTATGTCCTAAGAATACGCATCTACAAAATCCTACCAACAAATAAGTGCTGCTATTAGCACCTCATTAATTATTTTGAACACCATATTTCTTTGGACTCTAACTTATAAATTCTAAAACTTTTAAAATTTCTTTTCTCCCTTCAAATAATATCAAAATTATCCTTGTGAAAACATTCCACCCATTCAATTGAATGCACACCCCCACACCCCAAAAAGTCTATCTCCCCAAAACTCTAACAAAACCTACGAAATTGATTACTACTTCATCTCCACATACATGTTCATGATTTAAGAAAATAAATGTAGGATTTTTTTTGTTGTGAATTCAAAACTCCCCTTTTGTAAGTTTCGCGATCTCCATGAGTTTTGTTCCCAAACAAATAAGAAATGGTCAGTTACTTGTTTTTGAACAAATGAACAATATTTGGGCCTGTGTTCCTAAATTTCGGTTATATGTTTGGGAGTTCAGTCCCAAAAAAATGACGAACAGTTTTTATTATTTTTGTCATTTTTTTTCAAGAAACTTACCCTTACAAGGCCAATATCCTCTAAGCTAAGAACACCATCAAGGCTATGAATCTCCTCTGAGCTTTTATTGTTGTACTCATCTCGTCTCATGGAGTTGTGATTGCCGAAAAAGCCTCCACTCATTATCATTGCCGGAGAAGTGTAGGTAATCAAATAGTTGTCACAATTACTACCAGAATATTGTTGCCAAAGGGTTTTCAAGGTTTTGAGGGTGGATAGGTTTTGAAGGTGGGATTTGGAGAAAATGGATTGGTGGTGATGGATGTGAGTGCTCTCATAAACCCTGGCTCATGACGTAGTGGGTGTGTGGGCTTCATCATGAGATGGGGTGTTCTAAAATTATTGATGTTCTTTTTAGTAATTTCATTTGAGGTTATTATTATAATTAAAAAAAAGTTAAAAAATGAGGGGTCCAAAATAATTGATGGAGTACTAATAACAACACTCCTAACAAAAAACCCCTCTCTCTATCTTGGTGAAAACAAAAGAACCTCAGGTGCAACAAAAAACCCTCACGTTCAAACCTAAAATTATAAATTGTACCTCTCTATAAGTAAAATATATGAGCAAAATGTAAATATAAAATCTTAAGTAGCAATTTTGCATCTCAAAAGGTGAGAAATAAAAAATAAATTACAAAATGCATCACTTATTTTAATAATGCTATAATGGCTATAGTTATACAGAGGGTTACTATTTATCCATACCTTTATTCTTTGGATTCCCTTACTTTTTTGAACCCTATGAGTCCCTTACATTTTCTCTTTGAACCCCCACCTTAATACCAAATATACTCTTAATTTCTCAAACCCTAATTGTAACCCTAATTTTCTTTTTCAGCCATCCTTTCCATCTCCATCGAGCATGACCTACCGCCGTTTGTCGCCATTAGTCCCTCTACCCATTCACAACTACACCACTCTTCACCTCCGGTGCTGCTATCATCACCTATCGTCACTGCCTTTTGCAATCGTCATTATCATTGATCGCCGTCATCATCGATCGTAGAGAGTGTGTGTGTGAGAGAGAGAGAGAGAGAGAGAGAGAGAGTCGTAAACCCTAGGTCATCATCATTATCATCATCATCATCATTATCATTGTTGCCTTTCACTTTTCCTTCTTCTTCTTCGCATGGGTTACAGTGGCGATGACGGCGATGGCTACGAAAGAAGAACAGTGCAAACCCTGGATCTAGGGTTTGCAAGGTCTTGTTGTAGCGGCGAAGAAGAATGGGCTTGCGGTGGTGGGGCAAACCCTAGATTGAGATCTAGATCGCTAGAGTGAGAGGAGGAGTTAGGAAGGTGATTGCAACAAAGGTAGGGGCTGCGATTGTAGTAGATCGGCGGTCGTAGGAGGCTGCGATGGCGGTGGGTCGACTATCGTGGGGGTTTGCAATAGCGGTGGGTCACTAGTTGTAGGCCTGTTGGGTGGGTCACGAGTGAGCAAGAGGTTGTCATGGTGGGATGACTGATTGGAGGTGAAAGAAGTAATAGTCGATGGTCGAAGAGGGTAATGGTGATGACAGTTGTGAGATAAGGGTTAGAAGATGGTGGCCGGAGATGGTGGTGGGGGATGAGATTAGGCTTAGGGGTTAGGGTTTGGAAAATTAGAGTTAGAAGATTAGGGATGAGAGTAAAAGTGAAATTTTATGTTGGGACAAAATTAGAATTTAAAAAAAAAAATAGAGGAGGTGGGGGTTCTAAGAAAAAATGTAAGGGTAAATAGCAACTCTCAGTTATATATTATAAAGTATTTACTATCTCATACGTTATGATAAACAATTTATGATATATAAATATGATCATTATTCATTACAAGTAATTACACTTTTGCCAACTAACGTGATTTACTCTCCATTTGGGAAGATGGATTTGAGGCTTTTTTTGGCTATTTTAGTCACAAAAGACAAAATAGGCTATTTTAGCCACAAAAAACAAAACATCACATCCAACCCATAATCATTACACTTTTCTCTCACAAAAAAGCCAAAAAAGTCAAAAAGCCAAAAAGCCATTCTCAAACCAAGCTTTTTAGCCCAAGCTAAAATAGCCAAAAAAGCCAGCCCACTTCCCAAACAAAGCGGGTTGGTCACAAAAAATCGAAACGGGAGGGTAGAGAAAAGGCGGGAGACGTAAAAGTTTTAACGACTAATAAAATTTAATCACAAATAGAAAAGCAATGTCATTTTGCTTGTTAGGAGACATATTGTTACAAGAACCGACTAAAACCCGTTGTAGCAGAAAAAAAATTCAAACCCTTGTGATATTCCACAAAATCGCGGTCTAACACCCTCACTTGTGGCACTCACATTGACTCTTCACCGTGAACACCACCATTCGCCATACTCCTCTCGCCACTATCAATCTATCATCTAGGTATGGAGTCTGTCTCTCTCTTCCTCTCATTGTTTCTATTAAACCATGTTTTTTTCTCTCTTTATTTTCTCTAATTTTTCGAAACCCTAACAATCCTCAATTTTGCATATTAATTTACAAGGATTAGTTTAGTTGCTTACTAGAATCTTACATTCCTAATTTTCCATATTAATATACAAGGGTTAGTTTAGTTGCTTACTAGAATCTTACATTCCTACAGTCAAATATAAATGATGTGATTCTGTAGTTTGCCACTATTGGTTGTTGATGAGCCCAGTATGCATTTTGTTCCTATTATTTAATTTATGTATTGAAGTGTATGAATATAGTGGAAATTAATTATGATCTCCATTTTTTGATGCTTTAGGTTTTAACTTAATAAATCAAGTCTGAACCCTTTTGGCAATAGTGGTCCCTGAGGTGAGGTGACTAAGGCAGTCACTTCGGGCTCCTAATTTTGAACAAAATTTAGGGCTCCCAACTAAGGGAGTGTATCATGTCGTGTTATTTCATAATTACTTTAATATTAGTTCAATTCATTTTTTTTCATATTGTCGTATGGTGTTATTTTGATTCGTGTCCGATTGATATTTAATGTAAAAACTTTCACTTTTAGTTTAAAATAACTTAGCAAGTGTATGGACAGATTAAAATTTTTCCCATAAGTTGAATTTTATAAAATTTATTTCTACTAAATGAAATTATTCATAAAATGTTTGATTTTAATTCAATTTCATTTTTCTAATTAAAAAAATTGTACCTTATTACTATATATATTTTACTAGATTGACTCTAAAATAGGTAACAAAAAAAATACATATCTTAAATGAAAAAAAGATATTAGCTTTAATTATTATTTTACATACTTGTTTATTCAGTTAGATAGAGTTAAATAAAAGATTAAAAAAATGTTATGACACCCCTTAGTGAACAATAACATATATAACTAATAATTCGTGTTATTGAGTCGTGTCATACTTGGATTTATGTTAAAAATAGTCAACCCTAGCTTGCTAATTTTATATATTGCTTGAGTTGTGTCGAAAATTTTCATCCTTACTCCCAATTAATTTTAGTTATTATAGCATTGGTAAGCTAAAAAGATTCAATTCAACTAATTGAAGTTCAACTATTATATATATATATTTTTTACCTAAATTTTGTTAAATTATAATTCAATAGAAATAAATTTTTATCCTTTTTGTTTTATCCAAACAAATTTTTTTTTTTAATTTTTAAGTAATGGTATATGAAGGGCCCAATTTAAAAAATTCGCCTTAGGCCCCTAATAACTCAGGCCAGCCTGTGTATTTCTAATATAACATTTAAGTTTGAAGAATGACCTTCAATAGCCTCTCTTTTTGCTTAGTTGTTCACAATCTCTAAAATGGGTGTGCATAATTATGTTATTTGAAGGATGAAGTGGCTTATATAATATAAACCTATGTAAGATCACAATCTCTAATTTGCGTTACGAATCTCTAATGCAATGCATGTGTCAAGACACATAGGGATAACTATGCTTGGTTACTCTACTTTCTTATTTTCAACCAAGCATATGCTAATCCTAATAGATATGAGGCAATGTGTGTTTTCAAAGTTGTAAAATGACGAGAAATTGTCCTTACCATCAACAAGGTATAGATGGCCTACATATTTGGTATAATTATTTTTTACCAATTGATATTATATATACACTCTTTTTTGGTCTAAATGCAATCAACACTTGTAATGAAAAGATTAAGATAATACATATATCTTTTAGGGGAAATTACATAAAAAAACCCCAGGGTTTAGCGCCTTTTTCAAATTAAACACCATGTTTTAAATTGTGACAATTTGTGCCCCACCATTCCACCCGTGTTGTAATCCGATCCCCCCGTCCATCTCCGTCTCTAGTAGTTAACGGAAGAATGATTTGGGCGCCAAAATTGCCATAATCTTCACGAGTTAGGGCAAAACACACCCCTCCATTGTGATTTATAGCTCCATGAACCTGCGATTGAAGCCACGCATTGAAGGAACACTGCAATTTCATAGTTGATTTTCCAAAAAGCGTTGGTCTCTGAGACAGAGGTAAGAAATGATTTCGGTTTTTGGCTGTTTTATACGATTTTCCCCTTTCTTTTTTCTTCATTGTTGACCTTTCTTCTGTCTCCATTATTGACCTTCATTTTCTCTCCATTGTTGACTTTCTTTGTCTCTCCATAGTCATCCAAACTGTTTTTTATTCCATCAAAGTGAAAGACAAAAATAAGTGAAGGTAATAGCTGGGGTGGGAACAATTGAGGTGAGTTGACTCGTTGCAGTTGTGGGTTAAAAGCGAAGATCAGAACTTCGTGGACTCATGCTAATCCTGCTAGGAGGTTTTTGGGTTGTCCTAATTATGGAGTAAGTATATACAAGTTTCCAGTAAAGTCAGTTAGCAATTGTGGACTCACCTTTTTTCGCGCCCCGCCTTTCGGAAAGGGTTTGAAAAGAAGGCCTCACAGTTCGGACTCCTGTGATTCTGAATCTAGTCTCACAAGTGCAATGTAAAACTGATAATCACCAAAGAGTCCAAATCTGGCAAACCTTTTTGGAAAATCTATTTTAAATCAAATAATGCCAAAATTGGACTGCTTTGCCAAATACAGAGTCGCCACTTAAATATTTTATTTTTGAAAAAATTTAGGAAACCCTGACTCGTGCCAAAGGCCACGTGTCCATCATCACCAAAGTTGCCTCGGATCGGGAACTTGGGTACGAGAGGGGAAGGTCCTGAAATGAGCACCATCGCTTGCCTGATCAAAGATTGGCCTCTACTAATCATGATATGTTTTTTTATAAACATTATGTGTTCTTATTCCGGTTATTAATCTAACCTTACTATGTGACGCATATAAGCAAGTATAGACTAGTCGCAAGACTAGGAACAATTCAACTCATGTTTGTTTGTGAAAATGGTTTGATTTGCCACCCTCAAGTGGGCTTAAAGATGCGGATTTGCTACCAAACATAGTGGGCTTAAAACATGATTTGCCACTCAACAAAGTGGGCTTAAAACTTACATTTATTGAATTGTTCCAATTCAAGCAACGAGCCTTCATCCACAGGCATCTATGCAGTTAATCATTTAAGCACATAGCCTCATGGCAAGCATGCGAATCATGGCAACATGGCAATCACACTCATGTAATTATGCTAAAGCGTAAAACTCACCGAGTACTCCAAGCCAAAACAAAAACTAGTTAGAAAGATGCATGATCCTAACTATACAAGATGTCTAATGCAACGCATGCAATAATGCAATTAATAGGCTCAGCTACTAATATGGCATATGATTCAATTTGAACAACATGTGATAAAACACGTATTCAAAGAAGATATTGGAATGAAAATGCTGTTTGAATGATGCGCCGAGTCTCGGTGAATGAAAGACAAGATGAATGGATGTAAGCATGCGATATGCTAATTGAAATATAACCCTAAACTAATCATCGAAAGCGATTAAATAAAAGGGAGAAAGATGTGGGGTTGGACGACATACACACACGCACACACACTTATTACAACATTACACCCTCACGAAGGAGGGTCCGAATGAATAAGAGCTAAGCTAATCTAAGCTAAGGTAATCAAACTAATCTAATTTAAACTAATTAGACTAATTATTACAAATCAAATGAATAACTAGTAAACTAATTACTAATTATTGCAACACGTTAATCAACTAGTAAACTAATTAATTAAAACAAATACACACTAACTAATCATGAAAGGCACTATACTATACGACCACTGCTTCGCCTCGGGAAGTGGAAGATGCATGCGCTCGATTTTCTCCCCGAAAAGACCTCCGTTATGCTCTCAAAAGGCTCTGTTTGCAGGGTTGAGCACACTTCAGAATCTTTCTTTTCCAACTTACCAAATCTCTGCTAAGGATTGCATCAGTGGCCTGCTGGCCAGAAATGAAGCCTTGGCGGCCATTGATGAGGCACTGCCGGCCACTAATGCTCTGGGTCACCATACTGCAACAGAGCACAAACAGAGCAAAAGGAAGGTTTTTCCAAGGGTTTGTTTGTTGTTTGTACTGTACCCCTCCTTATCATCTCAAAACCTCAAAGGAGTGCCACACTTGGATCCAAAACCACCAATCAAGCAATTTCATTACATGATGGCCAAAGATCCAAGTTGTACAATTTCAATAAATGCACAAATAAGACTCGAATGACCACCACCCTATCATGCATGATCAAGGGCAATGGAGACTAAGGAAAATGGCACATTTCATCACTTTTGAGTATGAAATGTCCCATTTTCCTTGTGTTCAAACTAACGTCTGGTTTGAACACATGCAATGCAACACAAAGAATGCTTATCTTTTACACTTTTACTTGTCATTTTTTTGTTTACTCATTTTACATTACCGATTTATTCTTTAATCGCTTAAGTCCAAAAGTGAGTGTCCTCTAATGGAAGGATGGTTCAAACCACGAATTGCTTTGGGCATGAAAGAGGTATTACACTGTTGGTAATGAACCCCCAAGGGAATTAAACCATTAGGTGCAACACCTCAATTTCACACTTAGGCAAACAAGTGGTTTGAAACCACTTTCAAAGCAAACAAAAGAGTGAAGAATGGAGGGAGATTGTAGAGATTTTAAGTGTTGAAATGAAGTGCAAAACAACACTAAAACATGCTTTCAACTCAAAAAAATGATGATTAAAGCATTAAAACATCAAGCTAGTGAAAGAATTAACTTTACAACTATGCAATACAAGCCTCAATTGAACTAACCAGCCCAAAACAGGTTATTTTAGAGGTAAAAACATGCTGGACTTAAGCTAAGTTAAGCTAGAAAAACATGCTAACATATGAAGCTAACTAGGCATACAAACAAGACACAATGAGGGGAGGCTAACCCCTCCAATTTTGGACTTCAAAACAAAGTTTTTACCACTGAAAAACCTTTGAAATTCAGTGGTTAAAAGGCCCAAAAAAGTTGTTTTGAAAGTAGTGAAAAGATGGCACAAAAGCTTAACAAGCTAAGAAGCAAAAAGAGTAGACAACCCCCTAGCTCAAAAGGGCTCAAACCACCACTTTTAGGTCTCAAAAACAGAACTTTTTACATGACAAAACCAGCCCCAAAATAGTTGAAAAAGATGGCAAAGTAAGTATTGAAAGCAAGCTTAAATAACAAGTGTTATACCTCTTGAAGCTAAGGCACAAAATAGGCAACAATCCAAGCCCAAACCACTTGCTGGAGCTCAAATCAAATCTCAATGAACCTCAGCTCAAAGAGAAGTAACTTTGATCAAGGTAGTGTATGTAAAAGTGTAGAGAAAACAAGCTTCAAGGCACAAAATTGTAAGAGAGAGAGAAATCTAGAGAGAGAGAGAGAGAGAGAGAGAGAGTTTTTTTTGTCTTCAAATTTTTCTAACCCCCCCTATGCAAGAGAGGGATCCTATATATAGAAAATACAAAATCCCCTCACAAACATCCAGCCATACACGTGTTGGAAGATGCATGTACCTGTGCAAACAGTTGGCACAAAATATCACAAAATATCTGCAGGAAATACTGGTGGCCGGCCGGCCATCACTGATGGCCGGCAAGGCACATCAATGGCCAGCAGGCCAAAAGCCACGGCCGGTAGCCTTCAAGGATGGCCGATAGGCCATCAACAACTTCACTCTGAAAAGACCCAAGCATGGTCCAAAGATGAGGCAAAATGGATGCTGGGTTTAGAAAACTCAAACCTGTGGCGTTCTGTCGCAGACTTCGAGCGTTCGGTGAGCAATCAAACTCATATCGGATGTACCTGCAAGAAGATCTAACTCTTAAAGGGGCCATAAAAAATGAGGTATCTACAGCAATTTATCAGTATTTATAGAAAATTGAGAATAAAGTAATATGTTCAATTCGAAGAAGATAACAACTCTATGGAAGATTTACCCAAAAACAATTGCTCATTTATTTATGTTTGATTGCAATTACAAAAAATGGTGCTTGTGGTTACTTTTCCTGGTATGATCCACTCACATTTGCTCGTGGTAGACAAGTGTTGCCGAAGTTGGTGGATAAGGTTGCAGCACTAGAAGAATGTATCAATGAGGTTGCACAATTAGAGGATGCTGTTCAACGTTATCATGCACGACAGAAGTGGCTTGTCATTGCCTTGATTGCTACATTGCTTATGAATGGACTATTTGTACTCAAAATAGTGTTTAGGCTTGCTATGTAATTGATAATACGTGTTTTGCATTACTTCCACAATGTGTTTTGTAATTACAATGCTTTTGTTGAACAATGGCAATGTCAATTGTGCTTGGTTTGTAATGGGGAAATGCTTTGTGCATTGTTGTTTTGTAATGGTCAAATGTAAATAAAATGTTTGGTTTGAAATGGTTTGTGAAATACTTTTGTTTTGTAATTGCAATGGTTTTGTTATCAATTGGTGAAATGGTTTTGTTTTGTAATGGTGCAATGGTTTTGTAATGGTTTGTCCCTAGCTTCAGAATGTTATCCCTAGCTTCAGCATGGTGCAATGGTTTTATCATTCATGTACAATACAAGCATGGTCAAAATTAATAACCATACAAGCATATAAAACCTGGTTTCACATAACCATAACAACCACAACAAAGCAAGCCAACCAAAGAAGCATATGAAACCTGGTTTGACATAAGCATAAGAACCTGTTATTTTCATGAATGAACTTAGAACATAATTCAAGCCAACCAAACATTGGGGTTTCAACCATTCAACCATTGTATTGAAGGATAATAACCATACAAGCATTGTTCAAGGTTTCATAACCCATATGTACAGCATAATTGTTCCAAAAGCTTATTTTAATTACAAAAGTGGTAAATAAGGTAAGGTAAACCATGAACATTTCAAAAACCCCATGAATATTGCAAAAACCTATTTTAATTACAAAAGTGTTCAAAACCACTTGTTCACACTACACTGGCTACCCATTGCTTGCTTGTTGCCTATGTCTGTTACTGCTGATCTTGTCATCTTCCTTGGTTGCCCATCAGTTGAATCTTCAACACCACTTACTGCTGCTGGCCTCTTCCTAGATTGACAACCACTTACTGCTGCTTGGCTGCTCCCCTCTTCCCAAATAATGCAGCTGTCCTAAAGCCCATGAATGTTTACAAAAGAAGTTTGTAATTAGTAACATTAATAATTTATTATTAACATAATGTTTATTTACTTTCATTCAATGGAATACTTACACTACTATTGGATTTCTCAGAAGATCCACTTGTCTTTCCTTTCACTGGACCCTTGCAAGTCCTTTGATTGTGACCATAACAATCACATTTAGAGCATTTTAGGTAGATTGCCTCCTCTGCAACTTGTATGGATTCTTAGGTTCATCTGGGTCCCTAACTCTATGTTTAGAAGGCCTACCAATTAGTCTTTTAAGCTTAGGAGGTAGAAGAGGGTGACACCCTGTTTTAGGCTACAAATTTGGCCCATTCATTGGATTAGTCAATGCCTCATGAGTCCTCAAAAAAGTTTCCTTTTTGAAATATGCATAAACATAATCTTCAACCCTCTCATTCTGAAAAAATATAACAGCTACCCCATGGGGACAAGGGATTCCAGTGAGGTCTCATTTCAAGCATGTGCATGTCCTGTTCTCTATGTTCACTACATACACATCCCCTCTATGTCTAACTTCAAACTCAACACCTCCTGACCATGTAGGTGTCCAAACTCTGGACTTCAGCTTCCTATTTTCAACTTTGCATTGTATCTTTCCACAAATGGGTGCATGCTGTCCCTACATTCATGTATCCTCACCATCAAAGCCCTCCTTATCATCTCTATCATGGTAAGGATGTGTTTGTCCCTAGCTTGTATCACCCATGAGTTAAAGCATTCAGAGATGTTATTGAGGAGCCTATTGGATTTGATTCTTGGACGAAACCCATGCCTAGACCATTGGACTGAGTTCACTTTCATCATCTAGTCATATGCCTTACTATCTACTGCATGTAGCTTAGTCACGTGCCTCTCCTATTCAACCCTTGTGTATGCTTTTGTTGCCTTCCAAACACAATCCTTCAACTCTTTCCCTTTAAACGATTTCTTGAAGTTTGTATACAAATGTCTAAAATAGAACCTGTGATTGGCTTCAAGGCATACCAATCTCAAGCTTGGAACAAGTCCCTGTAACAAAAAGCAAATAACGTAGCCAAACAATTAATTGATAACATTCTTCTAGGAATGACATGATCATAAGAGTATTTGAAAACATAAGGAATACATAAAAATATTTACCTTTTGTTGATCAGTCATAAATGCCCATTCATGTTCTTCAATTGGGCCAATATGTTGTGACAAGTTGTATATAAACCAAGTCCAACTCTCCTTACACTCTGCTTTAGCTACAACATAAGCTATTGGATACATTTGATTGTTTCCATCCCATCCAACAGCTGCAAATAATTGCCCTTGGCAAGGTCTTTTTAGAAAACACGCATCCAATCCAATTAATGGTCTCACACCAGATAGAAACCTTCTCCTAATTGCACCAAGGCATACATACATTCTCTGAAACCTAAGTTTAACTTCCAATTGAGGCCTCCACATATTTATGTCAACATTAGTACCCTCATTGGTTCTTTTCAACTCAGCTGCATAATCCCATATCCTACTATATTGTTCAGCATTGGTTCTCTCAATCTTCTGAATTGCTGCCTTTTTGCTCTATAAGCTTTCATTGTTGACACACTTACAACAAAATCCTTTTTGATACTTTCCTGAAACTCATTCACTTTCAATTTTGGGGTGGTCCTAAATTTCTGAACATACTTCTCTGCCAACCAAGAACTTGTCATTTGTCTATTCTTGTAAGTTCTATATCAAGAGTGTTTAGGTTGATATGTTTTTATCTGCAAAGTGTTCTCTCCGGTCATCTTGGATGCATACAGTCTCCATTCACACCCAGCACTACAATTCACTTGAACCTTTAATTTTTCACTCTTAGTAAACTTCACATCATATCCTCCTTTTACTACATATTCCTTGACAGCATCTTTGAACTCATTTGCAATACTAAACAACATTCCTAGTTTGACTTCTATGTTCTGCATATCAACCTTAGGCCTAAATTTAGGGTACTTAGGTCTGTTGTTATTCTCCTCATCATCAGAGCCTGTAGGGGTAACTAGTTCTTCCTTAGACGAATCTGCATCATTCACTTCACACTCATCACCTTTTTTAAGCCCTTATTCACTGATATCTATCTCAACATTACTATCAAACATGATGTCATCAAGCTCAAGATCATCATCATCACTACTATCTGAGAAATCCCTGTTTGATGGGTCATCATTGCCATCACTATCAGTGTTTGAGTCCTCTTGACAGTGATCATTGTTGTAATTTCCATCATTTTCCACATCTTTCACAGGCACATCAGTAAGGAATAACACAGGATGAGCAATATCTACATTATGTGGCTTATGATGCTCAATAAACAGCTCTAAGGTATTTGTATTTTCCAACAAGCAATACATTTCTCTAATATCATCATCATTGGCCAACACTCTTAACCCTAAGACCAAATTTTTGTTGGGAATCCTATAGAAAATATGCTTGTAATAAAAAAACACCCAACTCCTTCAACATGCAGCTAATCTCTGGGACAGATAATTTATTAACATCAACTGTATCAAATACATCCACATTACCCCCAACATAACTCCTTTCATCATTCTCAATAAAATAGCCACTGTGGTGTATCAAAACTTTAACAAAAGTTGCCATTACTGCATCCATACATAAACAAAACAATAATGACAATAACTACGAGTCTACTTGCAAAACAAAGCATATTGAAAAAAACAAAACCCTCATATAAAGCAACTTAGCCCACAATTCTCTATCTATGGAGACAAAATATGACAGAAAAGCAGACACAGAAGACCCTACAAAAATAATAGAGACCCACAATGTATTCAGTGATACAGAGGCATGTTAGGGAAAATCGATGATTCCCCACAAGTAAATCAATCAATGGGAATAAAAACTAATGCGGAAAAATTAAATCAAAGGCAACACAAGAATTTTTACGTGGTTCCCTCAATGTGAGGTACGTCCACGGGATCGAAATCCGATTCCATTATCAACCAAATAAGTTCCCAACGATTACAAACGAGACACTAATGGTCTCACAAAACCACCCTTAGGTGAATTCCAAATAATCACAAATAAACAAGAGGAAAGACCTCACTAAATAGATGAACAAAAATCTTCAGAACTAGAGTTGTAGAAGATCCAAAATAACGAACCAAATCAACACCGAAAACGAAGCAAAGAACCACCCAAATTAATTCCACTTTTCACACACCCAAATAATTGATTTCACCAAAGTGGAGTATGTGTAGTAGCCGTTCTCTTCACTTCGGGATGAGCAAAAACAATACCTAAAATATTGTGAATCTAGGGTTTATTATCAAAACCTTAGTTGTTACCAAACTGAATTAGGTCTCTTAAAATTAGATATAATATATATAAAATATATTATACCCAAACCAAACCAAATTAGAATTCTTTTAATAAACCATTGGGTCCCACACTCCAATAAGAAGGTATACCCAACAATTCTCCCCCTACCGACTTAGGTGGAGACATCAACCATACCCGCCAAAGTTCGACACTTCAAATGTTTGTCCCTCGACAAAGTTTTTGTCAACATATCTGAAATATTATCATCTGTGTGAACCTTTTCGAGTTGCAACAACTTCGAATCTAACACATCACAAATCCAGTGGTATCTCACATCAATGTGTTTCGATCTCGAATGAAAAGTAGAATTTTTACTCAAATGAATAGCACTTTGACTATCACAATAAAGCACATACTTTTCTTGCTTCAAACCCAACTCTTGCAAAAATTTCTTCAACCATAACTTTTCTTTGCAAGCTTCTGTAATGACAATAAATTCAGCTTCGGTAGTTGAGAGAGCAACACATTTTTGTAATTTAGATTGCCATGCCACAGCTCCCCCTGCAAAAGTCATCAAATACTCCGAAGTAGATTTCCTAGAATCAACATCACCGGCCATGTCAGAATCCGTGAACCCATCAAGCATCGGCTTACCATCCCCAAAACACAAACACACCTTCGAAGTTCCTCGAAAATACCTTAGAATCCATTTTACCGCTGCCCAATGTTCTTTACCCAGATTAGAGAGAAATCGAATCACCACACCAACGGCGTGAGCAATATCCGGCCTTGTACAAACCATGGCGTACATCAAAGAACCAACTGCCGAAGCATAAGGAACTTTCAGCATCTCTTCCTTGTCTTTCTCACTTGTAGGACATTGATTCGAACTAAGCTTGAAGTGACCCGCAAGTGGACAACCAACCGGCTTTGCTTTATTCATGTTGAACCTCTCAAGAACTTTCTCAATGTAGCTTTCTTGAGATAACCAAATCAGCCCCTCTTTGCGATCACGAACAATTTTCATACCAAGTATTTGCTTTGCCGGTCCCAAATCTTTCATAGCAAAAGACTTGCTCAACTCCAATTTCAACCTGTTAATCATAGTGTAATCTTGACCCACAATTAACATGTCATCAACATAAAGCAAAAGAATAATAAATTTGCCATCCAGGAAATTTTTCACAAACACACAATGGTCCGAAGTGGTTTTAGAAAAACCATTATTCATCATGAAAGAGTCAAATTTTTTATACCATTGCCGCGGGGCTTGCTTGAGACCATACAAATTTTTCTTCAATTTGCAAACAAATTTCTCTTTCCCTTTTTCCACAAAACCTTCCGGTTGCTCCATGTAAATTTCTTCTTCAAGATCACCATGAAGAAATGCGGTCTTCACATCAAGTTGCTCAACTTCAAGGTTCATACTTGCAGCCAAGCCAAGTACAACCTGAATAGAAGACATCTTTACAACCGGTGAGAAAATCTCGTCAAAGTCAATACCTTTCTTTTGCCCAAAGCCTTTCACAACAAGACGTGCCTTGTACCTCAAATTCTTGTCATCATTCTTCAATTTGAAAACCCACTTATTTTTCAAAATTTTCCTCCCTTTAGGCAACTTCACTAAATCATAAGTCTGGTTTTCAAGCAAGGAATTCATCTCCTCGTCCATGGCCTTTTTCCAATCATCTTTCTTTGCATGTTCAATTGCTTCTTGGTAGCTCTCAGGCTCCCCTTGATCAGAAATCAACACAAATTCATTAGGAGGATACTTTCTTGAAGGTTGTCGGTCCCTTGTAGATTTCCTCAACTCAAGTTGTGGTGGCGGTTCTTGAGTTGGATGCTCTTCCTCAATTTCTGGCTCAACTTCATTAGGATTAGCATCATCCTCCACATCTTCAATAGGTGGCTGCATATCTCTCCCATTTTCATCATCAACTGAAGATGAAGGAGATGGATCCATGTCAATGAGATCACTAGTTTTTGGCTCCGGTTGATCACCTTTGCCAAAGTCTTCAATTGTTTGGTCTTCAAGAAACACAACATCACGGCTTCGAATGATTTTCTTATCGACCGGATCCCACAATCTATACCCAAATTTATCACGCCCATAGCCAAGAAAAATACATTGTCTTGACTTACTATCAAGCTTGGACCTCTCATCCTTTGGAATGTGAACAAAAGCTCGGCAACCAAACACTCTCAAGTGTTCATAAGACACATCTTTGCCAGTCCAAACTCTTTCAGGAACATCACCGTTCAAAGGATAGCAAGGAGACAAATTGATCACGTCAACTGCCGTACTCATTGCCTCAGCCCAAAAGGATCTTGGTAATTTAGCTTGTGAAAGCAAACACCTTGTTCTTTCCACAATGGTGCGGTTCATCCTCTCGGCAACGCTATTTTGTTGAGGAGTCTTCTTAACTGTCTTTTGGTACCGAATACCTTGGCTGCGACAATACTCATCAAATGGCCCAATGTATTCACTACCATTGTCTGATCGGATGCACTTCAATTTCTGCCTTGTTTCTCTTTCAACCATGGCCTGAAAATGCTTAAATACTTCTAGAACTTGATCTTTAGTTTTTAGTAGAAAAGCCCAAACTTTCCTTGAATAATCATCAATGAAAGTAACAAAATAAAGTGCACCACCATGTGTTCTAACTTTTAAAGGACCACAAACATCCGAATGAATCAACTCCAAAACATTTTCTTTTTTAGAAGCAACATTTTTCTGAAAAGAAACTCTATGTTGTTTACCTGCCAAACAATGAACACAAGTTTTAAGATGTGTACATTTCAAACCGGGTAAAAGCTCTTTCTTTAACAATACTTGCAGCCCCTTTTCACTCATGTGACCAAGCCGCTTGTGCCACAATTCGGTAAGTATCATCTTCAAGTGCATTGACAACACCTTTACAAATTTTTCCTTGCATCGAATAAAGTGTATGGGTCTTCTTGCACTTAGCCACCACCAAAGAAGCCTTTGTGAGCTTCCATATTCCATCACCAAATTTGTTGTTGAAGCCTTCATCATCTAGCTTCCTAGTAGAGATCAAATTCAGGCGAATGTCGGGAACATGCCTCACATCTTTAAGCAACAACTTGCAGCCCAAGTTTGTTTCCAAGTAAACATCACCCATGCCAATAATCTTGGACAAACCTTCATTACCCATTCGAATAGAACCATAATCTCCTTCGATGTAGGTAGTGAAGAAATCAACTCGAGAAGTCACATGAAAAGAAGCACTGGAATCAATCACCCAATTACTCTCTTGGCCCACAAAATTGATACAATTATCTTCACAAACGACCATGAGATCATCGGTAGTAATTGCCGTTGTATCTTCTTGCTTCTTATCCACACTTTTGTCACGCTTTTTCTCCTTGTTCTTGAGCTTTCGGCATTGTAGACACCCCATTTTTGACCACCCTTAAGACTTGGGCGTTATTAATGTTTTACTTGGTGTTGAAAGCTGTGCAGTGCAAGGGTTCGATTTTCTTCAGCAAAGAGAGAGTCAAATCCCAACTTCACACCCCATTTTTGGACTAAAACTATTTTGAATCGTTTTTTTTTTACACCTTAAAACCCTCTCTTTCAAAACTTTTTTGAAAATAGGTTCCTACGATGTTCCGACGCTCGCATTTTGTTAAATGTTGCGCTTTTCGGTAAACCGAGCAAGGACAAAGTGGAAATGAATGAAGAAGAGATGAACTCTTTTGAAAAATCTTTCAAAACACCTTATTTAGGGGTTTGGAGTTGAAGAAAAGAGGAGAGGAGAGAAGAAACCCAGTTGGGGAAGGAGTTGGGCGTGAACCGTTAAGAGAGAGACGAGAAGTCCTTGCCAAATCAAGCCTATCCTTTTGAATACTTGGATTTCAACTATGAGGCCACCACCGTTGGAAAGCTTACTTCTGGGGCTTCAATTTTCATTCAAGAATCTCCTCAAGCTGAGTTCGGATGGGAGAGATATAGTTGTTGGAAGTTGGGCATCAATCCGGTTGGACCGAAACTGAGTAGTCTTCACTAAAAGAGGGATATCTCTTAGCACACATGGAATTTTGAGGTGAGGCTGCCAAATTTGGAAAGAAGACTTCCGGGGCTATAGTTTAGGCTCAAGAATGACCTGAAAAGGCATCCAGATGAAGGATTTAGGCTTTCTTCAAAACAGGGACTAGGACTGATTTTTGCTTCTGGCCTCTATGGGAGTGTGCCGGCCATGAATGGCCAATGCCGGCCAACAATGATAAGGTGCCGGCCATCAATGAGCCGCTGCCTGCCAACACTGATGGCCGGCAGAACCACATGTCTCAGCAGGTTTCACGCCAGATCTTTTGAGCCAGCTGGGTTTTTGTTGTCTGCCCTCCATACACGTGTATGGAGGGATGAAGCCCTTGCCAAAGCTTGTTTGACAAGCTTCTTCTTGCTCTCTTCTATATAAGCAAGAGGCCTAGCTCTATATCAGAGGTTGGATGATTTTTGAGAAGATATATCTCTCTCTCTCTCTCTATATTGTTGCTAAATTGTGCCTTGAACTTGATTTTTCTTGCACTTTTACACTACAACACATAGATATACACCACCACCATTGGACTAAGCTTCTTGGAAGGGATTCTTGAGCTCTGAAAACTGGTCTCCACCCCCTGAAGTTGCTGGTTTCAAAGAGGGTCTTCAAGGGTGAGCATTTCCCCCATTTTTGCACTTTCTTGCACCTTGCTTTAGCCCTCTTTGCATATTGTTTTAGGCTTTTCTTATAACTAAAAAAAGTCTTGTTTTTAAGTGCTTTTTAAGTTTGGTTAAGGTCATTTTGTTGTTAGGGGTGTGTAGCCCCCTTGCATGCTTTGTTTGGCTTTGTTTTAAGCCATTCCTTGAGGCCTCTGAGCTAGCCTTGGTTTGGCCTTCTCACCATTGAAATCCAGTGGATTTTCAGTGGTGAAGGTGTGGTTTTGAGGTCCTTAATCAGAGGGGGTAGTCCCCTCTCTTTGTGTTCCTCTTTACTTGCATTTTTGGCCTTCCGAAGGACCATCCCTCTATGCATTTTTGAGGCTTGGTTCAGGCCTATTTTTGTGACTTCTAGGACCTGTCTTGGCCCTGTCCATGGCTGGTTTGGTCATGTCTTGCTTGCATCTAGCATGTGTAGTGTAACTCCATTCATAGCTCATCAAAGTAGCATGTGTGCTTGGCTTTTGTTGAGTCCATTTCAGTCCATTTTTGGTGATTTTTTACCATGCCATGAACCTGTTTTGGGTTGGTTTTGTTACTCCATGCTTGCATGATGCACTTGTAATGTAAATCCCCTAAACTAGCTTCATATGCTCCATGCCATGCCATGTCATTTCAGCTTGTTTGGTTTACATTTCAGCATGTTTTTGGTCATCATTTGGCATGCATGACCTTATCCATAGTTGGTTTGACCATCCTTTGCATGCTCCATATAGGTGTAGAACAAATCTTGTTTACTAGCCATTTGTGCATGATGTTTTGACTCATTATACTAGCATATTTTGGCTTGGCTTAAACATGATTTTATGCTTATTTTGGGCTGTCTTTGGACTGTTTTGGGCTGCCATGACCATATCACTCATGTTTTGTATAGCTATAGTGTAAATGCTTAGGCTAGTCTTGGGTTTTGAGGCCTCTATCATGTCATACATGTGATGTTTGCATGCCTTGCCTTTCCATGCTTTTCATGCCATCAATTCCATCACTCTAGCTACTAATTTGGACCTAGTTGAGAGCCGTCCATCTTTGGTGTAAGCCCTTCTTACTATGTTGTCGCATGCTTGTTTCATTTGGTATGTTGTTGCATACTTGTTTAACTCCACATGCCTTGCATGTTCACACATTCACGTTGCATTTTGTCATGATTGTCTAAGGTTGTCACCTCACATCATGCTTATATACTTGTTGCATGCTTGAGTTAGTCGCATGTTTGCACACTTAAGTCGTATCGCATGTTTGCCATGCTTATGTGTTGCATTGCTTGGATTAAGTGTTAGTCCGAGCACAAGGAACGAGGGACGTCTCATACTTCGAGTGATGGAACGTGTCTCAATTCTTGGTCGCCAAAGCTCTTGATGATCCATGATAGAGTTCTAGGCATTACTTGTTTTATTTGTGCATTCATTTTCATATTGATTTGCACAAGTTGGATCTTTGGCCATCATGCATCAAGATGCGTGATTGATGGTCGTGGATCCGACTAGGCCTCTCCCTTGATGTTTTGAGGTGATTTGGGGTGGCATAGTGCGTATACACCCTTGGGAGACCCTCCATTTTCTCTATTTTGTGCTTTGTTACAGCTTGGTGTCACAGCACACCAGTGGCCTGCAGTTCACCATTGATGGTTGGCAGACTCTCATCCTTGGCCGGCAGTGCTCCTTTCATGGCCGGCAGGCCACTGGTGAATTCCCCAGCAGTGTTTTGGTAAGTCTCAGCAACAAGCACTGGAAGACACCCTGCAAACAAAGCCTCTAAAGAGCAACCGGAAGGTGTTTCGAGGCGAAGAACCAAAGCAAGCATGCATACCTTCCTCTCCTCCAAACAGAGCTGGAATAGCATTCATTTACTGCTGTAATAATTAGTTGTAGCTAGTTATTAATTCGGTTTTGTAATAATTAATTAGCTCGTGAGTTAGTTAATTAGGCGGTTTGTATTGCTTATTCAGTCCCTCCGAGTGAGGACAAATTTGTAATAAGTGTGGGTGCGTGTGTGCATGTCTTCCAACCCCCACTTCTTTCTCCTTTTTACTTACCTGCTTTTGATGGTTAGTATTACGACATGTTTAATTAAGCATCCTTATGCTATGCATGTATGCATCATTCATCAGTGTTGCATGCACCGGGCTCAGCGCATCATGCTAACAGCATAGTATTCCAAATCTAATTTGAATACGTGTTACTTGTCACATTCCACATACCATCCTAGGATTAGCCGAGCCTATTCTAGATTGCATTTTGTATGCGATGCATTAGGCACTTAACATGGACTTGGATCATGCATGATTGCTAACGAGTTTTCTGTTTTGGCTTGGAATATAATGTAAGTATTTATGCTTTAGCATCTCACATGAGTGTGAATGTTAACATGACAGCATGCTTACCATGTGGCTATATGCTTATGTGATATAACTGCCTGAATGCCTGTAGGTGAAGGTTGGATTACTTGAATTGGGATAATTCATTAAAATCCGTATTTTAGCCTACTTGCGAGTAGCAAATTTCAAAACATTTCCAAACAAAAGGATATGCAATGCTTTGTTCCAAATTAGGCGATCTAGTCTATACTTGTTTTGCTGTGCGCATCACGTAGTAAATCTAGGCTAATAACCGGAATAAGAGCACATAATGTTTTCAAAACTAGATATCATGGTTAGTAGAGGCCGATCTTTGATCGGGCGAGCGGGGGTGCTCATAAGTGACCTTCCCCAATCGTACCCAAGTTCCCGAGCCGAGGTAACTTTGGTGATGACGGACACGTGGCCTTAGGCAACGAGTTAGGGTTTCCTAAATTCTCCCAAAATAAAATATTTAGGTGGCAACTCTGTATCTAGCAAAGCAGTCCATGTTTGGCACTTCTTTCAAAAAATCTGTTTTAAAAAACGATTTGCCGGATTTGGACTCTTTGATGATTCATCGGTCTTGCATTGCAGTATGCGAGATTAGATACAAGACCGTGACATTGAGTCCTGAACTGTAGTAGACCCACAAATGAACAAAACAGGGCTCATCCCCCCGGGATGTTCAGGCGCGTCTACAGGCATTCCCGCTTCATGTGCCCTTTCTTATGGCAATAATAGCACTTAATGTATTTCTTTGAAAAAGAACCATCTCTTGATTTGTCACGGCTTTGATAACGACCATGAGGAGTCTTAATCCTCCCCCTTGTTTTGCTTCGGTCTCTCACAACAAATGCTTCCGAATGAGAGGAACCCGCTAATTTTCTTCTAGTTTCTTCATTCAACAAGCTACTAGTGACTTGGCCCATTGTGACAACTCCATCAGGTGCCGAATTACTAACCGTCACAACCAAAGTCTCCCAACTTTCGGGCAAAGAACTAAGTAGCATCAAAGCCTGCAACTCATCATCAAAAATAATTTTCATAGAAGCAAGTTGGTTAACAATACTCTTTATTTCATTCAGATGTTCCGGAAGAGGGCTGCCCTCTTTATATTTTAAATTAACCAACTTACGAAATAGAAAAACTTTATTTGTGACTGATTTCCTATCATAAAGGCCTTCTAATTTTTTCCATAAATCATGTACTGAAGTTTCAGTAGCAACATGCTGAAACACACTGTCATCAATCCATTGACGGATAACACCAACGGCTTTTCGATTAAGCCTCTTCCACTCATCATCTTTCATATCATCAGGTTTGCCACTATCGCCCTCAATAGGCCCATATAAATCTTTACAAAATAATAGGTCCTCTATTTAGTTTTCCAAGTTACCCAATTGCTTCCATTGAAGCTAGACATACGACCCACATTCCCCTCCATTGATTTACACAAATAAATAGATCCAAATAAACCGTAAGCTTTGATACCAGTCATTAGGGAAAATCGATGATTCCCCACAAGTAAATCAATCAATGGGAAGCAATGTCACAAAGCAATAAATAATAGGTGTGCACCGACAATGGGGAGAAAAACAATGTCATAAACGAATAAACAATGTCAACAATGGAGACAAAAAGAAGGTCAACAATGGAGAAAAAAAAAGGGGAAAAATCGTATAAAACAACTAAAAACGAACCCATTTCTTACCTCTATCTCAGAGTCCAAAGCTTTTTGGAAAATCAACTATGAAATTGCAGTCTTCCTTTGATGCGAGGCTTCAATCATGGGTTGAATCACCAGGTGGGTTGCATGGAGCTGTAAATCGCAATGGGGGGTGTGTTTTGCCCTAACTCGTGAAGATTAGGGCAATTTTGGTGCCCAAATCATTCTTCCGTTAACTACTAGAGAGGGAGATGGATGGGGGGCATCGGATTGCAACACAGGTGGAATGGTGGGGCACAAATTGTTACAATTTGAAACCTAGGGTTTAATTTGAAAAAGACGCTAAACCCTGGGTTTTTTTTTAATGTAATTTCCCTATCTTTTAACACCAAGTAATAATCAAAACCCAAAATTATCAAATAACAATGTTTCTAATACTAGGCATATTTGGTATAATTTATTGTAAGTAAAAAAGTTGATAATCAAAGCAAAAGTCAAAAGTACTCCTCTTTCAATTTCTAGATAATAAACTTATTTAAATTATTTGTTTCATAAGTAAGTTTCACCAAACAATCTGTACAATTCAAATAAGTTGCGCCAAACAATGCAATGTAATGGTGGATTCACTTAGCCCACTCTATTCATGCTTATAGCTAGCCAAAGAGAATCAAATGGACTAATTGACTAACAAGTTTGTTGATGAATTTGGGAAACATAAATTCCTAGTTTCTTTTATTTCTTTACATGATTTGAGTCCATAGCTAATATTCCTAGCTATGTGGGAATGCATTGGATATTGCTTACAAAGCTAAGTATTCCTAGAAAGAGAGAGAGAGAGAGAGAGAGAGATTATTGAGAGTAGCAACACCCTGTTTGGTTTCAGTCTTTATTTTTTATTTTTTTTTATTTGGTAAATTTTCAAGTTTTTTTTTTCACAAATATTATACTTTTAAGCATATCTAAATTAGGTGTATCTATAAAATAAAAAATTTGTGTAAAATATAAAAAAAAAATTTTACTAAAAACAAAAAAGCATGAAAAATAAAAATCTCAATTTTTTAAAAAGTAGGTAAAACCAAACAATTCATAGGTTCACTTTAACTTCTTGACAAGGCCAAAGTATATATAGGTATATGTCACTGTCTTGTACCAATCACATTCTCACTTTACACTTCACCACAACCATTACACTACACATGCCTTGCCAACTATTTCACGAGCACACCAATCTCTGTTTATCTAGGTTATGTTTGGGATCAATCAAAAAGGTCATACTTTTTTTCTCTTGAATTTAGTGAATTTTTTTTTCAAGATTTAGGTCACTTTTTTTTTTAAAAAAAAAAAAAAAAAAAAACTTTTTAGGTTTGTCTAAACTAGAAAGATTTATAAAAAAGAAAGAAACAGAAAAAATAAGCTAAATAAAGTCATTTTTTTTAATTTTTTAATTTTTTAATTTTTAATCTTTTATTTTTTTTTTCAGTGAATTTTTTACAACAATAGTCTTGGATCCATTTGATGACTAGTATGTATGTGTGTGTTAGTCTTGGATTGAAAGCTAAAACCATGGAATAACAAATATAAATGGTGTGTGGTGCTAACAAGGAAGATAAGGAAGAACATAAAAGGAAATTATTCCTAATAGGGTGATTTTATTGTTTTATGTTATGGCTCCGGCAATACTAAGATTCATTTCTTCAAACACGGCTCCAGTATAAGCCATTTTTATCACTAATTTGTGCATTGAAACCTGAGGTATGAAGTTTCAGTTAGTTAGTTTTTTTTTTTTTGAAGGGAGTGTTGTTTACACAAGTTTTTTCTGTTTTGGATCAAGTAGATTCAAATGACATTGAATCTGGAAAGAATTATACATAGATTAATGGTTTTCCTTATTAAAATAAATACATTGGATTTATTAGTAGGAAACTACATGCTTTGCCCTTTTCCAAACAAAGAGTTTGTTCTCTCACTGGCTTGGATTAAATTGTCTCATATGACTACCCTTGGGGATTTTTTTCCTGCCATGATAAACATCCTTGGTACATGTCATCACCTGATTCATTGATCTGATTTTTGTTCTAGTTGGCAAATGAACCTTGACTTAGATGCTAGAGTCAGCCATGTCAGTTCATTGCATTCTCTAACAAATATGCAATCTACTAGGCTCAAGTAGCGGCCGAATGTATGATAGAATTTGCCATCAAAACTCCACTAGGTTGTTTGTTTCCAGATTGCTTTACGGTGTGTTTGGTTGGGAGATTTGAGGAGGGATTTGGAAAAGAAAAAGGAAAAGGAAAAGAAAAGTTAGGTAAAATATGAATAAAATATACCTACATTTCACCTAGTTTCACACACCTTTTCCCTTTCCCTTTCCAAATCCCTCCCCAAATCCCTTAACTAAAGACAACATTAAGGCTACCGTAAGAAACAGAAACAGAAACACTGGTGAAAAAGAGGAGATCCGCTTGTATAAAGGGTTTAAGAACACACATCAAAGAGGTTGGGGGTGGGATGTAATTAGGCTGTGTTTGCTCTATTTTTGTTTTGTTTTGTTTTGTTTTGTTTTTATCTTCAACGGGAAGCAGAGGATCAAGAGGATAATTTCCATTAAATCATGTCACATTAGCCAAATTTGAAGGATCTTTCTTATCTGATAAAGGCTAGAGTGGCCTTGTGGGTTAAAAGTAATTCATGTGGGGTATTCTATTCGATTTAGGATTTCGTTTCTAATTTATCTAAAGTTAGAATCTCCACTTAGGCCGATAATAAAAGGTAGATTATTGTGTTGTGCCTAGGGCCCAGAAACAAACACAAAACAAGCAACCAAACAAGAAACACACAAGTTTTATGTGGTTCGGCAAATCGATTATGTCCATGGGAGCAGATTTCACTAATTTCAAGAGAACAAACAAATACAACAATGGAAGAGGAGGAGAATCTCAAGCTCAACTCACACTCACTCACACTTCGCTTACACTTGCTTGCTCTAAGATGCTCTTGCTTTCTCTCCTCGCTCTGCTTTTTCCACTCTACTAGCACCCCTATTTATATACCAAAATTGGAGGACAAAACTGTATTTTTCCATGATATCAACTTGCCAATTTGCCAACTTGCTTCTGCAAGCTCATCTCCTAGAATTGCAACTTGCCAACTTGCAAGGCTTTCTAGAAGATGAGCCAACTCAGAATTCTAGAATCTGGGTGAAAATCACTGAGTTGACTCAATGAGTCACTCAATGAATTAACTCAATTCAACAAATCTCCACCTTGGCGAAGATTCTCTAACTTTTACATCGAAACAATTAAGTCACATAAACTTGAACAAAACTCCACCTTGGCGAGATACCAATCTAAACAAGTGCTTCAGAGTGAACACAAAACAAATGCCAAATGCCTGAGATGCATCGAGCCAATCCAAGACAAATTGCAAAATAAATCGAACCAGTTCTTCAAAATTATTCTGCAATAAAATGCCATCATGGTGCCAAGTTCCAAACGCCAAACAAGTCATCTTTGAAAACTTCAAACAAACCATGATGTACAAACCGCTTGATCCGATGTTGAGGAGACCAATCCAAAACAATGGGAGGCTTCCATTTCTCCTTCTATGCAAATCCGAAAGCGATACCAAATTGACTCCACTAAGTCTGCAAATGATCTATCTCCTCCAAATCCGACAGTAGATTGAGAGATCAATCCAAATACGACAAGAAAGCTACAATCAAAGTTTCCAAAGCATTCCTTGCACAATGATGAGATTCAGAATCACCATCTTCAAGTTTCTCCTCAACAATCTTCTCTCCATAACCACTATTGGTGTCTTCAAATATGGAGCGGAAGAACAATGCAAATGATGCAAATCCACAAGAGGAAGAAACGATCAAAAAAATAAGACTTCAAAGAAGTCGCCAAGGATCTAGGGAAGGCCACCAAAACAATGCCTCGAAGAAGCTACAAAAAGATGCCAAAGCTCCACCAAGATCTGAAGTAGATTGCCACAAGATCTTCTCTAAATCAACAAATGTAGATTTTCCAAGATCAATAATACGGATCCACTATAGAGGACCGCCAAGTGACCAATGGCCACATCAAAGACATGAACGTTTACAAATGGTGGACAAAACTTATCACCCCCTCTACCCATATGGATGATCCAAATGCCGTTGTACAAATCACGCCCAAAATCCAGCATAATCTGCATCTCCTCATTGAGACACCTGCATCCCTTGAAGCTAGAGATAATATCACCGGAGAAAATATAGAGATACAAAAGGAGGGGGAAATTTTACATCCTCAACTCAATTCACACCACTCTCTGAATCTCTCGTGAAGAGAGCCCTTTGCTCATATCTTCTCCAAATCTCTTCCACGCTTCCCTGTCACAGATGTCTTCACCTGCTATGCTTGAACTGCGTAATCAAGATATTTGGTACCTCTTAATTGGATGCCCAAAAACCCCTACTTGGGATGCCTTGCACTACCATGCATCATGTTGCACGACCAACACTAGAGCAATAGAAAACACTTTTTGTTTTCGAAGCAACGAACTTTGCCTAGACACCTCCTCGGTCTTCTTTGCTCGGAGCTTCCTCTCTGAACTATTTGCATTTGCCTTGCACTTCTGAACAACTTCTTAACATTCCCACACACTCGTTGTATGTGCCTTTTGTAATCCCTAATCTCTTGTTTAGTAATACACTTTATATGCGTATCTCACACTTGTACTTCCAGATTGATGGTTGACAACAACTCCACCTATCAAAGCATTCTCAACACATCTGTACAAGTTACCAACTATGCAACACATTACATAGTGCTTACACCTATACTCCTTAAGTGCTCATTGTGGCTCCATCTCCCATCAATTTGCTCGAGCTTGCCTAAGAGATCCACACCTACTCTGTTTAAGGTGCCTTTGCTGCCACGGAACTAGAAACCATAGAGAAAGAGACCTGCACCTCTTTGGTGCACACTGTTGCATCTTATCTGTCTTAATTTCCCTATTTGGACCTTTTGCCAGTGAACTTTCAACAACCCGTTGTTGCACACTTTACCCGTGCCTTGTACGACAGTCTAGTGTACCTTTGCACTACACATTTGCACCTTACACAATACTTCTTGCGTATCCATATGTGCTCTTGTACCTTTGTACTTGCGCTTAGTATGCTTCTCTGGAACTATTGTTCTACTCGTCCACATACTACCAGTACTACTCGTATTCTATTTGACAGTAGCTCAAACTACTACAACATTTCCCTAAGCTTGTACTGGTTGCCAATCATCTGTCTGCTAATGAATGGACTTCTCCTTTGATTGAACTAGATCTCCCGATCGACTCCTGAGATAATCATTTGCAATCCTTTGATCGCTTCTGACCAATTCTGTTCTCCTTCGATCTTCTACATGATCAAGCTTGATCTCCTCTAGTCTCTAATGATCTCCAATGATCTATCTTTCGATCTATATCTGGTTGTTCAATCCGGTTAGAATCTGACCATTCTAACCTCCTCAGTGAATTCATAGCATTCCACAACATCTAGCAACCTTCTACTAATTATTTAAAGAGGACAAACTCACACTTTTGGCAATCTTTAAAAAAAATGTTTAAAATTTTATCATTTTGTTATCGTGGTTGCATCTGGAACGGTCTATTTAGTTAAGACCAACCTTCACTACATTTTCAGGAGCCTCACTAAAAAGACTTTCCAAAAGTTGGGCTACACCATAATTTTCTGAAAATTTTGGGCCAAATTACAATTTCAGAACTCAGGGAATATTCCATTATACCAAGGAATATTGTGTTACTGTGTCAATCGTCGTCTGCCTGTGTCAGTGCTGATGCCACCACTACGTCACGCTAACATCATCGCCCACGGGTCCTTTTTGGGTCGGATATGGGTCAGGTCCCTCTTGGACTGGATCTGATGACGTGGCACTAATCGACTGATGAGTTGGCACTGAACTCGGTTGTTGTTGTGATGTTGATCGGCTGTTGACCAGTGGTGGTGCATCATAGTGCCGTCATCTTTGCATCAGATGATGCCTCAAATAAAACTTCAAGGACACTTCCTGGGAGATTTGAACTCCCAACCAAGCACTCAGCTTCATACACGGCAACCATTAAGCCAAACCAACACTTGTAAGTTGTTCTTCTCAAATAAATATTTAAAGCTTAAAGTTTGGTTACAGTAGTCGTCTTCAACCTCTCGTCACGCGTGTGGTGCATGACTAAGAGTGAGATTCACTCTTCTATCTTTGATCGGCTCGTGAGGGTGCGTTCAATATCCAATCGACTCTATTTTTGCACCATTGGACTCCTGAAATTGAGACAAACACAAAGGTGTATTCAAAGGTTTGGTCGGACAAAGTTGATTTCTGGGCAGATTTGAAAAACAGAGCTTCAAAGCTTCGTTTTGCAACCTGGGGCTCTGATACCAGTTTGTTATGCCCAGGGCCCAGAAAAACACAAAACAAGCTACCAAACATGAAACACACAAGTTTTACATGGTTTGACAAATCGCCTACGTCCACAAGTGGATTTCACTAATTTCAAGAGAACAAACAAATACAACAATGGAGGAGGAGGAGACTCTCAAGCTTAACTCACACTCACTCACACTTTGTTTACACTTGCTTGCTCTCAAATGCTCTTGCTTGCTCTCATCGCTCTGCTTTTTTCACTCTATCAGCACCCCTACTTATACACCAAAATTAAAGGACAAAAGTGTATTTTTCCACTATATCAACTTACCAATTTGCCAACTTGCTCTGCAGGTTCATCTTCTACAATTACAACTTGCTAATTTGCAAGAGGTTTAGAGGAAGAGTTGGGACAGTAAGAGGCAGAGAGGTCCCGCTCCACAGCAGTCCCAAGCTGCATAGTCTAGATCCACCTTTCTTGTGCCGAGTTTGGGTTTAGAGAGAGGTAATCCAGGAGGTTTCTCTTATTTCAAGTGTGGCCAGTTGGGTCACAAGTCTTTAGCTTGCTCGTAAAGAGGAGGAGCGCAACAGTCTGTGCCATCTGCGGCTTGTTCTCAGAGCTAGAGTCAGGAGACAGGGAAGCCGCCTATTTGTTATCAGTGTGGGCAGTCAGGGCATATGAAGAGGTTTTGCCCTCAGTCAGGTGGCACACCTTGTGTGTCTGGTTTGAGGCAAACACAGAGCCACCAGTCCGTACAGTCAGCACAAGCCTTGAGGGCCAATCAAGGAGCCTCTTCGGCTCAGTTAGTGCATTAGACTTATGCTCTGAGGGGTGAACAAGTGGAGCAGAGACATACGGGACGTGTGTATGCTGTTACCACGCCAGACTTAGTGCTAGCGCCTTCAATTGTGAGAGGTACTTTCTTATTATACAATTCTATTGCCAATGTGTTGATTGATACGGTGCATCCCATTCTTTTATTTTGTCTACATTTGCATCAGCATTGGGGTTAGAATTGGCTCAGTTAGCATCTCTACTCAGTGTAGAGTCACCTATTAGTGGTGAGATTATTTTGGAACAAGGCTGTCGGGGTTGTGAGATAGAGGTTTCCGGTCACCAACTTCCTTTTACATTTGTGTTGATTGACATGTCGAGTTTCGATGCTATATTGGGTATGGACTGGTTGTCATCGTATCGGGCTGTCATAGATTGTTACTGTCAGAGGGTTACTGTATGTAACTTGAGTTGCGATTGTTTTTATTTCATGGGGGACAAAACCAATAGAGCTTCATCACCAGTATGTGATCCGTGAGGACAGAGTGAGCTTAGTTGCCTTCTTGCAAACTTCTTCGGGATTGAGTGTGACGAAGTCCGAGTTGATTTGCTAAGGGTAGTTTGTGAATACCCAAATGTCTTTCCTAAGGATCTCACTAGTTTACCACCTCATCGTGAGATCGAGTTCTCTATTGACTTAGTGATTGGCATGACACCGATTTCTATGGCACCGTATAGATTTTCACCCACCGAGTTGAGTGAGTTGAAGATTCAACTCCGAGAACTACTAGATAAGGGTTTTATTCTCCCTAGTACTTCACCTTGGGGAGCACTGACTCTCTTTGCCAAGAAGAAAGATGGTGCATTACTTTGCATTGATTACTAGAAGTTAAACTGGATAACTATTAAGAACAAGCACCCAATGCCCCGCATAGATGATTTGTTTGACCAGTTGAAGGAGTCTTGTTACTTCTCTAAGATAGACTTGAGATCAGGTTATCACCAGTTGACGGTAAGGGAGGAATATTCAGAAGATGGCATTCCGTATGCGGTATGGCCATTACGAGTTCCTAGTGATGCCTTGCGGGCTAACCAATGCACCAGCCATGCTTATGGATTTGATGAATCGAATCTTTCATGAGTTCTTAGACCGCTTTGTAATCATCTTTGTTGATGACATCTTGATTTACTCACCATCTGAGAAGGACACGAGGAACACTTGCGAGTTGTGCTTGAGTTGCTAAGAGCCCACAAATTGTATGTTAAGTTTGGGAAGTGTGAATTATGGTTGAAGGAAGTTAAGTTCTTAGGCCACATATGTGACGACCCCGCCATGTGTAATATTTTACATTTAGTTAATCATGGTGATTTAGATTTTAATTAGTTATTATTTTGATTTAATTATGGAATTGATGAACATTATTGGGTCTGATTCGTATATGATTTTATAAAAGAGTTATTTTGGAATTAGAAATGGAAAGCCCAAATGGCTTAAGAAGGTGAAATTGATGAATTAAATCAGTTTAATTTTGAGTATTGGACCATATGAGAGTTTAATTAAATATTCGATTCAGTTTAGTAAAATTATGATTTGGTTAATTGGGTTCGAGTGGGAGTTAATTAAATTATGAGGATTGGGAATTGTGGTTATCCTGAATTAAATTTACCTATGAGGTGCCCAATTTGAATATGAATTTATTGACAAAAATTTTGAGTTTGATCAGAAATTGAAGGCCTAAATGATTTGGGAAATCAAAATTGATGATGGTAATAAGTTTAATTTGATATTTGGAGCCTTTTGGGAGTTTGATTAAAAATCTGACTCATATTGATAAATTTAAATATAATTAATTGGGCTTTAATTGGAGTCAAATTAGACTGATTAAATTATGTAGGATTTGTGATTGGCTATAATTAATTTAATTATGAGCTAATCAAAATTAAATAAGATTAAATGATGTTTAATTAAATTAAGATGTAATCAATATACTAAATTATTCCTAATTAAATTATAATACAGGATGAGGTGTTGGTGTATTCTAGAAGCTTTGAGGCAACCAATGTATATATAAATATATCATATATAAGTTCATGGGTGTGTGTTGGAAGCAAAACAATAGCCGCGAGAGAGAGAGAGAGAGAGAGAGAGAGAGAGAGAGTTGTGCTGGAAGATGGAACTCAAAAAAAGAAGAAATAAGGAAGGAAAAGCTAGGAAAGACATGGAATTGAAGGGAATCACCTAAACTTCTTGAGATTAAAGTTTAAGGTCATGTGCTATGGTCTGTTTGATCTGTCTTTGGAGTTATATGTGAGTAACAACTTTGTAAATATATGTTCAATTTTGAGTATTTTCTGACTTATATTATACTTTGTTTTATGAAATGATGATTCTGTTCAAATGAATGATTGTCCTGTTTTTCTGAACTGTATTTATGGCATCCTTAGCATCTGTTTACTGTTACTGTTACAAAGATCTCTGTCAGTTCCAATCCTTGGAACTTATGTTTACTGTATTGATGGCCATCATATATGACTGTTCGGTCTTCATGACCGTCTATACTGTTTTGCTATTGGATGTACCATGTAAAATTACTATGATTTATGTATGAAATATGGATCTGCTAAGCATATGATTCTGATTTCCTGTTTACTACTATAATTGACCAATTTGGATTACAGTAAGGACATCATTCATAACCTCTTTACGTTGTTATTCATTGGGCTCTCGCTCATGTTTATATATATATATATATGTAGGTGATCAGGCGCGTGACCAGGCCTAGAGCTTCTGCTTGGACTCTGTCTTGTCAGCAAACCTATGTACCTCTCGTGGAGGTTCCGGATATGTCAAGTGCCAAGACTACGTGATTAAAGTTTAAGTTTTTGATTATTCTGTATATAGGGCTAAGTCCCTTTTCTCATCTATATATGTGATGACGCAGGACTGATATGATAATATATGTATATAAAAAGATTAAATATTTTCTATCTCATGTAAGTTTGCATAGCTCAATGGATGATGTATGTTTGTATTTTGCTTCCGCTTTTAAGAGGCTTTTGGTAATCTTAGGATTATTGGCCAGTCATGGTGGTAAACCTATAGGGGCGGGTTTGGGTCGTAACAACGTAGTATCTGGGGAAGAGTAACTGTAGACTCTTCTAAGATAGAAGTAGTGCAAGATTGGAAGCAACCCAAGAATGCATTTGAGATCCGTAGTTTCTTGGGGTTGGTCAGGTATTATCGTCGGTTTGTGAAGGATTTCTCTAGATTAGCCTCACCACTGACTAAGTTTACGAGGAAGGGAGTTAAATTTGTGTGGAGTGAGACTTGTGAGAGGTCTTTTCAAGAGCTCAAGGTTATACTTACCACTGCTCCTGTGTTGATTATTTTAGAGAGGGTTTGGGCTATTCTGTGTATTGTGATGCTTCACAGCAAGGTTTGCGTTGTGTTTTCATACAAGAGGGAAAGGTAGTAGCCTATGGCTCACGTCAGTTGAAAACACATGAGAGGAACTATCCTACCCATGATTTAGAACTAGCAGCTGTGATCTGTGCCTTGAAGATTTGTAGGCATTACCTATATGGTGAGAGGTTTGAGGTGTTTTCTGATCACAAGAGTCTGAAGTACCTGTTTTCATAGAAAGATCTGAATTTGAGGCAAATGCAGTGGATGAAGCTTATGGAAGACTATGATTTTGAGTTGCACTATCATTCGGGAAAGGCCAATGTAGTGGACGATGCCTTGAGTCGAAAATCCATTAGCAGTGTAGCTTGTATTGCCATTCGGGAATGGGAGATGTTAGGTGCTATTGGTGAGTTTGACTTGCATCTTGGCGAGTTCGTTGAGTCGACAACTTTGTTTTCTGTAGTTGCACAACCTACTGTAGACACCCCATTTTTGACCGTCCTCAAGACTTGGACGTCACCGTTTGAACACTCGGTGATTATCCATGTTTGTGTTCGTTTGGAGTTCCCGGAGTTCTCGGCTACGCGCCTTGTCTTAGGATCTCCGAACTCGACCGTTTTGTGTCTGGTTTTGCACCAAACACTTGTGTTTTGCCTTGGAGGGGCAGGGAATGCCTTGTGAGGCATCCCCACACACCACCGGCTGGTTTTTTTTGCCACCGGCAATTTATGTTGCCGGTCGGCACTCTTTGTTGCCGGTCGGCAGTCAATTTTGTCAAAATGACATTTTTGGCCGGCCGACTACTGTTCAGCTGCTTTTGGAGATATTTTGAAACAGCTGGCTGGCATTTGCTTCCCCTCTATACACGTGTATGGAGGGATGCCCCTCTTGTTAGCTTACAATGTAAGTTTACAAGATTGGCTCCTCTATAAGAGGAGCCCTCCTCTCCCTTTGAAAAGGGTTAGCCATTTTTGAGCAAAAACCAGAGCTTCTATATCTATATATCTGTGTTATACTCTCTCTCTCTCTCTATATCTCTCTCTCTCTCATCCTTGTGTGTGTGTTTTAAGCCTAAATAGTGTGTTTTTACCTCACTTTTGCACTAATACACACACCACTACACCTTAGCTCGAGATTGAGGGACTTGGAGGGTTGTTTGTTGAGATTTTGGACTGATTTTGATCATTAGAAGGGGGCTGCACCACCTGTTCTTCAAGGGTAACTACTTTACTTTAGTTTCCCCAATCTTGCATTGACTTTTGACCTATTTTTCTTTGTGTTTTGAGCTTTGTGTATAACTGAAAAAAGTCTTATTTTTCCTTGCTCTAGAACTTTCATTAAGGTCTTTTTGTGGTTTGAGTGCAAACTCACCCACTTAGGCCTTGTTTTGGCCTCTTTGGTGCCTTTTCGGTAAGGCTTTGTTTGCTTGTGTGTTTGGATCTTTTCACCACTGAAATCCAGTGGATTTTCAGTGGTGAGAAGGTGGTTTAAAGTCTTGTATAGTGGAGGGACACCCCCTTCCCCCTTTGTCCCTCTTTGACCTTTACTTTTGGTTCAATGTGATAGCATGTATGAGCACTTGCATTTGGCTTCATTTCAGAGTTTTTTTTGGATGTTTTGGAGCATGTTTAACCTCTGTCTAATGTGGGTTCATTAGCTCTTAGCATGCGTCTCATACTTGCTTTGTAATGCTCTACTTTGCCTAGAAATGTGCCATGTATTTAGCCTAGCATATCCTCATGTTTTAGCTTAGCTTATTGAGGCTTTTGGTCATGATTTATCGTGCTTTAGGTCTGTTGGCCACTGATTTTGTCATGTTTGGCATGATTAGTATAGTTGCTTTGTATTTTGGCTTGTAAGCCTTGGTTGTATCGGCCTCTAGCATGCTTAGCTTAGGCCATCCTCATGATTTGGCATCATTTAGGATCCTATTTCAGTCCATAAATCATGTGTGTATGCTTGCATATGTGACCTCTCTCATGCTTTGAAGGTGTCCCCTTTTATGCCTTGAAATAGGCCTTGTGCATGCTTGTATGTTTAAGGTATTTTGGGGCTGCCATATCAAAGGGTTTGGGTGTATTTTTGCATGCTAAAATTTTGTTTTTGCTTGTCTAATACATGCCATGAATGGTCATCTTAGTAGGTAGTGGAATGCTCCACTTTGTGCCTTAGACTTGGGCCCTTTTGGTTTGCATGTTAGCATGAATCATTGTCCACCTTTTTGAGCACTTTTTGCCACTGTTTTGGGGAGGTTTGAGGTCTGCCCCTCATGGCTTGAGTCCACCATTGTGTGATTGTCTCATACTTGTTGCATGGTTGATCCATAATATGTTGTTACATGCTAGTTCTATTGTATGATTTGTCCATGTTTGCCATGTATTCGCATTTTGCATGCTCTAGCACTTTGCATTTCTATATCTAGTTTACATCACATTTGACATGTTTTGCATCTTAGCCTCATTTGCATATTGGAGTTATGTTGCATCATTTGAGCCATGTTGCATACATGCATTCCATGGCTTGGTTTGGGGTGTCAAACCAAGCGTGTGGGTTGAGACAAGTTGCACCACTACAAGTGGTGCAACTTGTCTCAACTCCCGGTCACCGAGGCCCTTGACCTTGACATGATAGGGCCTTGGTCTTCATTTGTGTGTTGCATGCATTTCCATTAAAATGCAAACTTGGCCTCTTAGGCCATCATGCACCAAGATGCATCATTGATGGCCCGAGGGTCGAGGGCTATGTTCTCTTGAGTCTAACACATGATAGGGGGCATTGGCCATGCTTACATATGCTCAAAATTCCATACCATGCACTGCTTGTCTGCTGTTGCTGTCAAAACTGTCTTCTGCAGGAATTGTTTGCCGACCGGCACAAAAGAGTGCCGACCGGCCATTTATTTGTGGCCGATAACTTCTCAAGTAGCTGATGGATATTTTGAACGGCCGGTGGTCACTTCCTCCAGCCGGTGGTGTACTGCAGTGTTTCTTAGAAGGTGTCCTGGGACTTTGGAAGATTTCAGAAAGGCAGGACAGTGAAAACAGAGGCAGCAGTGGTATGGTGCGGGTTTTCCGGGCAAGTCAGATTCGAGCATGCATCATTCGCGCATCCCGAGGCAGGGCTGCGGCCTTTTCCCTTGTGCATTTGATTTGTTAAGTAATTAGAAATTTTGTAATAATTTATTTATTTATTGTCCGGACTGTAATATTTATTTGGTCCCTCCGGGCGAGGGCAAATTTGTAATAAGTGTGCGTGAGTGTATGTATGTCTTCCAACCCCCACTTCTTTCTTCCCTTTATTTACCCGCTTACGATGGTAGATTAAGGCACGTTTATTTTAGCATACCTTATGCAATGCATGCATGCATCCGTACATTTGTCTTACATGCACCGGGCTCGGTACATCATACAAACCGCATTGTATCTTCAAATCTAACTTGAATACGTGCACCGAATGATTGCATTTCACATGCCATTTTAGGGTTAGCCGAGCCTATCCTAATCAATTCTGCATGCGATGCATTAGTCACTCTAACATGAACTAGGGCATGCATTTTTGCTAACTAGTTTATCGTTTTGGCACGGAGTACAATGTAAGTATTTATGCTTTAGCATATCGCATGCGTGTGAATGTTAACATAACGGCATAATTACCATGTGGCTAAATGCTTATATGAGATAAACTGTTTGAATGCCTGTGGGTGGAGGTTGGATTGTTTGAGTTGGAAAAACTTGTTGAAATCCGTGTTTTAGCCTACTTGCGGGTAGCAAATTCCAAAGCGCTTTCCAAAACAAACGGATATGCAATGCTTGTTTCCAAATTAGGCAATCTAGTCTATACTTGTTTGCTGTGCGCATAACATAGTAATTCTAGGCTAATAACCGGGATAAGAACACATAACGTTTTCAAAATCGGATATCATGGTTAGTAGAGGCCGGTCTTCGGACCGAGCGAAAGGGGGTGCTCATAGCTGACCTTCCCCGATCGTACCCAAGCTCCCGAGCCAAGACAACTTTGGTGATGACGGACACGTGGCCTTTGGCACCGAGTTAGGGTTTCCTAAATTTCCCATTTTTTTAAAAAAATATTTAGGTGGCGACTCTGTATCTGGTAAAGCAGTCCATGTTTGGCACTTCTTTTCAAAATCTGTTTTTTTCTTAAAACGATTTGCCAGAGTTGGACTCTTTGGTTCAGATTACGAACCGCAACAAACAAAAAGGGGGAGTCCGAACTGTAGCATCGAGGCCCCTCGCGGGCGCTGTTACACCTACACTTGTGAGTCGAGTTATAGAAGCATAGAGAGGTGACCCTTGAGGTAGAAACCCTCTGGGAGAAGATCTCTAGGGGAAAGGTAGAGAAGGGCTTGAACATATATTCTGACTCGAGTGTTAAATACTTTGACCGTCTTTTCGTGCCAGAGTCTTACCGAGAGGATGTAATCCGAGAGTTTCACCATTTACGCCTTGCGGTGCATCCAGGAGACACAAAGATGTATCACGATCTTAGTCATCAGTTTTGGTGGAAGGGGATGAAGAAGGATGTAGCTGTGTTTGTGTCGAGGTGCCTTACTTGTCAACAAGTGAAGGCCGAATATCAGAGACCAGCGGGTTTGTTGCAACCCTTGCCTATAGCTGAGTGGAAGAGGGAACATATCACGATGGATTTTGTTGTGGGTCTTTCGATGACTCAACTAGGTAGTAACGCCATTTGGGTGGTGGTTGACCGATTGACCAAGTCAGTACACTTTGTACCTATATGCACGAGTGACTTGGTAGATTATCTAGCCGACCTTTACATTAGGGACATTGTTTGACTTCATAGGGTCATTGTGATTATTGTTTCGGATAAAGATTCACGTTTTACGGCTTGGTTGTGGTAGAGCCTGCAGAATGCCTTGGGCATTAGGTTGACTTTTAGTACCGTTTATCATCCTCAGACTGACGGACAGTCAGAGCGTACTATTCAGATCCTTGAGGATATGCTTCGAGGTTGTGTCTTTGACTTTAAGGGGTCGTAGGAGAGACACTTGCCTTTAGTGGAGTTTGCCTACAACAATAGCTTTTAGTCGAGTATTGGTATGGCGCCATTTGAGGTCTTGTATAGCCGACCGTGTAGATTCTTTGTGTGTTGGGCCGAGGTGGGTGATGCACCTATGTTGGGTCCAGAGATAGTTTGGGAAATGATGGAGAAAATTGTACTTATCCGTAAGAGGTTGGTTACGGCTCAGAGATGTCAGAAGAGTGATGCCAACCGTAAGAGGAGACCGTTGTCTTTTAAGGTGGGAGATCACGTCTTCTTGAAAATATCACCTAGACGGGGTTTGGTAAGGTTTGGGAAGAGCAGGAAGTTGTCTCCTAGGTTTATTGGGCCTTTTGAGATCCTAGAGTGGATTAGGGAGGTAGCTTATTGTTTGACCTTGTCGCCATAGCTTTCCGAGATTCATGATGTGTTTCATATATGTATGCTCTAAAAGTATGAGTTGGATCCATCACACCTCTGTCTGTAAAACTACTGGGAGTTTGTATTCTGCGCTCGAGCGGTAAAACTTATTGTGTCCTAAGGGTGTAAATCTGGCTTGGCTCGGCCCATATCGGGTCTCCCTCCAAAATTCGGGCCGAGCAGGCCTACAGGCCAAAAAATTAGGCCCAGGCCCAGGGGTATTCGGGCCTTGGGCGAGCTGATGGGCCTGTACCTAGCCTTGGGCTTGGGTGGGCCTGACTATTTTTTTTTTGTTTTTTAAAATTTTTTCTACCACAATTTTATTATTTTTCACTAAAAAAGACACTAGGCCTCGAGCGGGCTGGGCCTTGAGTAGGCCTTGAGCGAGCCGATGAGTTGGGCCACGGGTCGGGCCAGGCCGGGCTTCAAAATGATGGCCTAGGCCTAGGTCTAAGGGCTTAGGCTAGGCTCGGGCCCTGGCCCGTTTGGACCCGGGCCCACCCTTAGCCACAAGCGAGCTTCAGGCCGCTCACGGGCCACGGACCATTTTTACACTCTTATTGTGTTTGGTCACTCGAGCGACACATCTTGCGCTCGAGTGAACTGTGCGTATATTAGTTCGTAAACAACCCATTTTGAGTCACGTTTTCACTCCCCTCTCTCTTTCTCTAAAATTCCAAAACCCTAATATCTCTCACCCTCTCTCTAAAACTCATCTATTTCCCTTGAATACACAGATTCGTCGATCCTTTCACCCATGTCCCTTTGTTAAAAAAGTAAAGCTTGACGAGAGCTTCGTTCTAATTGGAGCAAAGTTGATTTTCGGCATCTTTGAGTTTCCATCCCTCCTTCAATCATCTTCTAAGCTTGAGGTAGGGATACTTTCCACACTTTTTATGAGTTTTAACTTAGTTATTTGCTATTTTTAAACAATTTTGAGATTTTTGGAAGATTTGGAATAACCTAGGGGTTTGGGTAAAAATCAAAAGAGGGGTTTTTCAAATGGATCCTTGAAATGGATTTTGATATGGAAAATAATGTTAAGTTGGGAATAAATAGTTGATTTTGATCTTTGGGATTGATTTTGGAAAAGAAATAAATTTTGCCCTAAACGCCTCAAATGTTAATTCTATATAAATTATGAAATTGATGTTGAAATTATGAAATTGGATTGATATTGATGAAGATTGTATACTTGGATATGTATTATCACTTACCTCTTAAAATTTGAAAAGTTTATCTTTGTGAAATATAAATTATCTGTTTAAAAATATCTGTTTTGGGCTATCAGTGAAGGATAGATATGATTGTTGTATAAATTGCATGTGGATTAGGAGAATTGAAACTGTTTTCTCATTCATTTGCATCGAGCATTATCTCATGCTTATACATTGGAAATGTTACCGTTTGGAGAATATGAGTGAATCTAGGAAGCAGTTGTTGTTACATCGAATAAGTTGGCCTGTGTATCCAGGGTAAAAGTCCCGAAAACCGTGCGTATACATGGGTGCCGATCCCGCAGATAAAATTTCTGTGAAATGACAATAGTAGTGCTTGTATAGCCTACGTTTACATGGGTCCCGATTTACGGTTTCCTCCGAACGAAATTTTCGGGAAAAGTTGTATTGTTTTGAAATTCCCAGAGTGTGATGCACTGCCCTATTTTCTATTGTAAAGGAAATGAATTATGAACCATGATATTAACTTGACATTGCATGGTTTTGGAAAGAGACATAAAATGTTTTGGCATGAGCATTGCATATGCATTCACCTTATAGCTTTGTTAAGATTCATATACTGTGCTGGATTATTTCTATTGGGAGTTTTGGCTCACCCTATGTGGAAAAAATATTTTAGGTGTTGATGATATGCCTCTGCCAAGGTAATAGCTTGGGAGGACTTGGAGCGAGAGCTTCTTTTGTGTATTTACTATCTTTGTTTTTGTATAAGCCAAGGGCTTTAACTATATTGGACATAAGTCCACTTTTATTGTAACCAAAAACTATCTTGGAAAGTTGTAAGCTTCCAGGGCATTTATTTATCTATTTTACTTTCTTATCTTATCTTTTGTTGCACATATGCTGTAGATTCAAGGTTATACTTATGAATTTATACTTGCATATGTCACCTCTTATACAAGTGATCGGGATAAATGAAAGAGAATTATTTCATCATGTGTTGTTATGTAATTAATATCGTGGATGGTTTATAGCAATTATTTCGAGGCATTACACGAATTCATCGATATAGGGTTTGAATACTCGATTCATGAGGTCCATAAAAGCCGTTGGAGAATTCGTGACGTCAAATGGCATGACAAGGAATTCTTAGCGTCTGTAATGCGTTTTGAAGGCAGTCTTCTCAATGCTTCTTGCTTCAACCTTCACTTAATGATAGCTAGACCGCGAATCGATCTTCAAAAATACTAGAGCGCCTTGAAATTGATCAAATAAGTCATCGATTCGTGGTAAAGGTTACCGATTCTTGATGGTAACTTTGTTTAATTCTCGATAATCAATACAAAATCTTATTATACCATCCTTTTTCCTTCGCGAGCAATATCGGAGCTTCCCATGGTGAGGTATTTGGTCATATGAAACCTGTAATAGTTTGTTTTCGGTGACCTCTCGAGCGGTCATTCGGTCGCTCGAGCGTAGATACGTAGCTCCCAGTATCTTGCCTGTTTGCAAGCGAGATCGCTCGAGCGCAGAATCTAGGCTCCTAATATTTTCACTGTAGCTCTACAAAACTTCTAGAACCTAGCGTTTACCGCTCGAGCAGTCAAAAGTTCACTCGAGTGGTCTGGTCAGGACAACTCACTTAAAAGTCGATCAAATACTTCTTTTCTTTTCTTTTTTTCACTTTTTCTAGCTTTTCTCTCTCTCTAACACCTATTTCCGAACCCTAACCCTAAAAACACTTGATTTCCTCAAGTGTTGCTAAAGATTCACCTCAAATCCTTCAAGAAAAGTGAAGAGCACGTTTGATTCAAGATTCTCACCGATTGGATCGTGTTTTGGTCAAATTCTTGCTGGGTCTTCATCTCTTAGCTACCATTTCGAGATAGCGATACTTTTAACTTAATATATTTATGATTTGAGATATATATGTGATATTTTTTTAGTTATAGTAATGTATGGGATGATTTTGTGATATAATGTGGATTTGATGAATAACAGGGGGTTTTACTCCATATCTTGGAAAAGTTTATGCATATCCTTCTTGATCATTGTTAGAAATAGTGAATATTGACTCTTTATGTGTAAAGGAGGGGAAAGCCCCAATTTTTCCACAAAACCCTAGTTTTCAAATTTCATTTAATAATGGGTTTGGCCAAATTGACTCTTAAATCTTGAAATTAGGTGAAGAATTATGGTAATGGTGTTGAGATATGAGATTCTTGAAGCTCTTTGAGTATATATATTGAGATTGATAAATGTTGGAAATTGTGAGATTAGAGAAATCTTTTGGCTATTGATATTATTAATCTTGTTGTGGATTGAACAAAACTTAGGGAAACTTTATTTGAAAACTCATACATCATGTGCATCATAATTTCTCATGTGATTTAACCACCTTTGAAAAATGTCAAAGGGGATAAATAGCATATGAGTCTGAGGTAGTTAAGTCGGGTTTTAGGAATTGAGTTGTGTGTTATATTTGGTACCCATGCAGGGAGTCAAGGTGCCCAATTGCCCTGTCTTGTGCATATCACCAAATGAATATGAGAAAGGTTTTGGGGTGTCCATAAGCCTGCCTTTTATAGAGTCGGCGAATGTGGAAAAACTTGATTTTGGGTGCCAACAAGCTCGCCGTTTCAGGAGTCAGCCCGCCTTTTGTAGAGTCGGCAAATGTGGGAATATTTTTTGTATATAAATCTATATATGTATGTATGGTTTTGCGGCTCTTACTTGAGATGCCATAGCAGATTTACCACCCCATGGCAGTAGACAAGACTTTGAATGAAAATCATGCATGAAACATTTTTTTTTTAATTTTAAATGAGAAAATATGGATTTCATCCTAATAAATGCATGGCATGATCATATGCACCTCAAATATTTATATAATTTGTTAAATGTATTTCCTACTGGGCACTAGCTCACCCTCAAAACTAACCACCTTTCAAGAAACGATGTTGATGCGCCACCTAAATGATTGGCTTAGGGAAAGATTACGGACGGGGCCACGAAAGCTCTTTTTTGATGTTTTATGTTTAAGCCTCAGGCTATTTTGCATGGAAAATTAGAATTTCATTTTTGTGTACTCAAGAACACTCCTTGAGAAGATGTTGCCCTTTTGGGCTCTTTCTTTACATTATCTCTTATCTTTTGAAATATTTTATTTTTTTGATAAATGTAAACAAACAATGATGTAATCAATGGGAATAGTTCAATGGGAAAGAGATAGTCATGGAATTTATATTATTATTATTATGGATTTACTCTCTCGCTTTCTCTCTCACATTTTTAAATGGAATCTACCCAAGGGAACATTTGATTAAGGCACTTGTCTCGGGGCGTAACAAAACCCTTGTCAAGTAGTCTGTGAAGTTGTGTTTTCAACTCTTTCAGTTCCACAATCAACATGCGATAAGGAGTTTTTGATTTCGGTTGCGTACCGGGTTGAGTTTCAATGGTGAATTCGACTTCTCAGTCAACTAGGGTACCAGGTAAGTCTTCGGGGAAAAACATCAGAAAACTTTCGAACTAACAAATATAACCACAACAACCTTTCCTTAAAAGTCGTTGGGCTGACATAGAGGATACTAAACATGGAGGAGCAGAAACTCCAGTTCCCTAAAGGACAAGTTCACGTTGGTTTGGTGATCGGAGGAAGACTTTTGTACAGTCAATAGAGGCATGGTTGGAACCAAGCCAATTCATTTCTAAGATTACATCAAAACTGCTAATGTAGAGTGGAATCAATACCGTATATATCAGTACTAAGTGCAAAACCACCAGACGGAAAAGACACAGATAATGCATATCCCAAGGGTTCAGGTATCGATGTCAATTTGGAAGTAAAGTGTGGAGCAACAAAAGAATGAGTTGATCTAGAATCAATGAGAATATGAGCTGAATGACCACATATAGAAAGTGTACCTGACACAATGTTTTTCGGAATATCGGGGTTTCCAGACACCAAAGCAAAAGCTCTCTCTTGATGTTTATGTTCCTTCATCGCTCCTATAGGCACTTCAAGTTTCTGAACTGATTCAACGGTACTTGTCACAGGGTTAGTAAATTTTGGACAATCTTTCACCAAATGACCAAGTTGTCCACATCTATAGCATGCTCCCATCACCCGATAGCACTATCCCTGATAAGTTTTACATAATTCACAAAAACACCAATTTTATTTATGAATTTTGGTGTTGGTACATCACTTACATCTTCGAGTTAATAGTTACATCTAGTTAGTGTCTAACCCTTCTATTTAAAAAATAATGAACTAAGACATGACTAGCTCACTGTACACCGAAAAAAGTTTCTCGCACTGGGGTTTAATTTGAAAAGTTGAACAAATCAAGGAAACGTAGCTGCATATGGCCCTCAAATTCCCAACTACTCTGTTCAATCCTATATCATACCCAAACCAACATCTGATATGAGACCCACAACACTAGTTGGTAAAATGTATCTATCTAACGTGTTGTCATCTCTCCGCCACAGCCATTCTACTTCCACAAGGTCTGCCCGTAAGTAGATTGGTCTACCCATAAGTCGCCTAAGGGTTGGGTTTGAGTGTTTGATTATTTCCTCAAAATCTCCCCATCCTTCTAGTAGGTCTGCGACATTGCTGTTGTGATTTCCTAAGACTTCTTTAAGATTTGGCTCGGGTCCATACCAAAAGGAGTCGTTAAAGTTAAGTTTCAACATCTTCTACATAATAGGGTAACCAATCTTAGCTAAGGGATCAATAAAATACTACATGTATGCAAAAATAATTGCCATGACATATCTAAACATAACTTGCAACTAAGGTTTTCGGATGTACTGTGAGCCCCATTGTTAATCACTTTATTAATTCAACTTTTGGACAATTTGATTAGCAGCGACAAAATATCCCCTCAGCTTTTCTTTGCTTGGCAAAGTAATGATTGAAGGGGGACAAAAATAAAAATAAAAAACTCTACAAATATAAATATCATATAAGATATAAAATATCTAAAATATATTATTTACATACTACCTCCGTCCCAAAATATTAGTCGCTTATTCCATTTTTCATTGTCCCAAAATATTAGTCCCTTTTCAAAAATCAAGTACAAAAATAATATAAAATTTTCATTTTTCTCTTCTTTTAAATTCATTAGCAACATAAAAAGTATAATTATGATATTGATATTCCCTAAAAAATGTACTATCAAAGGGTAATTTTGAAAAATCAATTTTTTTTTAAAGTGCAATAATTGTACTACCAAAAAAAGTTAGATTCCCCAAAAGGGGCCATTATTTTGGGACGGAGGGAGTATTTAAAATATGTACAAACACACAAAATCACAGAAAACTATAATGTAAATAAATGAACTAATAAAATGTATGTTAGCAGGCTAAATGTGTAACATTTAGATACCGATTATCCCATATCCTATTTCTTCATTGTGCGTGGGTCTTACGCTCCAAAGTTTTTTATTTTTTATTTTTTAATAAACTATTACTGTGATACCACTTTTGTCATGACCCTAATCTGGTACCTAGAGATTAGATGTTGCGACTAGTCAATAACCGAGGTCATCAAAGGTCAATTCAAAATTTAACAAAGTAATAACACAGCGAAGTAAAATAAGAGGGTACCCAAATATTTATTTTATTAAAATATATATTGGAGCTTTTATTTATTTATATGGTCAGAGCTAGGCTATGTTTACAAGTTGCCCTGTGTCTACTCCACGCCATGGCCCTGTTATTTCCAGCTTATGAACAAGGGATTAAAATCCCTCTCTAAGTCTCATCACCTGAAAGTGTTTAACAGCTATAAACATATGGTTGAGTGAGAAATATTATACTGATAACATAAGGATATACAAGTTACTATGGATTATTATTTAGGCTAAACAGAATAGTTTGGTTCAAATAAATAAATCATTTTAAATACTAGTCATATAATGCAGAAGTCATATAAGGAAAATAATCATAACCACTGTATAGAACAAAATAAATAGTCAATGGATCCATGACAAACAGAGAGTTACAAAGTGACTAATTAGAGGGCCAATTGTTATTTAAATCCACCAAGGCATGGGACCTCCGTAGTGGTACTTATAAAATCATTGTTCAAAAACACATTTTTAGGGGCAATTTGGAAAGTTGGTAAAAAACCAGTTTTTTGACTTTTTTACACAACAAAAAGGCCAACTTTTTTAGCTAAAAAAGCCAACAAGTCAATTTTTTTTACCAACTTCTCAAAACACCACTTAATAAACAATTATATTCATAAGTTTTCCTTTTTTAAGCAAATAGAGTTAGTTTAACAAATAATATACCTTAAAAACTAATATAATTTGCAAAGTATAATTTACATAAAATAATTTATGATAGTTCAAAATATAACAAAACTCACCTAAACAGCGACTCCTAATTTTACTCTCCGTTCACTGTGAGCCGACTCCCTTTCTCTTTATGTTTGTACATTTCTTTCTTCCATTTTTTTTTTTCACAACACCACTCCACCCTTTCTATACTAGGGTACAATACTTGCTTATCACGGTTTGGGTGACACGTCGCCTCCCTAATTTGCTGCCACCATCAAGCTTCTAGATCTGAGGCTTATCCCACAAATGGATGACTTTAGTTTAATTGCTTATTAATATTTGGGCCCAAATCCTAAAGTAATTGCGTTACTCTTTTTTATTTTTATTTTTATTTTTTATAATTAGTTGATATTAATGCAGTGTTAAAACTAATTAAATATTTAGAGTGTCACAGTAACAATTACGCTTCGACTTTTATACTCCGCAATTGTAACCGCAATCTTGCCGCCACAACTATTATGGGGACCTCAACCGCTTTTTGAAACCTTAACAAAGGTTTTAAAAAGCGGCCACAACCGTTTAGTAATGTAATAGTTGTGGTGGTTAACGCCACCCGTTACAGCCGTTATTGCAGTGTGTCGAAAATTTACATATGTAATGACCATTTTGGTGTTACGTAACAGTCGTAGCGGTATGTAATTGCCGTAATTGCTCTAACGGTCTATTACATAACGTTATATGCCCTTTTATAATATTTTGAATAGCTTTCTCTTCAAAAAAAAAACCAAAAACAAAAATTTTGAAAAAAAAAAAAGAACAAATAATCAAGTGATCCAACCCCCAAAAAAAATCTTATATGAATTTTTTTTTCTTTATAATTTTTTTAAAATTTTATTTCATTACATTAGAATATAAAATAAAAAATATAAACAGTGGTTGTATTTATTTTTATAATCATATTTTATTTAATATTAAATTGTAAATATTTTTTATTTTGTTACTGTAATGTGTTGTCGAAAAGATGTCTTTACAAAAATTAATAAAATTATTAGCTTGAAAGTAGTTTTTATGGTACAATTTTTATTTTTATAATCATTTTGTTTAATACTTAATTGTAAATAATTTTATTTAGTTAGCTATAAAGTATTCCTAATGGCTCAATTTTTGTTTATGGCACAAATTTTATTTTTATAATCATTTTATTTAATAATTGTGAATATTTTTTATTCAATTAGTTCAGGTATTGATTAAAAATAATTTGTAGACATTTAAAATCAATTATTCTTTTTTTTTTTCATTATTCTTAAAGTCATTAACTATTGAAATAAAATGTAAAAATCTTCGTTTATAGTTATTTGAAAATATGAAATATATTAGATCATACTTAAAAATTAATATAAATTAATCAAAATCTATTTTAAACCTCAATAAATGTGATTCTGATAAAAGATGAGAGGGGAATTTATACTTAAATTAGGGCCGAGCTGCGATTATGGGCCGTGTACGTTACTCCGATCCGAAGAAGGGACTTAGAAGTTAGTCCGGTCATAGCCGTTGTGATTAGTCCGGCCGAAATAAGATCTTGTTGTACTTCGGTTGGGAAGTGCGAATCGGTCCTCGGCAATTAGCTCGGTCGTAACATATGGAGCCCGGAGTGTGCTAGGTACTCTTAAGAAGTAGTTCGGTTCCACTCTTATGGATAGCTCGGTCTTAGCATGAGAAAGCCGAGGTAAGGGTAAGGAAGGTAAGGGCCGAACTGACAGATACTTCGGTCTTATTGGAGTTCGGCCATAGAGGAACCATCTCACTTGGTTTAAGCAGTGAAGGGGTGTTAGAGGATAAGCATTATCTTCCAGGAGTTTGAATCCTAGGAGGACTCTACATGGAGGAGTAAGAGTCCTACCAGGATTGTGCTACGCGAAACCTATATAAGCTCACCAATATCACCTTTGGAGAGGTAATGCAACTTTGGCTCCCTGATTACATTGAGCTTTTACTTGTCTTGCTTTCTGACTTAGGCATCGGAGAGGTTTCCGGCACACACCCGCCGGCCAGCTCACGTTTGTGTTTTCAGGTGACCAAGCGACGTCATACGGAGGAACGCAGACTTAATCAACAGGATTATACGAGAAGGTATATTTCTTTCCCGTACAAAAGAAAAATATGCGTATCAGTAAGTTTTCTTCAAATGGTGAGAAAAATAAAAAAAAAAACCACGGTTCCGGTTACCGCAACCATTAGAATACGACATTTACACCCTACAGCTGCAATCGTGTCACTACAACCGTTATGATGACCGCAACCGTTTTGTGAAACCTCGACCGTCATCAATGTGAGCGAGCGGCTAGGTCAGCGCATATTACTTAAACAAGTAACTTTACCAATTATGTTCATTCTTTGCCTGCATTGCGATGTTATTGTTTATTCATACTTGGTCCTCTATTCTTTAGCCTGTTACAATTGTTTGTACTATATCATATTTTGCTACTTTAATTTTGATTGGATAGTTGCAACATAGAACAAGATTTTAGACAGTCTACTTGAAAATAATACTTATTTATGGAAGTTTGTAGGGACTTTTAGCCAGGTTACTTCAAACCTTCTTGCTTATTGGCCTCATTTTGTGTAACTGTTAAAATAGATTATAAATTATAACTTAATAGATTATAAATTATGATTTTAATCAAAAATTATTAATCTGTTTGGTGTAGCTATTGGATTATAAATTTAAGTTGCTGAGTAGTGTTTATTAAATAAGCTGTGAAGTAATTTTTTCAATTAATTTTTATTTTCTGTTATTCATTACTTCTCTACATTTCTCATAAAAAAATAATAATAATAGTCTATAGTCCATTTGGGTCTTTATTTTATTTTATTTTTAAAAAAAAAAAAATCTAAGAATATAATCGTAAATTAACATGTCCACGGCAGAAGCTGATAATCAGAAGTAAGAGGTGACAAACTTCTCAGAATCAGCTTTTTTAAGTTAAAACAAGTTGTTAGAATCGGAAGCTATTTGAAATAAGTTTAACTAAACAGTTCAAAATAATTTTTCTAAAACTAGAAGTTATAAGTTGGCTAAAAAAAGTACAAACAAACACCCTCATTATACATTTACTGGCATAAGAACAACGACAATATTTTATACATGGTGTAAGTCTAGTTCTGTTGTAAGTTTTGATAGTTCTTTTTGTAGTTTGATTGAAGTTAAGCATATAGCAGTGAGTTACATAGTGGATGTATTTGACAATGCAGTGCAACTTGATGAACAAGTGACCTATTATAAATTGATTGTTTCCAATTAACCATCACGAGTTCTTTTTCTTGTTTTGTTTAAAATTAAATTTAATTTTGATAGAAAACCTGACTTGATGATTTGGGGTTGGACCAAAGCCCTATTCCTTTGATTCATGGACTTTTTGTTGACATTTTTTTCCTTTTTCTTTTTGTATAGATGGATGAACTTGAGCATGGAGCTAAATTGTACAAAAACTAGTTGGCACTTGTTACATTTTTTGAAAGATTATATATTTTTGGATAGATGTGTATGGATAATATTTTCGGTAGACTGCTAGTTATATTTTTGGATAGATGTGTATGGATAAAAATTAAAACATAACAAGTACTTTTTATGATTTAAAATTTTATTTTGGATGGATGTGATCTATTAGTTAAAATGTTTTGTATTGGATGATTATATAGTTTGGAATTAATTGTTGATGGAAAATTAATATATTTGATGACTCTAAACAGGTTAAGGAATGGATTTATGGATTTTGTTGGATTAAATTATTGTTGTAAATTACAGGTTATATTGAATGAATTATTATATCATACAGGTTAAATGTTATTAAAATCATATTTTTATCTATTTTAAAAAAACAAAAATAATTAAATTGGGGATCTCAAATGGTTTGATTTTTTCCTCTTTTGGTGACCAAATTTTTGGTTGAAGAGAAACATGTAACGCCCCAAATTTCTAACCTAAATGATAATGCAACAATTATGGCTCTCTTAAAGGAAAACCAAATATAACTTCTCATACTTGCATTACATAATAATAATAGTTCCTCATGCAATATTACATTGATTCAACAACAAGTAAATAACCAAATAAGCACCCCCAAGGGTTTATAACGAATTTTAGTGCTCTCAACACACACATTTTCACGCTCTCAATTAGGCAGATTCACGACGTCTTTTCCTGCACAAAAATTCGGTAGAGTGAGCATAAAGCCCAGTAGGAAATCCTTAACAAAGTATATACATTTTATACAAGTCTCAAGAGAAGAATGCACATGCCATGCCATGCCTTTTTGAAAATAAAACACATCTTCATCTTTTAAAAACCAACGTGCTCAATGATGTTATGCAACTTCAACTATTCAAAATTTATCAATTTAATTAAAGGAGGCGGTAAATAAAACTCTGGTAATCCCTAGGTCGGTGTCTGCAAGTAGACTATACAAGTACTACCAATTGTCATTTTTACCGATATTAACCGAAAGGCTCGACACCTATCCACGCGACTTTCTGGTCTTTCACCAAGAACACTCAGGCCAACTTAAACAATTTCATCTACACCACCTATCAAGACTTACTACCGTATTTATCCCAAAACTATTTCATGAAAACCCATTTCCCAACATTCTTTTTTCAATGCAAATTTCTAAAGCTTAACATAATCCAATGAATTGAAATGCCAATGTATACTTAATAATGCAATGCAACATTACTTCTATATTCAATTGTTCCACACAATATACCATTGTGATCAAAATTCTCAATCCTCTTTTCAACACAATTCCACAAGATGAATATATATATATATATATATATATATATACTTTTATATCCAATTCATTCAAGAGAATTACGTAATTCCCACATTTCGAGCAATCTCAACAATTTAGTCAATTCAAGACTAAATCAACATTTTGACAACAATTTCCAAAATAAACAACATTTTCTCATTTTTTTCACAAAATTCGTCATTTATATATAAATAAACAATTTTCAAAACATCCATTTATTTTGGTACGCAAAATAAATATGACAACATCTTCCAAGAATTTTCAACATCTTTCAAAGAAAAGACCCAATTTCTAGGTTTTCTCACCAAAACCATTCATCTCCAAAATATTTAGAAGAATCTCCCCAAAATTATTTTTCTTCAATCAATATGGTTCAAAACCTTCAATTTCTATTTTAAAAGGAAAAGAAATTAAATCATTTTTCAAAATCACTCATCTTCTTGAAATCAACAATCAATTTCTCAAAGCTAATCAAAGGATGATTTTGAAAATCATCTAGATCTTGCAAAACATATATATAACTCAAAGGAAATCCCTACCTCAAGTTTTGAAGCAAGATTGAGATGAAACCCCAAAATCAATCATGCCTAAACTCGATCTCCACCGCACACAACGAAGCCTTCGAGGTGATAACCAACTTTGGTGAAGAACTTAAGCCTAAATCCCAATAGATTTGGAGAAATCAAAGAGAGAAGATAACTTCTAGAGAGAGAAGCTCCCGATCTGGAATTCTGAAGAGTTTTAGAGAGAGAGGACTGAAAAAGTGATATGAAATATCAAATTCACGAACTGATATAACATGGTGTAACAAACCCGCGGGGGACCTCGCTACAGCTCGGACTCGATTTGTTGTCACGGTTCTTAATCTTGAACCAAAGAGTCCAAATCCGGCAAATCGTTTTGAGAAAACAGATTTTTGAAAGAAGTGCCAAACATGGACTGCTTTGCCAGATACAGAGTCGCCACCTAAATATTTTATTTTTGGGAAATTTAGGAAACCCTGACTCGTTTGCCTAAGGCCACGTGTCCGTCATCACCAAAGTTGCCTCGGCTGAGGAACTTGGGTACGATTGGGGAAGGTCACTTCGTGAGCACCCCCGCTCGCCCGGTCAAAGACCGGCCTCTACTAACCATGATATCTTGTTTTGAAAACTTTGTGTGCTCTTATTTCGGTTATTAGCCTAGATTTACTATTGTAATGCGCACAGCATACAAGTATAGACCGGGCCGCCTGAATTGGAACAAAACATTTCATGTTTGTTTTTGAAAGATGGTTTGTTACCCGCAGGTAGGCTTAAAATGCAGATTTTGCCACCCTGAGGTGGGCTTAGAAAACATGATTTTGCCATTATCTAGTGGGCTTAAAACACACAGTCAATGATTTGTTCCAATCCAACTAACCCAACCTTCACCCACAGGCATTCAAGGCAGTTATATCACAGAAGCAGTTAGTCTCATGGCAAGCATGCTATTCATGGCAGTCACTCACACGCATGCAAGGATGCTAAAGTATAAAACTTACCGAGTACTCCAAGCCAAAACAAAAGCTCATTAGAAATCATGCATGATCCTAACTATACAGAGATGCCTAATGCAACACATGCAAAAATGCAACTATAGCAGGCTCGGCTATTCTAAAAATGGCATATGAGATGCAACAGCTATTAGGTATTCAATTTGGAATTGAAATACAAATGCAGTTAGTATGATGCGCCGAGCCCGGTGCATGCAAAACAGATGAATGAATGCAAACATGCTATCATACTGTATGCTAATTGAAACATGCCATAATCTAACCATCATAAGCCGGTAAATAAAAGGGAGAAAGACGAGGGGTTGGAAGACATACATCACACTCACGCACACTTATTACAATTATGCCCTCGCGCAGAGGGTCCGAATAAATATATAGTCCCGAATAAAAGAATATTACAGTCCAAATAATACAGTCCAAAATGTGTACAAATTCCTAATTAATTTACAAATTAACTAAGAAAACAATAAACTGGCATGCAAGCCAGGACTGCTTTGATTCTGATGAATGATGTATGTTTAGGCTGCCTTGCGCGGAAATCCATGACGATTCCCGATTAGCCTCTGTTTTGCAATGGTTTTTGGAAAGCGCGCCAAGCCTCGAAAGACTGCTGATTCTTGATTTGCTGCAACAGAGAGCAGGAAAGGGGCATGGCAATGTATTTTCACAAATGTATGCATGCCTCGATCCTCGTGCCACCAATCACGTATTTCGATGCATGATGGCCGAGGAATCGAATTGCACTACTCAATATAGAATGAATGCACATGAAAACTCAACTAAAACCTAACTCCATCATGGATAATCCGGAGTGTCGGTGACTGGGGAATTGAGACACGTTCCGTCACTCGAAGTACGAAACGTACCTTGTTTCCCGTGCTCGAGCTAACTCCTATCCTGAACACAATGCAATATGCATGATATGCATGAAATGCAACTAAGATACAACCTAACATGCAACATGCTATGAAATGGCATACACGATGCACGAGGTAACATGGCATACACAATGCTCTAATATACAACCTAGCATACACAATGCTATGGAATGAAATGGCATACGCAATGCATAATGGACTTACACTAACATGAGTGGACCTCAGCCACACTCACACAAGAGGCCATCAGATGAAAATGAGACACTCGAGATGCGTGTAACGTGCACGGAAACCGAGGATCGACCCTAAGGCGCGAATGCCACTCTAACATGACATGGCAAAACATGGAATATGGCATACTATCATGCAAATTTCAGAGGCAAAATGAGATGCAAAACAGCCCCGAAAGATGGCAAAATGACACCCGATGCATGGGACGAGTCCCGAAACATGAAATTTGGCACATGAAATGGCCTAGAGCTATGCAATGCAAGCATAATTTGAACATGAAGTGTAAAGACAGAAGCAAAGCAGCCCCAAAACAAGCATGTTTACAGTTTACAGTTTACAGCAAGGCCAAACAATGAGCACAAATGGGGCTAAGCTAGCATACAAAAATGGCCCCGAAAGCAAGATATTGAAGCAACTCACAGATTCTGGCCCCGAACAGAGAAGGGGCCTTCTACAATATTGAAGAGGGGCCAAAAATATGATGTTTTACAGTTTATGACAAACCCCAAAAACAGATACAAGTATGCTCAAAATGCTATGCAAAATAAGGGTCAAAATAGAGATAAAGAAGCAACTGATACATGCTGGTCTCAAACAGGTAAGGGCCCTTCAACAATGTTGAAGAGAGGCCCAAAATATGACTTTTTACAGTTGATGGCCGAGCCCAAAACAGTGTAAAACTATGCTCAAAATGCAATGCAAGATATGGCCTAAAAGAGAGGCTACAACACAAAGTATACAAATGATGCTCCAAACAGCAATAGACCCTTAATGAAACATGGAGAGGGGGTCAAAACAAGGCCATTTTCAGTTTGGACCAAGGTCCAAAAACAGAAGCTCAATAGGCTAATAAATCATGCAAAAATGGGGCTAAAATATGGATATCAAAGCAAGTAGCACATGGAGGACTCAAACAGTGATGAGCCCTTCTACAATGTTGAAGAAGGGCTCAAAATAAGTCTATTTACAGTTTACAACATGCTTCAAAACAGATTACACATGAGCCTAAAATACTACACAAGAAATAGGCATACAAGAGGGATAATGAAGCAAGTGCAAAATGGAGGCCTCAAACAGTGAGAGGCCCTTAATGAAAGATGAAATAGAGCTCAGTTATGGCCGGAGCTCAAAAGTATAAGCAAGAAGGGCTAAGAAATAATGCAAAAATGAGCTCAAAAGAGGGAGAAAGCAACTCACCCTTGTAGACCAACTCTTTGACAACCTTTGGACCAAGAAATGCTGCCTCCTAAGCTCTGAGAAGACCCTCCAAGCTGCTAGAATGGAGTGGTGGTGTGATGCTAGGTGATGGTGTAGAAATGAGGTAGGATTTAGGAGGTTTGGAGGGTTGAAGTGAGAGAAAGAGGGAGGTGTAATGCAAGGCTCCAAAGCAATTTTTTCTAACCCTTTCCAATGCAGCTGGAGCTCTGGTTATATAGGCAAAAGAGGGGGGAAAAGAGGGGGGAAAACAATCCAAGTTTCCCCCCAAAAAGGCACCCCCCCGGATACAGAATCTGGGGGGAAAATGAGGGTGTATCTACACTGTACTTGATGTAAGGAGTCTGGCCGGCTGGTTATTGAGGTTGCAGGTGGCCGGCCGGCCTTCCCCATGGCCGGCCGGCCAAGGGTCAAAAGGGTCAAGTGGCATTAGTGGCCGGCCACCACAGATTGGTGGCCTCCCATGTGTGCTCAACACAGCCATGTGGTCAAAAATTGGAAACAGTGAACCAGGAGAGAGAACAAGCCACTTTTCAAAGGGGTTCAAAAGGTTCAAATGGAATTACTGGCCGGCCAAGTGACATTTGTGGCCTCCCAGGTGTGTACAACACAAATATGGGGTTTAGGTTTGAAGAAAATGGCCCAAGGGTGGTCAACATTGGCTTCCGAGTGAGAGAAAACGGGCGACGGAGAGCGATGAAGGAATATAACTAGTTGCTGAAACAATTACTGGCCTCCCACCCTTCTATGACCTTCCTGGTGATGAAACAGAGGTCCCTGCAAAAAAATGAACGCAAACCGATGCAAAATGAAGGTTCGGGGGCCGAAACGCGCAGCTCGGGGTCCCGAAAACCGACTGTTAGGCACCGGGAGTGGTGTTCGACCACGAAGTTGGTCTCTCGGACCACAGTGTCCCTCAAAAGGGAGTAAATAAGATGCATGCCAAAAATCGGAGCGAACGGAGGTGGTTAGGCGGTCCCGAACCGAGGCACTCGGCCGACGGCTCCGAAAACCGGGAACCGGGCTCCGAAATGGCCAAAATGGCCTACGACCACGAAATGTAGCCCGCGGCCACCGAGAGATGATCTACGAGACCTCTCCCTCCCTTCGGGAAGAGAAAACAGAGAAAACAGGGCCTGATTCGCAAACCGAGGCAAGGCACAGAAAAGCCCGGAAGTCCGGAGGCAAGGCTCACGGCCGAGACTCTGAAACCTCTGGACGAGCACGATATGCAGCATCACCAAGCGCTCAATCGGTGACGCCTGAGTCTTAAGGTCGGTCAAAAATGGGGTGTCTACACATGGTCCGCTCGAGCGTGGAATGCCCCGCTCGAGCATCAAATACACTAACCCAGTACTTTTGCAGGCAGGTCAAACTTCTGAAACCAAACATTCTCTGCTCGAGCACATAAACGGCAGCTCGAGCGAAAAAGCAACTTCGAATGCATTTTGCATTTTTGTTTTGGGGACACTGCCCCTCAACCCCGCCAGGGGGCTGCCCTAGGACCCGCCAAGGGGCACTGCCCCCTGGACCCTTGCGAGCTGACCGGGCAACATGACCCCCGACCGGCCCAGTCGAAGTGGCAAAACATAAAAGAATGATCGAAACCGTGATCACTACTTTTTATGATTTAATATTTTATTTTGGATGGATGTGATCTACTATTAGTTAAAATGTTTTGTATTGGATGATTATATAGTTTGGAATTAATTGTGGATGGAAAATTAATATATTTGATGACTTTAAATAGGTTAAGGAATGGATTTATGGATTTTGTTGGATTGAATAATTGTTGTAAATTACAGGTTATATTAAATGGATTATTATATCATGCAGGTTAAATGTTATTAAAATCATATTTTTGTCTAGTTTAAAAAACAAAAATAATTAAATTGGGGATCTCAAATGGTTTGATTTTTTCCTCTTTTGGTGACCAAATTTTTGATTGAAGAGAAACATCACTCGCTTTTGGCGACCACATTTTTGGTTGGGGAAACATCACTTGCTTTTACTACTTTTAGCTACCAAATTTTTAGTTGGTAAAACAACACTCACATGGTTGGCGAAAGAGCACAATTGGCGACTAAATAGTTGGTTGGGAACATCATTAATTTTGGAGGCTGAAGTATTGGTCGCAGAAAACAATACCTTTGAGGATTAACTTTCTTGGCCCGGGAAATGGTACAATTGGCGACTAGATTGTTGGTCAGGGAAACAATACTTTTGGTGACTAAAGTTTTTTCCTACCAAACTGTTTAGTCGTGGTGATTGTATGTTCAACGACCAAAGTTTAGTCGCCAAATACTTGTTTTCTCTGAAAATGAACTTTTTTAATCGCAAATTACTTTTCCCGACCATGTATCCGCGACCAAAGTGATGACTAAAAAACTGTCGCAAAATGTCTTTGGTCACTAAAAATAGACATTCTGTGACTAAATTTTTAATCGACAAAATATTATTTCCTGTAATGATTGCTTATATTTTAAGTCTTAAGCATTAAATAAATTTGAGCCTCTTGTCAATTTTTGCATCATACATCTACAAACCTATTGGGGCAAATTTGTTGAAGACATAATATGGAATAAAAGTACTAGAAATATGTTATCAAATGGATTTGAATGCAAACCACCACTTCTGGTTTTAGTATTATGTTTTATTCCATCAAATGCTCAAAATGAGTGAATGCAAAATTTTATATTATGTGATAAGCTGGAAGCGGTGAAGGTGGCAGTGGCAAAGATGTTGGCTATGGCCTTAATGGAAATATTATTGAAGATAGAGGGATAGCGTTGTGGTAATGGTGGAGGGGTGGTATAGTGAAGATAGAGGAGGGATGGCAGGCACTGATGTAATGATGATGGTCGCTATGGCAACAGTGGTGGTAGCAGTGGAGGTGGAGGATTGTGGTGTGGTTATGGAATGATGGTACTGCCTGTGGTGACGATATCAATGATGGTGGAGGTAGTGGTGGCAGTGGTGAGGATATTTTTAGTTAATGAGGACATGACATTATACATCGATACTTCTGCATAAATATATATATTTAGTTTTTTTTTTTTTTTTTACATATAAATTTACTTAGTATTGAATAAAAAATTACTATTAAAATTTTTTTTTTTTGGGAACTTTTACTCTATATTTTAAGAGTTATTTAAAAGTGTCAAATTGGGTTATAAAAATGAGTTTTAAGTGATAAATTGATTTTTATTTAATATATTCAGTTTTAAGCATTATTTTGGGTTATAAAACACCACTATCCTAGTTGAAGAATGAAATTTGAAAAATCTAAAAACCCTCGAGATATTGATTCGTGATTATGTTTCAATTTTAAATAGTGAATATCAATCACAATTAAACAATCAATAATAAATCGGCACAACGATTTAACGTGAAAAAAAAATTACAATTGAGCACCACCAATTATGATAAAAAAAAATCATGAGCCAAAGCCACAAATAAAATATTTTTTATAACAGTCAAACTATTTCGGAAGAAATTGCTCTAAAAGTTTAGTGCAAAACGATACCATTTTACACTATTACAAGATTACTCCATATGATCCGAACACCATCTATGGAGCCTGAAATTATGGAGTTCGAATATCAAGAGTTTAGAAGGAAGTGAATAGGCTATGCAATTGAAAATTCGATTATTCAGTTTTATTTTAGTTGATTAAACAATTTAATACATGAATAAACAGTCAACAAAATGAACAAATGATATAACGTGAAGAATCCACAAGTGTAAAATATCACGATTCAAATACTCAGAAAAATTCACTAAAAAAACAATAATACAAACACAAACTCAAGAGTACTTACAACTTTCACAAATTCAATGTATTGTAGTTATTCCACAACCACAATCTGACTCAATCAGCTTTCTTGATCTTTAGGGCACCATGAACTTCACATTCGATCTTCGTTCACAAACAACTCTAATTATCCAATCGGCCAAGAGTGTAGAACACACAATATAATAATGCAAAAGTTTTTAAAAAAATGTTTGTAAGTTTTTTTAAAACTAAACTCTCTAAAGAGAATATACAATTTTCTATAAAAGATCAATAGTTGAGATACCTTAAAATGTGTTTAGAAAAATCTTTTTATAGAAAAAAAGAAAAGAAAAGAAAAAAAGAAATTTCAAAACAAATAGAATTAGGTTTTAGAAATAAGTGGCACATCGATTGATCGCACAAGGTAGACCGATGGATCACCTAAAAGCGATTGATCGTCTATTCATCTCAAGCTTCTGTTAAACAATTTAATTGAAGGGATCACTTGGCAATTGATCACTCAGTGATCGCTTGATTCTGCTTGAAAAACGATCATTTAACTAGTGAACCTATCGATCTATCGATTGCGTATTCATGCGATCGATCGCTTGCAAAGTACGATTAATCCCCTTTTAAAGAAATGACATATTTTTCAAATCAATTTAAAATAGATTTATTTAAATATTTTAAAACTCTTTTTGTACAATTTTTTTTTAATATGATTTAAAAATATGGGTGTTTTGGAAAATTGGTTAAAAGCTGGTAATTATACACGAGTACTCTCAATTACCTAGTGAATCTATGCCCGAATTGAATCAAACCCGATGTGCCTTTTTCATCACCGTCTTCACCTTAGAATTGCTTTGTCCAACATTGAATCCACAACGCTGATATTGAATCCACGACGATCAGCCACTTTGGAATCCACCAAAGCTTCAGGCTCAAGTTCTCCAAAATCTACTGAAGAACACCTCTCTCTTTTTGTGAATAAAATAATAAAAACAAACCCCTTGATGATGTCAATATGAAGCTCGTAGATCCATTGATCACTCTCAAATCATCAAGAAAACCAATATATAAACACCCTTTAATATAGAAGATCTTGGTAGCTCTGATCTCTCAAAATTTGGACGGGTTAAACCCTAAAAATAGCAAACAACGAAGACCGCTTGAGCAACCACTTTACCGCTCCAGCAGTGTAAGGCAGTGCAAACATATAGGTCAATTGCTCAAGCGCAACATCCACTGCTCGAGTGATGAAACATATTTCCTAGAAATTCAGTTTGCAAGCAGAGATACTAGATAGCAAAATGGCGAACAAGAAATGCTCAAGATACGGAATGGCAGCACAAACTCCTTTACACAGGCACAATTCAAATTGGATTCGCATCTAAACACTTATAGCCTCACTGAAACAAAAGAGCGAATAAAATTATAACTTAATGGAGTTTTGTCAAATGGGATTGACAATTAAAAAAATCTAACAAAATCGATCTAAGAAGGGTATAGCTTTTTGGGTGACAAGTTATATAGAAAGTAGAGCAACATAGCTAGAAACACAATTCCCCATTTGTTTCCTCCTTGACAAAGCAAACCATAAACAATGACAAAGATAACAAGTATCACCACTGATCCCCATTCACATTCATTCATGTCTCTCTCATATAATATCCTATTCCCTCTTCTAGTGTAATGTCGTGATTGGAAAGAAGGCAAAAAAACACTAACAAAGTGAATGATGAAGATCAATACCAGAGGACCAAGAAGCATCTTACTAACCATGTATGTTACAAGAATAAGTGTGAGAGAGACTACAATTGATTCCAAGAAGTAGTAAACTAAAAACATAACAAAAAGTGTAACAACAACAACAAAATCGAAGATTGGTTGCTCTGCATTGTGTCCATGAATGACTAGTACCAAGGCAACTATTACTAAAAACGGGACTAACGGAGATGGCCCATTCGCCATTTTACAAGGCAGTTCGCTATGTATATTGAGATTAGTTCTTTCAACAATGAAAAGGGACTCAAAAATCATATGTGGGAAAACATAAGATAGGATAACAAGGATGGAGTAGAACAAGGGTAGTTATGCTCATGAATTGGGCTTATTTCTTATTTGGAAATGAAGTGTGAAGTTTGCATTTTTCTTGAGATTTTAGGTTAGTATTAGTTGCAGCTTTTGTTCATCAACTTGGTTTGTTAATGCTTCCTTTTGGCATTGGCTAAAAAGCCAAATTATTGATTTTAAAAAAAGGAGGGTAATTTACATATGTATTTTTGCTAATTCTAAAAGGAATATATATATACATATATATATATATATTCATGTATCAAGTTCATGGCATCACACGTTAATTGTGACAATGAAGCAAAAAGAATGTGAACCGTAAAATAAGGTTGACCTAAACCCTGAAAAAGAAAAGTTAACAATATTACAAATATAAAACTAATCACAAAATTAAACACATTAGTACGTATCAGATGGTGAGATCCATTATAAAGATATGATTTCACTCATATTGCTCCACATATGTTTTATGTGATTAATTTTGTGTCTGTGGGGTTATTGAACGAAAAGTAGTGATAATTAAAAAAAAGCATTGGAACCACAACACTTATGTAGTGAATTTATGAATTAATCTTGTGTTTGGATTTTAAATTAATGAATGGAAAAGAAAAATGATAGGAAAAAAAATTAAAAATAATGCTATTATTTTTTCTAATTTTTAGTTGGGTTAAGAAAATAAATAGATATTAGTAGAAAAATACTAAAGTGAAAGACTCTGCTATTTTAACCAATCAAGAAAAATGCATTATTTATCCATCTTGCCAAAAAAAAAAAAGGGCCTAGTCATATAGGGGTAACCTCTGAAACTAGAACTTATAAGGAGATGTTGGCACCAAATTTCGTTTTTCTATCGATTGTGGTCAAATCTAATTTTATTGTAGCCTATCAAGTGTGGCCATATTTAATTTTGTTAATTGTGGTAAGTCGATTTTGATCTGTCAATTCAAATCATAAATTATATTCTTCAGTGATTATGGCCATGTTATTATTATTATTTATTATTTATTGTTATCATTATTATTTTTATGATGGTATTTTTTCATAAAAATACAAGAAAAATATATAAAATAAATTAAATAGAAATGACAAAACAATTATTATTTATTATTAAAGAATGAAATATACAATAAACTATAGAACTAAAAAAACACAAGAATGAACTAGATTACACCATAAAACATATTATAAGATGGATTCAAATGGACATATAAAATAATATACAAAAAATTATTTAAATTTAAAACTTTGAAGAACAAAAGATAAAGGATGTAAACCGAAGCCTGTGTGATACCACAGTTTCTTTAAAACAGATTCACCGCCTCCCAGTGGGGGCTGGAGGCACGTCGGCATCTGTCTAACAGGATACGACAGTCGAAACCAACTAATGCAGAAGCACCTTCTAAATAGCTTCGGCGAACTTGACAATGGTTGCACTCTCTCTAACAAGAACCAAAGAAGAGGCTAGCAAAAGAAGATAAGAAAAAATTTCTTTAGGGAAAAAAAACATCTCGAGTGTTTTATCTCAAAACACCATCTCCATTTTCCCTCAAAAATCTCTCCAAAACTCTTACTAAGTTGGAGGGAAAATGCCTCTATTTATACAAGTAAGGGATTTTCCCTCTATTTATACAAGTAGGGGAATCCCTAACCATGAAGGCTATATATCAATTGGGCCATCAAATGCCATTAACCAAGGCCATCAACTCTAGCTATGAGGGCTAGAGTTACAAAGGTTGAAAACCTATGGCCACTAATATGGTTATCAACTCCATCATCAAAAGATGAAAGTTACAAAGGTCTAAATCTTCCATGTGCTAAAAATATACAAATAAATATGTATATAATGATGGTTGAATAAACCAACTAGATGGATCATAAAATGGATACTAATGTTAGGTTACAACCCAATCCAAGCCCAATTCTCAAACACATGCACAAGCTAAGTCCAACATAACATAGCTTAGCCCAAGCTCAAGATTAGGTCCAAGTCTAAGTTCAAGACCAAACCCAACATATGCACAAGCACAAGCCTAGGCCTAATCCAAACTAAGACTAGTTGATTGATTTCTAAATAAATCAACTAACATGTAACATTCAATGCATTGAGTGTCAATTTAAGAATTTTTCAAGTTATGTTCACTTTTTATTTACTAAATTCTATCAATCAATAAATCGCTTAAAACACTGGTTTATCCGATTATATACTGAGATTTAATAGTTCAAACCTAAGAAAATTATTTATTAGATTTATTTAATTTTCTTGTGAAATATTTCTTTCACAACGCTTATATAAAATATCATATTAATTAATAATGTATCAAAATTAATTTAATATTTTTTATGCATATATAATGGGTGCCTCTATTTACACACCTCCTTTCATCTCAACTCAAGACACACTATTACGCAAGGCACACCTTTAGTAATTTGATAAATACAAAATTTATTCAATACACACCACAATCTTCCATCTTTACCCTTACTCACACACCCCTACCCACATCTTCCATCTTCACCCTTACTCACTCACACACTCCACCCACGATCTTCCATCTCTCCCTCCATTCTCTGTTTCATCAAAGACGCCTGTGGAAACAACTCCACATTGAGAATACAGTAGGTGAGAATTCTCATTTTGCTTAGATTGTTTTATGTACATTTTTCCATTGAACATTATATATGAATGTTTGCTTTTGCGAACCAGTGACATTGTATATAAAAGTTTGATTTTGCAAACCGTTCGACACTGGTCTGTCGAACATTAACCTTTTGTCCGAAATGTTTCTGTCGAACAAATTCAATATGTTCGACATTTTAGTGTCGAACTTAAGTAAACTATTCAGACTTTAGTCTGTTGAACAAGTTCAATATGTTCCAAATTTGAGTGTCGAACAAAATTAAATAATCCAGCTCTGTACTTCCGAACAGGCTTATCCTTCACTATTTTCTATTTCATTTTCAGAAATGTATGACCCTATGCGTATTCCACCTACTGCCTCAGAGAGACGACGTCATGCATTAACAAATCCTACTCAGTGACCGAGTTTGAGTTCGAGGCCGAGGTCAAGATCGGAGTAGGGGTAGGGATCAGGTGATGTATATTTTTAGTTGTTGCTTTAAGGGTTTTTGGTTTGCCTCATGGTTTTTGGATTCTTGAAAGAAAGGAAGATACGTAAATAATGTTTAAGATACTTTGTGTGTATTGTATTCATTATTGTCTTTTATGGTAATTTTATAAAAAGTATGTATCATAGCCATTTGTCCTTTGTGATTATTTTATATAAGGTTAATATTGTAATAAAAATTAAACCAATTAATGATATACCTTGAAATGAAAGGTAACGTGTAAATAAAAACACTCATATATAATGATCTCTCCCGAACAAAATTCCTAGGTACGCCCCTACATAGTGACAAGACGTGTACCTCTGATTGCCGCCGCTCTAGAAGTATACAAATGTTAAATCAGCGGAATAGGTAATGTGTATAACTTCATTTTACATAATACTAGTTGGACCCCACGCTTATCACTAAGGACAAAATTAAAAAATTTATTTGTGAAATTGAGATGTGGGCATAAAAAATACTAAGTTAATTTGAATATATTATTAATTATTATTATTATTATTATTATTATTATTTTTTGTGTAAACATGATGAAAAAGATATTTTATTAAAACAATAAATAAATCTAGTAAGTATTGTTTTTTAGTTTCTAAAAATATACATTACATTCTCTTGTATTAATTAAATATTTTGGTGTTCAATTCCAAAACAAATTGGTTCCAAACAGAGTGTTCAGGCCTTGCAATGAACCTTAAAAAAACAAACCAACTCTATCATCACCTAACATGTTGTGTGGTATCTTATTTTTAATATACACTCCAATTAAAAAGTAAACTATTTGTTTGATTCTGCTTGTTAGTATTAAAATAGACATTAACAATCTATTACAAAATAACAAATTGTTATCATGGGAAATCTGTTTCTTCTAATATACTTGTATAATATATTTTTCTATATAACATAAAATCTCTGACAATAATCAATAATTCTTTTACTCGACGGGAAGTTATATATTAAAAATAAGATCTCTAAACATGAGAAGCAGAATCCCAAAACGATTCCACTGATTTATGTCTTTAACTCTTAATAATTAAACGATTCCAATGATCTATTTCTTTAAGTCTGAATAATTACAAAAGCAAAAGTAAGATGAAAAGTTCAACCTTTTGTTTTAGGCAAAATATCAAATCAATTGCATTATTAAAAAAAAAATTATAAATTAATAATAAATTTTATAAATATGCACCTATGTGTAAATTTTTTTTTTTAAATTACACTAGAGTGTAATTACCTCTTTGTTTTATACTGAATGACCGTTTATCTATAATATTAATAAATAATAATTTCATTTGTAATCATTTTTTTTTTATGAGAATTAAATCAGAGAATGTACATTATAATAAAATGGCAATTTTAATTCACTTTCATCTACTTTCGTTTGCTTTTTTTAATTTTCCATTTCCTTTGTACCATGGCACCGCTTGAACACATTCAAAAATTGTACAAAATTTCTTTTTAAGCAGAGTAGTTTCAATTTGCTAATTAATTGAAAAATATTCTTAAACAATTATCAAGCATTTACATAATATATAACATTAATTTATAAAATATTTTTCATATATATATAATATAAACTAATTTTATGTAACATTTTTTTATATATATAATTATTAAATTATAACAAATTTTTCATTTTAAATTTCTTACAAAAATTATTAGATCGATTTCAATTTTTTTTACTTATACACAAAAATTCTTACAAAATAAATAATTTAAATTATCAAAACAAAACATGTAGTGAATCACACTGGCCGAACAACCCAATCCATATCATAAACTGAAAGGGAGCCTAGTCCAATAAGAAAAAGGGAAAAAATTTAGACATAACCATGAGGGAGTTAGTGAAGAGAGGTGTAATACAAACTGAAAAAGAAAAAAGAGAAAAAGAAGCTAACAAATCAGAAACCAATCCATGGGAAGGAACTACACCAAGCTTGCATCTAACATGTGATCAACGAGACTATCTACAATACACATGCTATTGATATAAAAGTAGATAAAAAATAATTTACATCTAGACTATTCATGATAACAGATTAAGGATGCAACTAGGAGAAAACAAAAAAAGGCAGCAAGTGTGTTGCAAGCTTGTGTCGACGAGAAAAGTGACTGCAGTGGCCGACCAAAATTGTAAAAAAAAAATAAATAAATAAATAAAAATTGGTTTAAAACAACAGCTATATCTACCGCAACCTCAAGTTTTCATCTCATTGTGGGAGGAAGATGGTTCCAGTTTCAAATATATAACAGAGCACCGTTCAAGATGAGGTTGGAAACATAACCCTTGGTCATTTCCTATTGGCTGGGAAGTTGGTGGTGCTCTCCTCCACCAGCTGGCTAAGGGGCACCGAAGATGCAACTACTTGGAGGGAGAGGTGGTGCCCTCCGATTGGTTTGTCTATTTGTTGAGAGATGAAGCAGATTTCGAGAACCAAGTAGATAGTAAAATGCAAAGACACCTCATCTTTGCATACACAGAGAGTTGCAATCACTAAGACACGTAATATGAGTTGTATAGGACTGAAAGGAATAATGCAAAGCATCAAGGGTATTTGCAGAAGTCGAAACGTTAGACTCATGAACTAAGTACATAGGCGTTAGATTCAATTCACCTATATGCTTGCGTTCTTTTATATATAGGTATAGATATACTGTGTCAAGTATAATTTTTTTTTCTCTAACATATATTTGGGTTAAGTTTAGTCTCGTTTAGCATGTGCCTGTTTTAGCCTAAAAGCAAAAAAATTATTAAAAAATCAAAAAGCCTATAATTTATACCAAAAAATCAAAAATTCCATTTTTTCTTAACTTTTTGCATATCTTTTCGTAAAAAATCAAAAAGTCAATCCAAACATACTAATTTTTTTATCTTATATTTTAGTCAAAAACTAAAAAGTTACTCAAATAGCCTGTTTCCAAACGAGACCTAAGATATTGTTTGGGAAGAGAGTTGGGCTAAAATAGCTCACTAAAAGACAAAATAGGCTAAAATAGTCAATAAAACGAAATATCACATTCAATTCATAATCATTTCACTTTTTCTCTTATAACCATCAAATCAACTTTTAAAAAAAACAAAAACAAAAACAAAAACTAACAAACTTTCTAAACATAACTTTTTAACTAAGGTAAAATAACTAAAAAATTAATTAAACAACTAAAATAGTCAACTTCTTAAACAGGATAACTCTTACTTCAATTTTTAAAGGAAGAGAATTTGGGTCAACTTCTTAAACAGGATAACTCTTACTTCAATTTTTAAAAGCCTGTTTGGTCAGAGGCTATTTGGCTAAAATAGTTAATAAAAACAAAATAAGCTAAAATAGTTATAAGATAAAATGTCATATCTAATTCATAATAATTTTACTTTTTTTCTCACAATTATCAAATTAACTACAACAACAACAACACAAAAAAAAAAAAAAAACTCAACTATCATCCGGAACACAACTTTTTTAATCAGACTAAAATAATTAAAAAGTTAAGCAACTAACTAAAATAATATATTCCCAAACGAGCCTTTAGTATAAGTCCAAACACGGTGCAAGTGATATAGACCTAAGAATTGAGATCTATGAAAGTTCTAGAATAGTCTATAAAGCTCTTGTAAAATATGTCTAGAAGCATCAAATAAAGTCTAGCTAAAATATTCAGATATTATCTATGGAAAAGTCTAGAATTTTTTGATCACATGTTATAATTTAGAATGTACTTAAGAAAATATAATATAAAAAATATCATAAGCACAGAACCATACATATTGAGTATTATAAGTAGGGGGTGTCTAATCATTCTGTACAAGGCAACTCTTAACAAAATTCAACAATCAAAAGGGCTTAAACATCATCTTTTTGTATTCTCAAACGTTCCTTTTTTAAGTTCATGCATTCATTTTAATATTGATAGAGAATTAGACGTAAAGAAAAGTGAGACAGACATTAAAATTTTATTTTGAGTATATGTTAACTATTTTGGTCTGGTTTTACCTCGAATCAAAGCTTCAGGTGTGCTTCTACATCATCATCAAACACTACTTTCAATGTTTTTTGTTATTACATCTATGTTTGCTATAGCTATTGGACAAACCCAATGCAAGAACATGCATACTATGACAATGTCAGAATTAAAAGCACAAAAATGAGACACAAAAAGTACATGGATAGACAAGATTTTACATAATTTGTTTGAGTCTCACTTTATTAATTCGTTATTTTTTGTATTATATTCTATATTTGGTTTTTATCCTCTTTTTAAAAATTTAAAAAATAAATAAATAATAACTCATTTTCTATTTCAAACAGTTTCATTTTTTTTTCCCTTAAGTAGTTTTAGTTTTGGGTAATTGGTTACTTTGGATGCATATATTGCAGGTTAGATAGTATAAACATTATGTAATTTTATTATTTTTAAGTGAAAGATGTTTCTACTAATACACTATAAGATACACTATCAAAGAAGTATCATGCGAAAATTAAACAAGAAGAATAAAAACAAATAAATAATATGATGAATGTGGAGCAAAGACCGAAACTCTCAAAGAAAACAAACAAACAAACAAAAGAAGAGAATTTGTTATATCTGTCACTCAAAGAAAATAGAATTATAATGCTCAACAATAGACTCTTCATTTGAAAATTTGTAGCAAAATTTTAGAACTCTCCTTTATGCTACAAATTTTCTATTTGGTATTTAGCTAAATAACTTACTTTTTAACTAAAAAAGTTAAAAAGTAATAAGGCTATTTTTTTTAATTTGAATTGAAGAAAACATAAAATAGTTAAAAGCCCATGATATAGAAGATATGTTACCTTTGTTAATCACGGTTCATTAGGCGTTTGTTAAAAATCAAATAATATGAAGAAAAAAAATTAGAAATTCAAACATTAAACATGTTTTTATACATTTGTACTATATACGAATATTGACATTTTTTTTTAAATCAAAATTCAAAACTATCATTCCATTAAATTATTTTATTTTATTTTTCTTGCAAGTTTAATTTTTCGAGTCAATTCTTCTAAATTATAAACTATTATTGAAATGTGAAGATAATAAAAATGCAACACTGGACAAAATTATTTAATCAAGCAAAATAAATATTTTCAAAATTAAAGATTATATAATATTATACCAAAAAAACCAGAGATTATATAATATTATAACAAACAAAAAATTTCAAAACCAGAGACTATATAATATGATACCAGAATCCATAAACCAGAGATTATATAATATCATAACAAAATCCATTAAAAAAAATATATAGAAAGGAAGAAAGAAAAACTAATCTCTAACCCACTCTATCCTAACCAATGCCTACTCTCCACCCCACCAATCCTACCATTCCCACCACCACCATTCCCATCACCACTATTACCTCTCCACCACCAGTTAGTGTCCTCTGGTGGTGGTGGTGGTGGTGATGTATCACCACTGACAGGGTGCAGCCGTGGTGGAAATGAGGGTATGGGAAGGTTCAACCTCCTAAGCACCAAGTTCATCTTGGTGTCCATCTTGTCTACTTTCTATTTAAGCTTTTCCACCTTATATAAGGTTTCTCGGACTTGACCCATCTGGTCTTTGACATCTAGTCTAGTTATGGTCTTAAATAATTCAATACCTGCGTCAATTACAGTTTTGTTGCGAAGCAGAGCTAGATTAGTTGCGCCTTTTATCACTGTATCCAAGAAGCCATGGGTTATTAGGGGTGTAAAAATCATTTCCTATGAGCTCAATCCTAACCAAAAAAAAATGCATATTAATTTCAATAAGCCAAACAATTAAGAGAAAAGAAAAAAAAAATTCAAATCAAATAATAAAGAAACAAGATATTACCAATTTTTGGCAGATTTTCCTTCTACTTCAACTTTCTTTCTATGTCCATCCTTTTTTTTTCCCAGCAGTCCAAGTTCCCCATAAAACAATTTGGTTGTCTTATCAGACCAAATTGGCCCTGTAAAAAATATGAAGAAAACAAGTAAAACAGTGAGAATTAAGAGCATCATAAATTTAACTATGATTACAAATTTTATATGGATGTTCCATGTATAACTCAATATTAAGGATAACTTATGTTTCATTGCAACATCAGGTGAGAATGGAGAACATTAAGAGCATCATAAATTTAACCATGATTACATTTTTCTTTCTACAATCCTTCTCTCTACAAACAAGGACATGAGCTCTCTGCAATTTTATTTCTACAATTTTATTTTTTCTATCTAATGTGGAGAGAGAAGGGTTGTAGAAAGAAAAATGTAATCATGGTTAAATTTATGATGCTCTTAATGTTCTCCACTCTCACCTGATGTGGCAATGAAACATAAGTAATCCGTAATATTGAGTTTAACACGGAACATCCATATAAAACTTGTAATCATGGTTAAATTTATGATGCTCTTGATGCTCTTAATTCTCACTGTTTTACTTGTTTTCTTCATATTTTTTGCAGGGACTTCTTGATCTGATAAGACTACCAGATTATTTTATAGGGAACTTGGACGGTTGGAAAAAAAAAAAAAAAAATAGGCATGGAAAGAAAGTTGAAGCAGAAGGAAAATTTGCCAAAAATTGGTAATATCTTATTTCTTTTATTATTTGATTTGATTTTTTTTTTCTTCTCTTAATTGTTTGGCTTATTGAAATTAATATGCTTTTTTTTTTTTTTTTGTAGGATTGAGCCCATAGGAAATGATTTTTACACTCATTATAACCTGTGGCTTCTTGGATACAGTGATAGAAGGCGCAACTAATCTAGCTCTGCTTCGCAACAAAACTGTAATTGACGCAGGTATTGAATTATTCAAGACCATAACTGGACTGGATGTCAAAGACCAGATGGGTCAAGTCCGAGAAATCCTATATAAGGTGGAAAAGCTTGAATGGAAAATAGATAAGTTGGACACCAAGATGAACTTGGTGCTTATGAGGTTGAACCTTCCCATACCCTCATTTCCACCACGGCCGCACCTTGTCAGTGGTGACATCACCATCACGGTCACCACCACTAGAGGACACTAGTGGTGGAGGTAATGGTGGTGATGAAAATGGTGGTGGTGGGAATGGTAGGAACCATGGGGGTGGAGAGTAGGCACCGATTAGGATAGAGTGGGTTAGAGATTAGTTTTTCTTTCTCCCTTTCTGTTTTTTTTTTAATAGATTTTGTTATGATATTATATAATCTCTGGTTTATGGATTCTGGTATCATATTATATAATCTCTGGTTTTGAAATTTTTTACTTAAATATTCAAATAAAAATAAAATAATTATTATTTAATCCTCACATTAAATATTGTATGTAATTACAATTCATTTATACAAATTAATATATAACAGTTCTCATTTTAATTTTGACATTTTTTCATAAGTTACTTCTCATCCTGTATGCACATGTGTTCCTACAAAAGTTGGGCACACGCAGATAGTTTACATGTGCATGCTCTTGTTGAGATTTTACAAAAGAGAGATGTAGAGTTTTATGCAGCATATATATATAGCAAAAATATGAAGAACCTTATGATCACTTTATTTTTGTATATTACCAGCAATTTTGGTTCGTAACTCGCTCATATCTTCTTGTTGGATGCGAACACTAGACAAAAAAGGCTCTAAGCAAATTAGGTTAATGTTGGAGCTGTTGCACTCCATCTCAGATTGTGCATTCACGTGGGAATGAACAACTTTAGAAATAGAGTAACTACACGCTTCTCAATCACTCATAAACCAAATTTTCTGTATTCCATATTTACATAATATTTTGTTATCAAATTCACATGCACAAGATTATGTGTAATTATTATATTGTTCATAGTTTATTCATTTGGATTCTTATCATTAGTGTTGGGTTTTTGTAATTTGATTGTAGGAATTCTAACAAAAGTTACTTCATTATCTGCCTGACAATATGATCAAAACACACCACACAAAGCAAAAAAGTAAAAATAAAAAATTTGTTCAATTATCAACTCATAACACAGGATACCTAATGTCCAATTATCAACTGCATAGTTGTGCGCTTTGTTCTCCAGCATTCCTGGGGCTAGATAATCCAGAGTTCCACACATGGTGTGTCTCTTGCTTGTGGATTGTACAGACCACCCAAAGTCTGCAATCTTCAGACAACCCTGCCATTGTAATACAATAGTTGATCAATATAGAACATTAACTTTATTCTTTGTTCTGAATTAAAATCAACATGACTTTGTGTAACTGCAGATATGACAATTTAAGGTTTCAATCACTTCAGCCAAATTGCTCAACACACTAGGATGAGAGAAGAATTTTAGCCTTGTATGCTAATTTAATGAAAAGTGGATTGTAGAAATGATGCCTAAAACAGTTCTTTCCTAACTATGTGACAACTTCTGATTGAGAGTTGTTAAAAGAAATTAGATAAACAAGCCACTCAAAAGCACATCCAATCAAAGTGAAAAATCCATTTGAAGCAAAAGTTAGGGCTACTTTGGATTCAGGATATGACCATATTGAATTCCACACAAAATCAGGTAGAAAAAAATTTACCGTTCCAATCTGTCCATGAATATGCAAAAAGTTGAAAAGAGTAGACCATATTGATAAGTCTAGAAAACCTTGGCTGAAGATTCTGAGAAAAACCTGAATTATCTTCAGAAAGGCCAAACAAATGAAAACGCAATTGGGAACATAGTCATCCTATGTGAAGCCACACATTAATTTTTTTGTACATTTTTTCTGTGTATGTAGCATTATTAGGGAATATTTCATTTTGGAATTGCATCAAGTTAGTTCAACAAACTAAAAACATACAATTCCAGTTTATGAAATTACAATGGGATTATAAAAGATTTTGCAGAATACCTCATGATCAAGCAACAAATACTCTGGCTTGATATCCCTGTGAATCACATCCTTCTCGTGACAGTACGCCAAGGCTTGCGCAAGGCTCGCAATGTACTAAAATTTCCCAACAAAGAAATAAAAGTTTACAATTTCTACACCCAGAAACCTAAATATAAAAAAGAATAGAAATCAAAAGACACACACAAACACACAAAAAACCTACTCTAATTTGAAAACTGAATAGAACAACAACTAAAAGGATACCAAACAAAATAACCCAAAACCCAAATTAAGCAATATCACAATTTAAGAGAAAAGGGGAGAAAAGACCAAATTTCACATATACATATGAATAGATTGTTGGTGACTAAAACATGCAATGAGTCATTTTGGTCCAATTTCAATTATGTCAATTTAGTCCCCAATATGTCTAATTTGTGTTTAAATAGTCGTTAACACCATTTTCATCCAAATTTTATAACAGGAGCATTTTTGTCTAAATTTCCAAGTATCTCAAATCCTTCATCAAATCAAGGGAGAGAAATTATTTACAAATCAAGGATGAACCAAATCATTCACCAATTTCCCAATAGTTACATTTTTACTAAAATTTGATGAAATTTTAAAAAGAGTAAAGATCGGAGATGGTTTTCTTTCATCAGAAATGGTTAAAATAGACTTAAGAGGCAAATTCAAAAATATTAAGGACTGGAGTGTTCTATATCATATCCAACTTTTAACGGATTTTCACTCAAATTTAATAAAAACAAATAAAATAAGAAGAGACCAGGTACTGAAGATGCTGTGATGGATCAAATTCACACAATTAAAATATAAGAATCCAATATGAAAATCACTGCATTCTTTGAGAACCACACATATGTGTGTATATATATATATATAGATAGAGAGAGAGAGAGAGGAACAGAGAGAGAGAGGAATAGTGGAGTTCGAAGATGACCAGTTTTTCGGAGCTCGCGATAGAGCTCACCGCGGTGAGCGTACTCCAAAATCATGTAGATTCGTTCATCGTCATGGAACCAACTGTAAAGCCTTTGGATGGCGAAGACTGGTCTGGATCTCCATCTCTCTCCTCAGCTGGTGACGCAACCTGTACTTCTCTATCTGCTCCTTGAATATCACCTTCAATGCCACAATGTACTTGCTCTGCAACCACAATCCACATCACAATCCCAAATTCAAATCAACAAATCACAAAATCAGACACTCTCTCTCTATAAATCAGGTTCTCTCTCTAGAGAGAGAGAGAGAGAATGTAGACATGTACCTTGAGTTCGCGAGCGAGGTAGACGCGGCCGAATTTGCCTTTGCTGAGGGGTTTCCCGATCTCGAAGTCTTGCAAGGACCATTGTTTGTTCGAGGGTTTTGATTTTGTCTTCGAGTTTGGGAAGGCATTTTTTATTAGGGAGGGATTGAAAGAGAATTGGGAATGGGAAAATTTCAGAGGATTTTAAATTCCAAAAAATGTGGGCCTTATAACTTGGTCTGCATTTCACGGATCCCAAATTCTCTTCCTTTAAAAATTGAAGTAAGAGTTACCTGTTTAGGAAGGTGATTATTTTAGTTATTTAATTAATTTTTTAATTATTTTAGCTTAATTAAAAAGTTATGTTTGGAAAGTTTGTTAGTTTTTTTTTTTTTTTTTAATAGTTGATTTGATGATTATAAGAGAAAAAGTGAAATGATTATGAATTGAATGTGACATTTTGTTTTATTGACTATTTTAATCTATTTTATCTTTTAGTGGGCTATTTTAGCCCAACTCTCTTCCCAAACAAGATCAACAGGCTATTTGAGTAACTTTTTAATTTTTTGGCTAAAATATGAGATAAAAAAATTAGTATGTTTGGAATGACTTTTTGATTTTTTACGAAAAGATATGCAAAAAGTAGAGAAAAAAAGAAGGTAGTGTTTGGTAGAGTTTTGTAAATGTGATTTGAGAGTATGAGTTGTATTTTGAGTTTGTGTGTTGTGGAATTATGATTTGAGTGTAGAAAATTTGTTTGGTAAAGAGTTTTGAAAAGAGTTTTGATTTGAGTGGGAAATTGTTGATATGACATTTGATATGTGATACAAAAATTTACAACTCATAACTAAATATAAAACTCAAAATTATTTTAAAGCACATAAAAAATTTTAAAATTTTCAGAAAATGTTTTTTTTTATTATATAAATCAATTGCAAAAAAAAAAATTACTATTCTGGTCAATCGGCCGAACGTCCCGCCAAGCAAAATTTTCAAAAAAAAAAGGAAAAACGCGTCTGTCAAAACAGAAAACCGCAGGTGTTCTGTGCAGAGTTTTGAAAACATCATTTGAGAACCCTTACCAAACACCATACTTGAATTAAGGTGTGGAATTGTGATTTGAATTCACAACCAAACAGAGCCGAAATCTTTGATTTTTTGGTATAGATTATAGACTTTTTGATTTTTTAGTAACTTTTTTGTTTTTAGGCTAAAACAGGCACATGCCAAACGAGACTAAGTCAAAATTTAAGCCCAGCTTTATTGATGCCTCCGTTTGGGAAGTGGGTTGGCTTTTTGGCTTTTTGGCTTTTTTGGCTATATGAGCCTGGGCTCAAAAGGTTGGTTTGGGAAGGGCTTTTTGGCTTTTTGACTTTTTTGACTTTTTTGTGAGAGAAGAGTGTAATGATTATGGGGTTGGATGTGATATTTTGTCTGTTGTGGCTCATGAGCCTATTTTGTCTTTTGTGGCTCATTGAGCCAAAAAAGCCCAATGAGCCACTTCCCAAACCATGCCAAACAATTCTCATTCATAACTCAATGGTTTCGATTCATTATTTTTTTATTTCAATTTTCTTACTTAAGAGAATACAAAACCACTCAGATCTACCTCAACCGACAATTAGGTCCCACTTTAATTTCGAATTAAAGTTGTCGAAAAATCAATATTTTCCAACAATCCCCTACATGAATAAAATAGTTCGAATAAAGAAAAACGGACAACGCTTAACAATAAAGACTCGGAGAGAGAGCACATAGAATAACCCTGCATAAGAAAAGGTAGCTGTTGGCCTTGAATCTTTCGTAGTAAAAGCCTATCGAATTTACTGGCAGACCAGTGAACGTGATGTCTTGAACTGTTCTTTTATGTAAATCGAGACAATAGACCTCACACAGGAGTTACTCCAACCATTATTCTTGTTTTCATTGGTGTGTCCGGTTTGATCCTGGAACACTAGTTTGGTTTAATGAGTATTTTAAAAGAATTTGGCCTTATCAATTCTTAAAAAAACGGCCCCACTTCGTACTCATATAGGTGACCTACATAAGGTATCTCGCTATACCACGGTTGACTATTCACAACACTTAGGTCATTAAAAACATCAGCTTAACCTCCACCCCACAAGATATCACTGTATAAAGAAATGGGCAGGACGATTTACCTCCACAATGACTCATACGTTACACGTAATTAGGTTGTCCTTTTGAACCTAGATCTTAGGATCTCCAGTCAACTATGTTGGGTTTTCCGTTCCGGTAACATTCACTAAAAGCCTTAACCGCATTCCTTTTGACGACTTTTCTACTAACTCTCGATTTAACCCTTTGGTTAACGAATCTGTAATATCGTCCTTAGACTATATATAGTCTATAGTGACAACACACGAGAGTAGTCGTCGTATGGAACTATGTCTTCAATGAAAATGTCTAGACCTTCCCTTTGTGCCCTACCAATACTTGATTGGTTGTCGCAAAGTATACAAAATTGCTAGCACAAGTTTTGATCAACGTGGAATATAGAAAACGGCAAAGCCATTCAACTACTTCAGTAGCTTTATCTGAATAACTGAATTTTGATTCCATCATTGATTTCATGATACACATATGCTTGGAAGATCTCCAAGACACAGTTACAGCTCAAATTAGATCAAACATATCCACTAATAGATTTGTAGTCTATATCCAGTAGGAGCCTTTGTACCTTTCAAGTACAACTGGATATGAAGTGTTATGCAACCTATAATCCCAACTTCATCGTAAGTACGTTAGTACCTGCACAAATGCCTTCTAAAGATAGGCATTAGGATTACTCGTGTATTTACTTAGCTTGTTTACTGAGTAGGCTATACATGGCCTTGTACACCTCGTCAGATACTTTAAACTTCCAATGACCCGAGAATATTCTACTTGAAATACACTCTCACCATTATTCTAGGCCAAATGTAGACTCAAGTCTATCAGTGTCCTCGACACACTTGTATCTGATTTACTAAATTTCTCAAGTATCTTATCAACATAATGAGACTGAGAAAGTACAATACTACTAGATGTTCTAGTAATCTTAATACCCAGAATCACATCTGCAAGGCCATATCTTTCATGTCAAACTTAGAGTTTAACTTCTTAATAATTTTGAACATCTTCTCATAATTACCAATCGTACAAACACAAAATGACATATCTATTTATCAGTGTCTTTGACATCCACACATCTGTTAATACGTGTTTATTTAAAACCGACTTCATAACATAGTATAGCCAAATTTCTTATACCGCTACTTATTTCAAATCATATAATGATTTCTCAAGCTTCTAGACTTTCCCACATTGTCCTGGAGCTAAAACCCCTTTAAGTGGTTCCATAAAGATTTATTCAACTAAATCTTCATATAGAAAAGCTATCTAAACATCCATCTTGATGTATCTCTAGGCTTCACACAATTGCAATCACACTTACCATAACTGATCACATATCAAAGTTGAAAATTTTAGAAATCCCCTAGATGTTGATTTGTGATTATGTATCAATTTTAAGCAGTAAATAACAATCTCAATCAAACAATCAAGACAAATTGACATAACGATTTTACGTGAAGAAATCACAATTGGAGCACCTCCAATTGTGATAAAAAACCACGGGCAAAAGCCACAAAACAATCCACTAAGAAGACATAAAGGAATTACACAAGTGTACTCTTAATTACCTAGCGAATCCACGCCCGAATCGAACCGACCCCTATGTGCCTCTTCCAGCCCTGTCTTCACCTCGGAATTGTCTTGCCCAATGTTGATTCCACAACGTCGATGTTGAATCACGACGATGAGCCACTCCGGAATCTACCAAAGTTTCAGGCCCAAATTCTACGGAATCCACCGAAGAATAACACTCTCTTTTGTATTGAATAAACAAACAATCCTTTGATGTATACTTCTTAAACCATTAGTTGAATACTCAATTAAACATCAAAGAAACCAAGCAAAATAGCCCCAGATATAAATCCTAATATCCAAGAAGAAGATCTGGAAGTCGTAACCCTAAAATCTAACTAAAACACATATTTATAGCAATTTGTTCCGCGATCTCCGCTTGAGCACAAGAATGGCCACTCGAGCGGGCCTCACTTGAGCGCAGGAAAGTTCGGGTTGGATTCGCATCTAAAAACTGATAGCTTCACTGAAATAAAAGTTGAACAAAATTACAACTAAAAGGAGTTTTGTCAAACGAGATTGCCAAGAATAAAAACCTAACAATCTCCCCCTTTGGCAATCCCGTGACAAAACACACCTAACAAATAAAATCCTAATCACCCCAACCCATTACAGCCAACAAAAATAAACTTCATTCTCAAGGTAATGATCTGCAAAACAGCTATTAGTGCCACAAGAGTATATGGAAAAGGAATAGACATATGACAAGATTATCTTGAAGCATGAGATGGAAAACATGAATAGATGCGACTTGGAGATTTTAAGAACATACAGCATAGTTAGATGAATAAATGAAAATTTTAAGACACATGCACTCTCTCAAACTTCTCCCCATTTTTGTCACGAATTGACAAAGGAAGCTCAATCAATGAAAGCAAGAGCATAAACCACACAAGCAAGGACAAGATGATGTAAAAATTAATAACCTGCGAGAAGTAAGCTATAAACAAGCAGTGGATAGAAACATACCAACCAATTAATGCCAATCTCCCTTACGAAACCAATCAATTTAAGTGCATGCTAAACAAACCCTTGTAATGACAAACCAAACTCCCCCTCACTAAAAGTAACTACAAACACTGAAAACAATGAACAAGAAAAAACGACAAAAAGGAATTTCAAATTTGTACCTTAAAACACACAAGATTATCCAAGAAGCACAATTACTTGAAAACACAATGTGCATAGCCTCTAGAAGATTCCTCATAAAAGAAAGTGATGCATTATATGAAAAGCATAGATCCCATGATAAAAGTGTGTGTGTGACTCTTGGAGTTCGACAAACACTAGATTCAAATCCTAGTAGTGATCTGAATTGCGGTTTAGTATGAACAAAGTTATGAGAATTGCGGTTCTTAGGTAGTGACTTGACGTTGTGGTTCCCTTCATCTTCATTGGGAACCCGTCTTGACTTGGTGTCCAACCTCCTATTCCTAAGTCTAGACAAACAAAACCTTTGTTCATGTTTGGTTTCAAGCAAATCAAAATAACGAGGTCTAATATGACTCTTAACCTCATTACCACCAATGAAGTGGCTCCTACCCCACGAGATGTTGGAATTTCTTTCATCTCTATGAGACGTTCTCTCATGCAATGCAACTCATAATAATAAGGGCAAATATGACCATACATACCATAATGATGACAAATAAAAACAGGGTGTACCTTCTTTTCTTTGACCTTACCAACTCTAGGAAGATTGAGAAGTCTTTCCTTTCGTTGAATCTTTTGCTCCCTCTACCCTTGAGTTTTTGTATCATGAGATGTGGATGCACTCCATTTTTGCTTTTTGTTATCACCAAAACCAATGCCATTCTTGTCAAAACACATTTGTTGAGACCCAATAATATTGTCCAAAGTCTTTGATCATTTGTTCCAAAGACCAATAGTAGTCATAGCACACTTGAGCTCTTCCTCTTTCTTGATCATTAGTTCTTCCAAGGCAACTTGAGACATCTCGAGAGTTTCAATCTTTTCTTCATATGTTGCATAGATTTGCTGTAACTCATTCCTTTCTGTCTCACAAGTCAAGAGTTTCGCACAAAGAGGTTGTCGATCACTAGAAATCTTAATGGCATCATTCCTAGCCTCAAAATCTCCTTCTTTAATTTGACATTCTCACTTTCATATGCTTTGAGTTTCGTAGTGAGTTTGTCATTCAATTTGGATAAGTTAAGAGATTCCTTATACAACTTTTCATAAGCTTGCTCAAGCTCTTCATCATCACTCCTCGAGGATTCATCATCAATGACATTCTCAATCGGCCTCTTCGAATACTCTATTTGTTCTTCAGTTTCGGAAGCCGCCATGAAAGCAAAGAATTGTTCATGCCCCTCTTCACCTTGTGCTCCGTTGTCACTTTCATCTTTATCAGTCTCAGATTCGTCATCCCAAGTGATAGCGAAGGCTTTCTTCTTCCTGAAATGAGTAGGGCATTCTTGAGCAAAGTGGCCAAATCCTTGGCATTCATAGCATTGGACTCTTTTAGAGTTCCCTTGTATCATTCCTTTCTCCTTCTTGGTTATAGAATTAATTTTGAATTTATCTTTGCCTTTGGATTTATGAGTTGATTCCAAAAGATTAGGATTCTTTTTCAGAAAAGACTTTTTAAATTGTTTTATGAAAGCATCTTTAATCTTGGAATCAATCCCACAATCATTATCAGAATCATTTCCAACTCTATGAGCACTACTTAAAGCAATATCATCTTTTTATTTCTTTTTGAAATTTCTATGTGCCTCATAAGTGTGGAGATTTCCAACTAAATTATCCAGCTTGAGATTGTCAACATCTTGAGCCTCCTCAATAGCCATAACTTTTGGTTGGAAGCAATCGGGCAAGGACCTCAAATTTTTTCCTACAATCTTGGATTTCGGTATTTTTTTCACCTAAATTGAAGCTGGAATTTACAATGTCACTCAACTTCGCATAAAATTTATCAAAGGTCTCACTATTTTTCATTGAAAGGTTTTCGAAACTAGACGTGAGCCTTTGAAGTTTTGAGCGTTTAACAGAAGGAGTGCCCTCATGAATAGTTTGTAAGATATTCCAAGCCTCTTTTACGACTTCACAATTGCAAATACGACTAAACTCTTCAGGTGTGACGGCGCAAAAGAGAGAATTGATAGCTTTACTATTCCAGCTACTATTTTGGTAATCAATTGTGTCCCACTTATCAATTGGTTTGGGGAAAGATACTCCATCAATGGTAATCATTGGTTCGGTCCACCCATACATGACAGATTGCCAAACTTTTTCATCAATAGATTTTAAAAACGATCTCGTCCAAGCTTTCCAAAAAGAATAATTGGATCCGTCAAGTAGGGTTGGTCAAACCATAGAATTTCTCTCACGAATTGAATACATTATCACAAATCAAACAAGATCTTGCTCTAATAGCTTCTTTTAAAAAAAATAGAGCGACCCGCTCTGATATCAATTGAAAAATTTAGAAATCCCCTAGATGTTGATTTGTGATTATGTATCAATTTTAAGTAGTAAATAATAATCTCAATCAAATAATCAAGACAAATCAACACAATGATTTTACATGGAAAAACCACAATTGGAACGCCTCCAATTGTGATAAAAAAAACCACGGGCAAAAGCCACAAAACAATCTACTAAGAAGACATAAAGGAATTACACAAGTGTACTCTCAATTACCTAGCAAATCTACGCTCGAATCGAACCGACCCCTGTGTGCCTCTTCCAGCCCCGTCTTCACCTCGGAATTGTCTTGCCCAATGTTGATTCCACAATGTTGATGTCGAATCACGACGATGAGCCACTCCAGAATCCACAAAAGCTTCAGGCCCAAATTCCATAGAATCCACCGAAGAACAACACTCTCTTTTGTATTGAATAAACAAACAATCCTTTGATGTATAATTCTTAGACCATGAGTTGAATACTCAACTAAACATCAAAGAAACCAAGCAAAATAGCCCCAGATATAAACCCTAATATCCAAAAAGAAGATCTGGAAGCCGTAACCCTAAAATCTGACTGAAACACATATTTATAGCAATCTGTTCCGCGATCTCCACTCGAGCACAAGAATGGCCGCTCGAGCGGACCTTGCTCGAACGTAGGAAAGTTTGGGTTGGATTCGTATATAAAAACTCATAGCCTCACTAAAATAAAAGTTGAACAAAATTACAACTGAAATGAGTTTTGTCAAACGGGATTGCTAAGAATAAAAACCTAACAAAAGAATCCATGTCTTCTCTTCACCGGTATCCTTTGATAACAAGCCAGCCTCATTGGCTTTCATTTACTTGTATCCCAAGGCTTATTACCTATGCAAGATAAAGTTAAATTAATAACTTATTGCTAGAGAAATCACAACTTTAAAGAAGCTTTTAGCCTCACTAGCCACCATATAGGTTTAAGAAGATTAGACAAAAAAAAAAACTTTGCAGTTGTAGTCTTTTAACATCTTCTAGGCTCATCTTTTTTTCTCATGAAATCGTTTCCTCAATTGCATGATGGCATTCTTGTATAAATTTGAATATCAGACTTATCCACAAGAAAACCGATATGTACCACTATATTGTGCGTAACTGTTGAACACAAAGTCAACGGATTTTTAAGGCTATTCTACCCACTTGGGTTTAGGTATTGTCAACTTTTGTATGACACCTCCACATTTGTAGAATTTATACAAAAGCTTTCGGCCTTTCCAAAAATTCATGCAGAGTCTTTAAACAATTCCTTGTGTCACAATGATTATGAGACTCTTATAATCATATCACAGAAAATACATTCTTAGACCGTCATCAACCGAATTAGGTCTCTTCCGAATTCAAGGCACCAAACAAATTTGGTCATACATGTCACTCTAAAGTCAGTAGCCTTACTATTTGGAATCACAAACCTAGTGATCAATAGTCTACTATTCAAAACTTCATAACATGGCCAGTAGTCTTATCATTAGGAATCACTAATTTCTCATCATGTGATCAGTAGACTTTCCACTACTAGGAACCATAATCTTTTAAATGTGATCAGTAATTACTTTCATTACTAGGAATCATCATATCTTGACATATGATCAGTAGCCTCTCCACTACTAGAAATCATCATGTCTTAACATGTAATCAGTAATCTATTTACTACTGGGAACCACAAACTCATAACTGTGTAGTCAATGGTCTAACACCTCCTAGGAACCACTAGTTTTCTATCTCTGTGATCAGTGATTTTATACTTACTAGGAGCCACCAATTTAATAATATATTTAGAATTTAAAATTTCAAAAAATATATTCACTCGCCCTAACGGGTTGTCTCATCTTTACTTTCAAGCAAAGTCACATAGCAATCATACATGCTATAATTGACACAATGATAACATACTAATAGCCTCTGATAAATTCAAAGATATTATCATGCAATCTTATGATTTCCTTTAATCACACTTGATCTCTTTTGATCTTCCTTTAAGAACCTCACAAGGTTCAGGGTATCAGGTGGAACAACATTTCCTATTGTCATCTCTTGAAGCCATTTCTGAAAAACCATAATAGAATTTCACTATTCTGTTTTTTCAGAAACTAAACTTAACACTAGAAAATCCAAAAGTCTGAAATTTAATTCAAAATTGATCTCACCACTTACCCTAGAATCGAACATGATCAGGAAAGTTTCCAGGAAGACTAGAGGGGTCACATCGGTCGTACTTAAGACCCAATTAACCGTAGACAAAACTTTCAAGAGCATGTTGACTCCTAGTCCATGAGAAACAAATTTAGAATTAAGTTTCCCAAGGGATAAACTAGGTTAAAACAAACCAAGTTTACAAAACTTATAAGCAATTAAAAATTGCTATCAGAATTACACCACTCATAAAAGTTAACCGGTACTCTCAGAACTGAACTCATTATTTCTAAATAAAAATCAAAAATATTTTAGCTAATGCTAAAATTTGGTTTCTTTTCCCACAACACTTTGGAAATAATCAGATTATAGCTAAAGACTTTCCCAAAACTTAGTTTACTACCACTTTGGGAATAAAAAGATTTAAACCCAAATATTTCCTCTAACCACAAAGGTTTGAAACTAAATCCATCTTAGTTTTTGGAAATAATAAAATTAATCCCAAAGACTTTCTCTAAACCAGAAGGTTTATAATTTCTTTCCTTTTCCTTTTCCTTTCACTATGGCAAAACTATTACAAATTAGAAATTAAAACTACTACAAAAGGAAATGTAACTGTTACAATTACAAATTATCTAAATCTGTAAAATCAAAGTTCATGGCTATGTTCGAAATGGTCTGTTTAGCCAAGAACACACTCCTCCACTTGAAACCATCCTTTTGCATTGCCAGCTTATCTTTGTATAAAATACAATACAAAAAATAAACTCAATGCTCTATTCCATGCAAAAGGGATGTGTACAAAACTTTATCCACGTTACCACTAAACCTCCATGCTCACTGCTCGTATACACACTTAGATACAAAATGAGTTAATAAACCAATAACTCATATAATGCATATTACATAAGTAATTTGAACTATCACTCACATTATGTAATTCAAGCAGCTATAGATGTATTACAGTTATAAGAATATCATGAGTTTCATAACTATGAAATAATTATGTATATAACACTATTATGGTCATAACACTGGCATTCTAACCATCTAACTATGAGCAAATAATATTATAAACAATAGAGTTAAATTCCAACAGTACACAATAATATTTGGAGTGATTCACTTGATTATACATATCAAGACATGGAAAAACTCACACTACAAGAAAAAGCATATTCGGCGACCAAATTTCCCGACTAAAAAAAATTTGGTCGCTGAAAGTATAGCTTTCAGCGAACAAAACAGCATTAGTAGCCAAAAGTAAAGCTTTTTGGTGACTAAACAATTTTAGTAGCCAAAAGTCTACAATTGGCGACTAAAAATAAGTTTGGTCGCTGATTATATGGGTTTTAGTGACTAAAAAATTTTTAGTAGCCCAAAGTAAATCTTTTTGGAGACTAAAAATAAGTTTGGTCGTTGATTATATGGGTTTTACCGACTAAAAAAATTTTAGTAACTAAAAGTAAAGTTTTTTGGTGACTAAAAAAATTTTAGTAGCCAAAAGTCTACAATTGGCGACAAAAAAATAAGTTTAGTCTCCAAAATTGGTCATTTTTAGTGACTAAAATTATTTTGGTCGCTAAAAGTTAATTTTTTTTATTTTATTTTGCTACTAAATAGTTTATTTTACATAAATTATGTAATAAAATAATTATGCTTATACATATACTTTTATATTAATATGGGTGTATGTACTATATAAAGAATATACGTCACATATACAATCATGTGGTGCTATAGAGGCGTAGTGGAAAGAGTGTGGTGCATAAGGTTTATGATATGGGAGGTCAGCGGTTTGAGTCTCTGCAAGAGCGGATCAAATTATTCTACAATGATTTTTTTTTTTTTTTTTAACGTTTGAAGCTTTTGGCGACTAAAGGTATTGGTCGGCGATTCCTTGACTATTGGCGACTAAAACATTGGTCGGTAAATGTATAATTTTAAAGAAATATAATTAACTATTGGTGACCAAAATTTTGGTCGCTAAAGACTTGCTTTTTGGCGACCAAAGGTTTTTTGGTCGGCAAAACTCTCTAAGACCTTTTCTCGACAGGATTTTGGTGACAAACGTAGCGACCAAAGTTTTTGGTCGCAGAATGTCATTGGCGACCAAAAACAGACAATTGGCGACTAATATTTTAGTCGCTAAAAGTGACTTTTTTTGTAGTGTCACAACCAATACAACAATTAATTAATAGAATGAATACAAAGTAAATACATTATAATGCAAAACATTCCACTATGCACTAATACTCTCTTAGAACCCATCGACCTTATAATGCAACATAAATATTATATTAGAAAAATCGAAACTATTTTGCTAAATTTTCTCCTAAAACAAACCTGTTTGAGATTTTTATACCGTTGGAAACCTTTCGACTAGCCGAATCTCTTGAAACTGAAAAAAAAAATTTCGACTAAATCTCTTAAAAAAAAAAAAAAATCAACTCTTTATTTTTTCCAAAATTTAATTAATCAAAATCAACATATGGAATAAATCCGAAATTAACCTGAACTGTAAAATGAATAATTAAATTCACAAATATGTCCAAAAATTTGAAGATCCAAAATTCTCATTCATGCTTAGGTTATCCTGTTCAAAACAAAATTAGTAGTCCAATTTACTAATTCCAATTTATTTTATTTGTTCGTATTATTATGATCCTTTGTCGCTTACGTAAACCTGTAAAGAAAGTTAGCTACAAAAAAAAAAAAAAAAATCAAAAAAATTAAATAAAATAGTAAGAATCTTACATAATGAAATTTTTATTTTTATAAACTCCTACCAACTTAAACACTAACAATCAAATAACTCATATAATAACAACTAATTAACATGAAATAAATTACATGAATAAATTATTAGAAATAAACAACTCAAAACAGATTCATTTTAAATAGTTTTTGAAAAATGGCTATATAAGATTGTTGGTATTTTTCCATAAAAATACAAGAAAAAGATATAAAATGAATTAAATAGAAATGACAATACAATTATTATTATTATTTTTTATTATTAAAGAATGAAATATACAATAAACTATAGAACTAAAAAAACACAAGAATGAACTAAATTACACCATAAAACATATTACAAGATGGATTCAAATGGACATATAAAATAATATACGAGAAATTATTTAAATTTAAAACTTTAAAGAACAAAAGATAAAGGATGTAAACTGTAGTCTGTATGATACTACAGTTTCTTTAAAACAGATTCACCGCCTCTCGGTGGGTGCTGGAGGTACACTGGCGTCTATCTCCCAGGATATGACGGTTAAAACCAGCTAATGCAGAAGCACCTTCTGAATACTTTCAACGAACTTGACAATGGTTGCACTCTCTCTAACAAGAACCAAATAAGGGGATAGCAAAAGAAGATAGGAAAAAATTTCTTTAGGGAAAAAAACATCTCCAATGTTTTATCTCAAAACACCATCTCTATTTTTCATCAAAAAATCTCTCCAAAACTCTTACTAAGTTGGAGGGGAAAGGCCTCTATTTATATAAGTAGGAAATCCCTAACCATGAAGGCTATATATCAATAGGGCCATCAAATGCCATTAACCAAGGCTATCAACTCTAGCCATTAGGGGTAGAGTTACAAAGGTTAAAAACCTATGGCCACTAATATGGTCATTATCTCCATCATCAACAGATGAGAATTACAAAGGTCTAAACCTTTCATGTACTTAAATATACAAATAAATATGTATATAACGATGGTTGAATAAACCAACTAGATGAGTCATAAAATGGATACTAATGTTGGGTTACAACCCAATCCAAGCCCAATTCTCAAACACATGCATAAGCTAAGCCCAACATAACATAGCTTAGCCCAAGCTCAAGATTAAGTCCAAATCTAAGTCCAAAACCAAACCCAGCATATGCACAAACACAAGCACAAGCCTAGGCCCAGTCCAAACTAAGACTAAGTCCAAATTTAAACCCAACTTTATTGATGCCCACTTTATGAGACAATTCTCATTCATAACTCAATTGTTTTGGCTCATTATTTTTGTATTGCAATTTTCTCACTTAAGAGAATACAAAACCACTCAGATCCACCTCAACCGACAGTTAGGTCCCACTTTAATTTCGAATTAAAGTTTCCGAAAAACCATTATTTTCCAACATGTTATTTAGTACCGTTTTGTGCTGAAAGTGGTTGAGAGAATAATGAGTCAGTTGCATTATAGAAGGAAATAAGACATATGGCTAAAGAAGTGGCAACAAACTTTCATGTTGTTGAGAAGAATGGGGTAACCGGCGATGAAAGAATGAACTATTATGATTAGTTGCGAAATTTGAAATGTGAAAGTTCAACCTATAAATAGGGCAAGGAAGATAAAAGCAAAACATCAATCAACCCATAATCACTCACAAATTGTGATATCTAGGCATAGTTTAAGTTAGCAATTTTAGGAGTAGTTTAAGTAATAGTTTTTCCAGCCCCCGTTTTTTTTCTTCTGTCGATTGTTGTATTTTTTAATTCTTTGTTCTTGTTTAAATTCTTGTAACTGGTAGCAAGTGACAAGTTATTTGAATAAATACATATTCTGCCATGTTCCTTCTCTTCTTTACTTAATAACCTCCAAAGAAATCCTTAATCTGTTTAAGATATATAACTCAACCACATAGTCTGATCTTCTCCCACTGGATGTGCCAATTTATATTGGTAAAAATTCAGTTTAAGCCTGATCGACAGTAATTAATCGAAAGACTTAAACTAATTTTCAATAAACACAAAAAATATTAGACTTTGTGGTTGAGTTCTATGCCTTAAACAGATTAAAGACTTTCTTGGAGGTTATTAAATAAAGAAGAGAAAGAACAAAACAAAATATATATTTATTCAAATAACTTGCCAATTGCTACCAGTTACAAGAACTTAAATAAAAACAAAGAATTAAAAAGTACAGCAATCGATAGGAAGGAAAGAAATAGGGGTTTGGAAAATCTATCACCTAATCGACTCCTAACAATGGCTAACTTAACTATGCCTAAACAATCTTCACAATTTGTAAGTGATTGATGATTCATTGATGCTTTTCTTGTATCTTCCTTGCCTTATTTATAGGCTGAACCTTCACATTTCAAATTTCGCAACTGATTAAAATAATTCCTTCTTTCATGGCCGGTTGCCTCATTCTTCTCAACAACATGAAAATTTGTTACTATTTCTTTAGCCATACGTTGCCTTATCTCCTTCCACAATGCAAGCTGACTCATTATCCTCTCAACCACTTTTAGCACAAAATGGTACTAAATAGCAATAATAATAATAAAAATAATAACGATAATGATAAAGAAATAATACCAAATTTCATTTTTCTATCGATTGTGGCCAAATCCAATTTTATTGTGGCCTATCAAGTGTGGCCAGATTGATTGTGGCCAAATCCAATTTTATTGTGGCCTATCAACTGTGGCCAGATTTAATTTTGTTAATTGTGGTTAGTCGATTTTGATTTGTCAATTGATACCATAAATCATATTTTTAAGTGATTATGGCCATGTTATTATTTTTATTTCTTTATCATTATTGCATTGTGATGAAAGTGGTTGAGAGCATAATGGGTTAGCTTGCATTGTGGAAGGAGATAAGGCAATGTGTGGCTAAAGAAGTGGCAACAAACTTTCGTGTTGTTAAGAAGAATAGGGCAACCAGCCATGAAAGAAGGAACTACTTTGACCAGTTGCGAAATTTGAAATGTGAAGGTTAAGTCTATAAATAGGGCAAAAAAGATACAAGCAAAACATCAATCAACCCATAATCACTCACAAATTATGATATCTAGGAGTAGTTTAAGTTAACAATTTTAGGAGTAGTTTAAGTGACAGTTTTTCCAGCCCCCATTTCTTTTCTTCTATCGATTGTTGTATTTTTCAATTCTTTGTCTTATTTAAGTTCTTGTAACTGGTAACAAGTGACAAGTTATTTGAATAAATATATATTCTGTTATGTTCTTTCTCTTCTTTACATAATACCCTCCAATGAAGTCCTTAATCTGTTTAAGGCATAGAACCCAATCACAAAGTCTGATCTTTTAGTGTTCATTGAAAATTAGTTTTTAAGTCTTTCGATTAATTATTGTTGATTGAGCTTAAACCAAAATTTTACCAACATAAATTGGCACACCTAGTAGGACCTTTCTAACTTGGAGTGATAATGATGAAGAAGCAAACTTATCCTCATGGAATCAGGCCTTCAACAGGTATGTTTACGTCTTGTGCACCAATGGATACAAACTGCCATTAGAGTGGCAGTGTTTCGCTGGATACAAATTATCAATGGGATGTATCATATTCCATGTCAAAAAATTATCAATATTATGATGGTGCTTCAATCGCTTATAGCTAGTATAAGGGCATGATAAATGATTGTAGACACCCCATGTTTGACCGCCCCTAAGACTTGGGAGCCTCGGGTTGATCACTCGATGATGAAAGTTATGCTATACAAACACTTGATGTCTTCAGCAAGAAGAAGCTCTAATCCTAACCTCACACCCCATTTTTGACCAAAACTATTTTAGACCTTAAAAACCCTCTTTTTCAAAATATTTTTTCAAATATTTCTACGATGTTCCGAGGCTCACATTTCGTTTAAAAGATTGCACTTTTCGGTAAACTGACTAAGGACAAAGTGAAAATAAATGAAAGGGAGGTGAATTTTTTGAAAAATCTTTAAAAACATCTTATTTATAGGTTTGGAGTTGGAGAAAATAGGAGGGGATGGAAGAAAACTAGTTGGGGAAAAGGTTGGGCATCAATCTATTAAGATATAAATGAGCAACCTTCACTAAAATAGGCATATCTCATTGCACACTTAGAATTAGATGTAAGGCCACCACCATTGGAAAGTAGACTTCCGAGGTTTCAATTTAGACTCAAGAATCACTTAAAATCGAGTCCGGATGAAGGAGATATACTCGTTTGAAGTTGGGTCTAGAAGTAGATTTTTGTGGACGGTCGGCCACTAATAATGTACGGCCGGCCAATTATGAAAAATTAGGCCATTTTGAGTGGATTGGCCAGCCAAGTGTCCCCACAAGTGTACGGCCAGCCACTTGTGTCAAAAAATAGATCTTTGCACATATTTGTTGCCAGCTGTTCCCATATGTGTATGCACTGCACCAGCTGTTTATATAAAGATATTTCTAAGGGAGTAACATGTTTTCCTATATATAGATGACCTCCCCTCTTGAAATTGGGTTACAAAAAATTCCAAAAAGCTCCAAAACTTGAAATTTTCTCTCTATCTCTATCTTGCAACACACACACATTACCCAAACACTTCCTAAACCAATATTTGAGCTCTCCTTGTTGAGATTATTGAGTCCAAATTTCAACCTTTGAGAGCGAAAGCCTTGTGGTTTGTGAAACAAAGAGTTTTCAAAAGGTATAACTTCTTCCTTCTTTACACTACTTCTCCCCTCTCTTTTCTTGTTGTTTTTGGACTATGTTTACACTGTTTTTATGGGCTGAAACTTGTGGCTTAAAGCTACCAAAGGTGGAGGGGTTAACCACCTTTCTTTGTACCTTGTATTCCAAACTTTTGCCCTTGTGTTTCCCATCATTACATTAACTTTTTTTGAGCTTTTTACCACTAATTTTTGGAGTTTTTCAAAGGCTTAAAATGTGGTTTTGAAGCCTCAAAAATTGAGGGGTTAGCCTTCCTTCCTTTGGCTTGTTTGCTAGCTTAATTGCTCTATTATTTTAGCTTACTCTTTTAGCTTCTTTTACCTCAATTCTAGCACTGTTTTAGCTTTATTTAGGACTGCTTTTATGTGTTTGTTTCATTTATGCTTTGTATAGCATGCTTGTAGTGTAATAGTCCTCATAGGTTTGGTGTTTTAGGCATTAGACACCAACCTGTTTGAGTCGATAGCATTTATTTCAAGCTTTCCATACTTGTGTTCACCCCTAATCATCTCTACACCTCTCTCATTTCTTGGCTTCTTCTTTGCTTTGAGAGTCGTTTCAAACTAATTCTTTGTTTAAGCTTGAGATAAAGATTGTTGTGCTTAATGGTTTAATCTTTTCGGAGGTTCATTACCAGTGGCATGACATCTCTCTCATGCCCAAAACAACCATTTGTTTAACACTTCTTTCCGTTAGTGGACTTAATCTTCATTATTGGACTAAAAGGCTTAAGGAATGGAAAGGTAATTAAAAGAGATATTAAAAATGGAAATAAAATGGAGCAATATAATAAAATGGTTTGGGTTCAATCGGACATTAATTGAACCCATTGAGTCTTTAGTCGTTTCATACTTGTTAGTGATGAAAACGGTTCAAGAGTCAAGGCCGACCGCTTCCCTTGATCAATGTCATGATAGGGAGGAGGTTCGTGGGTTTTTCATTGTGCATTTATTGAAATTGTATGCCTTGGTTCATAAGTCATCACACAATGACTTTGAGCTGATTGATGGCTTGCGAATCAAGCCTATCTTTCCTTTGATCTGTTTGATGATAAGGAGAGGCAGGGTGGACAGATATCCACTGAAAATGCTCTGTTTGTTATCTGTTGTAGCAAGGCAGTACCCTAAACTAGTGGTCAGCGCCACTTTTTCTGTACGACCGCCCACTACTTCTGGCCAGTCGGCCACCTTTTTCAGCCAAGCAGTGTCCCTTTTTCCTGCAAAGCAGGACAGAGACTGAAACAAAACAGTGCAATCTTCTGACTGCAAAACAGAATCCTTTTGGGTGGAATTCGCATTCATTCATGAGCATTCCTTACTTCTCGAGGCTGATTAGTTAGAGTACTTAATTATGCGCAATTAATTCTATAGTGTAGCCACTTAGTTAGTCCTTTGTATTATTATGTCTGTGTTATAATTAATTAGTTGAAGTAGCTAGTTAATTTTGCGTTGTAACTAAGTCGTTAGAGTAATTGATTTTGTGTTGTAATTATTTAATTAGCTAGAATAGTTAATTAAATTCGACGTTGTAATAATTACTTAAGTGGCTTAGTTAATTCATTTATTCGGACCCTCTTTTGAGAGAGCCAATTTGTTTTAATTAGCTAGTGTAGTTAATTTATTCGGTTTATAATAGTTAGCTAAGTCGTAGTAATTTGCTAGGGCATTTATTCGAACCCTCCTGTGCGAGGACAAAATTATAATAATGCGTGAATGCCTTCCAACTTCACGTCTTTCTCCTTGTTATTTATTTGCTTATGATGGATAGTTTAGAGCGTCACATTTTCGTTTAGCATTTCTCATGATTGCATCCATTGTCATGCATGCATTAGGCTCAGCGCATCATTCTAAATCACATTGTTGTTTATTACTTCTTTGAATATGTGCTTAACTGCATGATAACAAATTAATCTACATGCCATGCTAGTAGCCGGGCCTAGTAGTTGCATCTTTGCATGTGTTACGTTAGTCAAGTTGCATTGATTAGGAGCATGCATTGTTTCTAACCATTTTATTTCTTCTGGCTTGCCTCAGAGTATTAGGTGAGCGCTTATTGCTTTAGCATATCGTATGCGTGTAATTGTGGCCATATCTAGCATATTTTCCACAAGGCTAAGTGCTTAAATGATATATCTCTTGAAATGCTTATGGATGAAGGCCAAGTGCTTGAATTGGGATGATTTGATGAATGTACATATGAGATCACTTTTTCAAGTGGCACATATTCAAAACACCTTTCAAAACAAACATAAAAATCAAATGTTCCAATTTTTTCCAATTAGTCTATACTTGTGTGCATCACCTAGTAAAGATAGCTAATAAATCGGGACAAGAACATATAATGTAAATAAGAATCATATCATGATTAGCAGAGGCCGATCTTTGACCGGCCGAGTGGGGTGCTCAATTCATGACCTTCCCCTCTCGTACCTAAGTTCCCGAGCTAAGACACTTTGGTGATGAGGGATAAGTGGCCTTTGGCACGAGTCTTAGGTTTCCTAAATTTCTCAAAAATATTTAGGTGGCGACTCTGTAATCTGGCAAAGCAGTCCATTTTTGGCATTTTGATTCAAAATTGATTTTTCAAAAGAATTGCTAGATTTGGACTCATTTGTGTTTATCTATTTCGCATTGCACTTGTGGAATCAAATTCAGAACCACGGGAGTCCGAACTGTAGGGCTAATTGTCTTCCGAAAGGAGCACGAAAAGCAAGCTACAGTTTCTGCCGAATCTGTTGGAAAATTTAGAGAACTTGACTTGAAATTCATGATGTGAAATTTTATCTACACTTATTTGTTCTTTGCATTGCATTTGCATTAGTGCGCTTAAGTCACTGTGTTTGCCATCTATTATTCCTGGACAGTTTGCCGAAGACTTGCCCAAAAGCTTGCCAAAAGGTTGACCAGTCGTGGGCTCTGCCATGTTGGGAACACAACCCTCGGATCTGGATTATCACTGTACCGTTTGATCCTCCTTTCACTTCTCAGTGTTAGGTGTGAAAGGTATATTAGGTAATCTTGCTGAGGTACCCTTTTGACTAATTGACCTAGCTGCATATAAATAAGCCATAGTGACTGCTCCAACCTAGGACAGGATGCTCACATGCAGGATTTTGTGAAACCACTTGCTTGAAATAGTGAAACCCTAGTTCATGCCAAAACTAGGACAATGTAACCCTCCCCCCCCCCCCCCTTATAGAGGTGTTTTTGCTCTCTTTACTTGGTACATGCTTTATAGTGAAACTGTACAGGGGTGCTTCATATTAGTGGTATAGTTGGTATTAGTTTATGGGGTAGAATTTAGTGGAGAGTACATTCATTCAGCTGTGATCATATTTGTTCTAGTGAAATTGGGCTGAGGTGCTGTCTGTTTTCTCTTTTACTAGGTAGTCCTAGAACCATAGCTTCAGAAGGCTCTGATATCCCCTAGGTACTTTGGACTCATATCAATAGACTTTGCCAGGTCTAAAATTTAGTTCAGAGGCAGTTAATGTTTACTTTGCTTTCGCTAGTGGCAAGACGAATGAGGGCTGGACAGGGTTCACTAATTCCACTGTTTGACATTCACCAGTTAGATCACCTTTGTTTAGCTCATCCCGAGTCTCTACTCCTATTATGGCTCAGCCTTCAACAAATCTAGAGGATTTACAAATCCATTTTCAGCAAACAGTAGATTCACTCCAGCAGGATATGACCCGACAAACTGAGGTCACTAGTTGGTTGCAACAACAACAACAACAACTGGCTGCGGCTTCTATTTCTCATGTACCTAATGTGGCTACTCCTATGCCAGGCACCACTGCCAATACAGCTCAGGATCCACCGGGTGTTCCTATTCCTCTAGTCCAGACAGATCCAGTCCCAATTCAAATGTCTAGAGCTCTAGCCAAGGCACCATGCGAGTTTTAGTTTGACCCGACCCTGCTCAAAGTAAACAAACTTGAAAAACTATTCAAGAAAGCACAGGGGTTTAGATCTATTCCGGATATTAAGGATGGATATACTGAATCCGCCATTACTTTGCCGAAGCGGTTCAAGATACCGCATATTGACCACTTTGATGGCTTTGGAGATCTAATGGTGCATCTGGGCCTATTTTCTGGTATCCTGCAACCAATGGGTTTGACCTGAGTTTAGAAGTTGTCACTATTCGACCGAACCATGTCTAGAATAGCTACCATCTGGTATGCGAAATTGGAGGACTCTGTGAAACAAAGCTGGCAGGAGTTGGTCGAATCCTTTGTTGCCCAATATTCCTACAACCTGCAGATCGAAGTCATAACTCGTGATCTTGAGGCAACGTGTCAAAAACCGAAGGAGGGCTTTTCCGAGTTTGTTACTCGATGGAGGGCAATGGTAGCTAGATGGAAAACAGGCCTCCAGAGAAAGAGCAAGCTCGTATCATTGTTAGAAACTTGCATGAAAGGCTATTACAGAAAATGATAGTCCTCCCACTATTCAACTTTAAGGACCTTCATGAAATTGGGGTTCAAATCAAGGATGCCATCAGACAGGGGATCATTGTGGAAGGGAATGAGCCTTTGAGGAAGAATGTTATTCGCAGTTCCAATGTTGATTTAAGCTTAACCTATTTGCATGCTGATTTAAGCTTAACCTTCTACTGAAAAAAGTTCTGATTTTGCATGCTTAACATGTTTGTTTAAGGTCACTTTTGTGTTGGGGGTAGTCTACCCCCTCTTAGGCCTTGTTTGGCCTTATTCTTGTGCCATCTTTTTTAAGCTATTGGGATCACCTTGTTTTGGCCTTCTCACCACTGAAACTCAGAGAAATTTCAGTGGTGGAAATGGTGTTTTAAGGTCCCAAATAAGAAAGGGTCATCTCCTCTCCTTGTGTCTTGCATGCTTGTATAGATGGCTCATCAAAGTGGCATGTTTATCTAGCATATGTTGGCCATATCTTAGCTTGTTTTTGGTGTTATTTTGACATGCCATAACTCTGATTTGTGTTGGTATAGTCACCTCATGCTTGGTCTTGGTAGGTGTAGTGTAATCCTCTATTTTGGTCTCGCATGCTTGTTGTTTTAACCCTTTATGCTAGCATGTTTTAGCTTTGCTCTGTGCATGTTTTAGCATCATTTTGGTATGCTCTAGGACTGTTTTGGGTAGCCTTGGCCATATGCTTCATGTATTGCATAGCTATAGTGCAAGTGCCTATGCTAGCTTCAAGCTTTGAGCCCTCTTGCATGCCATACTTGTATTGTTTGGTTGATTTGGCATCATTCCATGCATGATTTCAGAGCTAATAGTGTTGTCACATGTCCATGCTTGTCACTCTTTTCATGCTTTGAGGGTTGTCCTCTTATGCCTTAATTCTTGAGCCAATTGGCATGCATGCTTGTCTTGCATTTCATGTCTTCACTTCAACATTTTGGCCACTGTTTTGGGCATGGCTGAGGTCTGTCCATATCTGGTTTAAGTCCATCTTGCATGCTTGTTTGCATTACATGTTGTTTGTATACTTTTTGTTTACATAGTTGTTGGCATGCTCATGTTGCATTGGCTTTGTTTGCATGCTTAAGTTGCATTGCATTAAGTTGGCATGCCTTTGGCTTTGATAAATCAATCATGTTGCATTACATTGTTCACATGCCATTAGTATTACTAAGTCAATCATGTTGCATCGCATAGTACTTGCATGCTCATGTTGCATTAGCATCATTTGCATGCCTTTAGCTTTGTTAAGTTGTGCATGCATTGCATTGTGTTTGGTTTGGGTGTTAAGCCAAACACGAGGAACAAGGGACGTTTCATACTTGAAGTGATGAAACGTGCCTTAATTCTCGGTCGCCGACCCTCTTGATCATGCATGATAGAGGTTAAGGCATTTATGTGTTTTTTGTGCATTCATTTGCCATTGATTTGTGCAACTCGGCCCCTTTGGCCATCATGTATCGAAATGCGTGATTGATGGCTCGAGAGCCGAGCACTACACACCTTTGAGCCTTAAACATGATAAAGGGTGTAGTTGCACACACATTTTCTTGCAAATACATTGCCATGCCTCTATTTGTGCTCTGTTGCAGCAAAAAAGAGAGTTTGCAGAAAGACATGGCCGATCGGCTATCCAGTGTGTCGATCGGTTATCAATAATTGGCCGATAGCATCAAAATTGGCCGATGGCCTTTATCCTTTGGCCGATGACCACTCAGCATGTCTATGAGGTGAATCAGAAGTGTTTTGGAGGTTGGCACAATTTTCAGAAGCCTAAAACAGTGCAAACAGAGGCAACATGAGGCATGGTAATAGATTTCCGAGCGAGGCGATCGAGCATGCATCTTTGAACTTTTAGAACTGAGCCGAGGCTTTGTAATTTGTAATTAGCTTTACTTGATTAGTTAGCTTTTGAATTTGTAATTAAACTAGCTAATTTGTTAATTAGTTAACGTGTTGTAATAATTAGCTTAGTGTTAGCTAGTTATTCAATTTGATTATGTAATAATTAGTCTAATTAGATTATTCGATTACTTAGAATAGCTTAGCGTAGCTAGCATAGCGTATTCATTCAGACCCTCCGTCGAGAGGGCAAATTTTGTAATAAGTGTGCGTGAGTGTGTGAATGTCTTCCAACCCACGTCTTTCTCTCTTTTACTTATCAGCTTTTGATGGTTAGTTTTAGGACATATTTCAATTAGCATCCTTATACTTCGCATGCGTGCATCATTCATCTGTCTTGCATGCACCAGGCTCGGCGCATCATACAAACTGCATTGTATTTCAATTCCAATTTGAATACATGTTATCTAGTTGCATTCACATGACATCTTAGAATAGCCGAGCCTATCTTAGTTGCATTTTGCATGTGTTGCATTAGCCATCTTAACATGAGCTAGGATCATGCATGATTTCTAACTAGTTCTCTGTTTTGGCTCGGAGTACATTGTAAGTGTTTATGTTTTAGCATCTTGCATGCATGTAAGTGTTGCCATGTTTAGCATGCTTGCCATGAGGCTAACTGCTTAAGTGTTTAACTGCATGAATGCCTGTGGATGAAGGCTTCATTGTTTGAATTGGAACAATTCATCGAAATGCGAGTTTTAAGCCCACTTTGCGAAGTGGCAAAATCTTGTTTTCTAAGCCCACTTGAGGGTGGCAAACCCACTTCTTAGCCTACTTGCGAGTAGCACCTTCAAACCATTTTCAAACAAACAAACATGAGATGTTTTGTTCCAATTTAGACGATCTAGTCTATACTTGTATACTGTGCGCATCACGTAGTAAGGTTAGCTAATAAACCAGAATAAGAACACATGTGCTTTCAAAAACAAAATATCATGTTAGTAAAGGCCGATCTTTGATCGGGCGAGCGGGGGTGCTCATTGCATGACCTTCCCCTCTCGTACCCAAGTTCCCGAGCCGAGGCAACTTTGATGATGACGGACACGTGGCCTTAGGCACGAGTTAGGGTTTCCTAAATTTTTCAAAATAAAATATTTAGGTGGCAACTCTGTATCTGGCAAAGCAGTCCATGTTTGGCACTTCTTTATTAAAATCAGTTTTCCAAAACGATTTGCCGGATTTGGACTCTTTGGTGATTTATCGGTCTTGCATTGCACTTTGCGAGATTAGATTCAGAACCGTGACATTGAGTCCGAACTGTAGTAGCTAATGAACAAAACAATTTCGCGCCTTCGCGCGCGGAGCAGTGGACGTTCAGGCACGTCTACAATGGCACGCACTAATTTTAGCAATATTGAAAATGTTGTTTATTTTTCTTTTTGAACTGGGTGTTGAGTCAGTCTTGTTTTGGTGATTTCGAGGGTGTTAACTCGGATATCACTTTCCTGTTTGTTCTTGTTTTTCTTTTTCACTCTTTCTTTTGCATCTGTTTCCATCATTGAGCCAATTAAGCCAGAAGTTCTGAATAAAACGGCAGTACTTTTCACTTACTTCTCTGTGCCTTTAAATCATCGCATTGACCAAAGTTTTTCAAAACTATTTCCAAAACTATGGTGAAAACAAAGAGGGAGGAATTCCTTGAGATTTCTAAAAATTTGATCAAACTGAGAGGAAGAGAGGCGCGCTAAACCCTTAATGAATGAGATCATGTTTATGAATGTGAGTACTGAGGAGGATCCTAGCTTGATCTAGATTAGTTTTACATTGTCTTCAGAAGAACACGAGTGACTAGTTGATTTATTAAAAAATTTCAAAAAATGTTTTGCGTGGTCTTACAAAGACATGCATGGAATTGATCTTGAGATTGTACAGCATAGGATCACTCTCGGCCTTAAGACTCGACCCCTTTGCTTTCAAACCTTGAACCTTGATTCAGAATGTTCAACGATCAACCGAAATATAAGGCTTGCATGGTCAGATTGGAAGCAACCCTTGTACTAGGGGCAATAAGGTCGTATGTCATCAAAGGAAGCTTGTATAGCTGGATTAGAAGTAACCCTTGAACTAGGGGCAAAAAGGTCTGATATGCTCAAAGATTCAAAATTGGGTCATTTCTCAAGCCAATGAAGATCGGCAAGAAAGCCAAATCCCAGAATCTGAAAAAAGAACATTTATTGCTGAAAGAACAACCAAGTTCCTATCCGCGATACTAGGGGCAAATTCAGACCCAATTGGATGGGCCCTTACATCATCAATGAACAACAGCCACTCTTCTGGATTCAGATGGCTTAGAGATCTGACAGCCAATCAACATGGACAAGTTAAAATTTTCTATCCTTAAGAGGCTCGCTGGGTCGAAAACTCGGAAGGGCAACCCAGGCAAAAGTTGGAGCAAAAAGAAAAAGATAAGAAAAAAAATGAAAAAATGGAAACAAAGAAAAAAATAAAAGAAAAGGAAGAAAAAAGAAAAATAGAGCTCGCAAGGTTGAAAACCTAGAAGGGCGACCTTGGCAAAAGTTAGAGCGTAAAATGAGAGAGTTAATACCCGAGTACACCTTACCTCGGAACTACGTAAGGCCTGATTCCCATCTTTGGGATACATAGGCAACTTCATCCTGAAGTTCGGCCCCAACTATTTTCAACCTGCTTGTCTCATCCATGTTGATTGGCTTATCCTTATTCAACTTGGCTATCCTATCCATGCCCAATTGGCTCATCTTCATTCAAAATTCGATTGTCCTATTCCGTTACAAGATTCAGCTACAAGACAAATCAAGTTTAGATCTGAGGTCATGCATCTCAAAAGTTAACTCCACGTTGGTCGGTAGTGGCCATTTGCAAAAACAGTTTTTAAGGACTTTTCATGAAGTTGACTAAATTTCTCAAAAATTATTCCATAATTCCAAAACCGAACCATTTCTTGGACCCAAAAAAGGAAAATTTTCAGTGCTCACAGCCTGACTTACATGATTTCAAAGCGGAAAGTCGAACAAGCATGTTAATCTAACTCTTATGTTGGTCAAAATTGTTTTAGCAGAAAGCCAAAAACACAAAACAAAAAATGGTCAAAATGATGAACTAGGGGCATAGTTGAGTCAGGTTTTCCATTTTTTCCTTATTATCAATGCACACCTGCCATGAAGGGTGCAACTAAAGCTAACAGCAGGGGCCAAAGGCTTTCTCGTCCTCCAAGCAACGAAGTATCGAGCCAAGTATGAAGCGTGAACTGGAAATGAAGTCGGGTATTCTAACCCCCTCATCTGGATGGGTCTGATCATGTCTAAACTGGCGTCTAAACCTGAAGGGGAAGTAGAACATGCAGTGCGTAAGGCCAATCAACTAAATGCCCGATTGTCGGGTCATGTTGTATCTCATCTTGGTCAAGTTAAGCCAAGGGCATCATCAACCAATGTTAGTTGTAGATCTACTGCACATCCAGTCGCACCACAACCCCCCTGTGGGAAAGCTCACTAGTTATGAGCAAAAGAATGAGAATCTAGCAGATTACTAGGGGCAAGAGCCCATACCTTTCAGCTTATCCATCAACTACACTTGGGAAGAGATAAAAATAAGAGAGATTAAAGAATAGAGAGACGTGCGCTGAGAGAAAAAGTAAGGAAATGGCTTTTCAGAGAAAAAGAGATTGAGCCAAAGTGATGTGAGAATCACAAAATGAGAAAGGGTGAGAAATAATAATTGGAGAAGCAGTGGGCTTCCCGTGAACCGAGACGTCTCTTGCCGATGGAAATCAAATATCCAAGTGTTGTGTCTGTTGTTTTTGTTCGTTTGATTCTTGTTTTGAGTCGTTCGAGTCGTTTTGAGTGTAAATATATGTGTTTAGGTTATTTTACTTTGTTTTTCCTTTGTTGAGTCGTGGTGTACTATGGTCAGTCGCATACCTGGTTAAGAATTCATTCTTGGTTTCAATTCAAAAATAAATCATTTTGTTTTGCTCAGAGTGCCGTGTCATTCCCCCATGATATGCAAAATAGAATTCCTTCTTTCATAAACTAAATGGTCCAACCCAGGTCAAAAGAGAGAGCAATAGAACAAGGACCTATCTGAAGCTACATAGGTTCCGGACAGTAAAGCAAAAGAAAACGAGGGAAAATTGAAGCATCTGAGTTTGTTTCAACTTCAACATTTTCCGAGTTTGCATTCCGAATGCACCTTCTCAGACCTTGTCATTTCTCCAAAGTATGAGTGTACCTTGATCTCAAGCTCAAGCTTGCTTCAAGCTAGAATGACGATCAAAAGTACTCTCCCTGAGCACTATTCTCCACCAAATGCGTCTTGGTTGTGTTTCCAATGAGTTTTTATGAAACCAACTACGACGGTGGAAACTAGAGTTCGAATGACGATGCCTAGAACACAAAGGTTTGGAATTTTCGAGACTGAAGTCTGGTTTAAATACCTAGGGGTGTATCCTCGGCTTGAAATCTGTATAGCAGCCCCATAGGTTAAGGTAGCGTGTATGCGCTTCAATTTTAGATACTGAACCAACCTAGTCTGTCACCCCGTTAGAGAATAGGGAAAGTTATGAATATGATCAAGAAAAAAAGTGGCATCCGTGGGTTCTACATGTAAATGTTATCCCTTGTCAGCATTTGAGGGCCTTTGAACTGTGAGTTGAAGGTAAGAGTTCGAAGAACACAAGAGAGAGATTCCTATCAGAGTAAAGTAGTTCATTGCTACTCACCCCATGAGGTACTTTCTAAAGTGCCGCTTTGTTTTCCTGAGCATCATTCACTGCATACTACCATCACCTTTGTGCATCTATCGCAGAATCACATCACCTTCGTGCATCTGTCGCACAATCACTGTCATCTTTTATGCATTTATCGCACCATCTCATCATGCATTGTGCATCTATCGCACAAACTTATCATACTCTTTGCATCCGTCATATCATCTCAGGACCTCTTCTCACGATTTCAGCGCGGTTTGAGTATTCCTTTCCTCACACGATTTCAGCGTGTTTGGAATTTATCTCAAGGCATGCAGGAACACGACCCTGAGCGGTTTTCTCAAGACCTCCTCTCATGATTTTAGCGTGGTTTGAGTGTTCCATTCCTCACACGATTTCAGCGTGTTTGGAATTTGTTCTTCTTCCTCTCATGATTCCAGCATGGTTGGAGTATGTCACCCTATTCATTTAGTACATTGTTCATTACATCCCTTTTATTGCCTGCATCCTTTCCATGTTAAAGCTTAGTTTGGCATGTGCTCATACCATTTCCTTGTTGAAACATGGTTATGTCTTGTGTAAGTACCCATGTTGCGGTGAGGCCAATATTGAGGGTGTCAACGCCTTTTCTGTGTTAAATGTGGTTTGTTTTGTATCCATACCTTTTCTAGGTAAGATGTGGTTTGGCTTGCGCCCCTTATCCATTGTATCCATTGCATTGTACTTTGTCTTGTTGGATTCAGCATTTAGGATCATTATCTATCCCCATCAGATCATTCCTCATTTATATCATACCACCCAATTACATGTACTCTTTCTGCAAAAAACATAGTTTTGCATTTGCTGACATCCTTTTCACGTTAAAACATGGTTCTGTTATGTATAAGCACTCATGCTGCGCTAAGGCCAATATTGAGGGTGTAGGCACTTAGGCTGTGTTAAGCGTTGTTTGGCTGTGCCTACTTCTTTTCTATATAAAACGTAGTTTGATTTGCATCTTCATCCGTTTATGATATTTCTGTGGTAAGCACTGCTCGTGGCTTAGATTGCTTACATTGTATATCATTTGCATTATTACATTGCACTGTATATTATTTGCATCCTGCCCCTCAAGTACGCTGGTTTGATTCCAAAGAGATACGTAGGCAACCCTCAGGTTCAACCAACTGCATCTGTATTTTGTTTATTTGTCCAAGTCTTATGACCTTGTCAAAATGGGTCGTCTTCGGGTTTTGACATTCACTCACGTCATTTCATGATTCTGAGCTCTGTACAAACGCTCGATGTCTTCAGCAAAAAGAAGCTCTAATCCTAACCTCACACCCCATTTTTTACCAAAACTATTTTAGACCTTAAAAACTCTCTTTTTCAAAATATTTTTCCAAATGTTTCTACGATATTCCGAGGCTCGCATTTCATTTAAAAGATTGCAATTTTCGGTAAACCGAGTAAGGTCAAAGTGGAAATAAATGAAAGGGAGGTGAACTCTTTGAAAAATCTTTAAAAACATCTTATTTATAGGTTGGAGTTGGAGAAAATAGGAGGGGAGGGAGAAAACTAGTTGGGGAAAAGGTTGGGCATCAATCCATTAAGATAGAAATGAGCAACGTTCACTAAAATAGGCATATCTCTTTGTACACTTAGAATCTAGATGTGAGGTCACCACCATTGGAAAGTAGACTTCTGGGGCTTCAATTTAGACTCAATAATCACCTAAAATTGAGTCCGGATAAAGGAGATATACCCGTTTGAAGTTGGGCCCGGAAGTAAGGCCTGGTTTGGGATCTTTAGAAAAAGCCAAAAAGTTACCAAAAACGTTAAAAAGTTATCACTATTCACAAAAAAAAATATAAAAAAAATTAATATACATAATATTAAAATACAAATCAACTTCACGCCACTCTAGGTACTGATGTCAAAACAAAGGCAGTGAAAGGGAAAAAAAAATTACATGTATATATTCACTAAGTTGGATGGTAATGTTAGGCCCGTGGGGGGCCACCACAATATGTAGAAATCATCTAGTACTATATGCCTGTAAAAAATCACGTCTATTGGATATCGCTAACTACATGATCAAATCAGTTTTGTATAAAAAATGGATGGTATTATAGTTAACAGTTGACAAAAAAAACTAACACGATCAAATAGCTATCAATATCCAATCAACATGATTTTTTACAAGCATATAGTACTCGACGAGTTTTACACATTGAACGGTTCTGATTAGCAAAACAGGAGCCATGGTGGGCCCCCACGGGCCAAACAACACCGTCCAATCAAGCCCGAAAAGGAGGCAATCTTTTCCCATCTCCTAACCTGCCGACTGCACTACCCAACCTGCATGGCCTAATCACTAACTTCTCCTACACACTTATTTATACAATTTTTTAATACACATTTTTTCGAAAAAAGTCAAAAAGTTAACCCAAACATCCATATTTTTTCTTCAACTTTTTAGTCCAAAAAGATAAAAAGTGCACTTATTTAGGACACCCAAAACAACCCCTAAATTTTTGTGGACGGCCTGCCACTAAAGTGGACGATCGGCCACTAATAGTGTATGGCTGGCTAGTTATGAAAAATTAGGCCATTTTGAGTGGATTAGCCAGCCAAGTGTCCCCACAAGTGTATAGCTGGCCAAAAGAAGTGTACGGCTGGCCACTTGTGTCAAAAAGCAAATTTTTTGCATATATTTGTTGCCAGCTGTTCCCACAGGTGCATACACTGCACCAGCTGTCTATATACAGATATTTTTGAGGGAGTAACATGTTTTTCTATATATAGATGACCTCCCCTCTTGAAATTGGGTTTCAAAAAATTTCAAAAGCTCCAAAACTTGAAATGCTCTCTCTATCTCTATCTTACAACACACACACAATACCCAAACACTTACTAAACTTGAGCTCTCCTTGCTGAGATTATTGAGTCCAAATTTCAACCTTTAAGAGTGAAAGCCTTGTGGTTTGTGAAACAAAGAGTTTTCAAGAGGTATAATTTCTTCCTTCTTTGCACTACTTCTCCCCTCTCTTTTCTTGTTGTTTTTGGACTGTGTTTACACTGTTTTTATGGGCTGAAACTTGTGGCTTAAAGCTACCAAAGGTGGAGGGGTTAACCACCTTTCTTTATACCTTGTATTCCAAACTTTTGCCCTTGTGCTTCCCATCATTACATCAACTTTTTTTGAGCTTTTTACTACTGATTTTCAGAGTTTTTCAGAGGCTTAAACTGTGGTTTTGAAGTCTCAAAAATGGAGGGGTTAGGCTCCCTTCCTTTGGCTTGTTTGCTAGCTTAATTGCTCTATTATTTTAGCTTACTCTTTTAGCTTCTTTTACCTCAATTCTAGCACTGTTTTAGCTTTATTTGGGACTGCTTTTATGTGTTTGTTTCATTTGTGCTTTGTATAGCATGCTTGTAGTGTAACGGTCCTCATAGGTTTGGTATTTTAGGCATTAGATACCAATCTGTTTGAGTTGATAGCATTTATTTCAAGCTTTCCATATTTGTGTTCACCCCTAATCATCTCTACACCTCTCTTATTTCTTGGCTTCTTCTTTGCTTTGAGAGTCGTTTCAAACTAATTCTTTGTTTAAGCTTGAGATAGAGATTGTTGTGCTTAATGGTTTAATCTCTTCGGAGGTTCATTACCAGTGGCATGACATCTCTCTCATGTCCAAAACAACCATTTGTTCAACACTTCTTTCCATTAGTGGACTTAATCTTTGTTATTGGACTAAAAGGCTTAAGGAATGGAAAGGTAATTAAAATAAGTATTAAAAATGGAAATAAAATGGAGCAAGATAATAATATGGTTTGGGTTCAATCGGACGTTAATTGAACCCATTGAGTCTTGAGTCGTTTCATACTTGTTAGTGATGAAAACGGTTCAAGAGTCAAGATCGACCGTTTCCCTTGATCAATGTCATGATAGGGAGGAGGTTCGTGGGTCTTTCATTGTGCATTTATTGAAATTGTATCCCTTGGTTCATAAGTCATTACGCAATGACTTTGCGTTGATTGATGGCTTGCAACTCGAGTGTACCCCTCATTTGATCTGTCTGATGATAAGGAGAGGCATGGTGGACAGATATCCCCTGAAAATGCTCTGTTTGTGCTCTGTTTGTTATCTGTTGCAGCAAGGCAATACTCCAAACTAGTAGCCAGCCCCTACTTTTTCTGTACGGCCGCCTACTACTTCTGGCCGGCCGAGCACGTTTTTTAGCCAAGCAGTGTCCATTTTTCTTGCAGAACAGAGTAGAGGCTGAGGCAAAACAGTGCAATTTTCTGACTACAAAACAGAATCCTTTTGCCAGCAAAACATATGCATTTTTCGGTGGAATCCGCATTCATGCATGAGCATTCCTTACTTCTCGAGACTGATTAGTTCGAGTACTTAATTACGCATAATTAATTCTATAGTGTAGCTACTTAGTTAGTCCTTTGTATTATTATGTCTGTGTTGTAATTAATTAGTTGAAGTAGCTAGTTAATTTTGCGTTGTATCTGAGTCATTAGAGTAATTGATTTTGTGTTGTAATTATTTAATTAGCTAGAATAGTTAATTAAATTCGGCGTTGTAATAATTACTTAAGTAGCTTAGCTAATTCATTTATTCGGACCCTCTTGTGCAAGGGCTAATTTGTTCTAATTAGCTAGTGTAGTTAATTTATTCGGTTTATAATAGTTAGCTAAGTCGTAGTAATTTGTTAGGGCATTTATTCGGACCCTCCTGTGCGAAGACAAAATTATAATAATGCGTGGATGTCTTCCAACCTCACGTCTTTCTCCCTTTTATTTATTTGCTTATGATGGATAGTTTAGAGCATCACATTTTCGTTTAGCATTTCTCATGATTGCATCCATTGTCTTGCATACATTAGGCTCAGCGCATCATTCTAAATCACATTGTTGTTTATTACTTCTTTGAATACGTGCTTAACTGCATGCTAACAAATTAATCCACATGCCATGCTAGTAACCGGGCCTAGTAGTTGCATCTTTGCATGTGTTGCATTAGTCAAGTTGCATTGATTAGGAGCATGCATTGTTTCTAAACCATTTTATTTCTTCTGGCTTGCCTTGGAGTATTAGGTGAGCGCTTATTGCTTTATCATATCGTATGCGTGTAATTGTGGCCATATCTAGCATATTTTCCATGAGGCTAAGTGCTTAAATGATATGCCTCTTGAAATTCCTGTGGATGAAGACCAAGTGCTTGAATTGGGATGATTTGATGAATGTATATATGAGATCACTTTTTCAAGTGGTACATATTCAAAACACCTTTCAAAACAAACATAAAAATTAGATGTTCCAATTTTTGCCAGTTAGTCTATACTTGTGTGCATCACCTAGTAAAAATAGCCTAATAAATCGCGACAAGAGCATATAATGTAAATAAGAATCACATCAAGATTAGTAGAGGCTGATCTTTGATCGGCCGAGTGGGGTGCTCAATTCATGACTTTTCCCTCTCGTACTTAAGTTCCCAAGCCGAGACACTTTGCTGATGACGGATAAGTGGCCTTTTGCACGAGTCTCGGGTTTCCTAAATTTCTCAAAAATATTTAGGTGGCGACTCTGTAATCTGGCAAAGTAGTTCATTTTTAGCATTTTGATTCAAAATCGATTTTTCAAAAGAATTACCGGATTTGGACTCATTTTTATTTATTTATTTCGCATTGCACTTGTGGAATCAGATTTAGAATCGCGGGAGTCCGAATTATAGGGCTAATTGTCTTCCGAAAGGAGCACAAAAAGCATGCTATAATGATATGAAAAAAATGATTTGGCATTGTAAGGATGAAATTTATTAGTGCAGGCGTGAAATTTTAGCCCTACAAAGAGAAATTAATTCTCTTTATTGGCAAAGATTTCAAATAATTTCATCATCTCCGTATTCATTAACTTGAAGGTCAAATGTACTTAATTGACGAAAAGATTCGAGATTGGGAAGAAAAATTAGAAGGTATAATGGGTAATAAAAAATTAAGGTATGAAAATAATGTGCCTCATAAAGTTAATATGCCTATTTTTATAGAATCAATTATTCATTAGGAGCCAAGGTATGTGGCTCGAGAGGTTAATAAACCTATTTCTAAAGCGCCAATTATTCATGAAGAGCCAAATTATGTAGCCCGAGGGATTAAAACACCAAGTCATGAAGATAACATGATTTTGGAAAGTTTTTATTTAATAGTACTCGTAAAAGGTTATTTCTAGATATATATCTATTAAAATTTACTTAAATATACAATAAAATTTAGAAAAAATTAGTAAAACATCCCTCCAACTTTATGTAGTAGGAGAGGTTCATGATATTTTTTTTATTAGCTAAGATTCCTTAACATTTTCACAGAGAAAATTTAACTTAGAAAAATTTTGCTCGACTCAGAGAAATTTCACCCAATTCAAAGAAATTTCGGTCCCAACTTAGAGAAATTAAAATTTCTCTGGCATGATCACAGAGAAATTTTGAAATTTCTCTGAGTTTGAGCAAAATTTTTATGAGTCGGGCAAAATTTCTCTGAGTTGAATTTTCTCTGTAGAAATGTTGAAGGACCTTAGATAAGAAAAATGATTAAAATAATCTAAATTGAAGTATCAAATAAAAAGTAAGCAAACTGTAACACAAATCACTTAAACATCATTCTCTTGGCATTTTTAGCTATAAAATTACTAATCTAGTTTGCATGATCAAACTTATAAGCTAAATCATTTTAGATGGATAAAATTGCTAATTCATTTAATATTTCATTGGACATAGTTGAGTAAAGATAAAATTTAATCAACTTTAATTTAAAAAGAGTATGTCACTCCCCCAAATAACAACAATAGATAATCCCATAAAATACGTCAGTTATGCAGAAACTAATAAAATTTCGTTCTTTCATTAATTCATTTGATAACATTTCAAAATGTACCACATGCATTATATATTCACAAACCCTAGATGCTTGTAGACACCCCATTTTTGACCGCCCTTAAGACTTGGGTGCGACTGATGGTTTACTTTGTGGAGAAAGGTGTGCAGGGCAAAGGTCCAATTTCTTCGGCAAGAAGATGGGCGAATCTCAACTTCACACCCCATTTTGAACCAAAGCTATTTTTGAATGGTTTTTAGACCTTAAAACCCTCTCTTTCAAAACATTTTTGAAATAAGGTTTCTACGATATTCCGAAGCTCGCATTTTGTCAAACGTTGTGCTTTTCGGTAAACCGAGCAAGGACAAAGTAGAAATGAATGAAAGAGAGATGAAATCTTTGAAAAATCTTTCAAAACACCTTACTTGGGGGTTTGAAGTTGAAGAGAAGAGGAGAAGGGGGGAGAAAACAAGTCTGGGAGAGGTTCGGCATGAATCCGGGTAGAAGAGAGTCGAGCGGCCCTCGCTGAATCAGGCTTATTCAATTGCATACTTGGATTTTAGCTATGAGGCCACCATTGTTGGAAAGAAGACTTCCGGGGCTTCATTTTTCACTCAAGAATCTCCTAAAGCCAAGTCCGGGAGGGGGAGATATGATTGGTAGAAGTAGGGGATCAGTCCGGTTGGATCGAATCTGCGCGGCTTCACCAAAAAGGGCATAAATTTTTGCACAGGAGGAATTTTAATGCAAGGTTTGCGCCATTGGAAAGCTAACTTCTGGGGCTTCAATATGGCCATCCACCGGCACGTTTTGACCTCATCGGCCACCCACCGGCACTCTATTTAGCCGACCGGCCAATATAAATTGCAGGTCGGCCATTTATTGTGCCAACCGGCCATTTATTTGGCCGATGACCCTTTTTCTTGGCTGATTTGACCCTTTTGACCCTCCCAGGCATGGTGCATGCCAGCTGTGCTAGCTGGGATGCACAGACCCCGCTCCCCATGCATATATGTGCCTATTTTGAGCCTTTGACCCCATTTTTGGACCCTTTGCTCAAGGCTTCTTAAGGAAGCCTTGACCCCTTGTCTTGGCTTCCTCAAGAAGCTCACCAGCTGTCCTAGCTTCTTTGAGAAGCCTTGGCCCTCTTGCTCCCCTTGACCCTTTCCCTTAAGCTTGTCTTATAAGCTTAGAACCATTTCTATTGCCTATATAAGGAGCTCTTCTCCTCCTTTGATGGGGTTGGAGATTTTGGAGCAAAAAAACCAAAGGAAAGAGATATATATCTGATATACATACATACACCCTCTATATCTATCTTATCCAAGCCTCCAAACACCTTTGTTCTTGCACCATTTGCCCTACAACACCTAGCACAACACCTCCATCCTCCATTCCAGCACTTGGAAGGCCATTTGCAGAGGTTAGAAGCTTAGAAACTTGGACTAAGGGCTGCTGGTTTGCTGCTCTTCAAGGGTAAGCATCCATTTCCCTTAAACTTGCATTTTTTAGCTTCATTGGTTGGCCTTATTTACAAGTATTTTTGAGCTTCGATGTAAACTGTAAAGAGGCTTATTTTGAGCCCTTCTTCAACATTGAAGAAGGGCTCAACACTGTTGGGGACCTCCATGTATGACTTGCTTCATTACCCCTCTTTGGTCCCCATTTTTGCATGATTTGTTAGCTCATGTTGCTTCTGTTTTTCGGCCATGATCAGAACTGATAGTGGCCATATTTTGACCCCCTTGACATGTTTCATTAAGGGTCTTTGGCTGTTTGATGCATTTTTTGTATACTTCATGTTATAGCCCTCTTGTGGCCTTAATCTTGCATTGCATTTTAAGGGTGTTTGTATATTGATTTGGGGGCTGTCATAAACTGTGAGTAGTCATATTTTTGGTCCCTCTTCAGTGTTGTCGAAGGGTCTTTTCCAGTTTGAGCTTTGCATCTACCACTTGCTTCATTACCTAGCTTGAGGGCCCGTTTTTGCATGCTGTTTTTGCCCTATCTATGCTCACTGTTTGGCCATGCTTTGAACTGAAAAAATGCTTTTTTTGGGTCTGCCTTGCTTCTGTTTTCATGCTTCATGTCCAGATTATGCATGTTTGATATAGCTATAGGTCATTTCATGAGCCTAATCTTGCATTTCGGGTCCATTTCATGCACTTAGTGTCATTTCGCTATGTTTTGGGACCGTTTGGCATCATGTTCCAGCGCTGAAATTCACATGCTTGTATGCCATCTTGCATCCCTTGCCATGCTTGGGTAGAATTGCATTTTCGTGCCTTAGGTTTGGTTAATGCATTGTGCATGCATCCCATGTATTGTGTTGCCTCACTTGCCTCATTATGGCCACTGATTTTGGCATGCTTGCGAGCTATCCATGTTAGTTTAAGTCCATCGTTGTATGTTGTTGCATACCATGTTTGTTTACATGTTTAGGTTGCGCGCCTAGCATACATTGTTCATTTGCATGCCCATGTTGCATACTAGATCACATGCCTAGGTTGCATTACATTGGCATGCATGCCTTGCCTCTTGATCAAGTGATAGAGGTTGGGCTTTATGTGTTTGTTTGGTTTGCATGACATTTGAAATCAAAGTGCATACTTGGTTTCTTGGGCCATCATGCATCGAAATGCGCAATTGGTGGTCCGAGGACCAAGGAACATACCCCTTTGAGACAAAATCATGATAAGGGATGTGTTGGTGCACACATTTGCTTGAAATTTCATACCATGCACTGTCTATCCTTTGTTGCTGTCAAAACTATCTTCTGCAGGAAGTTTCTGCCGACCGGCAACATACAGTGCCGACCAGCCATTTGTGAATGGCCGATAGCTTCATCAGCAGCCGATGGACATTCCTCATGGCCGGTGGGCATTTCCTCCAGCCGATGGTATTCTACAGTGTGCAAGGAACGTGTCCCAGGACTTTGGCAGTCTTTGGAGAGGCAGGACAGTGAAAACAGAGGCAGCAGTGGTATGGTGCGGATTTTCCGGGCAAGGCGGGTTCAAGCATGCATCATTCGCGCATCCCGAGGCGGGCGGCTGTGGCCACCTTTCCTTTTTGCATTTATTTGTTAAATAATTAGAGATTTTGTAATAATTTATTTATTTATTATTCGGACTGTAATATTTATTCAGTCTCTCTGTGTGAGAGCAAATCTGTAATAAGTGTGCGTGAGTATGTCTTCCCACCCCCACTTCTTTCTTCCCTTTTATTTACCTGCTTACGATGGTAGATCAGGGCACGTTTATTTTAGCATACCTTATGCAATGCATGCGTGCATCCATGCATTTGTTGACATGCACCGGACTCGGTACATCACGCTAACCGCATTGTATTTCAATTTCCAAATTGAATACTTGTTACATGTAGCATTTCACATGTCATGTTTAGGATAGCCGAGCCTGTCTAATTGCACTCTGTATGCGTTGCATTAGTCATCTTAACATGAGCTAGGTCATGCATGTTTGCTAACTAGTTTGTTGTTTTGGCACGGAGTACGATGTAAGTTTTTACGCTTTAGCATCTCGCATGCGTGTGAATGTTAACATGACAGTAGGCTTACCATGTGGCTAAATGCTTATATGAGATAAACTGTTTGAATGCCTGTGGGTGGAGGTTGGATTGCTTGAGTTGGAAAAACTCGTTGAAATCCATGTTTTAGCCTACTTGCGAGTAGCAAATTCCAAAGCCTTTTCAAAACGAACGGATATGCAATGTTTATTCCCAAATTAGGCAATCTAGTCTATACTTGTTTGCTGTGCGCATAACATAGTAATTCTAGGCTAATAACCGGAATAAGAACACATAACGTTTTCAAAATTAGATATCACGGTTAGTAGAGGCTGGTCTTCAGACCGGGCGAAAGGGGGTGCTCATAGCTGACCTTCCCCGATCGTACCCAAGCTCCCGAGCCAAGACATTTGGTGATGACGGACACGTGGCCTTCGGCACCGAGTCAGGGTTTCCTAAATTTCCCATTTTAAAAATATTTAGGTGGCGACTCTGTATCTGGCAAAGCAGTCCATGTTTGGCACTTCTTTTCAAAATCTGTTTTTCTCAAAATGATTTGCCAGAGTTGGACTCTTTGGTTCAGATTAAGAACCGTGACAATTTGAGTCCGAATTGTAGTGAACCCAATATGAACGGAACGGGACTTAACCCTCCCGGGGCATTCGGGGACGTCTACAATGCTGAATCTATAGCATGTGACACAAGGCAATATACAGGAAATGAAAAGAAATTTGGATAAGTTCATGTCTTAATGGTTACATATTTGCCAAGACGATACTTGGTTACAACAAAAGTGGATTAGGCCCCAAAACAATTAAAAACATGAGGCTTGTACAAAAAGATATTTACAATAAATGAAAAACAAATAAGCCTTCAGCTCTACACTCCTCCCTAGCTAAGTCATTGGCAAAGGTATACTATCAGCACCTGAAAGTTGGTTTCCACATAGGGTGAGCTAAAGCCCAGTACAGAATGCCTTAACACACTGTATGATGCTTAATAAAGTCATATGATGAATGCATATGCATGCCATTTACCATAACGTTACACTCTCTCTTTCAAAACAATGCAATGCCATGATTATAAATCAATTCATAAAACAATCATTTTTAAATTAGAAAACAGAGTAATGGATACACAACACTAGAATCTCTAGGTACGTGTTTGCTAATAGACTCTATAAGCACTACCAAAGCCATTTTACCGGTTCTAACCGAAAAGATCGACATCTAACCGTGCGGATTTTTAAACTTTCACCAAGGATACACAAGCCTACATAGATAATACCATAACCACACCCTCCAACCAGATTCACTAAGGTATTTACTCATTTTTCTCAAAATGATATATTTTCAATGTATAAATATGAAACAACGTTCAATGCAAGATGTATGAGTAGTTAGTTTCAATTAACCTAGTCCTCATACAATTTTTACAACAATCAAAATTATCCTCCACCGATAACCCAAAGTAGATATCTCTATACAAAGATGAATCTCCAATATCAGTTATAATTTCATAATCTCAATATACGAGTGATAATACGTATTCAACTTCACTCCCATTATCAACAGATCATATTACCTTTTAAAAAAATCAACGTTTTCCCCTTTATTTTTAGTTCCAAAACCAATGATTTCCAACAAAACATCTATTCCTTTCAAAACACATTTAAATGAGAAATTTCCAATATTTCAACACAACAATATACTCATTTCCATAACATTCCCCATGAACCCATTTGAAAACCCCTCTTTTATACTTCCAAAACCAAACACTAAATCAACCAACAACTCCCAAATCACTACACTTTTCAAGGAACACATAAAGAGGCTAAGAATCATACAAGGAGGTTGAAGAAATCCCTACCTCAAGAGTAGAATGAGAGAAGAACAAGACCCAAAGTCTGACGGAGCTGAAAATGAAAATCAATTAGAATATTCACCTCTACGAGCTCTACACTTTTCTCCAAAGCATGACAGTGGCGAGACCAACAGATTTGAGTGTATAGGGGTGTTTAGACAAGAACTAGAGAGAGAGAGTGAAGAAAATTGGTAAAGTTACCTTTAGAGATAGAGAGATCAAAAAGTGAAAGAAAAAGATCTTTTTCCCATACTGATATATATACAGACCGCTCGAGTGTCAAACACAAGAAATAGCTCGAGTGAACAAATCATGGCTTGAGCGCACAATGATCCCCTCTCAGTAGTTCAAACCTACAAAGAGACTGCTTGATTGAAAGAAAAACCACTCGAGCATCAAACACAGAATACCGCTTCAGCGACCAATTTATGGCTCAAGCGAAGAACACCCCACTCTCAAAAGTTCAGACTGCAAACATAGATACTGGAAAGAACTAAAGACCACTCAAGAGAAGAAAAAACCGCTCAAGCAAACCAGAAGAGAAACATGTAGAAACTCTTTTGAAAAATTAACTCCCAACCTGTTCAAAACACAACGACAACTCCAAACAGATATCTCTAACCAAGGATTTATGGAAAAAGAAAATGGGTAATGTTATGTAATTGTTGAGTTGTGTTTTATATAAACAAATTGGTGCTTTTTGGATAAATAATAGATGGGTATTTATGTGTATTGAGCATGTGGGGAATTTGAAGGTGTGGAAATTGGTTTTCAAAACAAATAGATATTGTGTTAATTCCTTTATATACTTGAGAATTGGAATTTGGTTTGTACATATCTATTGTTGTTATTAAATAATTGGAGTATGTAGAGTTTTGTCTTTGGCTATTGGTAGAGGATGGTGTTAATTGTTGATTAGTAGATGCCATATGTAGGACTTGTGTGTAGATTATATATTTTAGATTAATCTGTTGCTGGTTGTTAATGGACATTGTGAATAAACAATTCCATTTATGTGTTATTGTGGATTATGTTGTTAAAAGGAATTAGAATGTTTGTAAATATTATTTAGGTTATGAGATAGTCATTGGATAGATGATGTGACTAAGCGGTAACCTTTAACTAGTTATGGTTTTGATAATTGATGGCTCGTATTGTGTTTTGGAAATGTTTTGAAATAATAATAAATAAAATAAAATAACCGTTGTTGAACGGTAGTGCGCGGAGCACATTTTGGAAGAAAGAGGTTAATGTACTTAAGCGATTGTAGTCGTTGTGGTAGTGATAGGACTAAGTGTATGTATTACACTCGGGTATTATTTATGTTGGTTAGCATGTTGTGCTTTTATTGTGATGTTGTTTGGGAGTCCATTTTCTTCCGAGTGAGGCCGGTAAAGCGTAGCGCATTGACAGAGGTTCCTCGTCCCTTCCAGTTTGCGCCTAGTAAAGTGTGAAATGATCCGTTTCTTGCCGTATCTGAGTTGGCAAAGCATAGCGCCTTGTGATAGATTCTTCTCCCTTCTGGTTTGCATTCGGTAAAGTATGACCTGAGAGGCGTTCCCTTCCGGGTGAGGGCGGTAAAGGATTATGTGTTATGTGTATTGTAGAATCTACCATCCATACTATATGCCAATGGAGATGAAATTGGTAGTATGTATTACTCTCGGTTGCTTATTTTTGGATGTATGTGTTTCTCGGTTTCATCTTGTGGTGGTTCCTTGCCCTTGGGCCTATGGTCAAGGAAGATAGTAGATGTATTGGTGTATAGATGCGTATAGTGTATTGAGATGTGGTATTGGTGGTGCGTGGAGGCGTATAGTGTAGTATTGAGATGTGGAGTTGAGTTATGACTTGCATGTGGGGTTGTGTTTTCAGAATAAATGTTTAAGTAAAATTCTTTTATGTCAATGTGGTAGGTTTTACTAAAAGAAGAACGGGATTTTGCAATGTTTTTTTTTTTTTTGGAAATAAAACAAGAGTTAGAAAGGGAAGATGTGATTTGTTTTTTTTATTATTTTTAATACTGTGTAGTGCCAAGAGGATGCTTTTGGGAAAAACATATTTATATGAGTATAGTTTTGGATACTAACTATCACACTACTTATATGATATATCATGATACATGCATGATCATTTCTAGTTATATATTGTGATTGGTTAAGATCTTTGGAATCTCTACTAGACTTAGTGCTCATCTCACGTGTTGACAACTTTTTCAAGTATAAGGTTGAAAGATTGTTCGGGACTTGAAGTCTTTTGTTATGTTTGACCACGGGACCTTTTATTTGTTGGTTGAAAGCCATGTACTGTATGGGGGTAGATCCCTTTCTCTTTATTGTTATTCAATATAAGCCTATAGCATTGTATCAGATTTTATGCATATATCATCATCACTTCCGAAAGAGAATATTATTGTTTATTTATTGTTTGTGTTGGCTCGTGTATGACATTATTGAAACTGGTAATAATATAAAGAATTTGATAATGAAATAAAAGTAGGAGCATTACAAGTTCTATAAAAATGAGCAATGTCTTGTCTTTTAGTGTGGTTTGAACTAAGGAATTGAATTTGAGAATGGATCGACGAATTAAAAAAAATAAAAAACTAAAAGTTAAATTTTTATCACTTTTTTTTTTCTATTTTCTATGTTTTTTTTTTTTGGTTTTCTTTTCAAAATGACCATTCAAATTCATGATCCACACGATTTTTTTTAGAGGGGATGATCCACACGATTTTTTTATTTTATTTTAGAGGGGATGATCCACACGATTGTGTTAGCTAATTAACTGATTATCTAAGCAAGTAAAATTAAAATTATGAGCAGATTTTGGTATTAAAATTTTATAAAATAAAAGATATGTAATATTTTCATAGTAGTTGGGGTTCCTTAACATTTTTTCAGAGAAATTTCGATCTAGAGAAATTTTAATCTAGAAAAATTTCATATAAATTTCTCCGTGTTTTGAAAATTTTCTAATTTTCTCTGTGTTTTGAAATTTTCTATGTTTTAAAATTTCTCTAAATTGAATTTTTTTGATTTGCTCACAGATTTTTCTACGACTTGCTCACAATTTTTTTTTTTTATGTTTTGACTAAATTTTTTTAATTTGCTCATAATTTTCTCCATATTTTAACTAAACTAGAGAAATTGTGGCAACAACTCCACAATCTTATCACATGTCTGGTTCCAAAGTGAACCGCCACATCAATTTCTGATCGAAAGCCTTTCCATTCTCTTCGTGTTGATTGTTCTGAAACTTCTTTTGCGCCTGTTGTATTTCATTCAAAACCCCCAATTCATAGTAGAGATTCGTAGTCGAATTCACATACCTCTCTATCTTCCTCACCATCCTATCCATGTTCTTCACCAAAAACCCTCCTTCACATCTATAGCTCCACAAACTATATCCCCATAAACATGCTTACACCAAACAGGCCCGAACAGGCTACTTTTTGCAGTTTCTTGATATTTGCATTTGTTTTCTTGTTCTTGTAGGCAGTTACTCTATCTTTCAGAAATGACACCGGCAAAAATGTGAACATCTAAACCCATGTGCATTTACTGAAGATTAAAATTAAATTAGTTTAGAATATTTAAACCCATTTTATATTAATTAGTGTGAGATAATTAAATTTTTATTTATTAAATCAGTCAAAATTAATATAAAACGGACAAAAATCTTAACTGACCAATGTGTCATACTCCTCGTTTGGTACGTGAAATTTTGGAATTAAAAGGTTAAAATAGTCAAAAAAAAATAAAATAGATTAAAAAATTAATAAAACAAAACGTCAATTCAAATTATAATCATTTTATTTTTTCTTTCACAAAAGTCAAAAAAATAAAAAAGTCCATTCCAAACGAGAATTTTTAACCCTAGATTAAAATAGCTAAAAAGTTAAAAAATCAAAAAGTCAAAATACAAACTCACATTCCAAACGAAGCCATAATAAGAGGATCGTCTAATGATACGAACCAGTAGATAGAAATCACTCTTGAAAGGTGGTAGAACCAATAAATCGATCCAATCTTGTTCAAATTGTCATTTTGGCTAGATTTTTATTAATTTCGGTTCCTGTTTTTGGTTCTAAAGATTTGGTTACAGTATCGAGCCGAACCGTGATATATTAGTTTATTATTATTTATATAAAAAAATAAATAAAAAAAATCATAAGATTAAAATACTAATATTGATGGTGAAATTGACAAATTCTAATCAACCGAATGAAATTAATTATTTTAATTTATTTACTAATATAAAATATATATAATGTTTATTGTTATATAGAATTTTTAAAAATCATAAAACCGAATTGAACCAAACCAGTTTCTATGATTGGCTTCTTGTCTAGTTTCATAAATTTAATGATTAATTTTTTTAGAATTATAGGAACTGGTCGGATTTTGTTCTTGATTTAAGTTAAAACTGGACAATCCAATTTGTGAACAAGAGCTAAGAAAAGAAGTGGAAAATAGAATGTTAAACATACAGAAGAGTCTCCGGTGACCGCAGAAAGGAAGAATAAGACGGCGATCGTGATCACTGAGAACAAGCATCGACTCAACATCTCCCTTTACTCTTTTTTGTGTTTTGATTTTGTTTTTGTTTTATCTCTCACTATACAATGCAGTTATTATTATTAGGGAGGATGGAGGATGGATAGATGGAATATAACAAATCAGCTGTGTGATATCTCAAAATATATTTACTTAATTTTTGGAAAAATATATATATAATTATAATATTTTTTGGGCCATAGTAAAATATAAGGAACTTGTGCATAGTGCTTCAAGAAATCTCATGGGAAGCGTGGTGCTATGTGGTACCATGTGGTATGTTGCACAGTGCAGCACCGTGTAGCGTAGTGCTACATAGTAACGGTCTTCTCACCTATAAGTAGGTGAGTTACATGGTAATAAAATCACAAAAATAACAAATAAGGGATATCTGAGAGAGTCAGTCGAAGTTAGAAATAAGAGTAAAGGATCAAGAAATGATTGTATCAGAGTGTGTAGCAGAAACGAAAAGATAATTTTCTAAATCAATTTCAATGACGAAATTTTAAAATAAGAGAAGAATGTGACAACCCAAGATATATTTACTTAATCTTTGAAAAAAAATGTAACTATAATATTTTTTGGGTCATAGTATAATATAGAGAACTTGTGAATAGTGCTTCAAGAACTTGAGTCGTAACACACCCTCTCCTATTTTAGAATAATAAAGCAATTTATAAAATTAAACAGAAAATTGGACACCAAAAATAAATTGATGAATATAATTTTTTTTTTTTTTTGAAGTTGATCAACAAATTTTATAACATCTTATTTATTTCTTTGTTTTTTTCATGCCATCTTATAATTTTCTTTTATCTATTTATATTTTTTGTGTTTGGTTTTTGTATTTTTAGACTTATTTAATTTTTAGAATTTTTTAATAGCGAAGATGTCATCATAGTGACATGTTTATTTTTGATAATTTTGTGTATATAGATTAACTCAAATGTGACATGTTTATTTTTTTTATAATTTTGTGTATATAGATTAACTCAAATTTGAGAATTTTAATTTGCATATTTTTTGAAGTAATTTGTAATTTAGAAGCTCAAGAAAAATGGGCATTAGTTGTGATTAATAACATCTGATACTGAATTTATTGAGTCTAGATTTGTTAAAGTTGAAATCTCAATTTCACGGTGAAGTTGACTTATTGTCGAACAAATTTGGATTTGCTTCAACAATCTAAACCGTTCATCTTTTATAACTAATTGAGAAAATTATCAATCAAGTTGTTTCAATATTGATTGTCATACTATTTGTCGCACCTAGATGTCAATACTATTAAATCATTTTTAATCCATAAGATTTGCATGTTTTAAGAATAAACCATTCATGTATTATAATATATATGATTTTATCAACCTAATTTTTTATATGTATGTTCTTATTAATTTCAATCTGTCATATGAGATAAATAGTTTAGGTCATTAACAAAAGTAATTCTACAAGGTGCTAACTTCACCCATAAAATTGAGATCATTAACTTTAACAAATCCAATCTCGAATTTATCAAAGTGAAACAATCTTTATTCACATTCTCTATCTATCTTTTTTCCCTTTTAATAATAAATCATGGAAAGTAATTTGTAAAACACAAAGGGAAAGACTAGGGAAAATCTATAACACCTCTCAATAATTCTTTCCACAGCCAGACCACACTTCTGGCAATTATTCTCTCTTTATTCTTTTTTGGAGGATGCAAAAAGTCGGCAAGTTTGTACTCTCTCTCTCTCTCTATTTTTATTTTTTATTTTTTTAAAAAAATATATTATAAGTGGTAAGAGTAATGTTATACATAATGATATGACCCACTATGAATCTTTCATTTTAAAATAAAATATTATTAAAAATTAATTATTAATAAATTTATTTGTAATAATGATATTGTTATATTATTCTTATCAAGTTTTTTTATGTAAATTTTATATAAGAATAGAATTTTCAGAAATTGCAATTTAGAGAAGAGAAGAAATAAACCCTAATTGCTGATCAATTAACAGTTAGCATGCTCGATCTTAATTTTTTAAATTATTATTTATATTTAGTTAAATTAAAAGTAGAATAAACAAAAGGAAAAAGTACCCACAATCCACACATTATGGCTTTACACATGAGGAAGATAAAATTTAAAAAAAAAAAAACAGATATTTACCATATTTTTCACATTATAATAGTTAGATACAACGACAGATCCAGAATTTTAACATAGGATAGGCGAACATATATGCTAATAAAAAATTTAAAAGAAAAATATAAATTACAATATCAATTTCTACTTAAATAAATGTGAAAAATATTATGAAAAACATCCATAAATAAAATATTTTCTTATATTCATGTTGAGTTTTAGAAAATAGAAATTGTAAGACAATCTATGAACCTTAACTGTGAAATATCTTTTTTGTTTGCTGGTTATATTTTGTTCAAATTGTTAAATTATAAAATTTGACAATTTAAATTATAAAATTTACTTACAATTTATGCACGGCCCAAACCACTTAATTGTGCTTATATATCTATATAATAAAGCAGAATGGATTTTGAAAATGTATTAGACACAATTGTCCTACTAGGACATTTCAAGAGTCATGATTCATTTGTATATTCACATGGATGGCTCAGATAACCCTCTTTATTTTATATCAATCCTAAATATATATCTTCCCGCCCAAACCTAAAGGCTCCTCCTTACCCACGTCTCCCCCACCCTTCTCTGCTCTCTAGTCAAATCACGTCTCCCCTCCATCCCTCTTTATCTCTCTCTCTCTCCTCTCTCTCTCTCCATGTTCTTCTTCTTCCCGAAACTGCTCTCCTTCAACCGCAGAATCGGTTTCGTCTCCATCCCTATATGATTACATGTTAGTTATTATCCTAAAGCACACCTTGGATCCTCTGTTTCTCAACCGCTCAGGTATGTCCACGTCTCCCCTCCATCCCTCTTTATCTCTCTCTCTCGCTCCCTGTTCTTCTTCTTTCCGAAACTGCTTTGATGAACTCTGTTGAGTGGATTAGCATTTTAGAAACATAAAATGCTAATCAAAAACTTATGTTGCTTGGGCAATCAAATGGAAATACATTAATATTGAACTATATATTCAATATCTATAAGGAAAAAAAAGAAGATATATATATATATATATATAGAGAGAGAGAGAGAGAGAGATCTCAACAAAATACTGAATTTTTGTCTTTTTTGTTGGGGCCTCATACTCTGTTCTCATCAGGTAAATCAATTACGGCTTTTCGTTTTTGTTTTTCCGATCTACAGTTTCTTATGTCATCCAACTCGATGTTCAGATTTGTCACTCAATGCCTATTTCAATGTTTTGAAACTAATTCCTTTTGTTGCACAACAGGTGTTTGACAAAATTACTAAATGAAGGTTTCTTTTTGTTCTCAGCAATCACTTTCCTTTTACTCCGGAAATTGTAAGTTCAGTTCTAATTTTCACAAACTTTGTGGCTCTTTTTTCCCTAATTTAATGCTAATATTTGAATCTGTTTTTGAATCTTTATAAAATATTGCATCTTTATAATGAGCATCAATCCATAAGAAGTAATATTACTGAATGAAATATCTTCAAAATTACTGCACTCAATTTTTAAAAAAATTAAAAAATTTTGATGATGTTTTTACAGATGTTTTTGAACAAAATTACTCCATGAACAAAAACTCTGTGGCTCTTTTCTTTAATTTTGAGTAATTTTGTTCTTAAATATTATTTATCTGTATGTCCGCATTTGTGTAGTAGTTTATATTATTTGGGGGAATAGAAGAATACGGTACTGCTCTTCTGCTTAAATTTTTGGAACTCATCTCATTTGTTACTTATCAGAGGTGATTGGGACTACTGATATTGTGGAGAAGGGAACTGAGAATGTTGTTTTCAGGACCTGCCATGAAGAAAGAAATCGGGTAGTATTTCAAATGGGCACTTCTGATGCTGTGAGGGCTCTTGCTGCTACTCAGATAGTGTATGTTTCTTTTTCATTATTCTTTTTCTGATTGTAATGAAGGTTGGATGCTGTAACAAGAATGAACACCAATGCTTCTAAATTTGGTATTTAAACATTTTTGTTGTGTCCTCCTGACTGGCTTTTGTTGATTGTATGTCCGCATTTGTGTAGTAGTTTATATTATTTGGGGGAATAGAAGAATATGGTACTGCTCTTCTGCTTAAATTTTTGGAACTCATCTCATTTGTTACTTATCAGAGGTGATTGGGACTACTGATATTGTGTTTGTTTTTCTCAAAAAGTTAAAATTGCTGTGATTTCTTATTTGTATTGCTTGGTTGAAATTGGTTTTTCCCTGATTTGTTAATGGCTGAAAGAGTAGAAAATAGTTTGCCAAGGATCACTGTAGAAAACAGATTGGTGATTTATGGGTTGTGATTCCCCCCCCTCCCCACAATGTTGAAATTACTGTGTAGTTTCTTATTTGTTGGGATTACATGAATTTGGGTTTTTCTTGATTTGTTAATTGCTGAAACAGTAGAAAACAGTCTGTTAAGGATCACTGTTCTTTTTCATGGTATTTCGGAATCGGGTGGCTTTTGCTTGGACTTTGGTGGCTCTGTGTCGTGGATCTCATGCTTCTCATATACTGCATTCTCTTGGGATTCATGTTGCTCATGGTAACCGTGCTCTTCAACTCCCACATATTATTATATACATATATACAAAATTGTATCGCTATTGTTATTGTTATTGTTTGTATAAAATTTTGGCGTTGTTTTATCGCCTTCTGGAAGTATTTTTCTTACCAAATATTAATTCAAATTTTGCTTTAAAGGAGCGAGAAAAAATACTTTTAAATGTCAAGTGAATCAGTGCAATCCTAATTACTTCAAAAATGCCGTAATATGATTTGGATTTTGTTTATACTGGCCTAGGATCATTTTGGGAGCTACTTCATAATTCGTATGTGAAGGTGGTTTGGCTTTGGGGGCTTTACTGGGACCAGGACGAGGTCAGTTGGACTTGGCAATCTTGTAATTTTGTTGGTTTATTAGTTTTGTCTTCTCTTCTGTAAACTTTATGAGTGAGTATTTTTAATTTTGCTTCACTTTTGATCTTTTAAGTTTGTGTTAGTACCTGTGTTCTGCATATTTTTTTCAAAGTTGTTTTGTTTTAAGTTTTATATTGTTAACTTTAGCATTACTAGACTGATTACAACTAGCTTCTAGAATGTGTAGCCATGTACCAGTTCTCAGCCAGTAGCAGCCCAAGAACATTTTAGGCATAAAGGCCAAACGTCAAAATGAGGTTATCTTACTAACCTTTAGACGATTGGGACTTTTGGCAATCAGTAAGTTTTTGAAATTATTTGGTAGGCCTTATACAATAGGCCAAGTGGCCTAAAGGTTAAGCTGCCTATGAGTTCAATAAAAAGTTTAATAAAAATTTTAAATACAAATTAATATTTTAATTTAAACTTTTACTAATGAATTTGATAAATTATATTTTAACTTAAACAAACTGCCATTGTACGATATTTTAAACTGATTTATTATAATTGACTAGCGTATGCCCGTGCCTGAAGGCACGGTATAAATAATATTGGTACACATATTTTAAAAAAATCAATTAACATAAATTATTAATATTGGTATCACATCTTTTACAAAAAAATCAATTCAAAATGATAATAATTTCACTATTATAGAAATCAATTATAATAAATCAGTTTAAAATATCGTACAATGACAGTTTGTTTAAGTTAAAATATAATTTATCAAATTCATTAGTAAAAGTTTAAATTAAAATATTAATTTGTATTTAAAATTTTTATTAAACTTTTTATTGAACTCATAGGCAGCTTAACCTTTAGGCCACTTGGCCTATTGTATAAGGCCTACCAAATAATTTCAAAAAACTTTCTGATTGCCAAAAGTCCCAATCGTCTAAAGGTTAGTAAGATAACCTCATTTTGACGTTTGGCCTTTATGCCTAAAATGTTCTTGGGCTGCTACTGGCTGAGAACTGGTACATGGCTACACATTCTAGAAGCTAGTTGTAATCAGTCTAGTAATGCTAAAGTTAACAATATAAAACTTAAAACAAAACAACTTTGAAAAAAATATGCAGAACACAGGTACTAACACAAAACTTAAAAGATCAAAAGTGAAGCAAAATTAAAAATACTCACTCATAAAGTTTACAGAAGAGAAGACAAAACTAATAAACCAACAAAATTACAAGATTGCCAAGTCCAACTGACCTCGTCCTGGTCCCAGTAAAGCCCCCAAGGCCAAACCACCTTTCACATACGAATTATGAAGTAGCTCCCAAAATGATCCTAGGCCAGTATAAACAAAATCCAAATCATATTACGGCATTTTTGAAGTAATTAGGATTGCACTGATTCACTTGACATTTAAAAGTATTTTTTCTCGCTCCTTTAAAGCAAAATTTGAATTAAGATTTGGTAAGAAAAATACTTCCAGAAGGCGATAAAGCAATGCCAAAATTTTATACAAACAATAACAATAACAATAGCAATACAATTTTGTATATATGTATATAATAATATGTGGGAGTTGAAGAGCACGGTTACCATGAGCAACATGAATCCCAAGAGAATGCAGTATATGAGAAGCATGAGATCCACGACACAGAGCCAGCCACCAAAGTCCAAGCAAAAGCCACCCGATTCCGAAATACCATGAAAAAGAACAGTGATCCTTAACAGACTGTTTTCTACTGTTTCAGCAATTAACAAATCAAGAAAAACCCAAATTCATGTAATCCCAACAAATAAGAAATTACACAGTAATTTCAACATTGTGGGGGGGGGGGGGGAATCACAACCCATAAATCACCAATCTGTTTTCTACAGTGATCCTTGGCAAACTATTTTCTACTCTTTCAGCCATTAACAAATCAGGGAAAAACCAATTTCAACCAAGCAATACAAATAAGAAATCACAGCAATTTTAAACTTTTTGAGAAAACAAACACAATATCAGTAGTCCCAATCACCTTGATAAGTAACAAATGAGATGAGTTCCAAAATTTAAGCAGAAGAGCAGTACCATATTCTTCTATTCCCCCAAATAATATAAACTACTACACAAATGCGGACATACAATCAACAAAAGCCAGTCAGGAGGACACAACAAAAATGTTTAAATACCAAATTTAGAAGCATTGGTGTTCATTCTTGTTACAGCATCCAACCTTCATTACAATCAGAAAAAGAATAATGAAAAAGAAACATACACTATCTGAGTAGCAGCAAGAGCCCTCACAGCATCAGAAGTGCCCATTTGAAATACTACCCGATTTCTTTCTTCATGGCAGGTCCTGAAAACAACATTCTCAGTTCCCTTCTCCACAATATCAGTAGTCCCAATCACCTCTGATAAGTAACAAATGAGATGAGTTCCAAAAATTTAAGCAGAAGAGCAGTACCGTATTCTTCTATTCCCCCAAATAATATAAACTACTACACAAATGCGGACATACAGATAAATAATATTTAAGAACAAAATTACTCAAAATTAAAGAAAAGAGCCACAGAGTTTTTGTTCATGGAGTAATTTTGTTCAAAAACATCTGTAAAAACATCATCAAAATTTTTTAATTTTTTATAAAAATGGAGTGCAGTAATTTTGAAGATATTTCATTCAGTAATATTACTTCTTATGGATTGATGCTCATTATAAAGATGCAATATTTTATAAAGATTCAAAAACAGATTCAAATATTAGCATTAAATTAGGGAAAAAAGAGCCACAAAGTTTGTGAAAATTAGAACTAAACTTACAATTTCCAGAGTAAAAGGAAAGTGATTGCTGAGAACAAAAAGAAACCTTCATTTAGTAATTTTGTCAAACACCTGTTGTGCAACAAAAGGAATTAGTTTCAAAACATTGAAATAGGCATTGAGTGACAAATCTGAACATCGAGTTGGATGACATAAGAAACTGTAGATCGGAAAAACAAAACGAAAAGCCGTAATGATTTACCTGATGAGAACAGAGTATGAGGCCCCAACAAAAAAGACAAAAAGTCAGTATTTTGTTGAGATCTCTCTCTCTCTCTCTCTCTATATATATATATATAATATATCTTCTTTTTTTCCTTATAGATATTGAATATATAGTTCAATATTAATGTATTTCCATTTGATTGCCCAAGCAACATAAGTTTTTGATTAGCATTTTATGTTTCTAAAATGCTAATCCACTCAACAGAGTTCATCAAAGCAGTTTCGGGAAGAAGAAGAACAGGAGCGAGAGAGAGAGATAAAGAGGGATGGAGGGGAGACGTGGACATACCTGAGCGGTTGAGAAATAGAGGATCCAAGGTGTGCTTTAGGATAATAACTACATGTAATCATATAGGGATTGGAGACGAAACCGATTCTGCGGTTGAAGGAGAGCAGTTTCGGGAAGAAGAAGAACATGGAGAGAGAGAGAGAGAGAGAGAGAGAGAGAGAGATAAAGAGGGATGGAGGGGAGACGTGATTTGGCTAGAGAGCAGAGAAGAGTGGGGGAGACGTGGGTAAGGAGGAGCCTTTAGGTTTGGGCGGGAAGATATATATTTAGGATTGATATAAAATAAAGAGGATTATCTGAGCCATCCATGTGAATATACAAATGAATCATGACTCTTGAAATGTCCTAGTAGGACAATTGTGTCTAATACATTTTCAAAATCCGTTCTGCTTTATTATATAGATTTCTATAATAGTGAAATTATTATCATTTTGAATTGATTTTTTTGTAAAAGATGTGATACCAATATTAATAATTTATGTTAATTGATTTTTTTAAAATATGTGTACCAATATTATTTATACCGTGCCTTCAGGCACGGGCATACGCTAGTCTATATAATATGGGAAGAGGGTTTTTGAATTTATAGTAGAGACAATTGTCCTACTAGGACATTTGAATGGTAAAGATTCATTTGTTTATTTACATAGATGGCTAAGATTAACCCTTAAATATATATCAATATATACCTACACATACTTCCCGCCCAAAGAAAGAGTGAACTTCCTCCTCTCCCACGTCTCCCCTCTATTCTATCCTTATCTCTCTCTACTCTCCTTCCCGCTTGCCCACGTCTCCCCTCCCTTCTTTCTTTATCCCTCTCCCTTCTCTGTTCTCATCAGTTTGTTCTTGCGATCAGATTGTAACCGACGCTCCTCTTCATCACAAGGTATTCCTGTCCTCCTCCCTCTCTTTGTTGTATTTTTTTTCTGAATGATCAAGAACAGATTAAATCAGTTTGTTGTAGAAACTGATTAAATTTAAGTGAATCAATCTTTTCCCCGAAATACAATCAGTTTCTGGATCAGATTTTAAGTGAATCAATCTGCAGAAATTAAATCAGTTTTGTTAATCAATCTGCAGAAATTATAGGTTATGCTTTACGGTTTTTTGGTGTGTGTGGGTCAATGAATTGAGTTTGAGTTTGATGATTTTGTGATTGATTGGTTTTATTGCCATTGATTTCTTCTGATCTTACGGTTGGATCAACATCAACTCATCATCCCCAATGACTTCCTCCTATTGATATTCAATGGGTCTGGTTTTGTTCTATTAAATTTAAATCAGTTTGTTCTATTAAATTTAAGTGAATCAATCTGCAGAAATTATAGGTTATGCTTTACGGTTTTTTGGTGTGTGTGGGTCATTGATTGGTTTTATTGCCATTGATTTCTGATCTTACGGTTGGATCAACATCAACTCATCTCTTACAATGGTTGTCTCCTCTCATCAATCTCTCATCTCTTGATTATCTTCAATATTTTTGTCGAACTCATCACCGTCAGAAGCTCTTATCTTCAACGAACACAAGTAAAGCAGAGCACCGGATTTGTAACTATTTTTGTAGAGGGAAGAGAATTATTTTGTTACATCTCTCTTAGATCTGTAACTGCTTTGGTTATTTTTTAAAGATCTGTAACTATTGGTTGATATCTTTCACATCTGTAAATATTTTGTTAAGATCTCTTAATTTTGTAACCATTTTGACATATATTACATCTATTGCTCACAACAAAGATTAATCCTTTTTTTTCCCTTAAAATCAATCTGCAGAAATTAAATCAGTTTGTTAATCAATCTGCAGAAATTATAGGTTATGCTTTACGGTTTTTTGGTGTGTATGGGTCAATGAATTGAGTTTGAGTTTGATGATTTTGTGATTGATTGGTTTTATTGCCATTCATTTCTGATCTTACGGTTGGATCAAACATCAACTCATCATCCCCAATGATTCTTCCTCCTATGATATTCAATGGTTTTGATTTTATCTATTTTAGCAGATAAAATGGTTTGTTGCATTTTTTGTTTGTTTGTTGGTAATGCTTGGTTTTGATTCCTGTGAAATTGTATAAAAAAGAAAAAAAGAAGAGGTTTTAAATCTCATGCATAGGATTGTTCATTATTTAGTAGTAATGAAATGAAAACATAAATCTCTAGGTTGAGCTCTGATAGTGTCTACATGTGTATTTAATGATTCTGCAATATTTTAGTGCAATTCAAATATAGGAGTGTTCAATACTTATCTCATAGTCATGGGATTCTGAATTCAACCATGTTTTGAACATAGCACCCACCCACCCACTCCCACCTCCACTTTATCTGACTTGAAATTTTGATTTTTAAATATTTTATTGGTGGGATATTTCCAGGATGGAAAAAATATTTACAAGTAGCCCAATCCAAGATTTTTTCATCTTTTGGAATTGTTAGTTGATTGCATTATTCTTAGTACATGAATTGTGGCATTAATTAAATTTGTTTAGCCTTCAGCTCCAGAGATTTGAACTAATGATTTTTTAACTATCATGTTTAGTAATATACCTGCGGATTCATTTTGCAGTTACGTTTCCATCTACAATCATCTTTTTCATGGAAATTCTTGAAATATTTTAGAAGAATGACCAAGCGTAGTCAACCTCCAAGAAGCAATAAACCTTCAATAAAATATAGGTGTAGCTCACTGGAGGGGGGGCTTCCTTTGAGCTTACTGATTTTGATGACGGAAATTATGCCCCCACCTCCTCTGGTAATGGTAAGCAAAATTGCAGAAAATCTAAACCAAAGTCTTCTGAGATGCTAAGCACGGCTGAACTCATCTCAGCAGTTGGCCAGATATGGAATTGTGCAAGTCGTTCCCTGGATTTTTTCCAACATAAATCAAATTTGAGACACAATGATGGTATTTTCAGGAAGAGAATGTATTTGTTATTCAGGTGGGAAAGGAAATGGCTGGTCATCTACCTCATCTGAGGAGGGTCAACATTTCCCAGTTAATTTGATGACTACTGGCCATTCTTCTTCACCCATGGTACAGGAAAACTTAGAGTGTCTGAAAGATGGTGAACCGAAAGTTTTACCTATGCTCAAATAAATGTAAATAATTTTGGTTTTGGTTTGATTTATGTATTCCATTTTGGTTTGATTGGCCATAAATGTTTATATATTTGAAGTGTTGTTGGCATGGATAATAAATAGTTAATTATGATTTTAGATTTTTTTAATTTTTTTATATTTTTTTCCAGGTGTGATTTTGTAATTTTAGATTATGATTTGGTTTATATATATTTTTTATTTTTGTAATTTTTTTTTTCAGGTTGTTATTTTTTTCAATGCTGGTTAAGTTTTGTTTTATCTCACATACATTGTTTTATTATTATTCGGTTAACTGCAATGTCATCCTTTCATGTTTGTGCAATCTAATCCGCATGGATGTCTCTCCTTGATTTTTTTAGTTAGGTCAGGGTGTTGCTTTTACCAGTTAAAATAATTGGCTTCTACTGATTTATAAGGTTCAGAATTTTTTGTTACTGTTGAAATATCTAACTCTGACATAATTGCAGCATTATTGGAGACTAGCACAAATGGGGTCGTTTTGGTTGTTCAGTTGTTATACTAACTTGCTGGCTTTAAACAGTTGAGCTAAAATATTTTCTTTGCCAGTTAAGGTAGAAAGTGTTCAGTGCCATAGGCCCCAAAAATAATGAACAAAATTAGATCCAAGTGGAGGCACAATAAGTAGTTTGAATAATTAGAGTTGATTGCCCACATCATGCTAGGTTGTCATAACTCAGATATTTATCCATCTATGTGGAGTTTCCATTAATTATGAGAACTTCAGCTCAAGTCAACCCACAAAACTTTTTTGAATTTTTTTGGAGAATTTTTAAAAGAAACCTCACAACAATAGTGGAGACTTATCCTTTTGTATTGCTTGAGCAGTTGGGCTTCAGGAAGTTGTTACCAAGATGGTTCAAACTCCGATGATTTACTGATGTAATTCCAATTATGTAATTACTTTTTTTCCTTTTCAGGTCATTTGACGAGGTACATCTGTCTAACTAGCTATATATTATATAAGTAAAAGTGAGTTTTCGTGAAGAGTTTCTGTGAATTTATCTAATTAAAATATATATATATATATATATATATTTTAATCCTAACATTATTACACCGTGCCTTCAGGCACGGGCATACGCTAGTACATATATATAGATCATGTTTTTTTGGCTCTTTGAGGAGAGAGATAGGGCTAATAATCTATGAGACCCATCCATAGAGTTTTTGATTAGGTACATGTAGGGATGGCAATTTGAATCCGGCCCGACGGAGACCCAAACCCCCGACCTCGATTAGAACAGGTTTTCCCCAAAAATAATCCCTATAGGTTCGGGGATGGTATTGAAAATTAAATCCCCATTAATTTTCGGGCGAGGGACGGTGATAAATTTCCTGACCCCAGCCCTAGCCCGGCCCACCCTGCCCCGCCCCGAAATCCCCGAACAATTCCCCGTACATATATATATATATATGATTAATGATTTGTGCCTCGAATTTTCTTCCCCCGAATGCCCCTAATGCCCAAAACGACGTCGTTTTGGGCATTATTTTTATTTTTATTTTTTTTTCTTCTTCTTCTTTTTCTTCCATTTTCGGTCTGAACCTGAGAGGGAGAGGGAGAGAAAGAGAGAAAGAGAGAGAGAGCAGAGAGGTGGTTCGCCGGTCGTCTGCCCACATCGTCGTCGCCCCAGCCCCGGTCGTCGCTGTCCAGCCCCGATCGTCGCAGCACCACCGCCGTCGCCTCCGGCCCCGCCTCCGCCTCCTCCTCCTCCCACTGGTATGGCCCCCTCCAGTCCACTCCTCCTCCTTCCTCCTCCTCCTCCTCTCTCCTCCTCCTCCTTCCTTCTTCTGCTGAAAAAAAAAAAAAAAAAAAAAAAAATGAAATTCGGGGCATTCGGGGGAGCTCAATTCGAGCTCCCAATCGGTTCTATATATATTTAGGCTTTAATACTTTATTATTTAATTATATTATATCTAATATAATATAATATCTTATTGCTTTATTATATTATAATATAATATCTGACCAAGCCTTAAGATGACTTAGCTTTATATTTATTATATTATATCTCATATAATATCTATCTCAACTCGCTCTCTCTCTCTCTCGTTCTGCTCCCTCAACTCTCTGAGAGAAATGGACATTTCTGATCTGAGCACCTTCCAAATCTAAGCCGCGATGGAGAAGTCTAGAGAGAGATCGGCGACGGAGAGCATTTCTGAACACCACTGTCGCTGCGAATCCGCGATGAACATTTCTTATCGCACCACCGTCAGCCGCTGATCGCACTACCGTCACCGACACCACCATCACTCTCTCTCTCTTTCTCACACCTCCGTTTGCTACCTCGTCTCCAGATCTACTGCCACTATTCTTCTATTACTAGTATAGATATAGATATAGATATACATGGTGTTGATGTTGATGATATAGATATGGATATACATGTTGATATTGATGATGATGATCATTGATGATGATTTTGTGGACTATAGTTGTTTGATGTTGATGATGAGATAAAACAGATGCTGTTTTGCCTTTTTTTTTTTTTTTTTTTTTTTTTTTTTTTTTTGGGCCAGGAAATTTTTGGGGTCGAGGAAACCCGAGTTTTTTTTTTTTTTTTTTTTTTGGGTCCAGAAATTTTCGGGGTCGAGGAAACCGATCCCCGTTGGGGGGCGGGGGCAGGGGCGGGGACGGTGCTAGGTTCCCCGTCACGTATCGGGGCCGAGGACAAAGGAGTTTTTACCATCGGAGATTGGAGATCGGGGACGGGAAGTGTGGTCCCCGGCCCCGTCTCGGCCCGTTGCCATTCCTATGTACATGAGTGAAGGGAGTAATCCCCCCGTTAGTAAGACTACCAATCCTAGTGAGGTTGGGATTAAAAATTGAGTGAAGGAATTAGTAAATTTTTAAATAATTTTTAAACAAAATTTATATTTTTTACAAAATAATAATAATAATTATTATTATTATAATATTAAAAAAATACTAAAATTAAAAAATATAATTTTATATTAATACTATCTCTAACATTACTAATCCGATAGTCTACAAACAAACATTTTTTATCTTATATCTCCAATACAATACAATCACACTAATAATGCTCTCACTCAATCACGTACTCTTAATCCCCTCACAGCCAAACAAACGTGGCTAAAGTGCCATCCCAATGTTATGCTGATACGTTTTTATATGTAATGAAAGGATCCAAGTCAAATCACTTTTCTGTACAATATATATATATACAATTTTTCTTTTTAGATAACATTAAGAATTATCTCAATAATCATTATGTTTCAAAGTAAAAGACTTTAAGTTAATTCATATACAAAAACTACACAAATTCTTTCTCAATCACATGATAAATCTCTTTAGCTCAAGATCATGTCCTAAAACTAGGACCCAAGGGATTCTTCTCTACCCACAAATTTATCCAGCAAACAATCCATACAAACCAATAGTTAGAGCCAGCTAACAAATAGCGACATGCTTTAGATTTTGAAGTGAATTGTATTATTTACAGTAATATATGACAACACTTGAACCATTGAGAAAATAATCAAAAGTGAGGTCTAAACAACTGCCATTTTTTAGATGATGATGATGGTGGTAGAGTCAAGAGTACGCCAGCATCAACCAACCATTTTCATGTTTTCATCAAATTTGCATCTTCTATCTGTCTCTGAGAGAGAGAGAGAGAGAGAGAGAGAGAGTTATTCAAACACTGTTAATATAATAATTATGGAGGTAATGGGTAGACAGTTTACTTCACTCTCTGAATCTTAACAGAGTTCACAAGCAAGCATAGAAGTTGACAAACATTAATAGAAGGGTAAATTACACTGACCGACTTCGAAATTTTAGAAAAATAGAATGAGCCCCTATAGTGATGAAATGGTAACAGAATGTATGATATTAATTGTATACATATCACTATATGCATATTTGATTTCAGTCAATAAATGGTAAAATAAGAATTTCATTACATAGTTCGCTGAAATCATGATCAAACTATTGTAAAGACTAACGTTTGACTAATAAAATGGAGGTAAGTGTTTTTCAATTATAAACCTTGAAGGAGCACAGCGTAATATTATGCCAAATTAGTCACTCCTCCAAAGCCTCGAGGGAGGTCAATGTAGTTTACCCTTCAGCAAAATACTGGGAACCAATACAGTGGGTTTTAGTTATTGCAACTTACCTTTATTTATGTGCTGGAGCTGCCAAGATCAAAGTCCATCGTGTAATCATATTCAATAGTTGGAATCACAGAGGCCACAAATTTCAAGAACAAGAAAAGGTACCTATGAAAGTCAAAGAGTCTGAGATTAAAATTTATATAGGGAAAAGAACTTAGAAAGTAGAAAATAAAGAGCTCCGATTGAGAGCCCGAATTTGACAGCCCCGAATGCCCCTAATTCCAAAAACGACCCCGTTTTTGTATTTTTTTTTTTTTTTTTTTTTTCAGCAGAAGATGGAAGAAGGAGGAGGAGGAGGGACTGGAGGGGGCCTAAAAAATGGGGCTGGAGGCGGAGGCGGGGGCGGAGGTGAGGCAGAGGCGACGAGTCGACGGCGGGCGAGGCGACGAGCAGCGACGAGTCGACGGCGGGCGAGGCAACGAGCAGCGACGATCGGCGACGAGCAGGGACTGGAGGCGACGATCGACGACGGGCAGGGACTGGAGGCGACGATCGGCGACGATCTCCCTCTCCGCGCTCTTCTCTCTTTCTCCCTCTCTCTCTCTCTCTCTCTCCCTCTCCCTCTCCCTCACCCTCACCCTCACCCACACCCTCACCCTCACCCGTTTCAGACTGGAGGAAGAAGAAAAAAAAAAAAAATTTGAATTGGTGAAACGACGTCGTTTCACCAATTCGGGGCATTCGGGGGAGCCTCATTCGGGCACCAAATCATTTTTCAAAATAAAATTCAATATAAAAGCTAAACCTTGACAGGAATTAATATATAAGAAATTATAATTGAAAGATTTTTTCAGAAACTCTGACGGGGGTTTAAGATTTAAACCCAACCCCAGATGAAGTAGGGACTCAATCCCAGGTCTTGAATACCACCGTCAAGCCAGTTTACCTTCTAAGCTATATGGCACCTCTTCAAAGGGGCTTATTGTTTGATACAACACTATTAACCACGGACCATTTAGTGTTATCTAGCCGCCTTCAATTTCGTGACCTCTTTTGTTGAATTACTTGTACAATTCTGTCACCCACACAACACCCTGCCTTGAAACTCCTGCCCAACCCCAAGTTTGAAGTTTACTGGATGGGTTAGCTTGAGATTAAGATTGTAGTTCTAAATACAGGTCCTCAACAACCCAATTTGACAAACTGCTTAACTCATTCTCAGAAGCAGGTAGAACTGAATCAAAAGTGCTTGTGTGTGATATGGGAAAGAAAATTACTTGTCAACTTCCGGCTCAACTCCACGGGACATTAGAACATCAATAATTTTCTTCATCACAGCACCATGTCGGCATGGATGCACAGACGCATGTTTCCCAGGCAAGTGTGGATGGTCTTCAATAGTTACCTGAGTGCAACAAGGTTTAGAGTAAATGATAAATTGTCCAAAAAATATAGGTAACTAATCAAAAGCAAACATAGCACAAAAGTTAAGAATTGATAGCCAAAATAGATATTTTTTCCCTAGCCTGAAATTGCCAGAAGAAATTACTTGAAACAAGTGAACAAAAAGATATTACATGCTCAAGCTAGTTGTGCAATTATTAATCAATGTATAATCACAAGATGAACAAGATATGTTTTGCACAGCCTGTCAAACCCTTGGCACAAAGATTAAAAATAGTCATGAGGTGTACCAAAATTGCTGAAGAACAAGATGGGAAGACCAAGGCAACCTCTAAAGGCTAGAATTTACATATCCTGTTAGCCAAAAGTACACTCCTACAACACCAAAAATGCATGACTGACACAAGGATCTTATATAGCAGGGAAGCAATTGGTATATAGGGAGTCATTGGTAGTTGGGGAAATAAATAAATCTGTGTCACATAGGAACCCATTTCCTAACCTATTTCCATGAGATTAAGAATGCTTTTGGGGGTTCCTAACACACCCATTAAGGTACCTCAGACTCAGGTCAATCTGGACCAATTTCTTCCCATCATTGACAGGAAACCTCATCAGCACCACTTATGAATATACCTCACCCAAAGGTAATTACAAATCATCCTCCAGACTGATAATCAGAAAACAAAAACAAGCTTCCAACATTACAGAAATAATGCGGGGGTGTTTGGGATGGGCTAAAATAGCCTATCCCAGGCTAAAATAGCTAATAAAACAAAACACTCCATTACATATCTCTCTACTTTTTTGCATGTCTTTTCGTAAAAAACCAAATAGCCAACTAAAGTAGCCTATTCCCAAACGGGTAGTTTGCATATCTAGGTAACATTGCTCACAAATGGACCTTCAATTGGCAAAATATAAGATTCATTCGAATTAAAAGCCACATTTGGTAATAATTGTTAAGAAATTACAATTTTCCGCTCACCGTTTTACGTGCATGGTCTTGGCTAACATCTTCAAGTACAAGCTCTGGTTGTAAAAGCATCCTTGACTGCATGGAAAACCAAGACTGCTCAGCAGATATAATATACACATTTCATTAATTAGTTCAATTGCATTACAAGGTTGAAAATTAGTTATGTAAGATAACTTTTCCATAGCAAATTATTCTCGATTTTCCAGAGCAGCCGTACTAAGTAATAATATTATGTTTCCCAACAGTTCTTTCTGTTTGAAAGTTTCAAGTATTTGAGCATGGTGCCTCGGGAATAGCAACGGTACAGCATTTGCTCTTAGTTTTGCGGTAAAGGGAAAAAAGAAAGTACTATTAGTGTAACCAACCTCATCATATCCAGTTAGCCATACACGTGGAGTTTGATAATACTTGTCATACCTGACAAGAAACCAAAAAAAAACATGACAATAGAATGTAAAAAACCACATGACAATAGTAGAGAGAGCACTAGATTTTAATCAATGTGGACTCATGAACAAACTCCACCATCAACAGGGTCTGCATGATATAATTTAACTTACGTTATGCTGACATCATATGTTCTGGTTCGTAGAATATTGTCGTCATCAGGTTCATGAGCCACGAGATATGTAGATTGAAGTGTTGCCTGCATTAAGCAGGTACGTAAATCACAATTATCAAACCTTCAACAGCAGATTGAATAGCATTAAAGTACATCATCTACGGGCATTAAACCCAAATACCAAAAACCAATAAAAAACTGTTTTATTTTCAGTCTATCAATTAAAATTCCTGTTCATGTGAAACTTCAACATGCAGCTGACCACTGACCTATAATGCAGCCATCTCATACAAATCATATACCTAAACTCAAAACCTTAGATTTTTCATCACTCCTCATAAGAGATTGATGTGTTTTCAAAGAGGAAAAAATAACAGTTGATATTCTCCATCTATATTTGCTGCACAGTTTGAACATAAGCATATATATATATATATTATTTGCACGAGGCACACATGTATATCATTTGATTCTTTATTGCCAAGTCATAAACCAAATTTGCTACTATATTCATCTCTCGTCCAATGAAAACTGCTTTATATTAATATATTGTGATATGTGCACCATTTGGTTTGATTAAGGGAAAGAATAATGGAGCAAAACAAGCAAATATCCAAAGACTAATGAGGCATCAAAAGTGGCTAGCTTTCTAATCCTTTTACCAGCTTCATGGACAAATAGTTTTGCTTCCCTCTTTACCCAGGGTGATGCAAATGGCTACCTCCTATTCATAATATCAAGCTGAAAAACCAGGGGCCCTAAGAAGCATGGACATAGACACGGACACGGACACGCGACTCGCGACTCGCGACATGACACAAAATGACACAGACATGCCGAAACATCAATTTTCAAAAAATGCAGGACAAGACACATAGGGGACACGCATAAAATATAAAATTGTATATATTTATTATATGTTATATATATGAATATATCATTCAAAGATAATAAAAATGCAATATGATACTAATTCCTATTAATTTATATGATTTTTGTTTTATTATTGTATCTTAAGTTATTTTGTTCAAACATATAATTAGTTTCATCTGTGTCTAATCAATAGACACACGTACGTGTGTCCTCCAAGTATCTAAAGAGTGTCCGGGTCCTTAAAAAAAATTAAAAAATATGACACGTTTTGAAGAGTGTCAGACATGTGTCGGAAAAGTGTCTAAAGAGTGTCGGTGTCCAGGTCCTTAAAAAAAATTAAAAAATAGGATGCGTTTTGAAAAGTGTCGGACATGTGTCGGAAAAGTGTCCAAAGAGTGCCGGTGTCCGACACGGATACAACACAGATACGTCACCTTCTTAGCATAACTAAAAGCTGCGATAGAGGAAGTAGAAATCTTTATTCTCTGCCATTGGCCAGGAGGCAGAATTAAACAAAGACCTTTATGGAAGACAATTTTAAGATGTTATAAGTTCAAAGGAATCTGCCTTCTGCCACCAGAAACAAGACCTTTTATTGAAGTACTCATAAAGCTATAATAGTAAAGGATTTGAATGCTCGAGCTTGTTATTATGGAATAATTTACCACTTGGGTCTACATGAATGTTTGATTCAAAGAAGAAGAGTTGGCAGAGATTCTTATTATGGTCTTGCTTTTTCCTTCACCTAACATGTCTTCAAATTAGTAATTAAGGCCCTGTTTGGTAATATTTTCAAAACTTTTGTTTTGATTTTTCGTTTCTTTGGAACTTGGAAGCTTCAATTGTGTGCAAAATATTTAGTACTCTAAAAGAAGATGCACTTACAGGATCTGTTTCAATAAGGTTGTCAGGTTCCTCGTATTCAGCCATGTCTGGTATATCTTCCTCCTCCTCACCACCAAAGTATGAAGAGATCGACTGAATGGTATTTTTCTTGCTGATCTCTAAAGTTTCCATGGAAGGCAAGTTTTCTTCCTCATCACATTTGTTTTCTACACAATGAAAAGCATAAAATGTCAAACAACGTAAACTTAATTTCCGATTATCAGGATTCGAAAAATAACATACCCTTTGGTTTACCGTGAGTTGCCAACCAACCATCATTATCCTCATTATCAAGAAGGACTTCACCTCCAGCAGCTTCATATTCTTCTTCCACTGACGCAGCTCTACGTAGACAAGGAACTAAAAAAAAGGAATTTCACTTTGCCATGAGTTGACTCAGATAATGCATAAAAGTTTTAAGCACACTTAAAATAGAAGCACAGCTGCTTCCTATGAAGCACGGACACTTCAAAATAGGTATCGTAGCGGTGTCAAAGACGGGGGCACGTTAGGGACATGTACGTTTTATTATTGCAGGGGACATGCCAAGGACACGGTGGGGACACACCAAGGACACGGTGGGGACACACGTGTCCAAATCTGGACACATCAAGGGACACGAGGACACGTCGGTGACATGGCAGGGACACGCCATTAATTTTTTGATTATTTTTTTTTTACTGGGGACACGTGTGTCCAAATATGGATGATCTATTAATTTATTTAAATGTAGTGGTTTATATATATTGAATTAATGTTAGTTTTTATTAATTTTGATTGTTTGATAACATAATATTAATCTACACAACAAGTTTATATAAATTAAAATAAATAAAAATAAAATTAAAATTTTGGTGTGTCCCAGGCCGTGTCTGTGTTCCCATTTTTTTGAAATCATCATATCCCGTATCCGTGTCTATATCCGTGCTTCATAGGTTGCATTAGTAAAGAACCAAAAAAGAAACTTGTGTACCACAATTTTAATGCACAATTACGCATATGCATCACTAGATAGTTTTGCCAACACCCTAGAGGCCACTAATACAAGATTGTCACCTATGGATAATACAAGGGTTACACATGTATCCTTCCGGATCTGCATGGTCATTGAGCGGTAACATTGTTGGCAAATAAATTTCAACCAAGTTTATGTTCAAATTTCAAATACAGTCAATCAGTTAATGACACACATAGAGCTTATGATAGAATTGTTGTAGGTAATCACTTCTTAAATTGATCAACTTGGTCAATTGAAGTGTTTAAATAAAACAACGTCGTATCATAGCGACGTTATTCAAGATACTAAAGTGACACGTGGAGCCTACGAAAGATAACACTTGTAGAGCCGACAGCAAGGATACCACACAGGATGAAGTCCAAATGGTCAATACAGTTAATCAAATATACGATTAATCATATGGCACTATCATTCAAAATTCAAATGGCGCTATCATTCAATTTGAAATTCAAATTGAGGATGAGGCACTCTTATCACTTGGATGGCCCTCTATAAATATGAGGACCATCACATAAGAGAGGGGATCGAAAAATCAGAAGTGAGAATATTAGAGAAAGAGAGAAAGAAATTAAGAGCCAAAGAAGTAGTTACAAGAAAGAAGAAGTCGAGAGCTTAAACTACATTGCAAGCATCTGATACGATAGCGAGCGTTAGATAAAGGGTTCCAAACCCAACTATTGTATTTTGTATCTAAGGATTCTAAATCCCTACAATTTCAATAAAACATTTCTTTTTCTTAATTTGTCTTCTATTCATTTTGTTGTTCTTCATTAATCGGATGTCTCATTTAAATAAATATAGATCGGAAATAGGAATATACTATTCAAATAATCAACATTATTTAGCCTAAAAAAAAAAACTAAATAATGGACATTTGTAACATGAGTTTTGAAATGTGTTGAAATACTTCATGTTTCAAAATTTGTGTCTACAAACATCACAGATAAACCCTGCGTTGAAGCCACACACGCAATATGCACATTGCACACAATCATTGTTATCAGAAAACGCTAACACCCTAGCAATTTACACTCTAGAAAACACATTCTAAAACATGGTACACTTTCGTTCCAAAACGGTAAATTTAGTGATCTAAAGACGCAGGGACACGTCGGTGACATGGCAGGGACACACCATTAATTTTATTATTTTAATAATGAACTAAAATTTAGATGGAGTGAAGTTTTGGATTGACAACATGTAAAACAATGGGTCACAATGTTCATAGAACTATGTCGTTGAACGATTAATTTGAAGAACTGTACACTATAATATATTGGATGTCAAATTAAGAAATCTACGCCTATTGTACCACAATTTACAGCATGTGGCATATCGCATTCCTGTTCCTCGTACCAAAACAATCCGCTTTCTAGGTAACATAGCATACAAGAAAGTCTTTCTTTAATCTTCTTCCTATTGGCCTAATTATTTATACCAAAAAGACAAAATTATAAGTTTAACAAAGATGATACCAATAGCAATTAACAAAGTGGTGCTAGTTTTCTGATGATAAAAATGACCCAATGTTATAGGTAATAGTGGTGCATAAAAATTACAGGAGCTTTTACCAACTAAGAAGTACGAACACGGACACATGACATGACACGAACACGCGGACACACAAATTTTTAAAAAATGTAAGACACGATACGTTGAAAACACGTACAAAACATATAATTTTAAATATTTATTATATGTCATATTTTTAAATATTTTATATCAAATATTTAATTTTATCAAATTTATGAACCTTAAGTATGCTATTTAATAAAAAAAATTAATTTTTTTTTAAAAAAAATGGTCCTCAGTGTGTCCTCAATGTGTCCCAACATGTCTGTAGCGTGTCCTCAACTTGTCCGCAACGTGTCCCAAGTGTCCAGTGTATCCAACTCTCTACAACGTGTCCATGTCCGTATCCGTGTCCGACACGTGTTAGACACTTGTACGTCACCTCCGAAGACGTGTCTATGCTTCATAGTTTACCAACAAATGAAGATTCTCTAGCTACAGAAACAAGAAAAGAACATAGCAACTATAATGCCATTTACCGTTTCTAGTGATCAAAAATTGTTTTTCAGCAGGTAAATACGACTTCCTCTTGCTTGGCTCACCGGATTCCCTATCCATAAATAGCAAAACAATAAGCTAAGGAAAACATACCACATATTGACAGAGATCTAGCTGATATCAAAGCATGGTACTTTTGCATACGAAGTTGGTTTGCTAAAAAATGGAAACAGAAGGAGGAACCGCTGTGCAACACAAATATCCTCAGCTTCTACATGATTAAAATCCCAAGTAAGGTTAATTAAGTTGCTAGCCTAAATGCATCACATCAATCTTGAAGCTTTTAACTTATTGTATGGGCTTGTTAACTCCCGCCTCATCCAACTTTTGTGGACAAAGGAGAAGAACCACGAAATGGGAAACCAGGATGCTAAGATCACAAATGAAAAGTGGCAATAACAAAAATGTGTAAAAAAAAACTAGCCAAAATCAAAGTTATCTTTGAGCACCAAAAAAAGGATCACCCCATATACCAGGTCCTATTTTTTGAAAGCACCAAAACTTCACTCACCCATTGGTCTTGCCTTTTGATCTACCGTCCAGCTACCCAAAATAAAAAAAAAAAAAAAAAAGCAAAGCTACTACTGATTAAACCCATTCATTGTCATGAACACCAGTCATGATTGGAAACGGCACTGCCTCTCCTTCCAGTTTCAAGCTAAAGCAACTTCTATTATCCACCAATTTCGCAATTTCTAGGGTCACACAAGTAATGATAACAGGATTTCAAAAAAATTCTTAGACACAGCCAAAGTATTTAAGCTTTCACAAAACCAAGACAAGTTTCAATTGCATAATCACGAAACCAAAACAACTAAAAAAAGATTGTAACTTTAAAAATAATAAATAAATTGAATAACAAATTCGAAATTCAGAGTAGGACACTGTGAAGCAACCCCAAATTTGCAAGCTAAAAGCTATGTTCTCTGGAAAATAATACCTAATCAGAAAAAGCTAAACGCAATGAAATTGTTAGAATCGTAGTGTAATAGAGTGTAAATTTACCAGGACCAGGTAGGGCATTTGGAGACGAGATTGTCGCCAGCGAGAACAAACTCGGTGATGCTGAGAACACCTTTCTCTTTGAAGGCAGAGACAGTTCGAGGATTCGTGATCCTCTCGACCGTCCCTTTGAACGCTTCGTGAAGCTTCTGAGACAGAACCATCGAAGAAGAAGAAGAAGAAGATAAACAACACTGAAATCTAAATTTGATGGAAACCCTAGAAATTCAATTCGCGGTTGGAACAGAAATCCTGGATTTCACAGGCACGTGATCAGAGCTGTAAAGGGGTTCAGTTGAAGAAATCTGATAATTTCATTCGTTGGAAAGGAAGAAGATGGTAGGGAGTAGGACTGTAAACGATTCGAGTCATGTTCAAGTTGTTTATTAAGAATTAGGAGCTCGATGTCGAACTTTTTCCCACTCGGCTAGTAAAATATTTGTTGAACTCATGTTCGGTTCGATCTGGTTTGATTATATAAACAAATTAAATTTAAGCTTGAATTCGTTATTGAAAAAACAACATTGATAGAGAGCCTCTAATCACCACCCTCAGTACCCCACACATACGTGGAAGGAAAAAAAAATAAATAAAAAAGAAAAAAGAAAAACTAGTCAATGGGAGAGAAAGGGGATCAAAGGGGGTGGGAGGGAAAGGGGGTCTCAAACATTTTTGTTGAAAAAAAAAGTTAATTTAAATCAATTTACAAAAAAAAAATATAAAATTATGAGTAAAATTTATAATAAATACTTATATTAACAATAAATTTCATCAATCAAATATATAATTTATACAAATACCAAATATAAATAAAAAATAAAATAGATTATTAAAAATTTGTTTAATATATTATTAAAAATAAATATTAATTTATTTATTTTTATGTTTACGGGTCTTATCGAGGCGAGCTTAGAACTACTTGAACACGGCTCGATTAATAAAGGAGCCTAAAAATTGAGTTCAAGTTCATTCATTTAGTAAGCGAGTCAAGTTCAAACAATCTTTAAACGAGCCGAGCTCAAGCTATTCATTAACAGCTCGATTCGTTTGCTGCCCTAATAGGGAGAGAACCCTATGCCTTGTTTGGCGGGTTAGATTGGATGAAATTGTTAGTGAGAGGATGCTTAGCGAAGAGATTGTTAATGTGAGGATTATTAATAAGAGGATTAAGTAAAAATGTGTTTGTTTTGATGATAATATGGGAGATGATTAGTGATAGGATTGTTAAATTATTTTTATATAAAATAAATAAATAAATTATTTTTATATTAAAAAAAACTAAAACAAATATTAAAACAAATAGGTGCACTTGGTAAAAAAAAATTTTTTTTTTTTATATATAATAGACTCAATCCCTCTCACTATTTTTCTAATTTCACTTATAATCTAGCTAAGTTAATCCCTCTACTGAAGGGGATTACTAAGCCCCTTAGACTATCAGCCCTCCCATTTCACTACCAAACATGCTATGGGTGGGACCTACAGCCATGGGAGTCCAATTCGATCACTCAAGCTGCGAAACAAACATAGCCTTAGGGAATACAACTTGCTTTTTAATTTTTCTTAATTATTTTAGTTTGATTAAAAAAATTATGTTTTGAATAATAGCTGACTTTTTTTAGTTGATTTGATAATTATAACAAAATATGAAGATGTAGATTTGGAGATACTCTTGTATCCTGATGAACGTTCTTGATCCTCTAATTGACACCTGAGAAAGGGGATTAACACTTCGGTCGGGGGTGCTGGAATTAGCATTCCGACGGACAAGTTAGTATCTCTCTCAAGTTTGCTTGTAACTTAAGTTTCTAAGATTTTTCTCACCTACCATTCTTTGGCTGATGCTCCTCTATTTATATTTTTCTTTTGGGCCTCAAGGTCGGGCTCACCCTCAATCGATTGCACGTTTATTTTTTCGGCTTTTGTTCAACTGGTTCTTCGGTCGATTAGTCTATTCAGTCTTGCGATTGTCCAGGATGAAGCCGAATACAAATTCCATCCTTGACTGTCCTCATACCGTCATTCGGCTTTATTGCACATATACCAACAATATTTGGCTCCCACAATTGCCCCCCAAACATCCTATTAACACCAGTTAGTCGGCATGTTTGGTTTCGAATGACGTGTTTGGTTTTGAACTTGAAAAGACAAGGAAAGAACGGCGGTTAACGCCATTCCAACGTATGTCAGAACACACGCTTTATAGGCATCATTACATCTTCCCGCCTTTTCGTACGCTTTCTTCATTTAATGTGATTTGAAACTATGTTGTCCCTTCGAATGTAAGTTTTTTGAATACTCAAAGCTTATGGTTTGCCTTTTGATATACCTCTATTTCGCGACCTCTGCAACTTCCTCCTATCTCTCATTGTCTCTTCTGTTTCTTGTAAGTTCTCTTCTCCTTCATTTCAAATCCTATTTCCTCGTTTTATTTTTAGTTTTGCATAATCCTTAGGCTGGCTAGGATGGCAAAACACTTGAAAGAACTCCTTTCTGCAGATCGAATTTTTGGTTTCCGACGCCATTACTCTATCCCCGACGACGTCCATCTGTCACTCGTGACAGACAACACCATTGATATGGAGAGGACTGATGAAAGTACAATCATCTTTCCTCTCCTATCAATTGCTGATGGCGGAGTCCGTTTTCCCCTTCACCCAGTTTTAAGGGTCATCCTTCGCCACTGGGGTCTAATTCCTTCCCAACCTAATGTAAATTTTTTTTCGAATCATAATAGGGATTATAGAGTTGAACCGACGCCTTAGGATTAACCTTGGTATACCTGCAATTCAGCATTGTTATGCCTTAGCCAAATCTTCTAGTCGACAGGACGCTATTTTCTCAGGGCCAAAGATACCGACCACCACTTAGTGACTATGCTTGCCAGTTCTGGCAAGCGTGTTGACGATGTAATGGTCGTTGTCCAAGGCAACTGGGAATTCAACAAGAGTGAAGATCGCCTGGATCCCATGCCAAGATGAAGAGGCGAACCAGGTGGCCGTATAGCTCCTTATTTTTTATTATTAGATATTTATTCGGCTTTCCTTCTATGTACTTACCGTTTTATTTGTACAGGCAACGATTTGAAAAAGTTTTGGTTTCAACCGACGACGCCGTACTTGCGGAAATTAAAATCGCACTCCAATTCTTTAGCCGTCCAAGCCTTCAGAAACAATAGAGGGCGGCCCACATTCTTCAGAGATACGAGCTGACTTACGCAACGTTTTTGGCAGCAGACAACATTCTAATTTCGAGGGCGAACAGCAGTTTACGGCCCTTATCTTCCCCAACTTTAAAAACCTAAAGCAAATTGGTTTGGAAGCCTCCGATTTGGAGCAGGTGGAAGAACAAAAAGTCGAAGAGGCTGCCGAGGAGCTGGACCAGTCGGAAGTTGAGGGAGACGAGACTCTAAACTTGGCCTTTGAGGAAGCCACTCAATTCATCCAACCCTTCGTCCACTTCCAGTCGATGGGACATTTCCTTTAAAGACATTTTTACAGACTTAGGAGAACTTCCCGGCGCATATCTTGAGAATATGGCTGGGAAGTCGCTCACTCAACTTGCCAGAAGGAAAAATGCTGAGAGGATGGCCGCCCAGAGGAGAGCCGAGGCCATCCGATCGGAAACTCCACCCCATTGCCGTCACCGAGTCCTCTCTGCCTGTTATTAAGGAAGAAACGGCTCAGACCGAAACGGCCGAGACGGAGCAAGTGGAACAAGTCATGGCAGTATCGTAATTTCCTCAATTTTGGAGGAGCATTTAAGTCATTTCAGCCCCCTTTTCCAGCTACGGGCATAAGTCGTTTTTTATAAGCATCCCCCGAGCAGCTTTGCAAATTAAGTTGAAAATGACTTAAATTAAGCTATAATCTGATGAATTAAGTTACACCAAACACAATATTTTAACTTAAATTAAGTTAAAAACTGAAATAAACAACTTTTAAGCTGTGCCAAACTGGCACTATATATTATATAAGAAAAAAAGAATTTTTAACCCATAAATCTTGTGGGAGTTCTAATATTCCAATCTTAATTTTCTAATTTTTTGATTTAAAAAAAAAAAATCTCAGCATTTATTTACTTCTTCCAACTCACAAGCCTTTTTGACTTCTCCCATATTTACTGCCGCACCATTTTCAACTTCTTCTATACACTATAGTTAGTGATGGGATTGTTAAATTATTTTTATAAAAAATTAAAAAAAAATTGTATATTAAAAAAATCTTCAAAACAAATATACATTCTTATTATAAAAAAAATAGGTTGCAATTGCCAAAAAAAAGAGAAAAAAATTACACAATAAAAAATAATTTGTATATTAAAAAAATATCTAAAACAATAATATACATTCTTATTAAAAAATAACAGGTTGCAATTGTGAGAGAAAAAAAAGAGAAAAAAAAATTACACTGTGCATTTTATTAAAATCTAAAAAAAATAATTTCTATATTAAAAAAATATCTAAAATAAATATAAATTCTTATTAAAAAATAACTGGTTGCAATTGCGGAAAAAAAAAAGTGAAAAAAATTACACTGTAAAAAATGATTTGTATATTAAAAAAATATCTAAAACAAATATAAATTCTTATTAAAAAAAACATGTTGCAATTGTGAAAAAAAAAATTATACTGTGCATTTCATTAATAATGCTAAAAAAATGTGCCAAGTATTTGTGTAAAGGGTTGACATGTGTCTACTCTCAAATTATTAAGTGAATATAGATGAAACCAAAGAATTCTGTTTTAATGGCTAACAAATATTAGAAACCCGACAATTAAAGCTTAATAACTATTAATTAATATAATTAAGCAATTGAAATGTCTCAAACCATATCTCTTTGTCTTCACAAATGTTCCCTTTTTTTGGTTCATGCATTCATTCTAATATTGATAGAGAGTTGGACGTGTGGAAGAGTGAGAGACATTAAAATTATATGTTGAGTTATGTAATTGTTGTAATGAAAAATAAAGGTTGTCTTCCTCTTTTATGGGGATTTATCTGATTATACCTCCAATTAAAATATCAGGTGTGCTTTTACATCATCATTGAACATTATTTTTCATCTTTTTTAGATATTTTATCTTACAATTGTTTGTATTATAAAATTTATTACATCTGTGTTTGATAAAGCTATTGGATGGACCTAATGTAAGAAGTGCAAATTATTTCAATGTCATTATCAGGATTAGAAGTACAAAAAATATACAGAAAAAGTATATGAATAGATAAGATTTTGCAAAATTTGTTTGAGTCTCACTTCTTGAAAACCCAATAATTCATTTATTTTTTTATATTTTATTTTATGTTTAGTTTCTGTAATTTTTTTTTATATATAGTTTTCTTTGTTTTCTTTAAAAGTTTATTTTTAAAAATTAATTAATAAATAAATAAATCATTTTCTATTTCAAACAATTTCATTTTTGTTTTTATTTTTTATTTTTTTCTTAAAGTAGTTTTAGTTTTGGGAAATTACTTACTTTTTTTTTTCTTCTATATGTTGTAATTTTATGCATTTTAAGTGTATCATATTTTCACTAATACACTTGGAGATGCATATGAAAGAAGTATCATGCAATAATTAAGTAAGAAGAAAAAAAATAAATAAAACAATACAATGAATGTGGAACAAAGATCAAATATCAAAACTCCCAAAGCAAACAAACAAACAAGCACATAGAATAGAATGTTTAACAATAGACATTTGAAAATTTGCAACAAAATTTTATAATTTTTCTCTTTACTAAGAAAATTCTATTTGATACTAGCTAAATAAAATGCTTTTAAAATAGTTTTTTTTTTTAATTTGAATTAAAACTACAGTAAATTTATGTAAGTATAAGTGCTAATCACATTTTTTCACTTAATCTATAATATTTATATTGACTACCTTTTTCAGGTTTTATATTTTTAAGTATTTATATAGAAGTAAAATAATGTCGTTAGGAATAAATTTTTTCTTAATTTTTAGTTATAAATTTTAACCGTACATTATTTTTAAATTTTGAATAAAAAAATATATAAAATAATTGATTGAAGATATGCTGCATTTGTTATATTCCTTTTTCTGCATGCAAAATAAAAGTTAAAAATCACAATTCACATATATACAAATAATTATAAACACAACCCGTACATAGCACGAGTGGAACACTAGTTTGATGTAATGTACGGATTATCTATAATTTTTATTTTTATTTTTTATTATAAAGAATTTTATATCAATTTATTTGGTGTAACTTTTGATCATAATTAGTAAGAAAAAAATAACTTAAAAACATTAAAAAGTTGGTTATCTCAAAACTAAAGAAATGAATATTATGCTTTCTTCTTCTTTAATTATTAAATTTCAACTTGAGAAGAATTACATCAATCATACCCAACATAGTGCCACCACCACAAAAATGACCGTTTCTTTTGGAAGCGATTAGGTGGTAGATAGAGAAAAAACACAACAACAAAACAACAAAAACAAAAAAAAATAAAAATAAAAATAAATAAATAAAAAAAGAATTTAGACATTTGGGGAAAAAAAAAAAATTCAAATTTTACACTTTAGTTTAGGGCACGAAGGTTTGCATGTATATCATTAATTGTAATATTGTATTTGAATATTAAATTTGTGAAGGTATTAAAAAAGTGAGAGGATTAAAAAAAAAATATTTCGTTCATTTGTTTTCCAACATAAATACTTCCGCAAATTAAAGTTTTAAACACAGTTTAAGAAAATTATCAGACCAAATTAAAAGGTAAAGTATAACAAAATCAAAAGTTAAAAGAGAAAAGAAAAGAAACGAATGAAAATTGCATGAAAAGCATACAACATAATTGGATGGAAAGCATTTGAGAACTTTCCAAGTTCGCTTTTACAGCGCTCTCTCTTTCTCTCTCATCAATTAGATTAGCAGCGAGACTCACGTGTCTTCTCTAGAGAAGACGTACCTTAGGTTAAAAAGTCACTATCTTATTGTCACATCATCTTATTTAAATTACATCATCTTTTTAACATATTACATCAAATTCAATCCAAATCTAACTCATATAAATCAATAAGTCAAAAAATATATTTTTTTAAAACATTCCAAACCAACCCTTACTTTAAACACATGGATCACACCTTCAAAATCTCTTTATCACTTGATGCGAAGAAGTACCTGAATTACTTTAAACACATAGGTCACCCTCTCAAAATCTCTTTATCATTTGATGCTTCATGCCTTATATGTTCGGGAATGGCTCCTCTCTCCGTCTGTGATTGAATTGAAAGATATTGTTGGATTCGTAAAATTCACTGCAGGTCCCATTCGATAATTTGAACCGATCAATGTGTAGAATTTACTCGAGTACTATATAATTATAAACAATCACGTTAATCGGATATCAATAGCTATGTGATCAAATCTGATTTTTGTAAGTCGTTTATTTTTCATCGTTCATTTGTTTTCATACAAAACTGAATTGATCACATAGATATCGATATCCGATCAACGTGATTTTTTACAGACATATAGTATTCAACGAGTTTTACATATTAAACGGTTCGGAATCGAAACGGGACCCGTGATAGACTCCTACAAGTTTAATAATACTCTCTAATCTGTGATTGAACGAAAAAAAAGCCATTCCCTATATGTTCTAGTAACACTTTGTCACTTTGTCATCAGTTACAATTGTACTACAACAATGCTATTTATTCAAAAAAAATATAAATATATATATATATATATATATAATAAATATAAAAAGTGAGTGTATGGTTGTAATTTATTTTTAGTGTACATCCTCCTGTACAATAATTAAATCCTGATAGCACATTCCTTTTCGAAATAAAATTCTTTACAATTTTGCATAGTTCCTAACTTTTGTAGTGTAACTATGGTATACAAAATTATTTTGAGTTTTGAATATCATATCTAAAAATATTAGTAAGTATAATTACAGATAAAGAGAGGGTGTTGTGCTGTGTTACTTCGGTCGAGATTTGTCTCGATTTTATTTTGATGATTCCAATAGTTTATATTATAGCGTTCGTTGAGTATATTATCAATATAAAAAATGAAATTAATCAAACATATGTAACCCCAATATAAGGTCCTAATTATTGCATAAAAAATTATCAAAATCATGCTACTTATTTTTTATTTTTTTATTTTTAAACGCAAATGTTATCTTGTTATGGGCTACAAATGTCTAATTGACCTGATTTTTTTTTATGGATGATCTACTCACCGAATCTTACAATATGAATAGTTCGAATTATTAAAATAAATTCAAGACATGCCTCCACAGGCTCATAGCACGGTATTGTACCTATAAGGCACAATACCTACCCCAAGTTTGTATAGTCACATTATGTAATAAGTGTTGGACAATCTTCACTGTATTTAAAAGATTTTAATTCTATTGTGTACAAAACAACAATTAGAATTTAAAGAAATAAAGAAAATGAGAGAATTTGTTTGATTACAAAAATCAAACTCGAAATAAAAAATAAATAAAATAAAAACAGATTTTATTTTGTTACAAAAAACAAAATTCAAATCTGATTTAAACTAATAATAATAACACTGAAAATAAATTAAATAACTTACTTGATTTAATTTCTTCGAATTATAAACCGATCAAGTCCAGTGTTTGACACTGTGTCCTTAAGACAGATTCGTCCTCTCCACGGTGCTTTCAGAATGTGGACGTCTATCTCCCAGGATAAAATGATCTACTAAAACAATAGCAACACACAAATTGTTTGCCTAACGAACACACTAAGTGTTTATACTCTCTCTGACAAGAAAATAATGCAGCAACATGAAGAGAATGTTCTCAGAAATATGAAGGACGAAAATTAAAGATTACTAAATCCAAATGAGGGCTGTTCTATTTATAGATGTAAAGGTGGCTGTAGGATTTGAATTGAACAGGTATGGAACCTGTTGGCTTTGAATTCAAACAGATTTGAATCTTTGAATTATTTTTCAAACGATATCAAAAACGGGAAGGGCCCTGTTTGGGTGTGCACTAATACCAACCTGTTTATTTTCGGGAAGGGCCCTGTTTGGATGTACAATAAAACCAAACCAGTTTAATTGCGGGAAGGGCCTGTTTGGATGTACAATAAAAAACCAGTTTATTTGAATTAAATTCAAATGTTTTTGGCCCAAAAAGATTAGTATTGGGCCGAACAAGCCCAACCCAACCTCACACCACGCACCCGCGCCCAAGCCCAGGCCCAGCCCAGCCCGCCCAGACGGACGGCGGCGGCGGCGCGCGCGCGCGTGTGTGGTGATTTTTGGGTCCAATGGGTCTAGCCCATTTTGCCCATAACCTCTCCCTCTAAAACACTTGGGTACCCCTTGGGGCACACCCCAAGTATCAAACCCATACCTTATAAACCTTTCAAAACCTCCCACCAAATCAATGTGGGACAAGCCTTATTCAAACCTTTAAAGAATTTCCACCAAAACTCCATTTCCATGGAGCATACTTTGGCTTCAATTTCCATTCACTCGGTAATGGTTTTGAGCAACCAAATATACCACGTGAATCACAACGCGGCATAGAACGCGTTACCACTTTGACCCGTGTAAATCGATGCACGGGCCCACCTAAAATTAGACCAAACTTAGGAAAAAATTCTGGTTTTACCCAGAATTTTATAACCATTTCCAACAATCCCCCACATGAATGGAATTTGATGACAACGGAAATGCAACAATATGCAGACTTAACGAAAGAGTATAAGTCGAAAATATCTTGCATCAGGATAGGTAGTTTTCGGCCTTGAACCTTCCCTAGTGATAACCTATCGGACTTACTGCTAACCAATGGACGCGATGCCTTGAATTGTTCAGCCGTTTGTGTAAGCCAAGACAATAGATTTCACACAAATATCTCTAACACATCGTGGTTCTCACTGTTGTGTTCATTTTGGCCTTGAACGCACCTGGTTTTCATGAGTATTTCTAGAGAATGTAGCCTTTTTCATTCTCATAGAACCGGCCCCAGTTCAACACTCATATAGGTGATTCTTATTGTGAGTATCTCCTCATACTCGTCTTGATTTTATGCCTTAATCAAGATATAAGTAATCATTAAAAGTAAAGCTTATCCTTATACCCCTGACAGACAATATATGTTGCAGATATCACTCTCACCATAGGAATGGGTAGGGAATTTTAATCCCTTGGTGATTTCTGGCGAGCCATACATAACTTAGTTTCCCTTTGAACTTAGTTCTTGGATCTCCAGTCATATAAGTAGGGTTACCATTATGACGACTCTTATGTAATAGGCTTTAATCCCATCCCCTTTGATGAACTATACACTAGCTCTTTTGTCAAAACCTTTTGTTAACGGATCCGCAATATTCTCTTTAGATTTTATATAATCTATTGAGATTATTCCGTTTGACAACAATTGCCTTACGGTATTATGTCGACGACGAATATGTCGTGACTTACGTTATACATGTGATTCTGTGCCCTACCTATTGCAATTGACTATCACATGAATGCAAATAGCTGGCACAGGTTTTGGCCACATTGGAATATCTTCTAAGAAGTGACGAAGCCATTCTGCTTCTTCACCTGCTTTGTCTAAAGCAATAAACTCGGATTCCATTGTAGATCGTGCGATGCAAGTTTGTTTCGTGGATTTCCAAGAAACAGCAGCGCCTCCTAGAGTAAAGACATATCCACTAGTGGATTTTGAATATTTAGTATCCGATATCCAATTTGCATCACAATAACCTTCGAGTACTGCTGGATATCGAGTAAAGTTCAAACCATGATCACGAGTAAATCTTAGATATCTAAGAACTCGAATGATCGCTTTCCAATGGTCTTCTCCGGGGTTACTAGTGTACCTACTCAATTTACTGATAGCATAAGCTATATCAGGACGAGTACAATTCATTAGGTACATTAGGCTTCTAATGATTTGGGAGTATTTTAACTGAGACACTGCATCACCTTTATTTTTCGATAAATAAAGACTGATGTCTACAGGTGTTCTAGCTAAATTCAAATCATCCTTGATAAATTTATCAAGTATTTTCTCAATATAAAGAGATTGAGATAATGCATATCCGTCAGATGTTTTAGTAATTTTCATTCCTAATATAACATCTGCGACCCCCATATCTTTCATATCAAATCGTCTGTTAAGCATTTGCTTAGTTGATTTGATCATATTTTGACTGCTTCCAATGATAAGCATGTCATCCACATAAAGACAAACTATGACATATCCTTGGTCAGTGTTTTTAACATAGACGCATTTGTCACATTCGTTTATCTTAAACCCATTAGTAAGCATTGCATGATCAAATTTTTCATGCCATTGCTTAGGTGCTTGTTTTAATCCATAAAGGGATTTTACAAGTTGACAAACTTTCTTTTCTTGCCCTGATACCACAAACCCTTCGGGTTGTTCCATATAGATCTCTTCATTTAGATCACCGTTTAAGAAAGCTGTTTTAACATCCATTTGATGTATTTCTAAATTAAACAACGCTGCTATTGCAATAAGCATGCGAATGGATTTTATTCTTGTCACAGGGGAATATGTGTCAAAATAGTCCAGACCTTCCTTTTGTCTGTAACCTTTAACTACAAGTCTTGCTTTATACTTGTCTATTAAACCATCTGCTTTCATTTTTCTCTTGAATATCCATTTATATCCAAGAGGTTTAGAACCTGGTGGAAGATCCACCAATTCCCAAGTATGATTTTGCATAATGGATTCAATTTCATTATTAACAGCCTTTTTCCACAAAGGTGCTTCAGGACCTGTCATTGCTGCCTTAAAGCTTTGAGGTTCATTTTCTAACAGGTATGTCAAAAAATCTGGACCAAAGGATTTTGATGTTCTCGCTCTCTTACTTTTTTCTTGGTTCATTATCAGTTAAATCCTGTTGGTTGAGACCATTACTAGTCTCTTGTGCTTGATTGTTATTAGTCTCTTGACTTTGTGTACAATCATAAGTTCTTTTCTGTGAACTTAATTCCTGTCCTTTCTTGTAAGGAAAGACATGTTCAAAAACCACAGCATTCCTTGACTCTATAATAGTGTTCACATTTATATCAGGTATTTCTGATTTGTAAGTCAGAAACCGATATGCACTACTATTCTGAGCATAATCAATAAACACACAATTTACTGTTTTTGGTCCAAACTTAGTCTTTTTAGGAACAGGAACTTCCACTTTTGCCAAACACCCCCACACTTTTAAGTATTTGTAGGAAGGTGGTCGACCTTTCCACTAATCATAAGGAATGCTTTCGGTTTTCTTGTGGGGTATTCTATCAAGAATATAAATAGCAGACAATATTGCTTTCCCCCACAAGTTCTGTGGTAAGCCTGAATTCAGTAACATGCCATTCATCATTTGTTGTCTATGATACATTCTTGCAACTCATTTATAAATAAATGTCACTGTCATAAAAATATTTGTGACAGAAGAAAATTAAATTATCTCAACTAATGCTAGAGATACACCCCATATAATAAAATAGTTCATGGTTTAACAGATTCTACTACGCAAGTAAAATAATTATTAATGACATCTCATGTCACAATAAACCAAAAAACAACATAAAAGATTTCTTAAATTACTTCCCAATTAAACGGAACGATATAATTACATACATCTTCATGTTTAAATTTCTCTAGTGTTTAAACACCCATTCAAAATTGATTAGAAATATTCAAATTAAACTGCTTATGTACAAAGTCAACATATTAATTTATCATTCCAAATCACATGCAATTATTATTTTATTTATTTATTTTTTTAAGAAATAACTCGAGTTGATATCAACACATGCATATCAAATGCATTAACTAAAAAAATAATAAATTAATCAAATAAATTAATCATGCATGATTCAATAACTTGCGTTATGAAATAAATGGATTCTCAACTCATAAATAAAATCCAACGCATTTTAAACTTTAAACTTTAAAATGAAAAACATACCTTCATTTAATAAGTTTGATTTGTACATAAATAAACTAATTAATATGCAATCAAATGTCCTTGTGAATATATATATTTCCGACTCATGTGCAGAAACTATAAGTCACGTATAAAATTAACAAATTGTGACCGAGTTACAAAGTTACATGATTAACAAAATTAACTTTCTAGTTACTAAAACAAGAAAATAAATTACAATAAAAAATAATTTTTTTCCTTGTTACTAAAACTAGTAAAATAAAATACCGAAATAATATCTGATTACAAAAATCAGAATATCAAACCACAAATTAATTTTCTAGTTACTCAAACCAGAAAATAAGTTATAACAAAAATAATTTAATTTTTCTTGTTACTAAAACTAGAAAATAATATAATTTTATTTTTCTTGTTACTAAAACTAGAATATAAAATATCACAAAAATATCTGATTACAAAAATCAGAAAAAACACAAAATAATTTTCTAGTTACCAAAACCAGAAAAATAAATTCTAGTTACTAAAACCAGAAAATAAATGATAACAACAAATAATTTTATTTTCCTTGTTACTAAAACTAGAAAAATAAAATACCAAAATAATTTTCTGTAACACCAAATAATATTCTGCAATTGTTAATGACACCAGTATATTACTACTAGTTGTCAAAGAAAATAGACAGTATATTACTACTATCCGTCAAATAGTTTATAAATACTATTTGTATTTTCCAACCAAAATATTACTTTGAAAACACAGAAAATTAAATACAATGAAGACATCAAAAATAGAATCTGTCTTAAGATTGTTGGACAATCTTCACTGTATTTAAAAGATTTTAATTCTATTGTGTACAAAACAACAATTAGAATTTAAAGAAATAAAGAAAATGAGAGAATTTGTTTGATTACAAAAATCAAACTCGAAATAAAAAATAAATAAAATAAAAACAGATTTTATTTTGTTACAAAAAACAAAATTCAAATCTGATTTAAACTAATAATAATAACACTGAAAATAAATTAAATAACTTACTTGATTTAATTTCTTCGAATTATAAACCGATCAAGTCCAGTGTTTGACACTGTGTCCTTAAGACAGATTCGTCCTCTCCACGGTGCTTTCAGAATGTGGACGTCTATCTCCCAGGATAAATGATCTACTACAAACAATAGCAGCACTACAAATTGTTTGCCTAACGAACACACTAAGTGTTTATACTCTCTCTGACAAGAAAATAATGCAGCAACATGAAGAGAATGTTCTCAGAAATATGAAGGACGAAAATTAAAGATTACTAAATCCAAATGAGGGCTGTTCTATTTATAGATGTAGAGGTGGCTGTAGGATTTGAATTGAACGGTATGGAACCTGTTGGCTTTGAATTCAAACAGATTTGAATCTGTTGAATTATATTTCAAACAGATATCAAAAACGGGAAGGGCCCTGTTTGGGTGTGCACTAATACCAAACCTGTTTATTTTCGGGAAGGGCCCTGTTTGGATGTACAATAAAACCAAACCAGTTTATTTGAATTAAATTCAAATGTTTTTGGCCCAAAAATTAGTATTGGGCCGAACAAGCCCCCCAACCTCACACCACGCACCCGCGCCCAGCCCGCCCGGACGGGCGGCGGCGGCGCGCGCGCCGTGTGGTGATTTTTGGGTCCAATGGGTCTAGCCCATTTTGCCCATAACCTCTCCTCTAAAACACTTGGGTACCCCTTGGGCACACCCCAAGTATCAAACCCATGCCTTATAAACCCTTTCAAAACCTCCCACCAAATCAATGTGGGACAAGCCTTATTCAAACCTTTAAAGAATTTCCACCAAACTCCATTTCCATGGAGCATACTTTGGCTTCAATTTCCCATTCACTCGGTAATGGTTTTGAGCAACCAAATATACCACGTGAATCACAACGCGGCATAGAACGCGTTACCACTTGACCCGTGTAAATCGATGCACGGGGCCCACCTAAAAATTAGACCAAACTTAGGAAAAAATTCTGGTTTTACCCAGAATTTTATAACCATTTCCAACAATAAGTAAAAGCAGATTGAGTAGCAAGTAGATCCTATTGTATGGTGAATAAAATCAATTTTAGTAATAAATAAGGTCATATTGTATTAGGGCTGAGTATAGAATTATCCGACCTACGAAAACCGTTCAACCCGAACCACTCGCAACTATTTGGGCAGTTTTGTATAATCATTAGGGTTGGATGCAAGTTAGGATTATTTCTGTTTTTGTGGGTTGCGGACAGGTCGTGATTTTTACCCGCATCCGCACTCATATGCCCGCATTTGTATACAGTGTTTAGCTTATATTTTTTCTACAAAGTGAATGTGAGTCAATTGACTGAGCCTAACATGTGCATATGGTTTGTTTTCTTCTGGAAGTAAATTGGATATATAGGTTGTAATTTATTTAGGAGAAATCATTTGGAAAATAATAATTTCATGATAAGAAATATGTGATTTTAGGACCCAAAATAATATTTAAAAAATTTGGGAGGGGGGGGGAGAATGTCCAAAAAGAATATTTCAAAATTGGAAAAAAAGCCCAAAAATAAAATTTTAAAAGAAAAGACCAATTCGCACTGTAGGCGGTTGCGGGTTTAATTTTTTTCCAAATCACAGATATGCGGATAGATTCAAACCACAAACCAAATAGTCAAAAATCGATCCACGAACATTCCCAAATTGTATGGTAAGTACGACCAATTTTAGTGATAAATAAAATCACAAAAGTTATTACATTTTTTTTTTCAAAATCAACCTTTATATATATATATATATATTTGATTCTACTTGTATTTTTTTTCATTATATAATCTAATGTTTTGGAATGATTTTCGAGTGTGATACCAAAAACAACTATTTTTGTATCACAAAATAAAAACGCTATGTATTATGATTTTTTTTATTGAAATTTATTTGAATAGTGAGATATGTGGTGTCAAATTTAAAATTAATGAAATATGGGTTACCCTCATTATGTAATCCATCGACTTATTTTCTTAGGTAATTTTAATTTTTTTAAAATAATTTTATGAATATATAGTATTGTTCGAAAAATCTCATACTATTAATTAGCCAACTCCATGCCAAATTTATTGAATTGAAAAAATTATTAATAAAATTATTCAAAAGTTGATATTTCACCAATTTTAAATTGAGAAAATTGTTGAAAAGTTTAAGTTAAGGAGGGTATAAAGCATTAGATTCAATGAATATTTTTTATTAGTAAGAGATCCATCTTTTGTAAAATAGTTTAGTAAAAAATCATTTTGTTTATTTTGAAAGATATTTTGCTTTCAATTTTACCCTTTAATTTATTTGTTGACTTTTTTTTTCTGTTGACTTTTTTTTCTATATGTTCAAATATATATCTAACTATTCAATTTTTTTCTATCTGTTCAATTTGAATTCTATCTGTTCAATTAAATTTTTTTTTCCTATCTGTTGAAATATCATGCCAAACAAAATTGTATCTGTTGAAATAGAGAGCCAAACCAACCCCTATATGTAGTATTTACCCCCAAAAAAATCCCTATCTGTTCAAAATGTTTTGATTTTTGATTTTTATTTGTTGTTTTGTAAAGTGCTCAATTTGTTGAAATTTTCTATTCAACAACAACAACAAATTATTTTAATTATAGAGAGTTATCTGTTTAATTATAGAGAGAGAAAGAAAGTTATCTATTTAGATCTATCTATATTTCCTTATCCGTTAAAAATAAATAGAGCATATTCCATGATCTATTGAAATTTCCTTCTCAAATACACCAGGCAACAACAACGACGACGACAACAACACAGATATTTTTGCCAATATCTGTTGCAATCATCAACAACAACAAATAATCAAATCATAAAAGCCAAATAATAAAAATAAATAAAAAAATCAGATAAAAAAAACAGATCTGGGCCATTTTTTAACAAATCTGACTGGAAAAATATCAATCAAATTAAAAAATCAATCTTTTTTTAACATATCTGTGTGTTTCTGTAGAAAGTGTTGCTGATGAGACTGAGGAGTTGGTTGATCTTGGCTTTGAACAGATTTTATTTTATTTTATTTTTTTGATCTAGAACAGATCTATGTGGTTGATCTCAACTATATGTATGTATGTGTATATATATATATATAGAGAGAGAGAGAGAAGTCCGTGATATCTCGTAGTTTTTTCCGCTCTTCTTGTTAGGGTTTTGAGCTCGGACAGTGACATCAAATTCCAGTGATATCAGGGAGAGTAAGGTCAGGTTGAAGCCTCGGATGGCGATGTCGTCGACGGAGTATTTGGCGATGTCGTCGAAGATAAGGTAGGGCAGTGGCGGTGGGGAAAAGGATGAGGGCGAGGGACCAATAGAGGCATCGGCAGCAGCGACTCCGGCGAGGCTTGCAGCGAGAGAGTTTCTATTGGCGGCGGGATAGTAGATATAGTCTTTGGGGACTTTGATGATGGAAGTTCCCAGCTGTGATGTCATTGATGCTTTGCCAAAAGGTGACATCGTTAATGCTTCGCCGGAGGAAGGTGGAGAGTGTCGGGGATGAACTCTTTTCGCCGTTGTCCTCCACCGTCGCCGGAGTCAATTTGAGAGGGAGAGAGAGAGAGAGAGAGAAGAAATGGTTTAGAGAGAGAGGGTTTGAAGAAATGGTTCAGAGAGATTGGTCCACACGGTGATATGGAATAAGAATGGATATTTTGAACATTTTGTAAAAATTTGTCTTCATGGACGTAATAAATTAGCTCATGCACCTTTGGGTAAGGAAATTTTAATTTTGAGTTTTCACTGGAGTGCCCTTTTAAATTTATATCATACATTAAGGTTTTGTTTGATGAAATTACTTTTTAGTTTAAAAGCTAAAAAGTTACTTAAAAAATTTTAAAAATCAATAATTTATACAAAAAAGTTAAAGATTCTATTTTTTTTACTTTTGAACATTTTTTCGTAAAAAATCAAAAAGTTATTCCAAACATACTAGTTTTTTTATATCATATTTTAGTCTAAAGATCAAAATGTTACTAAAAAATCCTATTCCCAAACGAGGCCTAAGTAGCAGTATAAAATTCAAGATAAATTTTCATGGTTTATGACATCTTTGTTTCTTTTTTTTTAATTGGTAAAAATTAATAATTAGTTATTAGATTAGCACTTTAGAGGAGTTGAAATTTACATCCGTACACCTTGTAACAAAATCTTAGGCTGTGTTTGGTACAGCTCTGGAACTAACGTTCCAGAGCTTAATTTGAACACGACGTTTGTTTACGAATTTCAAAACTTAATTCTACGCTCACTTTTGAAAATGCGGTCGAAAGCGGGAAATTTGGATTAACCGGTCGTCCCACCGGTCGTCCGGCTGGTTGACCGGAACAGTGCAATTTTATTTTATTTTATTTTATTTTTTGCAATTGACATGTTAATTTTTATATATTCGAAAAAAATATTTTTCGAATTTTTAAATTTTTTTTATGTGTTTTAATAGAGTTTTGAGTTGTATGTTTGATTATGAGTTGTAAGTTTTTGTATCAAATATCATATGTCACATCAAAAATTTCCCACTTAATTCAAAAAAATTTTCAAAACTTTTTTACCAAACAAATTTTCCATACTCAAATTATAATTTCAAAATTTACAAATTTAAAATACAACTCTATCTCTCAAATCATAGATAGAAAGTTCTACCAAACGCAACTTCACCAAACAAACTTTCGATACTCAAATCATAATTTCAAAACTTACAAATTCAAAATACAACTCTATCTCTCAAATCATAAATAGAAAGTTCTATCAAACGCAACCTTACTCTCTCATTTTACTCTTAAAAATAGAATCTAAAAGCTCCCTTTAAAAAAACATGATAACCAAAGAACTAGATAACTAGACTAGAGCTTCATCACATCTTTGTTTCTATATATCTATTAGGAAAATTGTTTGGTAATATTCGGACAATTTCATATGGTATTTGGATTTAATTTTTATTAATTAAAATAGTGAGATTTGACAAATATCATCTAATAAATGATTTGTATTGTTTCAAAACGACCAAATAATCTCTAATGTTATTGGGCTGATTCTAGGCTCACTTTTGTCTCCACTATAGGGACACCATCATAATATGCTAACTATCACTACAAAAGATTTTGCTCATCAAAAAAGAAAAAAAAAAAAAAGGAAAAAAAAAACACAAAGAATTTAGACAATCTCTGGAAGCCACTGAACCACAGATATCTATAGTGGGGGGTGGATTTAAATACAGAATGTTGTAGCACATCATATGCACAGAGCATATCTGCACATGTAAACGTATGTATGTGTCGGTACATAATACATATTAATTTGTATGTTATATGATCTCACTTTTGTTCTTTTGTAAATTGTAATTTAGTTTTCCATATTCAAAGAGCTGTTCCAAATTATAATTATAGTTTGTTATAAATTTTTATTTAATATAATATTTAGAAAAAAATTAATTTTTTTATACAATAATAAATTATTAAAATTATTTCTCATATCATTAAAAATTATTAATTGACTTAATAATTTATTTATTAACAAAATGATTAATTTACTTAATAATTTATTTATTAATAAAATTGATTATTCGTTATGCGAGTATGATTTATGTATTAATAAAATTAGTTATTTGTATATATATATATATGTATGTATTTTCTTTTATTTCTTTATTAGTTCAGTGAATTATCTTAATATTTATTTTATATTTATCTGTTGAGAAAAATATTTAGATGATTATTATGTAATGGGTAGTTGTTAAACTTTTAATGTGTAATCGGTATATTTAATATATGAAATATTTTTAGTTTTAGATTTTTTTTGATTTAATTGATTAGTTTAATAATGACATCAAAGTTGTTGTCATATTTGACTTTTGAAAAAATAGAAACTAATTTAATGAAAACAAAAACAACTATCCATTACATGATTATCATCCAAACACATAATAAAAATTAATTTGGTAAAATAAATAAATAAATAAATGTCTAAAAGATTTATCAATTTTACATAATTTTATCTTTAGTGGGTAGAAATAATTTTTAAAAATTTCAAAATATTTTTTTGACATTTATTTTTGTCAAATTAGTTATATTTTATCAAATTGTTGGTTTTGCCCTTGAAAAATCAAATAGCATCTTCAATTGTCCTTATTTGGAACAAAATTCAAAATTCATGGTCAAATGTGTCACAATTGAAAAGTCAGGGACCAAAATGACACAAGCCCTAAACTATAGGGACCGTTAGCGTAATTTATCTGTTGAGAAACGTTGTAAATTCAAAAAAAATGTTAAAGATTCATAAATTCACTCAAAATGATATGGTAATAAAATTGAAATTTATGTCATTAGTTGTATAACAAATCAAAAAATGATACATATCGTACAACATAATTCTATCATATATCTAATAATTTATGCTATTTAATTTCATAAAATAATATTTTAAACTTAAACATACTGTAATAATAGCCCGTGCCTTGGCCCGTACAAGGCACGAGCTATTATTACAGTATATTTAAGTTTTGTATTTTGATAATATTTTAAAGGGGAACTTACCAAGAAGTCTCATATACAAAGTTCAAAACCCATTTAATCCCAAAAACACTTGTACCAATTAGTCTTATATATTTTTAATTGTTACCAAAAAATCTTATATATATATTTTTAATTTACAGACGCTGTTACATCCCACTATTGTCGGACTTCTGTCAAACGGTCACCAGAGACTCGTCAGAATGTTTAACATCACCGGAAAGTCACCGGAGAGTCGCCAGAGTATTGCCGGAAGTTCACCGGAGTGTTCTGAACGTCAATAGAAGTCGTCGGAATATTCAGAACGTTCGCTGAGCGTTAATAATATCGTTGGAGACTCAAAGAAATTTCCAGAATATTGCCCAAAAAAAAAGAATAAATGGAGAAATTAGAGCGAAAAAACATAGCAAAATGTGCTAAATATTGATAAACTAAAAGGGAAAAAAAATGTAACGAAAAAAAATAGCAACAATGGGAAAAAACATATGTTAATTTTCAAATTTTGTAAGGTTTAAGCAAATAATCTCCAATATTGATTAAACTGACAAGTAAGCTTTGAAACTGTAAAATGTTATAGTTCCAAAGCAAAAATCTATTAAGCATTTATCTTTATAAATTAAATTGAAAAATATGTTATGAAATTGAAAAATTTTACAGTTCTAAAGAATGTTATGAAATTGCGAAATTTTACAGTTTTAAACAATGATTCATTCTAGCACAAAAAAAAAAAAAAAAAAAATTGAAACAACAAAATTTTACAGTTTTCACTGCTTGTAACTAAAATTCGAAAACAACTTGTTCAGAATTTGAAAGTTTTCTTCATTAAAATAGGAAAAGAGAAGTTTATAGCAGAGAAAATGTAGAAAAATTAAGAAATCGAAGGAGAGAGACAGATATAGAGAGAGGATTATATTCCGATAACTATTTTTTTTAAATCTAGCCGGATCTGATGTAAATCTACTTAGATCTGATATAGATCTACATCAGATTTAAGTAGATCTACTCATCTTCTTCGTCAGAAACATATTTTCTTCATCGTCGGTGAGGGTGAAGTAAGGAGTCGGCGATCAGTGGTTGCCGGTGAACCCGAATCGATGGTAGTGGTCGGTCGCTGGTGACTATATATCAGAAAGAGAAAGAGAAGAAATAAGATGTAGTTGCCTACCAATGATTGCCAGAATTCAGAAAAAGGAAAAGGTAGAGAAGAATAAAAGCTGAGAAGAAGAAAAACGTTGAAGGACTTTTGAGCGTAAACAAAAGATTGTGAGACTAAATAGGCCACACATTTTTCAAAGAGGACTTCTTGGTAATTTTTCCAAATAAAAATTTAAATATTATTCTGTGGAATTAAATAAAATAAATTATTAGATATATAATAGAATTATGTGGTATGATATGTATCATTTTTTTGATTTGTTATACACCCAATGATGTAGACTCCAATTCTATTACTACATCATTTTGGGAGAATTTATGAGTTTTTAACATTTCTTTTGAATTTATAAAAAAAAAAATTATGGTGTGTAACTTTCTCAACAGATAAATATAGAAAAAATACTAAGATAATTCTCTCATCTAAAAAAAATTACTAAGATAATTCACTGAATTAATAAAGAAGCAAAAGAAAATACATATATATACAAATAACTAATTTTATTAATACATAAATCATAATCGTATAACAAATGACCAATTTTATTAATAAGTAAACCCTTAAGTAAATTAACAAATTTTATTGGTATGAAAAATATTTTTCAGTTAACTATTTTGTTAATAAATAAATCATTAAGTCAATTAATAGTTTTTAATGATATGAGAAATATTTTTCAATAAACAATTTTGATAATTTATTATTGCATAGGAGGATTGATTTTTTTTTTTCCCCTGAGTATTGTGTTAAATGAAAATTTATAACAAACGATAGTTGTAATTTCTAATATTATAGGACTGATTCATATTTTAAACAAACTTCATGGGTGTATTTGTAATTTGGTAAAAATAAAAGATTTATGTTACATAATTGACCAAGAACATTTGCATAATTACAAAAAAAAATCTTATTTCATGATTGAGCAAGAATGTTCGCGTAATTACAAAAAACTTGTTGTATAATTGACCAAGAATATTCGCATAATTACAAAAAAAATTCCCTCAACATATAGGCCACTATTAGTAAATTATTCAAAATGAAAGGGTAAAATCGGAAATAAAAGACGAGCCTTAAGAAGCTAAGTGGTTCTTATATATATAGATATAGGGTTGTACAAAATACTGTCAAATCTGCTAAAATCGCACCGATCCGCATCAATCTGTACCGCTCTGCATCAATCTGTACCGCTCTATCCGCTAACTGCAGTTTAAACTTTAAAATTTATAATCTGCTTTCGAAACCGCTACACTCTGCCCTACTATTATTAATACATATATATTTTTTTTAATCTATAATGAAATATTAAAATAAAAATGAGTGTGTGAAAGATTTAATATATGAAATTTATTACAAATTAGTAGTTATATATATGAAATATATTATGTAAAATTAGTTTGTATTATATATATGAAAAATATTATACAAATTAATGACATATATTATACAAATATTTAATAATTGATTAGAATATTTTTCAATCTGTGAACCCACTAAAAACCGGTCAAATCACAATTTACTAATGGGTCAATCAACTAATCTACTATTCAATTTATAATTTAGCAATGCTAGGTATCATGAAATTTTTTTTATGAAAATAATCATAAAAATTTTGTGACCCTTAGATTACACTTAGAATAAAATACCACACACTAATCAAGGTAATTCAAGAATTATAAATCTTTCATAATTATTTTTATAAAATTTTTTTCATGATGCCTAACTTTTCTCTTTATAATTTCACTTACAAATTGTCTGAATTAAGCTCAAAAAATGCACTGAAACCCATGACAATAATATATACTCTGGGGTTTTTTGGGATTGTGAAGCTGACTGTTGGTTCACTTTGATAATATGTTTCCTTAATTATGTGGTGTTTTGAAAAATTAATAAAAAGTTAATTTTTTAATTTTTTAACTTTTTTAATGACTTTCTTAACAAAAAGTTGAATTGTTTTGAGTAAAAAAATTGATTTTTTAAGTTAAAAAATCTAAAAAGTCAAAAAACTGACTTTTTACCAAATTTGCCAAAGCACGTATTTTGTGTGGTAAACAATGCACTACAAACAACACACCACAAAAAAGCCAAAAAAAAGAAAAGAAAAAAAAGATAGATATAATAAGTGTAACTTGATAATTTAATCATTTTACTTAGGTATTGTATTTTTAAAAATATATATTTTTATTTTTTCAAATAAATATGATTTAACAATTATTACTATCGGTCCTTGTACTAATGATATATTCACAAAAACATTAAAAAATGAATATATATAGCAAATTATTGAAATCTAAACAACACGGTTCATTCCATGACACGACTGAAGAGAAGACTTTTATGAACTTGAGCAGCACTACTTGCACATAACCTCTCACTGGATGGTTATTTAGGATTGAGCATGGTCTCATATTGTCTGGGTCTAATCTTCTTGTGAGAGGTTCTCTACATTTTACACATAATGAATTTATGTGCAATTAGCTTTTTCCTATGAACTTACTATGCATAGTTTATGGTCCCTCTGTCACCTTCTAGATCAGTAGAAAGACTTTAATCTTTCCTCAAAAACCATGCATATGAAATTTACTAATATTGGTATGACGAAATGGTCTAAACATCAAAAACAGATATAGATACACATGGTCACCAAATGCACAAGAAAGAAATCAAGATATATATGTAAATAGATGGATACATATATATGTTATAATAAAAAATCTATGTATATATAAAAGCTCATCTTCTAGTTATAATCCCATAAAAATGGCTCCTCCTCATCAAGTTGAAAACCAATATCAACCTGGGGCATCTGCAACCATGAAGCGTGACAGAACTCGTGTCCACGATCCACACAATCCGGTAACAGATCAGGAAGATCAAACAATGCATCATCGCTTTCACTTGCCGGCAATCTACCCAACAATTCCTCTTCTTGAGTTTCACATGATGAACTTGTAGTAGTAGTAGTGGTGGTAATTTCATTGGATTGATGATTATGATCAGACATTGTCATTACCAAGTCATCCAAGCCCGGTTCATCGAATTCAGAAGTGGCCGCTAGGGCAGCCGCGGCTTGGATGTCTTTAGGGGTGGCGGTGGCAGGGCAGGGAAGCTTGTGGGCCAATTGGGGGAAATTGAGAGTTGCTGAGTGGCCTTTAATTGCAAGTGATGCCACGTCGTGCGCTCGAGCGGCCATTTCAGCTCTCGGGTACGTTCCGAGCCATATTCTCGACTTTTTCCTCGGTTGGCGAATCTCCGATACCCATTTTCCCCATTCCCGGAGCCGAACACCCCGGTATGTCGGGTGTTTTCTGGCAATGCTGCTCTTATTCTGCTCCTTGGTGTAATTTTTATTGGTTGGTGACATTTTGAAAGTGCTAGAATGCATCGAATTTGCCGGAGAAGTGACTTCGCAGCGGTGGTGGTAGAGGAGGAGGAGGAGGAGGAGGAGGAGGTGGTGGTGGTGGAGGAGGCGGAGGTGGATGATCTGTGCCTCGTAGTGCATAGAGAGGTATGTTGGTGTAAGAAAAGGGAAATAGGAGGTGATGTACACAAAATAAAGTGCTTTTCTTTTTAATATTCCTTTCATGGGGCCCTAATTGTACCAAAGATGAACAGTTTCGAAGTAAATTATGTCGTCTTTCTCCTCTTCCCGGGCCATGCTATTGCTTTGCTACATTTTTTTTTTCTTTTGTTTTTTTGTTTTCTAGTTTCATAATAACGGGAGGTCTTGTATATTGTAATTGCCCTTTTATATATTATGGGTTCAAATTATAAAAACAATCTTCGTGAACATGACGTAAGACTGAGGACATCAAACACTTTTTAAGTTTTATAGTGACAAAATTATTATGCATTATGACTTTTATATTGAGTTTTGAAATGAACATAATACACACTTATAGTATAATATTGTGTATGTCTAATCTTATCTAGACTCCACAATAATTGAAATTTTATAGACCGAATTACCCTTCTATTAATTTTTGATGTGAATGCCATGAATTTAACTCATAAAATTAGGTCAAGTTTGGCAAGTTGTCAAAAAGCTAAAAAGTCAAAAAGTTACTCAAAAAGTTAAAAAGTTATCACTATTCATCAAAAGTCAAAAATTACGAGTGCACAACTCTCAATCCTAATTTTCCCCTACACACTAATTTATATAATTTTTTAATACACATTTTTCCATAAAAAGTCAAAAAGTTAACCCAAACATCCATATTTTTTTTCTCAATTTTTTAGTCTAAAAAGACAAAAAGTGCACTTATTTAGGACACCCCAAACAACCCCTGACTTATGACAAATCGAAGGACAAGGGTATACTTTGATCCCATATTCAACTTTCACATAGATTTGCTGTCCCCAAAATCATATGTACGCTAATATACAATTTTAAAATTTTGGTAAAGAAAGAACACGCTTTTAAGTACCCTTCTTGACTCTAGTAAATTATTCATTACAATCAGCATGAGGGACCAGTACTCTTCTGATGTTGATGAAGAGAGGAGAGATGAGATGAGATAGACAACACCCATAATTTCAAGCCAAACAAAAACTTAAATTGTACAAATTTGAAAATGCAATACAACAATTTGACATAAGCAAGACATCAATAATTAAGAATTATCCAAACACAAAATATAAGGAAATTGATAAGATCAAGATTCAATCACATGTAATAACTGTGAAAATAGTGGAAAAGTGTTTTTTAACAAGTGGAAATCAAAGGCTACTTCCATTTGTAATTATCTGATCTGACTAATTGGTCTTTTCTTGCTTTCAAAACTTTGGTGCAGGCTCTCATGTCAACAGTTGCCAGTTTTGTTTTGTTTTTGTTTTTTTAAACAAATAAGTAAAATTGATACATCAGCATGACTTGTTTGAGTGGTATGGGATTGGCCAACGAGAGTAAATGATTTTTCTGTTGAGCAGAAATTTTCAAAAATAAAAATAAAAATAAAAAAACACTATAATAATTTAATTTAAATTTTAGGGCAAATTACGCACATAGTCCTATATTTTGATTCTCGTGTTATTTTGATCTTTATAATTTTAATTGATTTGATTTTGATTCTGAATTTATGATTTTATCTCAATTTACTCTAATTATTTATATTTGTTTGCATTTTTTATTTAATCAAAAGTATGAATAGAAGTAATATGTGTATTACATTTAAAGATAAAATTATAATCTTATTTAACTTAGTAAGTTAATCTCAACTAATTTAATGATCATTTTTTCGTTAAAAACATTAACACCATTATTAATTGAACCAAATTGACACAAATCAAAATTGAACCAATTGAAAGTGTAAGGACAAACATAACAAAAGAGGTAAAATATACGGACTATTAGTATACTTGGCCATAAATTTTACTCTAATCTTTATTATTTTAATTTAAAAAATTTTAATTTTAAATTTAGGCCAAGTTTGGGAAGATAAGAAAAAGCTAAAAAGCCAAAAAATTACTCAAAAAGTTAAAAAGTTAACACTATTCACCAAAAGTCAACAATTATGGCTGCACAACTCCCAATCTTAATTTTCCCCTACAAACCAATTTTTACAATTTTTTAATACACATTTTTCCATAAAAAGTCAAAAAGTTAACCCAAACATCCATATTTTTTTCCTCAATTTTTTAGTCCAAAAAGACAAAAAGTGCACTTATTTAGGACACCCCAAACAACTCCTTAAATTAAAGTTTTACGTTTCTGTTGGCTACATATTTTGTACAAGCCAATTACAATTCGACGCGTGGGAGAATAAGGGTAATACAGGAAGACTATTCAAGTCTTCGATCCTGATCGTACACGTGGCAGTTAGTATTGGTTATTACGAGATCTGAGTAATAGTGGATCAACAAAGAGATGCAAGGTGATGTGGCTTCAACGGTTACTCACATTTAAATTCAAATTTAGGAGGGAAGCCTAACTGCAAGTGATGGCACAGTGGAGCTAATTATAAGGCAACATGATCAGCGATCATGGAAGAGCAGTTCGACGGTTGGAAATGCAGTTCGATGGTCATCCTTGAGAAGTATAAATAACAGAGAAGGCCCAGAAAATGACTCCCAGACTCAGATCCAAAAAATCAGTCTTATTCTACTTATTTTCCTTTCCAGTTTTACATTTCCAGTCTTACATTTCCTGTTCTTTACATTCTTGTACTTTAAATTCCTGCACTGCACTTCGTTCATAGGAGTAGTTTCAAGTAGATTGTTGCTGTAAACCTCTACGAGGCTGAGTTTGGATCATTGTAAGTTTTTCATTTTAATGAAATGCTTCAAATGTTCTTCATTTAATTGTTATTTTGCTTAATTCTCCTAAATCAAGCTACCAGTAAAAGTCCTCTTCATTGAGGCTGAAAGAACTAAAACACAATCGTCTGATAATTGGTTGGCAATTAATTTTCTGTAAGGACTGATTGATCTTTGCTGGCACGCTCGCAATTACAATAATAATCTTCAAAAGCCAAAAAATCAACATATATTTTTGGCACGCCCAGTGGGACTAATTGAAATGGCTAGACGTAGGAGACAAGGAGAAAATGAACGCTTGGAAGAAGGCATGGAAGGAGAGGTAGAGATACCTAATCCAGAGGATAATGTGATAACACATCTTGTGAAAACTCCCATTTTATCAGAACCTATGGTCAAACAGACTAGTACTTTAGAACAAGTACCACATGTTCATAATATTGGATGAGACCAAGGAATTGGACCATCCACTGTTCCATCTACTCAGCCAATAAATCCATGAGGTGGCCTAGTAGATGCCATGGGACAACAGTTAATGAACACGATGAAAATGTGGGCAATATCCTTTTTGGATCGAATGAATAACCATCAACCAACAAACGCAAGGCACATGGAGGAAGTTTTAAATGTCCTTCAGCAAAGATTGCCTAGAGATAAACAGCCTATGTAAGTTAATGGACATTCTAATAGTCAAACTAGTAATCAGAACTATGAAAGACCATCACCTCAGTCTTGGTACGAACCTATTTCGAGACCTATAGTAGGTCAAAATGCCTCAGTACTTAACAGTGAAGCCATGCAAATTGGTGGATCTGGCCCAGTACAAGAAAATGACATAAGAATGATTCCAAATCTCATGTTCGAAGCCATACCTGGCACGAGGGGGTTCACTAATCCCTTATTCGAATTTATACCCGGGGGGTTGGAAGGTTTTCCTACAAATGGAAGAGACACAACACTTGTTCCAGCACCTTTCGCAGGTCTTTTTGCAGGACAGGCTCAAAGGGGTTACCCACACCTCCAACAGCAACCTGCACCTCAGGGACAACCAGTCCCAAATATACTACCTTATGGACCAAGAGGACCACAGGTACAAGGTTGTCTACCAAATCCTGTGTTTGTCCCTCCAGTAGTGGTTCAGCAGGCACAAAATATGGTCCCTAAGGACTAAATTGCTGACATTGTTAGAGAGATGTGTGAACCGATGGCTCGGGGGGTCCAGACTCCTGTGTATAGGAAACCATACTCAGAATGGGTAGATAGGGTACATAAATACCCAAGAGGTTTCAGGATACCAGATTTTGCCCTTTTTTATGGGAATGAAACCAATCAACAGTGGAGCATATTGCTAGGTTTGCTACTCAATGCGGTGAATTTACTAATAATGACTATATGGAGTTAAGGTTATTCCCAAATTCCTTAACGAGGGGAGCATTTGTATGGTATATTAACCTTACACCTGGCTTTATCCAAACGTGGCAACAAATGGAGAAGCATTTCATGCCCAATTCTTTCAATCGGAGCCAGAGGTTTCCATGGCAGACTTGGCAAGATTGAGTCAAAGGCCTGATGAGAAGGCTACCTAGTTTATTGCCAGATTTAAAAGGGCTCGAAATAAATGTAGAGTCATCTTACTAGAGCCAGAATTCGTGAGATTGGCTCAAAATGGTTTAGAGTTTAGGCTTCGAAAGAAGTTTGACTCAACTGAGTTTAGAGACTTGGTGGAACTAACCTATAAGGTGTCTAGGTATGAAGCATTACTAGAGGAGGAACAAGATCGAAATAATGCATCATACAATACATACTATAGAGATCCTAACTATGAGATTGATGCAGCAGAGATTGTGGAGAAAGAACCTATGATCTGTGAGGCATTAATCCATAAGGATACAACAATTGACCAACAGTTTAAAAAGAAAGACCTTTATAGGAAATACTCTTTCGATTTAATTAAGGCAGATGACATTTTGATCATTTGCTTGCGGCCAACTTCCTTAAGTTACCAAAATGAGTCAAAATTCTATCTCCAGATGAACTTAAAGGAAAAGTATACTGTAAATGGCATAACTCTTGGTCTCACTCGACTAAAAACTGTATTGTTTTTCGAGATAGGATCCAAGAACAAATTTGGACAGGAAGCTTAAAATTTCTAGCTAAAGCAGAAAAGACCATAGGGATCGACAGTAATCCATTTCCATAAATTAGAGAGGTGGACTTCCAAAATTTGTCCTTGAAAGAATTGGAATAAGTCAATGTGCAGATACATGTTGCCAACCAGACAACTATCAAGAAAGACACTGGAAATCTATCAGCTATCGGATAAGGTTTCTCACACCATAGGGAAGACTCCGATGAAGAAGCACTGGATGACGATTCTTTAGAGACAGCTGTAATGCAAAGGATGTGTCCCAGGTGCAGACTGAGTTATAAGTGGTTGAAAGGGCTTCCAATTGATGGGAAGCAATATTACAAGGATGTGCAGAGACGTCCTAAACCAACCAATGCTTATAACAAAAAGCCATATCCAACTAGTGGTAGGCAGCAGCCATTAATGGTTGAGCCAACAGCCGATAGAATGCATTCTAAAGGCAAGAGACTTTTATATGAGTCCAGGCCACCTAATTATTACAGAATGGAGAGCAGTCATTCTGAAAGGAGGCTAGAGAAGGGTTTAGTTTATGGGATCAAAGCTAGAGATTGGCCCCCTAGACCAGCCTCACGCAGGACAGAAAGTGGCCACCTTCATCAAAGGCCTGAGTTAGGCCCAAAACATGAAGTCAGAACCAAGCAGTACCCTTCACAGCCAGCTTCGAAGATGGCTTCGAAGGAAGAAAGGAACAGTTCAACATCTGGGTCAGCAAGTTCGTGGGTACCTGGAGTTCCAGATTGGTTTGTGATGCAGAACAAACCTAGGGAAGTGTCTACCCAAAGAGATGTTGTTGGAAACCAAGGTAGGATGGTCAAGCCTCCTTTGGTGGCCCCAAACAATTGGGTATTACTTAAACACCCAAAAACAAAGGAACCAGATATGGTTCCAGTAATTTCGAGATCATAAAGGAGAAAGATTCAGCGTAGGTACACTCAGTACCAGAAAGACCTGAAAGAAAGTGAAGAGAGCTCTTTATTGGTCTAGATAGAAGGAAAGAAGAATCCAAAGTCAGACCATACTTAAAAACCAACTCTACAAGGCAAAATGGGCTGCAGCAGAGAACAGTTGGCCAAAGTTCACTCTGAACTAAAAGCCAGAGAGAAGTCCAGTTTAGCAGGATTGGAGAAGGCTTTGATGGAGAGTGACAGCGAGACAGAAGAAGAAGTTGGCCTAGGCCAAAAGAACGGAATGGTTGAGGAAAAATTTCGAAGCCTTCATGGCTGAACAAACATTTTTGGTTGAAAAAGCCAGTCGGAAAAGACCATTCGAAGGAGTCTATTAGTAATGAGGTGCCAATGCAGCATGGAAGATGCTTTTGAAATGACTGAACAAGGTGGCCAAGAGGAGAAACAGGCACAGCCGGCCATCCAATTTTGCTCAGTATCAGTGAATATGGTACACATACTACCACATGAATTCCAAGCTGGAGATGAGAACCAAGAGGGGCAAGAAATTGACCCAATTCCAGTCTCTAGTGAAGACTCACAAGTGAGTATGGTGCAAGATAAATTCCGGAATGGCTACCCCAATGGAACTGAATATGAGAGTGAAGAAGAGGTGAGTATTAACCTCTCATATCCTTTTGAGTATCCCTCAAACTCTATGACATAGCATGTCAAGCCTTTGTATATTAAGGCCTTCTTCGATGGGATACAATTGAACCGAGTCTTGGTGAATAATGGGGCAGCGGTGAACTTACTACCGAAATCTTCCTTGAAGAAACTAGGGAAAATGAACCCTAGGTTAATCCCAACCAGCACAGCCATTGCTGGCTTCGCTGGAGACAAACAGATGGCTCAAGGAATTCTGCCCATCAACCTGAGTGTAGGAACCAGAGACTGCATGACAGCATTCTTCGTTATCGACAGCAATGCTAAGTACAATGCTTTACTTGGTAGAGATTGGATCCACACTAACAAATGTGTGCCTTCCTCTTTGCATCAGAAAATAATGATGGCCTTGGGCAATGGGGAGACAGAGGAAATTGATGCAGATCCTCAACCCTTCATAGCTTGTGCAGACTTCGCAGAGGCCAAATTGTATATTGAGGGAGTGACACCACTCAATATACTGAGGAAACCTGATGGCTCAGCTGAAGTGACGGCTGATGAGGAAGTGACACACCTGAAGCACTTAGTCTAGGAAAGTGTTGATGAAGAGGTTGTCGTTAAGGAAGACAATGATGCTTGGTTGTAGGCAAAGAAATGAAGCACAAGAAGCCAAGTCTTTGGCTTTAATTAAGTTCTCAATATTGGATGTAAAATCAATAGTCCAGAAAGTGCAAGAGCAAGAGAAAGAAGCCATGATAATTGGCTGCAAGCAGGAGCAGCAACAGGCCAGAGTTTTGGCCCTTGATAAATACTGTGCATTGGATATTGAAACAAAAGTCCAAGAGATATAGGAAGAAGAAGCCTTATGGACAGACTTTGTCTATGAGGAGGAGGGTAAAGATGTTGAATCAAAGAATCTGGGAGCAGAACAAAGCAAGGAGATTGCTTCGAAGCTAGAAGGGATCAAAGAAGGAGCTTCAGTAAGTTCTCAGATATAAGACCCCTTAGAAGAAGTAAATTTAGGGGAAGGTTCTATACAACAGCCCATCTATATAAGTGCTTCGTTGAATGCTCTTGACAGGAACTAGTTGTTGGTTGTTCTTAAGAAATATAAAGATTGTTTTGCATGGTCTTATAATGAACTACTAGGATTGGATAGGTCATTAGTAGAACATAGGCTCCCTATGAGGCCTAATTTCAAGCCATACAAGCAAAAACCAAGAAGAATGAGTCCAGAAGTGATTCAGAAAGTTAAGGAGGAAATTCTTAGACTACTCAAGGCAGGCTTTATTAGGACAGCTAGGTATGTTGAATGGCTATCCAATATTGTGCCTGTAGTTAAGAAGAATGGTAAAATGAGGGTATGCATTGATTTCAGAAACTTAAATCTAGCAACTCCAAAAGATGAGTATCCTATGCCTATTGTAGATTTGTTGGTAGACAGTTCAGCAGGGCATCAAATTTTATCAATGATGGATGGGCATTCTGGTTATAACCAAATCTGCATTGCAGAAGAGGATGTTCACAAGACAGCATTTAGATGTCCTGGGAATATTGGCACCTTCGAATGGGTTAAAATGCCATTTGGCTTGAAGAATGCTGGGGCTACATATCAGAGGGCTATGAACACTATCTTTCATGACCTCATTGGAGGGTATTTAGAGTGTTATATTGATGACATTGTAGTGAAATCCCAATCCATGGAGGAGCATCTGTTTCACTTAGAAACAACTTTTGAAAGAATGAGAAAGTTCAAGTTGAAACTCAATCCTCTTAAGTGTGCTTTTGGCGTATCATTTGGAAACTTCTTGGGCTATGTAGTACACAAGAAAGGAATACAGATTGACTAGAATAAAACCAAAGCCATCATTGAAGCCATACCTCCATCAAGTAAGAAAGAATTACAAAAGTTCCTTGGACAGGTTAATTTTCTTCGAAGATTCATTTCTAATACTGTAGGGAAAACTAAAGTCTTTTCTTCCTTGTTAAGGCTAAAAGATGAAGAAGAATTTGTGTGGACAGCAGAGCATCAAATTGCTTTCGAAGGAATCAAAGCCTACTTAGCCAACCCTCCAGTGCTGATACCACCAAAGGGTGAGAAGCCCTTGAAGTTGTACATAGCTGCAGTAGAGGATTCATTGGGAGCTTTTTTAGCCCAAGACAATGAAGAAGGCAAGGAGCAAGCTGTTTATTACCTTAGTAGGTTTTTAAATTCTTGTGAATGTAACTACTCAGCTGTAGAAAAACTGTGCCTTGTATTATATTTTGCTGCAATGAAATTAAAATACTACCTTTTGCCTACAACTATCTTGGTAATTGCAACAACAGATTTGGTTAAGTATATGTTATCTAGACCTATGTTGAGGGGAAGAATTGGCAAATGGATACTAGTCTTATCAGAATTTCATTTAGAATATGTTCCCCAAAAGGCAGTAAAAGAACAAGTTTTAGCTAATTTTTTGGCAGACCATCCATCTCAAACAGAAAGCCAAGAAATACTGGAACTTGGTATGGCTAGTGTTGAGCCATGGCAAATGTGGTTTGATGGATCAAAAGCCAATGGCCTAATTGGAATTGGTATAGTGATTAAGTCACCACAAGGAGTAGAAACCACACATGGTTTTAGAGTGGATGAAATTACTTGTTCTAATAATCAAGCTGAATATGAAGCCTTAATAGTGGGACTGGAAATTCTTATTGGATTACAAGTTCATGCAGTTGACATATTTGGAGATTCTCAATTGGTGGTTAACCAAGTGAAAGGGATTTTCAAATGTCAAAGTATAAGCATGTTGCCATACTATGTTGTTGCATTACATATGCTTTCTCAATTTCAAATAACAAATGTAACTCATGTCCCAAGATTCTTGAATAATAGAGCTAATGATGTGGCTCAGAAAGTTTCGAATTTCAAGAGAATGAATAATGCTCAAAGGGATATAAGCCAAACAACATATCAGAAATTAGTACCACCCTTGAATAAGAGGAATGTGGTCTTGGAAGTCAACCATAATGACTTACAAGAACAAGATTAGAGGTATCCAATAATGCAGTACTTGGCTGGCCCATCTTCGAAGGCCAACAGAAAAATTAAATTGCAATCTATGCAATACATGATGTATAGTAATGCTCTCTACAAAAGAGGGGGAGATGGTTTATTGCTGGAATGTTTAGGCCCAAAAGAAGCATTAACAGCTATGGCTGAGGTTCATGAAGGCATCTGTGGTGCTCATCAGCCTGGGGTGAAAATGAGATGGTTGTTTCGAAGGCATTCCTACTATTGGCCAACTATCCTTAAAGACTGCATAGAATATGCAAAAGGTTGCTAGGCATGTCAAAAGCATGGCACAATAAGGCATGTGCCCATAACTGACCTGCATGCAGTAGTGAAGCCTTGGCCATTTAGAGGATGGGCCATGGATATGATGGGGAAAATACACCCACCTTCTTCGAAGCATCATTGTTTCATTTTAGTGGCCACTGATTACTTCACTAAGTGGGTCGAAGCTAAGCCATACAAGGCTGTAGACCAGACTGAAGTCATTGGATTCATTAAAGATTTAATCCATAGATTTGGTATCCCACAGACTATAATTGTTGATAATGGAACTGTATTTGATGGGAATGTGGTAAAGTCTTTTGTGGCAGAGTTTGGAATTAGCCTTGTTAATTCCACCCCCTATTATGCACAAGCCAATGGTCAAGCTGAATCATCCAATAAGTCCTTAAAAAAGGGAATACAAAAGATTGTGGAAGACAATCCTAGGGATTGGCATAACTTATTGTTGGATGTATTGTGGGCTTATAGAACTTCCCCAAGGTCAAGCACAGGAGTCATTCCTTATGCCTTAGTATATGGGCATGATGCAGTGTTACCTGTGGAAATTAATGTTAAGTCCTTGAGGGTAAGATGCCAAGACCAGTTAGATTCTGAGTAATACCATCAGAGTATGTGCTTGGAATTAGAAAGCATAGATAAAGCTAGAATTCTGGCATTAAATAGCATTCTTTTTCAAAAGAAGAAAGCAGCTAAAAACTATAATAAAAAAGTCAAATACATTGGCTTTGATGAAGGTGATTTGGTATGGAAGACAATACTCCCAATAGGGATTAAAAGCCATAAGTTTGGCAAATGGTCACCTAATTGGGAAGGACCATATCAAATTCATAGAGTCCTGCCTTTTGGAGTATACCATTTGAGAAATTGGAATGGATACATACATTCCAAAAAGATTAATGACAGATATTTGAAGCCTTATTTTCCAACCATTTGGGAAATACAAGGAATAAAATAAACACTAAGTATAAGAACACGAGAATACTCAAATGATAAATAAGAATTTGTTCTTCATAAAGAGTTGAATACATTCTGCCATAAATTGGCCCAGAAATCATTACAATGTCTCAGTTGTTCTTTTACAATGGGTGTTCTATTCTTAAATGATGAGAACAACTGGATGGCTTTGGTCATTTCCTGCTTTCGGTCAACCAGTCCTTGGTTGGTGATCTGCAGTTTGGTGTCAGTTTGGATTAAGGCCTGGTTCACTGCAGATAGTTCCTCCTCAAGTTGAGCTTTCTTATCTAGTAGTTGAGTTCGAAAGTGGGAGACAGAAGAATGTTGTTCCTTTAGTTCTGATACCTCAGTATGCACTGTGGAAACAAAGCTCTGATCTTTAACCAATTTCTCCTCTACAGCTTTGGCAGCATGGCAAATGTTGATATAGAAGTCAATAGTGGCTGCTACCTAAGATAAATGACTTGAGACAGTCATGCCAGATTGCTCAACAATCTTGCAGCACTGAAGGAAGCCATTTCTTATTATAGGTCTCTCTAAGACCTCAAAGGGAATCCTCGAAAAAGATGTTAATAGCTCCAGGCAGTTGTCCAAGTCTATCAGAGGTGAAGAAGGCTTACTATTGGAGAAAGAGCTCTCAAAAATTTCTAGCACGGAATTAGCCAAAACTAATGGCTCAGTCTCATCACTAGCCATTGGAGAGGTAGAAGGCAGGTCAAAGAGACTAGCTAGTCTTGCTTCAAAAATGTCTACCTCATCTATGGACATGAAGGGGGCAGAAAGGGCTTTGTTGGAAGGCACAAAGGACTGCATAGGGATAGGAGAAATGAGTGGAGCATCTTAGCAGTCTCTATGGTTCTAGCCACCAATTAATCAAGGGAAGAAGGGCTGGAACTAGGCAAAGGTAATAAACTACGAGTTAGAGAGCTGCCAGCACCCTCTGTAGGGGAATCAACTACCATCGAAGAGAAAGTAATAGCTGGATTTCCTTAGGAGGAGAAAGAAGAGCAAGGCTCGAAAGAGAATTAAATTGAGATAGATCAAAAGACAAGTAAGGGAGGTATGGATTTAAACCAAAAGAAAGAAATGCAGGAATACTTGGCCTCAAGGAGGGTACAGAGAATGTAGGCCTAGGAAGTGGGAGTATTATCTGAATGGATCTCACATTTTGCAATTGATCAACTTCAACTGAAACTGAGGGAGTCCTTATTGGAAGAATAGACTCAGTAGTTGTTGCTGCAAAAGAAGAAGTACAAGTAATGTCAAGTCTTAATACCAAAAATTTGACAAGGAAAAACAGTAGAGGCTTGAAAGGAGTTACTTGTTTCAGAAGTGATAGCAACAATAGGAGAGCTACGAAGGGAATAGTGCTCAGCAATATGTTGCCTTCTTGTAGTTTCCCTTTGGATTGCATCAGCAGCAACAGCTTCATTCATCTCTTAAGATTGCTGCTGCTGTCGTCTCTTCTCAGCTCTCTCAAAAACAATTATGGTCTTAGAATGTTCCTGCTCTACTGCCTTGGCAGCTGCCCTCATGAATAGGGTCTTCGACCAAATCAAAGGAGAGACAGTCATCTTCCTTCTCTTTTTTCTCTGTATTGGTATTGCCTCTCCTTCTCAATTTCTCTCTCTTCAATCTGGACTTCAGATTCCTCAGAAGTGAGTTCCTCTCTGCTACTACTCTGGCAGTTGTCTCATGAGTGCATTTTGACCAAATCAGAAGAAGAGAGACAGTTTCTTCTTTCTTCTTTGTAAGAGTGTCTCTTGTTCTTGATCTTCTTCTTCTTCTTCTTCTGCTGATTGAACTTCAGGTGCTTCCTTTTCAGGATCAGGCAAGAGTTTCCTTTTCTTCTTTTGCTGTTTGCTCCTGAGGAGATGTAAAGCTTGGGTCTTTTGAGGAGAATCTTCCTGTGAAGCACCCGCACCACCTTCACAAAAGAAGAACTAAAGATAAGGCTAAGAAGCATTATAAAAAAGGCAAAAAGGAGAAGAAACAAGGGATATACCTTTCTTAGAAGCAGCCTGAGTAACTCTAAAGGAGTGAAGTAGCAGAAGTAACTGTGTGGTGGCAGGCACAGGAACTGAAGTGGTAAGAACAGTGGAAGAAGTGGTAACTCTAGCTCAGCTCCTTTGGGCTTGGATTGGGGCACATCCAGCACCATTAACAAGTCTTGAGGAGCAATGGCCAAGTATACTTCCATGTTGGTCACCCACCAGTTTTGGTACCTCTTCTTCAATAGGTTACCTTGAGGAATGAAAGGGATATATTCAAAATCGATCAAGTCCTGTATAAACTTAGAAGTTGCCTCTTCTAGTCTGGACCTTCGAACCTTTAAATCCCTGCTAGTAAGACTTAGATTGGTGTTACTGCAGAGAGGTATTGGGATCCCTTGTGAGAAGCCAAATTGTCTAGCAAATTGAGCAGGACAATAGGGCTCAGCAATGCATTTATAGGCTCTGGGGTTTATAGTCCCAATGAATAACTCTCTAGGGATCAGAATAGAAGCCCATATATCTTTGTGAGGAGGTGAAGCACAGAACCTATCACTTAGAAAATTCTTCAACCAAGATAGGCCAATAGTAATGGGTTCGAAGGGACGAAAGCTGTAAGAAGGAAGGGAAGCTGGAAGTTGGTGGAAGAAAGAGAAGTAAAAAGCAAAAGTAGAAGGATAAAGTGAAGCATTCGCTAGCCTCATGCCATGAGTAAGAGGGTTTGGCTCAAAAAATTTAAGGCACTTAGATTGTAGCTCAGCAAAATAAGCAAAAAGCCAAAGCTGAAGTATCCAAAATGGACCTCCTTATTGGCATCAAGGGTTTCTCACAAAAAAGAGAACAAGCTCTATATACATGACCTAGAACATAGAGCTAAGGCCACCTTTTTCTGTAGGACAAGAGCTTTGGCAAGAGGGCCAAATTCAAGCATAATTCTTTGAGAAGAAGTGCAAAAAAGGAACTTGCAAAGCCAATATAGTATGAAAGAAAAGAATTCCCTATCAGTTACAGGGCCCTCTCTTCTATTCTCAGCCTTGACAAAGTCACTGTAGGATGAGTTAAGAGAGGGGGGGGAAAAGGGGACTGGTAAGTCAGGATAATCTGGTCCAATGGGGGTACCAATGGGAGACAATCCTAATAGATGGCAAATATCAAGAACAGTAGGGGCCATCATTCCACATCTGAATTGGAAAAAATTAAAAGCAGAATTCCAGAAGCAAAGGGCAGCAGGAATTAGGAAAAGGTCCTCTGAGATGGTAAACCAAGGGCATCGAGAAAGCAGAGCTCTTGAAGGTCCAAAGTCCTAGCAGGGACAACCCGATCATACCATTCTTGCCACTCCGGTCTCACCGTGGGCCAGCATCGGGGGGGGAGTTCATCCTCCAGGTTCCCCAGTCAAGACCAACTTCGTAAAGGAGACAGTGGTCTTCTAGACGTGGATATAACGTTGGAAGCTCAGTAAGAATCTCCTTGAAGATGGGCCCAAGCACATAGTCCTGTTGCTCATGACGTCGAGGGATGAAGATGTGTCCATGGATGGCGCTTTTCTCACCGGCCTTGTACTTTTCACATTCTGCCTTAATGATCCTTTTCAGGGTTACAGACGGGCTCGCGCGCTCTACAACTGGTACTTTTAATGAAGAAGAAGCCATTGATTGAAAGCTTTCTCAGAGGACGAAGTTGGGAAAAGGGAGTAGAGAGTCAGTAGAGATAAAGGGTTTGTGTGTTAAATGAGCGAGTGATTTCAAAACACGAAATAAAAGGGTTTTAAAAACCTTTGTGTCTGGAAAATGTATCACGTGAGTCGTTAAGTACTAAAAGTACAGATACGAAGAGTTTCCTTCAATATTGATACTTTTGGAAGGAAAAACACATCCCAGATGTTGATGCCAGCTTCGAAATAAAATATTTGGCTTCGAAACCAGATTTTGGCATCAAAAGTTAAATAACAACGGCTTCGAAACAGAGAAGCCGACTTCGAAGCACATTCCATACCTAAGGATGTAAGAATGCTCAAGTATTTGTTTACTTTAAAGGGATTAAAGACCTGTTTTAGGTTTCTTAAATGAGAGTAATGTCCTTCGAAGCAAAACTTGAGACCCCTTAAGGATGGGAATTGGTGTTTGAAACATCAAAACCATTAGTTGGTTTATTATATATATACAGAAAGAGATTGTCTTTTCGAACTAAAACAGTGCAGCTCTAAAAAAAAGCTTCCATATTTTTGAAAGTATGGACTGTTGTTCGAAGGAAATAAGGTCAATTTAAAATTGATTGATCATACTAACCATGACCATATGTTGGTTATGATTAAAACAAGTTTTAAGGGGTAAGATTGTTAAAATTCGAAGCACTGATTCTAAATGAAAATAGCAAAAATTGTTAACTTTATTCCATAAATTGGAAAAGTTCATGTTGGGTTTTTTAGTGTTTCATTTAAAACGATTGAGTCCAGATTCGAAGGATAAGATTGTCCAGTTCAAAGCCCTAAATTTGCTTTTAAAGACAAATGGAGACAAGATGAAACAATGCCAAACAAAGAAAAGTCTTAGTTGTATTAAAGCAAAAGCAATTACATTGAATGGCCCTCTTTGGGTACAAATTCAAGCTCATAAAAGTAGGGAATAGAATAAATAACAAGATCATGAAATTTGGTCCAACTATGATCAATGAATTTCTGTTCTTTCTTTATTCTATCCTCTATTTCTTCTAGGATTGGCTGCATAAGTTGATGTGCTCTCACTTCATAAAAGAGCTCTTCAGCCTTTATTTCGAATGCTTCTCTTCTCTCAATCCTTGTTCCAACTCGTCTATATCCAAGTCATCCCAGTACGCAGAATCTTCATTCTTGAAGCTTTCGAATTCTTCAATGAAGTTCTCTGCTTCGTACTGGGCGTGAACTCGAAGGGAATGAGAGTTGGTACAAAGATTGAGTAGTGGCCACAGAGGTCCGATGCCAGTGGAGAGCAATGGAAGTTGGTCCAAAAACATGTGAAGCTCTGCTTGGGCAGGGAGAGGGTTGAGGACGTGACCCCGAGTCAGAATGTCACAAGCCCATCGAAGGTTCTTGAGAGGGATGTCGTCCTCAAGAACATTGAAAGGAAAGTAAGAGAGGCCGCAAGCAGAAGTTGGGCTTGCTTCCGCTCAGCTGGAGTAGGAGAAGGTGGAGGCTTGTAAGGAGGAAAGACCTTATCGCAGAGAGGGCAAGCCTCAGTCTCTCTGTCCAGCAAGGAGTTGGCGGAGGAGAAGGTATGGAAGCCTCCACTTCAGGAGGAGGAGCAAAGGCAGAAGGAACAAGGGCATTAATATAATCGAGCCAGTCAGAAGAGCAAAGCTTCGCCTTCTGGGCTAAGAATGATAGATTGCACCCTTGTGTCTCTTCGGGGCGTCGAGCAGTGTGTACTATCTTTGTAGGCATGGAGGATGTGTACCACGCTACAAGTAAATTCTCCTCCAAACTGCGTCGGCAGTCGATGGGCACGTAAGGATAGACCACCGAGCTTCGCGCATAGGAAGGGAACTCTAAAGGGTCAGTAAACTCGACAAAGTGATGGTTGATTCGCTCCCTTAAATCACAGGCCTCAGGTTTTGACCAGCTTGTCCAGTCAGAAGCCTCAGAGAAAGAAGAAGCTGCAGCCCTTATCCCATGCAGAGGGTTGTGAAGAAGAACTTCCATGTCCATATTTGCGACTTTCTGAATCAAAGGATTGAGGGCAGTTTGTTCGTAGTCCAAGGGTGAGTCAGAAGAAGAACTTCCCATGTCCATATTTGTAAGTTTCTGAATCAAAGGATTAAGGGCAATGTGTTCGTAGTCCAAGGGTTGATAATTTGCAAAGGCATCCATGACCTGAATATAGAAAGGTGGGTAAAGGTGGCTAATTAATGCATGGAGGTTCTTTCGAGGAGGAACAACATCATCAGATGACTCTTCGTGTGCTCAATCAATGGAGGAGAAAATTGATTCGGCCATAAAAAATGTATGTCTGCTCGAATACTAAGGTGGTGGGGGTGTTCAAAAGATTGAAGGAGAGTTTAATGCATATGATGAATGACAGTTGCATTTCTGGAAGAATGCAAAGCCCATGCACGTTCTAAGACGTGGATAAAAGACCTTGATCCACTAATATCACCAAGTATTGGGTATATTAGTGCGGGGGGTAATGTTGGCTACATATTTTGTACAAGCCAATTACAATTCGACGCGTGGCAGAATAAAGGGTAATACAGGAAGACTATTCAAGTCTTCGATCCTGATCGTACACATGGCAGTTAGTATTGGTTATTACGAGATCTGAGTAGCAGTGGATCAACAAAGAGATGCAAGGTGATGTGGCTTCAACGGTTACTCACATTTAAATTCAAATTTAGGAGGGAAGCCTAACTGCAAGTGATGGCACAGTGGAGCTAATTATAAGGCAACATGATCAGCGATCATGGAAGAGCAGTTCGATGGTTGGAAATGCAGTTCGATGGTCATCCTTGAGAAGTATAAATAGCAGAGAAGGCCCAGAAAAAGACCCCCAAACTCAGATCTAAAAAACCAGTCTTATTCTACTTATTTTCCTTTCCAGTTTTACATTTCCAGTCTTACATTTTCTATTCTTTACATTCCTGTACTTTAAATTCCTGCATTGCACTTCGTTTATAGAAGTAGTTTCAAGTAGATTGTTGCTGTAAACCTCTACGAGGCTGAGTTTGGATCATTGTAAGTTTTTCATTTTAATGAAATGCTTCAACTGTTATTCATTTAATTGTTATTTTGCTTAATTCTCCTAAATCAAGCCACCAGTAAAAGTCCTCTTCATTGAGGTTGAAAGAACTAAAACACAATCGTCTGATAATTGGTTGGCAATTAGTTTTCTGTAAGGACTGATTGATCCTTATTGGCACGCTCGCAATTACAATAATAACCTTCGAAAGCCAAAAAGCCAACAGTTTCGTTTGGGATGTATGTTGTTTTTTGACTTTTTGGCTTTTTAACTGTTTTAGCCTGGGGCTAAAAAGCCTTGTTTAGAATGAACTTTTTGGCTTTTTTGATTTTTGTGAGATGAAAAATAAAATTATTATAATTTAAATGTGACATTATTTAGCCTGAAACTAAAAAGTCTATTTTATCATTTTATAACTATTTTAACTCCAACCCACCCTCAAACCATCATTCAAACCACTGCTTAATGTGGTTGTTCTATTCTAATCAATCCCGCTACAGACCCCCAGTGGGGGTCGCGCCCCCAGTGACGTGGCACGCCCCCACTGGCTGAAACTTCAAAAAAAAAAAAAAAAACTATTTTTTTTGGCCCAATCACGGACTGCCACCTCACTGGGGGTCGACCCCCAGTGGGGGTCCGAAGCAATTTTCCTATTCTAATTTGGAGGTCTTTTGGGAAGCTAAAAAAAAGATTAACTTTTAGTTTTTTACTCATTTTAGGTCACATTATCTTTCATATTTTTTATTTATAAAAAGATAAAATAGATTAAAAAAGTCAAAAAGTCAACCTTTTACCAACTTTCCAAAACACCACTTGATTTTCAAAATCATGATTTTCTAACTTTTGTCAGTCAAATGGGGCAAGATACGTAAAAAATTTGGGAAATTGCATTTACCTCTTTTCAAATTTGAGAAAAATAGTGTGTTTGGTTCTAATTTTTAAAAATTAAGTTATTTTTATTTTTTATGTTTTTAGTAAATATCTTTAAAATTTTACGTAATTTTTTTTTTACTTTTGTAGATGCATATTACTTAGATATATCTAAAAAGGGAGTTTTTTTTTGATAAATTCACTTTCTAAGAGTTTTATTTCATCCAGCCCATATTCTTTTTGACTATTCCATTAGGTCCTATTTGAGATAAGAAGACCAAAATACCCTTTTCATCTACTTATGTTCCATTTAGTTCACATTATTTTCTTATGTTTCAATAAGTCCTATGGGTGACATAATTACCAAAATACCCCTAATGTGAATGTTCACACCGTCAATGTGAATGTTCATATCATTAATGTGTAGGGGCCCGGCCCATGTCGATCCCCGTGGGTGCTCGAAAAAATTCGAGTCGGGCCGGGGCGAGTCTGGCCCATCGACAATGTGAATATTCACATTGACATGTTAACATTCACATTAATAGGAGTGTAAAATTGGCCCGCGTCCCGTGGCGGCGCGAAACCCGCCTGCGGCCCATGGGCGGCCCGGGGCAGGCCCGGTCCGGCCCGTTAACAATGTGAATATTCACATTGACATGTTAACATTCACATTGATAAGAGTATAAAATTGGCTCGCGGCCCATGGGCGGCCAAAAGCCCGCCCGCGGCCCGGGGTGAGCCCGGCCCGGCCTGTTGACAATGTGAATATTCACATTGACATGTTAACATTCACATTGATAAGAGTATAAAATTGGCCAGCGGCCCAGGGCGGGCCCGACCCGGTCCGTTAACAATGTGAATATTCACATTGACATGTTAACATTCACATTGATAGGAGTGTAAAATTAGCCCGTGCCTTGTGGCTGCCCGAAACCCACCCACGGCCCGTGGGCGGCCCAGGGCGGGCCTGGCCATTTTTTTTTAATTCTTTTTAATTTTTTCTACCAAAATTTTATTATTTTCCAGAAAAAATGACATTAGGCCTCGGCGCGGGCCGGGCCTCGAACCGAGCCTTAAATGGGCCTTAACCGGGCTGATGGGCCGGGTCGAGCTTCAAAATGATGGCCCAGGCCCTAGCCTAGGGTCTCGGACTAGGCTCGAGCCTGGGCCCAAACGAGCCTTTCCTGGGCCGGCCCACGGGCCAAAAAATTAGGCCCAGGCCCTAGCCCTGGCACAAGGGTATTCGGGCTTTGGACGGGCCGATGGATCGAGCCTCGGGTCAGGCCGGTGGGCCTGGGCCTAGCCTCAAGCTTAGGTGGGGCTTGGGCAGGCCTGGCCATTTTTTTTTAATTCTTTTTAACTTTTTCTACCAAAATTTTACTATTTTCCACAAAAAAATACATTGCGCCTCGGGCGGGCTGGGCCTCGGACTGAGCCGTGAATGAGACTTAAGTGGGCCGATGGGCCGGGCTTCAAAGTGATGACCTAGGCCCTAACCTAGGGTCTCGGACATGCTCGGGCCCGGACCCAAACGAGCCTGCCCCGGGTCGTGGGCGGGCTTCGGGCAGCACACGGGCCGCGGGCTAATTCTACATTCCTATCAATGTGCATTTTAACATGTCAATGTGAATATTTACATTGTCAACGGGCCGGGTCGGGCCTACCCCGGGCCGCGGGCAAGCTTCGGGTAGCGGGCAAATTTTACACTCCTATCAATGTTAATGTTAACATGTCAATGTGAATATTCACATTGTCAATGGGCCGGGTCGGACCCGCCCTGGGCCGCTGGCCAATTTTATACTCTTATCAATGTGAATGTTAACATGTCAATGTGAATATTCACATTGTCAACAGGCTGGGCCGGGGCCGCCCCGTGCCGCCCACGGGCCGTGGGCGGGTTTCGGGCAGCCATGAGGTACGGGCTAATTTTACACTCCTATCAATGTGAATGTTAACATGTCAATGTGAATATTCACATTGTCAACGGGCCGGGCCGTGGGTGAACTTTTGGCCGCCTATGGGCCGCGGGCCAATTTTATACTCTTATCAATGTGAATGTTAACATGTCAATGTGAATATTCACATTGTCAACGGGTCGGACCGGGCCCGCCCCGGGCCGCTCATGGGCCGCGGGCGGGTTTTGCGCCATCACGAGACGCGGGCCAATTTTACACTCCTATTAATGTGAATGTTAACATGTCAATGTGAATATTCACATTGTCAACGGGCCGGGCCCGCCCCGGCTCGCGGGCGGGTTTCGGGCCGCCCACGGGCCAATTTTACTTTCCTACCAATGTGAATTTTAAAATATGAATGTTCACATCATAAAATTGCTAACCGTTCAAAAAATATTTATAAGGGTATCAAAATTTAAAATAAGGGCATAAGTATCCAAGAAAATAGTGTAAATCAAGAAAAAAGACTTTATAGAATAAAACTATACATACATGGGACTAAATGGGTTAAAAAATTCCTTCATGGACTTCTTGGGTTAAAACACTTCTAAATGAGATTTATCAATAAAAATCCCATCTAAGGACTAAAATATTTATACAAAAATATTTTTAAAAAATTAATAAACTGAATTTTCATTTTTTTAATAATATTTTTAGTATTTAGTGAATTTTTTGAAGATTTTTTTTTACAGATATTATATTTTTTAAATGTATTTATGTTGGGTGTGTTTAAAAATTAAAAAATTGCTTAGAATATTAAAAAAAAATTCAGTGAAAACAAAAAAATATGAAAAATAAAAAAAATTAAAATTTTCTAAAAAATGAATTTTGGAAATCAAAACTAAACAGAGTGACAGTTAGTCGATCATTTTGACATAATTATGTAGACCTCTATTTTAGAAAGATTAAAGTGATCGAAATTAATACAGATAGTGTGTAAACACGGAAATAAACAAAAATAAATTTAATTTTTATTTAGAAAAATGACATCATTTTTTTTTAAGGATGAAGCACCAATAAATCTCAAAATGTAATGTTGTAAATTGTTTAGTCTTCATTTTTTTCTTATGAACCCAACGGCCCCATTAAAAGGGAAATTATACAAAATGATAGTCACTTCCACGTTTGGGTTTAATTTTTTAGGGATAAAAATGAGTTTCTCCAAATGTGAAATTATAGATTTGGGTAATCTGCACTATAGAGGTTTTGAATTTTTATTCTTCTTGAACAAATCCTACATTGTGAATAAGAACGTAACACCAATGTAACATACTAAAAAACTCTTTAGTGTACTTTTCCCAAACATAACAACGTAACACTCCAAACTTTTTCCAAACGTAACATTTTAATGTAACATACAAAAAAATTCTATATACTTTTCCCAAACGAAATATTTCAATCAATGTAATAACACACATAAAAACACTGAGAAATTACTTAGTGTATTTTTTCTAAACGTAACACTCACAGTTTGAAATTATGTATTTACCCAAAGTTTACTAAGGAATTTTTGTACTCATTTTGTAAAAGTTTGAAGAATCACACACCCTTTTGGAATAGTTTGAAAAATCTCACATTCTTTTTTTGAAATGTTACATTGAAATATTACGTTTGGAAAAAGTACACTCATAATTTTTTTTGTATATTATATAGAAGTCTTACACTAAGGAGTTTTTTTAAAGTGTTACATTTTAGTGTTATATTGAAGTGTTACAGATTGAAATTATATATTTGTTTAAACTTACGAAGGAGTTTTTGTATCCTTTTCAAATATTTAAAGAAAAATTTACCTATAAATCTCATATTAAGGAATGATGATCCGATTAGACCCAAGGGTTTTCTTATAGACCAATTAGTTCCATTGATTTTGAAAAGGTAAATTTAATATATTATTTGAAAATTAAATTTACGGCTATACCTTTATTTCTATTATGTTTTATTTTTATTGTTTTATTTTTATGCTAGAAAGGTAAGATATACAATATTTGATAATCAAATTTAGGATGAATTTTTATATGAGAATCTTTTTTATTTGGAATGATTTGAAATATGAGATTCTTCAAAAATTTCAAAAAGATGTGGGATTATTTAAATATGAGTGAAGTACTAATAAATCTGAAAATGTGATATTGTGAACTGTTTAGTCTTAATTTTTTTTTTCCTTATAAATCCAAAGGTCCCATTAAAGTATAAATTACATAGAAAGGTAGTCACTTGGACGTTTAGAAATAATTTTTGAGGAATGAAAGTGGATTTCTCTAAATGTGAAATTATATATTTGGGCAATTCGCATTATAGATGTTTTGAGTTTTTCCTTCTTCTAGAATAAATCCTACATTACGAACAACAATGTAACATTCCAATGTAACACATTAAAATTTTTTTTAATGTACTTTTTTCAAACGTGATAACATAGCACTCCAAAAAAAACTTCTAACTGTATTTTTTCCAAACGTAATACTCAAATGTAACACACACAAGAACACACACACACCAAAAAAAAAAACCTATTTAGTGTATTTTTTTCCAAACATAGCACTTCAATCAATATAACACGCTAAAACTCCAATTGTGAAATAAGAATTGAAATTAACCACACATATTATAAGTACACCAACATTACTAGAACACTCTTACAAATAAGAATGGACATGTTAAACCCATACAAATAAGAATTGAAATTAACCACACCTATTACAATTACACCAACATTACCAGAATACTCATGTGACACAAACAGATGATGGGCCAAAACAATGACAACCAGTGTGTTGTGACACCTTGTAATATCATCACACACAAAAAAGAAAAACTTAACACACCACAAACAATGTGGCACGCTACGTGTGTACATAATGGACGTACCAATGTCATGTGATATCTCGATGGTGACCCAAAATATTTCCATAAAAAAACCAACATAAACAAAACAACATAACCATATTGAACCATCTACCTAACCAACTCGATGAAACACAATAAAGAACACAACAAAACACAACAAGGAGTCATCGTAACGACAAAAAATGGGTTGCAATAATGAACCTGGCAACACATCAAACCAATCGTAGAAACCAACGCAACAAAATGCAAAAATCAACAAATTGACGCATGTAACTCGCGATATTCCACCCTGGACCGGACCAAACAAACTCCATAATTCCCTTGCCAGAACACCACACCACCAAAAAAGGAGTTTCAATACCCAACACCAAACACATTAAACATCAATCCAGCAGACGTTACCGAAATGACTCCCCCAAATCTCTCAAAAAATACACCAGCACACATAACATTTCCATTTCCATCCTACAAATGACTAAAAGAATTGGAAAAAATATTCACAAAAGGGCAATCAAGTAAACTTAAATGGTATCAAATCAAACAAATCTGTCTTTCCAAAAACAAAAAGGACTAATTGGTTTAAAATGAAATACTTAAGACTAAGGTCTCGTTTGGCAATTCACTGTTTTAGTCTAAAAGTCAAAAAGTCACTAAAAAAACTACAAAGTTAACAACCTATACAAAAAATTCAAAATTTTTTCTCTCTACTTTTTGCATATGTTTTCATAAAAAATTAAAAAGTTATTCCAAATATACTAATTTTTTTTACCTCATATTTTAACCAAAAAATCAAAAAGTTGGGGCAAATTACAGAAATAGTCCCTGTACTTTACCCCGTGTGTCATTTTGGTCCCTCACATTTCCAATTACGCGATTTAGCCCCTCAATTTAACGAAGTGTGTCAATTTCGTCCAATAATTGACGTCCGTTTGAAATTTTGGACGGAAAGCCAACACCTGCCTCTTCACGTGTTCCCTCTAGCAATTACTGAGGGGTACACTCGTCTTTTCACCTCAAACCCTAGTTACCTCCATCGTCTCTATACTTGCTTCTTTTCCAAATCAGTAAGTCCATTCTCTTTGTCCCTACATAATCGAATCATTTCTAGGGTTTTGAGTTACCAAAAAATTGTTTGATTGTAAATCTACTGAAATTGGCATGGATAGAGAAGAAAACGATTGACGAGGTCAAAAGACGAACATGGCGATTGTGAGCATTGGTGATGAAATACCAGATTATGGTAAGCAAAAAAGTACTCTTTACCTTTTTTTTTTGGTTTTGTATTTTGCTTTATTTTATCTGTCTGCAAGTTGAAGCATTGGGTGGGTCAAAGAATCTACTTTTGCTTTGTTTTGCTTTGTTTGAAAGTGACGAGGTGAATATATGTTTATATATTCACGCATGTCGACACATCTACACCACTGCACACTGACAAAAAAACAAATCAATATCTATAATTGATGTATAGATAATGTGTTGTGGTCCCCGTTGTCCTGTATTATTCATACAATAAATATGTCATCTTCTTTTTCAAATCCAAATGGTGATTATTTCACTATCAAAATGCATCATGGTGGGGTTTTTAAGTCTTTAGTAAATAGGGCTTACGTAGGGGGGAAATTATCATTTTGGGACAACTGTGATGCTGACAAAATGAGGTTGACAGAGATAGGGGATATGGCTCAGAAGTTAGGTTATACTGAATTCATTTTATACCATTATCGAGTGCTTGGTAGGGACTTAAATTATGGATTAAGGCCACTTAGGAATGATAGTGATGTAATGAATATGGTGAAATGGGTGCATGTAAGTAGGATAATTGAAATGGATCAGTTGCTTGAGCTTGAAGAGTTTAATCACTTTCACCATGCATCAGTTGTGATTGAGGAAATTAGAAGTGGCACAAGTTATGTGGAGGGTGAAGGTGAGGATGAAAGGCAAAGTCATGATTCATCCAACTATTCTATAGATCTAGAGGACTTTGATGATAGTGACTATGATTTCAATGAGGGTGACATACTATTTGATGCTAATGTTAATAGGAATGTCGAATGGGGTGGGTTAGGGAGGTAGAAGCATAATGCAAAAAGAGTTGAGGTACCTCATATTGACTGCCTAGAGCCTGATGCTACATCTGATGACCTCAAGAGCATTAATGAATCTTCTGATGAAGAGGCTGGAAGCAACAAGGTTAGATACCCAGAGTTTAATCCAAACACAGATATGGCAGATCCAAAGTTCAAGGTTGGCATGGTTTTTGGCATTGCCAAAATATTGAAAGCTGCTATTAAGGAGCATGACTGGGAAGGCTATTAAGTTAGTCAAAAATGATAGCATAAGGGTTAGGGCCACCTATAAGCCACCATGTGAGTAGATGCTTTATGCATCCAAGATGTAAGGACAACCATCATTCCAGATAAAGACATATGTCCCCACTCACAATTCTGGCAGAATTTTTTATAATAGACAAGTGAATTCTACATGGTTGTCTAATAAGTACTTGGAGACATTGAAGTCCAATCCATCTATTCCAGTGCAGTCATTCAAGCAAGCTGTGCAAAAGGAGCACAAGGTTGGGATATCTAAGAGCCAAGTGTATAGGACAAAGAGAAAAGCACAAGAATTGATAAAGGGAAGCCTAATGGAACAATATGCCAAGTTACGGGATTACTGTGAAGAGATAAAAAGAACTAATCCAGGGACAACTATCATAGTCAAGGAAGATGATAAAGATGCAGAAAATGAAGAACATGAAATAGATGAAGGCAAGCCTAGGTTTCAAAGGATTTTTGTATGCTTTGGAGGTTGCAAGCAAGGTTTTTTGGCAGGATGTAGGCCATTCATTGGGGTTGATGCCTACCATTTGAAAGGGCCATACAAGGGACAATTGTTGCAAGCTGTTGGTTTGGATGGGAATAATAATAGCTATCCATTGGCATTTGCAGTTGTTGAAAGAGAAACAAAGAGTTCATGGAAATGATTTTTTGAAATATTGTGTGACACTCTTGGATGGTTCAACAAGCAATGAGTGACCTTCATGTCAGACAAACAAAAGGTTAATGCTTATTGGAAGTTTCATGCATTTATTTTTACTGTTTAGTTCATTTAATGTGTGTAACTTTTTTTTCCCCCCCCCTTACAAATGCAGGGATTGTGTCCAGCACTTGTAGAGGTTGCACCCATGGCAGAGCATAGGTTCTGCATCAGACATCTTTACATCAATTTCAGAGATAGCTTCAAGGGGGTGCACTTGAAGGACATTGTGTACAAAGCTGCAAAGGCTTCTTACGTACAAGCATTTCAGGCTCATATGGAAGAGTTAAAGTAAGCTAATGAAAATGCATTCAATTGGTTAGTTGAAAAACCCCCAAGCACCTAGTCTAGATCTCATTTCACACTTACAGTTAAGTTTGATGTGTTAGACAACAACATGTGTGAGAGCTTTAATAGCTTGATCCTAGAAGCTAGATGAAAAACCATAATCCCTTTGTTAGAGGACATCAGGTGTATCTTGATGAAGAGGCTGCAAGTGAGAAGGAAAGCAATGAGGGCTTACCTGGGACCTATTTGTCCTAACATACAACAAGCATTGGAGAAAAGGAAAGAAGATGCAAGCAATTGTATTGCTATGTGGGCAGGAGGTCTGAGGTACCAAATCAATTACTTCAATGGCCAACAATTTGTAGTTGATTTGGGTGATTCAACCTGTTCATGCAGAAAGTGGGATCTAACTGGCATACCGTGTTGTCATGCAATTTCAGCCATATATGACAAACATGAGCAACCTGAAGATTATGTGGCTCATTGGTATAAGAAGGAGACATACTTGGCTAGCTATAAGCCAATGATATACCCAATAAATGGTTCTGAAATGTGGCCAAAGTTTGTGTTGCCTGGATTATTGTCTCCAAAAGTGAAGAAGCAACCTGGTAGGCCAAGAAAGTTGAGAAAAAGGCAAGCAGATGAACCTAAGAATCCTTATAAGATGCACAGAGGAAACACAACAACTACATGCAGCTTGTGTAGTAAGCTTGGGCATAACAAAAGAGGATGCAAAGGCCAGCCTATTGCACCAAAAGTAACCCTACACAATTTGTTACATCTTCATAAATTCAATTCATTTATTATGTGTCCTTCATACAATTAATTACTAACAATTTGCAGGTGACAAACAACCAGTCAAGTACCCATAGAAGCAGTCAAGCACCCAGTAGTCAACCAAGAGACCAAGCAACCACTGAAGCCAGTAGTCAACAAGGCAGTAGGGTAAGCATTTCAATAAGGCCTAAAGCAAGTGGTAGTCAACCAAGCTTCAACTTTGGAGCAGCATTGCAAGGGGTGAACATTAGGGGACCTCCACCAGGTTTCATTAGAACAAGCACATTCATTGAGCCAAACACATCTGCAGGTCCATATGGGAGTTCAACAACATATGTGTCAAAGGAGCAGAAGTTTGTGACTTTGTCTTTACTACCAAAATATAGAAGCAATTAAATGTTGAAGGAGTAGTTATCTAATAGTAGACAATAGTTTGTTTTGTAGAATCTTATGCATTATGTTTTGTTGTATTTGGGCTTTTTATGTTTTGTTGAAAGATGGTAATGTTTTGTTGGATTTACCATTTTGGACCATGTTTGAAGTATTTGTTAATTGAAGTAATGTTTTGTTGGATTTGCCAACTGATTGGCCTCTTTGTTTATTTGAAGTATTTGTTTTTTGTATTGGAACATGTTTGGACCATGTCTATAATGTTTATGTCTATGTCTTGTTATAGGTTGCATCATGTTTGCTAAAAGTGAAACAAACCAATGTAGCAAAGGTGAACAAAAGCAGGAAAAGTGAACAAACCAATGCACCATAAGACAGTGTGATTGAAAAAAAACTGATAAACAAAAACGGTTCATTTAACATTCATTTCAAAATTCAACATTGACTCAAAAATTGACAAACAAACGTTGATTAAAAAACATTGCTACAGCTTCATTCCACATTAATATAGCGTCATTCAAAACATGTCTGGACGTAACAAAATCAAACCTTAAAATCCATTCCTAGTAGTCCATACGCATCAATTACAGGAAGAAAAAAAAAAAAAAAACCCCTTCATTCTTACTCCATTCCTAGTCTAGAAGCTTCAAAACAAAAAAATTTACAAAATTTTAAAGAAAACCCCACTTCATTCCTAGTCTACATGCTTCAATTTCCATCATTCCCAGTGCTTGAAAGAGAAGCAGCTGCTAAACCATCTCCAATCATGTTCCAACACCGAAAAATGAGCCATGACAATGCCATCAAAGTAATCAACTTCCTCTGTCTTACTCTCTGCATCTTCAATTGCTCTTCAAGCATGATGGTTCTTCTTAGCAACCTAGGTATGATCTCTCGAGTGCGAGGACACAATGGAGGATCCACCCATAGAAAGAATCCACATGCATGTCTGCTCTGTAATATTTTTTCTTAAACACCTCAATTGCCTTTACAAACAGTATAACAAAAATGACATCCCGATTTTTTTCCATCTACACTTATACCATATTGAGGACATCTCAAAAACCTTCGTCCAGGGTTGCTCTCTGTCCACGAAGTCTTCAACTGAGCTTCCATTCTGCATCGGCATAGTACATGATCCATCATCTTCTTTCGTCCTTCGTCTACCATCAATTTTGGAGTCTGTATGTGTATATAATGGAGATAGAGATGACATATATGGTTTTGACGGGAGGCAACTAGGGTTTGAGGTGAAAAGACGAGTGTGCCCCTCAGTAATTGCTAGAGGGAGCACGTAAGAGGCAGGTGCTGGCTTTCCGTCCAAAATTTCAAACGGGCGTCAATTATTGGACGAAATTGACACACTTTGTTAAATTGAGGGGCTAATCGCACAATTGGAAATGTCAGGGACCAAAATGATACACGGGGTAAAGTACAGGGACTATTTATGTAATTTGCCCAAAAAGTTATTAAAATTCCCAAATGAAACCTAAATGTATCAGTATTTTCCCAAATAGGATTTATGAATAAATTTTCCTTATATTTTTTCTAAATCTCGGAGCAGATGAGTGTAATTTAAACTAAGGCCTTATTTGGGAACAAGTTTTTTTAGTAATTTTTTGGCTTCTTAACTAAAATATGATGTAAAAGAAATTAGTATGTTTGGGATGATTTTTTTATTTTTCACGAAAAGATGTGCAAAAAGTAGAGAGAAAAGGGAATATTTGACTTTTTGGTATAAGTTGTTGACTTTTTGATTTTTTTTAATGATTTTTTGACTTTTAGATTAAAAAGTGATATTGCCAAATGAGACTTAAAAATGTTGTCAGTATTTTTTTCGGAATGACTAAGAAGTCTTGCTATTATTTATTTATTTATTTTTCGGAGAGAAGTGGTTTAATTGTGGTGGGAAGAAAAACAGTTTAATAATAGTGGTTAAAAGTAATTGAAACAGGAAAATTAAATAGAGAGAAAATTGGTTGAGGCAAAAAATAGTAGTACCGTTAAAACAATATTAGTAAAATATAATTTTTATACGAGTCATGATAGAGATCCCCTCCAATCACCACCCCCACAACCCCTACACACACGTGGCGGGTGGTGATTGGAGGAACAGGAAAAAAAGAAAAAAAGAAAAAGAAAATGTAACCAATAAGAGAGAAAGGGGGTCAAAGGGGGTGGGGGAAAAAGGGGGCATGAAACATTTTTGTTTTTATACAATGTTCATAGCTTAAAAATAACTTTAATTACAAATTTTAAGGAGTTTCCATTGAAAATGCTCTAAACTTAAACTTTGAGATTAACCAGTTTCAAAATTAAAATAATAAAGATCAAAATTAAATTTAAAATAAATTATAAAGGTAAAAAAATTATAATTTACCTGACAATAACATTTTTCAGAGATAAGCTATTGGCAAACAAAACCATCACTTTCACTTTCTTTTATTTTACATTCTCCTTTATGAGGTGCCAAAAGCGTCTCCATTAAACTCTTTAAATGAAGTTACTATAGCTAGTATTAGCATAGTTTGGTCACTTCAACGGATTATTTATCATAATAGTTATACTAACTACAATCTTAAAGCTAGTTACATTTTGAAGAGTTTGGGAGGTTCTTTAAACAATTTATGTGTATAAATAGGTAAAATAAATAGTAGAGTTGGAATACATAAATAAAAAAAGAAATTAGTTAAAATAGAGAACATACATTTTTTTTTTATATTTTAAATAATGAAAAATAAAGAATATCATTATGATAAATTTGTGTGTTAAATTTTTTATTAATTAATATAAAATAATGAAAGTAAAATTTAATTTTGTGCGACAAATATTCATTAATTTGAAAAATAAATAAATATTCTAATATTATAGTTCAAATATGTGTTCAATAATAATTGAACCTTTTTAAATTATATAGAATAATAAAAAATGATTAAAAAATTATAAAAAGATTGTGGAGCTTACTACGATCACCACCAACTCTCTTAATTTCTTGGCTGTGTTGCCATAGTTAAGAACCATTCTAATTATTGAGCTAATTAACAATAACAGTAGTACTCTCTATTTCTACCAAACCTTAGCATTTCTCTCTCTTTCTGTGTTTTTTTTAAGGGGAGAAGGTGATACTTCTAATCATTCTCTCTCCTTCAATTATTTTCTTATAGTTTATCCTATTTTCATTTTTGTTTATCACCATACTAGCCATTATCACTTATATCGTCTTCATCATCAGCTTGTCACTGAGAAAGCTTTCAGATTTTTACTTACATCTGATTCTTGACCGAGATCCGACGAGGCTAAATGTGATTTTATACGCTGGACGACCACCTCAGATTCAAAATATTTTATTTTATAATATAAAGATGGGGATTAAGGTATCACAGTGTGACAATGAACCACTACACCAAAGTTGGTCTTTAACGGTGGTTTTAAAAACGACGATAAAAAGACTGCTGTTAAATGTGTTCATTATAGATGGTAAACAAACCGCCATTAATAATTTGTAATAAATGGCGGTTTATAAAAAACCGCTTTTAAAGGGTGTGTATTATCGATAGTGGAATTGAAGGGGCATTTTTTACGACAGTTGTTTGAAAACTGTCTTAAATATATTCTACTTTTTTTTTTTTGGGTGAATAAGACATAAAATAAAACAGAAAAATTACAAATTTACAAGGGGCATGCCCTAAGCCATACTACAACTATACAAACCACCAACACAAACAAAACAAATGACAAACAAAACTAACACACAGACAAAGGCTATGAAACCAACATTATGTAGCCAACAATAAAAAGCAACCACCAGCCATCCATAGCCAAATAGGACAACCACCTAACAACACCTGTACCCAAACAAATACAACAAAATATAACACAAAAACACTGCACCAGCAGCCCTATACACCTTACCAACCCAAGCAAAACGAAAATAAAACTCCCTACATTCATCGAATGTATGTTTTAAGCCCACTTTGCGAAGTGGCAAATCATGTTTAAAGCTCATAATGTTTGATGGCAAATCCGCGCTTTAGCCCACTTGAGGGTGGCATTTTCAAACCATTTAAAAAAACAAAAATAAGTTGAATTTGTTACAATTCTTGCGACTTAGTCTATATTTGCTTGTGTGCGAGTCACATAGTAAAGTTAGCTAATAATCAGAACAAGAACACATGTGTTTATAAAACAACATATCATGCTTAGTAGAGGCCGATCTTTGATCGAGCGAGTAGGGGTGCTCATTTCAGGACCTTCCCCTTTCGTACCCAAGTTCCCGAGCAGAGGCAACTTTGGTGATGACGGATATGTGGCCTTTGGCATGATTCAGGGTTTTCTAAATTTTCCCTAAAATAAAATACTTAAGTGGCGACTCTGTAATCTGGCAAAGCAGTCCAATTTTGGCATTATTTGATTCAAAATCGATTTTCCAAAATGATTTACCGGATTGGACTCTTTGGTGATTATCAGTTTCATATTGCACTTGTGAGATTAGATTCAGAATTGAGACAGGAGTTTGAACTGTAGGACCAATTTGAGCTCTCTAAAAGGGGGGCGCGAAGAAAGTCGAGTCCACACATGCCCATTGCGCTCCAGCGCTTGAGCTATCTCTCTGAGTTGGGGTGCACCGAATGTCCCCTTGCTCCCGAAGCACAGGAACACCATGATCATCAAGCCATTTCATTATGTTGTTGTTCTTACTATGGGACCCTGGAGAACCTAGCTTGTTCTGGGCCTCACCTTTCGCATCAATCACCGATCCGACGGTGTAGAATGGAGGGGCTTGATCATCGCAAAATGAGCTAATAGCATGGGATTCCAACTCCAATAAGGTATGTACTATAATGCCCTTGGTGTCCTTAAACCTTTTTGCAAGCTTGAGATAAGCAGTGTAACCACTGTCCTTGCTGAACACTGCGGAGGGAAAAACTAGTGGAGGAACTGGGTTGATAAAACCCGGAATCAAAAACTCAGGATCCGATTCGCTGAACTTGGTGTTGACCCAGTGGTCACGAGTTGGGATGTATAGCATGAGGCCAAAAAATGCAGCACCGGAGGTCAAGAATAGATAAGAAGGAAGAGCGAGTTCGTTGCCAACGTCAATCATGGAAAGGTAAAAGAAGTCTAGGACTAACCCAATGAGTCGGGGCGAGTTAGGGTGAGAGTGAGTCGACCAGATGAGGTAACCGAGGACGTGTTTGATGTTGGGTTTAAAACTTTCTATGTAAATAGTGAAATAGTTTTCAGGGGATTTGGCGAGTTCAGGTGAGTTTGGTGGATGGAGTTGAGGGAGGTCAATGAGTTGGATGAGTGGGTAGGAGGTGGAGAGTGAGTTGGTGTAGGAGTCAATGGTTGGAAGGGTGGAGGGGGTTTGATAACAATGATGGTGATGAAGAATCGATTATCTCGATCGATAAGGCGTTTCGCGAACTCTATAATTGAGACAAGGTAACTGATCCTTGGAGATGGGATGAACACAGGCTCTGCTTTCTTCATATCAGATTTAGATCTCTTTTGACTTTGTGTCTCTCTTGCTTGCTTGCTTCCTTCTTTTCTTCAATGCTCTTTGGCTCTGTAGAGGGTTAAAAATTAAGCTTCAAATTAAGTGTGGGCCTAAGTGCTGAGGTCGTCCCTTTGAGGTGACCAAGAATGGAAAAGAAGTAGGAGCTAAAGCCCAAGGGAAGTGGGCTAACAATGGGCCAAAGCAGGTCTGACCCGCCAACGATCCAAAAAGACTCCACAAAGGAAAATGCCCAAGTCAAGTTGTGGAGGCAACATTTGCAGCGGTCAAGTTGCGGAGGGAACACTTGCGATAGTCAAGTTGCTGAGGCTCTTTGCCTCAGTGCCGCCATTTCCCAATAGTGTCGATTCCACCGCCATCTGAAGTTGCTGAGAGAAAGAGAAAGCCGAAGTAACTAAGTTGTAGAGGCAACACTTGTGACGACCAAGTTGCAAAGGCACTTTGTCTCAGCGCTGCCATTCCAAGTATTGTTGGTACAGCCGTCATTCCAAGTATTGTCGGTTCCCCTGCCACCTGGAGTTGCTGAGGAAAGGACAAAATCAAAGCAACTAAGTTGCAGAAGAGTACTTGCAGCACCCAAGTTACAGAGGCATTTTGTCGTTGCCGCCATCTCTAATATTGTCAGTTTTTGCTATTTGAATTTGTTACGGGAAATGAGTGCCGCAGCAACTATAGCCGCCGTAACTAACTTGCGGATGGAACATCCCACCAAGGTAATAGCAGCCTTTGGGAAAAGCTTTCCCTCTGCAAGTAGAAGCTAATACTTGGTGCTAATAGCAAACCCCATGGCATTACTAGCCTAGGGTTGATAGTAGGCCCCAAAGTTCATTACCTTGGCACTGATAGTAGGCCTCAAGACTTACTGGTTGGAGTTGATAGCAGGCCCATAAATACAGTAAACTGCGACAACCCTACGAAGATGGGAACAGGGTAGCCCGAGCGCAAGGGACTCCCTTTTCCATTAACCCAGGTCATGAACCTGCCTCAGTCACACAGGCAGGACTAAGAAACCCCTCTTGGGCTTGGTACTAAGGCACAGCATGGCTGATAGCAGGCTTGGCTGTGGCCTTTGCCCTGAGAAGCTGGGGAGATTGTGGTTAGGTAGCTAAGGGTGGAGGCTTCGCTGAGGTGAACACAAACACAGCCGATAGTAGGCTAATGGAGTCCTGAGAATGTATGTATTGGCTAAGTAGAACTTAGAAGGCAAGTGCAGCAGCAAGGTTTACCGTACAAGTGCACTTGCTGAGGTTCAAGGTGAGAAGGTAAGTGTAGCGGCAAATGCTCCCGCTGCAACTGCACTTGCTAAATCTCAAAAGGGAGTTGTAGCGCCAAACACTCCTGTCGTAACTACACTTGCTGAGGCACAAAAAGGTAGTTGCGGAGGCAAACAGATATTACATAGTACATGCAGAGAGACACGTGGCACCTTCAGCCTGGTGGTTCAAGGTAGAATATTCTGTGTGATCCTTAGAGACACCTGTCTTCTCTCTATTTGGCTACTTGGTGTTCTCTTGGTACTAAGGAAAAAGCCTATAAATAGGACCCATTTCTTAAGATTCAACAAGAGGAATTTTGGTGATTTGGGAGAGATGCTGACCATTTGTGCACTGTCATACATTTCTTCTTGAGCTGCTTGCTCGACCCTCACCCAGCTGCATACTCTCCAACTCCCAGATAGTTTTTGATGCTTATTCTCCAGCCACTTCCACTATTGTTGGACCATTAACATAGTTTTGCCTCTCTAATCACCTTCCTAACCTTGAACCCCCTACAGGCTCATGATCACACATCCATATAAATTATTGTATATTTATATAAGATCATCATTGTATATTTTTATATGTGTAATTAAGGGCATCTCCAATGGTTCACCATTTTTTTCATCAAATCTGAGTAAACAAAAAGACGAGTTCCTCAATCTGATATGAACCACTCCAACAGTTTACTGTAACTTTCATCAAATCTAAGTGGATGTCTAGGGGGATAATCGACTGGTTGATCGGAAAGTGAAAATGAATTTTCTGAATTTAATCATATTGCTCAACCAAAACCAAGTTCTTGAACCATGAAAAACCCAACTAGTTCAATCATTTTCTTATTTCTCACAATCTCTCTCTTTCTCTGTGTGTGTGTGTGTGTGTATGTTCTCTTTTCTGTATATCAGTCTCTCTGGTGTTGGGTCTACCTTTTTCTTGAGCTTTTGATACACCATCTCTCTGTCTCTCTGCTTTTTTTACAGAGAGAACATATGGATTAGTTTCCTTGCTATAGACAATCGAACCACACAGCTAAGAAGAAAAAAAAGAAGAATTTGGGGAAGGGGTTTTGTAGTAGAATTCATAGTCCTTTTTCCAATCTAATTACACAAACATCTAGCTCTAGGTGCCTATGTACATTATAAATGAAAGGCAAAATTAAAAATAAAGATAAAAATAAAAATAAATAAGAAAAACCCATCATTGCTCTGTCTTGTGCAATTAGTTGGCCAAGTCTTTCGAACTGTTCATCTTCCTCAACACATAACAGTTGTTGGTGGCTTCAAATGGTGTTTTTTTTTTTTTTTTTTTTTCTTTTGAATTATTTGTCATAACTATTCTTGGCTTCAAATGGAGCTTCTGTATACAGATTATTATGAGTTTGATCTTATTGTTAATAATCTTGATAGGATCAAAGTCTGATAGTGGTGGTGGTATTAGGAAGGCTGGTGTTTTTGGTTATTGTATCAGTGGATGTGGGTGGGGTTTATCATCTGTTTTCGTTCTCTTGTTTTGTTTGGGTTGGTTTCTCATCAACCTGTGGTTTGATTGCATATGATTGTGCTACATTTGTGGTGCCAACCTAGTTAAGATTGCTTATTGTAGCTATGATACTTGTAGCCTTCCCTTTTCTTTATTGCTGATTGTATGAGTTGTCTCTTATTTTCATCAATAAAGCTTATCTTTGCTCATCAAAATTTTTTTTTGTAGCCCATCAGTTTCAATTCAAGATTGCAGGAACCTCTTTATTATGGTTAAAGAGGTGGTCAATCGGGGAGTCGATCTCTCAGTGTAAAATTTTCACAAAATTTTGCTTGAGATGGTCATCCGGTCGGACATCCGGTCAGACGTCCAGTGGGTCCACACTCAACGGCTATACATAATAAATTGCTGAAAGGTGCAAGACGTCTTCAGTTTGTTAAAATTTTGGGTGGTTCTCAATTTGATATCGTTTTGATAAAATCGTTGGAGTTAAAAAAGGTGTACTTTTTCACCAAATTCAAATTTGGTTATACATCAGATAAACCGTTGGAGATGGCCCAATAGGCCAATCTTTAAAAATGCAAATATTGATTATTTATTCTATGGCATGGGACTCTTTTGTGTGTGTGTGTGTGTGTGTGTGTGTGTGTGTGTGTAATATATTTCTTTCTCGTTTGGGGAGTGAGGTTTAAAGTAAAAAAATTTAAAAATTATTATAAGTTATCATATTACTCTCTTTATTTTTTGCACATTTTTTTTCATAAAATTAAAAAATTAATTAAAACAATCAATTTCTAAACAGGGCCTAATATTATTTTATTATGGGAAGTCTTGTTTTGTTCACACATCTTATTTAAGTGGTGTCTTTTGTGTATCATCCATGAATAAAATTAGTTCGATCTGATAATCGTAATATTTTCATTTGATTGTTTATGTCTTTGAAAAAATGGACGACAAATATATTTGTTAAAATAGACTATTCATTGTGCAAACTTGTTTAAAATATAGGAATTTGTGATACTAATTGCGACTTATGATTTTGAAAATTACATAACTCTTCAAATTTGTAATCGCATAACAAATTATCCTTTCATTAATTAACCAATATGTCAATTAATAGTTTTTAATAAATTTTGATAAAGAAATATTTGTAATTTCCGAAACCATTGAAGTTAATTCACATTTTAAACAAGGGGAATTTTTTTAAGATCTCTGATATTAAAATTTTATAAGATAAATGATATACAATATTTTCATAGTAGTTAAGGTTCCTCAACATTTTCATAGAGAAAATTCCACTCAGAGAAATTTTGTCCGACTTAGAAAAATTTTGCCTGACTTAGAGAAATTTTAACCCCAACTCAGAGAAATTTCTCTTTTCTCTATGAAAATTGAAATTTTTCTGAATCGGACAAAATTTCTCTTTTTCTCGACTTAGAGAGATATTTTACTAATTTTTCCTTTAAACAAATATCATATAATATATTTATAATTTACCCTTTTATCCACAAGAGAATAAAAATAGTAAGTTAAATGACACGCGACAGTCCACCAACAAACAATTTGTTTACTACAACTTTGATAGAGAGTTCTAGTAGAGCTGCTCTAATAGCAGCTCTACTGAGCTGGCACACCAAATCAAAAAAAAAAAAAACACAAAACACAAAACATGAGAAGAAAAAAGATAAATTAATGCTATTTTAGAGCACTTCTTTTAAAGCTCTAAAATATTTTTCTTGTTTACTATATACCAAAGACCAAACTTCATAAAAATTTTTGAAAGCAAACAAAATTACAGTAGGCCCAACTAAGATAAATTTGCAATATTCTCAATATAAAAGGACAAAAATTTAATTTAAGACAAAGCTAACATGATACAGATATATTTGCAATATTCTCAATATAAAAAGGGCAAAAATGTAATTTAACACAAAGCTAACATACAGTCATTTGTTAAGGACAATTTAGGTAAAATAAAAAATGCACAATTTCACTATTTCAAAATGGAAGAGGACAAAAATGTAATTTAATGCAAAGCTAGCATACAGTCATTTGTTGAGGACAATTTAGGTAAAATAAAAAATGCACAATTCACTATTTCAAAATGGAAGAGATTTTTGTGAAAAATTCTATAAGTCTCAAATTTTCTAACAAATAAATGATAAAATATTCTCACACTCATGTGAGATATTTGATCATTTATTTGATAAAAAATTTAATATTCCTAATATTATTCAATTTCTATAACTGTAGTATATATATACACACATGGATTTCACACATTCACACTGTCACGACCCAAACCCGCCCCTAGAAGGTTGGCATCGTAACCGGCCAGTAATCCTAGATTACCACAGGCCTTACTGTACAAAACATAAATAAAACGGGGCTCGCGGAAGCGAAAACTAAATACAATAGTCCAAACAGCTGTACATTTATATGAACATACATTACATGCCAAAAATGATGTTAATTTACCCACTACATTACATAACATGTATCCAAAAATTCATTCACAGAACATAGGCTCACGCCACAATGCAGCTAAACAAAACTCATATGGCCTTCCAGGCCTAGCCCCAGCTCGGAGGCACACAAGACATCTGGTTGGCTTCAAAACGGCGGCTCGAACAAGACCCCGCCTAGGCTTGACTCCCTGAGGGCTCACCTATAAATACATAAATACAAACAATGAGCTAAAGCTCAGCAAGTAACATTAACGTAAAGGGTTAGTGAACGAACTCCAACATTTCATATAAATCCATAAAACATATCATTCATAATCATAATCATAATCATAATCATCTCATAAGAACATACATAATGGCATACTCCATAGAACAAACATAACATGTGTCGACTAACGACTAGAGTAACCGGTCCCGGACACCGATTAAACACATACCGAGATCTCGTAAACTGATCATGGGCCTACATTTCCATGCCGTCCCCCATGACTCAAGCGCATGGGCCTGCATTTCTATGTCGTCCCCCACGACTTCAACTATCTATGGATGCCATACTAGATTCGCAAATCAGGACATTCGTTCATAGAAAACATTTATCATTCCAAAAACTATAACATAACGTAGCACTTTTAAACATAGTTCATAATAACATATCTTTACAGGAATGTTACTCACAGTGAGTTTCCAAAACCGGTGGCACGGTCTTCGCTTCTTGACCTGCAATTAACAACATTATAATACATTTCTTCAATACACATTATCATTACATCACGAAATTCATGCCATTTTATTCTTTTCTTAATGGTGTTATAATCTCATAATCTCATTATCTTAACGTAATTAAAGCTTAAACATGCTCAAAATGCGATGAGGATGCCAAAACATGCGTTGAAACATTTCCTGAAATTTCTGAAAAATAGGTCCCCGCTCGAGCGGCCAAACCCCCGCTCGAGCGGACTGTGAACTGCGGCAGAGATACTGGATGCGCGAAATCTCCGCTCGAGCGGCAAAACCCCCGCTCGAGCGGACTATGAAAATCTGGGTGGAAAAACCAGTCCATTTTTCTGTCAAACCGTGGCCTCCATTTGCACAATCAACTTCTCAAATCAAAAATTCAAGGCCAAATTACTTGAAAACAACTTGCTTTAAGCTTCTTAACTTTCAAATAAACTTCAATGCATCATACAAAAGATCAAATCTTGCATCAAGATGATATATCACAAAACATGCTCATAAATGCTTCCTTTCTCACTATCCATGGAGGTTCTTCCTCAAATAGGCCAAACATGCATGGAAACCATGATTCTAAACATGAATTTCATGATCTTATGCCATAATCTTGAGTTCCACATGCTAAATGCCAAAGATCAACAACTAATTTCATGAAAATCTTACCTTAAACACTTGGATGGAGAAGTTTAAACTTGATTTCCCCTTTTCTTCTTCTTTCTCTCTTGGTTTCTCCCTTTCTCCCGAATTCTCTCTTCTCTCTCTCTTTTCCAGATCTTTCTTTTCTTTTTGAGTCACAATGGGTCAAACATCCTTATCTATATCATATATATCAAATAAATAAACATTTGTGCCATAACTTTGAGCCAAACAAGACTTAGCGATTCGGACAAAATTCAGTTCTCAATTAATTTTCTCAAATGGTTCTAAAAATTCCCGGTATCACATAGGCGTGTTCAATTTCGTTTTCTGAACCCATTACGGTCGTCGATTTCAGTCCCAAAGTTGTAATTCCAACAGATATTTTTCTAATTCAAACAGATATTTTTCAATTAAATCATACTAAAGCATAATTAATTACTGATAATTGTGACGCACGGTTCCGGGTAATTACACACACTCTCTAAGGAATGTGTTTAGAAGTATAAATGAATGTAATTGTGAAATTACTCATGTTTTTTTAACTTTATTTTTTCTTTACCAGCTAAATGCTACTTGAAATAATAAATTACGTAATTTAAAAGCAAAAATGAGTGGAACTTACAAGCACCACTCCGCCTGCCATTGGCCCCGTTTGGTGCAGTTTATAAGTAGCTTAAATAAGCTTTTAGCTTAAAATAAGTCATTTTGGAGTGTTTGGTTGAGCTTATGAGAGATAGATTGTAACTTAAATTAATTGATTTTGAGCTAAAAGTTGTAAACAGTCTCAGAGGTGCTTTTTTTTGAGCTTATGTGCACAGCTAGTTATAGAAGGGCGAAATGACTTAAATGCCCCTTCAAAAATTCAGAAATTACCAAAATACTACTAAAATAAACTTGACATTAAAACACTGTTCACGTCCAGAGAGAGAAAGAGAGCGTGAGAGGCGATTTCTATCGACTATTTTCAGCTAAGATTTCAAGCTGTTCTCTCTCTATCTCTCTGTCTCTCTCTCCGGCGTTGGTTCGTCGCGACGTTCTCTCTTTATCTCTAAACCATTGCGATCTGTCTGTCTGTCTGTTTCTCTCTATCTGTGAACCATCGCAATTTGTCTCTCTGTCGCCATCGTGATCTGTCTCTGAACCATCGCGATGTGTGTGTGTGTGGCTTTGTCGTCGTTCCCCATCCTCTTTCGCGATCAGCCGTGCGAGGCGATCTCAAACCCTAGCGCCGGCTCATCGCAGCTGTACCTGCCGGAGCTAAGGTTTTAGGTTTGTATGTGTGTGTGTGTGTGTGTGTGTGTGTGTTTGTGTGTGGAGGTTTTCAGTATTTTTTTAATCAATAATAATAATAATAATAATAATAATAATAATAATAATAATAATAATAATAATAATAATAATAATAATTAAGCATTTTAGCAATGAATGAAATAAATTTCATATTAATTGAAAAAATGAAAATAAGCCATTAATTGACACTAATTAATTAATTGAAAAAATGAAATAATTTTGTACTAATTGATTTATAATGAAAAAATGGAAATAATAATCTATATGAAAAAATGAAAATAAGCCATTAATTGACACTAATTAATTAATTGAAAAAATGAAATAATTTTGTACTAATTGATTTATAATGAAAAAATGGAAATAATAATCTATATGAAAAAATGAAAATAAGCCATTAATTGACACTAATTAATTAATTGAAAAAATGAAATAATTTTGTACTAATTGATTTATAATGAAAAAATGGAAATAATAATCTATATGAAAAAAATAAAAATAAGCCATTAATTGACGCTAATTAATTTATAATGAAAAAATGAAATAATTTTATACTAATTGATTTATAATGAAAAATTGGAAATAATAATTTATAATGAAAAAATGAAAATAAGCCATTAATTGACACTAATTAATTTATAGGGAAAATTATTTATAAGTCCTATTAGGGAGACTTATGCTACATATGGTTCTACTAAAAAACTTATGTTCCCATAAATCATGTGGGAAGTTTGTTGATACATTTACCCTCAATATTAGTTATTAATATCATAAATAATAGTAAAACCATATATAGGAAATTGAATGTTACCATAGATCATATCTATATAAACGTAACGTAACGTGACACCTATACGTAACGTGACACCTACATAAACGTAACGTGACACCTATGATCTATGGTAACATGCAATTTCCTAGGAAATTGTATGTTGAAATTGCATGTTACCATAGATCATATCTACATAACGTAACGTAACGTAACGTAACGTGACACCTACATAAACGTAACGTGACACCTATGATCTATAGCAACATTCAATTTCCTAACGTGATACCTATGATCTATGGTAACATGCAATTTCCTATATAGGAAATTAAGAAATTGCATGTTACTATAGTTCATATCTACATAAACGTAATGTAACGTGACACCTATGATCTATCACAACATTCAATTTCCTATATAGGAAATTGAATTTTACCATAGATCATATTTATATGAAACGTAACGTGACACCAACATAAACCAGCAACATTTTCACATTCAATTTAAAAAAATAAAAACTCATTAAGTTTACGAAACGTAACGTGACACGTTACGTTACGTTTATGTAGGTGTCACGTTACGTTACGTTTATATAGGTGTTACGTTATATTACGTTTATGTAAGTGTCACGTCACGTTATGTTTATGTAGGATCTTGTGAAATACATTCCTATCTAAATAGGATTTGAGACTCTATAAGAAATTACACAGAATTTAACCTACCATAAGTGTCTGAAAAAGGACTTATAAATAAGTCTCCCTAATTTATAATGAAAAAATGAAATAATTTTATACTAATTGATTTATAATGAAAAAATGGAAATAATAATCGATATGAAAAAAATGAAAATAAGTCATTAATTAACACTAATTAATTTATAATGAAAAAATGAAATAATTTTATACTAATTGATTTATAATGAAAAAATAGAAATAATAATCTATATGAAAAAATGAAAATAAGTCATTAATTGACATTAATTAATTTATAATAAAAAAATGAAATACTTTTATGCTAATTGATTTATAATGAAAAATTGGAAATAATAATTTATAATGAAAAAATGAAAATAAGTCATTAATTGGCACTAATTAATTTATAATAAAAAAATAAAATAATTTTATACTAATTGATTTATAATGAAAAAATGAAAATAATAATTTATGTAATACTAATTATATTAAATTTTATTAATGAAGTAATTTTTTTAAAATTAAAACTAAAAAAAATGACAAAATAATCATTTTTATATTATATAAAGGTAAAAAGGACAATTAAACATTAAAAAGTTATTTTATAATTTATCAACTAAACACTATTCTGTTGTTTAAATTCATAATCTCACAATTATACCAAACAAATTAACAGCTTATATTCACAATTATAAACTATAATTTTTTAAATTATAAACTATAAATTTTTTTTTACAATTCTACCAGAACGATTGACAAAGACACCGGCAACAGCAATACACCTCCACTCTTAAGAAAATTTATTGGTTGGTTTTAAAGTGCTGCATTATCATATTACACATCAATTACACTTTATCATATTTTTTATATAAGTAATGATAGAAACTTTAAATATTTTATTAAATATTTTATCAAACTATTTAGATATATATGAGACTTAACTTATGTAACATGTGACAAGTTTAATAAAATATAGGATAAATTATTTAGATTTTATATTATTTAATCATTCCACACAGTACACTCCTATCCAATGCCAACCAATAACTTTTCCGCGACAAACACTGTCAAATTAATTACATTTACTTTATTCTGAAATTGACAAATGCTCTGCCGCGTAAATTGTAGTAATGGCAATCAAACATTGAGTAACATATCCTCCATCAGCCTTCCGATCATGTTGAATGAAGATCCACCCTCCACCAACGCCTTCTTGCTCTTCTCTCCAATCTCTTTCACCTTTTCTCTCACATCACTGTCACTTACCATCACACAACTCACCGCTCTTTCTATCTCATCGGCCATCACAAGGTCACCAACGTCACCGCCAAATCCACCGCCGCGATAGTCCAACCTCATCTCCACCGCCACTCCCAACTCCCTCACCATCGCGAACGCGTTGAGCTGTTGTTCAGAGTACATTGGCCACGTCACCAAAGGCACACCGTTCCACAAGCTCTCCATGATCGAGTTCCATCCGCAGTGCGATACGAACCCTCCGATCGCTTTGTGGGCCAGTACCTCCGCCTGTGGGGCCCACCCACACACCATCCCCTTCCCTCTGGTCCGTTCGATGAACCCATCTGGCAACATCTCCTCCTCCGGATTCTCAGCTTTTCCTTGTGTTGTTGTCGTTGGCGGTACACGAATGGACCACAAGAACCCATGCCCGCTGCGCTCCAGCGCTTGAGCTATCTCTCTGAGTTGGGGTGCACCGAATATCCCCATGCTGCCGAAGCACAGGAACACCACCGACAATGGATCTTGATCATCCAGCCATTTCATTATGTTGTTGTTCTTACTGTGGGACCATGGGGAACCTAGCTTGTTCTGGGCCTCACCCTTCGCATCAATCACCGGTCCGACGGTGTAGATTGGAGGGATTTGATCGTCGCAAAATGAGCTAATAGCATGGGATTCCAACTCCAGTAATGTATTTACTATTATGCCCTTGGTGTCCCTAAGCCTTTTTGCAAGCTTGAGAAGAGCAGCGTAACCACCGTCCTTGTTGAACACTGCGGAGGGCAAAACTCGTGGAGGAACTGGGTTCATAAAACCCGGAATCAAAAACTCAGGATCCGATTCGCTGAACTCGGTGCTGACCCTGTCATGGCGAGTTGGGATGTATAGCCCGAGGCCAAGACACGCAGCACCGGAGGTCAAGAATAGATAAGAAGGAAGACCGAATTCGTTGCCAACGTCAATCATGGAAAGGCAAAAGAAGTCGAGGACTAACCCAACGAGTCGGGACGAGTTAGGGTGAGAGTGAGTCGACCCGATGAGGTTACCGAGGACGTATTTGATGTGGGGTTTGAAACTTTCTATGTAAAGAGTGAGATAGTTTTCATGGGATTTGGCGAGTTCAAGTGAGCTGGGTGGATGGAGTTGAGGGAGGTCAATGAGTTGGATGAGTGGGTCGGAGGCGGAGAGTGAGTTGGTGTAGGAGTCACTGTTTGGGTGGCTGGAGGGTGGTTTGATGACAAGGATGGTAATGGAGAATCGATCATCTCGATCGATAAGGTGCTTCGCGAACTCTACAATTGAGACAAGGTGACCGATCCCTGGACCTGGGATGAACACAAGCCCTGCTTTCTTCATCTCAGATGTAGATCTCTTTTGACTTTGCGTCTCTCTTGCTTCCTTCCTTCCTGCAATGCTCTTTGGCTCATGATCACACATCCATATAGATTATTGTTTATAAATAAATAAATAAAAAATTGTTTTTTCTTTTGGATAAGTAATATATAATTCTTATATCTAGTGGTTGTTTGATTTTAGCCGTTGATCTTATATAGAAGTGTTAATTTTTTCTGAAATTTCTTACCCTTTTTCTCTTAAAAATTTTAACAATGCACCATCCTCTCTCTTATAAAAAGATATGGATTCTTCTCGTTTAAATAGAAGGGTATTATTTGAGTATGTGAGACTTAGCATGAGTTTCGTTTCTATAATTCAAATTATTTATCTTGTCAATGGATTGGCTGCCTGAGCACCATTTCTATAATTTGCCTTGTTTATCTTGTCGATGGACTAGTTGCCTGAGCAGGCACTACAAGAAATTTCATTTTTGACGACTAAATTTTTTTTTTTTAGAACAAACACAGCATAGAAGTTCCATTAATCTGCAAAACATTGTCTTACAGCAGTTGCAAGGTAATGAGCAACTTGGACAACATCTCTCTCTACCTTTTCTAATACAACATAATCAAAATGTTTACTATAATACAAAATATCACTTAAAATAGATTGAAGATGCCAATCGTTGTCTTGATCATGATTTTGTAGTAGCAGTACTAAGACTAGACAATCTGATTGTAGAAGAAGACTCTTGATGCCCTGCTTGTATGCCCAACGCAGGGCCTGGAACACCGCAGCAGCTTCTGTTTGCTGTGGGGAAAGCATTGGTGGCCCTAAAATAGCTTCCTCATGGACCAACTGGTTACCTTCATCAAAACATACCTAGGCCAAACCAGTCCGTTCATCGACCGAGAGCCAAGACCTGTCTACGATGATGCGCTTTCGTTGAAAATCTACAGTGGGTGATGCAGCATTCTACCCGACTGAATATTTTGGTCGCTAGATTAGTCGCGAGAAGGTTGTCTGGGAAGGTATTGGCGACTAAAAAATATTTAGTCGCCAAAAGTCTTATAAATGGCGACTAATATTTTTAGTTGCGAAAAATAATATTTTTAGTCGCCAAAAATCTTATCTTTCGCTACTAAAACTTTGGTCGCCAAAACTTGAAGTATCTACGGCGACCAAAGTTTTAGTCGCCAAAGGGTTTTTTTTTTCACCTTTTTTATTTTTTATTTTTTTCATTTTATTATTTTTAGCTGCTAAATTCTTAGTCGCCTAAAGTCTGCTTTTATATTAGCTACTAAATATTTAGTAGCCAAAAGTTTTTCTCCATTTTATTTTTATTTTTAGCTACTAAATATTTAGTAGCCAAAAGTTTTTTTCCATTTTATTTTTATTTTTAGCAACTAAATAGTTAGTAGCTAAAAATATTTACTTCATTTTTTGTTACTAATTGTTTAGTCGCCAAAAACGTGATTTTATTTTTATTTTTTAATTAATTTTTCCACAACATATATGTATTCCATGCAACTTGTATCATATATATATATATATATATATATATAACAATACATCTATTATGAACCATTCTGCAATTTGCATCCATTTCATTTCCAACCATCCAAAAAAGAATAACTTTTAATGTCAAATTCTATACAAATTAGGTATATTCCAACCTAAAATAATAATATCATTCTATACAAAACAGAGAATCAGAACAAAACATGTCCTCTGTACACAAATATATTCACTACCATGCCAAATATATTCTCTAAAGAAGATATCTTTATTGCTGTAAAGTGAGTTGATAATGATGTCCATAAGTCAAGACACCTCAGCCTCAAATTCAAACTTCTCTGTATTGCTGTAGAGTGATCTCTTCGACAAGTTTTCCTAAACTACATAATTAAAAAATTGAACTTTGTAACCAAATAACTGCAGAGATGGATTGTTTTTTTTAAAAAAAAAAAAAGAAAGAAGGATTTTTGTGAAGATACCTTCGGCTCTTGGAATTGCAGCAGCCTAGCATATCCATACAACAAAAGAAAATAAATTCAGCCAATCGTCACATTTGTGCCTTCCTCTGCATTTGAATTTAAAAACTAAAACAAACTAAGACTACATAAAATTTAACTCATAAACTTTGAAACCTGATTTTCAAGATTTGTTACAGAGCAATGGACCTCCCTCCTAGGTTCATGATTCAATAGCAATACACCACACACTCAATATGTCTTTAAACTAAAACTTTTATCAAAAAAAAAAAAAAGGGACCAAACTATGTAATTCTAAACTGGGAGTTTTATGTACTACGACTTTTAGCTTTATAATGTAAAGCTTGCTTTCTTACTTGCTACCTAAAATTCCTAACAATCAACAAAATCCTGAAACAAAAACAGTAGTAAAAAACAAAACTTTCTGTCCAAGAGAGATAAATTGCAATTTTGATTTCAACAAGAGATGTGAGATTAACTGTCGGTAGACATAAACGATAAAATCCCTAAATTGATAGTAATTGGTTTCACAAAGCCTAATTTATTAACAACAATTATTAGTTACATGGCAAGTAATAGAATGTGAACCATGACCAGCTGAAGTAGAAAATTGAAACTAATGTTACTACTTCATTCTAGCTAACATCTTCACCAGATTTTTTGACAAAGGATCTATTATCTTTAATCCTAGACCGGCTCACAGAAAAATACATCTGGTGAATAAAAGAGAAAAAGATGTCCAAAACTATAATGTAATGTCAAGAATTCAAAGGATTGAAAACCATTCAACAAAACAATTTATTTCCTAAAAATTTCCAACCAATAAATATATCATTCATAACTTGAAACAAGTTCAAGTGCTTAACCTTCGAACAACCACATGATTGGTTACCCTGAAAAATAGAATCCAGATACAAGCAGTTGAAAGATCAAACTTTGGTAGACAGTGTACCTAGATACAGGAAGAAAGAAGTAGGGACGAGTCCTTCTTCGAATTGTCTCGAACTATTCCACATATCTTCTCCACATAAATAGTGAGCTGTTACTTGAAAAGAAAAGCTGGATATTTGGCCTCAACTTGGTACACTTCAAGCCCGCAGAAAGAAAGGTTGGCAAAAGAAAGGGATGATCGAAATCCCTGAGAAAATATCAAAATCTTTTGTATTCAGAAAAATTTCATAGAAATGCTAAATATTGAATTACTTTACATAATGCAATAGAAGATTTTATCAATTAAATCTCCATTTGTTGTGATAGTGCAATTGTAACAACTCAGATTTTTAATTATTCTGTAGAATTTATACTAATATTATTTAATCTCAGTTTGAAAAATATATAATTTATTATATATTATGCGTAATTTTGTAAAACAATATAATTATTAAAAGTTTAGGGGTCAAAATATAAATAATAATAATGGGTGTCGTAGTAAAATAAATAATTTATTTTCTGTTGGTATACGATAAAGTGTAATTTAATTAAGAATTAATTTATTTATATAATTCTATTAAAATACTGGGTCAAATGGTAATTATCTTAAATATCTATTAAAGATAAGAACGAATCATGGAATTAAATATCGAATCTGGGAGAGAGGGATGGCTTGGCCACGTGTTGGCCAACCAATGGCCTTACCTCCTTATAAATAGGGAGGTGATTCGGCTGGGTGAAGAGGAAGGAGGAAAGAAAAGAAAGAAGAAAGAAAGAGAGGAAAAAGTAAAGAATAGTAGAAGGTGAAAGGGTCTTTGACAGTAGAAATAAATGGTGAGGTATTAAAGTTAAGGTAAGTTATATTATACCTTGAGTCATCAAAATGTATTTTACTTATATTTTGACTTACCATAATTACTTTATACAAGTTATGTTTTATAAATTATATTAAGTTATATTATTATTTCAGTTATGTGGTTTAATTTCTGAACCCTATTTGCTAAAGTGAAACCCATGGATATGTCTGTTTATATTTTAAAGAATATTTGACTATGACCTTATAAACAATTATGCTTTGTAAGTACCACCACGGGAGTCCCACGCCATGGGGGACTTAAATAACCATTGGCCTCTGTTGACCACTTTGTGGTCCTCTGTTTGTCATGGATCCATTGACCTCTGTTCTGTGCGGAGCAAAGTGCTGTGTGGAGCTAAGTGCTACACTATTGTGGAAGTCACCTCTAGAATCCGTACGAGCCAAAGAAAAGAAAGAAAAGAAAGAAGAAAGAAAGAGAGGAAGAAGGAAAGAATAATAGAAGGTGAAAGGGTCTTTGACAGTAGAAATAAAGGGTGAGGTATTAAAGTTAAGGTAAGTTATATTATACCTTGAGTCATCAAAATGTATTTTACTTATGTTTTGACTTACCATACTTACTTTATATAAGTTACGTTTTATAAAGTATATTAAGTTATATTATTATTTCAGTTACGTGGTTTAATTTTTGAACCCTATTTGCTAAAGTGAAACCCATGGATATGTCTGTTTATATTTTAAAGAATATTTGACTATGACCTTATAAACAATTATGTTTTGTAAGTACCACCATGGGAGTCCCACGCCTTGGGGGACTTAAATAATTATTGGCTTCTGTTTGACCACTTTGTGGTCCTCTGTTTGTCATGGATCCATTGACCTCTGTTCTGTGCGAAGCAAAGTGTTGTGTGGAGCTAAGTGCTACACTATTGTGGGAGCCACCTCTAGAATCCGTACGAGCCACCTCTTGAATCCATACCTCTGTTCTGTGCGGAGCTAAGTGCTACACTATTGTGGGAGCTACCTCTAGAATCCGTACGAGCCACCTCTTGAATCCGTACCTCTGTTCTGATTGTCACTTCAGTGACCTCTGTTCTGTTCTGTTCAGTACCGTGGTTATGGTCATTTACTTACATAATTTCTGTATTTCAGTTTCTGCCACTTAAATGATTTGTTTACCAAATTACCGTAGTAATGGTTATTTATTTACATAATCTCAGTTTTGCCACTTAAAGGATTATTTGTTCTGACTAAGTCATCCTAAATGTTTTGGCCTAATTAACTATCCATGGTTATTTCATGTCCCTTATACTCTTGGTATAATATTTCTCACTCTGCCATGTGCTTATAGTTGTTTACCAATTTTCAGGAAACAATGCAATTCAGAAATAGCTTTTGGAAAGTCTTAGATGCGGGGTTGCAAAATAAACACACACAACACTTTTATGATATTTTTATATGTAAATATCGCCCTTTTTGGTCAATATATTTTGTAATAAAAATAGAAGCTCCGATGATTATTTTGGTACCCTCATTTAAATATTACTTCCGCTCGTGTTTATTGATTTGTTTAAGAATTGGCCGGAGGTAACCTCAGTTACTGGCCATCACGAGGCTTAACCCTTGGGTACGGGGAGCGGGTCGTGACAACAATCATTTCTCTGCAATCCCATAAAAAGGAAATCATGATAAAATTATAAATAAATGAGTAAATAGGAATTTAGTTACTTGAGTCATCCTCCCAAAGAATGAAGTTGGAGTCGGTGGTTTCCCACCAGTAGCTTTCAAAGTCCTTTGAAGCAAAAACAACAACACAGAAGTGTTTGATAGCCAATACGCCATATGAGCATTGCTATCTTGATCCTGCAACATAAAATGCCTATGTATATTCAATAAATAGCATAGAGCACATTGGATTTTATTTTCCTTTACTCAAAATGTAAAGGTCAGACAAACATATGCATAAAGATAATTTTTCTTCATAACTTGATTGAAAATTGTGCAAGAGAAAATCAAAGTTAATGAATGATGCATGTATTATTATCCAAGAAGCCTTACTTCGAACTCATAATATAATAAAGGACTATAAGATCAGCAACCCTTTTATATTAAAAAAAAAAAAATGTCAAAATATGGCATATAACAAAGATGGAAAACAAATAAAGTCTTATCCCACATTTAAAAGGGGCAGTTACAGGGGGGATGAAGGACGGGGGGAAAAAAAAAAGCTTATTTAAGCCCAAGCCAAACAGGGACTCCTATTTTGTTGAGATCATGAAATGTGGCAGCATATTAGAAATCTTTAATTATTTGGGTGTTCTCAAGCTCTGCAATAGAGTGATTTATGATTTTTTATATTCATTATGATCATTAAATAATTAGTGCAACCACATGAAGAAGCAACCAATTTAGATAGGTAACACAAGTCTTACCAATTCATTCCATCTCGTTGATCGAAGTTTTGCCCCAATTTGGTATCATAAACTTCATAGAAATGAAGGAAGATCATACTATACCTGATCAATAGCAGATGGCCTTTTTCCATGGTGGAAAGTTGAAATCACAATGGACATAGCTTGTACATGATTCATACTGACATTAAACGAATCTTGTAACATTCTAGCTCTCTCATTACACATGCTTGCAAGGGTTTCTTTCCTCTTCTCCACAGCTTGGGAGCTTATGTACCAGAACATAGACGAAGATGCTAAGGTCCAAAAAACAATCCAAGTGACCAAAAGGTTTTTCCATCATGTTTTTCTCACTCTCTTGGACCCAATATACTGGTAGTATCGATAGTGGATCTTACTCGTGATTTCTGAGATCATCTCCCAAAATTTTACCCAAATCTTTGTACCATCACCAAGAAAACCAGTCTTGGTTTCCATGTTTCCACCATTAATGAACCAATTCATGGAAATCACAAAGAAAAGCCAGCAACATAGCATCAATAGTAGGTGACCAACCTTCAAGCCAAACCCAATTACATGAAGAAAACTCATCCACAACAGTAACCAGAAAAGAGTTCAAACAGTATCAGATTGAACTGGGTCTTGGCTGCTTTCTAATGTCATAAAATAAAAATAAAAAAGTAAAAAAAAGAAAAACGAACTCCACCACTGTCAAATCTACAGAAACTTAGTTAAACGACCTAACATAAAATTTAAAAAATTCAAAGTTGAAGGAAGCAAAGAAGTAGGAAGAAGATGAGCCCACCACCATCACCACCACCTCCACCTCCAACTCCAACTCCAACTCCAACTCCAACTCCAACTCCAGATTGTGTCCAAAATCAGATCTGTGGGAAGTTTGGATAGGTAGTTTCAGGGAGAACTTCAACTTGAGCTTGGCATATAAACAAACATGTAATAGGTAATCAGAACGATTCTCAGAGAAATTAAAACCAACAATGGCTCAGATCGATATGTTTAAGCAACAATAATTGATCTCACAATCGGTGTAGAGATTATATATATATATATATATATATCCGTCGATTAGAGAGAGGAAGATAAAACCTTGCAATGCGAGGAGCTGCAAGGGAGGAACCGCCGATTGAGCTTCCTTGGGTGATAGATCTCAAGCGATGGTGACCAACAACGAGGTGAATCGGTGCTCTGGTTACCAGTGACCGCGAGGGAGGAAAGATGAGCAGCGGAGAGGGAGAGATAGAGGGGGAGAGAGAGAGAGACACTGAAGAGAGAGAGACAGGCGCCAGTTTGGGTTTGGAAACCAAATATATATATTACACCATTAGCGACTAAATATTTTTAGTCGCCAATTAATTTTATAAATCCCTCCAAAATTGGAAAGGTCTCCTTCCAAATATTTTAGTTTTTTGGCGACCAAACGTTTGGTCACCAAAGATAAAAAACAATTTTTTATTTTACATTTGGCGACTAAATTGTTTTAGTAGCCAAAACTTAATATATGACGACTAAAATATTTTTTTTTTTGTCACCAATTCTTTTATTTTTAGCAACTAAACTTTTTTTTAGTCGCCAATAATCTATATACCTCGACTAAAAAAAATTAGTAACTAAATACTGTACTTTTGCCGACTAAAAAAATTTTTGGTTGCCAATTCCACACCTTTTGGCGACTAAATTTTTTTTAGTCGCCAAGTTTGGTCGCCAAAGGTGCATTTTGTTGTAGTGAGGGAGTTCCCACAGATGACACCAAACGAAGCAACTAACCCTCCCCAATTAACACGATTATTGTCCACTTTGGAGTTAGGTCATTTCAGCTAGCTAATCCCTTACGGCTTTAAAATGTCTCATATTAGTCTAAGTGAGTTAGTCCACTTATGTAGTGGAGCTGTGATATCTCATAGAGCGATGTGGGATGCATGGACTTTGCCGAGTACACCCATAGTATACAAAGAGTGTTTGGATCATAACTAAAATAATGTCATAAGTCATAACTGACGCCACAATAGGTTATAACCAATGACTATAAAAGTCATTACCAGAGATACATCTGATAGAATTTTCCTAAATAATAAGGTTATCATATAGCGATTTCAAAAAATGAAAACTTGTTATGAGCAATTGTGTGAGTGTAGATTTGCTTCATTTTTTGCTAAAGTATTAATGTCTCAACTTTTGTTTTGTATATAATTTAACAAGTTTGAATTAGTTTTGTCAATGTAATTAAAAATATATAAAATTGTAGTGTAAAAATACATAATGATATTGATGATACTTGTTAAATGACTCTACTAAACTAAAACCCTAACTATGCCACTGTTGATAAAATGAATGGTTTGAATCATCAAAATGGAACCCATAGTCGATCCAAGAAACCTGAACAACAATGTCCAATTCAGATTATGCTCTAAATGCACCCAAAAAAATAGGTTAGACACCCCATTACTTTGAACATTGCAATTGAAAATTTAAATTTTTATTTATTTTTTTGGGCATCCCAAATAATACATATTATGCCCCTAAAAATCCTAAACTCTAGAAATATACTAGAAACTTGCTTTCTACATCCCATTAGTCTAATAGTTACAATAGAGGCACAAACTCATTTTTCATGGCGAAGACAACCCATCATCTCCAACACCCTCGTCGCCAACTCGCCATCTCCAACCCCTCTTTGTCTCCAACCCTATCATTTTAGGGTATTTTGACATTCTATTAATTTGGGCCTTTTTGATTTTGATTTTGATTCTTTGAAAAAAAAAAAAAAAAAAGAGTTCTACAATTTCTTCGAATACCAAATGTCGATTAAATGAAATATGTGTGGATACTCAAATCCGAACAATAGAAAATTAATTCCATCTTTTTCATCCGCATACTCAATTCCGAACAACAAAACATTGGTTCCAGCTATTCTATCCAGATACTCAGCGTCGAACAAATTAAATATGTCCAGATACTTAATTGCGAAATTATGAAATTGATTCGAATACTTGGTGATGAACAAATGAAACATGTGTGGATATTCAGGTATGAACAACAGAAAATTAAAATAGATGTTATATTGGATGTAATACCAGATAGTTCTTTTTGTTTGAAATAAGAATATGAAGAAGTTAAAAAATTAAATGTTGGAAATATAGAACTGAACATAAACAATTGTTTAGATATTAAATACTACCATTACTTTGGAAACACACTGCTGAATATATGAATTTTATTTAGAAACAAGTTTCTGAATAAATGTAATTTGTTTGATATTGAATTTCCGAACAAGTTCCATAAATTCAAGAGATGAAAACAATGAACATAAATAGGAAACTTAACTTCTTTATAATAATAATAAAAAAAATCTTCTTAGAAATGTTTTCTTTATTATACATTGTTACTTCAATATTAAATAGAATGCAAGGATCGCAGATTCAAGCAAAATAGGATTGAGTAGATGCAAAGTGAAGTCAATAAGAAGAGAATAAAAGAGAGAAGAGAATATTAAGTTTTGTGGGGGCCGAAAATTTTGTACTAAGGAAAGCCAAATTTATTTGAAGGAAAATTAGGACAAAGACTATTTGGCTTTCACCAAAGGGGGTCCTGAAGATATATAAGTAAATTGGCCATGCAATCAGCCTTACAAGGAGCCGAGTACGAATTGGCATACGACAGAAAGGCCAGATATGCGATCATGTGCTGGATTAAGAGTGAGCCCGACCCTGTGACCAGATACTAGTATAAATAAGAGGAACATCAACCGAAGGAAGGTATGTGAGAATAGATTAAATAAACTTAAGATAGAAGCCCCGACCAGAGTGTTCATCTATTTTTTAGAGAGCGTATACTAACTTGTCCGTCGGAGTGCTAATTCCGGCAGCCCCGACCAGAGTGTTCATCTGGTTTTTAGATGGCAATCATAGGATCAGGAACATCCTACAGGATCCAATAGTATTTCCAAACCACATTTCCACAATTGGCGCCGTCGGTGGGAATACTCAAGCACATCCATCGCGGGTGTAACAGAAGATCCTCTGGTAGTCGCTGACGAAATTACGCCAAGAGACGACGTCACTCCAAGAAACATGCTTGGACCGGAGAATATCATCGCACGACGGGCCTTGAACTTTGATTCAGTAGCCCAAACCTCACCCTCGACATCAGTGCATGAGACAATGCAGACGATTATGGATCAAGCAAAGTAAAATGAACAGCAGCTGGAGACCATGATAGCTGAGAACGAGCGCTTGTGCTAGGATTTGGCCTTGGAGGTGGCAAAATCCCAACAGGCTGCATGCCAAGACCAGGGTCGACCTTCAAGAAAGAAGGATAGTTGACGACCTCGACTTCGGAAACGCGATAATGACAGTGATTTTGACTCACCATCCCCGGAACTCAGAAAGAAAGGACGAGTCGACGTATCCAGCTCATTTGAAGGAGGTCCGTATGTGCGGCACAAGCGAGGGATGAGTGATGATTCGGATGAGGAAGATAAGCACGACCCTTTTGTGCGACAAATTGCAAGGGTAGTGCTACCCAAGAAGTTCAAAGCATCGTCGTTCACCCTGTACGACGGAAAATCGGACCCCACTGATCATATTCGTCATTATAAACAAGCAATGACACTTCATGCTGACGATGAAGCCCTCATGTGTTGAATATTTCTGAGCAGTCTGGGACCACTGGCCGTCAAATGGTACTATAAACCGGAGCTGACATCGATTAAGAGCTTCCATCAACTCCAAAAGTCCTTCAGGGCAAGATTCATCACCAATGAGATCCAGCCAAAGCAAGCCAATTCTCTTTGGGCAATGCAAATTAAACCAGAAGAAACCCTTCATGAATATTCGGTACGCTATTGGAAATGCTTTAATCTGGTAGATGATGCCTGTAATGACTACATGGTCATCACTGCCTTTAAGATGGGATTGCATCCTGATAGTCCCCTCCGTAGTTCATTGACCAGACGACCCTCCAAAACAGTCAGGGCGTTAATGAAGAAAGTCGAAGAATATTGCAAAGTGGAAAATGATGCTCTGCGGGTCAAAGCCGGGCAGAAAGCTGATAAGATGGCTCTGCTCGGAATCGTTTAGCCGATAAGCGTGGTGCCATCATGGAGCCCCGAACCACGGAATCGGGCTAAACGAGACAAAAGGCGTGACTCGCGCCGATCAAATGACCAATGTTCACATTGAGCGAATGAACAATATCAAGTGGATAGCAGGTGCACAAGGCGCTCAGACAAGAAACACATGGAGTTAACAGAGCCGATCAGTAAGATTTTGTTGAAAGTTCAACACCTTCCATTCTTTAAGTGGCCGCCCAAGATGATGGGACCTCCCGATACAAGGAGACGGGATAAACGGTGTGAGTATCACAAAGACCACGGTCATAACACCGACAGTTGTTATGCACTGAAGGATCACCTGGAAGAGTTGGTGCAAGACGGCCAGCTTGCGCAACACGTTTGAAAGAATAATTCATCAAACACAGTAGCCTTATGGCCGGATTCGCCTCCACTTGGAGTAATTCATATGATATACAGCTTGCCGATGTCATCCGAGGTGCATACAATCTAGTTGCATTCTAGCCTACATAGGCCAATCACACCAACGAAGCGGCCTCATGAAACTAGGAGGATTAGTTTCAATGACACTGACTTAGTTGGAGTAACTCTCTCCTACACTGATCCCCTTGTCATCAAGCTACGTGTGAACAGATTCACCATTGAACGTGTTCTCATTGATCAAGGAAGTACTTCGGAAGTAATGTATTACAAAACTTTTGTTAAACTCGGCTTCACTGACTCGGATTTGTCTTTGGCTGATTATCCACTATTCGGCTTCAATGCTAACCCTGAGTACCCTTTAGATGTAGAATTTCTGGTTGTCAAACTTCCTTTGCCATACAATCTCATCATGGGAAGAACTTGGTTGCATACCATGCAAGCCGTGCCGAGCACCTACCATCAACTACTTTGTTTTCCGACTAAGTACGGTATCGAACAAATTCGAGGTTCTCAGAAATCGGCAAAGGCATGCTACCTTGTTGCTGCAAAGAAACCAAAAGAGTTGGAAGTGAATTCAATGGAGGTACCGGATCGGGAGAGCCTTGAGGACATTGGGAAGACCTCAAGTGAAAAGGCAACCAAAGCCCTGGATCAGGTCAAAATTAATGGGAATCCTGACAAGTTCTTCATGATTGCCGCTTCCTCGAACAAAGTTGAAAGGCAAGAGCTTGTATCCTTCTTACTCGACAACCTCGATGTGTTTGCATGGTCACCATACGAGATGCCAGGGGTGGATCCATTTGTGGTCCAGCACCACTGTAGACATCCCATTTTTGACTGAAATCAAGACTTAAACGTCATCGTCTATGCACTCGATGATTGTGCTTGTTTGTGCTCGTTTTGAGTGCCCGAAGTTCTCGGCTGAATGCCTTGTCTTTGAGCCTCTAAACCTCTTTGTTTTGTGCTTGTTTTTGGACCAAACCTTGGTGCCTATTGCCTGGAGAGGGGAAGGGCCTTGTCGGCCACTTTTCCCCCATGTCGGCCACTTGAAGTGGTCGGTCGGCTAGGTGAGGTGGCCGGCCGGCCACCTAAAGTGGTCGACGACCATTTTTCTCCTTCTTCAGATATTTTCTTTGCCAGCTGTGCCAACTGTTGATCACTGAATGCCATTTCCATACACATGTATGGAGGGATGAATGCAAGCCTTTGGCTTGGATTTCTATATAACGGGGGGTCTCTCCCCTATTTGAGGAGGTTGGATATTTTGTGAGCAAATTTCCTCTCTCTCTCTCTCTCTCTCTCTGTCTCTCTCTCTCTCTCCCTATTTGTGTGCTTGAAAGTGGAAATTCTCTACACTTTTGCAAAGAGACCCTTAACCAAACATCCTCATCTTGGAGCTGAGGTTCTTTGAGGCCTAGTTTGAGCTCTTAAGGTTGGTTTGAGCTGGAATTTGGACCTGTTTAGTGTTGTGCTTCAAGAGGTATAAGAGTGACGTTGTAAGCTTTGTTTTAGTTGCTTGAATTGCCATCTTTTTACACTATTTTTTGGCCTGGCTTTCAACAACAAAAAAATTTGATTTTTTTGTGTCTTAACATGTTGGTTTGAGATCATTTTGTGCAAAGGGGTTGTCTACCCTTCTTGTTGCCTAATTGTGAAGCTTCTTGCATCATCTTTTAGCATATTCAAACCAAACCTTTTGGTCCTTTAAACCACTAAAATTCAGAGTTATTTCAGTGGTAAAAAGTATGTTTTGAAGTCAAAAAATGGAGGGGGTAGCCTCCCCTCTTTGTGTCTCACTTCCATGCCTAGTTAGCATCCTATGGTAGCATTTTTTTATGGCTTAACCTAGCTTAATTCAGGCATGTTTTAGGCTCTAATTTGGCATGATTTAGCTCTGTTTTGGGCTTCTTTGATCATATGAATCATGTTTTGTATAGTTATAGTGCAAATGCCTTCATTAGTTTAGTGTTTTAGGCCTCTAAACATGTTTTGCTTGAGATGATTGCATGTTGTACTGTCATTTAACATGTGATTTCAGTGTATATAGCTCTGTCACACTCTCACTTATTTCACTCTTTCATTGCTTTTGAGAGTTGTGTCTTGAGTCTTGTTTGTGAGCTAACATGCGAGCATGTTTTTCTAGCCTTTTATGCTTCAATCTCAGCATGTTTTAGCTACTATTTTGGCATGTTTTAACTCTGTCCAGAGCTGGTTTGGTCAATTGAGCTTTGTGTTGCATGCTTTTAGTGTTGTGATCTTCACTAGTTTGATGCTTTTGGCTCTTAACATGTTGTGCATGTGTTGCTTGCATGATTTAGTGTCATTTTGCATACCATATCAGCACTGAAATGTGTGCAACCTCCCTCTATTCTTCACTTTTTACTTTGTTTTGAAAGTGGCCTTGAGCCCCTTGTTGGCTTGAGTGTGAAATTGAGGCTCTTATGCCTAATGGTTTTAATCCTCCCTTGAGGGTTTCTACTAACCAACAGCATGAGGTCTCTTTCATGCTCAAGGCACTTGTGGCTTAGGACCTCTTTCTAATTAGAGGACTTTCACTTTGGACTTAATCTGTTAAAGAACTAATCGGTAATGTAAAATGTGTAGACAAAACATGACAAGTAAAACTTGAGCAAGTTAAGCATGTTGTGTTGCATTGCATGTGTTTGGATCGGACGTTAATCCAAACACAAGAAAAATGGGACGTTTCATACTCAAAGTGATGAAACGTGCCACTTTTCTTGGTCACCGACACCCTTGATCATGTGTGATAGGGTGAAGGTCCTTCGAGTCTTATTTGTGCATTCATTAAGCTTGTACAAGCTTGACTCTCTAGCCATCATGCATTGAAAATGCTTGGTTGATGGCTTGAGAGCCAAGGGCTACACTCCTTTGAGATTGAGATATGATAAGGAGGGTGGTAGTACACACATCCCTTGAAAATTCATTGCTTTGTCTCTGTTGCTCTCGGTTGCAGCAAAAACAAAAGTCTGGAAAAAAGGGTGGCCAACAGGCCACCTGAAGTAGCCGATCGGCCAATTAAACTAGCCGACCGGCCAGTTAAGGTGGCCGACAGCCACTTTTTGTGGCCGACCGGCCACCAGTCAATTTTTGTGCAAATGTGTTCCTGTGTTGGAGCAGAGGCATTCTGGAAGTTGGTACGATGTTCAGAGATCACAGCAAGTGCAAATAGAGGCAACCGATGGCAAGGCGATGGATTTTTGGGAAGAAGCCAACCGAGCATGCATGTCTCTCTCGCCTCCAAGGCCATTTACTTGCTTTATTTAAATTGCTTTAGTTATTTAGCATAGCTAATTGTTCAATTCAAGTGTTGTAATGAATAAGTTTAATTTGGTTTGTAATATTTTAGCTAGCTTAGAATAGTTAGTTAATTTATTTCAATTGTTGTAATTAATTAGCTAGAATAGTTAATTAGTTTGTTTTGCAATAATTAACTTAGCTTAGTGTAGCTTAGTTTATTCATTCGGACCCTCCTTTGCGAGGGCACAATGTTGTAATAAGTATGCGTGCGTATGTGCATGTCTTCCAACCCCACGTCTTTCTCTATTTTATTTAACCTCTTTCGATGGTTAGTTTAGGGACACGTTTCAATTAGCATACCTCATGCTTGCATGTTTGCATCCATTCATTTGTCTTGCATGCACCAAGGCTCGACGCATCATTCAAACTGCATTGTTATTTTAATACTTCTTTGAATACGTGTTTCAACGCATGTTATCAAATTGTATTGTATGCCATATTAGTAGCCAAGCCTATTAATTGCATTATTGCATGTGTTGCATTAGACATTTAACATAGTTAGGATCATGCATTTGTCTAACTAGCTTTTGTTTTGGCTTGGAGTACTTGGTCAGTTTTACGCTTTAGCATACTTGCATAAGTGTGAGTGTTGCCATGATAGCATGCTTGCCATGAGGCTATGTGCTTACTTGCTTAACTGCATGAATGCCTATGGATGAAGGCTTGATTACTTGAATTGGAACAATTCGATGATTGTAAGTTTTAAGCCCACTTTGCAAAGTGGAAAAATCATGTTTTTACGCCCACCTGAGGGTGGCAAATCCGCGTTTTAGCCCACTTGAGGGTGGCACCTTCAAACCATTTTTGAAAACAAACATGAGTCAAAATGTTCCCATTCTTGCGATTTTAGTCTATATTTACTTGTGTGCGTAACATAGTAAAGTTAGCTAATAATCAGAATAAGAACCCATGTGTTTATCAAACAACATATCATGGTAGTAGAGGCCGATCTTTGATCGGGCGAGCGGGGTGCTGTAACACGCCCGCGAGGGACCTCGGCTACAGTTCGGACTCCCCTCTTTTTTTTGTTTGTTGCGGTTCTTAATCTGAACCAAAGAGTCCAATTCTGGCAAATCGTTTTGAGAAAAACAGATTTTGAAAAGAAGTGCCAAACATGGACTGCTTTGTCAGATACAGAGTCGCCACCTAAATATTTTTAAAAATGGGAAATTTAGGAAACCCTGACTCGGTGCCGAAGGCCACGTGTCCGTCATCACCAAAGTTGTCTTGGCTCGGGAGCTTAGGTACGATCGGGGAAGGTCAGCTATGAGCACCCCCTTTCGCTCGGTCCGAAGATCGGCCTCTACTAACCATGATATCCGATTTTAAAAACGTTATGTGTTCTTGTTCCGGTTATTAGCCTAGAATTACTATGTTATGCGCACAGCAAACAAGTATAGACTAGATTGCCTAATTTCGAAATAAGCATTGCATATCCGTTTGTTTTGAAAAGCGCTTTGGAATTTGCTACTTGCAAGTAGGCTAAAACACGGATTTCAACGAGTTTTTCCAACTCAAACAATCCAACCTTCACCCACAGGAATTCAAACAGTTTATCTCACATAAGCAGTTAGCCACATGGTAAGCATACTGTCATGGTAACATTCACACGCATGCGATATGCTAAAGCGAAAATACTTACATCGTACTCCGTGCCAAAACAATAAACTAGTTAGCAAACATGCATGTCCTAGTTCATGTTAAGTGGCTAATGCAACACAAGCAAAATGTGATTAGGATAGGCTCGGCTAATCTACGATGACATGTGAAATGCTACAACTAACACGTATTCAATTTGGAAATTGAAATACAATGCAGTTAGAATGATGCGCCGAGCCCGGTGCATGTAAGGCAAATGTATGGATGCACGCATGCTATCATACTGTATGCTAATTTAAATATGCCCTAATCTACCATCGTAAGCAGGTAAATAAAAGGGAAGAAAGAAGTGGGGGTTGGAACGCATACACACACACACACCCACCCTTATTACAAATTCGCCCTTGCTCGGAGGGACCAAATAAATATTACAGTCCAAACAATAAATAAATAAATTATTACAAAATTTCTAATTATCAAATTAAATCCAATATAAAAAGAAAGGGGTCTCAGCCCTGCCTCGGGATGCGCGAATGATGCATGCTCGATCCAACTTGCCCGGAAAACCCGCACCATACCACTGCTGCCTCTGTTTTTACTGTCCTGCCTTCCTGAAATCTGCCAAAGTCCCAAGACACCTTCTTAGCACACTGCAGTACACCACCGGCTGGAGGAAATAACCACCGGCCGTTCAAAATGACCATCGGCTGCTTGAGAGGTTATCGGCCACAAACAAATGGCCGGTCGGCACTCTTTTATGCCGGTCGGAAAACAATTCCTGCAGAAGACAGTTTTGACAGCAACAGCAGACAAGCAGTGCATGGTGTGGAATTTTGAGCCTATGTAAGCATGGCCAATGCCCCCTATCATGTATGGGACTCAAGGAAGCATGGCCCTTGGTCCTTGGGCCACCAATTATGCCTTTTGGTGCATGATGGCCTAAGGGACCAAGATTGCGATTCAATGCAAATATGCATGCAACACACAAATGGGAACCAAGACCCTATCATGTCAAGATCAAGGGCCTTAGTGACATGAGAATTGAGATGTGTTTTGTCACTTGAAGTACAAACACCCCTCATTTCTCACACTTGGTTTGACACCCCAAACCAAGCAATGCAATGCATGTTATGCAAACATGGCTCAACAATGCAATATGATGCTAAAATGTAAGGCATGCCAAATGCTATGCAACATATCATGTTAGGTATATAGTGCTAATCATATGGGAGGCAAATGTGATGCAACCATGGACCAAAATGCCATGAAGCTAGCATGGGACAACATGTAATGAACCAAATAAGCAACAAGCATATGATAAGCAAACAATGGTGGACTTAACCACAATGGGGCAGACCTCAAACCTCCCCAAAACAGTGGCAAAAAATGCCCAAAAACATGGACAAAATGCTATACAAGCATGCAAGTTAATGAGTCTAAACCTAAGGCACCAAAGAGAGCATCTTACTACCACTTACATGACCACTCATGGCATGTATTAGGTGAGCAAAAATAGAGTTCTATCATGCAAAAATACACCCAAACCCCTTGACATGGTAGCCCCAAAATACCCTGAACACACAAACATGCACAAGGCCTATCTCAAGGCATAAAAGGACACATCCTCAAAGCATAAAAGAGGTCACATATACAAACATACAAACATGATTTATGGACTGAAATATGATCCTAAATGATGCCAAAACATGAGGATGGCCTAAGGTGAGCATGCTAGAGGCCAAAATACCCAAGGCTTACAAGCCCAAAATGCAAAGCAATCACATCAAGCATGCCCAACATGACAAAATCAGTGGCTCACAGCCCTTAAACATGGCAAAATGATGCTAACATCTTCATGGAGTTATGCTAATACATGCAAGAATCATGACCTAAACACAAGATGCATTTCTATGCCAAATAGAGGAATGCAAAGCAAGTATGTTAAGCATGCAAGAGGCCAACAAAACACCATTATACAAAGATAAAATATGATCCAAGACACCCAAAAAAGTTCTGAAATGGTGCCAAAAACAAGCAAGCATGAATGTTGCCTTTTAAGCCAAAAAACAAAGGTAAAAGAGGTACAAAGGGGAGAGGGGTGTCCCTCCCCTATACAAGACTTCAAACTACCTTCCTCACCACTAAAAACCCACTGGTTTTCAGTGGTGAGAAGACCAAAATAACAAAGCAAACAAGGCTCAAAATAAAGGCACCAAAGAGGCCAAAATAAGGCCTAAGAGGGTGAGTTTGCACTCAAACCACAAAGTGACCTTAATGAAAGTTCAAAAGCAAGAAAATATAAGACTTTTTTATGTTATACACAAAGCTAAAAACAGCAAGCAAAACAGGTAAAAATTAGTTGCAAAAACGGGGAAACTAGAGTAAAGTGCTCACCCTTGAAGGACACCTCAAGAACAGATGATCCAGCCCTCTTCTATTGATCAAAACCAGTCCAAAAGTTCAACAAACAACCCTCCAAGCCTCCCAATCTCGAGCTAAGGTGTGATGGTGTGTGTATTGGTGCAAAAGTAAGGTAAAACCACACTTTTAGGCCTAAAAACACACACACAAGAGGAGAGAGAGGGAAAATGTAGAGAGAGGGAGTATATGGCAGATATATAGATATAGAAGCTCTGGTTTTTTTTTGTTGAAAAATGGCTAACCTCTATCAAAGGGAGAGGAGGGGAGCTTATATAGGCCAAGCCAAGCCAAGAAACTTAGAGGCTAAGTAAAAGAGAAAGGTTCAAGGGGTGCAAAAGAGTCTAGGCTTCTAGAGGAAGCTAAGACAGCTGGCCAAGCTTCTCCAAGAAGCTTGGCCAAAGGGGTCAACCTTCTAGAAGGTTAGAGGGTTCAAAGGTGCCCAAGGGTGCAAAGTGGACACTCTCATGCACGGGGATGAGTGATGGTGCATTCCAGCTGGCACAGCTGGCATGCACCATGCCTCAGGGGTGCAAAGGGTGCGCGCCGGCCACCAAAATAGGTCATCGGCACAATAAAGTGCCGGTCGGCTAAACATAGTGCCGACCAGCCATTGTTTTTAAGAAACCATGGCCGGTGGTACACATATGTAGCCGGTGATGGTAAGGGAGGGCCGGTGGGGTGTGGGGATGGCTAATAAGCCATTCCCTGCCCTTCAAGGCAAAAACACAGGTGTTTGGTGCCAAAACCAAACACGAAGCAGTCGAGTCAGGAGGTCCTGAGTCAAGGCGCGCAGCTGAGACCTCCGGGAACTCGAGACGAACACAAACATGGATAATCACCGAGTGTTCCAACGGTGACGTCCAAGCCTTGAGGACGGTCAAAAATGGGGTGTCTACAGTTGCCCCTCTTTGACAGAACTTGAAAGTCATAACAATGACGGGAGTGAATGTCAAAGCCCAAAGACGACCCATTTTTGACAAGGCCGAAGACTTGGACAAACATGCAAGACAAACAAGGTATGCGCCCGAAGGCAGGGGCAAAATGCAAGACAATGCAAGAAGCCGAGCATAACTTATGATCATGCAAAGAAAGCTGTAACGAAGCACACATGCAACAGTTTTAAGCAAGCAAAAACCAAACTACACTACAATGCAGAAAGGATGTAAGAGAATTATTGCAATTCTCACTGCGAATACAGTGTGCATGTGTGATAGATACACAAAGCGAACGTGTGTGATTGATACACCAAACGAGCGTGTGTGATTGATACACAAAGTGAGCATGTGATAGATACACTAAGTGAACAAAGTGTGATGGATACACAAAAGGCGAACACAGAGTGTGATAGATGCACTAAGTGAACAAGTGTGATGGATACACTAAAGGTGAACACAAAGTGTGATAGATGCACTTAGTGAACAAAGTATGATTGATATACTGGAGGTGAACACGAAGTGTGATAGATGCACTTAGTGAACAAGTATGATAGATATAATGAAGGTGAACACGAAGTGTGATAGATACACTTAGTGAACAAGTATGATGGATATACTAAAGGTGAACACGAAGTGTGATAGATGCACTTAGTGAACAAGTATGATAGATATACTGAAGGTGAACACGAAGTGTGATAGATGCACTTAGTGAACAAGTATGATGGATATACTAAAAGCGAACACAAAGTGTGATAGATGCACTATGTGAACAAGTATGATGGATATACTAAAGATAATGAAGTGTGATGGATACACTAAAGTAAATGAAGTGTGTGATGGATACACTAAAGTAAATAAAATGTGTGATGGATACACAAAATGAGAATGTGTGTGATAGATACAGAAAAATGAATATGTGCGTGATAGATACACAAAATGAGAATGTGTGTGATAGATACACAAAAGTGAGAATGTGTGTGATAGATACACAAAATGAATGAAACGTAATTGATGGACTAAGTGAATGAAGTGTGATTGATACACTAAATGAATGAAACGTAATTGATGTACTAAGTGAATGAAGTGTGATTGATACACTAAATGAATGAAGTGTGATAGATACACAAAACGAGAAGGTGTGTGATAGATACATAAGAGTGAATATGTGCGTGGTAGATACACAAAATGAGAACGTGTGTAATAGATACACAAAATGAATGAAGTGTGATTGATACACTAAACGAGTGAGAGTGTAATAGATACACAAAGTGAATGAAGTGTGATTGATACACTAAATAAATGAGAGTGTAATAGGCACACAAAGTGAATGAAGTGTGATTGATACACTACATAAATGAGAGTGTAATTGATACACTAAGTGAATGAAGTGTGATTGATACACTAAATGAATGAAGTGTGATTGATACACTAAATGAATGATCTTAAACGGAACTTCTTTGAATGAACCGTACATACAATATCGTGCATGAATGAGGAAGAAACTTGATAGGTACAATGCATTACAATGCATGATGCTTAAGGAGAGCAATAAAAGGACAAAGCGGCGCTTTAGAAAGCACCTCATTGGCAAGACTTGAAGAGGTACATCCGGAATACAATCTCGGAATTTGCAGAAGTTGAAACAAACTCAGATGCTCCAAATTTTCCCTCTTTTCTTTTGCTTTGCAGTCTGGAACCAATATAGCTTCAGATAGGTCCTGGTTTTGCTGTTCGCATGACCTGGGTTGAACCCTGCGGTTTTATGCAAGAACAAATCCTGTTTTGCACAAATGTGGAGAATGGCACAGCACTCTGAGCACAAAATGATTTTATTTCTGAATTTGAAATTGAGAGATGAGTTCTTGACCAGGTATTGAGCCTACGACTGAACACGGCAAAAAAGACTCAACAACGGAAAACAATAGGCAAACAACCTAAACACATCGAGTAACACTCGAGACGACTCAAAACAAGAATCGAGATAAAACAAAAAGACACGACACTCAGACATGCACAGGGAGCCTGTTTCACCGGGTAGTGTTTCCCACCCTTTCTCATTTGTGATCCTCACATCACTCGGCCCTCAAGCTCTATTTTTCACGAAAAAGCCATTTTCTCACTTTTTCTCTCAACGCACATCTCTCTATTCTTTAATCTCTCATTTTTTATCCCTCCCCTGGGTGGTTGATGGATAAACAGGAAGTTGCGGGTTCTTGCCCCTAGCATTCTGCTAGATTCTTTTCTTGTTCACAACAATGAGTTTCTTCCACAGAGTTGCCGCGCTACAATTGGGTGTATAGCGAATCTGCGGCTGACATCGGTCGACGATGCTCTGCCGGGGAGTTTGGACATGGTTAGATCTGTCCAGATGATGGAGTGGAACATCTTGCCCCAGTCCAGTTCGTGCTTTGCACTTGGCTTGATACCTTGTTGCTTGGAGGATGTTGAGAGCTTTCAGCCCTTTTGTTGTTAACCTCAGTGGTGCCCTCTTTTGGCAGGTAGAGTGCCCTTTCTGGCAAGTATGGTGGCAACGGGGAAAAGACATGACACTTGACTCAACTGTGCCCCTAGTTCATCATTTTGACCATTTTTTGTTTTTTGGCTTTCTACTAAAACAATTTTGACCAATGTGAGAGTTAGATTAGCATGCTTGTTCGATTTTTGATTTGAAATCATGCAAGTCAGGCTATGAGCACTGAAAATTTTCCTTTTTTTAGGTCCAAGAAATGGTCCAGTTTTTTGGAAAAGATGGAACAATTTTCTAGAAAATTAGTCAACCTTAGTAAAAATTCTCAAAAACTATTTTTGCAAACAGCCACTTGCTTAACGAGCATGAAACCTACTCCTGAGATGCACAACCTCGGATCCAAAGGAAAACTGCCCCGTGCTTGAAGAGAGCTGCATGGCAACGGAAAGTTGCCCCTTGTTTGAACGGCACGGCGGCGCATTGAATGGCAACGGAAAGTTGCCCCTTGTTTGAATGGCACCGTAGCGCATTGTAGTCAGTCTTCATGGTAATGATCACAACCGAACTCTCGGATACAGAGAAGGCGAGGACCATCAAAACCAATACATAGACACACTTGACTTGGAAGTGTTTATGGCTGGACTTCAGAATGAAGTTGCCTACGTATCCCAAACATGGGAATCAAGCCTTACGTAGTGCAGGGTTAAGGTACACTCGGGTTTTTAACCTCTCCCTTTTAGGCTCTAACTTTTGCCAAGGCGCCCGATGCGGGTTTTCGACCTTCCGAGCTTCTTTTTTTTCCTTTTCATTCTTTTTCATCATTTTTTTTTCATTTCATTTCTTTTTCTTCTTTTTTTTTTCATTTCATTTCTTTTTCTTCTTTTTTCCATTTTTTTTCTTTTTCTTTTTCTTCATTTCTCTTTTTTGTTTTGTTCTTTTTCTTGCTCTAACTTTTGCCTGGGTCGCCCTTCTGGGTTTTCGACCCAGCGAGCCTCTCAAAGGGTAAAAGTGTAACAGGTCCATGCCAAATGGTTTTGAGATCCTGAAGTCATCTGAATCCAGGAAAATGACTGTTGTGTTGATTCGTAGAAGGATCCACCTTTGGCTCTTCAAGCACATCTGACATTTTTGCCCCTAGTTCGAGGGGTGCTTCTAATTTAGCTTCGCAAGCTTCTTCTGATGAGGTCTGATCTTCTTGATCTAACTTTGGTGCCTCTTGTTCGAGGGTTGCTTCAAATCTGGCCACACAGGCCTCACATCATGATTGACCTTTGAACGTTCTGAATCCAAGTCCAAGGTTTGAAAGCAAAGGGGTTGAGTCTCGAGGCCGAGAGCGATCCTAAGCTGCACAATCTCAAGAGCGATTCCACACATGTCTTCGCAGGACCGCGCAAAACATTTTTTGAAAGTTTTTAAGAAAGCGACAAATCGCTCGCGCTGAAGACAGTGTAGGACCAATCTGGATGAAAGCTAGGGTCCTTCTCAGTACTCACACTAACAAGCATGATTTCATTCATTAAGGGCTTAGCACGCCTCTCTTTCTCTCAATTGATCAAATTTTTGCAAATCTCGAGGAATTTGTCCCTCTTTGTTTTCACCGCAGTGTTCAAAAAGGTTTTGAAAAACTCAAGTCATTATAATGACTTCAAGGCACAAGAAAAGACAGAGTTCTTAGTCAAATGCTATCATTTCATTCAGAACTTCCGGCATAACTGGCACAAGGCAGAAGCAAACGCGAGAGTGTGAAAATCACTGCTGTTTCATTCAAATCTGTCGGCACAACTGGCTCCCTGGAAAAAACAGACTCAAAAGAAAGCAAAAAGACAAATATAAAACAAAATGGTGATGCCCAAGGTAACACCCCCGGAATCACCCGACCTTTGTACAACAGGACTGACTCGATACAACAAGACAGACCCTTAATCAAAAAGACTGACTCAAGACAAAGAGACAAACTCAAAACAAAACTATAGAATTGACTCAACACCCAAGTCAGAAACTACAAAATTAGTATTCGCAAATGCTCAAAACAGTGTGTGCCATTCCCACGTCTGAAGTAAACTGTGTGTCGCCCGTAGGTGGTTCATTCCCCTCGATCATATCGCATTATCCCCCACATTCATCGATCCAGTGCCGATAGACCTTGTGAGACTGGTGCGGCGATGACGTTGTTGTCAAACAAATCTTGTACATCATGGCGCAGATGAAAGCAACTATCGGTCTCATGACCGGTTTGTTGATGGTACGCACAGTACTTAGTCTGGTCATGCTTTAGAGGGAGAGGATCAGGTAAAGGCCGTTGTTCCAAGGGTTTCAGATGTCCTTTCCGGATTAAGACCTCTAGAGCCTTTGACAAAGGCATATAAAGTGGGGTGAAAACCCTCTTGACTCGAGGTGGATATTTGGTTTTCTGTGAGCTACTTCCGGACGCACCGGTGAATGGGGTAGCCTTTTTTTGATGTGGTGGTGGTGACCATGCCCACTTCAAAAGATCTTGCAGCTGCATCACCACTAGTGGTCGCATTCGAACTGCGGGTAAACGCCCTCCTGGGCTGCTCCTTTTCCTGGTCAATAAGGCCCTGCTTTATAGCGTCCTCGATTTGTACCCCAATCTCATGGAGGTTTGCAAAGGTGGGTAAGGGGAGGACGATCATCTTCTGCATCAGCCTGGGTTGGAGATTGCGCACAATCATCCGTATCTGGTCCTTATCAACGGGCTTGACGGTTATCATTGAAGCCTTAGCCCTCCAGCGGGCCACAAAGTCGGAGAAGCTCTCTTTTGGCTCTTGCCTTGTTGTCTCGAGATCACGGGTCGTGACCTCGATCTGGGTATTATAGGAGTATTGAGCAACGAAGGCCTCGGCTATCTCCTCCCAGTTCCTTTTGACGGGATCCTCCAATTTTGCGTACAAGATAGCCGCTATACTTGACAGGGTCCGGCCAAACAATGATAGCTTCTGTACTCTGGTGAGGCCCATCGGCCTTAAGATATCTGAAAACAATCTCAGGTGCACCGTGGGGTCCCCGGACCCATCAAATCGGTCAATTTGAGGCATCTTGAACCGATCTGGCAGCGTCACAGCTGCGTCCGTATACCCATCCTCGATGTCGGGAATAGACCTGACTCCTTGGGATTTCTTAAACATTTTTTCCAACTTACTCAGCTTCAGCGCTGTGGGGTCTGCGTCGAACTCAAAGGGGGAGTCCGGTACATTGATAGGCGTGGGCGCCTTGGATAGTTGCGGTAGAATCGGGGGCGGAGCTGGACCTGTCGGAATGTCCATACCTTCCTGGACATTAGCTGTCTCCCCGGGTGTCTGAACCCCTGGTGGTGGAGGAGCTTGATGCGAAGCAGATGCTCCGGTTTGTTGCTCTAGTCTGGCAATTGTCTTTGCCTGTTGGGCTATGATCACGCCCTGTTGCTTGGCGAATTCTACTTGACGGACAGCGTCTTGCTGCATGGCTTTTATACTATCCTGGAGTTGGCGCACCATTTCTTCCAGACTTGACATATTGTCCTGATTCGACTGAGCAATCGGTATATATGTGTCTGCAGTAGGCTCGGAAATCTCAACCCGACTGCTCAAAGATCACTGATCTGGTAGCTGTTACACTGGTGGTCTGTGCCTGACTAGCCTTCTCTGACCCGGGGGATAGTGAAGCCTTCTGAAGCTATGGTTCCAAGACTACCCTAGCAAAAGAGAAAACAGACAGCATCTCATCCCAATTTCACTGGAACGGATAGTGGAACGACTGTACTCAATACTGATAACTGTTCCCCAAATATCTGCCTGTAAATTGATACCCTCAGGTAAAACTGATTCCCCAAATACTGATGTTGATGCCCACAGGCCTGATACCCAGACTTGCAAACTGGTATATGCGTTCCTATAGAGATACACTCTAAAAGCACATAGCAAGTAAGAGAGAGGCAAAACACCCCTATGTTGGGGTAAGGTTTCCCTGTCCTATTTTGTCAGGAGCTAGGGTTTCACTACGCACGTAGCAGTTTCAAACAACCTATGATCGGGTAAGCAACCTGTCCTAGTTTGGAATGGTCACTATGGATTCCGAATATGCACTAGGTCGAATGGTCAAAAGGGTGCCCCGGTAAAACCGGGGTTTGTGTTCCCATGCTGTCAGAGCCCATAACCGGTCAGCCTTATGGTCATGCCTTGACAAGACAAGCCTCCGGCAAACCGTTCAGGAATGGCAGATGGCAAACACGGTGTCCTAGGCGCACCAATGCACATGCAATGCAAAGAAACACATAAATGAAATCAAAACAGGATATCACGAGTTCGAGTCAAGCTCTCTAAATCCCCAGCGGAGTCGCCAGAAACTGTAACACGCCCCGGGAGGGACCTTGGCTACGGTTCGGACTCCCCTCTTTTTTTTGTTTGCTGCGGTTCTTAATCTGAACCAAAGAGTCCAATTCTGGCAAATCGTTTTGAGAAAAACAGATTTTGAAAAGAAGTGCCAAACATGGACTGCTTTGCCAGATACAGAGTCGCCACCTAAATATTTTTAAAAATGGAAAATTTAGGAAACCCTGACTCGGTGCCGAAGGCCACGTGTCCGTCATCACCAAAGTTGTCTTGGCTCGGGAGCTTAGGTACGATCGGGGAAGGTCAGCTATGAGCACCCCCTTTCGCTCGGTCCGAAGACCGGCCTCTACTAACCATGATATCCGATTTTAAAAACGTTATGTGTTCTTGTTCCGGTTATTAGCCTAGAATTACTATGTTATGCGCACAGCAAACAAGTATAGACTAGATTGCCTAATTTGGAAACAAGCATTGCATATCCATTTGTTTTGAAAAGCGCTTTGGAATTTGCTGCTCGCAAGTAGGCTAAAACACGGATTTCAACGAGTTTTTCCAACTCAAACAATCCAACCTTCACCCACAGGAATTCAAACAGTTTATCTCACATAAGCAGTTAGCCACATGGTAAGCATACTGTCATGGTAACATTCACACGCATGCGATATGCTAAAGCGAAAATACTTACATCGTACTCCGTGCCAAAACAATAAACTAGTTAGCAAACATGCATGTCCTAGTTCATGTTAAGTGGCTAATGCAACACAAGCAAAATGTGATTAGGATAGGCTCGGCTAATCTACGATGACATGTGAAATGCTACAACTAACACGTATTCAATTTGGAAATTGAAATACAATGCAGTTAGAATGATGCGCCGAGCCCGGTGCATGTAAGACAAATGTATGGATGCACGCATGCTATCATACTGTATGCTAATTTAAATATGCCCTAATCTACCATCGTAAGCAGGTGAATAAAAGGGAAGAAAGAAGTGGGGGTTGGAACGCATACACACACACACCCACCCTTATTACAAATTCACCCTCGCTCGGAGGGACCAAATAAATATTACAGTCCAAACAATAAATAAATAAATTATTACAAAATTTCTAATTATCAAATTAAATCCAATATAAAAAGAAAGGGGTCTCAGCCCTGCCTCGGGATGCGCGAATGATGCATGCTCGATCCAACTTGCCCGGAAAACCCACACCATACCACTGCTGCCTCTGTTTTTACTGTCCTGCCTTCCTGAAATCTGCCAAAGTCCCATGACACCTTCTTAGCACACTGCAGTACACCACCGGCTGGAGGAAATAACCACCGGCCGTTCAAAATGACCATCGGCTGCTTGAGAGGTTATCGGCCACAAACAAATGGCCGGTCGACACTCTTTTATGCCGGTCGGAAAACAATTCCTGCAGAAGACAGTTTTGACAGCAACAGCAGACAAGCAGTGCATGGTGTGGAATTTTGAGCCTATGTAAGCATGGCCAATGCCCCCTATCATGTATGGGACTCAAGGAAGCATGGCCCTTGGTCCTTGGGCCACCAATTATGCCTTTTGGTGCATGATGGCCTAAGGGACCAAGATTGCGATTCAATGCAAATATGCATGCAACACACAAATGGGAACCAAGACCCTATCATGTCAAGATCAAGGGCCTTAGTGACATGAGAATTGAGATGTGTTTTGTCACTTGAAGTACAAACACCCCTCATTTCTCACACTTGGTTTGACACCCCAAACCAAGCAATGCAATGCATGTTATGCAAACATGGCTCAACAATGCAATATGATGCTAAAATGCAAGGCATGCCAAATGCTATGCAACATATCATGTTAGGTATATAGTGCAAATCATATGGGAGGCAAATGTGATGCAACCATGGACCAAAATGCCATGAAGCTAGCATGGGACAACATGTAATGAACCAAATAAGCAACAAGCATATGATAAGCAAACAATGGTGGACTTAACCACAATGGGGCAGACCTCAAACCTCCCCAAAATAGCGGCAAAAAATGCCCAAAAACATGGACAAAATGCTATACAAGCATGCAAGTTAATGAGCCTAAATCTAAGGCACCAAAGAGAGCATCTTACTACCACTTACATGACCACTCATGGCATGTATTAGGTGAGAAAAAATAGAGTTCTATCATGCAAAAATACACCCAAACCCCTTGACATGGTAGCCCCAAAATACCCTGAACACACAAACATGCACAAGGCCTATCTCAAGGCATAAAAGGACACATCCTCAAAGCATAAAAGAGGTCACATATACAAACATACAAACATGATTTATGGACTGAAATATGATCCTAAATGATGCCAAAACATGAGGATGGCCTAAGGTGAGCATGCTAGAGGCCAAAATACCCAAGGCTTACAAGCCCAAAATGCAAAGCAATCACATCAAGCATGCCCAACATGACAAAATCAGTGGCTCACAGCCCTTAAACATGGCAAAATGATGCTAACATCTTCATGGAGTTATGCTAATACATGCAAGAATCATGACCTAAACACAAGATGCATTTCTATGCCAAATAGAGGAATGCAAAGCAAGTATGTTAAGCATGCAAGAGGCCAACAAAACACCATTATACAAAGATAAAATATGATCCAAGACACCCAAAAAAGTTCTGAAATGGTGCCAAAAACAAGCAAGCATGAATGTTGCCTTTTAAGCCAAAAAACAAAGGTAAAAGAGGTACAAAGGGGAGAGGGGTGTCCCTCCCCTATACAAGACTTCAAACTACCTTCCTCACCACTAAAAACCCACTGGTTTTCAGTGGTGAGAAGACCAAAATAACAAAGCAAACAAGGCTCAAAATAAAGGCACCAAAGAGGCCAAAATAAGGCCTAAGAGGGTGAGTTTGCACTCAAACCACAAAGTGACCTTAATGAAAGTTCAAAAGCAAGAAAATATAAGACTTTTTTATGTTATACACAAAGCTAAAAACAGCAAGCAAAACAGGTAAAAATTAGTTGCAAAAACGGGGAAACTAGAGTAAAGTGCTCACCCTTGAAGGACACCTCAAGAACAGATGATCCAGCCCTCTTCTATTGATCAAAACCAGTCCAAAAGTTCAACAAACAACCCTCCAAGCCTCCCAATCTCGAGCTAAGGTGTGATGGTGTGTGTATTGGTGCAAAAGTAAGGTAAAACCACACTTTTAGGCCTAAAAACACACACACAAGAGGAGAGAGAGGGAAAATGTAGAGAGAGGGAGTATATGGCAGATATATAGATATAGAAGCTCTGGTTTTTTTTGTTGAAAAATGGCTAACCTCTATCAAAGGGAGAGGAGGGGAGCTTATATAGGCCAAGCCAAGCCAAGAAACTTAGAGGCTAAGTAAAAGAGAAAGGTTCAAGGGGTGCAAAAGAGTCTAGGCTTCTAGAGGAAGCTAAGACAGCTGGCCAAGCTTCTCCAAGAAGCTTGGCCAAAGGGGTCAACCTTCTAGAAGGTTAGAGGGTTCAAAGGTGCCCAAGGGTGCAAAGTGGCCACTCCCATGCACGGGGATGAGTGATGGTGCATTCCAGCTGGCACAGCTGGCATGCACCATGCCTCAGGGGTGCAAAGGGTGCGCGCCGGCCACCAAAATAGGTCATCGGCACAATAAAGTGCCGGTCGGCTAAACATAGTGCCGACCGGCCATTGTTTTTAAGAAACCATGGCCGGTGGTACACATATGCAGCCGGTGATGGTAGGGGAGGGCCGGTGGGGTGTGGGGATGGTTAATAAGCCATTCCCTGCCCTTCAAGGCAAAAACATAGGTGTTTGGTGCCAAAACCAAACACGAAGCAGTCGAGTCAGGAGGTCCTGAGTCAAGGCGCGCAGCCAAGACCTCCGGGAACTCGAGACGAACACAAACATGGATAATCACCGAGTGTTCCAATGGTGACGTCCAAGCCTTAAGGACGGTCAAAAATGGGGTGTCTACACGCAAGTTCCCGAGCCGAGGCAACTTTGGTGATGACGGACACGTGGCCTTTGGCACGAGTCAGGGTTTCCTAAATTTCCCAAAATAAAATATTTAGGTGGCGACTCTGTAATCTGGCAAAGCAGTCTAGTTTTGGCATTATTTGATTTAAAATCAATTTTCCAAAAATGATTTGCCGGATTGGACTCTTTGGTGTTTATCAGTTTCACATTGCACTTGTGAGACTAAATTCAGAACCGTGACAGGAGTCCGAACTGTAGGACCAATTCGAGCTCTCTGAAAGGGGACACAAAGAAAGTTGAGTCTATAGTTTCTGGCAACTTTGCTGGGGATTTAGAGAACTTGACTCGAAATCATAATATGTTGTTTTATTTACACTTATGTGTTTATGTGCATTTGCATTGGTGCGCCTAAGTCACAGTGTTTGCCATCTGCTATTCCTGAACAGTTTGCCGGAGGCTTGCTTGGAAAAGCTTGCCAAAAGGATGACCGGTTGCGAGCTCTGCCATGATGGGAACACAACCCTTGGATCTGGACTACCGCTGTACCATTTGATCCTCCTTTCACTTCTCGATGTTTGGAGCGAGAGGTATATTAGGTGGTCTTGCTGAGGCACCCTTTTTTGACCAATTGACCTAGTTGCATATCGGAAGCCTTAGAGACTGTTCCAAACTAGGACAGGTTGCTCACCTGAATACAGGATTGTATGAAACCGCATGCGTGTGTAGTGAACCCCTAATTCTTAACGAAACTAGGACAGGGAAACCCTACCCCACCATAGGGGTGTTTTGGCTCTCACTTGCTTGATATGTGCTTTTAGAGTGTGACTCTGCAGGAACGCATGTATCAGTTGCAAGTCTGGGTATCAGTTTGGGGGTATCGATTTTGAGGCAGAAATTTGGGCCAGAAATCAGTGTTTGAGTACAGATTGTCCAGCTTATGATTTCAACTGTGTGTTGTCCTTGTCTAAGCCGAGATGCTGTGCGTTTGTTGATTTGTTTTCTTTTTTTTTGCTTTATTTTCTTTTTGCAAGGTAGTATTTCATAATTGCTTCCGACGAGGCAGTTTCCTCCCGAGCACTCTGGACTAGAGTCAGGAGGATTTACCAATCTGAGGATCTTATTGGAGGACAACCAGTGTTTGCTTTGCTACCCCCGGTTACGAGACGGAGGACAATTACACATAGATCACCGGTTCAACAGTCGCCAATTCAGCGGCCATTATCTACGTCACCTGTGCGCAGTTGGGCCCAGTTTTCTGCTTCCACCTTAGAAAGAGAGTATACACCGGTTCTGATAGATCAGCACCCCTCAGACAGTATGGAGGATATGATGCGTCAACTTCAACAAACCATCGAGGCCATGCAGCGGGATGCTGCTCGCCAAGCGGAAGTTATTGCTCGCCAAACAGAGGTTGCAGTCCAGCAGGCTGAATTGATTGCTAGGCTTCAACAGCAACAACAACAACAACCGCAGCAGGCAACAACTTCCGCATCCCAGCCACCTCTTGTAGATATTCTAGTACCCAGAGCTCCTGCTCCCACAGCCAATGTCTAGGAAAATGCGAACATCCCGGTGGTTCCGATTCCACTCCAAACTTTCAAAGCACCGGCCTACCCAACAGAGGCCCCCTTCGAGTTCGAGGTCGACCCTACCGCTCTGAAAGTGAGCAAGCTTGAGAAGCTTTTTAAGAGGGCTCAGGGTGTCAACTCGATCCCGGACATAGAGGACAGCTACACAGATTTGGCGGTGACATTGCCGGATAGATTTACAATGCCTCACATAGACTACTTCGACGGTTCGGGTGATCCCATGGTCCATTTGCGGCTATTTTCAGATATTCTACGGCTGATGGGCTTGACTAGACTGCAGACGCTATCCTTCTTTGGCCGGACCCTGTCGGGTATTGTGGCTATCTGGTATGCTAAACTGGAGGATTCTGTGAAAAGGAGCTGGGAAAAGATGGCCGAGGCCTTTGTCGCCCAATATTCTTATAAAACTTAAATCGAGGTCACAACTCGTGATCTCGAGGCTACTCGACAAGAGTCGAAGGAGGGCTTCTGCGACTTTGTTGCTCAGTGGAGGGCCAAGGCCTCTATGATGACCACCAGGCCAGCTGAGAAAGACCAGATAAGAATAGTCGTCCGTAATCTGCAACCGAAGCTGCTGCAAAAGATGATTTTCTTACCCCTTCCTACATTTGCCGACCTTCATGAGATAGGGGTGCAGATAGAGGATGTGATGAAATAGGGTCTGATTGACCATGAAAAGGAGCAGCCCAAGAGGGCTTTTACACGTAGTTCAAATGCGGCTACGAGTAGCAACGCAGCTGCGAGGACCTCTAATGTTGGTATGGTCACCACCACACCGAAAATAGCCACCCTCTTTACTGGTACATCCGGAACCACCTCACAACCTGGAAAGTACCCACCTCGGGGCCAGAGGGTTTTCACTCCACTCTACATGTCTCTATCCAAAGCCTTGGGGGTCCTGATTAGAAATGGGCATCTGAAGCCCCTAGAGCCACGCCCATTGCCTAATCGCCTCCCTCCTACACACAACCCGGCCAAGTACTGCGCCTTCCACCAGCAGCATGGTCATGATACCGACCTATGCTTTAGACTCCGTCATGAGATTCAGGATCTCATTGACAACAAAGTGATAGAGCCTCCTGAGAAGCCCAATGTCACTACAAATCCTCTCTCACCACATAACCAACCCCCTCCTCCACCTAGGCAAGTAAACCTTATCCAAACAATGGCCGTCCCATACAACCCCAGCATATACATCACCCCTTCCCACCTGCCTAAGCCGGCGCTGTTCATCCCAGAAAGCACAGACTTGTGCATGATGAGCGCGTCCATATCCCAACCCAAACCCGTAGTGGTGGCTGTGGTAGAAGAAGGTATGCCTGAGGGCCCCATGAGCTTAACTGAAGAATAGTACAACCTCTGTCGCTACATTGTGCCAGCTGATTAGGCCAAGCCAGAGGTGGAATTGCCGAAGGGAATGGAGGTTAATGTAGTCCGGGAGGATGGGCCAAGCCAGGGACTAGATGACTTAGCTAAGCTTGAGGAGGACATCAGTAATCTGCAGTTCTTTGATGAACAGGATCTGGGGAATATATAAATTGGCTGGTTTGATATGAACAGATCAATGGATAATACATGGTGGCTTAGTGATGAGCCGGATGTAGATGAGGGGTCTCAACCGAAGCAAGAACAATTGGAAACGGGGATTACTGCAATGGCTGGAACGATCGACAACAAGGGGAAGTTGCCGGAGAGCATCGATACTAAGAATTTTGCTCAAGAATTGGGTAGCTTGTGTATAGCTGATACAGAACAGGAGGCCGCGTTGCAGTGGTTCGAGCAGGAAAGAATTGAGACTGATCAGAAGGCTAGAAAAGCCAAAGGTCTTGCAGGGACTGATTGTGTTGTGAACACAGGAATGATTACAACGAAATCAGACAGTTGTTTGTCGGTTGCCGAGGGAATATGGTAGAAATATGAGGATTTGCATCTCGCCTACATGGATAAGGATTGGGGACAGAATTTGCCAGACGATGCATGATATATCGAGGAAGTTGATCACGACTCAGAGTGGGCAGTACTTTAAGCCCCCACACCTGGACCAACCAGAAGCATCAGGGAAAGACAAGGAAGCAGAGAAATAAAAAGATAAACTGTTGGAAGAAGAAGCTGTATTGAAGCAGCTAAAGAAGATTCAGGCGGATATATCCATTTGGGGTTTGCTCATGGCTTCACGGGTGCATAGACAAGCCGTCCTATCATCAATGGATAAGGCTAAGCTCTCTATTGACACAACCCCTGAGCAATTAGTGGGACTAGTTTTCCCGGGTGCCGCCTCGCCAACTTTGACTTTTACAGATAAAGAATTGTCGCCTGAGGGCTTTAAGCACAACAAGCCACTATACATCTCTGTGGAATGTAAAGAGAAGTGGATACCAGTTGTCTTGGTTGATAACGGGTCTGCAATTAATGTGTGTCCGTCGCGCACGGACTATACTATCGGTTTGAAACCCGTAGACTTCGCACCAACGGCCCAGGTGATTCGGGCTTATGACAGTACAAGTCAGGAAGTGATGGGGACAGTTTGGATCAGAACTCAGGTTGGCCCGGCTCAACAGGACATTGAATTCCATGTCCTGGATGTTCCAGCCACCTTTAACTTACTCCTTGGATAGCGGTGGTTGTACCAAGTAAGAGCTGTCTCTTCCACTCTACATCAGATGCTGAAGCACCCCCATAGGAAGGAGGTAGCTATTGTTTTTGGAAACACTTCCATACATCCTCCGCCGGAGGTTACTACACTAGTCTTGGAAATTGTACACGGCGAGGAGGATGTCTTTTTATCTAGGTTCACCTTGGCTGAGGCTCGGGTAGTGCAAGATATTATGGCTGTTGATGAGGGGTTATATGTCAGTGTTCAATTCGTCTACCTTATGAATAAGCTGCAACATGTACTCGGAATGGGATTGGGAAGGAGCAGCCCGAATGGCGTCGCTGCGTTGGCCGAAGTGCCATACAACCCTTATACCTTTGGTTTAGGTTACACGCCTACCAAAGAGGATTGAGTAAGAAAGGGAAAGGAAATGGCAGGAAGGGCCAAGGCTAAACAAGCTGGGAAGCACTATGAGTTGGTGCATAGACCTATTCAAGGAACCCTGAACGGCCGCTTTGTCCGGGAGGAGGAAGATTTCCCATTTTGTGGCTTTCTTGAGCCATGGCTGAATTCTGAGAAGCGGCATTTGCCCAGCTTTGAGATCTTTTTCGACCAACAGTTGCAAGGGGATGAAGTTGCAGAAGAGCAGATTGACCTACCAGCTCAGGCTGAGCAGTGTATAGAGGATGAGTCCGATGGCACCGAACTTAAGATGGGAGCAGCGCTGGCTTGTCTCCTCTTGGATCCTCAGATCACACTGGAGAGCTCGGGGGATGACTTCTCTGTTTCCATGATTGGAGATCAATCGGCTGTGGGCCCTTCTTTTGGCATTCTGGATGCATCTATCGCACCCTTCCTTGTTTGGTAGTTTGAGGAGGGTTTTTTGTCCAGCAGTTCTGAATCAGGTAGTGAACCAGAATCTGATTCCACAGAGTCTGTGGAGTCAGAATCAGATTCTAGTTCTTCGGAGTCAGAGTCCAGTATTCCTGGGATTGATAACCCGGATGTCGTTGTTTTGTCCAGGTCGTCTTTTTCCTTTTCTTTTGAGTCGGTTGTAACTGAGGAATTGGACGAACTGGAAGTTGTGAATGAGAATGGTACCATTGCTGTTTCTGAGTACTTTTCTGTGCCACTTGTTTATTGCATTAATCAGGACTTTCAAAACTTTGATAAAAACGACGAGGAATAAATTTCTCTAGTTTTGAAAAATTTGATTGATCGAGAGGAGGAGAGGTTTGTAAAACCCTTGGTTGATGAAATCACTTCAATTAATGTTGGTACTAAGAAGGATCCGCATCTGGTCCAGATCGGGTCCACGTTGTCTTCGGAGGAATGCGAGCGCTTAGTCGCTTTATTGAAAGATTTCAAAGATGTTTTCGCGTGGTCCTATGAAGACATGCTTGGAATCGATCTTGAGATTGTACAGCACTGGATCCCTCTTGACCCTGAGGCCTAATCCGTCAAGCAGAAGCTTCGGAGAATACGCCCAGATTGGGCTCTGAAAATCAAGGAAAAGGTCACCAAGCAGATAGATGCAGGGTTCTTGCTAGTATTTGAGTATCCTACTTGGTTGGCCAACATTGTTCCGGTGCCGAAGAAAGATGGTAGAATTCGGGTGTGTGTGGATTTCAGAGATCTGAACAAAGCTAGTTCGAAGGACGACTTTCCTCTAACGCACATCGACGAATTGGTGGGCTTCACCGCAGGGTATGTGCTACTTTCTTTTGTGGATGGGTTTTCCGGGCACAACCAGATCTTGATGGCACCCGAGGACAGAAAGAAGGCTGCCTTCACCATACCATGGGGAACCTACTGTTATAGGGTAATGCCGTTCGGTTTGAAAAATGTTGGGCCTACTTATCAACGAGTTGCAACCACTATCTTGCACGATATGATCCACAAAGAGGTGGAGGTGTATGTGGACGACATGATTGTCAAGTCCAAAGAAAGAGAGGGCCACTACACCGCCTTGAAGAAAATTTTCCAACGGATCAGAGAGTATCGGTTGCGACTGAATCCTCAGAAATGTACTTTTGGTGTCACAGCAGGGAAAATGCTGGGGTTCTTGATTACACAAAGGGGCATTGAGGTCGATCCTTCCAAAATCAAGGCCATCTTAGAAATGCCATCACCAAGGACTGAAAAAGAGGTGCGAGGCTTTCTAGGTAAAGTGCAATTCATAAGACGGTTTATTGCAAAATTAACCTTGACTTGTGAACCACTATTTGGTCTCCTGAAGAAAGGAAAGAAATTCCAATGGGATGACCGATGCCAAGTTGCTTTCGAGCAAATCAAGCAGTATCTACAAAATCCACCCGTGTTGTCACCGCCAGAGCCGGGGAAGGGGTTGATTTTGTATCTATCAGTAACCGACACGACTATGGGCTGCATGTAATGACCCAAACCCGCCCCTAAAAGTTTGGTCCATGACTAGCCTGTACTTGGGCCTCCAAACAAAAATTTCAAAAATAATATCTATTCAAGTACGTGGCCTTAAGCGGAAGCAGATATCAAAATAATACTGTCCATTGAGCTTGTGTCTACATGCCAAGATCATTATACAAATTATACATGTACATATAAGCTAGCCCACGCCATATAGGTATATGCAAGGGTTAGTAACCAAAACTTTTACAAAGTAGCCACTAGCTTGACAAAAGCCACCAAAACTTGGCAAAACATGTGACGTCAAAAGGGACCAACCGAAAAGCTTCAATTGTGGAGGCTAAACACAACAGACCACTAAAACGGCTCCTGAAGCTGACCTAGGGTTGTCCTCCAAGCTATTCACCTACATAGACACGTTTAAACAAAACGAAGTGAGTAGGGCTCAGTGAATAATAATAATGTAAAAAGATTCAAGCAAATAAGCATATGTCTTAGAGAATATTTATCTAACGTTTATATGTTTCCTTCGTTATATTCCAAAACGGCCTCAGGCCCACATGAGACGGAACGGCCTAAGGCCCAACACATTACAAAACAGCCTCGGGCCCAGCAGAATACAAAACGACCTCAGGCCCAACATAATACAAAATGGCCTCAGGCTCATCATTATTAATAGACAAAGCGATCTTAGGTCCATGCCGCTGCCATTTGAATCATTTCCATCAACCATAACCCACATGACATATACCATTGCAATAAACACAATTCGTAACCAACAAAATACATGAATTCTAGCATTACTCATCCCAAATATGCCATTCACAGTCATGATAGGTAAACTATAGCACAATCATTCCAACATACCAAGTACAATTAGGGTATAATAATTCAGAAGCAGAAAATACAGGAATAGATATACATCGGAATAGATATACATCATTGCACTATTATTACTCACAGTAATGGGCTTCCGGTAGCAATGGGACGATGTCCTCGTCTTGACCTATAAACACAATGCACAAAGCATAATATAAGAATATAACCGATCCCTTACTTGTTCTCTTTGATCAATTAGTTATGTTGGTTCTAAACTCATAGGTCTTCAATGAATCATAATTCATGTCAAGGAAGATAGGAAGAAATGAAAGGAGATTGGGTTAGATGAGAAAATGGCATGAAATGATTGGATAGAAAGTGAACAACCTTCACTAATTTGAACATATCTATTTGTGTACTTAGAATTTGGGAGTGAGACCACCACCACTGGAAACTAGACTTCTGGGGCTTGAATTTAGGCTCAAGAATCACTTAAAACAGAGTCCGGATGCAAGAGATATGCTTATTTGAAGTTGGCTGAAACAGGGCTGTCCCGCACCTGCGGGAAACAGGGCCGCACGTACGGGACAAGGTGCTTTTATTTCAGAATCATTTTTGGGTGCTGGAATGGACTGCCGCACGTGCGGCTCTGGGCAAATTCTGCTGTCCGAAATTGTTTGTTGGCTCTAACACTTGTTCTTTCCATTTCTAAGCTTGGTTTCAACTCTAATCACCCAAAAACATGTAAAATTACCCCACAACATGATAAACTAACATCATTCAAGTGTAATTCCATTTCAAACAAATCAATCTTTGCCTCAAGTTCAAGATCAATGCTTGATCAATGCTTTATCTTTCATAATCTTTAAAGTTCTCAAAACACAACCCACAAACACACTTGATTCTTGCATAATCTTGTTCTTCGGACAATCTAGAGTTTATTTCATATGGTATTCATAAGGTTGAGCTCCAATCATAAACAAAAGAATAGGACCCAAGTTATAATTTCTTAAATTGAGCTCAATTAAACACATACATAAAACCCTAACCCAAATGGGTTCAAATCTTCCAATATCATTATGATTTCATGAAATTGATGCATTAAACATAAGGATTCAAGATAGACTTCCATACCTTAGTTCAATCTTTGCCTTTCTCTTAGCTCTCTTCAATTTCCCAAGCTTCCATAGTTGATTTTCTTCCTCTTACTTCAATCCCTTCAATTAATCTTCAAACCCCCATGAATGTTGAGCTCTCTCTCTCCTAGAGAAACTTTGCCTCTCTTACTCTCTCTCTCTCTCTCTCTCTCTCATGGTTCTCTCCCTCTCTCTTAGATATTTTTAGACTCCAATTGATGAGTTCCATAACTCATATCATATATATATATATAAGCTTATCACAAGTAGGGAGAGCCAAACGCGCCCTTACGAATCGTACGAAATCAAATTCCAATTAAACTTTCCAGATGACTCTAAAAATTATGCTGATCATAACTATGTACTCCGTTCTGGTTTTTGAAGCCTCTAAGGCCTTCAATTTGCAGTGCAAAGTTAACCACCCAAACACACCTTAACGAATCAGACGAAATAAATTTCCAATTAATTTTCCCAAATAGCTCTAAAAATTCTTATTAACATATCTATGTACCCAATTTCGATTTCTGAACCCATAAAAGTTGCCAATTTCAGTTTTAAAGTCGTAGCTCAACAGATAATTCTTCAATTCGAACAGACATCATTAAATTAAAGTACATTAGCTCACAATTAGTTAAAGATAATTTCCGATACGCATTTTGGGGTCGTTACACTATGCTTGCACAGGAATCTGAGGATAGAGTGGAGAAGGCCATCTATTACCTGAGCAAGAAGATGCTGGAATATGAGACTCGTTACACTCCGCTGCAGAAGGCTTGTTTAGCCTTGGTATGGGCTACGAGGAAGTTGAGGCACTACCTGTTAGCTCACTTCGTAATTCTGGTTTCGAGATTGGATCCCATCAAATATCTCTTCGAGACACCAACACTAACGGGTAGGCTAGCCCGTTGGTTGCTTCTTCTCTCTGAATGCGATTTGAAGTACATGGCTCGCAAGTCTGTGAAGGGGAGAGCAGTAGTAAAGTACCTAGTTGATCACCCAGTGGAGAGAGACGAAGCAGTAGAGTATCTGTTCCCTGATGAGGCCATTCTGCAGGTCGAAGAAGAGAATTGGACTATGTACTTTGACGGAGCATCTAACCAATACGGTTATAGGATAGGGGTGTGGCTGATAGCGCCCGACAATTCCCACATACCTTTAGCTTTCAAACTCCAGTTCAAGGTATCTATCAATGAAGCAGAGTACGAGGCATGTATCGCTGGCTTGGAAGCTGCCTTAGAACTAGGGGCAAAACGGTTGGATGTCATTGGGGACTTGAACCTGGTTGTATTTCAAGCAAAATGAGACTGGAAGGTTAAAGAAGAAATGATGAAAATTTATCACGAAACCCTGGACGTTCTAATTCCAAGGTTTGAGAAGCTAACCTTCACCCATCTATTAAGAGAGAGCAACAGGTTTGCTGACGCTTTATCAACTCTATCTTCCATGATAGACATCCCTTTGGGAGTCCGGATGCCTCCAATCATTATTGAATAGAGGTATGTACCGGCTTATGAGTTAATCGCTGCAATAGATGAAGTACAAGATCAGAACCCCTGGTATCATGACGTCTGGAACTTCTTGGAAAATGAGGTTTATCCACTATGGGCAAATGCCAAAGATAAAAGGGCAATACGGTGAATGGCTGCGCAGTTTATCATCTGCGGGGGTAAATTGTACAAATGAGGCCATCTGGGAATGCATAAACTGTGTGTCGATGCAGAAGAGTTGAAGCGCCTAATGAAGGCCATCTACGGAGGAGAGTGTAGAGCGCACATGAGCGGAGTGATGCTAGCTCGAAAGATTCTCAGACAGGGTTACTACTGGTCAACCATGAAGGATGATTGTGTTGGTTTTGTTCGGCGATGCCACAAATGCTAGATCCATGCAAATCGCATGAATATCCGACCGTCGACGCTGTACAACATGACTTCATCATAGCCGTTTTCAAACTAGGGAATTGATGTTATTGGGGCAATTACTCTGAAGGGGTTAAATAGGCATGAGTATATCCTAGTGGCAATAGACTATTTCACAAAGTGGGTCGAGGCCTAATCCTACGCAGTGCTGAAAGCGTCGCATGTAGCCAAGTTCATCAGGAATAACATTATCTGTCGTTATGGGGTCTCGAATGAGATCATTTCGGACAATGGTTCCCACTTCAAGAAAGAAGTGATCGACTTGTTGGAAAAATACAACGTGGCTTTTCATAAGTCATCCACATATCGGCCGCAAACCAACGGAGCTGTTGAGGCCACCAACAAGAACATCAAGCACATCCTACAGAAGATGATGGAAACCTACAGGGACTAGCTAGATAAGCTACCATTTGCTCTTTGGGGCTACAGAACATCTATTCAAACTTCTACTGGGGTAACTCCATATTCTCTAGTTTATGGGATGGAAGCTGTTCCACCGATTGAAGTTGAAGTTCCGTCGTTGCGAGTTATGGCTGAGTGCTAGATAGCAGAAGTCGATTGGCAGCAGAGTAGGTTTGAGGAACTTATGCTGTTCGACGAGAGGAGGCTGAAAGCACTGTACCACGTCCAAGGTTATCAACGTAGAATCGCCAGGGCTTTCAACGAGAAAGTTAAGTCTAGAAATCTAAAAGACGGGGATTTGGTGCTCAAAGACAACCGAGCTCCCATCCATGACCCTAGGGGCAAGTTCTGACCCAATTAGACTGGTCCTTACATCATCAAATCTATTTGGTCAGGTGGAGCTGTCATTCTTATGGACTTGGATGGCCTTGAGTTCTCCCAACCAATCAACAGTTGAAGAAATATTACCCTTGAGAGGTTCGCTAGGCCGAAAACCTGAAAGGGTGACCTAGACAAAAGTTAGAGCACAAAAAATTTGAAATAAGAAAAACTGAGCTCGCAAGGTTGAAAACCCAGAAAGGGCGGCCTTGGCAAAAGTTAGAGCTCAAAAAGAGAGTGTTAACACCCGACTAAACCCGAACCAAACTATGTAAAGCTTGATTCCCATCTTCGGGATACGTGGGCAACTTCTTTCTGAAGTCCAGCCATAAACACTTCCAAATCAACTGTGTCCATGTGATTGTTTTGGTCATCTTTGTCTTTTCTGCATCCAAGAGTTCGTTATGATCTTTACTATCAGAGCTGGTTACAGTGCAGTGCTATTCAGACAAGGGACAACTTTCCAGTTATTGGATTTGGGGTTGTACATCTCAAGGATAGATTCCGGGTGTGTCCAATTGTGATCCTTATCAAAAATGGTTTTGAAAAGTTTTAATAAAAGTTGATTTTATTCAAATTAATCTTTTTACAACTTAGACCATTTTTGGACCAAAAGGAAAATTTTCAGTACCCATAATCTTCAATTTCATTGATTTCAATACAGAGTTCTCTAACTCCCGATACAAATCGAAGTTGCTTTTTATTACATTCAAAAGGAAAACTTGAAAGTACAGATTAAAGCAATAAACTTGGGGAATAGTTGAGTCAGGTGTTCCTGCGCCCCCTCCCAGAGCTTGTGGAAGCTTTAGATGCCAAAGTAGGCCCGGTTTGTGCCTTATCTTCAAGCCAAGCTATGCATTCGCCAAAAAGGGCGCAACTGAAATTGGGAGCGGGGGCCAGAAGTTCTCTTGTCCTCCATGCAGTGAGGTATCGAGCTAGCTGTGTGCCTCGGTTCGGAAATAAAGCTGGGTACTCTACCCTCTCTTCTGGGCAAGTTTGGTCGTGTCCAAACTGACGTTGGAACTGAAATGGAAAGTAGAAGACACAGTGTGTTAAGCCAATCAACTGAATGCCAGGTTGTCGAGACATGCTGTAGCTCATCTTAGGCAGATCAAACCAGGGGCAACGCTAATCAATGTCAACAGCGGATCTGTTGCACATCCAGTGCACCACCACCCCTCGTTTGGGAAATCAACTAGTTGTGGGCGAAAGAAATAGCCATGCGCTGAATATGCAGGGCAAGCATCCACTACTTTACTTGTCCATGAGCCATACCTAGGGAGAGATGAAAAATAAGAGAGATTAAAGAATAGAGAGGTGTACATGGAGAGAAAAGTGAGAAAAGGGTTTTGAGAGAAAAACAGAGCCTGAGGGCCGAGTGATGTGAGAAACACATGTGAGAAGGGTGGGAAACATTACCTGCAAGAGTAGTGGACTTCCTGCGAACCTGGTTGTCTCCTGACGATGGAAAGCATCCAAACCCATTAAAGTCTCGGCTAGTGTCAAGCCAATGCAGCTCTTGCCCTTCTTTAAGCCTTGGGCAACTTCTATCAAGCGAATGCTAGACCCTCCAAAGTTAGGGGCAAGAAGAAAATGAGCCAACATACACAAGTGTAACATGCCCGGGAGGGTACCCGCGCGCGTTAAACAGTTCGGACTCCCGAGATCTCTTTGATCTCAATGTTTCACGAGTGCAATGTGAAACGTAGATGAAAGTCCAGATTTGGCAACTTTTATTGAAAATCCATTTTATTGCAATTTTGTTAAAAATGGACTGCGTCATCAGAACTCAGAGTCGCCACCTAATATTTTGGGAAATTAGGAAACCCATGACTCGGTGCCAAAGGCCACTGTTCGTCATAACCAAGGATGCTTGGCTCGGAACCTTAGGTATGAGAGGAGAAGGTCAATAATGAGCACCCCCACTCACCCGATCAAAAGATCGGCCTCTACTAAACCATGATATGACTTTTATTTTCCTTATATGTTTATGTTCTGATTATTTTAGTAAATCCTAAAATTTACTATGTGAAGCATACAAGTATAGACTAGTTTGCTCAAATTGGAACAATTCAACTTCATGTTTGTTTTGAAAACGGTTTGATTTTGCCACCATCAAGTGGGCTTAAAGTTTGTGAATTTGCCACTACAAAGTGGGCTTAAACGTACATTCGTTGAATCATTCCAATTTAAGCAACAAGCCTTCATCCACAGGCATTCATACAGTTTATCACTTAAGCAAATAGCCACATGGTAGGATGCTAAACATAATAAGAAAATCACACACAAATGAGATGCTAAAGCATAAAAACTCACAGATTTACCGACGTCCCTCGAACAGCTACAAAACAAAAGTTAGTAAAATATGCATGATCTTATATACAGAATCCTAATGCAATTCACTCATGAGATGCAACTAAAGATTCGGCTTCTAAAATATGGCATGTGAATCATCTTAATGACATGAGGTAGCGCATAGAATCACAGAAGAATTGATTAAATCCACACATGTAAATGTAGCCGAATCTTAATGCATGAGACATAAATGTAAAGCAGGGATATGCATGACATGTCAGATATATACATACACACAGTTAGGGAAAGCGATAAAAGAATGGGATAGAAAGAAGCGGGGTGGGGAATTATTACAATACTTGAATTATTACAGATCCAAATGAGGGAGAGATAAAATAAAATAAAATCCTCATAAACACTCAATACTTGAATTATTACAGATCCAAATGGATCCATATGTCTTCAAGCTCTTAGGTCACCTTTTCTCTCTCTAAGCCGAGAGAGAGAGAGAGAGAGAGAGCAACCCGTGTCTATTGTTTGCAAAGCGAGGTGTATCAGTGTATGTCAAGTGTGCCTGCCGTGGGTCTGCTAGAGAGAGAAGAGAGAGTGTAGCCGTGTGCATGTGGGTTTGGTGAGGTGGTGGTGTAGGTGCATGATATGTTAGCCGAGAGAGAGAGGCAAGCTGGGTTGGTGTGAAGATCAGTCCGTGTGTGAGGTGTGCCGATGTGTGAATGGTGAAGTGTGTGTTTGGGTTTGTGCTGTGAGTGTTGATGGTGATGCATGGGTGTGTTAGAGAGAGGGAGTGCTGGGTTTGTTACAGTGGTGAGTGGTGTGCTGTGCATGTTTGCTGCCGTGGGTTTCTAGAGAGAGAAAGAGAAGTGGGTTTCTTTGTAGAGAGAGAGAGATGCCGTGTGTGCTGTGTCATGCATGGGTGTGTGAGAGAGGTATAGGTGCTGCCATGGTGGTGTGTTTGCCGTGTGCCTGCCGTGAGTGTTAGCAGAGAGAGAGAGATGAAGTTGAAGTGTGAGAGAGTTTGGTGCATGGGTGTGTTACAGTGGTGAGTGGTGTGCTGTGCATGTTTGCTGCCGTGGGGGGTGGTGATGGTGTATCAGCTGGGTTGCCGTGTGTGTGGTCGGGGAGAGAGAGAGAGCTTGCATGTGGGTGTCTGGGTGTGTCATGGGTTGCTGCCGGGTGTGGTGTCCATGGCAGCGGTGGTGTGGTGTGTGTTAGAGAGAGGGAGAGAGCTCCCAGAGATGTCTTGTGTTGCCTGTGTGTTCCTCCTCTTCCTCTCAACCGTGTGTCTGTGTTGAATCTGAGTGTGTCCAGCCCCTCATGCCATGTGTAAAATGCTCTCCCCCCCACCCAAGAGAGAGGGAGGGAGAGAGAGATTGATCTCCTTTTTTTTGTATCAAGTCCCAGATAGGGAGGGAGAGAGTTGTGTGTGTGTATCAGTCTCCTCTCTCAGTCTGCTGGGTCTCTCTTTCTAAATGGGTGTCTGGATCGTCTTCCCTCTCCTTTCTTTTTTGTCCAAAAAAACAATATCCCTTTTTTCCTCTATACCATTCTCTCTCAAAATATCTTTGTTTTAGCCCCAATCCAAGATCCTTTCTCTGTCTCTCCCTCCTTCTGATGTAGTGCTGTTTCCCTCATTATTTTTTTATTCCCCCCACGAGGCCACTCTATCACCCACGAGGCCAACAACAACAACAACCAACAAGCATAATTATTCTATACTCACCGACTCTTTTTTTTTTTTTTATATTATTTTATATTTTTATATTTTTTTTGTTTTATTACTTTCTTTTTTATTTATAAAATATCACATGCCAATTTATATAAATACACCTAAAATTTTGTACAAACACACACAATTATATAAAACTATACACAATTATAAATTCAAATAAAAATAAAATAAAATGCCCAAGTCTTAAGGGCGGGCAAAAATGGGGTGTCTACAGTTGCCCCTCTTTGACAGAGCTTGAAGTCATGAAATGACGTGAGTGAATGTCAAAGCCCGAAGACGACCCTTTTGACAAGGCCGTAAGACTTGGGCGAACAAACCAGATGTAATGCAAGTGGTTGAACTCGAAGGTTGCCTACGTATCCCTTTGCAAGGAATCAAACCAGCGTAGTTCAGGGGCAGAATGCAAATGATATGCTCAACATGCAGTTTGAAAGTTGGACTTACACGCTTCGCGAAGCCGGTTTGAAAGTTGGACTTATACGCCTTACGCGAAGCCGGTTTGAAAGTTGGACTTATACGCTTTACGCGAAGCCGGTTTGAAAGTTGGACTTATACGCCTTACGCGAAGCCGGTTTGAAAGTTGGACTTATACGCCTTACGCGAAGCCGGTTTGAAAGTTGGACTTATACGCCTTACGCGAAGCCGGTTTGAAAGTTGGACTTATACGCCTTACGCGAAGCCGGTTTGAAAGTTGGACTTATACGCCTTACGCGAAGCCGGTTTGAAAGTTGGACTTATACGCCTTACGCGAAGCCGGGTTGAAAGTTGGATTTATACGCCTTACGCGAAGCCGGTTTGAAAGTTGGACTTATACGCCTTACGCGAAGCCGGTTTGAAAGTTGGACTTATACGCCTTACACGAAGCCGGTTTGAAAGTTGGACTTATACGCCTTACGCGAAGCCGGGTTGAAAGTTGGACTTATACGCCTTACGCGAAGCCGGTTTGAAAGTTGGACTTATACGCCTTACGCGAAGCCGGGTTGAAAGTTGGACTTATACGCCTTACGCGAAGCCGGTTTGAAAGTTGGACTTATACGCCTTACGCGAAGCCGGTTTGAAAGTTGGACTTATACGCCTTACGCGAAGCCGAGTGAAAGTTGGACTTATACGCCTTACGCGAAGCCGGTTTGAAAGTTGGACTTATACGCCTTACGCGAAACCGGGTTGAAAGTTGGACTTATACGCCTTACGCGAAGCCGGGTTGAAAGTTGGACTTATACGCCTTACGCGAAGCCGGTTTGAAAGTTGGACTTATACGCCTTACGCGAAGCCGGGTTGAAAGTTGGACTTATACGCCTTACGCGAAGCCGGGTTTGGATTTATGCAATGCAATACAATGTCATGGAATACTGGCTATGTTTGCAACTTTCCCTATTCTCCAACAGGGTGACAGACTAGGTTGGTTCAGTCTCCAGAGTTGAGGCGCATACAAGCTATCTCAACCTATGGGGCTACCATACAGATTTCAAGCCGGGGATACACCCCTGGGTATTTAAACCAGGCTTTAGTCTCGGAAATCCCGAACCTTTTGCGTTCTAGGCATCGCCATTCGAACTCTAGTTTCCACCGTCTCAGTTGATCTCCTAGGAACTCATTACAAACACAGTCAGGTGACTATTCCAGACCGATTGAAGTCGTTCGGGCACGACAAACACCAAAGGAATTACACCTTTAGAGGATTTAAAGTCTCCTAGACTCGGGAGAGTGTACAAGATAGCGTGATGCGCAAGGTAGCGCGATTGAAATTGATGCACAAAGCAGTGCGGTGCCCAAAGCAGGGCGATTGAATGGCCTAACCAACAGGCGTATCTCAACGTATTTTTATACGGAGAGAGGGAAGGTTAGGTGATTGAAATTGAATGGCCTAACCAACAGGCGTATCTCAACGTATTTTTATACGGAGAGAGGGAAGGTTAGGTGATTGAAATTGAATGGCCTAACCAACAGGCGTATCTCAACGTATTTTTATACGGAGAGAGGGAAGGTTAGGTGATTGAAATTGAATGGCCTAACCAACAGGCGTATCTCAACGTATATTGTATACAGAGAGAGGGAAGGTTAGGGTGATTGAAATTGAATGGCCTAACCAACAGGCGTATCTCAACGTATTTTTATACGGAGAGAGGGAAGGTTAGGGCGATTGAAATTGAATGGCCTAACCAACAGGCGTATCTCAACGTATTTTCTATACGGAGAGAGGGAAGGTTAGGTGATTGAATTTGAATGGCCTAACCAACAGGCGTATCTCAACGTATTTTCTATACAGAGAGAGGGAAGGTTAGGTGATTGAAATTGAATGGCCTAACCAACAGGCGTATCTCAACGTATTTTCTATACGGAGAGAGGGAAGGTTAGGTAATTGAAATTGAATGGCCTAACCAACAAGCGTATCTCAACGTATTTTTATACGGAGAGAGGGAAGGTTAGGGTGATTGAAATTGAATGGCCTAACCAACAGGCGTATCTCAACGTATTTTTATACGGAGAGAGGGAAGGTTAGGGTGATTGAAATTGAATGGCCTAACCAACAGGCGTATCTCAACGTATTTTTATACGGAGAGAGGGAAGGTTAGGGTGATTGAAATTGATGCACAAAGCAGTGCGGTGCCCAAAGCAGGGCGATTGAATTTGATGCCCAAGGCAGGGCGGTGCCCAAAGCAGGGCGGTTGAATTTGATGCCCAAGGCAGGGCGGTGCCCAAAGCAGGGCGGTTGAATTTGATGCCCAAAGCAGGGCGATTGAATTTGATGCCCAAAGCAGGGCGGTGCCCAAAGCAGGGCGATTGAATTTGATGCCCAAAGCAGGGCGGTTGAATTTGATGCCCAAAGCAGGGCGGTGCCCAAAGCAGGGCGATTGAATTTGATGCCCAAAGCAGGGCGGTGCCCAAAGCAGGGCGATTGAATTTGATGCCCAAAGTAGGGCGGTGCCCAAAGCAGGGCGATTGAATTTGATATGCACAAGATAATGCGATGGAATTGAAATTGAAATTTGAGTGGTAGGTGCACGAAGTGAGATTATTGTGCGATAGATGCACAGAATGAAAGAAGGAATTGTATGTTCGAACCAAATACCGTATACATGTACCATGTACAAACAAAATACATACGAATACGGCAATATACACAGACAAATAACAGACTTATACACAGACACAGACATATACAGTATATATACACGTATATATGACACAGACATATACGGACCTATACACAAATATATACGAATATACACAGATATATATACGGAGATATACACAGGTGGGGAATATTCTGTTTGGCAACCGTCAGCGGGAAGATGCCGTTACTGAGAAGGCATATTCCATTTGCTAACGTCAGCATACGTACGCAAAACACGCAAAAAGAAAGGAAAAACACAAAATGCATGAATGTGGGGATATGGGGTTTCGAACCCCTGACCTTCGGCCTGGTCTTCGAGTCCTCGACCACTGAACCACGCCACTCTTACGACAATATATGCAAACAAATATATATACATATACGAGACATATATACACAAAATCAAAACAAACCAAAAGAAACACTCGATGTGGGGTTCGAACCCCTGACCTCGGGCTTAGGCTTTCCGAATCCTCAACCCACTGGGCCAAACCACTAAACCCAAGCCATACCTATGACCCAAATGTTCAAAACAATACCTATATTACATAGCTATACAATATATATACATATATGCATACACAATTCTCCCGCGTCTCTCTCTGTTTTTGTCTTACTCTCTCTTCCTTCATCTTCTTCGAGCGTCGTGTCTATCGCGCGATTTCAACAATCGCGGCGCCTGACCGACAGGCTATCCAATCCTGCCCCGATTGTCAATGATCGTCTCGAGCCTTCCTCCCTCTTTGTCTTCTTCTTTGGCTTCATCCTCTTTTTAAGCTGAGGCCTGCGAAAGAGAGAGGCAGAGCAAAAGCCTGCAAACTTTCTCTGCCACCACTCTACAACCTCTTTCTTTTGCATTACTCTTCTCTGCCATGGCCTCTTCACAAGGTTCTCTCACTCTTTTCCCAGACCTAAACGAGTCTACGATAGAGATGACCAATTCCGACTCCCCTGAACCTCAACCACGAGCTCCTCCTCCTTCTCCTGTTTTCAACTTTCCAGCGATGTCAGTTGAACAAATCATGGTGGCACAGTCTGACATCGAAGCAAACTCGTATACGCTGAGGTCATGTGTGGAGACCGTGACTGCGGTCTCCAACTTGTCCCGTCGGCTGCAGAACAGAACATGTGAGGTGCATCGATTGAATGCACAACTTTCTTTACTTCAACATATGTACAAAGATTCTCGAGGGGAAGTTAGCGCGTTGAAAAAGCAGAACAAAGAGCTGAAACGACTGACGACCTCCGTGACACGATTCGGAGTTCCTTCGCACAACCAATTTGATGGCCGGCGAGGAATAATCTCCTTTGGAAGCTCTGCCAAGGCCGAGGCAGAGTCTTCAAAAGCTCCAAAGGAGTAAAGACGAAGCGAGGCAGTTGATGGTAAAGTCAGGCAACGAAGTTGTGTGCAAATGAAGCTGGTTGCAATCTTCGCCGCCGGGCTGCTGCCGGAGAAGAAAGAAGAAAAGATCCCTCTCTCTCTCTTTTTTTGTTTTGTTTTTTTTTTGTTTTGTTTTTGTTTTTTTTTTTTTGTGTGTCTCTGTGATCGGGGATGTCCTCCCCTAACTGCAATAAAATCAGTTTCTTTTTTTGCTTATCACTGGTATGACTGGCATATCACTTTGAGCTTGAAAATAATTTGTTTGATTGAATTGAGAATGATTGAATGATTGAATTTTGAAGTCTGAATTAGACATTGACTCTTTACTGACCTAAATTAAAGAATGATTTAGCGAAGCAAAACAATCCAAACACACTTATATACACTGACTAGTATAAATACACCGACTGGTATAAATATACTGACTGGTATGAAAGGAACACACTTATATACACTGATTGGTATGAATACCCTAACTGGTATAAATACATTGACTAGTATGGATACACACTCATATATACTGACGAGATGACTCGAGCGGGGGAGAAGATAGAATCACTAACTCAACCATGCCCCTAATTCATTGCCTTGATTTTTTTTCTTGATTTTTTTGTAAAAATGTTTTGATCAACATGAAAGTTAGATTAGCATACTTATTCCATTTTCTGTTTCAAATCATGTAAGCTAAACTGTGAGCACTGAAAATTTTCCCTTTTTTTAAATCCAAAGAATGGTCCAAGTTTTGCAAAAAATGGAACAATTTTCGAGAAAAATTAGTCAGCTTCATTCAAATTAATCAAACCCTATTTTTGCAATTGGTCACTACTCAACTAACATGGAATCGATCATTGAGGTGCATAGTCCCAAACCAGATAATCAAAGGGGATAACCGAACCGAGCCGATTTGAACCAAGCCAATCCGAATCGAGTGAAGCCAAGTAAAGCTGGACCGGACCGAACCGAACCGAACCGTCGAACCGAACTAAACCAAGTTAAATCAAACCAATTGAACTGAGCAGAACGAAGATACACCAATCAAACACGGATAGGACAACCAAGTCGACTAAAGACACACCAAGCAAACATGGACAAGCTGAATGAGTTGAAAAATTATTAGGGCCGAACTTCGAGATGAAGCTACCTACGTATCCCAAAGATAGGAATCAGGCCATCGTAGTTCGGGCTGAGGTTCACTCGAGTTGACACTCTCCTTTTGTGCTCTAACTTTTGCCAAAGCCGCCCTTTCGGGTTTTCAACCTTGCGAGCTTTTGATTTTTTCATTTTTATTTTCATCATTTTTTTATTTTCATTTTTTTTTATCATCATTTTTTTTTTTTTTTTTTTCTGCTCTAACTTTTGCCTGGGTCGTCCTTTCGGGTTTTCCGCCCAACGAGCCTCTCAAGGGTTACTTTCATTTTAACTTGTCCATGTTGATTGGGGAATCTCTAAGCCAACTATAAGAACAACTACTACACTTGACCAGTAGATATGATGATGTAGGGATTAGGTTGAATTGGGTATGAATTTGCCCCTAGTGTTGCCCCTAGTGTAGTGGATAGGAACTCGACTGTCCTTCAATAATAAAATTCATTCTCTCAAATTCTGGGTTTTTTCTTTCTAGGCGGTCTTCATTGGGAAATGGTTCAGTTTTAACTCTTTGATCACATCCAACCTTTTGCCCCTAGTTCAAGGGCTGCTTCAAATCTAAATCACATCCGACCTTCTTGCCCCTAGTTCAAGGGTTGCTTCCAATCTGAATCATTGGCCCTACATAGTTTTGGCTAAGGTTCACTCGGGTATTGATATTCTCCTTTTGCGCTCTAACTTTTGCCAAAGCCGCCCTTTCGGGTTTTCAACCTTGCGAGCTTTTCATTTTTCTTTTTATTTTTCCTTCTTTTTTTTTATGCTCTAACTTTTGCCTGGGTCGCCTTCCGGGTTTTCGGCCCAGCGAGCCTCTCAAGGGTGATACTTATTGCCCCTAGTTCAAGGGCTACCTCCATTTCAGCTATGCAAGCCTCACACTTTTGCCCCTAGTTCAAGGGCGGTTTCAAATCGAAATCACATTCTCTGCCCTAAGTTCAAGGTCTGTTTCCAATCTGGATCACATCATTGCCCCTAGTTCAAGGGCTATTTCCATTCATATTTGACCTTATTGTCCCTAGTTGAAGGGCTGCCTCCATTTGAATCACATCATGGCCCCTAGTTCAAGGGCTATTTCCAATTTGGCTATGCAAGCCTTACACTTTGGTTGATCATTGACTATTTTGAATCAAGGTTTGAAAGCTAAGGAGCTACGGAGGTCGGATCTCAAGTCAAGAGGGATCCTATGTTGTATAATCAATTCCAGGCATGTTTTCGTAGGACCACGCAAAAACAGTTTTTGAAATCTTTTCACAAAATGACTAATCACTCGTACTCTTACGAAGACAAGATAGAACCAATTTGGACCAAGCCAGGATCCTTCTCAGTACCCACATTAACAAAAATGATTTTATTCATCAAAGGCTTAGCACACCTCTCTTCCTCTCAGTTGATCAAAATTTGCAAATCCCGAGGAAATTCTTCCTCTTTGTTTTTATCAGAGTTTTTGGAAAAGTTTTGAAAAACTTTGGTCAATGCAATGATTTAAAGCACAGAAAAGTAGGCAAACTCTATGGCATTTTTTTTTTTTGTTTTTTGTTTATTGAAAAGAGACTATGACTCAGCAATGACAACAGACTCAAAAGAAATGACAAAGAAGACCTAGACAGGACAGAAAATGTCTAGGTTGGCACTTTGAAATAACAGACTCTGACTCACTAGGCTGACTCGAGCCTAACCCCAACTCTACAAACTTGGTGGAGTCAAACTTAGACTCAATACTCAATTCAGAACTCAGAATAAAACCATTTTCAAATTGCCAGTCAAAGTGTGGGCCAGCCACAACACTCAAAATAAAGCTCGTGCAATCAACGGGTGGTCACTCCCCAATCACAGAGATGGTCGACTTTGTGGGATATCGACATTTTTTTTTTTTTTATATTTTACAAATTTTTTTGTGATTTTATGTGTTTGTTATTTTTTTTTGTTTTTGTTTTTGAAGTAATGGTGCTAAGCTGAACAACCTGAACCACTCATTCGAATTTGAGAACCCCTGTATAGATCCAATACATTGCACATAACACATAGCAGGAAAGAGAACAAACACCCCTATGGAGGGTAGGGTTATCCTGTCCTAGCTTTTGAAATGATCTAGGGTTCACTATTCAGACAAGTGGTATCACACATCCTAGAAATGGGAAAGCATCCTGTCCTAATTTGAAAGGTACTATAGCTCACTATATGTACAAGGTTAGCTCTGTTCTAAGGGTTGAAGTCAAGGTGACGTTACCAAAGAGTCCTTTGAGTCATAACCAATAAAGATCCCAGGAAATCAGAAGAGTCAAATAGCCTCTCTTCGGAGTCTGAGAACCTTAGATAGCAAAGCTAGATAGCCAAGCTACCCTTTTGACAAATCTCAAAAGGTTACAACACAAAAGCCCTACAGTAACGTAGAGATAGGTGTAGTGTCACAAAAAGTATGCATGTGTTCCCACCAGTATCTGGGCAACACAGGAACTTTAAGTGCACCAATGCATGCAATGCAATAAACATATAATTGAAATAAAAGTCATATCATGGAGTTCGAGTCAAGGTTTCATAAATCCCCAGCGGAGTCGCCAGAAACTGTAACATGCCGGGAGGGTACCCGCGCGCGTTAAACAGTTCGGACTCCCGAGATCTCTTTGATCTCAATGTTCACGTGCAATGTGAAACGTAGATGAAAGTCCAGATTTGGCAACTTTTATTGAAAATCCATTTTATTGCAATTTTGTTAAAAATGGACTGCGTCATCAGAACTCAGAGTCGCCACCTAATATTTTGGGAAATTAGGAAACCCATGACTCGGTGCCAAAGGCCACTGTTCGTCGTAACCAAGGATGCTTGGCTCGGAACCTTAGGTATGAGAGGAGAAGGTCAATAATGAGCACCCCCACTCACCCGATCAAAAGATCGGCCTCTACTAAACCATGATATGACTTTTATTTTCCTTATATGTTTATGTTCTGATTATTTTAGTAAATCCTAAAATTTACTATGTGAAGCATACAAGTATAGACTAGTTTGCTCAAATTGGAACAATTCAACTTCATGTTTGTTTTGAAAACGGTTTGATTTTGCCACATCAGTGGGCTTAAAGTTTGTGAATTTGCCACTACAAAGTAGGCTTAAACGTACATTCGTTGAATCATTCCAATTTAAGCAACAAGCCTTCATCCACAGGCATTCATACAGTTTATCACTTAAGCAAATAGCCACATGGTAGGATGCTAAACATAATAAGAAAATCACACAAAATGAGATGCTAAAGCATAAAAACTCACAGATTTACCGACGTCCCTCGAACAGCTACAAAACAAAAGTTAGTAAAATATGCATGATCTTATATACAGAATCCTAATGCAATTCACTCATGAGATGCAACTAAAGATTCGCGCTTCTAAAATATGGCATGTGAATCATCTTAATGACATGAGGTAGCGCATAGAAACAGAAGAATTGATTAAATCCACACATGTAAATGTAGCCGAATCTTAATGCATGAGACATAAATGTAAAGCAGGGATATGCATGACATGTCAGATATATACATACACACAGTAGGGAAAGCGATAAAAGAATGGGGATAGAAAGAAGCGGGGGGGGAATTATTACAATACTTGAATATTACAGATCCAAATGAGGGAGAGATAAAATAAAATAAAATCCTCATAAACACTCAATACTTGAATTATTACAGATCCAAATGGATCCATATGTCTTCAAGCTCTTAGGTCACCTTTTCTCTCTCTAAGCGAGAAGAGTAGAGAGAGAGAGAGAGAGAGAGAGAGAGCGCAACCCGTGTCTATTGTTTGCAAAGCGAGGTGTATCAGTGTATGTCAAGTGTGCCTGCCGTGGGTCTGCTAGAGAGAGAGAGAGAGAGAGTGTAGCCGTGTGCATGTGGGTTTGGTGAGGTGGTGGTGGTGTAGGTGCATGATATGTTAGCCAGAGAGAGAGGCAAGCTGGGTGGTGTGTGAAATCAGTCCGTGTGTGAGTGTGCCGATGTGTGAATGGTGAAGTGTGTGTTTGGGTTTGCTGGCTGTGAGTGTTGATGGTGATGCATGGGTGTGTTAGAGAGAGGGGAGTGCTGGGTTTGTTACAGTGGTGAGTGGTGTGCTGTGCATGTTTGCTGCCGTGGGTTTCTAGAGAGAAGAGAAAGAGAAGGGGTTTCTTTGTAGAGAGAGAGAGATGCCGTGTGTGCTGTGTCATGCATGGGTGTGTGAGAGAGGTATAGGTGCTGCCATGGTGGTGTGTTTGCCGTGTGCCTGCCGTGAGTGTTAGCAGAGGAGAGAGAGATGAAGTTGAAGTGTGAGAGGTTTGGTGCATGGGTGTGTTACAGTGGTGAGTGGTGTGCTGTGCATGTTTGCTGCCGTGGGGGGTGGTGATGGTGTATCAGCTGGGTTGCCGTGTGTGTGGTCGGGGAGAGAGAGAGAGCTTGCATGTGGGTGTCTGGGTGTATTTATCCCAAAACCCCAAAAATTCAGCTTTTCCGAGCCATCTAAATTTGCAATCCAATCAGAGAGTTTTTCGGTGAAGAATGGCTCCATTTGTGGCAAAAACAGAGCTGGAATGAAGAAACTACGAAGTCCTAACTTTTGTAGAAGATAAGGCACTGAGTGGAAGACAAGTGGCAGTAATCTGGAGACTCCCTGTATCACTGGCCGACCGACCAGTTAAGGTAGCCGACCGGCCACTTTAGTGGCCGACAATCACCACCAAGTGGCTGACAGCCACTGTTTGTCTCCAGCAAAATTGCCTTGGTCTCTCTGTATGTTGAGAATGCTGAAAACTTGTGTTTTGTTCTCCTCCGGATGCATTCTGCTGCGGTTTTGTTGAGTCGTTCTCAAGTTTGTTTCAATTTGTTTATCAAGTTGTCGCAATTTTTTTTATCGAGTTGTTTTGTTGTTGCTTATCGAGTTATATTTGTTTCATTTATCGAGTTGTTGTTTGTTGAGTTGTTGCATTGTCCGTTGAATTGTCTTATTTTGTTTGTTATGTCTTGGTTGGTTCACTACCTGACTAAGCAATTGTCAAGACAATGTACAATATTCAATTTCCATTAAATCCCGTTTTTGTGTAAAATGGTGCAATGCGATGCTCAAAATGTGAAATGCAACACGTTTTCATCAAAAAAGCTGTTTTCATTCCAATTATGGTTTCTTTTTACAAAGAGTACAAGTTTTTAAAGAAAATAAAACTGCCTAAGGCTGTACAATGTGCTAACACTACTAGTAAAAAGAAACAAAGCAAAAAACATCTAAATCAGTGCCACCTATCTCAGGATCAAGAGGCCTTCTTCGTTCTCTTCCGGGGCATGGACTCGGAGCTATCGCCATCGGCGCCACTGTCCGAATCTGAGCCGGAGCCTGAACCAAAGTTGCCTCCGCTCCCATCCTCGGAGCCCTCCTCAGCATCATCACCACCCTCAGAACCCGAGCCGGTGCCGTTATCTCCACTCAGGTGACTTTAACTGGGGACTCGCTGGCTCCTCGTCTTCACTGGTCTCATCATTGTCATCACGCATGACAGGGCTCCCGACGTCTCTCTCGACCGCGTGCCAGAATCTCTCTCCCTGCTGCTGGAGAAGGCTCTGATGGTCCTGTCTGTAGAGGTGTGACCTGAAAAGGCAGTTTGAATATGTTAAGCCATAGTATGAGTATCAGATGCAAGTATGGTGTGCAAGGTGAGTACATGCAGAAGTCAGATACAGTATGTGAATACAATGTGTCAGATGTGATCTATGTATGCAGTGTATCAGTGCAGTGTGGGAAAATGTTTAGTTGAGATGTCAGTTTCAGTATATCAGCAAAAATATGATAATTGAAATGCAAGAAAGTTGAAAAAGTACCTGAATGCCATGGGAGCTAAGCATCGTCTCTCTCCTCAAGATCATGCCCTCGAATGAAGCCAACACCTCGAGTAATCCCTCGACGTATCCGGTGAAGGGCTGCAAATGCAAGTTGAAATGATCAGTGAATGAATGAATATCTGAGTATCTGAGCGATAAATGAAAGCTGTAATGCATACCGATGGTGTATCGGGTGTATTGACATATCTGTGACCAGGCAACGGAGGCTCAATCGGGATCTGATAAGGCTCTCCAGAGTACCGCCAACCCGTTAGCTCGATTGGAAGGTCTGGTCATCCAAAACTCTGCCTAATAGGGGGTATCCCTCTAGCCCCGCCCATCGAGTGCTTGGGTCCTGCTCGTCGAAGGGGCATCTACTGCTCGAGCCCTACTCGACGAAGGGATATCAGTTGCCCTCCCCATGTAAGCACGAACACCTGTCAATGAAGGCATGAGATACGTCTGGAGATAAGTCGTATAGTCCCCTTCCCTAATGAAGAGGTCTGCGTCTCCACCTCGCATGAAGTCAGTGATCTCCTGAGGGGAGAGACTCTCTGTGGCTCATATAGAAGGTGGAGGTGGCAAGGGAACCGACTGTAACGGCAGACCCAGTGTCCGGCGCATGAAGCGCTCACTAAGAAACCAGGCTCGGCCTACTGGCCCCTCAAGCAGGAACCGATATCGGGAAGCACCCCAAGCTCCGGTGAACTGAAATCTGGCACCCTTTGGCATCGTCGCCCAGGGCTGCCATGTGATCTGCAGACAGCAAGTGCATAGATTGTTAAATTGCCATTAGATATGTAAAATGACTTGAAGCTGAAAGCAGAAAGAACTGTGAGTTTCGAATTACCGGCGAAGGAATGAGAGGGTCTCCCGGGTCCTCGGCTGGCACCGACCGTTATATCAATACGAGTATGGCACGTCAAAGGGCGTCTCAACCTCCGGCTTAGAAGCAAGCGTCGGGAAATAAGCGTACACCTATAGCTGTGAAAAGCAAGAGGGCGACAATGAGAATACAGATAAGCACAAATAATGTGGAAAACAGAGTATGTGTGCAATGTCTAGAGAATGCAGAATGTAGAGAATACAGAATGCATAGAAAATGCAGAAAGCAAAGTGTGCAGTACAATGTATAGAAAGTACAAGTGCAGAGCAAAGATTAGACTATGTGTGCAGTGTGCGGTGTGTGCAGTGTATAGAAAGTCCAAAGCAGAAAGCATGGCAGAAAATGTAAAACAAAAAAGTAAAGCATACCTCCCAGGCTCTCCAATAGCTGCCAACTTTGTTCTCGCTCCTGCGGGAGGTCAAGCTTATGTAGCAGTATAGGGTAGCTTGGTTGGCGCTGCCCCAATCATAATGCCGAACCTGAGATAGGTCCACTCAGGCGCTCAAAAGATATAACCCGACTGTGTTCGCCCTGTCGGCAAACAAGGTAGTACCGAAGAGGAACATCGGGAAACCTCTGGCATACTGCTCAGTCCTCTCCATAGTCGCTGGGTCTGTCCGTCTGTAGTGGTTCGCGAACCAGGTGTATCGGACCATTCCTGATTGGAAGATAGGCGGGTGTGCTCCCAGCAAATAGGTCCAAGCGGCCTCCTACTTACCCATATCGGAGTCGTATGGGATCGGTCGGCCTCCCACCTCAAGGCCCGTCAACATGGAAAAATCATATGGGGTCATCGTCATATCCCCGGTGGTAGAGAAATGGAAAGAGTTGGTGGTATCCCACCATCTCTCTACCAGTACGCCCAAGAGGGTCCTGCTCGCCATAAGGTGCGATAGCCCCATGCAGAACAAACTGAACCCTGCCTCATCGATGATCTACCAGACACTGTCGAGGAGGTCCATGTACCACTCCCTCGTTGCGGTGGATCCATATCCGCAGGTAAAACAGGAGTCTACCTGTGTTCAAAATGAGCAGAAATACAGTGTGTGAATGTGTTCAGATTTAGTAGATGAAACACAGTGCAAAAGTGTGAGCTATGTAAGAAATGTAAAGTGCATCGCAGAAATGTAAGAATGCAGTACATACCTAGGAGGCACCGTGGGACAGATGAGACTCTGGCTCTTGTAGCAGAAGATCTGCTGGTGCGCGTCGTGCAAACCTGCTGAAGTGACGGACTGTATTGGGTGGTAATGCATGCGCCTCGGGGCGGTACCTCTCTAGATCAAAAGGTCGCACTCTAGGCGGCAATGGTATGTACTCACGCTCTCTCTCCGTCATGTGGAACGTCGTCTGCCATCTGGAAAGAAGGTGAGAAAGTAGGCGAAAATGAACAAAATAGGCAGAAAATGCCAAAAGTCAACTCTCGGAGAGAGAAAATGGGAGAAAAATTCAAAGCTCGGGAAAAGGTGTCAAACTCAAGACAAACTTAAGGGAAACAAACCTCAAGTGGTGAAAATGGAGGAAAAAGCTTCGAAAACAAATTTTAATCGGTTTAAAATGGAGGAAATCGAAAGGTTTTAGCGAATTAACTTCGTGAGGGGCGTTGGAAAACGCGTGTAAAGCATGGATCTAAGAGGAAAAAGTGTCTAGGGATGAAGAAGAGACAATTTCGGCACTGTGGGTGTGAGGAAATGAGATTTGGGAATGTGTTTTTAAAGATCTCCATGCAAAAAGACCGAAATAGCCCAAAATTATCACAACTGGCCGACCGGCCACTTAGGTGGCCGACATGGCGTCAGGGTGGCCGGCAGGTGTTCAGTGTTCTCCCTGTGTGTTTTTATGCTGTTTTGTGTCCTTGTCTCTCGAGAAAGTGCAAGAAAGGTTCACTTTTCGGCTCAAAGTGTCTCTGCGCAAGTTTCAACTCATGTCTTCAATACATGACTCATCGTCAGCCGGTATGAACGAGGTGTATCCTTTTGAAATACATTGTAACTCCTCCGAGAGGTAAATCGGAGGTTATAACTGAATCAGTCTTGTTAAGACGCGCATTTCTTTATTCAGTGTTTTGCATTGAACATGCTATTGATGTTGCATTGAATATGCATTGATTATTGTGCACAAAATGTGTATGCTGCGTTGCATTGCACTACACATGTTCTTATATTTGCGTAGAATATGCATGTCGCGTTGTATTGCATTGGGCATGCCCTCACATTCGCATAGAAAACGTCTGTACCTGTTGTATTGAACATGCATTCGGTGTTTGCATAGAACATGCTCCATTTCTCGTTACATAGAATATGCTTCTGTTTTGTTCCTTGTATGATGTGCATGAAGCATGCCTTTCTAAGCATTGTGTTATGGTTATTCGTCTTGCATAGAACATGCATTCCTATCTTGCTGTATCTGTTAAGTTTCTTTCTTGTGCAAGCACGATATTGTATGTACGGTTCATTCAAAGCTGGTGCAACCAGACGATATTGTATGTATGGTTCATTTAGAGAAATTCTAGGTAAGATTATTCCTGTCCTTGGAACCCCCTTTTGGTTAGAAGCATTGGGTTGTGTGCCTGATGTTTATACCACTCCTTGCTTTGGTTAGAAACATTGGGACGTGTGCCCGATGTTTATACTACTTCCTTCGATTAGAAGCGTTTGGAACATATTCCGACGCTTATACCGCCGCTTTGGTTAGAAACATTAGGTTGTGTGCCCGATGTTTATACCTTGCTTTGGTTAGAAACATTGGGACGTGTGCCCGATGTTTATACCACCCCTTCGGTTAGAAGCGTTTGGAACGTGTTCCGATGCTTATACCACTCTGTTCTAGTTAGAAACATTGGGATGAGTGTCCGATGTTTATACCACCCTTCCTTTGGTTAGAAGCGTTTGGAATGTATTCCGACGCTTATACCTTTCTTTGGTTAGAAGCATTGGGATGTGTGCCCGATGTTTATACCACCCCCTTCCTTTGGTTAGAAGCATTGGGTCGTGTGCCCGATGTTTATACCTTGCTTTGGTTAAAGATACTCGAGTACGCCCGATGTTTATACCTTTCTTTGGTTAGAAACATTGGGACGTGTGCCCGATGTTTATACCACCCCTCCGGTTAGAAGCGTTTGGAACATATTTCGATGCTTATACCACTTTGTTTTGGTTAGAAAGATTGGAACGTGCTCTGATGTTTATACCACCCTCTGGTGTTGTCACTGCTCTCTTTTCCCTCTCGCACGCGGCGCGTTAGGACGCTTGGGTTAAATGCATCTGGACGGATTCCAATGCTTATACCGCTCTTTGCTTTGAAGGCATAATGATTGGATGTGTTTCACTTGTTATCATCGCTTCTTTCCTCGCGTGTGCCATGCGTTGGGATCTTGTTTCACGCCGCGCCCGAGGGTTGTGTTGTTCTTTATCTTTCCTGCGTGAGGCGCTGTAGACGTCCCCGAACGTCCCGGGAGGAAATCCGTTGTTCATCGGCTTATACAGTTCGGACTCGATGTCACGGTTCTGAATCTACTCCAGCAAAGTGCAATGCGAGACCGATAAATCCCCAAAGAGTCCAAATCCGACAAATCGTTTTGAAAAATAGATTTTTAGAAGAAGTGCCAAACATGGACTGCTTTGCTAGATACAGAGTTGCCACCTAAATATTTATTTTGGGGGAATTTAGGAAACCCTGACTCGTGCTTAAGGCCACGTGTCCGTCCATCACCAAAATTGCCTTGGATCGGGGAACTGGGTGCGATTGGGGAAGGGTCAGCTATGAGACCCCCGCTCGCCCGATCAAAGATCGTCCACTACTAAACATGATATCTTGTTTTGAAAACATTATGTGCTCTTATTCCGGTTTTATTAGCCTAGGATTACTATGTGATGCACACAGCATACAAGTATAGACTGGATCGTCTAAGTTGGAACAAAACATCTCATGTTTGTTTTCGAAAACGGTTTGCTACTCGCAAGTAGGCTAAAATACGGATTTTGCCACCCTCAAGTGGGCTTAGAAAACATGGTGATTTGCCACTCTCAAGTGGGCTTAAAACTCGCAATCGATGAATTGTTCCAATTTAAATAATCCAACCTTCACCCACAGGCATTCAGGCAGTTATATCACATAAGCACATAGCCTCATGGTAAGCATGCTATCATGGCAGTCACTCACACGCATGCAAGGATGCTAAAGCATAAACACTTACCGAGTACTTCGAGCCAAAACAGAAACTAGTTAGTAATCAATGCATGATCCTAGTTCATGTTAAGATGGCTAATGCAACACATGCAAAATGCAACTACAATAGGCTCGGCTATTCTAAGATGGCATATGAGATGCAACAATCGATACATGTATTCAACTTGGAATTGAAATACAATGCAGTTAGCATGATGCGCCAAGCCCGGTGCATGCAATACAGATGAATGAATGCAAACATGCGAGTATAAGGATGCTAATTGAAACGTGCCCTAGAACTAACCATCATAAGCTAGTAAATAAAAGGGAGAAAGACATGGGGTTGGAAGACATATATCACACACACGCACGCTTATTACAACATTGCCCTCTCGACGGAGGGTTCGAATAAATAATACAAATTAACTAATTAACTAACTAACAAGCTAATTAATTATTACAAAACACTTAACTAATTAAACAAATTAACTAAGCTATGAAAAGCAGTAAAACAGCCTCGGGAAGAGGAACGAATGCATGCTCGGTCGGCTTCGCTCGGAAATCCATCGCCATGGCTCATGTTGCCTCTGTTTGCACTGTTTTGCATCTCTGAAAATTGTGAAAATCCTTGGGATATTCTGAACCACCTTGGGGACATGCTGAGAGGCCATCGGCCAAGAGATAGGACCACCGGCCAAGTGAAACAGGTCATCGACCAAAAATGGGGCTCTCGGCCAAACATTTGTAGCCGACTGGCACTCTAGATGGCCGACTGGCCATACTTTCCTGCAAAATGCTGTTTTGCTGCAGCAGAGGACAAACAGGGCATGGCAATGCATTTTCAAGACAATGTGTGAACAACCACCCTCCTTATCATGTTTAAGACTCAAAGGAGTATGGTCCTCAACCCTCGGGCCACCAAACACGCATTTCGATGCATGATGGCCAACGATGTCGAATGTGAATTTAATATCAAATGAAATGCATACAACACAAAAGGGGCCCCCAACCTCTATCGTGGTTGATCAAGAGGCGAGGGATGCAAACATGCAAGCAAAACTAATGCAACGTGAGCATGTTAATGGCAATGCCATGCAAGGCTAATAGTAACAAGCATGCCAAATGCAATGCAACCTAAACAAGCATGCAAACATGCGAGGCATGTGACAACATTCAAGCATGTAACAACATGTGAGGCAAACATGTAACAACATGTTAGGCAACTTAACAAGAGATGCATGCCAAATGCAATACCACTTAAACATGCAACAACATGTTAATAAGCCAAGTATGTAACAACATGCAAGGCAAGCATGAAACAACATGCAAAGGATGGACTTAAACCAATATGGGCAGCTCTCAAATCGGCCCAAATCAGTAGCCAAACATGATGAAATTAAGGCAACAACACTTATGCAAACATGCACAATACGAGGGACCAAACCTAAGGCACAAAGTGCAACTCTACTAAGGCATGGCAAGGGATTAAATATGGCATACAATCACACATTTTCCAGCTTTGAAATGTCATACAGAGTGGCTCTAAATCATGCAAACACCTCACACAATGCATACTAGATGGCCCGGATACCGAAGCTAGTGAAGTGCATTACACTAGAGGTATGCAAAGCAATGCACAAATAACCAAATCAGCCCCAAACAGTCTCTATGAAGGCCCAAAACAGTAGGAAAATGGACTAAAATGATGAGTCAAAAGGCATGGAAATGAAGCTCATGCAACGGTCCATAAATGAGGTATTCATGCACAACTCTCAAACACGTTTAAAGAATGGAAAACATGAGAATATGGCACAAGTATAGGCTCTGAAATGACATGCTCAATGACCCCAAAACATGAAAACACCACCATTCAAGCAAGCAAGAAGCTTCAAAACTCAAAGCTAGGCATGGGCATTACACTACAAGCATGCATAGCAAGCATCATTCGACCAAGAGGCCTAAAAATAGAGCTAAGGCAGTCCAAGACATGCACAAAATTAGTTTAAGCCATGGCCAAAAAGTGCTAGAATCAAAGACCAAAATAGTATGCAATACAAGCTAGTGAAGAGGGTTTACACTACAAGTATATGAAACATTCAAGAGGTCACTAAACCAGCAAAAGTCAGAGGTATGACATGCCAAATAAAGCCCAAAAACTCATTGAAACATGGTCAATGCATGCAAGAATGACATGCTCCTTTGATAGGCTATGAAGAGGGTTACTCTACACATGCAAGATGGACATCTAATATGGAAAAACAAGCTCTGGACAGAGCCTATGCAGGTCCTAAAACTTGTCAAAAAAGGCCTGAAACATGGCTTTGAAGCATGCAAATAAGGGCTCCTTTGTTAGGCCAAATATGCTAGGAAACAAAACAAGGGGAGAGAGGGTCACCCCTCTCTCATTTTGGCACTCAAAACAGCATGCTAGCCACTGAAAATCCCCTGGATTTCAGTGGCTAGAAGGCGAAATGAAGGTCAATGTAAAGGCCCTAATGCATGGCTCAAAATAAGGCAAAATGAAGCATGCAAGGGGGTAGATGACCCCCAACAGAAAAATGATCTTAAACAAACGTGTTAAGGACCTCAAAATAAGACTTTTTTTAGTTTACACCGAAGCTCAAAAATGCTTGCAAGTATGGCTAAAAGATGGAGCAAAATAAAGCTTAAAAGAGGGAATAGTGTGTTACCCTTGTAGCTTCAGCAAAACCAACAGCTTCTTGGACCAAAAACTAGCTCTTTGAGACCTCTCAAGACCCTCCAAGAACCTTAGATCAATGGTGGAGGTGTGTGGCTATGAGGTGTGGTGTTAAAGGCCAAGAACAAACACCCTTTCTAAGCCTAGAATGTAGAGATATAGAGAGATATATGTGCTTTTCCTTAGATAAATTTTTTTTCAACCTCTCTAAAGGAGAGGGAGGCCCTCTCTTATAGAGAAACAAGAGGGTTCAAGCTTCTTGGAGAAGCTAGAGCAAAAGGTTCAAGCTTCTAGGAGAAGCTAGAGCAAAAGGTTCAAGTTTCTTGGAGAAGCTAGGGCAAAGCTTCAAAAGGTTTAAGCTTCTTGGAGAAGCTAGAGCAAAGTTTCAAGCTTCTTCAAGAAGCTTGAGCAAAGGTTCAAGCTTCAAGGGTTTAAAAGGTTCAAGCTTCCTCAAGAAGCTAAAACAAGGGTTCAAAAGGTTCAAGCTTCCTCAAAAGCTAAAATAACGGTTCAAATCCTCCATACACGTGTATTGAGGGCAGGGTCTGTGCTTACCAGCTGGCACAGCTGGCATGCATAATGCCTAAAAAAAGGCAAAGAAAAGGTCTTGGCCAGAAAAAGTAACCGATCGACCAAAATAACGGCCGGCTGACCAAGAACATTGCCGACCGGCCAACACTTTTGGCCGGTAGCAATAAAACAGGGCCGATGGCAATATGCCAAGGCCGGTGGGGTGTGGGGGTGGCCAACAAGCCATTTTCTACCCTCGGAGGCAAAAACCCAAGTGCTTGGTCTATAACCAAGCACAAAACAAATAAGTCGAGAGGTCTTGAGGAAAGGCGCGCGGCTGAAACCTCCGAGAACTTAAGACGAACACGAACATGGATAATCATCGAGTGTTCAAACGATGATGTCCAAGTCTTGAGGACGGTCAAAAATGGGGTGTCTACAGTTGTCCCTCTTTGACAGAACTCGAAAGTCATAATAATGGCAGGAGTGAATGTCAAAGCCCAGAGATGACCCATTTTTGACAAAGCCAAAGACTTAGACAAAGCATACAAGCTACAGATAAAGATATGCGCCTGAGGGCAGGGGCAAAATGCAAGATAATGCACCAAGCCGAGCATAACTTATGATCATGCAAAGGATGCTGTAATGAAGCAAATCATGCAACAGTTTTAAGCAAGCAAATTCAAACCAAGCTACATTTCATGCAGAAAGGATGTAAGAAAATTAAACAATTCTCACCGCGTCTCACGCGGAGAAGACTAAGAGCGACCGTTGGGGACACCCGAGGTCTCAAACAAGATCCCGACGCATTGCACATGAAAAGAAAGAGAGTGGTATAAGCATTGGAACATGTTTCGAATGCTCTTAACCAAAGAAAGGGAAACATAGGGACATACCCCGGTATTTCAGAATAAGAGGGAGAAACATAGGGACGTATCCCGGTGTTTCGGAAAATGAGAAGAAACATAGGGACGTATCCCGGTGTTTCGGAAAAGGAGAAGGAACATAGGGACATATCCCGATGTTTCGGAACAAGGAGAAGAAACATAGGGACGTATTCCGGTGTTTCGAAAAAAGAAGGAGAAACGTAGGGACGTATCCCGGTGTTTTAGAAAGAGAAGAAACATAGGGACGTATCCCGATGTTTCGGAAAAAGAAGGAGAAACATAGGGACGTATCCCAGTGTGTCGGAATCAAGGAGAAGAAACATAGGGATGTATCCTGGTGTTTCCGAAAAAGAAGGAGAAACATAGGGACGTATCTCGGTGTTTCGGAAAATGGAGAAGAAACATAGGGACGTATCCCGGTGTTTCGGAAAAAGAAGGAGAAACATAGGGACATATCCGGGTGTTTCGGAATGGCTTAAGCATTGGAACGTATTCCAAATGCTCTTAACCGAAAAGGAAGAAACATAGGGATGTATCCCGGTGTTTCAAAAAGAAGAAAATACATAGGGACGTATCTCGGTGTTTCGGAATGGCTCAAGCATTGGAACGTATTCCAGATGCTCTTAACCGAAAAGGGAGAAACATAGGAACGTATCCCGGTGTTTCGGAAAAGGAGAAGAAACATAGGGACGTATCCCAGTGTTTCGGAATAGGAGAAGCATAGGGACGTATCCCGGTGTTTCGGAATGGCTCAAGCATTGGAACGTATTCCAGATGCTTTTAACTGAAAATGGAGAAACATAGGGACGTATCCCGGTGTTTCGGAAAGGAGCGTGCATAACAATGCAAGTTAAGATGAATTCCAAACATGCTGAAATCGTGTAAGGAAAGGAACACTCTATCCACGCTGAAAACGTGAGAAGAGGACCGAAAACAACCGCCCAGGTGCACGCACAACGCAACCTGAGAAAGCCCCAGAGGGCAACGATCCTGAATGCTGTTCAGTATAAAAGGATAAACGATACAAGATAACACAAGATGCAAATAAATGCAATAAGTGCGATGATACGATGCATGTTACAAGCAATGTAGAGCATGATGTTTAGGGAATGAAATAAACAAACAAAGCGGCACTTTAGAAAGCACCTCATGGAATGAGTGGCAGTAAACTGCTCTATTCTGACGGGGAATGGTCCTCAAGGAGAGCACTTCTGATTGCCATTCTGGCTCTGAAACAATCAACACAGTATTCTGTTCACTTTGAAATTACAGCTCGTATGACACACTGCTCATTCCGAACACACAGCTCATAACACGGTACTCGGTTTATTCGGTACACAGCTCATTCCGAACATATGGGATGCAGTGACAGAACTTGCAGAAGTTGAAACAAGCTTAGATACTCCAAATTTTCCCTCTTTTCTTTTGCTTTGCAGCCCGGAACTTTCATAGCTTCAGATGGGTCCTGGTTTTTACTGTTCTCATATGACCTGGGTTGAACCCTGCGGTTTTATGAAAGAACAAATTCTGTTTTGCACAAATGTGGAGAATGGCACGGCACTCTGAGCACAAAATGATTTTTTTGAAAGTGAGATGAGAAAAGGGTTCTCAACCAGGTATTGAGCCTACAACTGACCACAGCCAAAACGACTCAACAACGGAAAACAAAAGGTAAAACAACCTAAACACAACTCAACAAAGGAAAAACAAGGTAAAATAACCTAAACACAACTCAACAAAGGAAAAAACAAGGAAAAACAACCTAAACACATCTATTGACACTCAAACGACTCAAAACAAGAATCGAAATAAACAAAAACACACAAACACAACACTCAGCTGTGTTATAAAGGCAAGAGACCTCTCGGTGCATGAGGAACCAGTTTCTCCGGGTATTGTTTGCTACCCTTTCTCACTTGTGATTCTCACATCACTCGGCCCTCAAGCTCTGTTTTTCTAAAAAAGCCCTTTTTCTCACTTTTTCTCTCAACGCACATCTTTCTATTCTTCAATCTCTCATTTTTTATCCCTCTCCTGGGTGGTTGATGGATAAGCAGGAAGTTGTGGGCTCTTGCCCCTAGTATTCTACCATATTCTCGTTTTTGTTCACAACAGTGAATTTCTCCCACAGAGGGGTGGCGCTACAACTGGGTGTGTAGCAAATTAGCAGCTGACATCGGTTGACGATGCTCTGCTGGGGAGTTTAGACGTGATCAGATCTTGTCCAGATGAGGGAGTGGAATATCTTGATCCACCCCAGTTCGTGCTTCGCACTTGGCTTGATACCTCGTTGCTTGGAGGATGAGAGAGCTTTCGCCCTTTCAATTGTGCCCTTTCTGGCAGGTAGAGTGCCCTTCTTGGCAAGTATGTTGATAATGGGGAAAAGACAGAAAAACCTGACTCAACTCTGCCCCTAGTTCATTATTTTGACCATTTTCTGTTTTGGCTTTCTACTAAAACAATTTTGATCAATATGAGAGTTAGATTAACATACATGTTCGACTTTTTGATTCAAAATCATGCAAGTTAGGCTGTGAGCACTGAAAATTTTCCTTTTTTGGGTCTAAGAAATGGTCCAATTTAAAAAAAGATGCAAATTTTTGAGAAAATTAGTCAACTTCAGTAAAAATTCTCAAAAACTATTTTTGCAAATGGCCACCGCTCAACGAGCACAGAACCTACTCTTGAGATGTACAACCTCAAATCCAAAACAATAGGAAATTGCCCCTTGCCTGAATGGCACCGTAGCACACTGAATGGCAACGGAAAGTTGCCCCTTGTTTGGATAGCATCGCAGCACACTGTATGGCAACGGAAAGTTGCCCCTTGTCTGAATAGCGCCGCAGCACGTGGCAACTAGTCCTCATAGTGACAATTACAACCAAATTCTCGGATACAGAGAAGACAATGATGACCAGAACCATCACATGGACACAGGCAAATTTGAAGTGTTTTACGGCTGCACTTTAGAATGAAGTTGCCTACGTATCCCAAAGATGGGAATCAAGCCTTACGTAGTTCGGGGTTAAGGTACACTTGTGTATTAACCCTCACCTTTTACGCTCTAACTTTTGCCAAGGCCGCCCTTCTGGGTTTTCAACCTTGCGAGCTTTGTTCTTCTTTTCTTTTCAATTCTTTTCTTTTTTTTTCTTTTTCATCTTTTCTTTTCATTTTCTTCATTTTTCTTCTTTTCTTTTTTTCATTCTTTGCATTTTTCTTTTTTTTTTTGTTCTTTTTCTTCTTTTTCTTGCTCTAACTTTTGCATGGGTCGCCCTTCCGGGTTTTCGGCCCAACGAGCCTCTCAAGGGTAAAAGTGTAGCTTTGTCCATGTCAAATGGTTTTGAGATCCTAAAGTCATCTGAATCCAAGAGAATGGTTGATGTTCGTTGACGATGCAGGAGTCCATCCAATGGGGGGCTGAATTTGCCCCTAGTGTTGTGGATAGGAACTCGGTTATCCTTTAGCAATACTTTATTCTTTCCCCTTTCTGGGATTTGGCATTCTTTCCAGTCTTCCCTGGTTTGCAGAAAAGACTCATCTTTGACTCTTCGAGCACATCTGACATTTTTGCCCCTAGTTCAAGGGCTGCTTTTGATCTAGCTTCGCAAGCTTTCTTTTGATTATTTCGGACCTCCTTGCCTCTAGTTCATGGGCTGCTTCAAATCTGGCCACACAGGCCTCACATCATGATTGACCTTTGAACATTCTGAATCCAAGTTCAAGGTTTGAAAGCAAAAGGGGTCAAGTCTCGAGGCTGAGAGCGATCCTAGGCTGCACAATCTTAAGAGCGATTCCACACAGGTCTTTGCAAGACCGCACAAAATATTTTTTTTGAAATCTTTTAAGAAAACGACAAATCGCTTGCGTTGAAGACAGTGTAGAACCAATCTGGATCAAGCTAGGATCCTTCTCAGTACTTACATTAACAAACATGATCTCAATCATTAAGGGCTTAGCATGCCTCTCTTTCTCTCAATTGATCAAATTTTTTTGCAAATCTCGAGGAATTCCTTCCTCTTTGTTTTCATCACAATGTTCAAAAAGTTTTGAAAAACTCAGGTCAATGTAATGATTTCAAAGCACAGAAAAGACACAGTTTTTAGTCAAATACTGCCATTTCATTCAGAACTTCTGGCACTACTAGCACAAAGCAGAAGCAAACACAAGAGTGTAAAAATCACTGCTGTTCATTCAAATCTGTTGGCATTACTGACTCCAAGGCAGAAACAGACTCAAAAGAAAACGAAAAGACAAACACAAAACAAGCAAGTGATGTCCGAGGTAACACCCCCGAAATCACCCGACTCCAACAAAACAGGACTGACTCAGTACAACAAGACAGACCCAACTGACTCAGTAAGAAAAGACTGACTCTGTACAACACAACGAGACTGACCCAATACCCAAGTCAGAAAGTAAAGTAAACAGCATTCGCAAATGCTCAAAATCGTGCGTGCCATCCCCACAGCTGGAGTGAACTGAGTGCCATCTGCAGGTGGTTCATCCCCCGATCACATCACATTATCCCCCAAGTTCATTGATCCAGTGTCGATAGACTTTGCGAGACTGGTGCGGCGATGACGTTGTTGTCAATCAAATTTTGTATCTCGTGGCGAAGACGGACGTAACTGTCGATGTCATGACCGGTTTGTTGATGGAAAGCACAGTACTTAGCCGGGTCATGCTTTGGAGGGAGAGAATCGGGTAGAGGTCGTTGTTCTAACGGTTTCAGATGTCCTTTCCTGAGTAGGACCCCTAGAGCTTTAGACAAAGGCATATAAAGTGGAGTGAAAATCCTCTTGCCTCGGGGTAGATAGTCCAAGGTTCGGGGGTTTGGATTGGATGTACCAACAAAGGGGGTGGCTGTTTTGGGAGTGGTGGTGACCATTCCAACTTCAGAAGATCTTGCAGCTGCATCACCACTGGTGGTCGCATTCGAACTGCGGGAAAACGCCCTCCTGGGCTGCTCCTTCTCCTGGTCAATGAGGCCCTACCTCATAGCGTCCTCGATTTGCACCCCAATCTCATGTAAATCTGCAAAGGTGGGTAGGGGGAGAACAATTATTTTTTGCATGAGCTTGGGCTGGAGGTTGCGCACAACCATCCGAATCTGATCTTTGTCAACGGGCCTGATGGTCATCATCAAGGCTTTAGCCCTCCAGCGGGTCACAAAATCGGAGAAGCTCTCCTTTGGCTCTTGGCAAGTGACTTCAAGATCATGAGTTATGACCTCGATCTGTGTGTTATAGGAGTATTGAGCAATGAAGGCCTCAGCCATCTCTTCCCAGTTCTGTTTCACAGAGTTCTCCAATTTCGTATACCAGATTGCTGTTATCCCAGACATGGTTCGGCCAAATAATGATAGCTTCTGGATTGTGGTCAAGCCCATTGGCCTCAGGATATCAGAAAACAGGTGGAGGTGCACCATTGGGTCTCTAGAACCATCGAAGCGGTCGATATGTGGCATCTTGAACCGGTCCGGCAGTGTCACGGCCGAGTCAGTGTACCCATCCTCAATGTTCGGAATGGACTTCACACCTTGAGATTTCTTGAACAGCTTTTCAAGCTTACTCACTTTTAATGCCGTGGGGTCCACCTCGAACTCAGAGGGGGAGTCCGGTAGATCGATAGGCGTGGGTGCCTTAGATAGTTGAGGTAGAATCGGGGGCGGACGTGGCCCCGTTGGGATGTCCGTATCCTCCTGGACATTCTAGACATTTGCTGTCTCCCCGGATATTGGGACTCTTGGTGGGGGAGGAACTTGGTGTGAAGCAGATGCTCCGGTTTGCTATTGTAGCCTGGTAATTAACTCTGCCTGTTGAACCATGACCTCGCCCTGTTGTTTGACAAATTCGGCTTGACGAACACCGTCCTGCTGCATGGTTTTCATATTTTCTTGGAGTTGACGCATCATCTCCTCCAATCCTGCCATTCTGCCCTGATCAAACTGATCTATCGGTATATCTGTCTCTGTGGTAAAACTAGATATCTCAACCCAACTGCACACAGGTGAGATGGATAATGACTATTGATCCGAAGACTGTTGAACTAATGATCTGTGCCTGACTGGCCTTTTTACCCTGCCTCTGGCGAAGGAACATTGATTTGCCCTTAAACTGAATCTCTGACCTGACAAAGTCTATCAACACAAGCCCAATGTACCGAGGGATATTGGAGCCTTCTGAAGCTATAGTTGTACGACTACCTTGCAAAAGAGAAAACAGACAGCATCTCAGCTTGATTTCACTCGAACAGGTATAAGCATAGCTGAACGACTGTGCTCTCTATTGAACTCTGCCCAAAACTTTGCCAGTAAACTGATACCCTCAGGTAAAACAGATTCTCTCAGGAAAAACTGATTCCCCCAAAATACTGATGCCCTCAGGCCTGATTCTCAGACTTGCAAACTGATACATGCATTCCTGTAGAGGCATACTCTAAAAGCACATAACAAACAAGTGAGAGCCAAAACACCCCTATAGAGGGGTAAGGTTTCCTTGTCTTATTTTGTCAGGAGCTAGGGTTTCACTATGTACGCAGCGGTTTCAAACAACCTACAATCAGGTAAGCAACCTGTCCTAGTTTGGAATGGTTACTATGGATTCCGATATGCACTAGGTCGAATGGTCAAAAAGGGTGCCCCGGTAAAAACCGAGGTTTGTGTTCCCATCGTGGCAGAGCCCGTAACCGGTCAGCCTTATGGCACGCTTCTCAAAGCAAGCCTCCGACAAACCGTTCAGGAATAGCAGATGGAAAACACGGTGTCCTAGGTGCACCAATGCAAATGCAATGCAAAGAAACACATAAGTGTAGTCAAAACAAGATATCATGAGTTCGAGTCAAGTTCTCTAAATCCCCAGCAGAGTCACCAGAAACTGTAGACGTCCCCGAACGTCCCGGGAGAAATCCTGTTTCGTTCATCGGGCTTACTACAGTTCGGACTCGATGTCACGGTTCTGAATCTAATCCCACAAAGTGCAATGCGAGACCGATAAATCACCAAAGAGTCCAAATTCGGCAAATCGTTTTGAAAAACAGATTTTTAGAAAGAAGTGCCAAACATGGACTGCTTTGCCAGATACAGAGTTGCCACCTAAATATTTTATTTTGGGGGAATTTAGGAAACCCTGACTCGTGCTTAAGGCCACGTGTCCGTCATCACCAAAATTGCCTTGGCTCGGGAACTTGGGTACGATTGGGGAAGGTCAGCTATGAGCACCCCCGCTCGCCCGATCAAAGATCGGCCACTACTAAACATGATATCTTGTTTTGAAAACATTATGTGCTCTTATTTCGGTTTTATTAGCCTAGGATTACTATGTGATGCACACAGCATACAAGTATAGACTGGATCGTCTAAGTTGGAACAAAACATCTCATGTTTGTTTTCAAAAACGGTTTGCTACTCGCAAGTAGGCTAAAATGTGGATTTTGCCACCCTCAAGTGGGCTTAGAAAACATGGTGATTTGCCACTCTCAAGTGGGCTTAAAACTCGCAATCGATGAATTGTTCCAATTTAAATAATCCAACCTTCACCCACAGGCATTCAGGCAGTTATATCACATAAGCACATAGCCTCATGGTAAGCATGCTATCATGGCAGTCACTCACACGCATGCAAGGATGCTAAAGCATAAACACTTACCGAGTACTACGAGCCAAAACAGAAATTAGTTAGTAATCAATGCATGATCCTAGTTCATGTTAAGATGGCTAATGCAACACATGCAAAATGCAACTACAATAGGCTCGGCTATTCTAAGATGGCATATGAGATGCAACAATCGATACATGTATTCAACTTGGAATTGAAATACAATGCAGTTAGCATGATACGCCGAGCCCGGTGCATGCAATACAGATGAATGAATGAAAACATGCAAGCATAAGGATGCTAATTGAAACGTGCCCTAGAACTAACCATCATAAGCTCGTAAATAAAAGGGAGAAAGACTTGGGGTTGGAAGACATGCATCACACACACGCACGCTTATTACAACATTGCCCTCTCGACGGAGGGTCCGAATAAATAATACAAATTAACTAATTGACTAACTAACAAGCTAATTAATTATTACAAAACACTTAACTAATTAAACAAATTAACTAAGCTATGAAAAGCAGTAAAACAGCCTTGAGAAGAGGAACGAATGCATGCTCGGTCGACTTCGCTCGGAAATCCATCGCCATGGCTCATGTTACCTCTGTTTGCATTGTTTTGCACCTCTGAAAATTGTGAAAATGCTTGGGATACTTCTGAACCACCTTGGGGACATGCTGAGAGGCCATTGGTCAAGAGATAGGACCACCAGCCAAGTGAAACAGGTCATCGACCAAAAATGGGGCTCTCGGCCAAACATTTGTAGCCGACCGGCACTCTAGATGGCCGACCGGCCATACTTTCCTGCAAAATGCTGTTTTGCTGCAGCAGAGGACAAACAGGGCATGTGAATGCATTTTCAAGACAATGTGTGCACAACCACCCTCCTTATCATGTTTAAGACTCAAAGGAGTATGGTCCTCAACCCTTGGCCACCAATCACGCATTTCGATGCATGATGGCCAAAGGTGTCGAATGTGCATTTAATATCAAATGAAATGCATACAACATAAAAGGGTCCCCCAACCTCTATCATGGTTGATCAAGAGGCGAGGGATGCAAACATGCAAGCAAAACTAATGCAACGTGAGCATGTTAATGGCAATGCCATGCAAGGCTAATAGTAACAAGCATGCCAAATGCAATGCAACCTAAACAAGCATGCAAACATGCGAGGCATGTGACAACATTCAAGCATGTAACAACATGCTAGGCAACTTAACAAGAGATGCATGCCAAATGCAATACCACTTAAACATGCAACAACATGTTAATAAGCCAAGTATGTAACAACATGCAAGGCATGCATGCAACAACATGCAAAGGATGGACTTAAACCAATATGGGCAGCTCTCAAATCGTCCCAAATTAGTAGCCAAACATGATGAAATTAAGGCAACAACACTTATGCAAACATGCACAATGCGAGGGACCAAACCTAAGGCACAAAGTGCAACTCTACTAAGGCTTGGCAAGGGATTAAATATGGCATACAATCACACATTTTCCAGCTCTGAAATGTTATATAGAGTGGCTCCAAATCATGCAAACACCTCACACAATGCATACTAGATGGCCCGGATATCGAAACTAGTGAAGTGCATTACACTAGAGGTATGCAAAGCAATGCACAAATGACCAAATCAGCCCCAAACAGTCTCTATGTAGGCCCAAAACAGTAGGAAAATGGACTAAAATGGTGACTCGAAAAGCATGAAAATGAAGCTCATGCAATGGTCTATAAATGAGGTATTCATGCACAACTCTCAAACACATTTAAAGAATAGAAAACATGAGAATATGGCACAAGTATAGGCTCTGAAATGACATGCTCAATGACCCCAAAACATGAAAACACCACCATTCAAGCAAGCAAGAAGCTTCAAAACTCAAAGCTAGGCATGGGCATTACACTACAAGCATGCATAGCAAGCATCATTCGACCAAGAGGCCTAAAAATAGAGCTAAGGTAGTCCAAGACATACACAAAATTAGTTTAAGCCATGGCCAAAAAGTGCTAGAATCAAAGACCAAAATAGTATGCAATACAAGCTAGTGAAGAGGGTTTACACTACAAGTATATGAAGCATTCAAGAGGTCACTAAACTAGAAAAATTTAGAGGTATGACATGCCAAATAAAGCCCAAAAACTCATTGAAACATGGTCAATGCATGCAAGAATGACATGCTCCTTTGATAGGCTATGAAGAGGGTTACTCTACACATGCAAGATGGACATCTAATATGGAAAAACAAGCTCTGGACAGAGCCTATGCAGGTCCTAAAACTTGTCAAAAAAGGCCTGAAACATGGCTTTGAAGCATGCAAATAAGGGCTCCTTTGTTAGGCCAAATATGCTAGGAAACAAAACAAGGGGAGAGAGGGTCACCCCTCTCTCATTTTGGCACTCAAAACAGCATGCTAGCCACTGAAAATCCCCTAGATTTCAGTGGCTAGAAGGCGAAATGAAGGTCAATGTAAAGGCCCTAATGCATGGCTCAAAATAAGGCAAAATGAAGCATGCAAGGGGGTAGATGACCCCCAACAGAAAAATGATCTTAAACAAACGTGTTAAGGACCTCAAAATAAGACTTTTTTTAGTTTACACCGAAGCTCAAAAATGCTTGCAAGTATGGCTAAAAGATGGAGCAAAATAAAGCTTAAAAGAGGGAATAGTGTGTTACCCTTGTAGCTTCAGCAAAACCAGCAGCTTCTTGGACAAAAAACCAACTCTTTGAGACCTTTCAAGACCCTCCAAGAACCTTAGATCAATGGTGGAGGTGTGTGGCTATGAGGTGTGGTGTTAAAGGCCAAGAACAAACACCATTTCTAAGCCTAGAATGTAGAGATATAGAGAGATATATGTGCTTTTCCTTAGACAAATTTTTTTTCAACCTCTGTAAAGGAGAGGGAGGCCATCTCTTATAGAGAAACAAGAGGGTTCAAGCTTCTTGGAGAAGCTAGAGCAAAAGGTTCAAGCTTCTAGGAGAAGCTAGAGCAAAAGGTTCAAGATTCTTGGAGAAGCTAGAGCAAAAGGTTCATGCTTCTTGGAGAAGCTAGGGCAAAGGTTCAGGCTTCTTGGAGAAGCTAGGGCAAAGGTTCAAAAGGTTCAAGCTTTTTGGAGAAGCTAGAGCAAAGGTTCAAGCTTCTTGGAGAAGCTAGGGCAAAGGTTCAAACATCTTCAAGAAGCTAAAACAAGGGTTCAAAAGGTTCAAGCTTCCTCAAGAAGCTAAAACAAGGGTTCAAAAGGTTCAAGCTTCCTCAAGAAGCTAAAACAAGGATTCAAAAGGTTCGAGCTTCCTCAAGAAGCTAAAACAAAGGTTCAAATCCTCCATACACGTGTATGTAGGGCAGGGTCTGTGCTTACCTGCTGGCACAGCTGGCATGCATAATGCCTAAAAAAAAGCAAAGAAAAGGTCTTGGCCAGAAAAAGTGACCGATCGACCAAAATAACGGCCGGCTGACCAAGAACATTGCCGACCGGCCAACACTTTTGGCCGGTGTAACAACGCCCGCGTGGGACCTCACTACAGTTCGGACCCCCTTGTTTTGTTTTGTCGCGGTTCGTAATCTGAACCAAAGAGTCCAACTCTGGCAAATCGTTTTGAAGAAAAAACAGATTTTGAAAAGAAGCGCCAAACATGGACTGCTTTGCCAGATACAGAGTCGCCACCTAAATATTTTTAAAATGGGAAATTTAGAAAACCCTGACTCGGTGCCGAAGGCCGCGTGTCCATCATCACCAAAGTTGTCTTGGCTCGGGAGCTTGGGTACGATCGGGGAAGGTCAGCTATGAGCACCCCTTTTCGCCCGGTTCGAAGACCGGCCTCTACTAACCGTGATATCCGATTTTGAAAACGTTTATGTGTTCTTATTCCAATTATTAGCCTAGAATTACTATGTTATGCGCACAGCAAACAAGTATAGACTAGATCGCCTAATTTGGAAACAAACATTGCATATCCGTTTGTTTTGAAAAATGCTTTGGATTTTGCTACTCGCAAGTAGGCTAAAACACGGATTTCAATGAGTTTGTTCCAACCCAAACAATCCAACCTCCACCCACAGGCATTCAAACAGTTTATCACATAAGCAACTAGCCGCATGGTAAACCTACTGTCATGTTAACATTCACACGCATGCGAGATGCTAAAGCATAAGACTTACCTAGTACTCCGTGCCAAAACAATGAACTAGTTAGTAAACATGCATGCCCTAGTTCATGTTTAAGATGACTAATGCGACGCATACAGAGTGCAATTAGACAGGCTCGGTTATCCTAAACATGGCATGCGAAATGCACGAGTAACACGTATTCAAGTTAGATTTGAAATACTATACAGTTTGTATGATGTACCGAGCCCGGTGCATGTCAACAAATGCATGGATACACGCATGCATTGCATAAGGTATGCTTAAATAAACGTGCCCTAATCTACCATCATAAGCAGGTAAATAAAAGGGAAGAAAGAAGTGGGGGTTGGAAGACATACACACCACTCACCCACACTTATTACAGATTTGCCCTCGCTCGGAGGGACCGAAAGAATAATACAAATAATTAACTACGCAAGCTAATTAAATTACAAACCCGTTAAATTAATTAAGCAGATTAATTAATCTAATCAAAGCAGTAAACCCCTCGGGGAGAGGGCCGGACGCGGCGCGTATTCGGGACTTGCTCGGAATCGCGCTACTATGCAAAGTCTGCCTCTGTTTTCCCTGCTTTCCTCCTCTGAAGACTGCCAAAGTCTCAGGACTGCTCCCTTGAATCATGAGAATCACCACCGGCTGAGGGGGAACACCACCGGCTGAAGTATGTGGCCACCGGCACTGAATTCATCCATCGGCCATCAATATACTGCCGGTCGGCACTAAATACTGCCGGCCGGCACTGAATGTCTGCAGAACTTGCAACTCACAGCAGTAGAGGGCAACAACTTGCATGGCAATGCAATTCAAGCAATTTATGAACCAAACACACTCCTTATCATGTTAATGACTCATAGGAGCATGTGCCTCGATTCTCGGACCACCAATCACGCATTTCCATGCATGATGGCCCAAGGAACCAAGTATGCAACTTTCATGTCAAATGCATGCAAACCAAACAAACAAAAAGTCCAATCCCCATCATCAAATCAAGGGACAAGACATGCATGCAAGATGCATTACAACCTAATCATGTTAGCTAAGGATGCAACATGAGTATGTGAACAAACAATGCAAGCACATAAGCAAACATGAGGTAAGCATACAAGCAAGCAAATGATGGTCTTAAACATGACTTAAGCAACTCTAATTAGGCCTAAAATAATGGCAAAAAATGCCCAACAAGAAAGTCTACACACACACACACATGCACATGTTAAGACTTAACACTTAGGCACTAAACAAACAACCTTCAAGCACACTTGGAAGGGGATATCACGGACACTTAGCATGCATCATAAGCTTTGAAAATCATGTTATAGAAGGTTCCAAACCAACTAAATAAACCAAGTAAAGCATGCAAAAGGCCCAAGCATTCAAGGCTCACCAAAGAGGTAACGAACTACACTTAACACAACCATACATGGCATGCATTAGGCGATCAAAAACAGAGTTTTAAGACGTAAAACTAAGTCTAAAAGACCACTTAGATGGCACCTAAGTGGCTCAAGTTCAAAGGCATGCATAATGACCAAAACAAAGGGCATGCAACACATGCTTTCAAAGCAATAAAGAGGCGACTTAGGCAAGCATATGGGCATGCCAAAGGGACTGATATCACATGTTGGGTGGTTCCAAACCACCAAAACAATTCAAGCAACACGTGCTACACATTGACACACTTGAGGCATACAAGCCCTACAAGCCACAAATGCAAAGGAGCTATACTAAGCATACCAAAATCAATCCAAACGACTATGGACAGACCTAAAGCATGGCAAAATAAGCACAAAACATTCACAAGTCCAAGCCTAAATCATGCTCAAACAAAGGCTAACAACCTAAGGCATGTTAAGGGAATTACAAGGCATTACATGGCAACTATACTAAACATGTATGGAGCACCAAAACCAACTTAACACAAAGTTATAACATGGCAATATAAGCATAAAATACAGCCATGGCATGCTCAACACACACTTGAACATAAGGCTCCCTCAAGAGGCAAAACTTGCCCTTTTCAAGGACATCAAGGAGAGGGGGTGGCCCTCTCCTTCTTGGGACTTCAAAGCATCATCTTCACCACTGAAATCCCTCAAGATTTCAGTGGTGAAGAGACCTCAACACCGAAATCCCGGAGCTCTCACAAAATAGCACAAAATGAGGCCTTTTCAAGGCCTAAGGGTGGTCAAACCCTCCCAAAGCACAAAACACTCTTAACCAACAATAAAGAAGACCAAAAAATAGAACTTTTATGTGTTGATCACCAAGCACAAAAACAGTTCTAAGCTATGTAAAAATGGAGTGCAAAAATGGGGTAAAAAGGGGTAGTTTCTTACCCTTGAAGACCACCTTCACAAAGGTTGATGTTGTTGCTTCCTTGAGCTCAAATCCAACCAAAAACTTCAAGAACCAGCCCTTAGAACCTCAGTAACCAAAGGAAGGTGAAACACTAGGTGTTGATGAGCAATAGTAAGTCACAAACACCTAGTGTACAAAATAAGAGGGAAGAAGAGAGATGGGATAGATACAAAACTTCTAACCTAAAACCAGAGCTTCTTCTCTGTCTAAAATGTCTAAAAATCAAAACTTTTCCAACCTTGAGCCAAGAGGAAGAAGCCTTCTCTTATAGGCAACAAAACTTACAAGTTAAGCTAACCAAGAGGCTCATCCCTCCATACACGTGTATGGAGGGGAAACAAATGCTACAAAGCTGTCTGAAAATATCTCCAAAAACAGTTGTAAAGTAGTCGGCAGGGCAAAATGGTCATTTTGCCAAAATTGACTGCCGACCAGCACAAAAGAGTGCCGACCGGCACAATATAGTGCCGATGACAAAACCATCTAGCCGGTGGCCTCTAGCCACTGCCGGTGGTGTGTGGGGATACCTCACAAGGCATTCCCTGCCCCTCCAAGGCAAAGCACAAGTGTTTGGTGCAAAACCAGACACAAAACGGTCAAGTTCGGAGATCCTAAGGCAAGGCGCGTAGCCGAGAACTCCGGGAACTCTAAACGAACACGAACATGGATAATCACCGAGTGTTCCAACGGTGACGTCCAAGTCTTGAGAACGGTCAAAAATGGGGTGTCTACAGTTGCCCCTCTTTGACAGAACTCGGAAGTCATAACAATGACGGGAGTGAATGTCAAAGTCCAGAGACGACCCATTTTTGACAAGGCCGAAGACTTGGACAAACATACAAAACGCAAATGGTTGAACTCGCAAGCTGCCTACGTATCCCTTTAGGAATCAAACCAGCGTAGTTCAGGCACAGGCATACAAGCTGCAGATAAGGTATGCGCCCGTAGGCGGGGGCAAGATGCAAGACAATGCAAAAGGCCGAGCATAACTTATGATCATGCAAAGAAAGCTGTAATGAAGCACACATGCGACAGTTATAAGCTAGCATGCGCCAATCTACACTACAATGCAGAAAGGATGTAAGAGAATTATGCAATTCTCAATACGTCTCACGCGGAGAATACAATACCTGTGCGGCTCGTCCGGTTGCACCGGCCTCAAATGAGCCGTACATACAATATCGTGCCTGCAAAGAAAGCAAACTTAATAGGTACAATATTGTTAGCAACATGCATGACAATGCACTGATGAAATGCAAAATGATATGCAAAATATACAAAATGATGTATAGATAATGCAAAGGATAATGCAATGCAATTGAAACGATGCAAACTACATGCAAAGCACTTGAATCATGATTCAATCGTGAGCGATTCGAAACCACACAAATGTCAAATAGGTTGATGGAAGTAACAAGTCCGTCTACCATAGAAAAGGTGCCGCAACCTCAAACCAACATACCAGCGTGGAATAGGCGCGATACACATGCAGAACTATGAGTGATGTAGACGGACACAAGGACAAGTATTGGGTGGATTGACATAAGTGGGGAAACGACCCGCTGGGGAGGGAATAATGATCCTAATGTCGGACGCAATAATTACACTACAATGCAATGGAAATGGATACAAGGGATATGGCACGCGGGCCAAACCGAATCTTGCCTAGGAAAGGCATGTACGCATACGAACCGCGTCTAACACAGAAAATGTGCCGCAACCCTCAAACCAAGCTCGTCAAGGAATAGGCGCGTACACAAAAACTGTGCTTCGACGTGAAAAGTAGGAGCACATACCAGACCAAGCTCAACCTGGAAAGGCGCAAGCCATGGATGGAAGTGATGCAATGGGTGCATGCAACTACGATGCAACGGAAATGGATATTTATAGAAAATGCATGACATATGCACTATACTACAATGATATGCATGACATATGCATTATACTACAATGATGATGCATGACATATGCATGTTGTTTTTCTTTTTTTTTGAAATGCATGACATATGCAGTATTTACAAATGATGCATGACATATGCATTTTTTTTTGGATTTTTTTGAAATGCATGACATATGCACTATTTAGAATGATGCATGACAATGCACTATGATGCAACGACTATGATTGCAGCTTTCCCTATCTTACCAACAGGGCGATATACTAGGTTGGTTCAGTATCCAGAATTGAGGCGTGGACACGCCGCCTCAACCTATGGGGCTTCCATACAGATTTCAAGCCGAGGGTACACCCCCTGGGTATTTAAACCAGACTTTAGTCTCGGAAATCCCGAACCTTTGCGTTCTAGGCATGAGCCGTTCAAACTCTAGTTTTCACCGTCCCAGTTGGTCTTCTAGGAACTCACCGCAAAAACAGAAGGGTGGCTTTACCAGACCACCGGAAGTCGTTCGAGCACGACAAACACCAAAGGAATTGCACCTTCAGAGGATTTAAGGTCTCCTAGACCGTGATGCACAAAACAATGCAATGAGATGCGCAGAATAGCGCGATGCGATGCATGCAAAATGCAATGAGGTGCGCACCTTAATGCACCGAAGGTCATGCACCCCCCGAGGATTTAAGGTCTCCTAGACCGTGCGCGTTTAAGGTCTCGCCAGACCGGAGGGGCAATGCATGACGATGCAATGTATAATGCAAGTGAGACATGCATGCCAGGGAGGAATGAAAAATGATATGTAAATGAGACACGCATGCCTCAAAGGATTTGAGGCACGCGTACCCCAAGATTTGAACTGAAATGTAGATCGAAAGATGCATGACAATGCGAAAGAGCAAAAGTGCGTAACAACGCGCATCTTTGAAAAGGTACCGAAGGTCTTGCACCTTCCGAGGATTTAAGGTCTCCTAGACCGTGCGTGTTTAAGGTCTTGCCAGACCCGAGGGAGAAAAACAATGAAGTGCGCAAGATAGCGCGATGAAATGCATGCCAAATGCAATGAGGTGTACCTTAGTGCACCGAAGGTCTTGCACCCCCCGAGGATTTAAGGTCTCCTAGACCGTGCGTGTTTAAGGTCTCGCCAGACCGGAGGAAACAAATGAGGTGCGCAAAATAGCGCGATAAAATGCAAAATGAGATGCAAGATGGGGCACGCATACCTCATGGATGCAAAATGCAAAATGTAATGCAGATGAAATGCAAAGCGAGGCACGCATTCCTCAAGATGCAATGGAATGCAAAATGAGGCACGCGTACCTCATTGAACAGAAAATGAAATGCAAAACGAGGCACGCGTACCTCGAGATGCAATGGAATGCAAAATGAGGCATGCGTACCTCATTGGATGGAAAATGAAATGCAAAACGAGGCACACGTACCTCGAGATGCAATGGAATGCAAAATGAGGCAGGCGTACCTCATTGAATGGAAAATGAAATGCAAGATGAGGCACGCGTACCTCGAGATGCAATGGAATGCAAAATGAGGCACGCATACCTCATTGGATGGAAAATGAAATGCAAGACGAGGCACGCGTACCTCGACATGCAATGGAATGCAAAATGAGGCACGCGTACCTCATTGAATGGAAAATGAAATGCAAAACGAGGCACGCGTACCTCGAGATGCAATGGAATGTAAAATGAGGCAGGCGTACCTCATTGGATGGAAAATGAAATGCAAAACGAGGCACGCGTACCTCGAGATGCAATGGAATGCAAAATGAGGCACGCGTACCTCATTGAAAGGAAAATGAAATGCAAAACGAGGCACGCGTACCTCGAGATGCAATGAAATGCAAAATGAGGCACGCGTACCTCATTGAATGGAAAATGAAATGCAAAACGAGGCACGCGTACCTCGAGATGCAATGGAATGCAAAATGAGGCACGCGTACCTCATTGAAAGGAAAATGAAATGCAAAACGAGGCATGCGTACCTCGAGATGCAATGAAATGCAAAATGAGGCACGCGTACCTCGAGATGCAATGAAATGCAAAATGAGGCACGCGTACCTCATTGAATGGAAAATGAAATGCAAAACGAGGCACGCGTACCTCGAGATGCAATGGAATGCAAAATGAGGCACGCGTACCTCATTGAATGGAAAATGAAATGCAAAACGAGGCACACGTACCTCGAGATGCAATAAAATGCAAAATGAGGCACGCGTACCTCATTGAATGGAAAATGAAATGCAAAACGAGGCACGCGTACCTCGAGATGCAATGGAATGCAAAATGAGGCACGCGTACCTCATTGAAAGGAAAATGAAATGCAAGACGAGGCACGCGTACCTCGAGATGCAATGGAATGCAAAATGAGGCACGCGTACCTCATTGGATGGAAAATGAAATGCAAAACGAGGCACGGGTACCTCGAGATGCAATGAAATGCAAAATGAGGCACGCGTACCTCATTGAATGGAAAATGAAATGCAAAACGAGGCACGCATACCTCGAGATGCAATGGAATGCAAAATGAGGCACGCGTACCTCATTGGATGGAAAATGAAATGCAAAACGAGGCACGCGTACCTCGAGATGCAATGGAATGCAAAATGAGGCACGCGTACCTCATTGGATGGAAAATGAAATGCAAAACGAGGCACGCGTACCTCGAGATGCAATGGAATGCAAAATGAGGCACGCGTACCTCATTCGATGGAAAATGAAATGCAAAACGAGGCACGCGTACCTCGAGATGCAATGGAATGCAAAATGAGGCACGCGTACCTCATTGAAAGGAAAATGAAATGCAAAACGAGGCACGCGTACCTCGAGATGCAATGAAATGCAAAATAAGGCACGCGTACCTCATTGAATGGAAAATGAAATGCAAAACGAGGCACGCGTACCTCGAGATGCAATGGAATGCAAAATGAGGCACGCGTACCTCATTGGATGGAAAATGAAATGCAAAACGAGGCACGCGTACCTCGAGATGCAATGAAATGCAAAATGAGGCACGCGTACCTAATTGAATGGAAAATGAAATGCAAAACAAGGCACGCGTACCTCGAGATGCAATGGAATGCAAAATGAGGCACGCGTACCTCATTGGATGTTAAATGAAATGCAAAACGAGGCACGCGTACCTCGAGATGCAATGGAATGCAAAATGAGGCACGCGTACCTCATTGGATGGAAAATGAAATGCAAAACGAGGCACGCGTACCTCGAGATGCAATGAAATGCAAAATGAGGCACGCGTACCTCATTGAATGGAAAATGAAATGCAAGTATGACACGCATGCCACACGAAAGTGCAAAACAGTGCAAGTCGCAAGGGACGTGCAAGACGGCGCGATGCGACGCACCGGACAATGTGATGGATGCGTGCAACGCACACGGGGCAACTTTTGAATCTTGTAAAAGACAAAAGGATACAAAAGGATACAATCCTTGCTTGAATCTGAGTGCCACGCACAGAAGACACGGTCCGAGGTCGAAACGGAGGCCGGTTGAGCTTCGGAGATGCACTCTCTTGCATTTTCTTGAGCTATGAAGACCAGAAACTTACCACATGGCCTAAACAAGGCTGTAGGAACATCACCGGCTGGACTAGGTGGCCACCGGCTGAATAAAAGTTCCACCGGCACAATATTGTGCCGACCGGCACAAAATAGTGCCGACCGGCCAAAAATGCCTGATCGGGGGCAGTTTTGCCATTTCACCACGGGTCTTTTAAAAATAGGGTTTCTAACCCTATTTTTTCACTTCTTGAGCGCCGAAAATACTCTCTCCCTCTCTCTAGAGCCTTTCCCCCTCTTTTCTCCGTTTCTTCGCGTTCCAAGCCCGTTTCGTCGTCGGATTCGCGATTTTCTTCGCGTTTCGGACATTTTCCACCGATTGAAATTCCATTTCGGAGCGTCCTTTGCTATTTCCACTTTTTCGGGACTTATTCCCCTCGATTTCCTCTTCATTTCCGTGCCTTTCCATCTTCCGACCTTTCCGGCCATTTTCGGCCCGCTCGGGGTTGACTTTTGAGTTGACTTTTCACATTCCGGCTTTTCCGGCCATTTTCTCACTACCATTGCCATGGCTGACGATGTTCCACACGTCGGGACTCCCCCGGATCACGAGATGGATCCCGGGGTCGAGCTTCTCCCATTGAGCGAGCACCCATTCGACCCGGCGACCTACCGGCCGGCGATCCATGTTCTACCACCTGACGGACTACGCCAGTTTCGCAGCTTCGACATGGTGCTGGACCCGGAGCTCTTGCTGCGCGAGCTTACCTCTCACCTTTCCTTCGGCGCTTCCGAGGTAACACTCTCCTCTGTTTTCTCCTCTGCAATGTAGAACTGTTAACTGTCAAAGTTGTCTTTGTTTTTTAACTGCTTGGTTCTGATATACTGTTCACTGTAGTCGATTGCAATCATGCTTACAATTGATATCTGTTTAAGACGGACACATGCACACGCACACTGCACTAGCCTCAATCACCAAAACACACGGCACACACCGCATTCCACTGCAAACACCGACACCCGACAACTGTTTGAATCTGAAAATATTGCACGCATGCTACATTTGCACCGAGCCACTCAAACACACTGACGCACCACATGTTGTAGTTTACTGTAAACACACTGGCACCCGATATCTGTTTAAATCTGAAAAACTTGCACGCATGCCACATTTGCACTGATTTTGACTGCCCCTACAAAACTGTACATTTCATACTGCTTTGCAATTTCTTGTTTGAAAACAGGGAGATTCCCATACCATCCGCGGGTATGGGAATGTCGTCGCTCGTACATGGTATGATGAGCTTCCTGACGCGGTTCGCCACATTGTCGACCAGGCTGGCTTTAGCGCGTTCTGCAGGGGACTCTCCCAGCTCACGGCGTGCAGACCTCTTCTGGCCGCTCTGGCAGAGAGGTGGTGGGACACCACCGATTCATTTCATCTTTCTGCAGCTGGGGACATGACGATGACCCCTTACGACTTCTCGATGCTCACCGGCATCGGGGTAGGGGGTGATCCGATCCCTTTCGACATCGATATGGATGAGTGGACCGCCGCTCAGGTCTACCTCCTTGGCGCGGCACCGCCTCTTGCGCGCCCCGGCTACGTCAGGTATTCTTGGTTCGAGGTGCAGTTCAGGGTCCAGCCCCTCCTCGTTGGTGCAGCTCCGATGACCCAGGAGGCCGCAGAGAGGTATGCACGCGGCTTCCTCATGTTCCTCTTTGGGATGACCCTCTTCGCCGACCGGGCGAATACAGTGCCTCTCTGCCTTCTCAGCGCACTGGTGGACGTCCGGCACATACTTCGCTATGACTGGGGGGGCGCCGCTCTGGCCACCCTTTACGGATATATGAGCTCAGCCTCCCGCGGCAGCGGACAGTTGCTCGGGGGCTACTGGCGCGCTTGGGAGGTACATTTCCTCTTTCTGCCTTTCATTTCTGTTTTTTTATTTTCTGTACTCTGCACACTGCACACACTGTAGTCTGCTTTACACTTGCTGTATACTGTACACACGGCACACACATACTCTGCTTTACACTGACTGTACACTGCTCACACTGTACACTTTGCATAATACACTGCACAGCACACGGCTCTGCCATTTCTGCTTTCTATTCTGTATTCTGCTTTATCTGATAAATGAACTGGTATTTATCTTGCAGTTGTGGGTTTACGTCTACTTTCCTAGGCTCGCTCCTGTACCTGTGGCGGAGACCCCTCTGGTGGTCCCTTTCTCACGCCGTTTCGACGGGAGATGCACCCGGAGGCCACGGGAGACATTCAGTTTCTTCCGCCGCTACTTCGATACCATCACCCCTGCCGAGGTATGTTTTACTTGCAGTTCATTTAAGCTTCACCTTTCCACTGTATATTTCACTAACAGCAGATAACAAACTGTATTGCATTTTCAGATCACCTGGTAGCCTTGGGCTCCACTGCCAGCCGTGGCGCGGGATCAGTTTGCCGGCGCCGTTGACACCTCACGTTTCCGGATTCTGCTCGAGGGCCCGGTCTGTCGAGCTTGGTACCTGGGCGAGCGCTTCTTGCATCAAACCCTGGGCTTGCCTGAGCAGATAGTCTCGGTGCATCCTCCCGAGCACATGCGGCATACTGAGCGCTTTACTGCCGAGCAGATGGCCGACTACACCATCGGCTGGGAGGCGGACGGCTTCAGAGGCGAGGGCGACTACTCGGAGTATGTCCGGACTTTCCTGATGCGTCCTCTGAGCGGCGCTCGCCGAGCTGAGCGGGAGAGGGTGGCGGCGTCAGCGGCCGGAGTAGGAGCTGGAGGATCGAGGAGAGCTCGAGTCCGTGGCAGGGGCGGAGTGCAGAGGGGACGAGGGACCGGTTGGCCTGCTCTGCCCGCTTCATTGACTTTCAGAGGGCACGGTGGAGCGACCTACCAGATCCCCTTCGCTCCTCCACCAGCTGACCACGAGTTTGTCGGTGTCCCCGACTTGCCTCCGGTATGTATTACTGCATTCTTCATCTTGCACTGTTATTTCATTTCAGTTTATTTGATATTCCACAGAGTATTGATGTATCTGACACTTTTGCAGGCGTCTTCCGAGTACACCCGGCAGTCATTGGAGATGAACGCCTCCATGATGGGGATGCTACAGCGGACATTCGACCTCCTGGCCCTCTACAGTATTCCGGTATGTTGTTCCTGACCGCAGCCTCCAATCATACACAAACTGCTTTACATAATCTGATGCATAACACAATATCTGATAAACTGTTCGCGGCCTCTGATACACTGTACTCATACACTGCATTCTGCACTGATTCACTGCTCACGGTATTCACATACACTGTACTCATACACTGCATTCTGCACTGATTCACTGCTCACGGCATTCACATACACTGTACTCATACACTGCATTCTGCATTGATTTACCGCTCACGGCATTCACATACACTGACTGTACATACACTGCGTTCTGCATTGATTTACCGCTCACGGCATTCTCAGTATTCTGATGCGTTCACCTTTCATGCTTTTTCAGCCTCCCTTCCAGATTCCTCCGGTGGGCGGCGCTCCAGCTGGGCCTCCCATTTCCACTCGGGATGGCAGAGCACATCCCCGCACCAGAGGGGGGCGGACTCATGTCGGGAGTAGCTCGCAGGCTCCGGTTCTGGATGATGAGTCTGAGGCAGAGGAGACTGATGATGGCTCGGACTCGAGCTCAGACGGTGATGCCCGTGGTGCCCCTGTTGATGACGCTCCTGGACCTTCGTCCAGGAAGAGGACCAGGACAGATTGATGGCTGCAGAGCCATTTTGGACATTTGATACAGATTTTGCTATTTTTCTTCCTTTTTTACATTTTCCCCTGTCAGTAGTTAGGGTACTTTGTACTGCCACAGGCAGATTTTGTTCCAGAACTTATGTACTTGAAAAGATGATATGAAATGAAACAAACTTTTGTCTGAAAAAGTGTTTACATTTGTGTATATTTCATACCTTGCATGCATTGCATCATATTACACCTCAAATGTAAATGATATTGATCTGTTGTCTGAAAAGTGAATATTTGTAATTTGAGCACTTGCACTGTGATAATCGGATAACCAACCAACTAACAGCAAACAACTCATACAAACCACTGCTTGAACTAAATACAGCCCATACTCTACTGTGGATTGATCTGCATACAGCTCATAACACAGCTCTCGGCTCATTTTGCACACAGCAAACCTTGAACAAATAACCCAATCTGACAAGACGGATCACAAAACTGACACGGTTGCAGTTGAAACACACTCGGATGTCCCAAATTTCCTTTTCTTCTCTTGCTTTGTACGAATGTAGAGAATGGCACAGCATCCTGAGCACAAACGATTCTTTTTTTTGAAAAAGGGGTTTTACAACCGGGGTATCGAGCCTACCAAAGAACACAACGAGACAGACTCAAGTAGAAAAACAAAAGGCACACGACCTAAACACAACGAGACACATTCGAGAAAGACTCAAAGCCAAAATTGAGGCCGACAAATCAAAAGACACGACACTCAGACATGTTTACAAAAGGAGAGACCTCGAATCTCGGGGAGCCAGTTCCTCCGGGTGTTATATCCCACCCTTTCTGATTTGTGATACTCACATCACTCGGCCTTCAGGCTCGGTTTTTCTCTCAAAACCCTTTTCTTACTTTTCTCTCCGCTTACACCTCTCTATTCTTTATTCTCTCATTTTTCATCCCTCCCCAGAGTGATTGATGGATGAATAGGAAGTTGCAGGTTCACATCCAGCACTGTTAGCTCACGGCTATTTCTTCTGACGAATGGAGCGCCTTTCCGGCGAGTATGTTGACGGGGGAAAGACAGAAGACCTGACTCAACTGTGTCCCTAGTTCGTCACTTTGACCATTTTTTTTGTTTTCTTCCTAAAACAGTTTTGATCAAAATGAGAATTGGATTAACACACTTATTCGATTTTTGATTTGAAAATCATGCGAATCTGGCTGTGAGCACTGAAAATTCTCCTTTTGGGTCCAAACATGGTCCAATTTGAAAAATGAAATAGTTTTCGAGAAAATAAGTCAACCTCAGTGAAAATTTTCAAAAACTATTTTTGCAAACAGTCAACGCTCGACGAGCGCGGAACTTACCCTCGAGATACGCAACCTCGGATCGGAGGCGACGGAAAATTGCCCCTGGCTTAAAGGGGAATAAGGCAACGGAAAGTTGCCCCTGGTTTGGACGGTAACTCAGGGCAACTTATGGCACTGTATGGCAACGGAAAGTTGCCCCTTGTTTGGATGATGCCGCGGCACATTGTAAGCCATTCCTTGTCGGCGACGGTCGGACCCTCAGACGCGGAGGAGACGAAGACGGTTTGAATCAATATATGGACACAGTCACCTGGAAGGTGTTGGTGGTTGGACTTCAAGAGGAAGTTGATCACGTAGTTCCCGGTTGCTGCAGTCGAGACGTTGGATTCAGAGGAGGCAAAAGTGATCAAAACCATGACATGGACTGAGACGCTATGGAAGCGTTGGGGGCTGGACTTCAAGATGAAGTTGCCTACGTATCCCAAACATGGGAATCAAGCCTTACGTAGTTCCGGTTAAGGTACACTCGGGTATTTTAACCTTCACTGTTTAGGCTCTAACTTTTGCCAAGGCGCCCAATGTGGGTTTTTGACCTTGCGAGCTATGTTTTTCTTCTTTTTCAATTCTTTTCATTTCCTTTTTTGACTTTCTCTTTTTTGTATTATTTTTTTCTTTTTTTTGTTCTTTTTTCTTTTTTTTTTTCTTTTTTCTCTTTTCTTCTTTTTTTTTTTTTTTTTTTTCTTTGCTCTAACTTTTGCCTGGGCCGCCCTTCCGGGTTTTCGGTCCAGCGAGCCTCTCAAAGGGTAAAAGTGTAGCAAGCCCATGCCAAATGGTTTTGAGATTGAGGTCCTCTGTATCCAAGAGGGTAACTGTGGTGTTGATTTTCAGAAGAATCCATCACGGTTGCTTCATGAGCTTTGTCTGGTGGGATCTGATCTCCTCGATCTGGCTTTGGTCCCTCTAGCTCGAGGGCTGCTTCAAAATGGGCCACAAAGGCGTTTCATGGCACTGAATGTTTTGAACGGGTTCCGGTTTGCAACAGATAAATCGAGTCTTGAGGCTGAGAGCGATCCTGGGCTACACAATCTCAAGAGCGATTCCACACAGGTCTTCGCAAGACTGCACAAAATATTTTGTTTTTGAAAGTTTTTAAGAAAGCGACAAATCGCTCGCTCTGAAGATAGTGTGGAACCAGTCTGGATCAGGCCAGGGTCCTTCTCAGTACTTACGCCGACAAGCATGATTTCATTCATGAAAGGCTTAGCGGGCCTCTCTTTCTCTCAAAATGATCAAAATTTTACAAAACCCGAGGAATTACTTCCCCTTCGTTTTCATCACCGCAGTGTTTGAAAAGGGTTTTTATGAAAAACTTAGGTCATTATAACGATGCTCAAGGCACAAGAGAGTAGGCGACATGTACTGTCATTCCATTCACGTCCTCTGGCACGGCAACTCAAATAGCAACAAGTACGGAACGTGATAGCCACGGCTGTTTCATTCAGATTTGTTGGCATAACTGGCTCCTTGGCAGGAACAGACTCAAAAAGCAAGAACAACTAATTACAAGACAAAACAGTGTTTGAGGCAACAACCCCAAAATCACCTGGTATTCTATACAAGAGGGACTGGCTCATTACAATTAGACAGACCCTTAAGCAAAAGGACTGTCTCAAAACAATGAGACAGGCTCAAGACAAAACAGAAGACTGACTCGACACCCAAGTCAGAATTTACAGAAATTAATAGATGCCAAAAAATGCGTGCCAAACGCCACATCCAAAAATGCGCCAAACATTGCCCACAGGCGGTTCACCTTCTGATCACATACTCGCAGTATCTGTGTCCTCAAAATCCAACAACTGAGTGGTGACGGACTTTGCTGAAGTAGGCGGGAGGATAACCTCGTTGTCAATCAAATCCTGCACCTCATGTCGGAGGCGAAAACAATTGTCGGTAGCATGGCCTGTCTGCTGGTGGTACGCACAGTACTGAACAGTATCATGTGTGGCAGGGAGATTCTTCGGGAGGGGCCGAGGCTCCAGGGGTTTAAGGTGTCCCCTCTCGGCAAGGATTTGAAGTGCCTTGGATAATGGCATGTAAAGAGCATGGAAGACCCTGCGCCCTCGGGGCAGGTACTTTGGAGCCTGAGCACTCTTGCTAGATGCACTAGCAAACGGATCGGCGGGTGCGGCCTTGGATTTCTGATCCTTTCCGGATGCAGGGCCGGGAGGGGGAAGAACTGTTTTGGCATGACGGGGCCTCTCCCGATTCTCTGATTGACTGGAACTGCCCTCAGGCGGAGTGGGGAAAGCATCCTCCACAGCTTTTGACATAACTGCGGATACCTGTTGCTTGTTCATTCCTTCGGCTTTCAAAGCCTCTATTGCCCACAGCAGTTGTTCGATAGGGTCGGCATCTGTCTTCATTTTGCCTTTGTCTCTGGCCTCGGCCTGATTTAGAACTTGGTTTGATGCGTCGTTGCCATAGCTGGAGGCCATCTCCGGTTGGCTGAGTTCAATTACAATTCGCCCCAACAACGGGGGCTCCTGGGGTACAAAGCCTCCGACATATGGTGCGGCTGGCGGCGAAACTGACATTCCATAGGCGAGATCCGTCACGGATCTTTGAAGATCACCTATCATCCCCATTAATTCAAATGTAGTGGGCTCGCGAGCCTGATATAGCTGAGGGGCCCAAACTGGGTGCGCGGCCGGCGATCTGGGCGGATGCGGCATGTCAACAGTAGTTTCATCCTGTAGGGTGATTCCTGGATCCAACGCGGCCGTCATGACCACGATCTCTTCTGAATTCTGCGTCATGCTAAGTCCTGCCTCAGTAAGGAGAAGACACTAGCTGTTCTGGATCGACCCTCTGAATCTCTGAACTGAAACGGAAAACAAGCAGTATTTCAGCCCCAGACAGATCAAGCACGGATGTAGCCGGACAACTGTGCTCTACCACTGTTCCCCAGAATCACTATTCGAAACTGAACTGATACCCGCAGATACAACTGATTCTCAACAATGCTGATACCAATGCCCTCAGGCCGGATACCCAAACTTGCAAACTGATATATGCGTGTCCTGCAGAGATACACTCTAAAAGCACATAGCAGATAAATGAGAGCCAATACACCCCTATGCTGGGGTAGGGTTTCCCTGTCCTATTTTGTTAGGAGCTAGGGTTTCACTATGCACACAGCGGTTTCAAACAACCTAAAATCGGGTAAGCAACCTGTCTTAGTTTGGAATGGTCACTATAGATCCGAATATGCACTAGGTCGAATGGTCGAAAAGGGTGCCCCGGTAAAACCGGGGTTTGTGTTCCCATGCTGTTAGAGCCCATAACCGGTCAGCCTTATGGTCATGCCTTGACAAGACAAGCCTCCGGCAAACCGTTCAGGAATGGCAGATGGCAAACACGGTGTCCTAGGCGCACCAATGCACATGCAATGCAAAGAGACACATAAACGAAATCAAAACAGGATATCACGAGTTCGAGTCAAGCTCTCTAAAGATCCCCAGCAGAGTCGCCAGAAACTGTAACAACGCCCGCGTGGGACCTCGCTATAGTTCGAACCCCCTTGTTTTGTTTTGTCGCGGTTCGTAATCTGAACCAAAGAGTCCAACTCTGGCAAATTGTTTTGAAGAAAAAACAGATTTTGAAAAGAAGCGCCAAACATGGACTGCTTTGCCAGATACAGAGTCGCCACCTAAATATTTTTAAAATGGGAAATTTAGGAAACCCTGACTCGGTGCCGAAGGCCGCGTGTCCGTCATCACCAAAGTTGTCTTGGCTCGGGAGCTTGGGTACGATCGGGGAAGGTCAGCTATGAGCACCCCCTTTCGCCCGGTTCGAAGACCGGCCTCTACTAACCGTGATATCCGATTTTGAAAACGTTTATGCGTTCTTATTCCAATTATTAGCCTAGAATTACTATGTTATGCGCACAGCAAACAAGTATAGACTAGATCGCCTAATTTGGAAACAAACATTGCATATCCGTTTGTTTTGAAAAAATGCTTTGGATTTTGCTACTCGCAAGTAGGCTAAAACACGGATTTCAATGAGTTTGTTCCACTAAACAATCCAACCTCTCCACCCACAGGCATTCAAACAGTTTATCACATAAGCAACTAGCCGCATGGTAAACCTACTGTCATGTTAACATTCACACGCATGTGAGATGCTAAAGCATAAGACTTACCTAGTACTCCGTGCCAAAACAATGAACTAGTTAGTAAACATGCATGCCCTAGTTCATGTTTAAGATGACTAATGCGACGCATACAGAGTGCAATTAGACAGGCTCGGTTATTCTAAACATGGCATGCGAAATGCACGAGTAACACGTATTCAAGTTAGATTTGAAATACTATACAGTTTGTATGATGTACCGAGCCCGGTGCATGTCAACAAATGCATGGATGCACGCATGCATTGCATAAGGTATGCTTAAATAACGTGCCCTAATCGACCATCATAAGCAGGTAAATAAAAGGAAGAAAGAAGTGGGGGTTGGAACATACACACCACTCACCCACACTTATTACAGATTTGCCCTCGCTCGGAGGGACCGAAAGAATAATACAAATAATTAACTACGCAAGCTAATTAAATTACAAACCCGTTAAATTAATTAAGCAGATTAATTAATCTAATCAAAGCAGTAAACCCCTCGGGGAGAGGCCGGACGCGGCGCGTATTCGGGACTTGCTTGGAATCGCGCTACCATGCAAGTCTGCCTCTGTTTTCCCTGCTTTCCTCCTCTGAAGACTGCCAAAGTCTCAGGACTGCTCCCTTGAATCATGAGAATCACCACCGGCTGAGGGGGAACACCACCGGCTGAAGTATGTGGCCACCGGCACTGAATTCATCCATCGGCCATCAATATACTGCCGGTCGGCACTAAATACTGCCGGCCGGCACTGAATGTCTGCAGAACCTGCAACTCACAGCAGCAGAGGGCAACAACTTGCATGGCAATGCAATTCAAGCAATTTATGCACAAAACACACTCCTTATCATGTTAATGACTCATAGGAGCATGTGCCTCGATTCTCGGACCACCAATCACGCATTTCCATGCATGATGGCCCAAGGAACCAAGTATGCAACTTTCATGTCAAATGCATGCAAACCAAACAAACAAAAAGTCCAATCCCCATCATCAAATCAAGGGACAAGACATGCATGCAAGATGCATTACAACCTAATCATGTTAGCTAAGGATGCAACATGAGTATGTGAACAAACAATGCAAGCACATAAGCAAACATGAGGTAAGCATACAAGCAAGCAAATGATGGTCTTAAACATGACTTAAGCAACTCTAATTAGGCCTAAAATAATGGCAAAAAATGCCCAACAAGAAAGTCTACACACACACACACATGCACATGTTAAGACTTAACACTTAGGCACTAAACAAACAACCTTCAAGCACACTTGGAAGGGGATATCACGGACACTTAGCATGCATCATAAGCTTTGAAAATCATGTTATAGAAGGTTCCAAACCAACTAAATAAACCAAGTAAAGCATGCAAAAGGCCCAAGCATTCAAGGCTCACCAAAGAGGTAACGAACTACACTTAACACAACCATACATGGCATGCATTAGGTGACCAAAAACAGAGTTTTAAGACGTAAAACTAAATCTAAAAGACCACTTAGATGGCACCTAAGTGGCTCAAGTTCAAAGGCATGCATAATGACCAAAACAAAGGGCATGCAACACATGCTTTCAAAGCAATAAAGAGGCGACTTAGGCAAGCATATGGGCATGCCAAAGGGACTGATATCACATGTTGGGTGGTTCCAAACCACCAAAACAATGCAAGCAACACGTGCTACACATTGACACACTTGAGGCATACAAGCCCTACAAGCCACAAATGCAAAGGAGCTATACTAAGCATACCAAAATCAATCCAAACGACTATGGACAGACCTAAAGCATGGCAAAATAAGCACAAAAACATTCACAAGTCCAAGCCTAAATCATGCTCAAACAAAGGCTAACAACCTAAGGCATGTTAAGGGAATTACAAGGCATTACATGGCAACTATACTAAACATGTATGGAGCACCAAAACCAACTTAACACAAAGTTATAACATGGCAATATAAGCATAAAATACAGCCATGGCATGCTCAACACACACTTGAACCTAAGGCTCCCTCAAGAGGCAAAACTTGCCCTTTTCAAGGACATCAAGGAGAGGGGGTGGCCCTCTCCTTCTTGGGACTTCAAAGCATCATCTTCACCACTGAAATCCCTCAAGATTTCAGTGGTGAAGAGACCTCAACACCGAAATCCCGGAGCTCTCACAAAATAGCACAAAATGAGGCCTTTTCAAGGCCTAAGGGTGGTCAAACCCTCCCAAAGCACAAAACACTCTTAACCAACAATAAAGAGGACCAAAAAATAGAACTTTTATGTGTTGATCACCAAGCACAAAAATAGTTCTAAGCTATGTAAAAATGGGGTAAAAAGGGGTAGTTTCTTACCCTTGAAGACCACCTTCACAAAGGTTGATGTTGTTGCTTCCTTGAGCTCAAATCCAACCAAAAACTTCAAGAACCAGCCCTTAGAACCTCAGTAACCAAAGGAAGGTGAAACACTAGGTGTTGATGAGCAATAGTAAGTCACAAACACCTAGTGTACAAAATAAGAGGGAAGAAGAGAGATGGGATAGATACAAAACTTCTAACCTAAAACCAGAGCTTCTTCTCTGTCTAAAATGTCTAAAAATCAAAACTTTTCCAACCTTGAGCCAAGAGGAAGAAGCCTTCTCTTATAGGCAACAAAACTTACAAGTTAAGCTAACCAAGAGGCTCATCCCTCCATACACGTGTATGGAGGGAAAACAAATGCTACAAAGCTGTCTGAAAATATCTCCAAAAACAGCTGTAAAGTAGTCGGCAGGGCAAAATGGTCATTTTGCCAAAATTGACTGCCGACCGGCACAATATAGTGCCGATGACAACACCATCTAGCCGGTGGCCTCTAGCCACTGCCGGTGGTGTGTGGGGATACCTCACAAGGCATTCCCTGCCCCTCCAAGGCAAAGCACAAGTGTTTGGTGCAAAACCAGACACAAAACGGTCAAGTTCGGAGATCCTGAGGCAAGGCGCGTAGCCGAGAACTCCGGGAACTCTAAACGAATACGAACATGGATAATCACCGAGTGTTCCAACGGTGACGTCCAAGTCTTGAGAACGGTGAAAAATGGGGTGTCTACAGCCGGTAGCAATAAAACAGGGCCGGTGGCAACATGCCAAGGCCGGTGGGGTATGAGGGTGGCCAACAAGCCATTTCCTACCCTCGGAGGCAAAAACCCAAGTGCTTGGTCCACAACCAAGCACAAAACAAATAAGTCGAGAGGTCTTGAGGAAAGACACGCTGCCGAAACCTCCGAGAACTCAAGACGAACATGAACATGGATAATCATCGAGTGTTCAAACGATGACGTCCAAGTCTTGAGGACGGTCAAAAATGGGGTGTCTACAAGCGCAATTAAGCTTGCATAATGTTCTTACATCCTTTTTGCATGCAATGTGGTTTGGTTCATGTTTGCTTGCTTATGTATGAGTTTCCTGTATCATTTCTTTGCACAACATTTGCATCTAGATGTTTCATTACAGCTCTCATTGCATGATCATAAGTTTTGTTCTGCATCGTGCATATCATTTGCATCATGCCCCAGAATTACGCTGGTTTGATTCCTTACAAAGGGATACGTAGGCAGCCTGTGAGCGCAACCGTTCTTTGTTTTGTTTGCCTGTTTGTCTGAGTCTTCGGCCTTGTCAAAAATGGGTCGTCTCTGGGCTTTGACATTCACTCCCATCATTTCATGACTTCCGAGTTCTGTCAAAGAGGGGCAACTGTAGACACTCCATTTTTGACCGACCTCAAGTCTTAAATGTCATCGTCTGTGCACTCGATGATTGTGCTTGTTTGTGCTCGTTTTGAGTGCCCGAAGTTCTCGGCAGAACGCCTTGTCTTTGAGCCTCTAAACCTTCTTTGTTTTGTGCTTGTTTTTGGACCAAACCTTGGTGCCTCTTGCCTGGAGGGGGGAAGGGCCTTGTCGGCCACTTTTCCCCCATGTCGGCCACTTGAAGTGGTCGGTCAGCTAGATGAGGTGGCCGACGGCCATTTTTCTGCTTCTTTAGATATTTTCTTTGCCAACTGTGCCAGCTGTTGATCACTGAATGCCATCTCTATACACGTGTATGGAGGGATGAATGCAAGCCTTTGGCTTGGATTTCTATATAATGGGGGGTCTCTCCCCCATTTAAGGAGGTTGGATATTTTGTGAGCAAATTTCCCCTCTCTCTCTCTCTAGAATTCTCTCTCTCCCCCTATTTTTGTGCTTGAAAGTGGGAATTCTCTACAGTTTTTCAAAGAGACCCTTTACCAAACATCCTCATCTTGGAGTTGAGGTTCTTTGAGGCCTAGTTTGAGCTCTTAAAGTTGGTTTGAGCTGGAATTTGGACCTGTTTAGTGTTGTGCTTCAAGAGGTATAAGAGTTACGTTGTAAGCTTTGTTTTAGTTACTTGAATTGCCATCTTTTTACACTATTTTTTGGCCTGGTTTTCAACTACAAAAAACTCTAATTTTTTTGTGTCTTAACATGTTGGTTTGAGATCATTTTGTGCAAAGGGGTTGTCTACCCTTCTTGTTGCCTAATTGTGAAGCTTCTTGCATCATCTTTTAGCATATTCAAACCAAACCTTTTGGCCCTTTAAACCACTGAAATTTAGAGTTATTTCAGTGGTAAAAAGTATGTTTTGAAGTCCAAAAATGGAGGCGGTAGCCTCCCCTCCTTGTGACTCACTTCCATGCCTAGTTAGCATCCTATGGTCGCATGTTTTTATGGCTTAACCTAGCTTAATTCAGACATGTTTTAGGCTTTGATTTGGCATGATTTAGCTCAGTTTTGGGCTGCTTTGATCATATGAACCATGTTTTGTATAGTTATAGTGCAAATGCCTTACACTAGTTTAGTGTTTTAGGCCTCTAAACATGTTTTGCTTGAGATGATTGCATGTTGTACTGTCATTTCACATGTGATTTTAGTGTATATAGCTCTGTCACACTCTCACTTATTTCACTCTTTCATTGTTTTTGAGAGTTGTGTCTTGAGTCTTGTTTGTGAGCTAACATATGAGCATGTTTTTCTAGCCTTTTATGCTTCAATCTCAGCATGTTTTAGCCACTATTTTGGCATGTTTTAACTCTGTCTAGAGCTGGTTTGGTTAGTTGAGCTTTATGTTACATGCTTATAGTGTTGTGATCTTCACTAGTTTGATGCTTTTGGCTCTTAACATGTTGTGCATGTGTTGCTTGCATGATTTAGTGTCATTTTGCATACCATATCAGCACTGAAATGTCTGCAACCTCCCTCTATTCTTCACTTTTTACTTTGTTTTGAAAGTGGCCTTGAGCCCCTTGTTGGCTTGAGTGTGAAATTGAGGCTCGCATGCCTAATGGTTTTAATCCTTCCTTGAGGGTTTCTACTAACCAACAGCATGATGCCTCTTTCATGCTCAAGGCCCTTGTGGCTTAGGACCTCTTTCCAATTAGAGGACTTTCACTTTGGACTTAATTGGTTAAAGGACTAATCGGTAATGTAAAATGTGTAGACAAAACATGACAAGTAAAACTTGAGCAAGTTAAGCATGTTGTGTTGCATTGCATGTGTTTGGATCGGACGTTAATCCAAACATAAGAAAAATGGGACGTTTCATACTCAAAGTGATGAAACGTGCCACTTTTATTGGTCACCGACACCCTTGATCATGCATGATAGGGTGGAGGTCCTTCTAGTCTTATTTATGCATTCATTAAGCTTGTACAAGCTTGACTCACTAGCCATCATCCATTGAAAATGCTTGGTTGATGGCTTGAGAGCCAAGTGTTACACTCCTTTGAGCTTGAGATATGATAAGGAGAGTGGCAGTACACATATCCCTTGAAAAATGCATTGCTTTGCCTCTGTTGCTCTCTGTTACAGCAAAAACAGAAGTCTGGAAAAAAGGGTGAAGTAGCCGACCGACCAGTTAAGGTGGTCGACAACCACTTTTTGTAGCTGATCGGCCACCAGTCAATTTTCGTGCAAATGTGTTCTTGTGTTGGAGTAGAGGCATTTTGGAAGTTGGAACGATGTTCGGAGATCACAGCAAGTGCAAACAAAGGCAACCAATGGCAAGGCGATGGATTTTTGGAAAGAAGCCAACCGAACATGCATGTCTCCCTCGCCTCCGAGGCCATTTACTTGCTTTATTTAAATTGCTCTAGTTAGTTAGCGTAGCTAATTGTTCAATTCAAGTGTTGTAATGAATAAGTTTAATTTGGTTTGTAATATTTTAGCTAGCTTAGAATAGTAAGTTAATTTATTTCAATTATTGGAATTAATTAGCTAGAATAGTTAATTAGTTCGTTTTGTAATAATTAGCTTAGCTTAGTGTTGCTTAGCTTATTCATTCGGACCCTCCTTCGCGAGGGCACAATGTTGTAATAAGTGTGCATGTGTGTGTGCATGTCTTCCAACCCCACGTCTTTCTCCGTTTTATTTAACCGCTTTCGATGGTTAGTTTAGGGACACGTTTCAATTAGCATATCTCATGCTTGCATGTTTGTATCCATTCATTTGTCTTGCATGCACCAAGGCTCGGTGCATCATTCAAACTGCATTGTTATTTCAATACTTCTTTGAATACGTGTTTCAAAGCATGGTGGCCCTGTTTGGTAGAGCTGTGGGAAAATGCTTATAGCTTATGCCTAAATAGCTTATAGCTTATAACTATGAACATAAGCTGATTTCTGACTTATAAATTAAGCATCTCCTGCCCCACTCAAAGAATAAGCTAATTTCTGACTTCCAAAAAGCTATAAGCTATAAGTTAAACCAAACACATCAAAATAGCTTAAATTAAGCTGAAAGCTGAAATAAGCAGCTTTTAAGCTGCACTAAACAGGCACGTTATCAAATTGTATCGTATGCCATATTAGTAGCCGAGCCTATTAATTGCATTATTGCATGTGTTACGTTAGACATTCAATATAGTTAGGATCATGCATTTTTCTAACTAGCTTTTGTTTTGGCTTGGAGTACTCGGTAAGTTTTACACTTTAGCATACTTGCATTAGTGTGAGTGTTGCCATGATAGCATGCTTGCCATGAGGCTATGTGCTTACGTGCTTAACTGCATGAATGCTTGTGGATGAAGGTTTGATTACTTGAATTGGAACAATTCGATGATTGTAAATTTTAAGCCCACTTTGCGAAGTGGAGAAATCATGTTTTTAAGCCCACCTGAGGGTGGCAAATCCGCGTTTTAGCCCACTTGAGGGTGGCACCTTCAAACCATTTTCGAAAAGAAACATGAGTCGAAATGTTCCCATTCTTGCGATTTTAGTCTATATTTGCTTGTGTGCATCACATAGTAAAGTTAGCTAATAATCAAAATAAGAACACATGTGTTTATCAAACAACATATCATGGTAGTAGAGGCTGATCTTTAATCGGGCGAGCGGGGGTGCTCATTTCAGGACCTTCCCCTCTCGTACCCAAGTTCCCGAGCCGAGGCAACTTTGGTGATGACAGATACGTGGCCTTTGGCACAAATCAGGGTTTCCTAAATTTCCCAAAATAAAATATTTAGGTGGCGACTTTGTAATCTGGCAAAGCAGTCTAGTTTTGGCATTATTTGATTTAAAATTGATTTTCCAAAAATGATTTGCCAGATTGGACTCTTTGGTGTTTATCAGTTTTACATTGCACTTGTTAGACTAGATTCAGAACCGTCACAAGAGTTCGCATTGTAGGACCAATTCGAGCTCTCCGAAAGGGGCCGCGAAGAAAGTCGAGTCTACAACCGCTTAAACGTTGGTCCAAAATATAAGCCAATTATTTAGAGAAGTCGGCGGTCAACCGTGGAGCATACTTCGGCCGTTGTTGAAGAAGTTGATCGATTACTTGATGCTGGGGCAATTTGCGAAGTAACCTATCCTACATGGCTATCCAATACGGTGGTTATAAAGAAGAAGAATGGATCTTGGCGTGTTTGCATGGATTTCACGGACTGAAACAAAGCTTGTTCCAATGACTGCTTTCCCCTTCCCAGAATAGACCAATTGGTAGATGCAACGACACATCATCAACGCATGAGCTTCTTGGACACTTACAGAGGCTACCATCAAATTGCCATGCATTTGGAGGACCAATAAAAAACCACATTCCTCACCTCAAGAGGAACCTATTGCTACAAGGTCATGCCTTTCAGGCTGAAGAATGCGGGGGCAACTTACCAAAGACTAGTGACTGCTATGTTCAAGGAACAACTCGGCCGTACCATGGAAGTATACATCGATGATATGGTTGTCAAATCCAAGGAAAAGCATACTCATCTAGCCGAATTGACAGAGACATTCGGCATTCTTTGAAAGTACAAAATGAAACTGAACACCTCGAAATGCACATTCGGCATCAGATCCAGCAAATTCCTTGGCTACATCGTTAACCACTGCGGAATAGAAGCCAACCCGAGGCAAATCACTACAATTCTAGAACTTGGCTCTCCTCGGTCAGTCAAAGAGGTTCAGAAGCTTATAGGAATGGCCGCCGCTCTGAACAGGTTCATTAGCCGTTCCACCGATCGCTACCGACAATTCTTTCACACACTTTGGCAAGGTAAACCTTTTGAATAAACCCCCGAGTGACTGGCCGCTTTGGACAGCTTGAAAACTTATCTCCGATCAGTACCACTCTTGGCAACACCTTTGGCAGGCGATCCGCTCATTTTGTATCTGGTAGTATCCGACTGAGTGGTCAGCGCCGTACTCTTAAGGGAAAAACTTGGGGAACAGCGGCCAGTTTACTATGTGAGTAAAGCAATGGCTAACGCCAAAACACGTTATCTTCCATTGGAGAAGCTCATCCTTGCTCTCGTCATGGTTGCAAGAAAACTGATGCATTACTTTCAGGGGCATACCATTAGGGTACTAACAGACTACCCCCTCCGGTCAGCACTCCGCAGCGTGGAAGCATTGCGGCGCGTTTCAAAATGGGCTCTGGAACTCAGCCAGTATGATATCCAATTTCTGCCCAAAACTTCCATCAAGGGACAAGTGCTCACCAACTTTATAGCTGAATTCACAGGATCCCTCGTCGACTTTAAGTCTGATCAAGTGCAACCTAAGCCCAACTGGAGAATATATGTTGGAGACATTTGGCAGATGTACTATGACGGGTCATCTAACCAACGTGACAGTGGGGCAGACATAGTAATCATGACCCCTGAAGGGGCAATAATCAAGAAGGCTGTCAAACTGGGCTTTGATGCATCAAATAATGAGGCCGAATACGAAGCATTGTTAACCGGCCTACGAATGCACTTCACCTTGGTGTGCGGCATCTGCTTGTTTTCTGTGACTCAAAACTAGTCATCAACTAGTTGAAGGGGAATTATGCAGTCAAAAATGACCGCATGGCAGCCTACATGAAAACGACGAATTCTTTGCTCGCGAAATTCGATCATCATGAATTGAATCAAATAACCCGGGATCAGAACACGCAATGCAGACGCCCTAGCTTGCCTAGCCTCTGCTATCAACTTAGAAATTAAATGGACAATCGAAGTAGGATTTGTCCCTGAGCAGAGCATTGCCTCTTCTGATCAGTTCAGATCAACATCATTGAACCAGGTCCAAGTTAGATGGACCTGTAGACCTGACTTCCTCCGCGCGCCCCCCCTTCGGAGAGGGCGCGAATTTGGTCTTACTACAGTTTGGACTCCTGTCACGGTTCTAAATCTAATCTCACAAAGTGCAGTGTGAGACTAATAAACACTAAAGAGTCCAAATCTGGCAATTGGTTTTGAAAAATCAATTTTGAATGAAAAAGCACCAAACATGGACTACTTTGCCAGATTACAGAGTCGCCACCTATATATTTCATTTTGGAAAATTTAAGAAACCCTAACTCGTGCTAAAGGCCACGTGTCCGTCATCACCAAAGTTGCCTTAGCTCGGGAACTTGGGTACGAGAGGGGAAGGTCCTGAAATGAGCACCCCCGCTTGCTCAATCAAAAGATCAGCCTCTACTAAGCATGATATGTTTTTTTATAAACCATGTGTTCTTATTCCAGTTATTAGCTAATATTACTATGTGATGCGCACAGCATACAAGTATAGATTCAACCGCGAGAATTGGAACAAAACAACTCGTGTTTGTTTTCGAAAATGGTTTGAAAGTGCTACTTGCAAGTAGGCTAAAGCGCAGATTTGCCACCCTCAAGTGGGCTTAAAACAACATGATTTTGCCACTCTGCAAAGTGGGCTTAAAACTCGCATTTATCGAATTGTTCCAATTCAGGCAATAAAGCCTTCACCCACAGGCATTCAAGTAGTTAAGCACTTAAGCAAATAGCCTCATGGCAAGCATGCTATCATGGCAACACTCACACTCATGCAAGGATGCTAAAGCGTAAACACTTACAGTGTACTCCAAGCCAAAACAGAAAACTAGTTAGAAATCATGCATGATCCTAATTATGCTAGATGCCTAATGCAACACAAGCAATATGCAACAAACAGGCTCGGCTATCTAAGATGGCATATGAAGCAACTTGATAACATGCTTTGAAACACATATTCAAGTAAGTATTGAAATACAATGCAGTTTGAATGATGCGCCAATCCTAGTGCATGCAAGACAAATGAATGATGCACGCATGCAAGCATAAGGATGCTAATTAAAAAAAAAATGCCCTAAAACTAACCATCGAAAGCGGTTAAGTAAAAGGGCGAAAGAAGTGGGGTTGGAAGACATGCACACATACACGCACGCACCCTTATTACAACAATGCGCCCTCTCGGCGTATCACACGCGAGAGAGGGAAAAGACGCACATCTCGGCGTATCACACATGAGAAAGGGAAAGGATACACCTCTCAATGTATCACATGCGAGAGAGGGAAAGGAAACACCTCTCAGGGTATCACACGCGAGAGAGGGAAGGGAAACACCTCTCAGCGTATCACACGCGAGAGAGGGAAAGGAAACACCTCTCAGCGTATCACACGCGAGAGAGGGAAGGGAAACACCTCTCAGCGTATCACACGTGAGAGAGGGAACGGAAACACCTCTCAGCATATAACACGCGAGAGAGGGAACGGAAACACCTCTCAGCGTATCACACGCGAGAGAGGGAAAAGACGTACCTCTCGGCGTATCACACATGAGAGAGGGAAAAGACGCACCTCTCAGCGTATCACACGCGAGAGAGGGAAAAGACGCACCTTTCGGCATATCACACGCGAAAGAGGGAAAGGAAACACCTCTCAGTGTATCACACGCGAGAGAGGGAAAGGAAACACCTCTTAGTGTATCACACACGAGAGAGGGAAAGGAAACACCTCTCAGCGTATCACTCGCGAGAGAGGGAAAAGGCGCACCTCTCGGCGTATCACACGCGAGAGAGGAAAAGGAAACACCTCTCAGCGTATCACTCGCGAGAGAGGGAAAAGGCGCACCTCTCGGCGTATCACACGCGAGAGAGGAAAAGGAAACACCTCTCAGCGTATCACTCGCGAGAGAGGGAAAAGGCGCACCTCTTGGCGTATCACACGCGAGAGAGGGAAAAGACGCACCTCTCAACGTATCACACGCGAGAGAGGTAAATGAAACACCTCTCAGTGTATCACATGCGAGAGAGGGAAAGGAAACACCTCTCAGCGTATCAGATGCGAGAAAGGGAAGTGGAGCATCGAGCACATGACCCAAACACTTTCAACAGGATGTCAGTGTAAACACCGGGCGTACCCGAGTGTTTCTAACCGATGGAATGAGGGAGAGGAATGGTTTTACCTGGAATTCCTCTGAATGAACCGTAAATACAAAATCTTGCATGTATAAGAAAGAAACTCGATAGGTACAATGCAATACAATGCATGTCTCAAGCGAGACGGATGATCATAACATGATGTTGAGGCATGCTCAATGCACAACATGCAAGAAATGAAACCGAAGCATATTCTATGCAAAATGATCAATGATGTCTATTCGATGCATGATGCGTACTTTACGCAAACATGGTAACGCATGTTCAATGCAACAATTCAAAATGCATGCTCCATGCAACAATATTCTATGCAACAACATGAACAAGTGTAGTACAATGTGACACAACATACGCATTCTATGTAGAATGATAACAGTTCATGATCTAATGCAACGTGCACGGATATTCTATGCAATGATGGCGATGCATGTTTCCATGCAACAAATCAACACGCGCATTCAACGTGACAACAAAGAAATATACATTCTATGCAGTGAGAAAGAAGCATATGATAGAGACAACTCAAAGGTAACTTCCGATTTACCTCTCAGAGAGTTACAATATATTAAAAGGATGCACTTTGTTTGTTTTGATGGGTGATAACCCTCGTGTGCTGTGAACACAATTCTGAGCTTCTTCGAAGGCATTTTGAACCAAACTTTGAGCAGAACTTGCATTTCTTGGAACCCAATGACTCAAAACAGTCTGAAATTACTCAGAGGGAACAATGGGAACATGCCAGCCACCAGAATGAACTGTCGGCCACTTGCCATTTCTGCCGGCCACTTCAGTGGCCGGTCGGCCAGTTGCAACAAATTCGGGGCAGTTTTGTCCATTTACACGGGGAACTTTAAAACTCAACTCCCAAACACTTTTTCTCACACCCACAAGGTCGAAAACCCTTCCTCTTTGCTCCTAGACACTTTTCCTCCTCAGATTCGTGCCCCACACTCGCTAAGACCTTTCGATTCTCTTCGTTTTGAACCGAACAAAAATTGTTTTCGGAGCCTTTTCCTCAATTTTCACCATTTGAGGTTTGTTTCCCTCAACTTTGACTTGAGTTTGGCGCCCTTTTCCCGGGCTTTGACTTTCTTTGACTTTTTCTCTTCCCGAGAGTTTACTTTTTGTTGACTTTTTGCATTTTTGCCGATTTTGCTCATTTTTCACCTTCTTTTCAAATGGCAGACGATGCGCCGCACAACGGGGGTTCTCCGAGGATGGAGGAGGAGCCCGAGCACATTCCATTGCCGCCGAGGATCCGGCCATTTGACCCGGCGATGTACCATCCTGAGGTACATGTGCTACCACCTAGCACAGTGCTCAATTTCACTGGATTTGTGCGACGCACGCCCGCAGATCTGCTACTACGGGAGCCTGAGTCCCATCTGTCTCACGACGCCACTGCGGTACACACTGCACTCTTGTATTTCCTACGATGTACTTTACATTTCTTGCATAGCTCGCGATTTTGCACTGTATTTCATCTGCTCATTCTGAACACATTCACACACTGTACTTCTGTTCATTCTGAACACTTGCATACTGTATTTTTGTTCATTCTGAACACATGAATACTACACTTCTGCCCATCCACACAAGTTGACCCCCGTTTCACCCATAGGTATGGGGCCACCACAGCGAGGGAGTGGTACTTGGAGCTTCCTGGCGGCGTCCAGCAGATTATCGACGAGGCAGGGTTTGGCCTATTCTGCACGGGGCTCTCGTGTCTCTTTGCGAGTAGCACCCTTTTAGGCACATTGGTAGAGAGATGATGGGACACCACAAACTCTTTCCATTTCTCTGCCACCGGGGACATGACGATGACCCCGTATGACTTTGCGATGCTGACAGGCCTGGAGGTAGGAGTTCTACCGATCACATACGACTCTGACATGGGTGAGTGGGAGGCTGCTTGGACCTATCTATTGGGAGCGCACCCGCCTATTTTTCGCTTGACAGGCTTAGTCCGGTACACTTGGTTCGCTGACCACTTCAAGGGGACGGAGGCCCCGACAATCAAGGAGATAGAGCAGTACGCTCGAGGCTTCCTCATGTTCCTCTTCGGCACTACCCTGTTTGCCGACAGAGGGAACACAATGGGGCTATATTTGCTGAGTGCCTCAGTGGACTTGTCTCAGGTGCGACACTATGACTGGGGAGGCACCGGCCTTACTACCCTCTACTGTTACATGAGCTCGACCTCCCGCAGGAGCGGGAATAGAGTGGGCAGTTACTGGCGAGTGTAGACTGCCCGAAACTCCGCTCCGCGCGCGAGGGCGGGAATCGTAGTTCTTAGCCACTACAGTTCGGACTCCTGTCACGGTTCTAAATCTAATCTCACAAAGTGCAATGTAAGACTGATAAATCACCAAAGAGTTCAAATCCGGCAAATCGTTTTGGAAAATCAATTTTAATCAAGAAGTGCCAAACATAGACTGCTTTGCCAGATTTCAGAGTCGCCACCTAAATATTTTGTTTTGGGAAATTTAGGAAACCCTGACTCGTGCCTAAGGCCACGTGTCCGTCATCACCAAAGTTGCCTCGGCTCGGGAACTTGGGTACGGGAAGGGAAGGTCATGCAATGAGCACCCCGGCTTGCCCGATCAAAGGATCGGCCTCTACTAACATGATATGTTGTTTTTGAAAACACATGCGCTCTTATTCCGGTTTATTAGCTAACTTACTATGTGATGCGCACAGCATACAAGTATAGACTCAATCATGTGGATTGGAACAAAACAACTCATGTTTGTTTTTGAAAGTGGTTTGAAGGTGGTACTTGCAAGTAGGCTAAGACGTGGATTTGCCACCCTCAAGTGGGCTTAAGAAAACATGATTTTGCCACTTCAAGTGGGCTTAAAAACTCACAATCATCGAGTTGTTCCAATTCAGGCAATCAACCCTCCATCCACAAGCATTCAAGCAGTTATAGCAGTTAAGTACATAGCCTCATGGCAAGCATGCTAAACATGGTAACACTTACACGCATGCAAGGATGCTAAAGCATAAACACTTATCTAGTACTCTGAGCCAAAAAAGAAGCTAGTTAGTAATCAATGCATGATCCTAACTATGTTAAGAATGCCTAATGCAACACATGCAAAAATGCGACTAAGATAGGCTCGGCTATTCTAAGATGTCATGTGAATGCGACTAGATAACATGTATTCAAATTGGTATTGAAATACAATGCAGTTAGTATGATGCGCGGAGCCCGGTGCATGCAAGACAGATGAATGATGCAAACATGCGAGCATAAGGATGCTAATTTGAAACATGCCCTAAAACTAACCATCGTAAGCTGGTAAATAAAATGGAGAAAGAAATGGGGGTTGGAAGACATGCATCACACGCACACTTATTACAACAATTGTGCCCTCTCGACGGAGGGTCCAAATAATGAGCTAACTAACTAATCTAAGCTAATTAAACTAATTATTACAAAACGAAACTAATTAACTAATCCTAGTTAACTAATTATTACAAAACAAATGAATGGCTAAACACATTAACTAATTAAGTACAAAACCAATAAACTAGCTAACTGAGCAAAGTAGCTAAGTAAAGCATTAAGAAGAGGTCCTCGGAGCGAGGGGTGCATGCATGCTCGGTCGCCTCATTCGGAAATCCATTGCGATGCCCTAATTTGCCTCTGTTTGCAATTATTTTCAGAACACTGCAAGAGCCTCCAGATAGCTTCTACTCCACCATGGAGACCTCCAGGAGCATGGCCGACCACTTTTTGATGGTGTAGACCACCTGCCGACCAACCAAACTTGTTACAGACCATAAAAAGTGGTCGGCCAGCCACTTTTTCTGGTCTGCCGACCAGAAAATTCTGCTATACTCTAGTTTGCTGCAACAGAGAACAAGAAGGGGCATGGCAATGTATTTGCGAGATATGTGTGCACAACCACTCTCCCTATCATTTCATGAGCTCAAGGGAGTGTAGTTCTCGACTCTCGGGCCACCAACCAGGCATCACAATGCACGATGGCCGAGGAGCCAAGTTTGCACATTTCAATGTCGATGAATGCACAAACTACAAATAAGAGCCTTAACCTCTATCATGCTTGATCAAGAGGGTCGGCGATCGAGAATTGAGGCACGTTTCATCACTTCAAGTATGAAACGTCCCTCGTTTCTCGTGTTTGGATCAAGGCCCGATCCAAACACAATGCAATGCATGCAATATGCTCAACCTATCAATGCTAATGGCATGCAAACAATGCTAATGCAACATGAGCATACAAACACAATGCAATGCAACATGCAACCACAATGCAAGGTAACAACATGCAATTCTATGTAACAACATGCAAACAACATGCTCTTCTATGAGTGCTAGAATGGCATGCTCAAGATCCTATCATGCAAACAATGCATGCATAGCCAACTTAAAAGCTAAGGCCTCAAGGCGAATGAAGTGCATCATACATGAAGCATGCAAGACAATGCTCAAATGACCAAACCAAACATGGACACACCTGAGGTACTTCAAAACAGTGGCCAAAACTCAACAAAACCTAGACATAAAGAGCATGGAATGCACATTCAACTCATAGCTCGCAAGCAAGGCGTAAAGGCACAACTCTTAGACGCAATTAAAGAGTGACATGCATGAGAATATGGCAATGCTACGTGCTCTGAAATGAAGTGTTAAATGATGCCAAATCATCCAAACAACACAAATGAGGCATGCTAGAAGGCCTAGAGCATAAGGCTAGTTAAGAGCAATACACAAGGAGCATGCAATACTAAGCTTAAACCACTAAACCAGCTCTGGACAGAGCTTAAACATGCCAAGTTAAGGGTCAAGAGCATGCTGAAATGGAGCTCAAGAGCTTAGGCAAACATGCATGCACATTGGCTCACAAACAAGGCATGAAGGCACAACTGTCAAACACATTAAAGGGGTGAAAAATGTGAGAGTATGGCAATGAAATGTGCTCTGAAATCATGTGAGAACTGAGGCTATATCATGCAAACATCACATTCCAAGCATGCTAAGACTTTGAAACTCAGAGCTAATGAGCAAGATTACAGCATGGCTATACAAAGCAAGGCATGCATGACCCAAAACACTTAAAACAGAGCTTAACCATGGCAAAACATGGACAAAATCATGTTGGAGTGTAGTCAAAATAGGCTAGAATGATGGTCCAAAGTATAGAGCATGTTAGGCTAGCAATGTAGAATTACACTACAAGTGTATGAAGCATTCAAGAGACAACCAAACTAGCTGAAAACAGAGTCATATCAGGTCCAAAAAGTCACAAAAACAAGCTTAAACAAAGCCACAAAGGAGTGCAAAAACATGCTCATTTGATAGGCCCTCTATGCATACAAACAAGACAAGAGGAGAGGGGACCACCCCCTCTCATTTCTGGCCTCAAAATCACATTTCTACCACTGAAAATCCACTGGATTTCAGTGGTTAAAAGGCCAAGAGAAGGTGATCTCAAAGGCTTAAAGAGAGGGCTCAAAACAATGACAAATAAGGCACAAAATGGGGTGGACCAACCCCAACACCAAAGAGGCCTTAGACAAGTATTTCAAACACTGGAAGATAAAGCTTTTTACAGTTGAAAACTAAGCCAAACAAAGCATGCAAAGATGGCTAAAAGAGTAACCAAAACAAAGCTTAAAAAGGGAAAAAGGGGTTACCCTTGAAACACTGCAACAACAGCACCTTCTTCAGCCCAAGACCAGCTTTTATGACCCAAATACCACCTCCAAGAATCTTAGCTCAGAGATGGTGGTGTGTGGCTAGGAGTTGTAGTGCAAAAGTGAAGAAACAACACACTTTAAGGCACAAATATAGAGAGAGAGAGAGAGGAATATAGAGAGGGAGATATATTTATAGCTCAAAGGAAATTTTATGAACCTGAAAAAGGGAGAGAGAGCCTCCCTCTTATAGAACTCCAAGCTTTAAGCTTCTTGGAGAAGCTAGAAGCTTGGTTAAATCCCTCCATATATGGAGGATGCAATCTGTGCTCTCAAGCTGGCACAGTTGGCATCCACAAACTCTGCAAAAACTGTAGGAAAGCTGCCGACCACTTAAAGTGATCGGCCAGCTACTTACACTGGTCGGCCGACCAGTGGAAGTGGTCTCCAAGGAGACAAAGTGGTCGGCCAGGGGGGAGAGGTGGTCTTCACCAAGAAAGCAAGGTGGTGGCATGGTGGGAGACCACTTTTGGTGGTCCAAAGACCACCAAGACTAGTTGGCCGACCAGAAAACTAGCTGGCAGGGAAGAAAAGTGATTTTCAGGGAGAAAAACTGGTCTCCCACCCTCATTCCACCCTCCAAGCAAGGAAAACAAGGTTTGTGCCAAAAACCAACCAAAAAGGATGCAAGACAAGAGTCCGGGGGGTCGAGACGCACAGCCGGAAACCCCGAAAACTAGTCCACAGGCACCAAAAGGGTCTATGAGGGAAAAGTGGTCTACGACCACAAAAAGTGGTCTCCAAGACCTCAGTGTCCCCCAAGGCAGAGGCAACAAGGCATGGTCCGAAAACCAAGCCAAGAGGAGAACGTTAAGCGGTCCTGAGACAAGGCGCACGGCCAAAGGCTCCGGGAACCGGAAACTAGTCTCCAAAAGGGAAAAGTGGTCTACGACCACAAAAAGTGGTCTCCAAGACCTCAGTGTCCCTCCAGGGAAGGGAAAACAAGGTTTGGTTCAAAACCAAACCAAAAGGGAAGCAAGACAAGGCACTCGGCCGAAGGCGCCGGAAACCGAAAACTAGCCTACAAGAGGGAAAAGTGGTCTACGACCACAAAAAGTGGTCTACAGACCTCTCTCTCCCTCCAGGGAAGGGAAGACAAGGTTTGGTTCACAAACCGAGCCAAAAGACAAAGAGTTTAGAGGCTCGGAGGCAAGGCACTCAGCTGAAAACTCTGGAAACTCGAAACGAGCACAAACATGCGCGATCATCGAGCGCTCAATCGATGACGTCTGAGTCTTAAGGTCGGTCAAAAATGGGGTGTCTATAGTGAGCCTGGGATGTACGCTTTACATTTATGCTTTACATTTTATACTGTCCTTTCTGCTTTGCACTTTCTGTACACTACACACTGCACACACATAGTCTAATCTCTGCTCTGCACTTGTACTTTTTATACACTGTGCCATACTCTGCTTTCTGCGTTTTCTGTATTTTTACTGCCATTGTCTTGCTTTCATAGTTGTGGGCATACGCCTATTTCTCCGCACTTGCTCCCGAGCTAGAGGTTGAGACGCCGCCCGAGGTACCCTATTCACATAGGTATGATGGTAGATACCAGTCCAAGACCCGACAGACCCTCCCGTACTTGCGCCAGTACTTTGACACTGTGCGGGTGACCGAGGTAACATAAAACCCACAGTTTTTCCTGTTTTCATCTTCAATTCACTTTGCATATCTAAATGGCAACTGATGCATTTGTTATCTGTAGATTACGTGGCAGCCTTAGGTAATGATGCCAGAGTTCGCCCGGTTTCATTTTGCTGGAGCTCGGGGCGCCTCCCGATATCGGCTTATGCTTGAGGGACTCGTGGGCCGAGCCTAGTTTTTAGGTGAGCGGTTCATGCGCCAAACATTGGGCTTGCCATTGTAGTCAGTTCCTTTGCCTCCACCACCATCTATGCGGGCCACAGAGATCTCTCCCCTCAGGAGCTTATTGACGTCATCCGAGGCTCAGATACAGACCGGTTCATCGAGGAGGGAGACTGCACGATCTACCTCCAGACATATCTTATGCCTCCGTTGGTAGGTGCTCGCGCTCACACAGGGAGAGCAGCTGATATTGCGTCGTCGAGCGGGCTCGGGCAGCAGGTGCCCCTTCGACAAGCAGGGCTCGGACACCGAGAGGTGAGGTCAGAGGGATGCCTTCTACTAGGCAGTGCGTTGGATGGCCGGATTCCCCGACTGAGTTGACATGTTGGCGGTATGGGATACCTTATCAGATTCCACTTGAGTCCCCGTTGCTTGATCACCCATACGTGAGGGCGCCTGGCTCAGTACCAGTACACTTTATAGCTTTTATGCATTTCATTACAGCTTTCAGATACTTATGCACGCATTCATGCGCTCATGATTTCAACTTGCATTTGCAGCCCTCTGTAGAGTATGTGGAGGGGTTACGCCAGGTGATGGCGTCATTCGAGAGCATGATCTTGCAGAGAAAGACGATGCTGACCTCCACGGCATTCCGGTACTTTTCAGTTTTCTTGCATTTATCATACTTCTGCTGATATACTAAAACTGAACATTTCATTGTACTGATACACTACATGTATGGATCACATCTGACACGACACACTGCATACACATACTGTATCTGATTTCTGCATATCACACTTATACTTGATACTTGCTGATAAATGCAAACTTGTCTTTTCAGGTCACACCCTTGCAGACAAGACCCTCAGAGCCTCCTCAAGCGGCAGAGAGAGAGATTCTGGGACACAACCGAGGGAGACGTCGAGCGCCTGCCACACATGATGATGATGACGACTCTAGTGGAGAAGAGGAGCCAGCGAGTCCTCAGTCAGAGCCATCCGAGGGTGGAGGCGACGGCACCGACTCAGGTTCTGAGGGTGGCGACGATGCCGAGGAGGGTTCCAAAGGTGGGAGCAGAGGCAGCTCAGGTTCAGACAGCGGTGCCGACGGCGATAATGTAGAGTCTGCTCAGCCGAGGAAGAGGATGAAGAGGGCCTCTCAATCCTGAGGTGGCCGACGCCAATTCAAATCTTTTTGCTTTGTTATCCTTTTGCCAGTAGTTTTAACACATTGTACAGCCTTAGGCAGTTTTATTTCTTAAAACTTGTACCTTTGTAAAAAGAAACCATGTGGAATGAAAACAGCCTTTTGATCGAAAAAGTGTTGTATTTATATTCTGAGCATCACATAACATCGCACCATTTTGCACAAAAATAAGATTGGTGAACATTGAACACTGAAAATGTATTGTCTTAATCAGGTAGTGAACGAACTAACAACTGAAAAGAACAAAACAACTCAATAAACATTACAAGGCCTTGACAAGCCAAACAATGTAATTACAACTCAATTGCAACAACTCGATAAGCAAAGCAACAACTTAATGAATAAAACAAATACAACTCAATAAGCAAATACAATTGTTAAGCAGAATAGCAGGACGCATCCGAAATAGAATCAAACTCTGGTTTTCAGCATCCTCAGCACACAGGAAGGCTAAAAGCACTCTGCTGGAGATAAACAGAGGCTACCGGCCACTTATTGCTATTGCCGGCCACTTTTTACTTCTGTAGGCCACTTAAGTGGCCGGCCGACCAGAAAAGGCGGCCGGTCGGCTACTCTAACTAGTTGGTCGGCCAGTTTTGGTGGGAGCCTCCAGATTGTTGCCACCTGTCTTCCATTCAATGCTCTATTTTCTACAAAAGCTCCAGCTTCGTGGTTTCTTCATTTCATCTCCTTTTTTGCCCTAAATGGAACCGTTCTTCGCCGAAAAACTCTCCAATTGGATTGTGACTTTAGATGGCTCAGAAAAGTTGAATTTCTGGGGTTTCGGAATAAATACATTATTCACGTTGAGTCGCACCCCGCTGCGTTTTCCATTTCTCCATGCCGCGGCTAGGTGTTCGAATCCGGTAACTCATGTTTTTAGCTTTGGGGGTCAAGAGATGTGCCCTACTTTGGAAGAATTCCAAGCTTTGATGGATTCCTGATGCGACGAGGAAATCTTGCCCCAGTACTGTTTCGGCCACATCCAAGCTTTAGGACGGATGTGTGGGCTTACTTTGCACGATGCTCAGTCTTTGATTCGCAATGGAGAGTTGGACATTCCCAGCCTGATTCATCGCTTTTTTGACGCTGGCGACCGCGGCGATCATTTTTGGCAAAGTTTTTAGTAGCATGCCCTTTGTTTGTGCATGTTATCTCATTTTGTACTTGCCCCTGGCTTTGGGGGATCTAGCATTCGTTTGATTGAGGCTGCCCAAGGCTTGAAAGAGGGCAAGAGCGGCATCGGCATGACATTAGCTGAGACCTTAATGGGCTTGGATGCCTTCCATCGCCGGGAGACAACCAGGTTCGCAGGAAGTCCACTACTCTTACAGGTAAGGTTTCCCACACTTCTCACATGTGTTTGTCTCACATCACTTGGCCCTCAGGCTATATTTTTCTCTCAAAACCCTTTTCTTACTTTTTCTCTCTATGTGCACCTCTCTATTCTTTACTCTCTCTTATTTTTCATCCCTCCCTAGATATGGCTCATGGATAAATTGAAAGTAGTGGACTCTTGCCCAGCATATTCAGCACGCGGCTATTTCTTTCGCCAATGGCTAGTTGATGCCCCAGATGAGGGATGGTGGTGCGAATGGATGTGCACTCGATCTGCTGTTGACATCGCCTGGCGTTGTCCCTGGCTTGATCTGCCGAAGATGGGCTACAGCATGTCCCGGCAGCCTGGTATTCAGCTGGTTGGCCTGACACACTGCGTCTTTTATTTTCCATTTCAGTTCGGCCATGACCAGACTTGCCCGGAAGAGGGAGTGGAATACCCGACTTCATACCCAATCAAAGGCTCACATCTAGCTCGATATACCATAGCATAGAGGACGAGAGAGCTTCTAGCCCCCGCTCCCACTTTCAGTTGTGCCCTTTCTAGCGAGTGCATCGTTTGGCTTGAGGAAGAGGCACAAATCGAGCCTACTTTGGCATCTGTGGCTTCCACTAGCTCTGGGAGGGGGCGCACGAACACCTGACTTAGCCATGCCCCTAGTTTATTGCTTTAATCTGTACTTTCAAGTTTTCTTTTCGAATGTAATAGAAAAGCAACTTCAATTTGTATCAAGAGCCGGAGAACTCTGTATTGAAATCAATGAAATTGGAGGTTGTGGGTACTGAAAATTTTCCATTTTGGTCCAAAAATGGTCTAAGTTGTAAAAGATTAATTTGAGCAAAATCAACTTTTATTAAAACTTTTCAAAACTATTTTCGATATGGATCACAATTGGACACGCCCGAGATCTGTCACTGAGATGCACAACCCCAGATCCAACAACTGGAAAGTTGCCCCTTGTTTGAATAGCATTGCACTGTAGCTCACAACCAAACTCTTGGATGCAGAGAAGCCAAAGATGGCCAAAAACAATCTAATGGACAAAGTTGATTTGGAAGTGTTTGTGGCTGGACTTCAGAATGAAGTTGCCTATGTATCCCGAAGATGGGAATCAAGCCTTACGTAGTTCGGTTTGGGTTTACTCGTGCAGTAACACTCTCCTTTTACGCTCTAACTTTTGCCAAGGCCGCCCTTTCTGGGTTTTCAACCTTGCGAGCTCAGTTTTTCTTATTTCAAATTTTTTGTGCTCTAACTTTTGCCTAGGCCGCCCTTTTGGGTTTTCGGCCTAGCGAGCCACTTAGGGAAAATATTTCTTCAGCTTGTCCATGTTGATAGGTTGGGAGAACTCAAGGCCATCTAAATCCATCAGAATGATAGCTCCACCTGACCAAATAGACTTGATGATGTAAGGACTAGTCCAATTAGGTCTAAACTTGCCCCTAACGTCGTGGATGGGAGCTCAGTTGTCTTTGAACACCAAATCTCCTTCTTTCAGATCCCTAGACTTAACTTTCTTGTTGAAAGCCCTGGCAATCCTGCGTTGATAACCTTGAATGTGGTACAGTGCTTTTAGCCTTCTCTCGTCAAACAACATGAGTTCTTCAAACCTGCTCTGTTGCCAATCTGCCTCAGCTATTTGGCACTTAGCCATTACTCGCAACGACAGAACCTCAACTTCAATCGGCAGAACAGCCTCCATCCCATAAACCAAGGAATACAGAGTTGTCTCGGTAGAAGTCCGAATTGATGTTCTGTAGCCCTAGAGGGCAAATGGCAACTTATCTGGCCAGTCCCTGTAGGTTTCCACCATCTTTTGTAGAATGTGCTTGATGTTCTTGTTGGCGGCCTCAACTACTCTGTTGGTTTGCGGCCTGTATGTGGATGACTTATGTAAAGCCACGTTGTACTTCTCCAACAAGTCGATCACTTCCTTCTTGAAGTGGGAACCATTATCCGAAATGATTTCATTCGGAACCCCATACCGGCAGATAATGTTATTCCTGATGAACTTAGCTACATGCGACGCCTTCAGCACTGTATAGGATTGGGCCTCGACCCACTTTGTGAAGTAGTCTATCGCCACCAGGATGTACTCATGCCCGTTCGACCCCTTCGGAGTGACTGCCCCAATCACATCAATCCCCCAGACTGAAAATGGCCACGGTGAAGTCATGTTGTACAACTTTGACGACGAAATGTTCATGCGATTTGCATGGATCTGGCATTTGTGGCATCGCCGAACAAAACTAATACAATCCTCCTCCATGGTTGACTAGTAGTAACCTTGTCTGAGGATCTTCTGAGCTAGCATCACTCCGCTCATATGCGCTCCGCACTCTCCTCCGTGGGTGGCGTCCATCAGGCGCTTCGACTCTTCAGCATCAATACACAGTTTATGCATCCCAAGATGGCCCCGTTTGTATAATTTACCCCCGCAAATGATGAACTGAGCAGCTATTCTTCGTATTGCTCTCTTATCTTTGGCATTTGCCCCCGGCGGATAAGCCTCCTTTTCCAAGAAGTTCCAGATGTGATGATACCAGGGGTTTTGATCTTGTACCTCATCTATAGCGGCAATCAGCGTGTAGGCCGGAACATACCTCTGTTCAATGATGATTGGATGCATCCGGACTCCCAAAGGATTGTCTATCATAGCAGATAGAGTTGATAAAGCATCGGCGAACCTATTGCTCTCTCTCAACAGATGGGTGAAGGTTAACTTCTCAAACTTGGGAATTAAAACGTCCAAGGTTTGGTGATAGATTTTCATCCTTTCTTCTTTAACCTTCCAGTCTCCTTTCGCTTAAGACACAACTAGGTTCGAGTCCCCAATGACGTCCAATCGTTTTGCCCCTAGTTCCAGGGCGGCTTCTAAGCCAGCGATACATACCTCATACTCTGCTTCGTTGTTCGATACCTTGAACCGGAGCTTGAAAGCTAAGGGTATGTGGGAATTGTCGGGTGCTATCAGCAACACCCCTATCCCATACCCGTACTGGTTTGACGCTCCGTCAAAGTATGTAGTCCAGACCTCTTCTTGAACCTGCAGAATGGCCTCATCTGGAATAGATTTTCTACTGCTTCATCTCCCTCCACTGGGTGATAGGTTAGGAACTCCACTACCGCTCTCCTTTTCACAAACTTGCACGTCATATACTTCAAATCAAATTCAGAGAGAAGAAGCAACCAACAGGCTAGCCTACCCGTAAGTGCTGGTTTCTCGAAGAGATATTTGATGGGATCTAATCTCGAAACCAGTATTACAGAGTGAGCTAACAGGTAGTGCCTCAACTTCCTGGTAGCCCATACCAAGGCCAGACAAGCCTTCTCAAGCGGAGTGTAACGGGTCTCATATTCTAGCATCTTCTTGCTTAGGTAATAGATAGCCTTCTCCACTTTGTCCTCAGACTCCTGTGCGAGCATGCAGCCGATTGTTGTTTCGGTTACTGACAGATACAATATCAACGGTTTCCTCGACTCTGGCGGTGACAACACGGGTGGGTTCTGTAGATACTGCTTGATCTGCTCAAAAGCAACTTGGCATCGATCGTCCCATTGGAATTTCTTTCCTTTCTTCAGGAGGCCAAATAGTGGTTCACAAGTCAAGGTTAATTTTGCAATAAACCGTCTTATGAATTGCACTTTACCAAGAAAGCCTCACACCTCCTTTTCAGTCCTTGGTGGTGGCATTTCTAAAATGGCCTTGATTTTGGAAGGATCGACCTCGATACCCCTTTGTGTGATCAAGAACCCTAGCATTTTCCCTGTTGTGACACCGAAAGTACATTTCTGAGGGTTTAGCCGCAACCGATACTCTCTGATCCGTTGGAAAAATTTCTTCAAGGCGGTGTAGTGGCCCTCTCTTTCCTTGGACTTGACAATCATGTCGTCCACGTACACCTCAACCTCTTTGTGGATCATATCGTGTAGAATCATGGTCGTAACCAGTTGATACGTAGCCCCAGCATTCTTCAAGCTGAACGGCATCACCCTATAACAGTAGGTTCCCCACGGGGTGGTGAAAGCAGTTTTCTCCCTGTCTTCAGGTGCCATCAAAATCTGATTGTAGCCAAAAACCCATCCATGAATGAGAGCAGCCCATGCCCCGTAGTAAAGTCCACCAATTTGTCGATATGCAGCAGAGGAAAGTCATCCTTCGGACTGGCTTTGTTCAAGTCTCTGAAGTCCACACATACCCGAATTCGGCCATCCTTCTTCGGTACCAGAACTATATTGGCCAACCAAGTTGGATACTCAGATACTAACAAGAACCCTGTATCAATCTGCTTGGTGACCTCTTCTTTGATTTTCATAGCCCAGTCCGGGTGGATCCTTCGGAGCTTCTGCTTAACAAGTCGGGCCTCTGGGTCAAGACGGATCCGGTGCTGTACAATCTCAGGATCGATTCCAGGCATGTCTTCGTAGGACCACGTGAAATCATCTTTGAAATCTTTTAATAAAGCGACTAAGTGCTCGCATTTCTCCGACGACAACGTGGACCCGATTTGGACCAGCCGCGGATCCTTCTTAGTACCAACGTTAATTGAGGTGATTTCATCAACCAAAGGTTTTACAAACCTCTCCTGCTCTCGATCAATCAAGTGTTTCAAAACCGGAGGAATTTCTTCCTCGTCGTTTTCATCAAAATTTTGAAAGTCCTGATTAATGCAATAAACTAAAGGCACAAAAAAGTACTCAAAAGCCACAGCAGTACCATTCTCATTAACTTCCAGATTGTCTAATTCTTCGGTTACAACCGACTCAAAAGAAAATGAAAATGACGACCTGGACAACACGACGGCATCCGGGTTATCATCTCCAGGAATACCAGACTCTAACTCTGAAGAACTAGAATCGGATTCCGACTCCACAAACTCTATGGAATCAGATTCTGGTTCACTACCTTACCCATAACTACTAGATAAAAAGCCTTTCTCGTATTGCCAGACGAGGGAAGGTGCGATGGATGCATCCAGAATGCCGGAAGATGGGCAAGCAGCTGAGTTATCTCCAATCATGGATACAGAGAAATCATCCCCCGAGCACTCTGGTAAGATCTGAGGGTCTGAGAGAAGACAAGTCAGTGCTACTTCCAACTCAAAATCTGTGCCGCTGGACTCATCCTCATTGCACTGCTCAGCCACAGCTGTTTGGTCAGTCTGCTCTTCGGCAACTTCATCTCCTGGTAACTGTAAGTCAAAGAAGATCTCAAATCCCAGCAAGTGCCGCCTCTCTGAATTCAGCCATGGTTCTGGAAAGCTGCAGAACAGGAAATCTTCCCCCTCCTGGACAAAGCGTCCGTTCAGGGTCCCTTGGATAGGTCTATGCACTAACTCATAGTGCTTCCTGGCTTGTTTAGCTCTGGTTCTTCCAACCATCTCTTTTCTTTTTCTTACCCAATCCTCTTTGGTAGGTGTATAACCTAGACCAAAGGTATGGGGATTGTGTGGCACCTCGGCCAATTTAGCAACGCCCTTCCGGCCACTTCTTCCTAATCCTATCCCGGGCACATGCTGAAGCTTGTTCATGAGGTAAACAGATTGCGCACTGACATACAACCCCTCATCAATAGCTAACAGATCTTGTACTACCCGGGCCTCAGCCAAGGTGAACCTAGACAGGAAGATATCCTCCTCGCCATGTATAATCTCCAAGATTGGCGTAGAGAGCTCCGGCGGCGGATGTATTGAAGAGTTCCCAAAAACAATTGCCACCCCCTTCCCGTGGGGACACTTCAGCATCTGGTGTAGGGTGGAAGAGACAACCTTTACTTAGTGCAGCCACGGCCATCCAAGGAGCAAGTTGAAGGTGGCTGGAACATCCAGAACATGAAATTCGATGTCCTGTTGGCCCGGGCCAACCTGAGTTTTAATCCGCACTGTCCCCATCACCTCCCGACTAGTGTTGTCATAAGCCTGTATCACTTGGGTTGTTGGTGCGAAATCTACGGGCTTCAACCCGATAGCATACGCCGTTCGTGATGGACATACATTGATAACAGATCCTGTATCAATGAGGACAACCGGTATCCACTTATCCTTACACTTCACAGAGATGTACAACGGTTTGTTATGTTCAAAGCCCTCAGGCAGTAGTTCTTTGTCTGTGAAGGTTAGAGTCGGTGAAGCACCACCCGGGAACACCAATCCCACCAACTGCTCGGGCGTTGTATCAATAGAAAAGCTTAGCTTTGTCCATGGCTGAAAGGACAGCTCGTCTATGAACCCGTGAGGCCATAAGCAGTTCCCAGATGGAGATGTATGCTTGAATTTTTTTTAGCTATTTCAGTACAACCTCCTCCTCTAGCAGTCTGTCTTTCTGCTTTTAAGCTTCCCTGTCTTTCCCGACTGCCTCCAGCTGGTCCAAATGTGGGGGCTTGAAGTACCGCCCACTCCGGGTCATATGGTCCACTTCTTCGGTGTACCAGGTGTCGTTTGGGAGATTCTGCCCCCAGTCTTTATCAGTATGGGCCAGACGCAAATCGTCGTCTTCCCACCACATGCCCTCAGTGACAGACAGACAACTGTCCGGTCCTGCTGTAGTTGTTTCCGTGCTCACAGCACACTTTATCCCCACAGGGGGCCTTGGCCTTTCTAGCGTTGTCATCATTCTCAATCTTCTCTTGTTCAAAATGCCTCAGCGTGTCCTCTTGTTCTGTATCCGCTGCACACAAACTGCCCAAGTCCCGAGCAAAATTCTTCGTGTCGGTGCTCTCCGGCAATCCTTCCTTGTTCTCGACCATTCCGGCCGCTGTAGGTGTTCCAATTTCAGACTGCCTCTGTTTCGGCTGAGACTCCTCAACAACATCTGGCTCGTCACTGAACCAACCTGTAGCATCTGTTGCTCCATTCTGGTCAAACCAGTTGACGCTCACATCCCCTGGATCCTGCTCGTCAAAGAACTGCAGATTAGCAATGTCCTCTTCAAGCTCTGCTAGATCATCCAGCCCATGACTCGGCCCGTCTTCCCGACCCACATTGACCTCTGCCCCAGCTGACAATTCTACCCTTGGCTTGGCCTGATTGTTGACACAATATAACCGTACGGGTTGTATGCTTCCTCAGTTAAGCTCGCAGATCCCTTAGGTTTTGAACCAACATTCCCATTCTACTCCAAGGTCACCCCAGCTTTGTCTTCGACAGTCACCACCACTAGCTTGGGTAGGGTTAATGACGTGCTCATCATGCATAATTCTGTGCATTCTGGAATGAACAATGCTGGCTTCGGTAAGTGGGAGGGAGTGATGTATATGCTAGGGTCGTATGAAACGACCATGGTTTGGATCAGGTTTATTTGCCTGGGTGGAGGAGGGGGTTTGTTATGTGGTGGGACAGGGTTAGTGGTAACGTTTGGCTTTTCGGGAGGCGCAATCACCTTGTTGTCAATGAGATCTTGAATCTCATGACGCAATCTGAAGCACTGGTCGGTGTCGTGACCGTGTTGCTGATGAAAGACGCAATATTTGGCCGGGTTATGTGCAGAAGGGATGTTATTTGGCAGTGGGCGTGGTTCCAGGGGCTTCAGATGCCCTTTTCTAAACAAGACCCTCAAGGCCGCTAATAAAGACATATAGAGCGGGGAGAAAGTCCTCTGACCCCGGGGTGGATTGTTTGCTGGTTGCGAGCTGGTTCCGAATGCACCACTGAAGGGTGTGGCTGTTTTTGGCGTGGTGGTGGTGACCCTGCCCACGTCAGAAGTTCTGGCGGCTGCACTACTGCTTGTAGCTGCATTCGAACCGCGGGTAAATGCCCTCTTGGGCTGCTCCTTCTCCTGGTTAATCAGACCTTGCCTCATAGCATCTTCTATCTGTACTCCAATCTCGTGCAAGTCAGCAAAGGTGGGGAGGGGTAAGACGATCATCTTCTGCATTAGCTTTGGTTGTAGGTTGTGCACAACCATCCTTATCTGATCCTTTTCTGGTGGTCGAGTTGTCATCATGGAGGCCTTGGCCCTCCATCGAGTGACAAAGTCAGAAAAGCCTTCCTTTAGCTCTTACCTGGTTGCTTCGAGATCACAGGTTGTGACATCGATTTGAGTGTTGTAAGCATATTGGGTGATGAAGGCCTCGGCCATCTCCTCCCAGCTCCGTTTCACTGAATCCTCCAGCTTGGCGTACCAGATGGCCGCAATACCCGACAGGGTCCGACCGAAGAGAGATAGTTTCTGGAGTCTGGTCAAGCCCATTAGGCGCAGAATATTCGAGAACAGCCTCAGATGAACCATAGGATCGCCCGAGCCGTAACGATCTATGTGGGGCATTTTGAATTTGTCTAGCAATGTCACCGCCGAATCCGTATAGCCGTCCTCAATTTCCGGGATAGAGTTAACTCCCTGAGCCCCTTTAAACAGCTTTTCGAGCTTGCTCACTTTCAGAGCAGTTGGATCGTCCTCAAATTCAAATGGTGTGTCCACTGGGTAGGCCGGTGCCTTTGAAGTCTGTGGTAGGACTGGTAGTGGGACTAGCCCTGTAGGAACGTCCGTATTCTCCTGGACGTTTGCTGTCTCCCCGAGTGTTGGAACCCTAGGTGGGGGTGGGTGTGAAGCAGAAGCTCCGGCTTGTTGTGGTTGCTGCTGTTGTTGAAGCCTAGCAATTAGTTCTGCCTGCTGAGCTACAATCTCTGTCTGTCGAGCGGTAATCTCTGCTTGGCGAGCTGCGTCACGCTGCATGGCCTCCATGGTCTATTGGAGTTGACGCATCATCTCCTTTATACTACCTGTAAAGTGTTGATCTATCTGAGCAGGTGTACACCCTCTCTGTGAGGTAGAAACAGAAAACTGATCCCAACTGCGCACAGGTGAGGTAGACAAGGACCGTTGAACTAGTGACTGTTGTATTGATGCTCTATGCCTGACTGCCCTCCGTCTTGTAACCGGGGGTAATGAAGCAAACACTGGTTGTCCATCAATTAGATCCTCAGATCGGAAAAGCCTTCTACCTCTAGTCCAAAGTGCTTGGGGAATAACTACCTCGTCGGAAGCAATGATGAAATACTACCTTGCAAAACAGAAAATAAAGCAAAAGACAAAAATTAGGAAAAAAAAAATGAACAGCATCTCGGCTTAGATAGAGACAACACACAGTTGAAAATCATAAGATGGACTAACTGTACTCAAACACTGATTTCTGTCCCCCAAATTTTCTGCCATAACATTGATACCCTCAAATACTGATGTCCTCAGACTGATACCCAGACTAGCAAACTGATACATGCATTCCCTGTAGAGACACACCCTAACAGCACATATCAAGCTAGTGAGAGCCAAAACACCCCTATGGAGGGGTAGGGTTTCCCTATCCTATTTTGTCAGGAGCTAGGGTTTTACTACGCACGCATGCGGCTTAAAACAATCCTGCATTTGGGTGAGCAACCTGTCCTAGTTTGGAATAGTCTCTAAGGCTTCCGATATGCAACTAGGTCGATTGGTCAAAAGGGTGCATCGGTGGTGATCCCGATCCGAGGTTTGTGTTTCTATCGTGGCAAAACCCACAACCGGTTAGCCTTATGACACGCTCTTCCAAGCAAGCCTCTGGCAAACTGTTCAGGAATAGTAGATGGAAAACACTGTGACATAGGCACACTAATACAAATGCAATGCAAAGAAACACATAAATGTAGATAAAACAACATATCATGAGTTTCAAGTCAAGTTCTCTAAATCCCCAGTAAAGTCGCCAGAAATGGTAGACCCGACTTCCTCCGCGCGCCCCCCTCCTCCTTCGGAGAGGGCGCGAATTTGGTCTTACTACAGTTCGGACTTCTGTCACAGTTCTGAATCAAATCTCACAAAGTGCAGTGTGAGACTGATAAACACCAAAGAGTCCAAATCTGGCAATTGGTTTTGAAAAATTAATTTTGAATGAAAAAGCGCCAAACATGGACTGCTTTGCCAGATTACAGAGTCGCCACCTAAATATTTTATTTTGGGTAATTTAGGAAACCCTGACTCGTGCCAAAGGCCACGTATCCGTCATCAGCAAAGTTGCATCGGCTCGGGAACCTGGGTACGAGAGGGAAAGGTCCTGAAATGAGCACTCCCGCTCACCCGATCAAAAGATCGGCCTCTACTAAGCATGATATGTTGTTTTATAAACCATGTGTTCTTATTCCGGTTATTAGCTAATATTACTATGTGATGCGCACAGCATACAAGTATAGACTCAACCGCGAGAATTGGAATAAAATAACTCATGTTTGTTTTCGAAAATGGTTTGAAAGTGCTACTCGCAAGTAGGCTAAAGCGTGGATTTGCCACCCTCAAGTGGGCTTAAAACAACATGATTTTGCCACTCCGCAAAGTGGGCTTAAAACTCGCATTTGTCGAATTGTTCCAATTCAGGCAATAAAGCCTTCACCCATAGGCATTCAAGCAGTTAAGCACTTAAGCAAATAGCCTCATGGCAAGCATGCTATCATGGCAACACTCACACTTATGCAAGGATGCTAAAGTGTAAACACTTACAGTGTACTTCGAGCCAAAACAGAAAACTAGTTAGAAATCATGCATGATCCTAATTATGCTAGATGCCTAATGCAACACATGCAATATGCAACTAACAGGCTCGGCTATCTAAGATGGCATATGAAGCAACTTGATAACATGCTTTGAAACGCGTATTCAAGTAAGTATTGAAATACAATGCAGTTTGAATGATGCGCTGAGCCCGGTGCATGCAAGACAAATGAATGATGCACGCATGCAAGCATAAGGATGCTAATTGAAAAAAAAAAATGCCCTAAAACTAACCATCGAAAGCGGTTAAGTAAAATGGAGAAAGAAGTGGGGTTGGAAGACATGCACACATACACGCACTCATCCTTATTACAACAATGCGCCCTCTCGAAAGAGGGTCCGAATAAATAAGCTAAGCTAATCTAAGCTAAGCTAATTATTACAAAACAAATAATTAACTATTCTAGATAATTAATTATTACAAACCAATTGAAATTGAATAACTAGCTAATCTAAGCTAATTAGACTATTACAAAGATGCATTAAACTAGCTAAACACATTAACTAATTAATTACAAAACCGGTAGATTAACTAGCTAAGTAAAGCAGTAAAATGGCCTCGAGGGGGAGAGAGACAAGCATGCTTGGTTTGCTTTGCCCGAAAATGCATTGCCTTGCCATGAGTTGCCTCTGTTTGCACTCGCGGTGATCTCAGAACATCATATGAACCTCCAGATTGCATCTGCCCTAACACAGGAACACTTTGGACAATTTTCCCTGAAGGTGGCCGGCCGGCCTCCTTAACTGGTCGGTAGGCTACCTCAATTGGCCGGCCGGCCAGTGTACGTGGTCGGTAGGCTAGTGCAAGTGGCTGGCCAGCCACCTCTCCTTCCAGAATTCTGCCTTTGCTTCAACAGAGAGCAACAAAGCCAAGACAATGTATTTGGCAAGAAATGTGTGTACTACCACCCTCCTCATCATGTCTCAAGCTCAAAAGAGTGTGGTACTTGGCTCTCAAGCCACCAATCAAGTATCTCAATGCATGATGGCCCAAAAACTAAGCTTGTACAAGCTTAGTGAATGCACAAACAATACACAAAGAGCCTCCACCCTATCATGCATGATCAAGGGTGTTGGCGACCAAGAAATGTGACACGTTTCATCATTTTGAGTATGAGACGTCCCGCATTTCTTGTGTTTGAATTAACGTCTGATCCAAATACAATGCAATACAAACAACATGCTTATCTTGCATGTTTTACTTTGTCCATTTCTTGTTTACTCATTTTAACTTACCAATTAGTCCATTAACCGGTTAAGTTCAATGTGATTGTCCTCTAATGGGAAAGATGGCCTAAGCCACACGCACCTTAAGCATGGAAGAAGCCTCATGCTTTTGGTTAGTAGAAACCCTCAAGAAAAGGCTAAAACCATTAGGCATGAGAGCTCGATTCCATGCTTAAGCCAACAAGGGGCTTAAGACCACTTTCGAAATCAAATTCAAAAGTGAAGCATGGAGGAAGATTGCAGAAATTCAGTGCTGAAATGGCATGCACAAGACTCTATCATGTAAGCAATGCATGCAAGACATGTTAAGGGTCAAAAGCAATAAAGCTAGTGAAGAGCATTACACATGAGGCATGCACTATCAAGCTTAAATGACTAAACCAGCCATGAATAGAGCTTAATCATGCCAAAACAATGGCCTAAACATGCTGGAATTGAAGCTCAAAAGACTAGACAAACATGCATACGTGTTGGCTCACGAACAAGACATAAGGCACAACTCTCAAAAGCAATGAAAGAGTGGAATATGTGAGAGTGTGACAAAGTTATATGCTCTGAAATTACATACAAAATGATGCTATGGCATACAAATAACCGAAGCAAAGCATGATAGAAGCCTCAAAACACAAAGCTAGTCAAGGCCATTTACACTATTGCTATACAAAGCGGAGCACATGTGACCAAGACCACTTGAAATAGAGTTAAAGCATGCTAAAGCAAGGCCAAAAACATGCTGGAGTGGAGGCAACACATGCTAGAATAATAGGCTAAACCATCAAGCACACTAGGCTAGTGAGCAAGATTGCACTACAAGTGTAAGAAGCAAACAACAAGTGACTAAACCAGCCAAAAATAGAGTTTAAACATGTTAAAATATAGCCAAAAACATGCTTGAACTAAGCTAACACAAGCCATAAAAACATGCTACTTTGTAATGCAAACAAGGCATGGCATAGAGAGACAAGGAGGGGAGGCCATCCCCTCCCATTTTGGGCCTCAAAACAAGCTTTCCACTACTGAAATTCCTCTAGAATTTAGTGGTTTTAAGGTCAAAAGGAGATTGTTTGAAAAGCTTGAAAGATAGCTCAAAAGGCTTTACAAGCCAAAGAGCAAAAGAAAGGAACCACCCCCTAACCACACAAGGCTCAAACCAACACTTAAAAACCTTAAAAACAGAACTTCTTAGAGGCTAAAACTAGCCTCAAAGTTGCATGCAAAGATGGCAAAGCAATGAACTAGAACAAAGCTTAAAAGGGTGAAACTCTTACCCTTGAAGCACAGCAAGAAGACAACAAGCTTCTGAGCCAAAACCAAGCCAAAACCACTCCAAGGAGCTCAAACAAGGCCTCCAAGATCCTCAACACTAAGGTGAAGGTATTTGACTTGGTGTTTTAGTGCAAATGTATGAAGAAAACTCACTTTTAAGCTCAATATAGCACAAATATATATATATATATATATATAGAGAGAGAGAGAGAGAGAGAATTTTAGAGAGAGGGAAATTTCAGCTCTGAAATTTTGTAACCCTTCAAAAGGGGGAGGGACCTCCACTTATATAGAGCAAGCAAGCAAAGAGCTTGCTTGATTCTTTCATACACGTGAATGGAGGATGAACTTCAGTGAGCCACAGCTAGCTCAAAAGATCTGAAAATATCTAAGAAGGAGAAAAATTGGCCACCGGCTAGTTAAGGTGGCCGGCCGGCCACTTCCCCTAGCCGGCCGACCGCTTGAAGTGGCCTACAAGAGAGGAAAGTGGCCGGATAGTGCCACAAGTGGACGACAAGGCCTTCTTCCCCCCCCTCCCCCCTAGGCAAGAGGCAACAAGGTTTGGCCCAAAAATAAGGCCAAAACACAGATAGTTAAGAGGCTCAAAGACAAGGCGCTCAGTTGAGACCTTTAGGCGCTCAAAACAAGCACAAACATGCGTAATCATCGAGAGCACAACCGATGACGTCAAAGTCTTGAGGTCGGTCAAAAATGGGGTGTCTACAGGGCCCTATCGCTGCATTCCTGTCCTCAGAGCAGCTCCCAATGGATAAGAAAGAAGCACACAAACTGCGAAACAATGCCCTGCGATACTACTTGGATCCGCAAGGGAAGCTCTACAAAAAATCCCTTTCTGGGCCATACTTAGAATGCGTTCATCTGGATAAAGTCGAGGAACTCTTGGCTGAAATACATGAAGGCAACTATGGTGCCCATTCTGGCAGACGTTCTTTGGCCCATCGAGCTGTAACACAGGGGTACTATTGGCTGACCATACGAACAGATGCCGAGTGTTATGTCAAGAAATGTGAACAATGCAAGAAGTTTTCCCGTTTAACTCATCTGCCTGCTGAGGAGTTAAACTTTATCACTAGTCCTTGGCCGTTCGCTCAATGGGGACTTGATATTGTTGGACCATTGCCACGGGCTCCAGGGAACAAGTGATTCTTGATTGTCGTGACAGATTATTTCACAAAATGGGTCAAAGTGGAGGCACTTACACATATTCGAGATGTCGACGTTAAGTGTTTCGTATGGAAAAACATCATAACGCGACTCGGCATACCAAGAGCACTTGTTTCAAACAACGGCACCCAGTTTGATAGTGGCGTCTACTGAGAATTATGCAACACGTATGGTATTCGACTGTACTTTTCCTTCCCGGCTTATCCACAAACCAATGGTCAAGCGAAGGCCTCCAACAAAGTCATTCTGGACGACATCAAGAAAAGGTTGAAGAAAGCTAAAGACAGATGGGTTGAAGAGTTGCCCAGTGTCTTGTGGACTCATCGCACTACTCCAAGGCGATCCACTGGGGAAACGCCATTCGCTCTATGCTTTAGAACCCAAGAAATCATCCCCCTGGAGATCGGCCAACCCACTCTAAAATCGAAGGTTTTTGACTTGGGCCGTAATGACATGATGTTGGCCTTGGACTTGACTTTGATTGAAGAACACCGAGACCGTGCCTTTACTTCCATGACGCGGTATTAGCAACAGCTTGCTAAATTATATAATCAACGCGTACAGTTGCGTCGTTATACACCTAGAGAATTGGTCCTCAAGAAAGTGCTTACCGCTACTAGGAATCCCGCTGACGGAAAGTTAGGTCCCAGTTGTGACAGCCCCTATCAGGTTGAATCAATCGCCGGAATAGGGGCATATCGGCTCAAAGACATGTCTGGAAGAAGTTTGCCACGTCGCTGGAATTCCACACATTTGCGCAAATTTTATCATTAAGCCAACTTGTACGACATGATAGCTTGTTTTGAATTTTTGTTGTGTACATCTTTCATTTTCCCAATGAAATGCCTTTTCTTTCCTGTCTTATGAATATTGGTTTGGTAACAAAAAGCCTCAGAATTTGGAGCACCCTTCGTGGATATCACAATTGGCCAACACAAAAAGTCTTCGAATTCGGAGCCCTATCTATGAATGACACATTTGGGCCAAATAAGCCTCCGAATTTGAAGCGCCCTTCGTGGATATCACGATTGGCCAACACAAAAAGCCTCCGAATTCAGAGCCCCATCCGTGAATGACACGTTTGGGCCGAATAAGCCTCTGAATTCGGAGCACCCTTCGTGGATATCATGATTGGCCAACACAAAAAGCCTCTGAATTCAGAGCCCCATCCGTGAATGACACGTTTGGGCCGAATAAGACTCTGAATTCGGAGCGCCCTTCATGGATATCACGATTGGCCAAGACAAGAAGCCTCCGAATTTGGAGCCCCATCCGTGAATGACACGTTTGGGCCAAATAAGACTCCGAATTCAGAGCGCCCTTCATAGATATCACGATTGGCCAAGACAAGAAGCCTCTAAATTCAGAGCCCCATCCGTGAATGATCCATTTAGGCTGATTAAGTCTCCAAATTCGGAGCGCCATTTGTGGATATCACGATTTGCCAATACAAAAAGCCTCCAAATTCGAAGTCCCATCCCTGAAAGACACCTTTGGGCCGAATAAGCCTCCGAAATTCGGAGTGACCATGAATGTCACTATTGGCCAACACCGAACAAAATATATGACTCTATAATATAGAAACTGGTATGGATTATGGTGCGATTACCACAAGCAAAAATAAATATCAAATTGGAACAATATTGAAAATGTTTACTTCATTAAATAAACCCTCGATACATGACTTTCTACAAACTTGTACAATGCGAAATATATATTTATTAACATATCAATTTATTTGGCATCCTCTTCATCATCGGTCTTCTCGGCATCATAAGCCTCGAAGGGAAACTTGTAACTCTGATATCAAAGCGACACCGAATCAACACCTGCGGCTTGGAGAACCTTGATCCACCCATGCTTAAATCCACGATTTTCGCATCGACAAACTTCCTCGGCTAGCTTTTCCTTCGTCTTTTCTATTCCAATTTTTTGGCTGTCAAAAAAACCTTGTTCATAGGACTTCATCTTTGCAGCTTCTATTGCGAACATGCTCGTCGTTTCTCGATCAGCAATCACATGGTCCAAAAGCCACTGGTTTACTCTTTCCGCGATAATCGGGTTCACTTGACTCGCCAACCGAGTTTCGTAAGTTTTAGCTTTCTTCAGCTCATTCTTGGCTTTCTCTACGCGAGCTTCCAAGCTCCGAATGCGATCGTCTTTCTGCTCTATCTCTCTTCGCGCGGCACGAAGACATATGCCGATTTCATAGGAGATATATCGCCCATCACTGCTCCATGGACGCCCTCCCGAAAAACCTCATAATCAAGCTGACCAACCATTGATTGTTGGACCTTTGGAGGAAAAATTTGTCGAGCAAACTCGACTGCCACATTTGGATCGTGAATAATCAAATCTGCATCAATCATCGGTTTATTCCCAATAATGTCTGAAAAAATCAACGTGCGAGGTGTCCCACTAGTTTTTCCTCGCGTATGGGGAGAGTTCCCTTGCTGCTACTTTTCCCTCTTGGGAGACCTACTTCGACGACGGGGAGAGCGATGCCTCTCGCGATCCTCCGACGTCTTGTTTTTTGCTCGCGTCGATTTGCCACCTCGATTCATTTCTGAATCCAGTTCAGCTAGTGTCCTACCCTTCCCTCTGCTATTGAAGAATATTCTTCTCAACATTCAAACTTGTCCAGTACAGTTTGATATAATACTTTTTCTCTCTCGCAATCTATTGAATTCAAACACAGCATCGAACCAACGCACACACAACCCCCACCACAATTATTAATTACGTGTGCAGCATTCCCCAAGCAACAACTTTAATGCATTGCGCCGAAAAGTCACTGTGCCCCAGTGTGGACTCAACTTTCTTCGCGCGCCCCGTTTCGAAGAGGCGCAAGTTGGTCCTACAGTTCGGACTCCTGTCACGGTTCTAAATCTAATCTCACAAAGTGTAATGTGAGACTGATAAACACCAAAGAGTCCAATTCGGCAAATCATTTTGGAAAATCAAATTTTAAATCAAATAATGCCAAACTGGACTGCTTTGCCAGATTACAGAGTCACCACCTAAATATTTTGTTTTTGGAAAATTTAGGAAACCCTGACTCATGCCAAAGGCCACGTGTCCGTCATCACCAAATTTGCCTCGGCTCGGGAACTTGGGTACGAGAGGGAAAGGTCCTGAAATGAGCACCCCTGCTTGCCTGATCAAAGAATTGGCCTCTACTAACATGATATGTTGTTTTATAAACACATGTGTTCTTATTCCGGTTATTAGCTAACTTTATTATATGACGCACACAAGCAAGTATAGACTAAGTCGTGAGAATTGGAACATTTCGACTCATGTTTGTTTTCGAAAATGGTTTGAAGATGCTACTCGCAAGTGGGCTAAAGCGCGGATTTGCCACCCTCAAGTGGGCTTAAAACATGATCTGCCACTTCAGAAAGTGGGCTTAAAACTCTCATTCATTGAATTGTTCCAATTCAAGCAACAAAGCCTTCATCCACAGGCATTCATGCAGTTTAGCATTTAAGCAAATAGCCTGATGGAAAACATGCTATCATGGTAACACTCACACTCATGCCAGTATACTAAAGCGTAACACTTACAGTGTACTCCGAGCCAAAACAAAAGCTAGTTAGAAATATGCATGATCCTAACTATACAAGATGCCTAATCCAACACATGCAATAATGCAACTAAATAGGCTCGGCTATCTAAGATGACATATGAATGCAACTTCATAACATGCTTTGAAACATGTATTCAAATAAGTATTGAAATACAATGCAGTTTGTATGATGCACCAAGCCTCGGTGCATGCAAGACAAATGAATGATGCAAACATGCAAGCATAAGGTATGCTAATCAAAACGTGCCCTAAACTAACCATCGAAAGCGGTTAAGTAAAAGGGAAAAAGAGGTGGGGTTGGAAGGCACACACACACACATGCACACTTATTACAACATTGCGCCCTCTCGAAGGAGGGTCCGAATAATTAAGCTAATCTAATTATTACAAAACAAAACTAATTAACTATTCTAAGCTAATTAATTATTACAACACAATTGAATAACTAGCTATGCTAAGCTAATTAAAATATTACAAAACTTGAATTGAATAATTAGCTACGCTAACTAATTGAAACAATTAAATGGCATCGAGGGTGAGGGACGCATGCATGCTCGGTTGGCTTCCTTCTGAAAATCCACCGCTTTGCCTTTGGATGCCTTTGTTTACACTTTGCTTTGATCTCTAAACATTACACCAAATTCCAAACTGCTTCTGCTCCACCTCAGGAACACTTTGAACAACTTTTCCACTAATGGCCGGTCGGCTACCATAGGTGGTTGTCGGCCACTATTTGTGGCAGTCGGCCACCCTTTCTCTAGAATTCTCCTTTTTGCTGCAATGGAGAGCAAACAGAGGCAAAACAGTGTATTCTCAATCAATATATGTACTATTACCCTCCTTATCATTTCTCAAGCTCAAAGGAGTGTAATTCTTGGCTCTCAAGCCATCAACCAAACATTTTCAATGCATGATGGCCAAAGAGTCAAGTTTGCTCAAAGTCAATGAACGCATAAATAAGACTCAAAGGACCACTACCCTATCATGCATGATCAAGGGTGATGGGGACCAAGAAATGTGACACGTTTCATCACTTTGAGTATGAAACGTCCCCCATTTCTTGTGTTTGGATTAACGTCTGATCCAAACACATGCAATGTAACACAAATGCTTATCTTGTTCATGTTTTACTTTGCTCATTTTGTTTACACATTTTACATTACTGATTAATCCTTTAACCGATAAAGTCCAATGTGAAAGTCCTCTAATTGGAAAGATGGCCTAAGCCACAAGTGCCTTGAGCATGAAAGAGGCCTCATGCTGTTGGTTAGGAGGAACCCTCAAGAGAGAGTTAAAACCATTAGGCATGAGAACCTCAAGTTCACACTCAAGCCAACAAGGGGCTCAAGACCACTTTCAAAACAAATTAAAAAGTGAAGAATGGTGGGAGGTTGCAGAATTTTTAGTGCTGAAATGGCATGAAAAATTATGCTAAAACATGCAATCAACACATGCACAACATGTTAGAGTGAAATAAGTGAGAGTGTGATAGAGCTACATGCACTGAAATTACTTGCTAAATGATGCTACAACATGCAATCAACACATGCACAACATGTTAGAGGCCTTAAATCACAAAGCTAGTGAAGGCATTTGCACTACAACCATGCAAGACAAGCCTCATATGACCAAGACAGCTCAAAACAGAGTTAAAGCATGCCAAATCAGACCCTAAAACATGCTGAGATCAAGTCACAAAAGGGTAGAAAAATATGCTCACATGTTGGGCTATCTACACTTGCAAACAAGGCACAAGGAGGGGAGGCCATCCCCTCATTTTTTGGAACTCAAAACTAAGTTTTTAACATTGAAATTCCCCTGGAATTCAGTGGTTTAAAGGGCCAAAAATTTTGACTTTAATATGTTAAAAGATGATGCAAGAAGCTCGCAAGCTAAGGAATAAAAGGGAGAGATAATCTCCTAACACAAAATAGGCTCAAAGCAACATGTTAAGGCCTAAAAATTAGAGTTTTTTGTAGTTGAAAACTAGACCGAAAATAGTGTAAAAAGATGGCAAAGCAAGCAACTAGAACAAAACTTACAAGGTAAAGTCTTATACCTTTGAAGCACAGCAACAAACAGCAACAATTCTGAGCTAAAACCAGCCTTAAGAACTCAAACAAAGCCTCCAAGAACCTCAGCTCCAAGGTGAAGGTGTTTGTTCAAGGGTCTTAGTGCAAATGTGTAGAGAATTCTCACTTTCAAGCACAAAATAGGAAGAGAGACAGGATCTAGAGAGAGAGAGAGAGGGAAAATTTGCTCACAAAATTTTCTAACCCTCGAATGGGGGAGAGACCCCCCCATTATATAGAAAAACAAGCCAAAGGCTTGCCTTCATCCCTCCATATACGTGTATGGAGATGAGCATCAGTGATCAACAACTGACACTGTTGGCAAATAAACATCTGAAAAGGGAGAAAATGGTCGTCGGCCATCATAAGTGGCCGACCGGCCATCAATGTAGCCGACCGGCTACCACTGATGGCCGGCAGGCACAAGCCATGGCCGATGGACATTGGGGATGGCCGACAAGCCACCCTCTCCTCCAGATTCAAAGCAACAAGCTCTTGGTCCACAACCAAGCACAAAACAGACAAGATTAGAGGCTCCAAGGCAAGGCGCTCAGCCGAGACCTTCAGAGACTCAAAACAAACACGAGCGAGCACAATCATGGGGTGTTCAAATGATGACGTCCAAGTCTTGAGGACGGTCAAAAATGGGGTTTCTACAGTTGACCCTCTTTGATAGAACTCGGAAGTCATGAAATGAAGGGAGTGAATGTCAAAGCCCAGAGACGACCCATTTTTGACAAGGCCGAAGACTTAGACAAACAAGCAATCAAAACAAAGAACGGTTGCGCCCACAGCCTGCCTACATATCCTTTTGCAAGATATCAAACCAGCGTAGTTCTGGGGCAAGATGCAAATGATATGCACGATGCAGAACATAACTTATGATCATGCAATGAGACTATAACGAAACATCTAGATGCAAACGCCATGTAGAGAAACGTTACAGCAAACTCGTACATAAGCAAGTTAACACGAACCAAACCATATTTCATGCAGAAAGGATGTAAGAAAATTATGCAATCTTAACTGCGCCTCACACAGGAAAGATAAAGAGTAACAACCATCGGGCGCACCCGATGCGGCAAACAAGATTCCAACGCGTGGCAAACGCAAGGAGCGAGATGGCGTGAACCTAGGGACACATCCTAAGATTCTGAACCACAAAGAATAGTAATAACAAGTGAAACACATTCAACCATTATGCAATCAAAGCAAAGAGCGGTATAAGCATCGGAGCCCATCCAGATGCATTTAACCAAAGCGTCCTAACGCACCGTGCGCGAGAGGGAAAAGAGAGTAGTGCAATCACAGGAGGGTGGTATAAACATCAGAGTACGTTCCAATGTTTCTAACCAAAACAGAGTGGTATAAACGTTGAAACATGTTCCAAACGCTTCTAACCGGAAGGGTGGTATAAGCAATGGACATACGGTCCAAATGCTTCTAACCGGAAGGGTGGTATAAACATCGGGCACATGTCCCAATGTTTCTAACCAACAGGGTGGTATAAGTGTCGGACGCACGTCCCAAACGCTTCTAACTGGAGAGGTGGTATAAACATAGGGCACACAACCCAATGTTTCTAACCAAAAGAGGAGTGGTGTAAACACCGGGCGTACCCGAGTGTTTCTAACCAAAGCAAGGAGTTGTGCAAACACCGAGCGTACCTGAGTGTTTCTAACCAATGAGCGATGGTGTAAACACCAGGTGTACCCGAGTGTTTCTAACCAAAACAAGGAATGGTGTAAGCACCGAGCGTACCCGAGCGTTTCTAACCAAAACAAGGAATGGTGTAAGCACCGGGCGTACCCGAATGCTTCTAACCAATATGAGGAGTGGTGCAAACACCGGGTGTACCCGAATGTTTCTAACCAAAACAAGGAATGCTGTAAGCACCGGGCGTACCTGAGTGTTTCTAACCAAAACAAGGAATGGTGTAAGCCCTGGGTGTACCCGAATGCTTCTAACCAAACGAGGAGTGGTGTAAACACCGAGCATACCCGAGTGTTTCTAACCAACAAGGTGTCGGTGTAAACACCGGGCGTACCTGCGTGTTTCTAACCAACGAGGTGAGGTATAAACACCGGGTGTATCCGAATGTTTCTAACCAAAACAAGGTGTCGGTGTAAACACCGGGCATACCCGAATGCTTCTAACCAACGAGGTGTCGGTGTAAACACTGGGCGTACCCGAATGTTTCTAACCAATGAGGTGCAGTGTAAGCACCGGGCGTACCCAAATGCTTCTAACCAAAACGAGGTATTCAAAGGACAGGAATGATCGTACCCGAAATTCTTCTGAATGAACCGTATATGCAATATCGTCTGGTTGCACCAGCCTTGAATGAACCGTACATACAATATCGTGCCTACATAAGAAAGAGACTTAACAAATATAGCAAGATAGGAATGCATGTTCCACTCAAATGTGAGAAGCGCATATTCTATTCAAGCGTGGTAAGTGCATATTCTATGCAAAGGTGACAAATGCATGCTCCATGAAAGATTAACAAATGCATATTGTATGCAAAATGAGAAACGCATATTCTATGCAACGAAAATTATGGCATGGTCCTTGCAACATCGAGATGCATAGTTTATGCCATACTAACAAACTTATGCTCTATACAACAAACACAAACCTTCTCATGCAAGTGTGAGAGCATATATGATGTAATGTCATGCGAGCATGCACAGTTTATGCAAACACCAGAACATGTGTAATGCAACGCAACGCATCCTACATTTTCTGTGCACAATAACAATGCATTTTCAATGCATCAATAGCATGTTCGATGCAAAACACCAAATAAAGAAATGCGCATCTTAACAAGATCGAATCGGTCGTAACCTCCGATTTACCTCTTAGAGGAGTTGCAACAATTTAAAAGGATACACCTCGTACGTGCTGAGCATCACATACTGAAAACACTGTTCGGAGCTTCCACAAAGCCCACTCGAGCTTAAAAATGTACTTCCCTTTCACTTTCTTTGAGGGATCAAGGCACAAAACAACAAAACAACATCTAAGGAGAGCATCAGAGGTCTGCCGACCACTCTGGGAAGCCGCCGATCACCCATCAGCCACAAAATAATGCCATCGTCCACAAATGTGGCCGATCGGCCAACATTGGTGGCCGGTCGGCCACCGATGATAGATTCGGGGCAATTTTGGCATTTCACAACGGGTCTTTAAATATAGGGTTCCAAACCCTATTTCTTCACTTCTCCCTTGCCGAAAAACACTTCCTCTTTGCTCTAGAGCATTTTCTCCTTCCAATCCGAGCTTCAAATGCATTTTCCAACGTCCCACAAACATCCGATTCGATAAACCCTCATAGTTTACAACACTTTGAACCGATTGAAAGTCGCGTTAGGTGTTTCTTTCTTGACTTCCATAAATTGGGATTTGTTTCCTTCGAGTTACCCTTGACTTTCGTGCCCTCTTCTGAGCCTTGACCTTTTCTTCCATTTTTTTCCCCCTCGGAGTTGACTTTTGTTGACTTTTGGCATTCTCGCCCATTTTCCACATTTTCAGCCATTCTCTCATCCTTCCTCGAGATGGCAGATGACATCCCACACGACAGAGCTTCTCCGGAGATGGAGATGGATCCCGAGTTATAGCCATTGCTGCTCAGAATTCGACCATTTGAGCCGACGACGTACCATCCTGAGGTACACGTGCTACCTCCCGATAGTATCCGCCAGTTCAGGGGGTTTGCGGGAGGTGCACCGGAGGACCTCTTGCTACGCAAGCCAGAGTCACATCTATCCTACGGTGCCTCTGAGGTATACACTTTCTCTTTATTTTTCATAATGTAGGTTGCATTTCTTGTATAGCTCACACTGCCTTTCATCTATTCATCCCAAACACACTTTTGCACTGTATTTCTTACACTGCCTTGCATCTGTTTGTCCTGAACATACCCTTGCACTGTATTTCTTACACTACCTTGCATCTGTTTGTCCTAAACATACCCATGCACTGTATTTCTTACACTGCCTTGCATCTGCTTGTCTTGCTTACAGGGGGATTCACATGCCTTTCGCGGATACAGGACCACCTCCGCGAGGGAGTGGTATATGGAGCTTCCTGATGCCGTCCGTCACATCGTCGACGAGGCCGGCTTCGGCGCATTTTGTATGGGGCTCTCACGTCTCATTGCGAGCCGGCCTCTACTGGGCGCTTTAGTAGAGAGGTGGTGGGATACCACCGATTCCCTCAACTTCTCTACAGTAGGGGAGATGAGGATGACTCCCTTTGACTTCTCTATGCTCACCAGCATAGCAGTAGGGGGTCATCCGATTCGTTCTGACACAGACATGCGCGAGTGGGAGGCCGCTCAAATCTACTTGCTAGGGATTCGCCCACCCATCTCGCGATCAGGGATGGGGCGATGTACGTGGTTCGCTGATCATTTCAGAGGGACGATGCCGACGACCCGCGACGAGACCGAGTACTACGCCTGGGGGTTCCTCATGTTTCTATTTATCACTACCCTGTTCGCCGACCGGGCGAACACCGTCGGGCTCTACCTCATGAGCACTTTGGTGGATCTGTCTCGCATCCGATTCTACGACTGGGGCGGCGCAGGCTTGGCCACACTATACGGATACATGAGCTCCACTTCTCGTTGGAGTGGGCATCTGCTAGGAGGCTACTGGAGAGCTTGGGAGGTACACCCTACCCTTCTGCTTTACATTACTGCTTTGCATTTCCTGTATACTACACACACTGTACACTGCACTGCACATAATCTACCTTCTGTTTTTCATTATCTGTACATTGCACACACTTTATGCTTTTTGCACACATCTGATATATACTCACTGTTATCCTTCCACTTTCTGCAGCTATGGGTGTACGCCTATTTCTCGAGGCTCGGCCCAGAGCCAAAGGTAAAGATACCACCCATGGTTCCATACTCACACAAATATGACGGGAGATGCTAGCGGAGGCCCCGAGAGTCATTCTCCTTCTTTCGCTGATTCTTCGACACCGTGACCGCAGCAGAGGTAACTCAACACTTTCAGTCATTTCAGCTTTACTTCATATTGCATATACAATAGCAACTAACAGTCTGTATATTCACTATTTGCAAATCACCTGACAGCCGTGGGCAGTAATGCTTGTTAAGGTCAGAGATCAGTTTGCCAGCGCTCGAGAGGCTTCCTGATTTCGGATCTTGCTCGAGGGCCCAGTTTGTCGAGCATGGTTCTTAGGGGTGCGATTCCTATGACAGAGCCTTGGCTTGCCTGAGCCGGTAGTTCTGATGCCGCCTCCCACATACATGAGTGTCATAGAAAGGTACACCATGCAGGAGATGATCGACTTCACCAGAGGTTGGGACGCCGACTTCTTAAGGCTTGAGGGCGATTATACTGCCTTCATTCAGACATACATCATGCCACCTCTGACTGGGGCCCGTGCAGGTGAGAGAGCCAGAGTTCCAGTGGTAGGGGAGACAGCGGGAGGATCCGGGGCATCCTGAGCTCATGATAGGAGAGGCCTCCAGGCGAGGCACGGGGCGGGGTGGCCAGAGCTGCCCACTACACTAACCTGCTGGGGATCCAGAGGGGAGACTTATCAGATTCCCATTGAGCCCGCCGTAGCTGGTCACGAGCTTGTCAGAGTTCGAGGCCCGACCCCGGTATGTACCACACTTTACATTTGCATATTCAATTCATTTCAATTATGCTTTGTAGATCACTGATCATCTCAACACATTTTCAGGCATCCATAGAGTACACCAGATAGGCTCTTGAGCTGGCAGCCTCTCTGATGGGGATGGTTCAGACGAGCCTGAACCTACTCAGTCTTTACAGGATTCTAGTAAGTTTCCTTCAGTTTGCACTTCATGCCATGAAATTTTCTGCTGATACATTAGCATTTCAACTGCAATCTACCCCATACTAATCTGAATACATTACATTGACAACACTGCATTGATACACTGCTCCCATACACTGCATTCAAGACTATACTCATCTTTGCATACCATAATTGATGCATTTGACAAACTGTTCTTTTCAGGTCCCTTTTCGGATGCTAGCCCCATCGGGCGCCCCGGCGGGAGCTGTAGCAGGACCTTCAGTGCCTCCCCCAACAACAAGGAGAGAGAGATGAGGGACTCTGACGCACAGCCAAGGTAGAGCTAGGCGTACTCATGACGAGACCAGTCCACCAGAGCCTATCCCTGATGATGATGAGATAGATGAGGATGAGGAGCCAGTGAGCCCGCAGTCAGAGTCATCCGAGGGTGGAGGCGACGGCACCGGCTCGAGTTCATAGGGCGGTGGCGCTGCTAAGGGTCACGCCGAGGAGGGGAGCGGAGATGCTGAGGAGGGCTCTGGCTCAGATTCAGATAGTGGCGTTGATGGCGATAGCTCCGAGTCCATGCCCAGGAAGAGGACGAAGAGGGCCTCTCGATCCTGAGGTGGCTGGCGCCGATTCAGATGCTTTTTGCTTTGCTTCTTTTCTTTTCACTAGTTGTTTTAGCACATTGTACAGCCTTAGGCAGTTTTATTTTCTTTAAAACTTGTACTCTCTATAAAAAGAAACCATGATTGGAATGAAAATAGTTTTTGTTTAAAAAGTGTTGCATTTTATATTCTGAGCATTCATCGCATCGCACCATTTTAAACAAAAACGAGATTGATGGAAATTGAAAATCGTATTGGCAACTGCTTAATCAGGTAGTAAACCAACCAACACAAAACAAATAGAGTAAAACAACTCATATATCAAAACAATGATTCAATAGTCAAAACAAATACAACTCGATAAACAAAACAACAACTCGATAAGTGAAACGACAACTTGATAAGTAAAACGACAAACCAATAAGCAATTTGACAAAATTCTTAAAGAGAGACCGAAGAGATGCACCAAAAGTGGAACAAAACACAGGTTCTTGGCATTTTCAATACATGGAAGGACCAGAAGGCAAAATAGAAGGCAACCGGCCCTAAAAAGATGCAGTCGGCAATCAAAAGTGGTTGTCGGCCACTAGTACTAGCTGGTTGGCTACAAAAGTGGCCGGTCGGCCACCAACAATGGCCGGTCGGCTACTAGTGTAAGGAACCTCCAGATTGTTGCCACCTGTTTTCCACGCAGCACCTTATCTTCTACAAAAGCTCCAGCTTCGTGGTTTCTTCATTTCAGCTCTATTTTTGCTTCAAATGGAGCCGTTCTTTGCCGAAAAACTCTCGACTTGGATTGCGAATTTAGATGGCTCAGAAAAGTTAAATTTCTGAGGTTTCAGGATAAATACACTATTCCCGCTGAGTCGTACTCCATTGTGTTTTCCATTCCTTTATGCTGCAGCTAGATGTTGGAATTTGATTACTCATGTTTTCAGCTTTGGCGGACAAGAGATATGCCCTACAATCGAAGAATTCCAAGCTTTGATAGAATCCCGGCGTGACGAGGAAATCTTGCCCCAGTCCCGTTTTGGCCACATCCAAGCTTTAGGACGGATGTGTGGGCTCACTTTACATGATGCTCGATCTTTAGTTCATAATGGAGAACTTGACATTCCCACTCTCATTCACCGATTTTCTTACGCCGACAACCGTGGCGATCATCTTTGGCAAGGTTTTCGACAACATGCCCTTTGCTTGTGTATGTTGGTTCATTTTCTTCTTGCCCCTAGCTTCGGAGGGTCTGGCATTCGCTTGATAGAAGTTGCCCAAGGCTTGAAAGAGGGCAAGAGCTGCATTGGCTTGACACTAGCCGAAACTTTAATGGGTTTGGATGCTTTCCATCGCCAGGAGACGACGAGGTTCGTAGGAAGTCCACTACTCTTGCAGGTAATGTTTCCCACCCTTCTCACATGTGTTTCTCACATCACTCGGCCCTCAGGCTCTGTTTTTCTCTCCAAGTACACCTCTCTATTCTTTAATCTCTCTTATTTTTCATCCCTCCCCAGGTATGGCTCATGGACCGGTTGAAAGTAGTGGACTCTTGCCCAGCATATTCAGCGCGCAGCTATTTCTTTCGCCCACGGCTAGTTGATTTCCTGAACGAGGGATGGTGGTGCCAATGGATGTGCAACAGGTCCACTGTTGACATTGCTTGGCGTTGCCCCTGGTTTGATCTGCCTGAGATGGGCTACAACATGTCTCAATAACCTGGCATTCAGTTAATTGGCTTGACACACTGTGTTTTCTACTTTCCCTTCCGATTCCGGCGTCAGTTCGAACATGACCAGACTTGCCCAGAAGATGGGGTAGAGTACCCAGCTTCATTTCCAATCCGAGGCTCACAGCTAGCTCGGTATTCCACTGCATGGAGGACAAGAGAACTTTTGGCCCCCGCTTCCAATTTCAGTTGCACCCTTTCTAGCGAATGCATAGCTTGGCTTGAAGATGAGGCACAAACCGGGCCTACTTTGGCGTCTGAAGCTTCCACAAGCTCTGGGAGGGGACGCAGGAACACCTGACTCAACTATGCCCCAAGTTTGTTGCTTTAATCTGTACTTTCAAGTTTTGTTTTGAATGTAATAAAAAGCAACTTCGATTTGTATCAAGAGTCGGAGAACTCTGTATTGAAATCAATGAAATTGAAGGTTGTGGGTACTGAAAATTTTCCATTTGGTCCAAAAATGGTCTAAGTTGTAAAAAGATTAATTTGAACAAAATCAACTTTTATTAAAACTTTTCAAAACCATTTTCGATAAGGATCACAACTAGACACACCCGAGATCTATCGCTGAGACGCACAAACCTGAATCCAATAACTGGAAAGTTGCCCCTTGTCTGAAGAGCACTGCACTATACTATAAATAGCTTTGATTGCAAAGATCACAACCAAACTCTTGAATGCAAAAAAGACAAAGATGACCAAAATAATCACATAGACACAGTTAATTTGGAAGTGTTTATGGCTAGACTTCAGAATGAAGTTGCCTACGTATCCCAAAGATGGGAATCAAGCCTTACGTAGTTCGGTTCGGCTTGACTTGGGTATTAACACTCTCCTTTTGCACTCTAACTTTTGCCAAGGTCGACCTTTCGGGTTTTTGGCCTAGCGAGCCTCTTAAGGGTAATATTTCTTCAACTTGTCCATGTTGATCAGTTGAGAGAATTCAAGGCCATCTAAATCCATAAGAATGACAGCTTCACTCGACCAAATAGATTTGATGATGTAAGGACTAGTCCAATTAGGTCTGAACTTGCCCCTAGGGTCATGGATGGGAGCTCAGTTGTCTTTGAGCACCAAATCCCCTTCTTTCAGATTCCTAGACTTAACCTTCTTCTTGAAAGCCCTGGCAATCCTTCGTTGATAACCTTGGATGTGGTACAGTGCTTTCAACCTCCTCTCGTCGAACAGCATAAGTTCTTCGAACTTGCTTTGCTGCCAATCTGCTTCCGCTATCTGGCACTCAGCCATAACCCGCAGCGACAGAACTTCAACTTCAATTGGAAGAACAACCTCCATCCCATAAACCAGAGAATACGGAGTTGCCCCAGTAGATGTTCAAATTGACGTTCTGTAGCCCCAAAGAGCAAATGGCAGCTTGTCTGGCCAATCCCTGTAGGTTTCCACCATCTTCTGTAGAATGTGCTTCATATTCTTATTGGTGGCCTCAACAGCTCCGTAGGTTTGCGGCAGATATGTGGATGACTTATGAAAAGCCACGTGGTATTTCTCCAACAAGTCAATCACTTCCTTCTTGAAGTGGGAACCATTATCCGAGATGATCCCATTCGGGACCCCATAACGATAGATGATATTATTCCTAATGAACTTGGCTACGTGCGATGCTTTCAGCACTGCGTAGGATTGGGCCTCGACCCACTTTGTAAAGTAGTCTATCGCCACTAGGATATACTCATGCCCATTTGACCCTTTCAAAGTAACTGCCCCAATAACATCAATTTCCCAGACTGAAAATGGCCACGGTGAAGTCATGTTGTACAGCTTCGACAGCGGGATGTTCATGCGATTTGCATGGATCTGGCATTTGTGGCGTCGCCGAACAAAACCAATACAATCCTCCTCCATGGTTGACCAGTAGTAACCCTGTCTGAGAATCTTCCGAGCTAGCATCACTCCGCTCATGTGCGATCCACACTCTCCTCCGTGGATGGCCTCCATTAAGCACTTCGACTCTTCTTCATCAACACACAGTTTATGTATTCCCAGATGGCCCTGTTTGTACAATTTACCCCCACAGATGATAAACTGAGCAGTTATTCGCCGTATTGCTCTTTTATCTTTGGCATTTGCCCCTAGTGGATAAACCTCCTTTTCTAACAAGTTCCAGACATCATAGTACCAGGGGTTCTGATCTTGTACTTCATCTATTGCGGCGATTAACTCATAGGCCGGCACAGACCTCTGTTCAATAATGATCGGACGCATCTGGACTCCCAAAGGGATGTCTATCATGGAAGATAGAGTTGATAATGCGTCAGCGAATCTGTTGCTCTCTCTTAATAGATGCGTGAAGGTTAGATTCTCAAACCTAGGAATCAGAACGTCAAAGGTTTGGTGATAGATTTTCATCCTTTCTTCTTTAACCTTGCAGTCTCCTTTTGCTTAAGATACAACCAGGTTCGAGTCCCCAATGAAGTCCAACCGTTTTGCCCTTAGTTCCAGGGCGGCTTCTAAGCCAACGATACATGCCTCGTATTCTGCTTCGTTGTTTGATACCTTGAACTGGAGTTTGAAAGCTAGAGGTATGTAAGAATTGTCGGGCGCTATCAGCAATACCCCTATCCCATACCCGTACTAGTTAGACGCTCCGTCAAAGTACATAGTCCAAATCTCTTCTTCAACTTGCAAAATAGCCTCATCTGGGAACAGATACTCTACTGCTTCGTCTCCCTCCACTGGGTGATCGGCTAAGAACTCCGCTACCACTCTCCCCTTTATAGAGTTGCGAGCCATGTACTTCAAATCAAATTCGGAGAGAAGAACCAACCAACGAGCTAGCCTACCCGTAAGTGCTGGCTTCTTGAAAAGATATTTCATGGGATCCAATCTCGAAACTAGAATTACGGAATAAGCTAACAGGTAGTGCCTCAACTTCCTGGCAGTTTATACCAAGGCTAAGCAAGCCTTCTCTAGCGGAGTGTAACGAGTCTCATATTCCAGTATCTTCTTGCTCAGGTAATAGATGACCTTCTCCACTTTATCCTCAGATTCTTGTGTAAGCATGCAGCCCATTGTTGTGTCGGTTACTAACAGATACAAAATCAACGGCTTCCGCAGCTCTGTCGGTGACAACACGAGTGGGCTCTATAGGTACTGCTCGATCTGTTCGAAAGCAACCTGGTATCGGTCATTCCATTGGAATTTCTTTCCTTTCTTCAGGAGACCAAATAGTGGTTCACAAGTCAAGGTTAATTTTGCAATTAACCGTCTTATGAATTGCACTTTACCAAGAAAGCTTCGCACCTCCTTTTCAGTCATTGGTGGTGGCATTTCTAAGATGGCCTTGATCTTGGAAGGATCGACCTTAATGCCCCTTTGTGTAATCAAGAACCCCAGCATTTTCCCTGCTGTAACACCAAAAGTACATTTCTAAGGATTCAGTCACAACCGATACTCTCTGATCCGTTGGAAAATTTTCTTCAAGGCGGTGTAGTGGCCCTCTCTTTCCTTGGACTTGACAATCATGTCGTCCATGTACACCTCAACCTCTTTGTGGATCATATCATGCAAGATCATGGTTGCAGCCCGTTGATAAGTAGCCCTAGCATTCTTCAAACCGAACGGCATCACCTTATAATAGTAGGTTCCCCAGGGCGTGGTGAAGGCAGTCTTCTCCCTATCCTCGGGTGCCATCAAGATCTGGTTGTACTCGGAAAACCCATCCATAAAGGAAAGCAGTGCATGCCCTGAGGTGAAGTCCACCAATTCGTCGATGTACGGTAGAGGAAAGTCGTCCTTCAGACTAGCTTTGTTCAGATCTCTGAAATCCACACACACCCAAATTTTTCCATCTTTCTTCAGCACCAAAACAATGTTGGCCAACCAAGTAGGATACTCAGATACTAAGAGGAACCTTGCATCTATCTGCTTGGTGACCAGAGCCCAATCCGGGCATATTCTCCGAAGCTTCTGCTTGACGGGTCAGGCCTCAGGGTCAAGAGGGATCTGGTACTGTACAATCTCAGGATCAATTCCAAGCATGTCTTCGTAGGACCACGCGAAAACATCTTTGAAATCTTTTAATAAAGCGACTAAGCACTCGCGTTCCTCCGAAAACAACGTGGACCCGATCTAGACCAGACGCGGATCCTTCTCAGTACCAACATTAATTGAAGTGATTTCATTAACCAAAGGTTTTACAAACCTCTCTTCCTCTCGATCAATCAAATGTTTCAAAACCGGAGGAATTTCTTCCTCGTCGTTTTTATCAAAGTTTTGAAAGTCCTGATTAATGCAATACACAAGCAGCACAGTAAAGTACTCAAAAACAACGGTGGTACCATTGCCATTCACAACTTCCAATTTGTCCAATTCCTCGGTTACAACCGACTTAAAAGAAAAGGAAAAAGACGATCTGGACAAAACAACGGCATCCGGGTTATCAACCCCAGGAATACCGGACTCTGACTCAGAAGAACTAGAATCTAATTCCGACTCCACAGACTCTATGGAATCATATTCTGGTTCACTACCTGACTCAGAACTGCTGGATAAAAAGCCCTTCTCGAACTGCCAAACGAGGGAGGGTGCGATAGATGCATCCAGAATGCCAAAAGAAGGGCCCACAACCGATTGATCTCCAATCATGGAAATAGAGAAGTCATCCCCCAAGCACTCCGGTGTGATCTGAGGATCCGAGAGGAGACAAGCTAGCGCTCCTATCTCAAGTTCTGTGCCATCGGACTCATCCTCTTTGCACTGTTCAGCCTCAACTGGAAGGTTAATCTGCTCTTCTACAACTTCATCTCCTTGCAACTGTAGGTCGAAAAACATCTTGAAGCCGGGCAAACGCCACTTTTCTGAATTCAGCCATGGCTCAGGGAAGCCACAAAATGGGAAATCCTTCCCCTCCCGGACAAAGCGGTCGTTCAGGGTTCCTTGAATAGGTCTATGTACCAACTCATAGTGCTTCCCAGCTTGTTTAGCCTTGGCCCTTCCTGCTCTCTCCTTTCCCTTTCTTACCCAATCCTCTTTGGTAGGCGTATAACCTAGACCAAAGGTATGAGGGCTGTGTGGCGCTTTGGCCAACGCAGCGACGCCCTTCCGACTACTCCTTCCCAATCCCATTCCGGGTACATGTTACAGCTTATTCTTGAGGTAGACGGATTGCGCGCTGACATACAGTCCCTCATCAACAACCAGAATATCTTGCACTACCCAGGCCTTGGCCAAGGTGAACCCAGAAAAAAAGATATCCTCCTCGCCATGTACAATTTCCAAGACCGGTGTAGGTTTCAGCGGTGGATGTATGGAAGAGTTCCCAAAAACAATAGCTACCCCCTTCCCATGGGGGTACTTCAGCATCTGATGCAGAGTGGAAGAGACAGCCCTTACTTAGTGTAGCCATGACCCTTCAAGGAGTAAATTAAAGGTTGCTGGAACGTCCAGAACATGGAATTCAATGTCCTGCTGTGTTAAGCCAACCTGAGTTCTAATCCGCACTGTCCCCATCACTTCCCGACTGGTATTGTCATAAGCCCGAATCACCTGGGCCGTTGGTACGAAGTCTGCGGGTTTCAAACTGATAGCATAGGCCGTACGCAACGGATACACATTAATTACAGATCCAGTATCAACCAAGACAACTGGTATCCACTTCTCTTTACATTCCACGGAGATATACAGCGGCTTGTTGTCCTCTGAGCCCTCATGCGACAATTCTTTATCTGTGAACGTCAAAGTTGGTGAAGCGCCACCCAGGAACACCAGTCCCACTAACTGATCGGGGGTTATGTCAATAGAGAGCTTAGCCTTATCCATTGCTGATAGGACGACTTGTCTATACACCTGTGAGGCCATGAGCAAACCCCAAATGGAGATGTCTGCTTGAATCTTTCTCAGCTACTTCAGTACAGCTTCCTCCTCCAACAGTGTATCTTTTTGTTTCTCTGCTTCGTTGTCTTTCCCTTATGCCTCTGGTTAGTCCAGGTGTAGGGGCTTAAAGTACTGCCCACTCTGAGTCATGTGATCGACCTCTTCGGTATACCACGTATCATCCGGCAAATTCTGTCCCCAATCCTCATCAGTATGGGCAAGACGCAAATCATCGTCTTTCCACCACATTCCTTCGACAACTGACAAATAGCTATCTAGTTCCACTGTAATTGTTCCCATGTTCACAACACATTCAGTCCCCGCGGGGCCTTTGGCTTTTCTAGCCCTCTAATCAGTCTCAGTTCTTTCTTGTTCGAACAGCTTTAGCGCGGCCTCCTGTTCTGTATCAGTTGTACAGAAGCTACCCAATTCTTGAGCAAAATTCTTCATACCGATGCTCTCCGGCAACTTCCCCTTGTTGTCGACCGTTCCGGCCGTTGTAGCAATCCCCGTTTCTGACTATTCTTACTTCGGTTGAGACCCATCATCAACATCTGGTTCATCACTGAGCCACCTTGTATTATCCGTTGATTCGTTCATATCAAACCAGCCAATCTGTACATTTCCCAGATCCTGTTCATCGAAGAACTACAGATTACTGATGTCCTCCTCAAGCTCAACTAAGTCATCCAATCCCTGGCTTGGCCCGTCCTCCCGGACTACATTTACCTCTAGTCCCTTCGGTAATTCCACCCCTGGCTTGGCCTGATCAGCTGGCACAATGTAGCGACAAGGGTTGTATGCTTCCTTAATTAAGCTCATGGAGCCCTCAGGCATGCCTTCTTCTACTACAGCCACCACCATGAGTTCGGGTTGGAATATGGACGTTCTCATCATGCACAAGTCTGTGCTTTCTGGGATGAACAACGTCAGCTTAGGCAGGTGGGAGGGGGTAATGTTTATGCTGGGGTGGTATGGGACGACCATTGTTTGGATCAGGTTCACTTGCCTGGGTAGAGGGGGTTGGTTATGTGGTGGGAGAGGATTTGTAGTGATGTTAGGCTTCTCAGGAGGCACTATCACTTTATTGTCAATGAGATCCTAAATCTCATGACGGAGTCTAAAGCATAGGTTGGTGTCATGACCATGCTGCTGGTGGAAGGCACAATACTTGGCCGGGTTGTGTGTAGGAGGGAGGGCATTTGGAAATGGGCGCGGTTCTAGGGGCTTCAGATGCCCTTTTCTAATCAAGACCCCCAAGGCTTTAGATAGAGACATGTAGAGTGGGGTGAAAACCCTCTGGCCCCGGGTGGGTACTTTGCAGGTTGTGAGGTGGCTCCAAATGTGCTAGTAAAGGGTGTGGCTATTTTTGGTGTGGTGGTGACCATACCAACGTCAGAGGTCCTCACAACTGCGTTGTTACTCATAGCCGCATTCGAACTGCGTGTAAAAGCCCTCTTGGGCTACTCCTTTTCATGGTCAATCAGACCCTTTTTCATCACATCCATTATCTATACCTCTATCTCATGAAGATCAGCAAATGTAGGTAGGGGTAAGACAATCATCTTCTGCAGCAGCTTCAGTTATAGATTACAAACGACCATTCTTATATGGTCCTTCTCAGTTGGCTTGGTGGTCATCATGGAGGCCTTGGCCATCCATTGAGTGACGAAGTCAGAGAAGCCCTCCTTCGGTTCTTGCCTAGTTGCCTCGAGATCACGAGTTGTGACCTCGATTTGAGTGTTATAAGAATATTGGGAAATGAAGGCCTCGGCCATCTCCTCCCAGCTCCTTTTCACAGAATCCTCCAATTTAGCATACCAAATAGCCGCAATACCCAACAGGGTTCAGCCAAAGAGGGATAGCTTCTGCAATCTAGTCAAGCCCATTGGCCGCAGAATATCTGAAAATAGCCTCAAGTGGACCATAGGATCACCGGAACCGTCGAAGCGGTCTATGTGAGGCATTTTAAATCTATCCGACAATGTCACCACTGAATCTGTGTAGCTATCCTCTATATCTGGGATCGAGTTGACTCCCTGAGCTCGTTTGAAAAGCTTCACAAGCTTGCTCACTTTCAAGATGGTAGGATCGACCTCAAACTTGAACGGTGTGTCCGTTGGGTAGGCTGGGGCTTTTGAAGTCTGAGGTGGGAATGACCCTGTTGGAATGTCCGTATTCTCCTGGACATTAGTTGTATCCCCGAGTATCGGAACCCTAGCTGAGGGTGGATGCAAAGCGGAAGCTGCTGCTTCTGGTGGTTGTTGTTGGTGTTTATGTTGAAGCCTAGCAATCACTTCAGCCTACTGGGCTACAACCTCCTGTTTGGCGAGAGGTAACTTTCGCTTGGCGAGCAGCGTCCCGCTACATGGCCTCGATAGTCTGTTGAAGTTGACACATCATATCCTCCATACTGACTGAGGGGTGCTGATCTATCAGAATCGGTGTATACTCTCTTTCTGTGGTGGAAACAGAAAACTGGGCCCGACTGCAAACAGTTGAAGCAGATAGTGACCGCTGAATTGGCGACTGTTGAACCGGTGATCTGTGCCTAACTGTCCTCCATCTCGTAACCGGGGGTAGTGAAGCAAACACTAGTTGTTCTCTAATAAGATCCTCAGATCGGTAAATCCTCTTAACTCTGGTTCAGAGTGCTCAGGAGGTATCTGCCTCGTCGGAAGCAATTATGAAATACTACCTTGCAAAAAGAAAAATAAAGCAAAAAGGAAACAACAGTCAGCAAATGCACAGCACCTCGGCTTAGATAGAGACAACACACAGTTGAAATCATAAGCTGCACAATCTGTACTCAAACACTGATTTCTGCCCCCCAAATTTTCTGCCTTAAAATCGATATCCTCAAACTGATACTCAAACTTGCAGCTGATGCATACATTCCTGTAGAGACATACCCTAACAGCATATATCAAGCAACTGAGAGCCAAAACAACCCTATGATGGGGTAGGGTTACCCTGTCCTAATTTCGTCAGGAGCCAGGGGTTCATTACACACGCATGCGGTTTCAAACATCCTGCATTCGGGTGAGCAACCTGTCCTAGTTTGGAACATTTTCAAATTCTAATGCCGTCTCCAGCACCTCGGCATATGAGGGGAGTCGTTGCGGAAGAACTCTTCCCCGGATTGTAAGGTCCAGTCCCCACTCGAACATCCTTGCTTTTTCTTCATCATTTGCCACGAGCCTAGTTGCATAGCGGGCTAGCTCTTCGAATTTTGCAGCATACTGGGTCACGGTCATATTTCCTTGTTCCAGGTTTTGAAATTCCTTGACTCGTTCCTGGCGGATAGTACTTGGGAAATATTTATTTAAGAATAGTTCCCTGAACTGGTTCCATGACAGGCTTGCTACGTCACGAGTGTTCTTCATCAACTCCCACCAATGGTCAGCCTCATCATCGAGCTCGAATACTGCCAAAGCTATTCTATCAGCGGCCTCGGTGATGCCCATGGTGTCTAACATTTTCTCTATCTGCCGAAGCCAATTCTCAGCTATTTTTTGGTCCGGTACGCCTGTGAACTTTGGGGGCCTCTGCTTCCGAAACTCAAAAAAGAGTCGAGTCCTCTCATTCTGCCGATTGTTCCTTATTTGCCCTAGTTCCTCCAAAATCTGATGACCTAGGTTGTTGGGGATGTCGGCCCTTGCGGGGATGGGTTCGTGTTGATGTCTGGGACGGTTTCGTACATTGTTGCTGGTTTCGGTATAGCCATTGGCTCGCGTGTCTACCATTCTGTTCATGGCACGAGGTGAGTTGGTTTCCAGTCTTAGAAAATCCTACTACTTAAATTTGAAACAAGGTTCAGTCTTCTTAGGGTGCACTAAAGCAAGTAACAGTCAACAACATAGATCAACACATCATTTATATATATAATAATAGGCATCATTACAAAAGGGGCTCCCATATCGGAGTTATATTCAAGAGCATCTACGCATACAAGTTCAAACTATCTTATTCTTAAGGATCCTCATCAGCGGATCTTACAAAAGTCTAGTTTTACTACCCCTCGAATTAGTTCTCATTCCCTGACCAATCAAAGTCTTCATCTGGGTCTTCTTCAGCGGAGTCGGTGGCTTGTCCCAGAGAGCGGGGGGTGTACATTGGTGAGGGGGGATTGTGTTCAGATGATATCTCTATAGGGTGGGCTAGGTTCGCTCCTTGCTGCTCTGGTGGCTGCTCCGCATCCATCGGTTGATTGTTACCTGGCCCGTGGTAACAAGATTCGTGGCTTTTAGCCTGAGTCGGTGCCATGGTGGTTAATGCTCGGTGTATCAGGGAGTTCATCCTTTGTTCATCTTGCTCCATTCGAACTGCCTTCCTTGCTGCCCGGCTCAGAAATTGTAGGCGGCACCGTACCAAAGACCTCTTCTGCGCCCTCGTATAGCGGAGGAATTCTGTCTCCACCTTGCGTATCTCGGTTTTGATCATCTCTTCGGCGGTGATTTCACAGCGTCGGCGGCTAAAGTAGGGACTGACAGACATGGCCCTCCTTCCTTGTATACGAAAAACACCCTACGAGTCGGTACTGATGCCGCGTCCTGGATAGTCTGCCGATGACATCCTAAGGTGGAAAAAGGAGTTTCATTAGTTAATCTTCTTATAATAGTGTGATAAAACAAATAAGATAAGGGGTAAGGGCTTCTAGAGTCGCAGGTAGGGTTACGAGGGTTAAGGGTTGAACCTAGGCTCTGATACCAAGTTGTGACGCCCCGATTCTACACTATAGGTTGCAGTCAAGGGAAAGTCACTAGTGAGTCCCATGGTCAATAACCAAGTAAGATCCCAGATCGCTGGAGGAGTCAAATAGCCTCCCTTCTAAGTCCGGCTTTCTTAGGCAGCGCACTACCTTTTTGATAGATCTTACAAGGCATTGACACAAGGTCTCATAAGCAACGCTAAGGTTCATACATAGAATATAATTACATAATAAACACAATATACTTGGTTAAAAGGATTGTTCCATTACATTACATCCCAAAAGAAAGCTTTTAAACTTCGCATGAGTCTTACAAAAATATTAAAAGAAACTTCTAATGTTCTAGGATAACCAAAAGTCTTCAAAGGTTTCCGGCTCGTCGTCTTCCGCTACAAGTTCCGCTTCGTCACCTGGCATGATACGCCGTGAGCTTTGAATGCCCAGTAAACACACACACACCCCACCCCTTTTTCCCAGTCCAATACACAATCACATTTTTAGCACCAAGTAGTAAAGCATGATACTCCAAATAACAAATAAATACATTAAGAGTTGAGTCAGGTGTTAGTAACTAGAAATCCCCCAAAGAGATTCCGTCCTCCCGACCACAAGAATCGGACGCGGATTATTCGGTATGCCCCCTCTTTTGCTGCTTTGTTGCAAAACTAACCTCGGATGCCAACCAACGGTTATATACCGCGTAGCGCCAACCGCAGGGCCTCAAAAGAGACGGTAAAAATAGGGCCTTGCCCGAATCCCTCCTTACACCAAACCACCTAGGGTCCGAATACAACCGCTCCGTTCAAGGGTCCCGAAAACCACTTGCGCAAGACTTAACCTTGAATAGGGAACGCATCCCAACAAACCATATATCACATTTTGTCATCTTTTCATTACTCAAGTGTTCGAAAACCCAATACCCACCCAATTAGGTTTCCCGTTGAATTAAGTGTTTTAAGTCAAAATTAGTCCAACTAAACGATAAAATAAAATCCACATAAGCATGCCTCCTCAAGATAAGAAGATAAATAACATAACATACCCATACAACATCATGCCAAGATATGATAATAAGCCATTAAACATTTTCATGAATACAAGGGCATAAAGCATCCAAACATAACAAATTTCCAGATTTAACATCACGTGAAGGTTAATATGGAAGGACTACTTAGGTTCATCCACCGGACTCGGTTTTCCTATGGTTCGTAGAGAATTTGATCTAGTTTCTAGAACATTTTTCGGAAATGGGATTGCTTTTCCCGATTTCAAGTTATTTAGAAAATAGTCCAGCACTGTTCCAGAATCTGCCCAGAATCTGCCCAGATCTGTCGACTGTTACGAAAACTTGATTTTCTTGCAAACCACTCAATGTTTTTCGATGAAACCAATTTTAGTTGAAAGCTAACTCGTTAAGGAAGGTTTTGACATAAAATAGAGGTTCAGAATATTTTTTTACATTTTTCTGGAATATTTGAAAGTTGACTGAAAAAAACAGGTTTTAAGGTAGAATGCCCAAAACAAGGAAATTTATAAAAAAAGGGGCTCCACCATGGGAAAGTTTCATTTCTTTTGTGAAGAAAATATGCTAACTACCACATGTTTAACTCAGAAAATTTGTTTGAAAGAGTACCCTTGAAAAGTTGAGAGATTTGTACAAAAAGAAGATGGTTTGTGCCAAAATGGGTAAAACACAAGAGAGATGGAAACAATACTCAAATCTTGGTATTTTTAACATAAGAACATGATAATAACAGATCTGAAACATCACTTAAAATCTTTAAAAAGAGCATGCATTAGAAAAGAAAATGAAGAGAAGGTTGTGTTAGTGGCTTACCTTCTAGCTTTGCACAAGAAACTCTCTTCTTCTTCCCTCTCCTCCTCTAGACTTCTCTTCCTTGCTCTCCTCCCTCTCTCTAACCAAAATGTGTGTGTGAGTGAGTGTGTTGTGTGTATGTTTGCAAGCTAGGGAGGGTGTGGTATATATATAGGCAATTTTGGGGTAAAAGGACATAAAAGTCCTTTAGTTGGAATTGGATGGAAAGTTAGGATTTTGCTTGAATTCTAAAGGAATGGAAGGGACTTAGGAAGTGTGTTCCATTGGTTTAGGCCACATCTAGTTGTAATAAAACTAATTCTTGGATTTTGCATCCTAGGTAGGTCACTAGGTTGTATTTCTCTAGGATTTCATAATCATGGTCTTTGAAAATTGGCTCCTCTCTTGGGGAAGTGTGATGGGGCAATTTTTTTTTATTAATTTTGGTCCTAGGCACAACCCTCAATGTGTATATACATATATATATATATAGCAAGATTGATGGCATACCAAGGTACAAGATATAAGTACTATTTTGGGGCAAGTTTTGAAATAAAAAAAAAATATATATATATATATATATATGAGGGCTTGAAGTTAAATACATGCAACCAAGGTAGAATTAAATTAAGTTAGGGAACCTAATCTGGTTAGAGAAATTTCTGTTTCGATAAAAATAAAAATAGCAATTGCTAACCGACAAGATTCGAATTAATTCAAGTAAACGAGGGGCTAAAAATAAATAAATAAATAAATATAATCCAACATTAGGGTCTGAGAAGTAAATACATATTTCGGGGGCCTTACAGCTAATGTGACACATGCGAAAATGCAATTCAGATAGGCTCGGCTATCCTAAGATGTCATGTGAAATGCAACTTGATAACATGCTGTTGAATTCAAGTAAATGTATTGAAATACAATGCAGTTAGTATGATGCGCCAAGCCTGGTGCATGCAATATAGATGAATGATGCACACATGCGAAGCATAAGGATGCTAATCAAAATATGGCCTAAAACTAACCATCGTAAGCGGTTAAGTAAAAGGGAGAAAGAAATGGAGGTTGGAAGACATGCATCACACACACGCACGCTTATTACAATAGTTGGCCCTCTCGACGGAGGGTCTGAATAAGAAGCTAACTAGCTAATCTAAGCTAATTAAACTAATTATTACAAACAATGCTAATTAACTAACAAGCTAACTAATTAAGTACAAAACAAAGCTAATTGAATAACAAGTTAACTAACTAGTTATTACAACACGAATAAGCAACTAAACGCATTAATTACTTAAATACAGAACCAAAGCATAAACTAGCTAAGAAAAGTAGTAAACAGAGGTCCTCGGGATGAGGAGTGCATGCATGCTCAGTCGCCTCGTTCAGAAATCCGTCGCGATGCCCCGATTTGCCTCTGTTTGCAACTGTTCTCAGAACCTTGCACCAAGCTCCGGAAAGCTTCAACTCCACCATGGGAACCTGTAGGAGCATGGCCTACCAGTTGTTGATTTTTCCAACCACCTGCCGACCACTTTTCTTTGTTGCAGACCAGAAAAAGTGATCGGCCAGCTAGTTTTTCTGGTTGGCCGACCAGTTGTTGTTGCATTTCTCCAGTTTGTTGCAACAGAGAGCAAGAAAGAGTATGGCAATGTATTTGCAAGATATGTGTGCATAACCACCCTCCTTATCATTTCATAAGCTCAAGAGAGTGTAGTTCTCGACTCTCGAGCCACCAATCACGCATCTCGATGCATGATGGCCGAGAAGCCAAATTGTACAATTCAATGTTAAATGAATGCACACATAAACAAATAAAGCCTAGAACTCTATCATGTATGATCAAAAGCGTCGGCGACCAAGAATTGAGGCACGTTTCATCACTTCAAGTATGAAACGTCCCTCGTTTCTCGTGTTTGGATTAACACCTAATCCAAACAAATGCAATGCAACTCAAGCATGCAAACATGCAATACAACTACATGGCATACACAATGTAAAGAATAACATAGCATGCACAATGCGATGAACAACATGGCATACTCAATGCAATGTGACATGATCAACTTAACAAAGCTAATGACATGCAAGGTAACATAAGCATGCAACAACATGATGCAATGTAAGCATGCAAATAACATGAAAGCAAACATGCTCAATGGACTTAAACCAAAAGTGGACAGACCTCAGTCATGCCCAAATCAGTGGCCATAAAGCTAAAACTAAGGCACAAAAGGCAAGGCAAACATGCTCAATGTAATGGCTCATTTACTAGGCCTAAGAGCACAACTCTCAAGCATGATGAAGAAGCGATAAACATGGAAGTGTGACAACACTAAAGGCTCTGAAATCAAGTGTGAAATGATGCCAAATCATTCAAACAACACAAGTAAAGCATGCAAGAGGGCCTAAGGCACAAAGCCATTAAAGGGACTACACAAGGGGCATGCAATACATGGCACAAATGATTGAACCAATCATAGACAGAGTTTAATTAGGTCTAAACAAAGACCAAAACATGCTGAGATGAGAGCTCAAGGACCTAGGCAAGATGGCATACATGCTAGGCCACAAACAAGGCAACAATGCATAACACTCAAAGGCACTTAAAGAGTGAATGAAGTGGGAGCATGGCAATGCTACATGCTCTAAAATGTCATGGTAAATGATGCCAAATCATGTACACAACACAAATGAAGCATGCTATGGTACCCAAAGCTTGAAGCTAGCATATGCATTTGTACTATAACTATGCAAAACATGAAGCATATGGCTAAGGCAACCCAAAACAGTCCTAGAACATGTCAAAATGAGTCTAAAACATGTATGGAAGGAAGCCAAAACAAGATAGCATGAAGGGCATAAGGCATGGAATATGCAAGGCAAATAAGGTGGATTACACTACACCTACCAAGACCAAGCATGAGATGGCTTCGCCAACAAAAATCAGATTTATATCATGGCAAAATAATCCCAAAAACACACTGAAATGATAGCTCACAACCTTAAGCATAAAGGCGTACACAATGGTTCATGTTAAGGCATACAGGGTAAACCTTCCAACGCATTGAATAAGTGAAAGATGCAAGTGTATGACCACACTACATGGACTGAAATCACATTTCAAATGATGCCAAATCATTCAAATAGGCCAAGCAATGCATGCTAGTGGACTTGATACACAAAGCTAACAAGCTAGAATGCATTATAGCTATACAAAGCATGGCATGCATGACCAAAACAACACAAATCAGAGCTTAAGCATGCTAAAACATGGACAAAATCTTCTTAGAGTTAAGCCAAAACATGCTAGAATGGTGGTCTAAACACATGATGCATGTTAGGCAAATTCATGAAGTTGCACTACAAGTGCATGGAGCATGCAAGGGCCAACCAAGCCAAACCTGAACAGAGTTATGGCATGTTAAAACAACACCAAAAACATACTGAAATGGAGTCAACATAAGCTAGAAAGACATGCTACTTCATGAAGCACACAAGACTAGTTTATGAAATTTACACTACAAGTGTATTAAGCATGCATGAGGTGATCAAAACAACCAAAAACAGTGGCATGCCATCTCAAAATAACCCCAAATACATGCTAAGATATGGCCAACGTAAGCTTAACAAACATGCTCAAACATGAGGCAAATATGGCAAGCATTCAAGACATAAGGAGAGGGGATGACCCTCTCCTATTTGGGACCCCAAAACCACCTTTCCACCACTAAAAATCCTCTGGATTTCAGTGGTAGAAAGGTCATGCAAAGGCTAGAACAAGAGCCAAAAGGGATAGCTCAAAACAAGGCCTAACAAGGCCTAAGAAGGGGTAGACCACCCCCAACAAAAAAGTGACCTTAAACAAATATTTTAAAGACTAAAAAATAGAACTTTTTGTAGTTAAGAATTAAGCTTAAATCAGCATGAAAATAGGGCCAAAGGCCTAAGCAAAAATAAGGGTTTTAAGGGTTAGAAGCTCACCCTTGATGAACACCTTCAAAGCTGCAACTCCAGCAGGTTTTCCAAGCTCAAACCAAACCAAAAACTCCAAAACCAGCTCCTAAGTACCTCAGCAACTAAAGGATGGTGTTTGAGTGTGTGTTTGTTGCAATAGTATGATAAAACTACACTTTTGAAGCACAAAAATGAAGCAAAGGGGAAAATAGAGACAATTGTGTATCTATATCTCTCAAGCACAATTTTTCTGAACCTAAGGCATGAGGGAGGAGGTTCTCTCTTATAGAGAACAAAGAACAAGCTTGTTGGGCAAGCTTTTGCCTCAAAGCCATCCCTCCATACACGTGTATAGAGGATGACTTCTGTGCCTTCCAGCTGGCACGGCTATACTGAAAATATCTCCAAAAAGGTGATGAAAAGCAGCCGACTACTTGAAGTGGTCGGCTAGCTACTTGAAGTGGCTGGCCAACCACCACAAGTGGTCTCCTAAGACAAAAACTGGTCGGCCATGGGTAGGAGAAGTCTACACACTGAAAGCAAGCCAATGGTGTGGCGGCCAACCAGAAAAGGTGGTCCAAAGACCAAGAAAACCAGTTGGCCGACCAGAAAACTGGCTGGAGGGGAGGAAAGTGGTCTCCAAGGGAAAGAACTGGTCTCCCACCCTTGTACCACCTTCCAAACAAGGAAAACAAGGTTTGTGCCAAAAACAAACCAAAAAGGATGCAAAACGAAAGTTCGGGAGGCAAGGCGCGCGGCCGAGCCTTGAAAACTAGTCTACGGGCATCAAAAGTGGTCTCCCGAATCACAGTGTCCCTCTAGGCAGAGGCAACAAGGTGTGGTTCAAAAACCACGCCAAACGGAGAACATTAAGCGGTCTCGAGTCAAGGCGCGCAGCCGAAGGCTCCGAAAATCGGAAACTGGTCTCCAAACGAGAAAAGTGGTCTACGACCACGAAAAGTGGTCTACGACCACAAAGAGGTGGTCTACAAGACCTCTCCCTCCCTCCAAGGAAGAGAAACAAGGCTTGGTCCACAAACCGAGCCAAAACACAAAAAAGTTCAGAGGCCCGGAGGCAAGGCACTCAACTGAAAACTTCAGAAACTCAAACGAGCACAACATGCACTATCACCAAGCGCTCAATCGATGACGTATGAGTCTTAAGGTTGATCAAAAATGGGGTGTCTACAGCATCCTGAGATAAATTCCAAACACGCTGAAATCGTGTGAGGAATGAGACACTCTAACCACGCTGAAATCGTGAGAAGAGGTCTGAAAACAACCAATCAGGAGTGCGCTCAATGCAACCTGAGATAAATTCCAAACACGCTGAAATCTTGTGAGGAATGAGACACTCTAACCACGCTAAAATCGTGAGAAGAGGTCTGAAAACAACCAATCAGGAGCGCGCTCGACATAACCTGAGATAAATTCCAAACACGCTGAAATCATGTAAGGAATGAGACACTCTAACCACGCTGAAATCGCGAGAAGAGGTCTGAAAACAATTACTCAGGGGCGCACTCGGCGCATCTTGAGATAAGCCCCGGGGGACAACTATCCTAAACGTTGCTCAGCGTAAAAGGATAAACGATACAAGATAGCACAAGATACAAATAAATGCAACAAGTGTGATGATATGATACATGTTACAAACAATGTATGATGTTTAGGGAATGCAATAAACAAACAAAGCGGCGCTTTTAAAAAAAAGCACCTCATGGAGTGAGTGGCGACGAGCCGATTTACTTTAACGGGGATCTCCCCTTTGTGTTCTTCGAACTCTTACCTTGTGTTCTTCGAACTCTTACCTTCAACTCACAGTACAAAGGTCCTGAAATGCTGACAAGGGTTCTTCATGTAGAAGCCATGGATGTCACTTTTCTTGCTGATCATATTCACAACTTTCCCTACTCTCCAACGGGATGACAGACTACATTGGTTCAACATCCAGAATTAAGGCGCATACATGCTACCTCAACCTATGGGGCTTCCATACAGAATTCAAGTCGAGGATACACCCCTGGGTATTTAAACTAGACTTTAGTCTCGGAAATTCCAAACCTTTGTGTTCTAGGCATCGCCATTCAAACTCTAGTTTCCACTGTCACAGTTGGTCTCCTAGGAACTCATTACAAACACCGCCAAGATGCCTCTGGCAGGGAATGATATTCGGGGATAGCACTTCTGATCGCCATTCTGGCTTCAAACAGGCTTGAGCTTGAGGTAGAGGCACACTCATACTTCGGAGCATTGACAAGGCCTGAGGAGGTGCAAATGGAATGCAATCTCGAAATTTGCTGAAGTTGAAACACACTCAGATGCTCTACATTTTCCCTCTTTTCTTTTACTTTGCAATCTGGAACCTATGTAGCTTCAGATAGGTCCTTGTTCTATTGTTCTCATATAACCTGGGTTGAACCCTGTAGTTTTACGAAAGAACAAATCCTGTTTTGCACATATGTAGAGAATGGCACAGCACTCTGAGCACAAAACGATTTATTTTTTGAGAAATGAGTTCTTAATCTGGTATTGAGCCTACGACTGATCACAGTCAAAATGACTCAACAAAGAGAAAACGAAGGTAAAACAACCTAAACACACTATTGACACTCGAAACGACTCAAAACAAGAATCAAACAAACAAAAACAACAAACACAAGATTCAGATGTGTACCACCAGCGGAAGGCCTCTCAGTTCATGGGGAGCCCACAGCTTCTCTGGGTATTGTTTCCCACTCTTTCTTATTTGTGAGTCTCACATCACTTTGGTACTCAATCTCTTTTCCTCTAACAAGCCCTTTCCTCACTTTTTCTCTTAATGCACATCTCTCTATTCTTCAATCTCTCTTATTTTTTTATCCCTCCCCTTGGTGGTTGATGGATAAGCAAGAAGTTGTGGGATCTTGCCCCTAGTATTCTACTAGATTCTCCTTCTTTACAACTAGTGAGCTCTCCCATAGAGAGGTTGTGATGTGACTGGATGTACAGCAGATCTGCAATTGACATCGGTTGACGGTACCCCTGGCTTAACTTGATTGAGATGAGCTGCAATGCATCTCACCAGCCAGGTATACAATTGATTAGTTCCACACATTACGTTTTCTGCATCCTCATTCCGGGTCAGACACCAATTTGGGTGTAATCATTCAGATGAGGGAATCGAATATCCCGTTCCATTTCTAGTTCGTGCTTCGCACTTGGCTTGATACCTCGCTGCTTGAAGGATGTGAGAGCTTTTTGCCCTTTGCTATTAGCTTCAGTTATGCCCTTTCTGGCAAATGTGGTGCCCTTTCTGGCAAGTATGTTGACAATGGGAAAAGACAGAAAACCTGACTCAACTGTGCCCCTAGTTCACCATTTTGACCATTTTTTGTTTTGGCTTTCTGCTAAAACAATTTTAATCAATATGAGAGTTAGATTAACATGCTTGTTCGATTGTTCAATTGTCTGATTCAAAATCATGCAAGTCAGGTTGTGAGCACTAAAAATTTTCCTTTTTTGGGTCCAAGAAATGGTCCAGTTTTGGAAAAATAGAATAATTTTCGAGAGAAAACTAGTCAACTTCATTAAAAATCCTCAAAACTGTTTTTGTAAATGGCCACTGCTCGACTAACATAGAACTTACTCTTGAGATGCACAACCTCAGATCTGAACTTTGAATCATCTTGCAGCTGAATCTTCCAACATAATAGAACACCCGAATTTGAATGAAGACGAGCCAATTTGTACATGGACAAGATAGCTGAATTGAACAAGGATAAACCAATCAACATGGATGAGACAAGCAGGCTGAAAATGATTGGGGCTAAACTTTAGGATGAAGTTGCCTATGTATCCCAAAGATGGGAATCAGGCCTGACGTAGTTCCGGGTTAAGGTTCACTCGGGTGTTGACGCTCTCCTTTTGTGCTCTAACTTTTGCCAAAGCCGCCTGTAGACACCCAATTTTTGACCGACCTTAAGACTCAGACGTCACCGATTGAGCCCTTGGTGATGTTGCATATCGTGCTCGTTCAGAGGTTTCAGAGTCTCGGCTGCGAGCCTTGCCTCCGGACTTCCGGACTCTTTCATGCCTTGCCTCAGTTTGCGAACCAGGCTCTATTTTCTCTGTTTTCTCTTCCCGAAGGGAGGGAGAGGTCTCGTAGATCATCTCTGAGTGGCCGTAGGCTACGTTTCGCGGTCGTAGGCCATTTTGCCCGTTTGGAGCCCGGTTTCCGATTTTTCGGAGCCGTTGGCCGTGTGCCTCGGTTCGGGACCGCTTAACCACCTCCGTTTGCTCCGGTTTTTGGCACATACCTTATTTCCTCCCTTTTGAGGGACACTGTGGTCTGAGAGACCAACTTCGTGGTCGAACACCACTTCCGGTGCCTAACAGCCTGTTTTCGGGGCCCCGAACTGCGTGTTTTGGCCCCCGAACCTTCGTTTTGCATCCGTCTTGGTCCATTTTTGGCAGGGACCTTATTTTCATTGTTAGAAAGCTTGTAGGAGGGTGGGAGGCCAGCAATTTTGCTGAAAAGCCAACTTTTTTTGAGTCCAAAGTGGTTCAGCATGAATCCGGGAAGGAGAAAAATTTGCGCGGCTTCACCGAAATGGGCATAACTCTTTGCACAAGAAGAATTAAGATATTAGGCCACCACCATTGGAAAGCTTACTTCCGGGGCTTCATTTTGCACTCAAGAATTTCCTAAGTCCAGGTCCTGGGGGAGGAGATATGGTTGGTTGAAGTCCGGTTGGACCGAATCTGCGCGGCTTCACGGAAACTAGCATAACTTTTTCCACAGGAGGAATTTTGATGCAAGGTTTGCGGCATTGGAAATCTAACTTCTGGGGCTTCATCCTATGGGGTGGCCGGCCACTTTACCCCTTTGACCTGGCCGGCCGGCCACCTTTTTCTGGCCGGCCGACCACTTACCTAGTGGATGACCTTTTTTGCCCTTTTGAGTTGGCCGGCCATGATCCTTGTCCCAAGTGTATTCCAGCCCTGTATTTTGTTCTGCACTTCACCCATGTCCGAGGGTTTGGCCTTTTGGGGGCGGAAAATTGAATTTGAAACTCCCCCCCATTTTTCCCCCCTTTTCTCCACTCCTTTGCCTATAAAACCAGCCCCTCCCCTTTAGTTTTAAGGGTTAGAAATTTTGGTTTAAGCCTCTTACATCAAATCTCTCCCCCTCTCTACTCCAAGCACCAAAACTCTTCAAATCCTACACCATTTTACACTACACCTCATAGCACAAGGCCTCCATACTCCATACCAGCAACTTGAGGCTGTTTTTTAGAGCTTAGGAGCACCCAAACTTGGTCCAAAGGCTGTCAAAGATTGGTTCTTCAAGGGTAAGTCTTCTTCTCCTCTTTTTGGCCCTATTTTTGCATACAATCTAAGCTATACTTTCTTGCATATTTGGGCTCCGACCCAAACTATAAATAGCATTATTTTGAGCTCCTTTTCATGTTTGTTTAAGGGCCTCTCCCTGTTTGAGGCTTCTTTTTTACACTTGCTTCTTTACCTCTCTTGTATGCCTCTTTCTTGCATAGCATTTTAGGCTCATTTGTAAATTGTTTTGAGCTTGGTTACAAACTGAAAAGTGGATTATTTTGAGCCCTTATTAAACATTGTTGAAGGGCTCTTCACTGTTTGAGGCTTCCTTTTGTCACTTGCCTCTTTATCCCTCTTTTGGCCTTATTTTTGCATGTTTTGTTAGGCCCTTGTGCTTGTATTTTTGGGCTCTGTTCCGAACTGTAAATAGCCTTACTTTGACCCCCTCTTCATGTTTGATCAAGGGACTTTTTCTGTTTGAAGCTCCCTTTTTGCTCTTTGTGTTTAAACCTCTTTTTAGGCCTTATTTTGCATAGTATTTTAAGCTTGCATGTGCACTGTTTTGGGTTTGGTCACTAACTTTAAAATACCATTTTTTGGGCCCCTCTTCAACTTTGTTGAAGGGCCCTCCCCTGTTTGAGGCCAGAAACCATCACTTGCTTCTTTGTCTCCCTTTTGGCTCATTTCTTGCATAATAGTTTAGCTATACTTGTGTTTGTTTTCGTGGCTTGTTGTAAACTGTAAAGTGCTTCATTTTGAGCCCCTCTTCAACTTTGTTGAAGGGCTCTTGGCCATTTAGGGCCAGCAGCTGCTACTTGCTTCATTATCTCTCTTACGGGGCCATTTTTGCATGCTAGCTTGGTCCTATTTGTGTTCACTGTTTGGCCTTGCTTAAAACTGTAAATATGATTCTGTCTTCATACTTTGTGTTCAAATAACGCATGCTTTGCATAGCCATAGGTCATTCCATGTACCTAATTTCATGTTTCGGGTCTCATTCCATGTATCGGGTGCCATGTTTCCATGTTTTGGGGCTGTTTTGCATCATATTTTGCTACTGAAATTTGAATGCTTGTATGCCATATTTCATGCCTTACCATGCTTTGGTAGAGTGGCATTCGTGCCTTAGGTTCGGTCCTCGGTTTGCGTGCACGTGTGCACGCATCTCGAGTGTCTCATTTCCACCTAATGGCCTCCTATGTGAGTGTGGCTGAGGTCCACTCATGTTGGCGTAAGTCCATTATGCATTGTGTATGCCATTTCATTTCATAGCATTGTGTATGCTAGGTTGTATGTTAGCGCATTGTGTATGCCATGTTATCTCGTGCATCGTGTATGCCATTTCATAGCATTGTGCATGTTAGGTTGTATCTTAGTTGCATTCATGCATGTCATGCATATTGCATTGTGCTTGGGATAGGAGTTAGCCCGAGCACGGGAAACGAGGTACGTTTCGTACTCCGAGTGACGGAACGTGTCTCAATTCCCAGTCACCAACACTCCGAATTGTCCATGATGGAGTCAGGTCTTAGTTGTATTTTCATGTGTATTCATTCCATATTGAGTTGTGCCATTCGACTCCTCGACCATCATGCATCGAGATGCGTGATTGGTGGCACGAGGATCGAGGTATGCATACATATGTGAAAATACATTGCCATGCCCCTTTCCTGCTCTCTGTTGCAGCAAATCAAGAATCAATAGCCTTCCGGAGCTTGGCGCGCTTTCCAAGAAATAATTGCAAACAGAGGCTAATTGGGGCATCGCAGTGGATTTCTGCACAAGGCAACCCGGACATGCATCATTCATCATCTGGAGAAGAGTCAAGACAGTCCCTGGCTTGCATGCCAGTTTATTATTTTTCTTAGTTAATTTGTAAATTAATTAGGGATTTGTACATATTTGGACTGTATTATTTGGACTGAATTATTTGGACTGTACTATTTATTCGGACCCTCTGCGCGAGGGCAATGTTGTAATAAGTGTGCGTGAGTGTGATGTATGTCTTCCAACCCCACGTCTTTCTTCCCTTTTATTTACCAGCTTACGGTGGTTAGATTAGGGCATGTTTCAATTAGCATACAGTATGATAGCATGTTTGCATTCATTCATCTGTCTTGCATGCACCGGGCTCGGCGCATCATACTAACTGCATTTATATTTCAATTCCGAGTTGAGTACATGTTAGCTGTAGCATCTCATATGCCATGTTTAGAATAGTCGAGCCTGCTATAGTTGCATTTTTGCATGTGTTGCATTAGGCATTTCTGTATAGTTAGTATCATGCATGGGTTTCTAATCGGTTTCTGTTTTGGCTTGGAGTAATCGGTGAGTTTTATGCTTTAGCATCCTTGCATGCGTGTGAGTGACTGCCATGAATAGCATGCTTACCATGAGGCTAACTGCTTATGTGATATAACTGCCTGAATGCCTGTGGGTGAAGGTTGGGTTATTTGGATTGGAACAATGCATTGACTGTGAGTTTTAAGCCTGCTAGATAGTGGCAAAACCATCTTTTTAAGCCCACCTGAGGGTGGCAAAATCTGCATTTTAAGCCTACCTGCGGGTAGCAAACCATCTTTCGAAAAAACAAACATGAAATGTTTTGTTCCAATTCAGGCGACCCGGTCTATACTTGTATGCTGTGCACCTCACATAGTAAATCTAGGCTAATAACCGGAATAAGAGCGCACAATGTTTTCAAAACTAGATATCATGGTTAGTAGAGGCCGATCTTTGATCGGGCGAGCGGGGTGCTTACGAAGTGACCTTCCCCAATCGTACCCAAGTTCCCGAGCCGAGCCAACTTTGGTAATGACGGACACGTAGCCTTAGGCAACGAGTCAGGGTTTCCTAAATTTCCCAAAATAAAATATTTAGGTGGCGACTCTGTATCTGGCAAAGCAGTCCATGTTTGGCACTTCTTTCAAAAAATCTGTTTTCTCAAAACAATTTGCCGGATTTGGACTCTTTGGTTCAGATTACGAACCGTGACATAAATCGAGTCCGAGCTGTAGCGAGGTCCCCCGCGGGCTTGTTACAGTTTCTGGCGACTCTGCTGGGGATTTAGAGCACTTGACTCGAACCCATGATATCTGGTGTTGACTACACTTGTGTGTTTCTTTGCATTGCATTTGCATTGGTGCGCCTAGGACACCGTGTTAACCATCTGCTATTCCTGAACGGTTTGCAGGAGGCTTGTCTTGTCAAGGCATGACCATAAGGCTGACCGGTTGTGGGCTCTGCCAGTATGGGAACACAAACCCCGGTTTTGCTGGGGCACCCTTTTTGACCATTCGACCTAGTGCATATCGAAATCCGTAGTGACCATTCCAAACTAGGACAGGTTGCTTACCCGATATAGTTTGTTTGAAACTACTGCATTCGTAGTGAAACCCTAGCTCCTGACAAAATAGGACAGGGAAACCCTACCCCAACATAGGGGTGTTTTGGCTCTCACTTGCTTGTTATGTGCTTTTAGAGTGCGTCTCTACAGGAATGCATGTATCAGTTTGCAGGTTTGGGCATCAGGCCTGCGGGCACCAGTTTAATATTTTGGGGTTCAGTTTTACCCAAGGGTATCAGATTTGAGGCAGAATTTTGGGGGCAGAATTCAGTAGAGGGCACAGTCATCCTGCTATGCTCGTATCTGTTTTGGTGAAGTTGAGCTGAGGTGCTATCTGTTTTCTCTTTTGCTAGGTAGTCCTGGAACCATAGCTTCAGAAGGCTCCGATATCCCCCGAGGTTCATCGAACTTGTGCTGATAGACTTTGTCAGGTCAGAGATTCAGTTCAAGGGCCATCAGTGTTCCTTTGCCAGAGGCAGGGTAAAAGGGCCAGTCAAGCACGGATCACCAGTTACCAGATCAATAGCCCTTATCCACCCCGCCAGTGAACAGTCAGGCTGAGGTCTCAGTTTCTACTGCAGGGATAGATACCAGTCAGTTAGATGGATCAGCAGACCACGTCAGGGATGGAGGCAATGATGCGTCAGATGCAAGAAAGTATGAAACTCATGCAGCAAGACGCTGTCCGCCAAGCGGAATTTTCCAAGCAGCAGGCTGCAATCATAGCTCAGCAGGCTGAGCTCATCACCAGGCTGCAACAGCAAAGCGGCGCGTCTGCTTCCCAACAAGTTCCTCCTCCAGCAGGAGCTCCCGCACCCGGGGAAACGACGAATGGTCAGAATACCCAGGAGGGTACAGACATTCCTACAGGGGCAGCTCCGTCCCCGATCTTACCCCAACTGTCCAAAACACCTACCAATCTACTGGACTCACCCTTCGAGACTGAGGTCGACCCTACAGCGTTGAAATTGAGCAAGCTTGAGAAGTTGTTCAAGAAATCCCAGGGGGTAAAATCCATCCCGGACATTGAGGACGGGTACACCGACGCAGTTGTGACACTGCCGGACAGGTTCAAGATGCCTCACATCGACCGTTTTGACGGGTCAGGAGATCCCATGGTCCACTTGAGTTTGTTTTCAGATGTTTTGCGCCCGATGGGCTTGACAAGATTACAGAAGCTCTCCCTTTTTGGCAGGACCCTGTCGGGCATTGCGGCCATCTGGTACGCCAAATTGGAGGATTCAGTGAAACGAAGCTGGGAGGAGATGGCCGAGGCCTTCGTCGCACAATATTCATACAATACCTAAATCGAGATTACGACCCATGATCTTGAGACGACGAGGCAGGAGCCTAAGGAGAGCTTCTCAGAATTCGTGGCCCGCTAGAGGGCCAAGGCCTCAATGATGACCATTAGGCCAATGGATAAGGATCAGATACGGATGGTTGTGCGCAACCTCCAGCCCAAACTAATGCAGAAAATGATCGTGCTCCCCTTCCCTACCTTTTCAGATTTGCATGAGATGGGAGTACAGATCGAGGACGCTATAAAGCAAGGCCTCATTGACCAGGAGAAGGAGCAGCACAGGAGGGCGTTTACCCGCAGTTCGAATGCGACCACCAGCAGTGACGCAGCTGCAAGATCTTCCGAAGTGGGCATGGTCGCCACCACCACACCAAGAGCAGCCACCCCCTTTGTTGGTGCATCCACTTCAAACCCCCAAACTTCAGACTATCTACCCCGAGGCAAGAGGGTTTTCACCCCACTCTATATGTCTTTATCTAAAGCCCTGGGGGTACTACTCAGGAAAGGACATCTGAAACCATTAGAGCAACGGCCTCTACCCGATCATCTCCCTTCAAAGCATGACCCGACTAAGTACTGTGCTTTCCATTAACAAACCGGTCATGACACCGACAGTTGCATCCGTCTTCGCCACGAGATACAAAATTTGATTAACAACGGGGTCATCCCCGCACCAGGTCCTGCAAAGTCTATCGGCACTTGATCAGTGAACTTGTGGGGGATAATGTGATGTGATCGAGGGATGAACCACCTGCGGGCGGCGTTCAGTTTATTTCAGATATGGTGTATGGCACGCACTGTTTTGGGCATTTGTGAATGCTGGTTTTTGTACATTCTGACTTAGGTATTGGGTCAGTCTTATTGTTTTGTTTTTGAGCCTGTCTTTTTGTTTTGAGTCAGTCTCTTTTGTTTTGGGTCTGTCTTGCTGTATCGAGTCAGTCCTGTTGTATAAGAGTTGGGTGATTCCGGGGGGGGTGTTACCTCGGGCGTCACCATTTTGTTTTTGTGTTTGTCTTTTCGTTTTGTTTTGAGTCTATTTCTGCCTTGGAGCCAGTAACGCCAACAGATTTGAATGAACAGCAGTGGTTTTTCATGCTTTTGTGTTTGCTTCTGCTGTGTGCCAGTTGTACCAGAAATTCCAAGTGAGATGGCAGTATTTGACTAGAAGCTGTGTCTTTTCTGTGCCTTGAATTCATTGCATCGACCTAAGTTTTCCAAAAGCTTTTTGAACACTGCGGTGAAAACGAAGAGGAAGGAATTCCTCGGGTTTTGCAAAATTTTGATCAATTGAAAGAAAGAGAGGCGTGCTAAGCCCTTAATGAATGAAATCATGCTTGTTAGTGTGAGTACTGGGAAGGATCCTGGCTTGATCCAGATTGGTTCTACACTGTCTTCAGCACGAGCGATTTGTCGCTTTCTTAAAAACTTTCAAACAATGTTTTGCGCGGTCCTGCGAAGACCTGTGTAGAATCACTCTTGAGATTTTACAGCTTAGGATCGCTCTCAGCCTTGAGACTCGACCCCTCACTTTCAAACCTTGAACTGGGATTCAGAATGTTTCAACGGTCAACTACAATGTGAGGCCTGTGTGGCCAGATTTGAAGCAGCCCTCGAACAAGAGGCCAGGAAAGTCGGATCAAGAAGATCAGAAGATCAGAAGAAGCTTGGAAAGCTAGAACAGAAGTATCCTTCGAACTAGGGGCAAAGATGTCAGATGTGCTCGAAGAGCCGAAGATGAGTCCTCTTGCAAATCAACAGCCACTCTCCTAGATACGGATGGCCTCAAAACCTTACAACCATTTGGCATGGACCAAGCTACACTTTTACCCTTTGAGAGGCTCGCTGGGCCGAAAACTCGGAAGGGCGACCCAGGCAAAAGTTAGAGCAAGAAAAATATATACAAAAAGCAAAAAAGAAAAAAGAAGAAAAGAGAATAATGAAAAAAAAAAAAGAAAAAAAGAAAAAAATGAAGAAAATGCAAAGAAAAGAAAGAAAAAAAAAGAAGAGAATCAGAAAAACAAAGCTCACAAGGTTGAAAACCCGCAACAGGCGCCTTGGCAAAAGTTAGAGCATAAAAAGGAGAGGTTAATACCCGAGTGTACCTTAACCCCGAACTACGTAAGGCTTGATTCCCATCTTTGGGATATGTAGGCAACTTCATTCTGAAGTCCAGCCGTAAAACAATTCAAATTCAATTGTGTCCATGCGATGGTTCTGGTGATCTTTGTCTTCTCTGTATCTGAGGATTTGGTTGTGTTCGTCACTCTGAGGACTGCCTACAATGCGCCGCGGTGCCATCCAAACAAGGGGCAACTTTCCGTTGCCATTCAATGCGCCGCGGTGCCATTCAAACAAGGGGCAACTTTCCGTTGCCATGCAGCTCTCTTCAAGCACGGGGCAGTTTTCCTTTGGATCCGAGGTTGTGCATCTCAAGAGTAGGTTTCATGCTCGTTGAGTAAGTGGCCATTTGCAAAAATAGTTTTTGAAAATTTTTACTGAGGTTGACTAATTCTCTCGAAAATTGTTCCATCTTTTCCAAAAATTGGACCGTTTCTTGGACCCAAAAAAGGAAAATTTTCAGTGCTCATAGCCTGACTTGCATGATTTCAAATCAAAAATTAAACAAGCATGTTAATCAAACTCTTATGCTGATCAAAATTGTTTTAGTAGAAAATCAAAACAAAAAATGGTCAAAATGATGAGCTAGGGGCACAGTTGAGTCAGGCTTCCTGTCTTTTCCCTGTTGTCAATGCATTTGCCAGAAGGGCATCATACCTGCCGGAAAAGGGCACCACTGAAGCTAACCACAAAAGGGCCGAGAAGCTCTCACACCCTCCGAGCAACGAGGTATCAAGCCAAGTGCGAAGCACGAACTGGAATGGATCAAGATATTCCACTCCCTCATTTGGACAAATCTGATCACGTCCAAACTCCCCAGCAGAGCATCGTCAACCGATGTTAGCTGCAGATTTGCTACACACCCAGTTGTAGCACAGCCCCTCTGTGGGAGAAACTCACTAGCTGTGTGCAAAAGAAGAAGAATCTAGCGGAATGCTAGGGGCAAGAGCCCACAACTTTCTGTTTATCCATCAACCACCCAGGGAAGGGATTTAAAATGAGAGATTGAAGAATAGAGAGATGTGCGCTGAGAGAAAAAGTGAGAAAAGGGCTTTTTCATAAAAATAGAGCCTGAGGGCCGAGTGATGTGAGAATCACAAATGAGAAAGGGTGGGAAACACTACTCGGTGAAACAGGCTCCCTGTGCACATCTGAGTGTCGTGTCTTTCTGTTTTATCTCGATTCTTGTTTTGAGTCGTTTCGAGTGTTACTCGATGTGTCTAGGTTGTGTGCCTTTTATTTCCTTGTTGAGTCATTTTGCTGTGTTCAGTCGTAGGCCCAATACCTGGTCGAAAACTCATCTCTCAATTTCAAAAATAAAATCGTTTTGTGCTCAAAGTGCTGTGCCATTCTTCACGTTTGTGCAAAACAAGTTTCGTTCTTTCATAAAACCGCACGGTTCAACCCAGGTCATGTGAGAACAGTAAAACCAGGACCTATCTGAAGCTACATGGGTTCCGGACTGCAAAGCAAAAGAAAAGAGGGAAAATGGAAGCATCTGAGTGTGCTTCAACTTCAGAAAATTCCGTGATTGTATTCCAGATATACCTTTTCAGGCCTCGCCATTTCTCTGGAGTATGAGTGTACCTCGACCCCAAGCTTAAGCCTGCTTCAAGTCAGAACAGCGATTAAAGCAACTGCAGATGTTATCTCTCGCCAATATAGACAGGGTGTCCCCTTTTGAGCTGAGCGTGTTGCCAAGTCCTCTGAGAGGTAAATCGGAAGCACCAGAGTACATCTTTGATGCCCCTCTATTGCATAGCATGTGAGCTTTCATATACACTTTTATTGCATGCGTGTCGCGCCTCGTTATGATTCATGCATAGAATATGCTTGCTTTCGATTCTGCATAGAATATGCTTGTCTTCAATATCGCATAGAATATGCTTTCCATGTTGCATAGAAAATGTCCCCATACTCGCATAGAAAGTGCATTTTATTGCACTTCTCCTGTACTCCTCACTCGCACTGCCTTGTGCACCTATATTGCATCGTCATAAACACTCTTTACTTGCATTGTTATGCACCCATTTCGCTTGCATTGCGATGCACTTCCACCTGTATTGTTATGCACCCACTTCACTTGTATTGTGATGCACGTTCCAATTGCATTGTTATGCACCCACTTCACTAGCATTGTTATGCTCATTCATTGCATTGATTATGCACATCTATCTAGCATTGTTATGCTCATTACTTGCATTGTTATGCACCTTTTCACTTGCAATTATCATTCTTTCCCCTCGCGCGTGCGACGAGTTAGACCTTCCTCTTCGGTTAAAAACGTTCGGAATACGTTCCAATGCTCACACTATTCTGAAACGCCGGGATATGTCCCTATGTTTCTCCCTCTTCGGTTAAAAGCGTTCGGGATACGTTCCAATGCTCACACCATTCTGAAACGCCGGGATGCGTCCCTATGTTTCTCCCTCTTCGGTTAAAAGCGTTCGGGATACGTTCCAATGCTCACACCATTCTGAAACGCCGGGATATGTCCCTATGTTTCTCCCTCTTCGGTTAAAAGCGTTCGGCATACGTTCCAATGCTCACACCATTCTGAAACGCTGGGATACGTCCCTATGTTTCTCCCTCTTCGGTTAAAAGCGTTCGGAACACGTTCCAATGCTCACACCATTCCGAAACGCCGGGATACGTCCCTATGTTTCTCCTTCTTCGGTTAAAAGCGTTCGGAACACATTCCAATGCTCACACCATTCCGAAACGCCGGGATACATCCCTATGTTTCTCCCTCTTCGGTTAAAAGCGTTCGGAACACGTTCCAATGCTCACACCATTCCGAAACACCGGGATACGTCCCTAGGTTTCTCCCTCTTTGGTTAAAAGCGTTCGGAATACGTTCCAATGCTCACACCATTCTGAAACGCCGGGATACGTCCCTATGTTTCTCCCTCTTCGGTTAAAAGCGTTCGGAATATGTTCCAATGCTCACACCATTCTGAAACGCCGGGATACGTCCCTATGTTTTCTCCCTCTTCGGTTAAAAGCGTTCGGAATACGTTCCAATGCTCACACCATTCTGAACGCCGGGATACGTCCCTACGTTTCTCCCTCTTCGGTTAAAAGCGTTCGGAATACGTTCCAATGCTCACACTATTCTGAAACGCCGGATACGTCCCTACGTTTCTCCCCTCTTCTTCGGTTAAAAGCGTTCCGAATACGTTCCAATGCTCACACCATTCTGAAACGCCGGGATACGTCCCTACGTTTCTCCCTCTTCGATTAAAAGCGTTCGGAATACGTTCCAATGCTCACACCATTCTGAAACGCCGGGATACGTCCCTATGTTTCTCCCTCTTCGGTTAAAAGCGTTCGGAACATGTTCCAATGCTCACACCGTCCCTATGTTTCTCCCTCTTCAGTTAAAAGCGTTCGGAACACGTTCCAATGCTCACACCATTCCGAAATGCCGGGATACGTCCCTAGGTTTCTCCCTCTTTGGTTAAAAGCGTTCGGAATACGTTCCAATGCTCACACCATTCTGAAACGCCGGGATACGTCCCTAGGTTTCTCCCTCTTTGGTTAAAAGCGTTCTGAATACGTTCCAATGCTCACACCATTCTGAAACGCCGGGATACGTCCCTATGTTTTTCCCTCTTCGGTTAAAAGTGTTCGGAATACGTGCCAATGCTCACACCATTCCGAAACACTGGGATAAGTCCCTATGTTTCTCTCTTTGTCTGGAATTTATCTTAGGTCGCATGGAACGCGCTCTTGGTTAATTTTCTTTGTTCTTCCTCCACTCACGAGTCCACCGTGGTTGGAGTATGTCACCATTTTGCATCTATTGTACTCTCTATTGCATCGCATCTATTATCTACTGCATCACATCTATTACATCCATGGCATCATGTCTGTTTTATTGCCCGGTCTAGGAGACCTTAAATCCTCTAAAGGTGCAATTCCTTTGGTGTTTGTCGTGCCCGAACGACTTCCGGTGGTCTGGTATAGCCACCTGCCTGTGTTAGCGGTGAGTTCCTAGGAGACCAACTGAGACGGTAGAAACTAGAGTTCGAATGGCTCATGCCTAGAACACAAAGGTTCGGGATTTCTGAGACTAAAGTCTGGTTTAAATACCCAGGGGTATATCCTCAGCTTCAAATCTGTATGGCAGCCCCATAGATTGAGATAGCATCTGTATGCGCCTCAAATCTGGATACTGATCCAACCTAGTCTGTCACCCTGTTGGAGAATAGGGAAAGCTGCAACCATAGTCAGGGAGAAAAGTAGTACCTGTGGTTCAACTGAGAAGAAGAGGAAGATTCCCACATCAGCATGAGGTAGGATATTGCCGAGGTAAGTCATTGCCAATTGCCCCTGTAAGGTACCTTTACCTCTTAGCTATTACATTGCATCTTAGCCACTACATTGCAGTGCATTGCATGAGTCCTCAATTTTCAAACCGGCTTCACGTAGCGTATAAGTCCAATTTTCATACCGGCTTCGCGTAGCGTATAAGTCCAATTATCAAACCGGCTTCGCGCAGCGTATAAGTCCAATCTTCAAACCGGCTTCGCGTAGCGTATAAGTCCAATTATCAAATCGGCTTCGCGTAGCGTATAAGTCCAATTATCAAAATATTTCTGCATCCTGCCCCTGAACTACGCTGGTTTGATTCCTTGCAAAGGCATACGTAGGCAGCCTGCGGGCACAACTATTTATTTATCTATACTTCGTTTGCTTGTCTAAGTCTTCGGCCTTGTCAAAAATGGGTCGTCTCTGGGCTTTGACATTCACTCCCGTCACTTATGACTTTCGAGTTCTGTCAAAGAGGGGCAACTGTAGACACCCCATTTTTGACCGACCTTAAGACTCAGACGTCACCGATTGAGCGCTTGGTGATGTTGCATATCGTGCTCGTTCAGAGGTTTCAGAGTCTCGGCTGCAAGCCTTGCCTCCGGACTTCAGGACTCTTTCATGCCTTGCCTCGGTTTGCGAACCAGGCTCTGTTTTCTCTATTTTCTCTTCCCGAAGGGAGGGAGAGGTCTCGTAGATCATCTCTCAGTGGCCGTAGGCGACGTTTCACGGTCGTAGGCCATTTTGCCCGTTTGGAGCCCGATTTCTAATTTTTCGGAGCCGTTGGCCGTGTGCCTCGGTTCGGGACCGCTTAACCACCTCTGTTTGCTCCGGTTTTTGGCACATACCTTATTTCCTCCCTTTTGAGGGACACTGTGGTCCGAGAGACCAACTTCGTGGTCGAACACCACTTCCGGTGCCTAACAGCCTGTTTTCGGGGCCCCGAACTGCGTGTTTTGGCCCCCGAACCTTCGTTTTGCATCCGTCTTGGTCCATTTTTGGCAGGGACCTTATTTTCATTGTTAGAAAGCTTGTAGGAGGGTGGGAGGCCAGCAATTTTGCTGAAAAGCCAACTTTTTTTGAGTCCAAAGGGGTTCAGCATGAATCCGGGAAGGAGAAAAATCTGCGCGGCTTCACCGAAATGGGCATAACTCTTTGCACAAGAGGAATTAAGATATGAGGCCACCACCATTGGAAAGCTTACTTCCGGGGCTTCATTTTGCACTCAAGAATATCCTAAGTCCAGGTCCGGGGAGAGGAGATATGGTTGGTTGAAGTCCGGTTGGACCGAATCTGCACGGCTTCACGGAAACTAGCATAACTTTTTCCACATGCGGAATTTTGATGCAAGGTTTGCGGCATTGGAAATCTAACTTCTGGGGCTACATCCTAGGGGGTGGCTGGCCACTTTACCCTTTGACCTGGCCGGCCGGCCACCTTTTTCTGGCCGGCCGGCCGGCCACTTACCTAGTGGATGACCTTTTTTGCCCTTTTGAGTTGGCCGGCCATGATCCTTGTCCCAAGTGCATTCCAGCCCTGTATTTTGTTCTGCACTTCACCCATGTCCGAGGGTTTGGCCTTTTGGGGGGGGAAAATTGAATTTGAATCTCCCCCCCATTTTTCCCCCATTTTCTCCACTCCTTTGCCTATAAAACCAGCCCCTCCCCTTTAGTTTTAAGGGTTAGAAATTTTGGTTTAAGCCTCTTGCATCAAATCTCTCCCCCTCTCTACTCCAAGCACCAAAACTCTTCAAATCCTACACCATTTTACACTACACCTCATAGCACAAAGCCTCCATACTCCATACCAAAAACTTGAGGCTGTTTTTCAGAGCTTAGGAGCACCCAAACTTGGTCCAAAGGCTATCAAAGATTGGTTCTTCAAGGGTAAGTCTTCTTCTCCTCTTTTTGGCCCTATTTTTGCATACAATCTAAGCTATACTTTCTTGCATATTTGGGCTCCGAACCAAACTGTAAATAGCATTATTTTGAGCTCCTTTTCATGTTTGTTTAAGGGCCTCTCCCTGTTTGAGGCTTCCTTTTTACACTTGTTTCTTTACCTCTCTTGTATGCCTCTTTCTTGCATAGTATTTTAGGCTCATTTGTAAATTGTTTTGAGCTTGGTTACAAACTGAAAAGTAGATTATTTTGATCCATTCTTAAACATTGTTCAAGGGCTCTTCACTGTTTGAGGCTTCCTTTTGTCACTTGCCTCTTTATCCCTCTTTTGGCCTTATTTTTGCATGTTTTGTTAGCCCCTTGTGCTTGTATTTTTTGGCTCTGGTTTGAACTGTAAATAGCCTTATTTTGACCCCCTCTTCATGTTTTATCAAGGGACTTTTTCTGTTTGAAGCTCCCTTTTTACTCTTTGTGTTTAAATCTCTTTTTAGGCCTTATTTTGCATAGTATTTTAAGCTTGCATGTGCACTGTTTTGGGTTTGGTCACTAACTGTAAAATACCATTTTTTGGGCCTCTCTTCAACTTTGTTGAAGGGCCCTCCCCTGTTTGAGGCCAGCAACCATCACTTGCTTCTTTGTCTCCCGTTTGGCCCATTTCTTGCATAATAGTTTAGCCATACTTGTGTTTGTTTTCGTGGCTTGTTGTAAACTGTAAAGTGCTTCATTTTGAGCCCCTCTTCAACTTTGTTGAAGGTATCTTGGCCATTTAGGGCCAGCAGCTGCTACTTGCTTCATTATCTCTCGTACGGGGCCATTTTTGCATGCTAGCTTGGTCCTATTTGTGTTCACTGTTTGGCCTTGCTTAAAACTGTAAATATGCTTTTTTGGGACTTTCTTGATTCTGTCTTCATACTTCGTGTTCAAATAACGCATGCTTTGCATAGCCATAGGTCATTCCATGTACCTAATTTCATGTTTCGGGTCTCATTCCATGTATCGGGTGCCATGTTTCCATGTTTTGGGGCTGTTTTGCATCATATTTTGCTACTGAAATTTGCATGCTTGTATGCCATATTCCATGCCTTACCATGCTTTGGTAGAGTGGCATTCGTGCCTTAGGTTCGATCCTCGGTTTGCGTGCACGTGTGCACGCATCTCGAGTTTCTCATTTCCACCTAATGGCCTCCTATGTGAGTGTGGCTGAGCTCTACTCATGTTGGCGTAAGTCCATTATGCATTGTGTATGCCATTTCATTTCATAGCATTGTGTATGCTAGGTTGTATGTTAGCGCATTGTGTATGCCATGTTATCTCGTGCATCGTGTATGCCATTTCATAGCATTGTGCATGTTAGGTTGTATCTTAGTTGCATTCATGCATGTCATGCATATTGCATTGTGCTTGGGATAGGAGTTAGCCCGAGCACGGGAAACGAGGTACGTTTCGTACTCCGAGTGACGGAACGTGTCTCAATTCCCAGTCACCGACACTCCTAATTGTCCATGATGGAGTTAGGTCTTAGTTGTATTTTCATGTGCATTCATTCCATATTGAGTTGTGCCATTCGACTCCTCGACCATCATGCATCGAGATACGTGATTGGTGGCACGAGGATCGAGGTATGCATACATATGTGAAAATACATTGCCATGCCCCTTTCTTGCTCTCTGTTGCAGCAAATCAAGAATCAGTAGCCTTCCGGAGCTTGGCGCGCTTTCCAAGAAACAATTGCAAACAGAGGCTAATTGGGGCATCGCAGTGGATTTCTGCACAAGGCAACCCGAACATGCATCATTCATCATCTGGAGAAGAGTCAAGACAGTCCCTGGCTTGCATGCCAGTTTATTATTTTTCTTAGTTAATTTGTAAATTAATTAGGGATTTGTACATATTTGGACTGTATTATTTGGACTGTACTATTTATTCGGACCCTCTGCGCGAGGGCAATGTTGTAATAAGTGTGCGTGAGTGTGATGTATGTCTTCCAACCCCACGTCTTTCTTCCCTTTTATTTACCAGCTTACGGTGGTTAGATTAGGGCATGTTTCAATTAGCATACAGTATGATAGCATGTTTGCATTCATTCATCTGTCTTGCATGCACCGGGCTCGGCGCATCATACTAACTGCATTTATATTTCAATTCCGAGTTGAGTACATATTAGCTGTAGCATCTCATATGCCATGTTTAGAATAGTCGAGCCTACTATAGTTGCATTTTTGCATGTGTTGCATTAGGCATTTCTGTATAGTTAGTATCATGCATGGGTTTCTAATCGGTTTCTGTTTTGGCTTGGAGTAATCGGTGAGTTTTATGCTTTAGCATCCTTGCATGCGTGTGAGTGACTGCCATGAATAGCATGCTTACCATGAGGCTAACTGCTTATGTGATATAACTGCCTGAATGCCTGTGGGTGAAGGTTGGGTTATTTGGATTGGAACAATGCATTGACTGTGAGTTTTAAGCCTGCTAGATAGTGGCAAAACCATCTTTTTAAGCCCACCTGAGGGTGGCAAAATCTGCATTTTAAGCCTACCTGCGGGTAGCAAACCATCTTTCGAAAAAACAAACATGAAATGTTTTGTTCCAATTCAGGCGACCCGGTCTATACTTGTATGCTGTGCACATCACATAGTAAATCTAGGCTAATAACCGGAATAAGAGCGCACAATGTTTTCAAAACTAGATATCATGGTTAGTAGAGGCCGATCTTTGATCGGGCGAGCGGGGGTGCTTACGAAGTGACCTTCCCCAATCGTACCCAAGTTCCCGAGCCGAGCCAACTTTGGTAATGACGGACACGTAGCCTTAGGCAACGAGTCAGGGTTTCCTAAATTTCCCAAAATAAAATATTTAGGTGGCGACTCTGTATCTGGCAAAGCAGTCCATGTTTGGCACTTCTTTCAAAAAATCTGTTTTCTCAAAACAATTTGCCGGATTTGGACTCTTTGGTTCAGATTACGAACCGTGACAAAAATTGAGTCCGAGCTGTAGCGAGGTCCCCCGCAGGCTTGTTACACCGCCCTTTCAGGTTTTCAACCTTGCGAGCTTCGTTTTTCTTTTCTTTTCATTTCTTTTCATCTCTTCTTTTTCTTTTTCTTCTTTCTTCTTCTTTTTTTTTTTTTTTTTTTTTTTTTTTTGCATTTTTTCTTTTTCTTCTTTTTCTTTTCATTTTTTCTTTTTCTTCTTTTCCATTGCTCTAACTTTTGCCTAGGTCGCCCTTCTGGGTTTTCAGCCCAGCAAGCCTCTCAAGGGTAAAAAAGTGTAACTTGTCCATGTTGATCAGTTTGAGATCTCAAAGCCATCTGAATCCAGGAGAATGGCTGTTGTGCGCTGATGATATAGGAGTCCATCCAATGGGGGCTGAATTTGCCCCTAGTGTTGTGCATAGGAACTCGATTGTCCTTCAACAATAACTTTTCTTCTTCCAACTGCTGGAATTTGGCTTTCTTGCCAGTCTTCATTGGTTTGCGAAACGACTCATTTTTTGAATCTTTGAGCACATTTGACATTTTTGCCCCTAGTTCAAGGGCTGCTTCTAATCTAGCTTTGCAAGCTTCCCTTGACGACGTCTGACCTTTTTGCCCCTAGTTCAAGGGTTGCTTCTGATCTGGCCTGGTGGGCCTCCTTGAATGTCATACGACCTTATTGCCCCTAGTTCATGGGTTGCTTCAAATCTGGCCACGCGAGCCTCACATTGCGGTTGACCGTTGAACATTCTGAATCCAAGTTCAAGGTTTGAAAGCAAAAGGGGTCGAGTCTTGAGGCTGTGAGCGATCCTATGCTGCACAATCTTAAAATCAATTCCATGCATGTCTTCGCAAGACCACGTAAAACATTTTTTGAAATCTTTTAAGAAAGCAACTAGTCACTCGCGCTGAAGACAATGTAGAACCAATCTGGATCAAGCCAGGATCCTTCTTAGTACTCACATTAACAAACATGATCTCATTCATTAAGGGCTTAGCATGCCTCTCTTTCTCTCCATTGATCAATTTTTTACAATCCTGAGCAATGCCTTTCTCTTTGTTTTCATCACAGTGTTCAAAAAAGTTTTGAAAAACTTAGGTCAATGCAATGACTTAAAGGCACAGAAAAGTAGGTGAAAAGCTCTACTGTTTCATTCAAATCTTCTGGCACAACTGGCTTCAGTAACAGAAACAGACTCAAAAGAAAGAGTGTAAAAGACAAACACAAAACAAGATAGCAATGTCCGAGGTAACATCCCCGAAATCACTCGACTCTAACACAACAGGACTGACTCGATACAACAAGACAGACTCGACTGACTCAGTACAAAAAGACTAACTCAATACAACACAACAAAACTGACTCAATACCCAAGTCAAAAAGTAAAGTAAACAGCATTCGCAAAATGCTCAAAACAGTGCATGCCATCCCCACATCTGGAGTAAAATGAGCGCTATCAACAGGTGGTTCATCCCCTGATCAGATAATCACATTATCCCCCAAGTTCACTGATCTAATTTCGATAGACTTTGTAGGACTTGGTGCAACGATGACCTCGTTATCAATGAGATCTTGTATTTCGTGGCGAAGATGAAAACAAAGGTCAGTGTCATGGCCGATTTGTTGATGGAAGGCGCAGTACTTGGCAGCATCATGCTTGGCTGGAAGGGGATCCGGGAAAGGCCGAGGCTCAAAGGGTTTGAGATGACCTTGTCCTTTAAGGATTTGGAGAGCTTTGGACAAAGTCATATAAAGCGAGGTGAAGGCCCTCTGGCCTCAACGTTGATGACTCGAGGTTTGTGGAGTTGGGTTGGATGTACCGGCAAAGGGGTTGGCAGGTGCTAACTTTTGATGACCTCTTTCGGGTGTAGGATTAAAGCTGAAAGGGGTGTTTCTGGTACGACATCCCTTTTTCTAACTTGCCCCTTGATTCAAACTGCCCCCAACTTGAATGCCAAAAGCGTCATCCACAGTTTTTGCAACCACAACAAGCACTTGCTGTTTGTTCAATCCTTCGGCTTTCAAAGCCTCAACAACCCACAGAAGGTGTTCATGGGGACCAATACTTGCCCCTACCTTGTTCTTACCACTTGCCTCCACTTTGCCAAGGGATTGGGTCGCTATATCAGAGCGGAGCCTAGTTGTTGTCGACATGTCATTGTCCAAACCTGAGATAGCGTTAGGCTGGCCACTTTCAAACACAGCTCACCCCAAGATTGGGGAGCCTTTTGGCATGAAATTTCTGGCATGTGATGTGGTCGATGACGGAGCCAATATCCCAAAGGCCAAATCTGCCACAGTTCTCTGAAGATCTTCAATCATTCTCATCAGCTCAGAAGTAGTGGGTTCACGGGGTTTGAGATGATTGGGGTTCAAGTGCATCCATCATGCATAAGTCCATGCTTTTTGGAATAAACACCTCAGGCTTGGGTAGATGGGCCAAGGTGATGTATATGCTGGGGTTGTAGGCGGATGGGAGTGTATGGATTAAATTGAGATGTAGAGGTGACAGGTCAGTACTAACTTGAGGTTCTTTTGGTGGAGCTATGGTCTCTTCGTCAATAAGATCCTAAATCTTATGACGGAGACGGAGGCGGATGCAACAGTTCATATCATGACCGTATTGTTGATGATAGGCACAGTATTTAGCTGGGTCATATCTTGGTAGAAGAGGATTTAGAAGGGGTTGAGGTTCTAGGAGATCTAGGTACCCTTCTTCTTGCAGCATTTTCAAAGCTTGAGACAGACTCATGTAAAGAGGATGGAAATTTCGGGCTTGGGGCTAAGTTAAAGTAGTTGGTTTTTGGCCATTGAGGGAAGTGGTGATAGTGTCTACTTCTGAGCATTTCGCAGCTGTGCTACCATCAGTAGTGGCATTGGAACTGCCCATTCTTCTTCACAGGCTCATTATCTTCCACAAAGATCCCTTGTCTGAGGGCATCCTCGATTTGAACCCCCATTTCATGAATGTCTGGGAAGGTAAACAGAGGTAGGACGATCATCTTTTGCAGCAACTTGCTATGCAGATTCCGAACAATCATCTTGATCTGATCTTTGTCGGAAGGCCTTGTAGTCACCATCGAGGCTTTTGCTCTTCATCTCGTCATGAACTCTGAGAAACCCTCTTTTGGCTCTTGGCAGGTGACTTCGAGATCACGAGTTGTGACCTCGATCTATGTGTTGTAGGAGTATTGAGCAATAAAGGCCTCAGCCAGCTCTTCCCAGTTCTGTTTCACAGAGTCCTCCAATTTAGCATACCAGATTACGGCTATCCCAGACATGGTTCGGCCGAAGAGAGACAACTTTTGGGCTGGGGTCAAACCTATTGGCCTCAGGATATCAGAAAACAGGTGGAGGTACACCATTGGGTCTCTAGAGCCGTCAAAGCGGTCGATATGCGGCATTTTAAACCCCTCCGGTAAGGTAACTGCAGATTCAGTATATCCATCCTCTAAATCCGGGATGGAGTTCACTCCCTGTGCTCGTTTGAATAACTTCTCCAGTTTATTGACCTTAAGTGCAGTTGGGTCAACCTCAAATTCAAACGGAGCATTGGCTTGATAGACAGGAGCTTTAGAGGCCTGCTCTAGGTTTGGCTCCGCCGGATTGCCCTGAGTCTCTTGGACATTAGCAGTATGGGAAGTGGCTCCGGGTGTTAGATTACCCGTGGGAGGTGTATAAAATGCAGATGCCACGGCCAACTGTGGCTGTTGTTGTTGTAGCTGGGTTATCACTTCGGCCTAACGAGCCGTGACTTCAGCTTGACGGACTACGTCCTGCTATAGTGCCTCGATTGTCCGTTGCAGGTGTTGTATCTATTCTTCCACACTGGCTGGGGGATATTGAGCCATGGGAATAGGTGATTGATCTCATGCTGAGCTGAATGCAGACAACTGTTCCCAGACCAGACTAGACCCGAGTAAACTAAGGGGTGATTGCTGTAGAAACTGTACTGGTAAATTCTGTCGAACCCTCCTTCGTCTTGTAACCGGTGGGGGTGAGGTAAACACAAGTTGCTTCTGAACCAATTCTGATCTGACAAAGTTTATCAATACAAGTCCAGAGTACCCGAGGGATATTGGAGCCTTCCGAAGCTATGGTTCCAAGACTACCTTGCAAAAGAGAAAACAGGCAGCATCTCAGCCTGATTTCACCAAAACAGATATGAGCATAGCTGAATGATTGTGCTCTCTACTGAATTCTGCCCCACATACAAATACCAACTTGGCAACTGATATGCACATCCCTGTACAGTTTCACTGTAAAGCATATACCAGTTAATTGAAAGTCAAAACACCCCTATGGTGGGGTAGGGTTTCCCTGTCCTAGTTTCGTCAGGAACTAGGGGTTCACTACGCACGCATGCGGTTTTCAAACAATCCTGCATTCGGGTAAGGAACCTGTCCTAGTTTGGAACAGTCTCTAAGGCTTCCGATATGCAACTAGGCCAATTGGTCAAAAAAGGTGCCTCAACAAGACCACTTAATATACCTCTCGCTCCCAATACCAAAAGATGAGAGGAGGAAAGTGGTACAGCGGTGATCCAGATCCAAGGTTTGTGTTCCCATCGTGGCAGAGCTCGTAACCGGTCAACCTTATGGCATACTTTTCCAAGCAAGCCTCCGGCAAACCGTTCAGAAATAGTAGATGGCAAACACTGTGACTTAGGCGCACCTATGCAAATGCAATGCAAAGAAACACATAAATGTAGATAAAACAACATATCATGCGTTTCGAGTCAAGTTTTCTAAATCCCCAACAGAGTTGCCAGAAACTGTAGACCCGACATTCTTCGCGCACCCCCCTCTCGGAGAGGCGCGAATTTGGTCTTACTACAATTCGGACTCCTGTCATGGTTCTGAATCTAATCTCACAAAGTGCAATGTGAGACTGGTAAACGCCAAAGAGTCCAAATCCGGCAAATCGTTTTGGAAAATCGATTTTGAATAAAAAATGCCAAACATGGACTGCTTTGCCAAATTACAGAGTCGCCACCTAAATGTTTTATTTTTGGAAAATTTAGAAAACCCTGACTCGTGCCAAAGGCTACGTGTCTGTCATCACCAAAGTTGTCTCGGCTTGGGAACTTGGGTACGAGAGGGGAAGGTCCTGAAATGAGCACCCCCGCTCGCCCGATCAAATGATCGTCCTCTACTAAGCATGATATGTTGTTTTATAAACCTCATGTGTTCTTATTCCGGTTTATTATTCTAGCTTTACTATGTGACGCACACATACAAATATAGACTAAGTCGCAAGTCTTGGAACAAATCGACTCATGTTTGTTTTCGAAAATGGTTTGAAAGTGCTACTCGCAAGTAGGCTAAAGCGCGGATTTGCCACCCTCAAGTGGGTTTTAAAATGTGATGATTTGCCACTTCGCAAAGTGGGCTTAAAAATCACATTCGTCGAGTTGTTCCAATTCAGGCAACAAAGCCTTCACTTACAGGCATTCATGCAATTAATCACTTAAGCAAGTAGCCTCATGGCAAACATGCGATCATGGCAACACTCACACTCATGCAAGTATGCTAAAGCGTAACACTTACAGTGTACTCCGAACCAAAACAAAAACTGGTTAGAAACAATGCATGATCCTAACTATACAAGATGCCTAATGCAACACATGCAGTAATGTAACTAAATAGACTCGGCTATCTAAGATGGCATATGAATGCAACAATTTGATACATTTATTCAAAGAAGTATTGAAATACAATGCAGTTTGAATAATGCGCCGAGCCCGGTGCATGCAATACAAATAAATGATACAAACATGCAAGCATAAGGTATGTTAATCAAAACATGTCCCTAAACTAACTATCGAAAGCGGTTAAGTAAAAGGGAGAAAGAAATGGGGTTGGAAGACATGCACACACACACGCACACTTATTACAACAATACGCCCTCTCAAAGGAGGGTCCAAATAAATAAGCTAACTATACTAAGCTAAGCTAATTATTATAAACCAACTAATTAACTATTCTAGCTAATTAATTATTACAACACAATTGAATTTGAAAAACTAGCTACGCTAAGCTAAGCTAATTAAAATACTACAACACTTGAATCAAATAATTAGCTACAACTAACTATTAAGACGATAAAGTGGCCTCGCGGGGGAGGGAGACATGCATGCTCGGTTGGCGTCATCGCGGAAATCCATCGCCTTGCCGTCGGTTGTCTCTGTTTGCACTCGCCTCTGTTTTCTGAACATTGTACCAACTTCAAATTGCCTTTGCCTCAAAATAGGAACATTTTTGCACCAAAATGGACTGGTGGCCGGTCGGCCACCAAAAGTGGCTGCCGGCCACTCCAACTGGCCGGTCGGCTAGTGCAAGTGGCTGGTCGGCTACCTCCTTTCCCAAAATGTTGTTTTTTCTACAACAGAGAACAACAGAGACAAGACAATGTCTTTTCAAGGAAATGTGTGTACTACTACTCTCCTCATCATGTCTCAAGCTCAAAGGAGTGTAGCGCTTGGCTCTTAAGACACCAATCAAGCATCTCAATTCATGATGGCCCAAAAACCAAGCTTGTACAAGGTCAATGAATGCACAAATAGACTCAAAATGCCACCACCCTATCATGCATGATCAAGGGGGATAGCGACCAAGAAACGTGACACGTTTCATCACTTTGAGTATGAAGCGTCCCACATTTCTTGTGTTTGGATTAACGTCCGATCCAAACACATGCAATGCAAAGAACATGCTTATCTTAGTCATGTTTTACTTAGCTCATTTTTGTTTACACATTTTAGCTTACCAATTAATCCCTAAACCGGTTAAGTCCAATGTGAAAGTCCTCTAATGAGAGGGGTCAACCAAAAGGGTGGTTTAGGACATGAGAGGGATTATGCCTTCGACTAGGAGGGACCCTCAAAAGATTGTTAAAGCCATTTGAGCACAAACCCTACCTCATGCTTAAACACAAACTTAAGGCCAAACAACCCTCAAAGCAAATCAAAAAGGAAGAAATGAGGGAGGTGGCAGAAATTTCAGTGTTGAAATGGCATGACAAGTAATGCTACAACGTGCAAGCAACACATGCACAACATGTTAGGGGCCAAAGCATTGAAACTAGTGAAGGACACAACACTAGAGGCATGCATTATCAAGCCCAAACAACCAAACCAGCTATGGATAGACCTAAAACATGCCAAATCAGTGGCCTAAACATGTTGAAATTAAGGCACAAGAGAGTAGAAGATCATGCACACATGTTGGCTTGCAAACAAGGCATAAGGCACAACTCTCAAAAGCAATTAAAGAGCGATATATGTGAAAGTGTGATAGAGGTATATGCTCTGAAATCATATGCTAAACGATGCCATACCATGCAAACATCACAAATAAGGCATGCTAGAGGGTCTAAAACACAAAGCTAGTAAAGGCCAACTACACTACAGCTATACAAAGCAAAGCATATATGACCAAGACCACCCAAACCAAAGCTAAAGCATGCTAAATCAGTAGCAAAAATGTGCTAGAGTTGAGCTAACACAAGCTAGAATGATAGGCTAACTCATTAGGCATGCTAGGCTAGTGAGCAAAATTACACTACAAGTGTAAGAAGCAAACAAGAGATGCTCCAACCAGCCAAAACAGAGTTATAACATGTTGAAATAAGGCCAAAAACATGCTTGAACTAGGCTACAAAAAGGTAGAAAAGCATGCTCAAATACTAGGCCATCATCTACACATGCAAACAAGATACAAGGAGGGGAGGCCACCCCCTCCTATTTTGGACCTCAGAACCAAATTTTTGCCACTGAAATTTACCTGGAATTCAGTGGTTAAAAGGCCAAGAAAATGGGGTTTCAAAAGCTTTGAAAGATGGCTCAAAAGGCTTTACAAGCCAAAGAGCAAAGGAGAGAAACCACCCCTTAACCAAATAAGGCTTAAACCAACACTTTTAGGACTAAAAAATAGAGGTTTTTTTAGTTCAATACCACCCCAAAAACAGCCCAAAGTAGTTGAAAACTATGGCAAAGCTAGTATGCAAAACAAGCTAAAAGGGATAGAGTTATACCTCTTGAAGCTCAGCACAAAACAGCCACTTTCTTAGGCTCAAACAACCTTCCAACAGCCCAAAAATAGGTTCCAAGGGACCTCAGCCCAAAGATATGCAACTTTGATGAAGGATGTCTAAGCAAACTAGAAGTGTTTCTCTACTTCTATGCACAAAAGGGCAAGAGAGAGAGAGAGAATTCTAGAGAGAGAGAGGAATGTAGAGAGAGAGAGGTTTTAGAGAGAGAGGCTCCCAAACTTTCTAACCTTGCAAAATGATAGTTATGGCCTCCATATATAACAAAAAGAGAGCCTCAGGTCGAAATATCTTAATTGGGACAGCTGGAGCTTGTGTGTAACAACTGGAGAGGAAATATCTGCAAATTCTGGGCTTCCTGGACATTTTTGGTAGATAAGGGTCACTCTTGGCCGACCTATGACTGGAAAGCTCCATTTGTAGCCAGCACACTCCCCTAGAGGCTGACATCAAAAACTAGTCCCTGGCCCCGACTTCAACCAGGCATAACTCCTTCATCTGGACTCCTTTTCAGGTCATTCTTGAGCGTCAACTATAGCCCCGAAAGTATTCTTTCCAATGGTGGCAGCCTCACATCAAAATTCCATGTGTGCTAAGAGATATCCCTCTTTTAGTGCAGACTACTCAGTTTCGGTCCAGCCGGATTGATGCCTAACTTCAACCAGCCATATCTCCCTTATCTAGCCTCGGCTTGAGGAGATTCTTGAATGTAAAATGAAGCCCCAGAAGTCCACTTCCCAATGATGGTGGCCTCATAGCTAAAATACAAGTGTACAAATGGATAGGCCCAATTTAGCGAGGGCTGCTCGACTCTCTCTTGACGGTTCATGCCCATCTTCTTCCCCAACTTGGTTTCTTCCCTCTCCCCCAATTTTCTTCAACTCCAAACCCCTAAACAAGATGTTTTGAAAGATTTTTCAAAGAGTTCACCTCTCTTTCATTTATTTCCACTTTGTCCTTGCTCAGTTTACCGAAAAGCGTAACATTTAACAAAATGCGAGCGTCAAAACATCGTAGGAACTTTGTTTCAAAAATATTTTGAAAGAGATGGTTTTAAGGTCTAAAATCTATTGGTCAAAATTGTTTTGGCCCAAAAAGGGGTGTGAAGTTGGGATTTGAAGCTCTCCTTGCCAAGGAAATTGAATCTTTGCACTGCACATCTTTCACCACCAAGTAAATAATCAGTAGCGCCCAAGTCTTAAGGGCATTCAAAAATGGGGTGTCTACAATACTTCAATTTCCACCGACCTACAGCACGGATGGCAAATGATACAACCCACATAGCATATAACGCTTTACCAGCCTCACCCAGAGAGAAACGACCCCAGGGTCACACTTTACAGGGCGCAAATCGGAAGGAAAAGGAACCTATCTCAAGGAACCACGCTTTATCGGCCCCCCAAGAGAAACGAACCTTAATTTCATACTTTGTCGGGCACAAACCGGAAGGGAGAGTAACCTCTGTCAAGGAGCCACGCTTTACCATCTTAACCAGAGAGAAACGGACCTCCAAACATTATCAAAATATGTTAGATCACATAATTAACATTTGATGCCGATGTATTTACTATACATTTGGCTAAAGGATGATACATAATAATAATATGTATTGTTTACATATATATAGTTAGTGGGATTAGTAATGTTAGTGTTAATATGAAGAATTCTATCTCAACATTGATATGTGATGAAATGAAATAATGATAGAACTTATAAGATATTAACATATATAATTAACTCTTAACATTAAGATGTGATGAAATGATGATGATGAACCTCATGAGATGATAACAAATATTATGAATTCTTAACAATGATATGTGATGAAATGATATGATAACGAGACTCGCAAGATTATAACAAATATTATTCACACTCAACAATGATATGTGATGAAGTGATATGATGGCGAGACTTATGAGAGTATGTAATGAAGTGAAATGATGATGAGACTCAAGACTCATGACATATTATAACAAGTTAATAGAGTTGTGGGATTATACTTTGTTTTGAATTGGTCGCAGGTTCGGCTTGATTTACTTAGATAGTCTTAAAGTTGAGCAGAGATTCGACTTAGGTTATTTGGATTGACCTATACTTATAGAAGTTTGACTTGTGATTGACCCATACTAATACCTTAGCACTCTTTCTCTTTTTTCTTTTTCTTTTTCTTTTTTCTTTTTATATCCCTTTTGGCTCTTCTTTTCTATTTCTATGGATTTACTCTTAAATTACTCTGTTTGATTTTACTCTGGAGGCTGCTATTTATAGGTGAGTAATGAGGCGGTGGGTGATGATAGGTGGCACACATGTGAAAGTCAGGTACCATCCGCATCAAGAAATGCTAACATATAGAACCAATTTATGTTGTTGCCTTATCCGTGAGTTGGTCTTCCTGCCTTTGTTTGTTTTTGTTTTACTTTCCTTGCCTTGCCTTATATTTTTTTATTATTTTATTATTGTTTACTTTACTTGTTTATTTATTGTTGTTGTTGTTGTTGTTTGTGTTGTTTACTTTATTATTATTATTATTTTTTTATTGCTGGTTATTTATTTATTTTTTCTTTTAAATTTCTTTATTTCTTTATTGTTTTATTATTTTATATTTTTATTCATTTTGTTATTTACTATTTATTATTTTTGTAACGCCCCAAAAATAATAACAATTCATAGCATGACATTTTGTAGTAAGTGTAACTTGCGAAATATTTAACATTTTATTGATACTCTTTAATCATACAAAAGAATGATATATATATGTATGTATTCATAAATCCTAAATCCTTAATCTGTAGCATATGCCATTTGCAAATGAATTGGAATAAAAGGAAGTACATTTAAGTTTATACCATAATGGCTACATCTTTCCAAGTCAATGCTTGGGTACAACAAAAGTGAGTTAAACTCAATACATATATAGCTCAAGGCTTGTACAAAAATCATTACACGAAAGAAACAAAAAGAAGCTCTCGACTCCAAGTTCTCCCAAGCTATGTCCTTGGTGGAAGCATATCATCAACACTTGAAAGTTGTTTTCCACTTAGGATGAGCTAAAGTCCAGTAGAGATACTTGAACACAACGTATGAAGCTTAACAAAATCATAAGGTAAATGCACATGCATGCCATTTGCCAAACATTATACTTTTCCATCTCAAAACAATGTAATGCCAATATTATATCAATTCAAGAAAAATATACTTTTATATTAGAAAACATAATAGTGGATACAAAACACTAGGAATCTCTAGGTACATGTCTGCCAATAGGCTATACAAGCACTATCAAAGTCATTTCACCAGTACTAACAAGAAGGATCGGCACCTAACTACGCGGGTTTTTTTACTTTCACCAAGGACACTCAGACCAACATAATAAACCACAACCACACCCCCTAATCAGATTCACCAAGGTATATACCCATTTGTTTTAAAACAACTCATTTTTAATATTAAGTATGAAACAATGCTCAATACAAGATGTATGAGTAATTAGTTTCAATTAACCTAATCCTCATGCAATTTCTATAACAATCAAAACAATCCTCTACTGATAGTCTAAAGCAATAATTCTACTCAACAGATAATATTCCAACAACAGATATAATCTCATAAATTTCAAAATTGAAGTGATAATCCATATCAAACTCCACTCTCATCATCAACAGATATATTCATCTTATCTTTTCAAAATCCAACATCTTTTCCTTTTCTTTCATAAATCAAACAATCAATGATTTCCTAACAAAACTTCCATTACTTTCAATAATCACATTTAAGGAAGGAATTTTCAACATTTCAACACACCCCAACAACATTTGCATCCCTACAACCTTTCTCAAGAATTCATTTGAAAATTTCCTCTTTTACATTTCAAAATCAAACCCTAGATTTAAACCCAAAATTTCCAAATCACTAACCCTTTTTAAAGAGTAAATAACCAAGCTAAGAATCACACCAAATGTTGAAGAAATCCCTACCTTAAGAGTAGAAGAGGAAGAGAGCAAGGGTTGAAGTTTGATGAAGCTAAAAATAAGATCTGCTCTGATGAAAACAAAGCTTTCAATGATCTCTACCTTTTTCTCTAAGGAACTATGGTGGAGAAATCAAAAGATTTGGGTGTATTTGAGGTATTTAGGCAAGAACTAGAGAGAGAGAGAGAGAGAGAGTGAAGAAATTAGGTTTAGAAGTGTTTTAGTGAGTGAGTGAGAGAGAGAGAGAGAGATGATGATGATGATGAAAAAGTGACTGAAAAATGCCTCTCCCCGATCTAATATACGCACAGGCTGCTCGAGCAACCAGACCACCGCTCGAGTATTAGACACAATAAGTGACACCGCTTAAGCGCACAATGACCCCCTCACAGAAGTTCAGACTTGCAAAAGACTGCTCGGGCAAAGATCACCCTACTGAGACATCTTAAAGGCAGCTCAAGTGAACAAGAAATGAAATGGACATCAACTCTTTTGAAAAACTAACTCCCAACATGTTTCAAACACAACCGACAAGTCTAAACAACCAAACTCAACTAACAACAAGAGGATAAGGGTATAAACAATAATTAAAGGTACGGAATCCCAAATCTAAGAGCATGAAAAGGTTCAAGTCTAAACCAGAACCGTTATAATTTTTTGAAAATTATTAAAAATAAGATGTCAACACATACTTTGATATGATGAATTTTATTATAACTTTAGTGTTTCAAAATTTTTTATGTTTGATAATATGGTGTTTCTAAATGAAATCAGTGTCTGTTTTACTATCAAATGGGTTTGAAATAGTGTAAAAATTATACTATAAATGTATTTTAATATTATGCACATATTAGTGAGTTCTAAAAGTTAAAATTCTATTTTTTAATACTTTTAACAAAATTAGATGTATGTCGTGTGATTGCCTTAGAAAACCGGACAAAATACGATATCAACACAATGGAAATATCATATAACAAATGCAAAAGTATAGGGCAGGCCTATTAGATGGTAAGTTCGTCCAATCAACTTGATTCGACGAATACAGCGCTTGGCATGTTTGCCACTAACATTTGACATAATCTAAGACGTCCACAAAAGGATGATCAACAATCAAAGGCAAAAGCAACTTGGACACTTGCCCAGCCAGAGCAAGGTACAGACAAAACTGTCAGATCAAACATTGATTCAACGGATGGGATTCAAGTCAAGAAAACTATAAAGGTGAAGTAGGTGAAGCAAAGAGGACAAACCAGAGGTATCCAGGAACTTTCTTTTAAATACAAAGATTCATGGCCAAACAGTATTCTAACTTGACTGTCAAAGGGTTCTCCCGACCAACCCTACTCTGGGGTGATCACTAACATTTTGGTTTCTCTTGGCAGAGTAAATGAAGGGACACGTCATCTCACTTTCCCGTGGAGAAGAATTCTACCTTCCACAGCTATGATATAAAGAAACTTATAGAATAGATTGGAATGTCAATGTATATAAAACTATTAAACATTAAGAGAAAAAAAAATCTATGGAAGATGTGAATTGATTCCTATATTTTAGTGGTACAAAAATTTAAATTTTAAAATTGATTAATTAACTTTCTTATTCAAATTTCTAAATTTAAAATTTTAAATGGATTAATTAATTTTCCTTTTGAAATGTGTAAATCAAGGCATAATAAGATTTTTTTTTTTTTTTAAATGATTCAATAAAAGCTAGCCAATAAAAAAAATTTAATTATTTAAAAAATAAAAAATCTAGAAAAATAGTATGAGGGTTTTGAGATTCACAAGGCTCTTCTCATTATAAACCTCATTTTCTTTTATATATACTAGCAACAAACCCGTGCTACGAACAAAATGAAAATTTTGTATTTTTTTAAATACAAAATATTATAAAATAAAAATAATTCATTGTATTTATTTAAGCTCTAAAAAGAAATTTCTATTAAAACAAAAAAATAGTTCAATAATTTTAAACTAACTATTAAAATTTAATTGTTAAAAGAATATCAAATTTTGTTAAGGACTAATATATTATATATTGATTAGGTGAATTATTTACTAAGTATATTTGGTATAGTGCCACTAACCAGCTAGGGTCAGATTGAGCTGAAAAAATCGGGTTAAGGTTAGATTGAGTTGAACTACATAGAAAGATTATGTGTCAACTCAACCCAACACAACATAACTGATTAATATAGTCATCCTCAGCTTGACTCTAAAATTTTTTTAAATTTCAAGTCTGTTCAATTAATCCATTATAAATGGACTGTTGTTATTATTTTGAGGGTGTCTTGGAATGATTTTAAATAAATTCATCATTTATAATAATAATTTCAATTTGTACCATTAGCAAAATTCAATTAAAAATGATTTTTTCCTTTTTAACAAATGTCTGAGTTTAAACTTTGAAACACACACACATATTTCTTTTATTGTTTATTTATTTTTTATTTTTTTTTACAAATGTTTTAAAAAAAAAATGTAAGTAGGCAGAATGCTAGAAATAAATTATTTCAAAAATATTGTTTAGTTCAAAATCACAATATTATATATATATATATATATGATTAAACAAAACTAAAATAATAATCTTGTAACATTTGCACTTAAAAGAATTAATGTTAAGATAATCAGTATCTCATTACACATATATTTCCTAAATTTATATGTGAGTTATTTATTTATTTTATAAAAAGCCTATAACTAAGTTCATTAATAAGTAAAATTCAAATTAGCTATAAAACAATAAATAAAAAAAAGTGGCAAAGTAATAATATTTTCAAACTCAAATACATTTTTTGAGTTTTTTTTTTTTTCATTTTTTTATCTTTAGTATAAAAAAAAAAGATAAAAGATAAAAATAAAAAAATGACACAATTTTCAACATCTTTTGTCTTTAGTAATTTTTTTTTTTTTAATTTTCTTTCATAAATATCTTAGTTTGTAGGTGTATTTGATTGAAATATTAAAAAATAAAAAGAGTTTATTGAAGATTAAAAAAATAATAATAATAATTTTAAAAAATTAAACACAACAAATCTGATAAGTGTATTTTTAATAAAAATAAATAATTAATTATTAATAATTTTGGTTACATATGTACTTTCTATGTGAGAATTTAAAATAAGAATTTGAAAATCTTTCCATATTAGTTTTTCATATCATTTTTTCTTAAATTATGTTATCATAATTGCAATGTAATATTATTTAAAAATAATTATTTTTTGTATTATTTGAAAATAATTTTTAATTGGGAATGCGATAAGCAAATTTTATATGGTGTGAAAAAATTGTGTAACAACTAGGATTTTGTATAGAGAGATAATATATTGGAGAAAAAAGAGAATTAAGAAGAAATTTTAATCTCTCATTTTGAATTTTTGCAAGAGATAATAATAGGTTTGGACTAATCAAGAAAGATTATCTTTTAACTTTCCTTTTGAATAACATAATCATGGAATAATTAGTATTTTATAATTAATATATTAATGTGTTGGCCAATAACATTTTTTAAAATTATTTTTTAATTCAAAAATTCAGTTAGAAGTTTTGGAACTCCACAAGACTCCTCACAAAAATTCTGTTTGTTATAATATATAGTATAGATATAGATTGAAGACATGTTATAAAAAAAAGTGAGTTTATTAAGAGTTGGTTTAGAAATTAACTTTTTTAGTGACTTTTTGATTAAAAGAAATTGAAATGTTTATAAATGTTTTTGTTTTTTTTTTTTTTTAACCAAAAAAAAAATTGCAAAAAGTAAAAAAGAAAAAAAGAAGTTTAGTGGAAAGTCCTATTTGAGAAACTTGTTCAGTGAAAGGTCCGATAAAATTTTTTATAATCCAATAAATCCTATCTATTTTGAATTGTAAGATATCCTTTTTTTCTGAATTTGGGAGAATTCCTTGTTCATATGTCACTGAGCCATAACTCATATGTCATATTTCATTTTAATAGGAATCTTGCAATTGTTCGTTTTATTATGAAATGGTCAAAGGAATTGGGTATTTCTTTCTCTTATTCCGTACATAATGCACCCAAATGAATCGCCAGATTCACACATCAATTTTTCATTTATCGAATATGAAGGTTGAAGAAGGGTTTTGGGATAATTGTTACTAGGCTTCGGAACAAGTTAATTTAGTAACTTTTTAATTATTTGGCTAAAATATGAGTTTAAAAAAATTAATATATTTGGGACGATTTTTTGACTTTTTACGAAAAGATATGCAAAAAGTAGAGAGAAAAGAGAATCTTTGACTTTTTGGTATGGATTGTTGACTTTTTGACTTTTTTAGTAACTTTTTAATTTTTTTAGTAACTTTTTGACTTTTTAACTAAATGGGCTGGTTCCCAAACGAGGCCTGATTGTCGTTTGGTTATTTTTCATTGGAGGCTTGGACTTGTTTTTTTGAAAAATTATTCACATCTTTTTCAAAGATATGTTTTGTCGTTCTTCACGTCTCTATGAAATCGCAGATTGTGGGTTTATTGATAATATATTTTCACTGAATATTGTTATTCAGACCCAAAAGTAGACCTATTTTCTAAATTTAATGATGTATCAATAATATAATTAGTTGATAATTAAATATTCTCTAATTATCAGCCAATCATTTTCTTGACAAATTACTGAGTCTAAAAAATAGATCTAAAAAGTAGACTTGTATATCATTTTCCTTCGTATAATTATGGTTTAAAATGCAAAGATACACCATGATATCTTTTCATTATATTTCTTGAAGATTCCAAATGTGGGTATATTTCATTTGTGCAATATTATCTTATTGGGCTAGTTTGGCATGTACTAAATAAGCCAAAAAGTCAAAAAGTCACTATCTTATTTAAGTCACATCATCTTATTTAAATCACATCACCTCTCTAACACATCACATCAAACCCAACCCAAATCCAACCCAAATCCACCAATAAGTCAAAAAGTACACTTTTTTAGGACATCCCAAACCAACCTAAACTTTTGTCAAATATATTATTCTTAAAATGTGACAATATGATATCATTCTAATATATGCACTACTACATTATTAAATTTTTATCAAATGCGTCATTTTTCTTAAAAATGTGACAATGAGACATTTGTATATTATTGTCTTATTAAATTTTTGTCAAATGTGTCATTCTAAAATGTGAAAATAGGACATTCATGTACTATTGCCTTATTAAACTTTTATCAAATGTGTGACTCTTAAAATGTGACAATAGGATATCAGTCTAATTTTCAAAGGTGAGTATGGTTTATTTGGGAGATTTTAATATGAGGTAGGACTTATTTAGGAATTTTTTGAATAATATTTTCAAATTAATTCTATATCCCTAAATTTGTCCTGTCCTATTGAAATTGATTTTGAATCCCTAAATTAGTGTCTTCTTATCTAAAGAATCTCCAGATTTCATCCCATTTATAATTTTTAAATTTCCAAATCTGCTTGAGTATTTATTTTTACAACGCTGCTACCTACACCCACTGGGGGTCGACCCCCAGTGAGGTGGCGCGCAGCAATTGGTCCGTTTTCTGTTTTTTTTTTTTTTTTCTTCCAATCCCGCAGTGCCACGTGGCACTGCGGGTAGTGGGGGTGCCCAGTCACTGGGTGTATGCCGCATTTTCCTTATTTTTATGCTTGATTATATCAATGTATGTAATTAGTGGCAATTGAATCATTTTATATCACATGGGACTTCATAAGTTATAAGAATTGTCATGGGAAATGGAACATAAATGATCCAAATGAGACTTTCTAATAAATGCCCCTAAATAATATGAAAGAAATATTTAACTTCTTTTTATATGAATTTTTAGTCTTTTGGGTTTTTTTAGTGACTTTTTAACTGTTTTGTTATTTTCTTATCTTTCCAAACGAAGCTTAAGATTGCGTTTGGAAAGGTGATGCTTTAGTTAAATAAATATTAAAAAGAAACCCCACTAAAAAAAAGTTAAAAAGTCAAAAAAAAATTTAATTATTATTTCTTTCTCTTTACTTTTTATACATTTTCTGGTACAAAATCAAAAAAAGATTATATCAGTACGCCACATTGATGGACTTTTGGAGAGCATATTGAAATTATGAAAAATTCTTTAGTTATGACGTTTGTGGTATTTAATTATGACCTATTACTATATTAATTATGATTTAATTATAATTTGACATGGATAGGCCCATAAGGGCTACAGCCCATAGTGAACAAACCCAAGCCCACCATTTGGACCCCATTACATAACCCGGTTGGTAAAGTCCATGACAGCTGGAGGCCAACTGGGCATGAAGGGCCAATGGCATTCGGACATATGGCAGGTGTAGGACAGGCCACATCAGCAGACAAAGATCTGCAAAGTTATTGCCACAACACATCACCATTAATGCAGCCCATCACAGCATTTATTACGACAACACCTCCCCGTCGGAACAGCGCCCCGTTACCCTGAACAAGGTAAGCTATAGCACAGGCTTTTCGGCGAGGTGGGCACGTCGGAAGGGACAGTGAAATGATTACTAAAGGATATAAGCAAGTATCGAAGACAAGAAGAATGTTAAGCTTTCTATTCCCATCTCTCTCTCTCTCTATACTCCCTACTTCCACTACTAACTTGCTCGTCGAAGGGTTCACTGGGGGACTACCCTGTTCCCCGTCGAACTTGTTTGCAGGTCACTTGGCGGGCTCGACCATTTGGACTGAAGCTCGAAGAACTTGGATCAGTTCGACCCATCCACTGAGAACGAACTGTATCATCAGTTGGCGCCGTCTGTGGGAAACAGGTTTGTCCGTGCGCCAGTTGTGTTCATTGCCGCCGGAGACCCTCTTCCAGCAACCTTTTCATCTCATCCATCAAGGTGTATAGTCACGACTAGATCCATGGCTTCCCACCATAATGCTGCCGATCAACAAACCGACCCTCCCAATCCAAACAACCCACCACAGTATTTCATCGAGCTTACCAACAGCATTAATCGTATGGCCGAGCAAAATCAGGCCCTGATAAATGCTTTACTCCAAGGAAACCTCTCCATTCCTCCACCACCTCCAGGTATTCCACCCAATCCAGAACGAACTCCGAGCCATACTATTCCACAACCCAATCCACCTAACTTGGGAGGTTTGCAACCTCCTCACCCACATATAAATCCACCACCTCCACCTCTACACCCATCGGTCATAGCACCAGCCCCCAAGGGAGAAGCCAGCAGCGTCCAACACCTGTCTCCTTCTGGTGGCGACAACATTCCCCTTTGGGACGCTGAACTTCGCGCCATGAAACTTCAGCTCCAAGGGGTTATGCAGAACATCCAGCATACACCCTCCACTACGGCAAACTCACCATTTGTTGCCTCTATCCGAGACAAACCTCTGCCCGCCAAGTTCAAAATGCCCACCATCGACTCCTTCGACGAAACGACGGACCCGGTCGACCATCTGGAGACCTACCGCACCCTTATGATCCTCCATGCCTTCCCTGACGAGATCATGTGCCGAGCTTTTCCCGTGACACTGAAGGGGTCAGCTCGACTGTGGTTCAGCCAGTTGCCACCAGACTCTGTCTCCACTTTTCAGCATCTCAGTGATTCTTTCCTGAGCCATTTTATTGGAGCCCAACGCCAACGCCGCCCGGCCACCCAACTCCTCAACATTCGTCAGACCGAGGGGGAGTCATTGCGCAGCTTTGTCACTCGCTTCAATACCGAAGCCTTGCAAGTGGCAGAAAACGATGACAAGGTCATCCTCACGGCTTTCATGGCCGGTCTGGGCGGTCCGATTTCCTTTTCTCCCTCTCTAAAAACCCCCCGACCTCAATGGCAGCCCTACTCTCCAAAGCCCAAAAATACATGAATGCCGAAGATTCATTAGCCGCTCGGCAGGATCCAACAGCCAAAAACCCGACTCCCAGAGAAAAGAGAAAAGACCCCGACCCCAGAAACACCCAGTATACTAGCCCAACACCCCACTATAACGACCGCCCTCCCCGCGCTGACCGGTCGACACCTACCCGACCGCCCGGTCGGTTCGAGCGGTACACACCCCTTAATTCTCCCATGGAACAAGTCCTCCACCAGATCCAACGCGACTACCCCCTCAAATGGCCTCCACCTCCACGGAAACCTTCCAACCGGAAAGACCAATCCAAATATTGCCGTTTCCACCAGGACCATGGTCATAACACTGATGACTGCATCAACCTCAAGGATCAGGTGGAGACCCTAATACGTCAGGGGCGTCTAAGCCGGTTCACGGACACCCGCCCTCAGCAGAGGCAGAGAACCGAACCCCACAGAGACAACCGCCGGCGCACCCCACCCCGGCAACCAGCTCAACCGAATCAAGCCCATGATCGACTTCCGCAACAACCTCAGCTACAAGGTAATCCACCCCCACCCGTTGGTGAAATTAGAGTCATTTCAGGTGGACTTGCTTGCGGGGGACCATCTCGCTCGGCTCAGAGAGCAGAACTTAGAAAAATAAGGCAGGGCTCAGACAAGGCAGTCACCACGGTAGACCGACCCTCCAAACAGCCCAAGCAGTGGACAGAGCCCATCACCTTCACGGACGCCGACTGTACAGGCATCCGTTATCCTCATGATGATCCTCTCGTCATTTCTGCCATCCTCTCCAACTATAAGGTCAGACGAGTTCTCGTCGACAATGGAAGCTCTTCAAACATCATATTCCTCAACTGCTTCCGCCAGCTTAAGATCGGGGAGGAAAGTCTGTCTCCCCTCCAAACCCCTTTGGTTGGCTTCACTAGAGACCGGGTGATCTCCATCGGCTCCATTTGATCTCCTCATCACCATTGGCGAATATCCACGGCAGACCATGAAGTTGCTTACCTTCCTTGTTGTCGACTGCCCCTCTGCCTACAACATCATCCTTGATCGCACTGCCCTCAACGCTTTCCAAGCGATCACCTCCACCTACCACCTGGCCATCAAGTTTCCCACTGATCTCGGGGTCGGCACAGTAAGGGGAGAACAGACTGTGGCCAGAGAATGCTATGTCGCCTCACTCAAGGAAGCTAAGCTGAAGGAGGCCATGATTATTGAAGGACTCGACGTCCGAGACGAAGATGAGCTGGTCAGAGGAGAACCTGTTGAAGAGCTCGTTGAGGTTCCCATCGACCCCACCAACCCAACGAAAACTGCCAAGATCGGCAGTCAGCTATCCCCCCAAGCCACGGCCGACCTTACTGCCCTCCTGACCGAACACAAAGATGTATTCGCCTGGACCCATTCAGACATGCCGGGTATTGACCCATCCTTTATAACCCATCGCCTCAGCATCGAACCTCATTTCCGACCCTACCGCCAGAAACAGCGCATCTTCCATCCGGAGCGCAATACTCTTATTGCAGCAGAGGTCGACAAGCTCCTTGAGGCCCAATTCATCACAAACGTAGACTACCCTAAATGGTTGTCAAACGTGGTCCTAGTCCGCAAAAATAACGGCAAATGGCGACTCTGTGTCGATTACTCCGACCTAAACCGAGCTTGCCCCAAGGACAGCTACTCTCTTCCCCGCATCGATCTGCTAGTCGACGCTACAGCCGGTCATCAGATGCTCAGCTTCATGGATGCTTTTTCTGGATACAACCAAATCTTGATGCACCCGTCCGACCAAGAACATACCTCCTTCATTACCGATCGAGGTACTTACCACTACCGCGTGATGCTGTTCGGACTAAAGAATGCAAGGGCCACCTACCAACGGCTAGTCAATGCCGTTTTCCAACACCAGATAGGTAGGAACATGGAAGTATACATCAACGACATGCTGGTCAAGAGCAAACTCTCCGTTGATCATCTGACTGACCTCCGAGAAACCTTCGCCACCCTCCGCAAGTACCAAATGAAGCTCAACCCAGAGAAGTGCGCCTTCGGTGTAGGATCTGGAAAGTTTTTGGGTTTTATGGTCAGCCAGCGCGGCATTGAAGCTAACCCCGAGAAGATCAAGGCCTTGGTTGAAATGCAGTCACCCAGAACAATCAAAGAAGTCCAAAGACTCACCGGCCGAGTGGCAGCCCTCAACCGCTTTATTTCCCGTGCAACAGATAAATGCTTACCATTCTTCAAAGTCCTTCGGCAGACTTTTGAATGGACAACCGAATCCGAAGAGGCTTTTCAGCAGTTAAAGCAATGCATGGCCAACCCTCCCCTCCTTTCACAGGCAGTTACGGGCGAGCCCCTCTTCTTCTATCTAGCAGTGTCGAGCACCGCAGTCAGCGCAGCTCTTATCAGGGAAGACGGCTCAGTCCAACGGCCGGTCTACTACATCAGTCAAGCTCTCAGGGGAGCGGAGCAGAATTACCCATTGCTCGAAAAGTTGTCCCTGGCCTTGGTCACTGCCTCCAGACGGCTTCGTCCTTACTTCCAAGCCCATTCCATAGTGGTCCTCACCGACCAACCCCTGAAGAAGGTCATGCAGCAACCAGAACTTTCTGGCCGACTTATGCAGTGGTCAGTAGAACTCAACCAATTTGATATCTCCTATCACCCTCGCACAGCAATCAAGGGACAAGCCATAGCCGACTTCATCCTGGAATTCACCACCCTACCCCAACCACTGCCTCTCCACCCCCACCAACTCCTGCCGAGCCAGAAGACCCCCATTCTTGGACTCTCAACGTCGACAGGTCATCCCGCAAGGAAGGTAGTGGGGCTGGCCTCATCCTCACCTCCCCTGAGGGTGGCTATTTCAAATGTGCTCTCCGCCTCTTGTTTGATGCCAGCAACAATGAGGCCGAATATGAGGCCTTGATAGCAGGACTTCGCCTTGCCAAGGACATCGATGTCAGCCACATTCGGGTGTTCAGTGACTCCCAGCTCATCGTCGGCCAAATCACGGGGGAATTCGACGCCAAGGAGGACACAATGCGGGCTTACAGGGATCTGGCACTCCCTCTTGTTCGCCTCTTCAATACCTTTCACATCAAGCACATACCTCGGGCGGAAAACTTCAAGGCAGACGAGATGGCTCAGTTGGCCTCTGCAGACCAGTCCGACCTCAGCCACGGAGTCCGCCTTGAAAACCTAGCCCACCCGGCCATCTCACCTAACCTTCAAGAAGTGCAGTTCCTCCAAAATGAACCCATCCCCTAGGCATCCGACATCATCCTATTTTTGACAACAGAAGAACTCCTAGATGACTAACAGCAGGCCGCCAAGCTCAGGGCTCGGTCGTCCAACTACGTCCTGGTCAGTGGCGTCTTGTACAAACGTGGCTTTTCACGACCATATCTGCGATGCCTCAACTCGGCCCAAGCAACCTACGTAATGCAAGAAATCCATGAGGGAATTTGTGGCAATCATTCGGGCGGCAGGTCGTTAGCCCACAAAATACTCCGTACTGGTTATTTCTGGTTGACTCTCAATCAAGATGCCACTGATTTTGTGCTCAAATGCGACAAGTGTCAACGCTTTGCCAACATCCCCCATGCTCCTCCCACTGAGCTGATCACACTCACCAGCCCTTACCCGTTCGCCAAATGGGGGATCGACCTGGTTGGTCCACTTTCCACTGGCCGAGGCCAGACCAAGTTCGCGATTGTCACCATTGATTACTTCACCAAGTGGGTAGAGGCAGAACCCCTCGCGACCATCACCGAGCGGAATACAACCAAATTCATCTGGCAATCGATTGTTTGCAGATTCGGCGTCCCCCAGGCCATTGTCTCCGACAACGGCAAACAATTTGACAACGCCAAGTATAGGAAGTTCTGCGCCGACCTCCAGATTCAACCATGTTTCTCTTCCCCCGGTCATCCCTAAGCCAACGGCCAAGTTGAGGTCACCAACCGTTCTCTCCTGAAGATCATCAAGACTAAGCTTGAAGCTGCTAAGGGACTTTGGGCTGAGGAACTACCGAATGTGCTATGGGCTTACCGCACCACCGCTCAGACTCCCACTGGGGAAACCCCTTTTCGTCTAACACATGGCGCTGGGGCGGTTATTCCGGTGGAAATCGGTCTACCTACCCCCAGGGTTTTACATCCAAATCCAGCACTCACCGAAGAACTCCGTCGGGCAGACCTAGACCTAATTGAGGAACTCAGGGAGACCACTGCTGTCAGATTGGCCTCATACCAGCAGAAAATGAGAACACATTACAACCGCAAAGTCCGACCAAGGGAGTTTGCTGTTGGGGACCTAGTCTTGAGAGAAGCAACCCTTGCCACCAAGAATCCGACTGAGGGTAAATTGGCAGCCAAATGGGAGGGACCTTATATTGTGAAAGCCAGACCACGTCCAGGCACTTACCGACTTCAGGATCTGGAAGGTCGAGACCTCCCGCACCCCTGGAACGCCGAACACTTGAAACGTTACTTTCAATAAACTACTACTTTTGTGTTGCTCAGTTATTGTATTTTCTTTTCGGAAAGTCACACACTTGAACATTCTTGTCATCCTTTTTGTACAATGTAACTTTCTGACATTTATATATATCTCAGCCATCTATATGGTGTCTCAATGACGTTTTGGTTCCAGTCACTCTAAGCCTCAGCCAGACTGAGCACTCAAAGCCTCGCCCAGCCGAGCACTCAAAGCCTCAGCCAGGCCGAGCACTCAAAGCCTCACCCAGCCGAGCACTCAAAGCCTCAGCCAGTCTGAGCATCCCAAAGCCTCAGCCAGACTGAGCACTCAAAGCCTCGCCCAGCCGAGCACCCAAAGCCTCAGCCAGACTGAGCACTCAAAGCCTCGCCCAGCCGAGCACTCAAAGCCTCAGCCAGACTGAGCACTCAAAGCCTCGCCCAGCCGAGCACCCAAAGCCTCAGCTAGACTGAGCACTCAAAGCCTCGCCCAGCCGAGCACTTAAAGCCTCAGCCAGACTGAGCACTCAAAGCCTCGCCCAGCCGAGCACTCAAAGCCTCAGCCAGTCTGAGCATCCCAAAGCCTCAGCCAGACTGAGCACTCAAAGCCTCAGCCAGACTGAGCACTCAAAGCCTCAGCCAGACCGAGCACCAAAAGCCTCAGCCAGACTGAGCACTCAAAGCCTCAACCAGTCTGAGCATCCAAAGGCCTCAACCGGACTGAGCACTCAAGGCCTCAGCCAGACTCAGCACTCAAAGCCTTAGCCAGACTCAGCACTCAAAGCCTCAGCCAGACTCAGCACTCAAAGCCTCAGCCGGACTGAGCACTCAAAGCCTCAGCCAATCTGAGCATCCAAAAGCCTCAGCCAGACCAAGCATTCAAGAACCTCTGCCAGACAGGGCACTCCAAGCCTCAGCCAGACCGAGCACCCAGTACCTCACCCACATGAACGACCAAACACCTCTGCCAGGCTGGGCTCCATGCACTCGACCAAACCAATCCTCAGCTAGACTAAGCATAACAGGTCTCAACCATACCGACTGCCACCACTCCAGGTCCAGAATGAGCTGCTTGAAGCACCAATGAAACTCAGTTAAAATCCAAAGTAACATACTTAGTCACAATTCCAGGATGAAGTTTTTACCCCACTCCTTACTTAGTCAAATTTCAAAAACGTTCTTACATTTTTCCCTCACTAATCAGCTTATCTCACCCTGCACGACTAAACAAACCACTCTCATCCATTTCGGCAATGTGGCAAGCACACATACATATTTTTATACAAGTCCAATTCCACTCTGCATTAAGGAGTTCTTTACTTTGCTGTACATTGAATTTTTATACAAGTCCAATTCCACTCTGCATTAAGGAGTTCCTTACTTTGCTTTACATTGAATTTTTATACAAGTCCACTCCCACTCTGCATTAAGGAATTCTTTACTTTACTTTACATCGAATTTTTATACAAGTCCCATTTCAGTCTGTATTGCGCATTAAGGAGTTCTCTACTTTACTTTGCACTGAATTTTTTATACAAGTCCAATTTTACTCTGCATTAAGGAGTTCTTTACTTTCCTTTGCATTGAATTTTTATACAAGTCTAATTTCATACTGATTTACATATAAGCACAACCAACCGACTGAAAACATAAATGAAGTTTTATTCATTCACAAATGTGTACACAAGTTCATTACATCAAGCCAAAAAAAAAAAAAAAAAAAAAAAAAAAAAAAAAAACAAAGAGGGGCTCTCCTTCTTCTTCCCCAGTTATTCCTCTCCGCTGGATACAAGATCTTCTTCTTCAACGCCTTCATCCAGGGGGGTCTGGGCCACATCGTCTTCCCCAATTGTCACACTACTGAGGTCTAAGTCTGGGAACAGTTCTTCAGCTCTGCGTTTGAACATCTTCCAGCCACTGTCCCAGAACTCAGCCATTTCGTGCTTATAAAAATCCGATTGCTGGAAGCTCTCAATAACTTCAGCTTCCGTTTTGCCCCCAATAGTCGTCCTCGATGGGCCCGCCCCCCCCCCCCCCCCAACTTCTTGCCTAGCCAGATTGCTGGCGACAGCGGCGTCAACTGCCATCTGAAATTCAGGGGACCCTTTGAATTGCTCCACCGCTGCGACACACAAATCGGGATAAGCCGCCCTGTCAGAAGCTACTTTCGCCCTCTCTTGGTCCAGCTCTTTCCGAAGGGTCGCCCTTTCAAATGCAGCCTTCGCTTTCTCCTCCTCCACCTCCTTCTTCTGGCACTCCTTCTCCGCCATCGCCTTCACCCTCTCCGCTTCCCGCTCCTTCTGCAGCTTCTCCCTCTCCTCCCCTGCCTTGGCACGCTCGGCCTCCAACTCCTTCTGCAGCTCACTAACTTTGGCGTCTGCCTCATCTTTCTGCCTGACCAGCTCTTCATTACCCAGCATGGCCTCTTCATGTCGCTCGACCGCGACAGCGCAGGCTCTCTGGGCTTCCTCCAACTTCTTCTGCTCGCCAGCAAGTTGGAACTCGAACGACACAACCTGACGGTATGTATTCTCCAGCTCCACCTTGGCAGCTTGCAGATCAATATGAGCAGTTTCCCAACTTGCACTTTCCTTCTTCAACTTGGCCAGCTGAGACTTGGCCTCATCAGCCTTGAGTTTGGCGGCCCCCGCTTTCCTCAGCAGAGCCCCTGCTAGGGTGGTTACCTCCATTTGGGCAGAGCATAACCCCCTGAACAAGTCAGCCTCGTTAAATCTTGATGTCGAGCGCAAGGCTGCCTCTTCCACAATGCCCACCAAGCGGTCTGCCCCAGCTCTGGCTGGGCCTTCTTCTCCCTCCAGCCGCCCAGCCACCGCCCGAGCGTGATAGATCATTGTCGTCAGGCTAACTCCTCCTCCTTGGGGGGCAGGTCCCCCCTGGGGCTGTTCCTCCCTCCTAAATTCAAGAGCGACCGCACCGACCCCTACACCCATTGCTGCCACCACTGGCACAACCTCCCTCACCTCTGAGGCCACATCTACCACCTCTGGGGCGATTACTCTCCCTGGAGCCTCCTCCATCCCAGCAACTCCTCCCTCCTTGGCCAGACTGGCCTCCTCTGCCCTCCCTTCCTTCCTTCTCTTTTGGGTAGGCTCTTCCTCACTCCGCCTCAATCTCTTCTTCTTCTTTCCCACGCCCAGCGCCTCCATCTCCTTCAATGACCTCTCCTTTAAAGGATCCTTTGGAGGCGGTCGTGGTACAAACTCACCCAAGTTTTTCTCTCCCAAGGGTTTGGGGCGAAGGCGAATCCTCTCCCTTGCCACTGGTTGTGGTGGTCGGTCGGCCTGGGACTCTTTGAATTTTTGGGCCTTGGCCAAGACGGCCTGATCTTCTGCCTCTTGAGCTTTCCTCCTTGCTTCCAACTCCGCTCGATCGAGATCCCAACCGATCGGCTGTGGACCCAACCCCGCCTCAAACAGTGCGGACGGCTGAACAAGCTCGTCCCACTTGGCTTTTTCCCTCTTCCTCCACTTCTTTACTTTTTTCACCTTCCCCTCTACTCCTGCCCCCAATTTTGACTCCATCGACCTGGTGGGCACCTTCCAAATGGTGCGCACTCCAACTCCTCCACTGGCCCCCACGTAGAACCACCGTGGTCTCCACCCCTTGATCGACGAGGGCAGCCCCGCCACCAGCCCTTTCCCAACTGTCGCCTGAAGAGTCACCCAAGTCTCTTGCTGCCCCGAGGCCTTGTAGCACGCGAAGAACTCGTCCACTGTCATGGCCTCCCTGTCATTCGCCTTCAGCCAGGCACTCGCACAGGCCAGCAGGATCTTCCACGCATTGGGCATCAATTGGCCCGGTGCTACTTCCAGACGGTTAAGCACATCCACCACCACTTGCGGCAATGGCAACCTCAAGCCCCCCTTTAGAGCTTCCTCATAAAGGGAAAACTGCCCTGGCCTGGCGTCCGATGGCCTCTCCGCTGATGTTGGCAGCAATAACTCTACTTCAGCCAGAATCTGGTATTTTTCCCGGATAGCCTCCAACTCCGCCGCAGTAATTGTGGATTTGTCCGCCTTAGTATGCCAATGATCTGGCTCCACCTGGCTTATTGGCCTTGGAACCGCTATCATGGTGGACGCATGAGATCGCGCCACCGATTCCCCCACCGCCACCATTCTCGTCTCCGTCCTATATCGTGCCGCTAACTCCTCTGCGTCGTCCTCACCCAGTGGGTCTACCCTCACAGTCACAACTCCCTCTTGTGCCATTTCTAAGGTATGTTTGCGAATCGCTTCTGCTGCAGGTGCAAGAAAATCGAAGAAGTGCCGTAAAGGTGTATCGTGAGCAACAAATGAAGTAAGACTTGGAATGTTTTGGTTCTTTGTACACAAGTAGGTGAATCGAATGATGCCAAAAGCCCACGGTTTGCCCGTATTCCAAGGATCCCAATTAATTTTCACCAGTTTGAAAACTTTTCAAATCATCCGCCAAAACTGTCTTTTCAACCCCATAATGACCTATCGTTTCATTTTTGCTCCAACGCCTAACTTACCCCCCACGATATTGCCACGTGTATGACCACGATGCACTACCTCCCTACCTTCCCCTGTCTTTTCCACTTTAAATCCTCATTTCACACGCCGCCTCTTGAGCTCCGCGCTCCTTCACTCGGCCTTCACACGGTCAGCCCTCCTCACGGCCGGCTCACACGGTCGGCCTTCCCGCGGTCGGCTCGACCGCTCAACCTTCACACGGTCAGCCCTCCTCACGACCGGCTCACACGATCGACCTTCACGCGGTCGGCTCGTCCGCTCAGCCTTCACCTGGTCAGCCCTCCTCCCGGTCGACTCGTCCGCTCGACCTTCACCCGGTCAGCCTCGCGGTTCTCTTTCCCGCTCAGTCTTTGCGCGATCGACCCTCCCCACGATCGGCACCCCTCACGGTCGGCCCTCCCACTCGGCACCCCTCGCGGTCGGCACACCTCACGCTCGGTCCATTAACTCGACCCCCCCTGACGGTCGGGCACATTTTTCTCATTACTATTCCCTTCGTTGGACTAAAGCTGCACTTGGGAATGGGGGACTACTGACATGGATAGGCCCATAAGGGCCACAGCCCATAGTGAACAAACCCAAGCCCACCATTTGGACCCCATTGCATAACCCGGTTGGTAAAGTCCATGACAGTTGGAGGCCAACTGGGCATGAAGGGCCAATGGCATTCGGACATATGGCAAGTGTAAGACAGGCCACATCAGCAGACAAAGATCTGCAAAGTTATTGCCACAACACATCACCATTAATACAGCCCATCACAGCATTTATTACGACAACACCTCCCGTCGAAACAGCGCCCCCTTACCCTGAACAAGGTAAGCTACAACATAGGCTTTTCGGCGAGGTGGGCACGTCGGAAGGGACAGTGAAATGATTACTAAAGGATATAAGCAAGTATCGAAGACAAGAAGAAGGTTAAGCTTTCTATTCCCATCTCTCTCTCTATATACTCCCTACTTCCACTACTAACTTGCTCGTCGGAGGGTTCACTGGGGGACTACCCTGTTCCTCGTCGAACTTGTTTGCAGGTCACTTGGCGGGCTCGACCATTTGGACTGAAGCTCGAAGAACTTGGATCAGTCCGACCCATCCACTGAGAACGAACTGTATCATCATAATTCATTATGTTGTTAGTTATAACTTATTGTGATGTTGATTATAAACTGCTGTGATTATTATTTTAGTTAGAGTAAACTACACTATGCCTTTTTATGATTAGTCATTTTCTCATTTTGGCCCTTAAATTTTATTTTTTTCCGCTTTGGTCTTTCATGTTTTAAGCTTTTCTCACTTTATTCCTAAAGTTAACTTCTTGTCAAAATTAGATAGAAAATGTTACAATAACTGTCACATAATATAAAAAAATATATTATTATATTAGAGTTTAAGTTTATGTCAGCCATGTGAATTATATAATACAATATTTTAATATTCCATGATTGTCAATGTATTTTTTTTAAAATAATTTTGAATAGAAATTTATTTTAAGAGTAAAGTAAAAAAAAACTTGAAATATGAAGGGCCAAAGTGAAAAAATAAAAATAAACTTTAAGGGGCAAAGTGAGAAAATGACCAAACATAAATAGGATAAAGTGTAATTTATCCTTTTGGTTATGATCCAAAAGGTTTTTGATTATGACTCATTATGATTTTTTAATTATGATTGAAAAAAATATAGTTCTGACATTTGTGATAATTAACATCATAAATATTATAATTTACATATAATATACACCCTTTTGACAGTACTAGAATGATCCTAAAAATATTCGAACTGATGAAACAAGAAAATCCAACTAGGTTTATATATATATATATACAAAGAGTGCAAAAAACTTAAAAAATTTTTTTTTTTTTTAATTGTAATTTGTTTTAACTATTTAACCTATTATCAAAATAGCCAAGAATGCTCAAGGTCTAGCCCCTCTCCCCTTTTCTCTGTGTAGTGTTTTGGGGGCTTTTTTTTTTTTTTTTTTTTTTTTTTTTTTTTTTTTTTTTAGGAAAATCCTCCTTACCCTTCCGCAGGTCCAAGCAGCGCCCATTGCAGAGATCACCAGAGTGTCCTGTTAGCCGTTCCGAGCGAGAAGACTATAACCTGTTTTTGGGGCTTTGCCCCCCTTGTAACTCAAAAAAATAAAAAGTAGCCGGTTGTTAGCCTTTATGCTGCCTGTCAGCCAGTACTGTATTTTTTTAATGTTCCGTCTGTTTTTTTTTTTTTAATTTTTTTTTTAAATATTTGTCAAGAAAAAAAAAACCTTTTTCTAAGTTTGGTTGAATTCTTGAAATTAATGTACTAATAGTTGCATTAGTAGTGATGGTAGTAGCGACAATAAAGTAGAGATAAAAGTGGAGGTGTTGGGGGTGGCAACGGTGACAATAGTAGTGTGGTGGTAATGGTAGTAGTAATGAGATAAAAATACTAGGTGATGACAACAACGGTGGTGATGGTTGTTGTGGCCATGGTGGTAGTGGTAGAGATGATGATAGTGGTGGTAATGTGGTGGCATTAATAAAACTTTTGTTTAGAAAATATTTTTTGCATTTTAAAAGTAAAATTTTTTTTTTTTTTTGTCTAAATAGATTTGTTTTTCATTGATCATAATAAATATTTTCTATTCACTTTTATTTTTTATTGTATCAAACTACAAAAAAAAACATATAAAAATATATTTTACGCCCAAACCAATCAACCGTAAGTGTCCGTTTGAATCATACAGGATCAATTAATCTGTAGCCAGGAAATTTGCTAGCCTTTTATTAACGTGTCAATAAAATATATGCGTGTCAACCCCTTTTCAACAACCGAAGGTCTTTTTACTTAGAAAATATGGTCACATCCTTACCTACAAAATAAAGGGAAAATAATAATTCAGTAGATATTTTAAAAGTTAATCATAAATCACTCATAAAATTTATAAATATTAATAATTAAAATTTTAAATTTTTTCATAAATTTATAATAATTTTGTGAAATCACCAACGCATGATAATTTTTTCAAAAATAAGTAGACATTTGAGATTAAATTAATATGTATTTTATGATTCGTGCCCCATGCTTAAATGTACCTAGATCAGATATTGATAATTCTAAATAAAATTTAAAATAAGAATTTTAAGTGCGTGGCATTAGTGTTTCAATAAATAATATTGTTCATAACTAGCGTGCTCAATCCTCCTCCAGGTTCCATGAGGCTCATTGGATTAGTTGACATACCCCTTCTGGTGACTTTATTTATTTATTTATTTTGTTAGAATGGTTAAAAGGTTAAAAATAAAAAAATAAAATAAAATAAAAAGAAGTAAAAAAATTAATATATTTTGGTGACTTTATTTATTTATTTATTTATTTTTGTTAGAATAGTTAAAAGGTTAAAAATAAAATTTAAAAAAAAAAAGAAGTCAAAAAATTACTATTAAAAAAAATATATCTTAATAATTCACGACATTTGATACAACTAAAAAAGTTATTTCTAAACAAATTAACTTTTTTACGTCATAAAAAGTTAAAAAGTCAAGATGCTAAAAAAAAGTCAATTCTCACATCAAACTTGAGAGTTTCAATTGAAAAATGATGGTGACATGAACGTCATATTAGTGTATTTTTTATTTTTTTATTTATTTAATTGGTGACGTGGTATATATCAATAGGGGGCAAACTCTTTTGTTGCAAAAAAATATATATATATATACTAAGTAAAGCATGCCCGTGCAATATTTAGATTTTGTTTTTAATTTGAATAAATTATAAATATATTTTTTAAAATTCGTGATACAACTATAATGATATAAACTTTTTAAGCGTTCATCTTTTTAGTCAACTTTTTAGTCAACTGAACATAAAATTTAAATTGACAAAATCTAAATGTGTGAATTTATTTTGTTATAAATGTGAAATTCTGTTTTTTCTTTTTCTTTTTAGGGGTAATAACTATGTGCCATGAGTTGTTGTTGTTGTTGTTTTTTTTTTTTTTTTCGGATGACTAATATTTAATTTTACAAAAGTTCAAGGTTCAATAGTTAAAAGTTGAGAATATAACATCATACAAAAAATCACTGTAAAATCACTTTAAAATAAAATGGAGAAATACTAGGGTATAATTCCAATATTTAGTGTGTGAATTGAGAAGAATAATTAATAATCAAATTAATAAGTATGTACATTGAGAAATGATGTACACTAATGTAAGTAGGTGTGTGGAAATAGAATTTTCTCTCTTTGACCAAAGCTATTTCCAAAAATAAAAATATTCATGTTTTATAACTGATCCAGTTTCTCTGCATAATTATGAAAAAACCATCATCTAAATTAATACTAGTAATATTGGTAAATATTACCAAAACAAGGGGGGGAAAATTATTTTTATTTTTATTTTTTTTTGTAGTTGTAATTTCAAGTATTATAAAGGCAATTCATATTTTAAACAAATTTCATGTGTATATTTTTCATTTATTTAAAAACAAAATATTCATATTTTATTACTAACCAAGTTTTTCTGTATAATTATGAAAAAATCATCATCTAAATTAGTACCAGCAATATTGATAAATATTACCAAAAAAAGAGGGCAAAATAGGGGGAAAAAATACAAGCCTTTTTGACCAAAGTTATTTTCAAAAATAAAATATTCATGATTCATAATTGACCAAATTTTTCTGTATAATTATGAAAAACCATCATTTAAATTAATACCAACAATATTGATAAATATTACAAAAACAATAGGGCAAAATTGAGAAAAGATGTACAAGCCTCTTTGACTAAAGCTATTCTTATATATATACTAGTTTACACAGGCATAGGCATGGGCATGGCATGGATTATTATTACAATATGTTTAAGTTTTGTATTTTGATCATTTTTTTTTTTAAATTTCAACTATTGTTCTATGAAATTGAATAGAATAAATCATTAGATATATGATAGAATTATGTGGTATGATATGTATCATTTGTTGATTTGTTATATGCCCAATGATGTTGACTCTAATTTTCTTAGTTTATCATTTTTGGTGAATTTATGAGTCTTTAACAGTTCTTTCGAATTTATAAAAAAATAAAATTATGATGTGTAGATTTTCTCAACAGATAAATATAAAACAAATATTAAGATAATTCTCTCATCTAAAAAAAACTACTAAGATATATCACTGAATCAATAAAGAAGCAGAAAAAAATACATACATATACAAATGACTAATTTTATTAATACATAAATCATACTTGCATAACACATGATCAATTTTATTCATAAAGTAAATCATTAAGTAAATTAACAATTTTTAATGATATGAAAAATATTTTTCAATTAATCATTTTGTTAATAAATAAATTATTAAGTCAATTAACAATTTTTCATGATATGAGAAATATTTTTTAATAAAAAATTTTGTAAATTTATTATTGCATAGGAGAATAGTTGTTTTTTTTTTTTTTTTCCTTAGGTATTGTGTCAACTTAAAATTTTGTAACAACCCCGACCTGTGATTAACTGTTAAACCATGATTAATAAGTAATTAAGGTGAAATGTTGCATTCATTGCATGTGTTATATGCTATATGCGTTTCTATTTGTTTTGTGTAGGAATATCTGTCTACAATTTTGTTCGGTTCTGCGAATTGCAGGCCTTATCGACATCCGATCATGAAATTGACTAAGATTATGTGTTAGTTGGAATTTTTAGAATTCTATGGCAGGTTTAATTTAAATTCGATTCGGAATGAAATAATTAGAAGAAATAATGTTAATTAATTAGTCACTAATGAAGTACCACTAATCAAGCCTATATAAGGCCCATATGATTCTAGAATACACACATATATGCACATCTCATCATTTTGGATGAAAAAAACGTGAGAGGAGAGGGAAAGAAAAAACTTGAGGTGTGAACTCAACAACAAGTGAGAAAAGGGAGAAATTAGAAGAAGAATTGGGAATTGACTTTCTAGCTGAACCCTTAAGGTAAGAATTCAACCCTCAGACTATGTAATTATAATATCTAAGACATGAATTCTAGATAATTGAGTTGAGTGATGCAAGGAGTGAGTTAGAAATGAAGGAATCTACATTAAACCATGCATGCATGCATATTTTCTTACATTTTGGGTTTATTTGCTAAGCATTCCCTCATGCATGTCGTTGTTTTGACTTAGTTTTGGAAATTCATCAAGCTTCATGCTATTTTATATCATTTGATCATGTTTGGAAGGTTTTGAAGTCAGGAAATTACATGAATGACATTTGTTCAACATTTTAAGCTTGAGTTTGCATAATTGGCATGCTTTTGGGCTTTGATTTTGTAAAATGATTTTGAATTCCCAATGTTTTCCAAGTTCATACATGTTTCCTTAAGTTTTTGGCCGAAAATGATGAGTTTTGATGTGTTGAATTTGAGTTTTGAAGCTTGTAAGCAAATATGGAAATTCCAAAATTCTGCCTCTCCACTCGAGCGACAGAACCTACACTCGAGCGACCATTCTTTGTTATGTACTCTCGTTCGAGCGACCAAAAGTTGGCTCGAGCGTAAAATGGATGCTTCTAGAAGTTTACCATTTTTGCAGACCGCTCGAGCAACAAGAGTTACACTCGAGTGAAGACCTCAGTCTCACGCTCAAGCGATCGTCGAGCGAAAAAATCACATAACCAGTACTTTTGCAGAGTTTACAGACTGCTCGAGCAAAGAAAGTTGCGCTCAAGCGACCACTCACATTTTTGAACCTCGCTCGAGCGAAGCCTCTGTTTTCTGCAAATTTGACTAAGTATTTTCAAGAGCATTTCGACATCCTCATTGCATCCTAGGCATTCCTAGGCCATAATTAAGACATAATAATGAAAATAGACTTAGAAACACACTAAGAACGAAATAAAATAAGCTAAGTACGATCCAAGCGTGTGTTTCAATACGTGTATCTGTTATGGTGGTGTAAGTCACGCGTCGTGAGCTGTTGATCCATTGGTTTCTAGCCAAGTTATCTGTGCAATTATCAGTGAGTAATAACTCTGTAAAGTTATGTTTGACTTTAATTATTTTCTGATGATATGAAATGAATAGTTTTCAGAAATGCTATGTTTTGTATGAATGAATGATTGTCCAATTGTTTTTGAAATATAATTATGGCATCCTTAGCAGAGGCCCTCGTCTAGGGGACATAAAATTGTGACTTATGGTCATGCGGCCCTCGCCCTGGGGAAACAATACCATGGCCCATGTATGAGATATGTTACCTAGTATCGAAAGTTCCAATGTGGAACTTGATATGCATGACCAAAAAGATATGTTAATACTAATAGATGTACCACGCATGATATGAATATGATTATGACTCTATTTCTGATGCAGATATGCTTATGTTTCTGCTCAATAGGAGAATGGAAATCTATATCTAATATGGACATCATTCATTAACATCTTTACTTTGTTATTATTCACTAAGCTCCAGCTCACTGTATTATATATGTATGTAGGTGACCAGGGACGTGAGCAGGCACAGAGTTGATGGCCTGGAGTCTCAGTTTTGTCAGCCAGCCGTTGTGCTTCCTGAGGAGGTTCCCTTTTGAGACCTAATCTAGTTGCAGGTGTCTGAGACTTTGTTTTCTTTTGAGTTATGAACAAGTTTTCTGTTTACGTGTACACTGGGCTAAGCTCCCTTTTGTTATATTGTAATAAATGTGACGTAAGACTATTGTATTTATGACGTCACGTATATGTATATAATTTTTGAATTTCTGTCCCATATATGTCTACACAGCTCAATGGACTATGTATGCTTCTATATTTCCTTTCGGTAGCCCCTTATATTTTGTTATTCAGATCAGAGGCCTTCAGTAATCCAAGGATTACTGGCCGGTTACGATGCTAAATCTGTAGGGGCAGGTTTGGGTCGTGACAGACTAGTATTAGAGCACGAGTTATACCGCACACACAAGTCCATATGAACTATAGGATGTCCTAGAAAAGAATTAGGGACATTTCATTTGCATGGGTGTGTGTGTTAATCTCTGTAGATATGAAAAGCTGAATCTGAGCATGAACATACGATCTTGACAAAAATGATTTGGAACTGAATACCCCGAACATTGTGAAAAGAATTATTTGCCTATGTTTATAAGTGTTCTGTTTACTTATAGAAAATGGAAAATACAAGAAGTGACGGAACAACTGAATCTTCTGAGGCTCGAATGAGCCGAATGGAACAAATGCTCGCAACCCTAATGGAAGAAATGATACAGCGGCAAACACGACAACCCTTGCCCCCTTCGCCTTCGCCAGTACAAAAATGAGCCGAATAACAATGATATAATCAACCTGACTAAGAAGTTTATGAAGATGAAACCACCAACTTTCTTGGGTGGTATTGAACCACTAAAGGTGGAGACGTGGTTACTTGAAATGAAAAAACTATATGAAGTATTTCCCTGCTTTGAGACTTAGAAGGTGTTTTTGGTCACCTACACTTTAAAGGATGAAGCTCGAAGGTGGTGGTTGCTAATCCAAAACGATAATGGGAACATGACATGGGCTCAATTCAAGGAAATCTTCTATGACAAATATTTCCCTTAGTGTTTTCGAGACCAAAAAATTTCAGAATTTCAGGAACTCAAGCAGGGCAATATGTCAATCGCTGAATATGAAGCTAAGTTCACTGAATTGGCTTGGTTTTCTCCATACATGATGGACACTGATTACAAAAAGGCACAGAAATTTGAAGGAGGTTTGACATTGGAAGTGTTTGACCGGGTTGGCGTCTTGAAGTTGCCTATATGTGTGGAAGTACTAGACAGAGCATTGATGGCAGAAGCTACCTTAGCGGCTATGAAACAAAGCAAGGCCCCAACAACAACACAATGGAGAGGTAAGAGGACGGGGAACAAGTTTAGGAAGGGCAACTCCTTTGGAAACAAGAAGTAAAACACGAGACCCTCTAGTAGCTCTAGTCAGATTAGCGGATCTATTCCAAACAGCCCTAATTGTGGAAGGAAACATAGAGGAGTGTGTTATCGTGCATCTGGAGCCTGTTACCGGTGCGGCAAAGTTGGCCACATGAAGAAGGATTGTCCACTTGGGTCCGAAAATGCCAATCACCCCATAGCGAGTTCAGCCGGATCTGCTTCCGTAACAAGGTCAAATGCAAGAACTGATGCCAGAGGTAATACTGGAAATAAAACATTAAGGCAAGGGAGAGTATTCACGCTGGTACCTGGGGATGTACAGAATACCAAGTCGGTGGTGTCAGGTATAATTTCCATCTGTGCCAAAAATGCATGTCTTGATAGATTCTGGTTCTACACACTCATTTGTGTCACATGCCTTTTTCTCGAAAATTAACTAGACCCTTAGAATTCTTGAATTATTTGTTGTCTGTATCTAAGCCATCTGGGGGTTCTATAGTATGTGCTTATGTTTATCCAGCATGTGATATTGTGATTGGTGATGTGACATTGTATATTGATTTATTACCTCTGGGAATTGATAATTTTGACTGCATATTGGGTATGGATTGGTTAAGGAAGTACTGTACAACTATTGATTGTGTGAATAAAACTGTTATGTTTCGTCCACCCGGTTTACCTGAGTTTATGTTTGCTGGGAATGGAGTAGTCCCTCTCCCATATTTGATTTCTACCATGAAAGTCGTTAAACTGCTTAGGAAAGGATATAGGGGTTATATGTGTTGTGTATTGACTGAGACTTCTGCTGGTCCTAATGTGAAAACTATTCCTGTTGCTTGTGAATTTCCCGATGTGTTTCTGAATGAATTGCATGGCGATAGAGAAATTGAATTCACTATTAATGTAATACCCAGAACATAACTGATTTCTAAAACCCCACACCGAATGTCAACTTCTAAATTGAAAGAATTGAAAACTCAACTTCAGGTATTATTAGACAAGAAGTTTATCGGTCCGAGCACGTCACCTTGGGGTGCTCCAGTTTTGTTTGTCAAGAAAAAAGATGGATCTTTAAAGCTAGGTATAGACTATCAAGAATTGAACAAAGTGACTATTAAGAACAAATACCCATTACCCCGAATAGATGAACTATTTGATCAACTCCAGGGAGCGCAAGTGTTCTCCAAGATAGACCTTAGATCCGGGTATCACCAGCTAAAAGTTAAAGCAGAGGACATAGAGAAAATTGTATTCAAAACTAGATATAGGCACTACGAGTTTTTGGTAATGCCATTTGGGGTAACTAATGCACATGCAGTATTTTATGAACCTAATGAATAGGGTTTTCAAACAATTCCTTGATGAGTTCATAGTGGTATTTATTGATGATATACTGATTTACTCTAAAAGCAGGAAAGAACATGAGAACCATTGAGAACTGCCCTACAGACCTTGAGAGAGAAGAAGTTGTATGCAAAACTTTCCAAATGTGAATTTTGGCTTGACAATGCAGCATTTTTGGGACATATGATCAACAAGGATGGTATATCAGTGGACCCACAGAAAATTGAAACCATTGTAGAATGGCCAAGACCGACCAATGTGTCAGAAGTCAGAAGCTTTCTGGGGTTGCAGGTTACTACCGCAAATTTATGAAAGATTTTTCAAAACTTTCTATGCCATTAACACAGTTGACACAGAAAAATGTACCATTTGATTGGACTGAGCAGCGGGAATCAGCCTTTCAAGAATTGAAGACGAGATTGGTAACTGCACCTATCCTGACATTGCCCAACGGAACCGATGGGTTTCAGATTTACAGTGATGCTTCTTATAAAGGCTTAGGGTGTGTGTTAATGCAAAATAGGAAGGTAATTGTGTATGCTTCTCGGCAACTCCGACCTTATGAAAAGAACTATCCAACACATAACCTTGAACTAGCAGTTGTGGTTGTCGCATTAAAAATTTGGCGACACTATTTGTACGGTGTACACTAACTATAAAAGCCTCAAATATTTCTTCACCCAAAAAGAACTGAATATGATACGGAGGAGATAGTTAGAATTGATAAAATATTATGATCTACAGATTTTGTACCATTTGGGAAAGACAAATACCATCACAGACGCTTTGAGTAGAAAATCCATGGAAAATTTGTCATGTTTGCTCACCGATCAGAAAGAACTGTTATGTGACTTGGAAAGGAATGAAATCGAAATTGTGTTGCGTGAACAAGGCGGGATCTTAGCCGTCATTTCTGCTCAACCTGCAATCATTGAAGAAATTAGAGAGAAACAACTTGAAGATGAGTCCTTGAAGAAAATTGTTAATGAGATTGACTCAAAACCAAGACCAAGATTTGTGTTTGAGAACAATGTGTTGAAGTTTCAGAATAGACTTTGTGTGCTGGATTGTCTGGACTTGAGGAAACATGTTATGACTGAAGCTCACAATTTAAAGTTTGCTATGCACCCGGGAAATACAAAAATGTAGAAAGATTTGAAGCAAAACTTCTGGTAGCCCGGAATGAAGAAAAGTATTGTTAACTATGTGGCTAGATGCTTGCATTGCCAACAAGTTAAAGTCGAACATCAACGACCTGCTGGATTGCTACAGCCGCTTCCAATATCGGAATGGAAATGGGAGCACTTTACCATGGACTTCATTGTGGGATTGCCTCGCTCTCCTCGAGGTATGGATTCTATTTGGGTAATTGTTGATCGTTTGACTAAATCCGCACATTTCTTACCCGTCAAAACTTTTTATAATGCAGATAAATTGGCCAACATATATGTGAATGAGATTGTGAGATTACACGGTGTGCCAGTATCTACTGTATCTGACAGAGATCGTAAGTTCACTTCAAGATTTTGGCAGAGTCTACAACAAGCTTTGGGAACTGAGTTAAGACTGAGCAGTGCATATCATCCACAGATAAACAGTCAATCAGAAAGAACGATACAAACTTTGGAAGATATGCTTAGAATGTGTGCCTTAGATTTCCAAGGCAATTGAGAAACCTACTTACCATTGGCTGAGTTTGTGTACAACAACAACTACCATTCAAGTATTGGTATGGCTCCGTATGAAGCTTTGTATGGTCGATAATGCCGTTCTCCAATCTGTTGGGCCAAGGTAGGTAACTGACGTTTGTTGGCACTGGAACTTGTGCAAGAAACAACGAAAAATGTGAAATTGATTCAACAAAGATTGAAAACTGCACAAAACTGCCAAAAGAGTTATGTGGATGTTTGAAGAAGAGATCGAGAATATGAAGTTGGGGATCACGTGTTTATCAAAGTAACCCCGTTGAAAGGCCAAATGTTGTTTGGTGTAAAAGGCAAGCTAGCACCGAGATATGTTGGGCCATACGAAATTCTCGAGAAGATCAATCCGGTGACGTATCGGGTAGCCTTAATACCAGTTATGGAACATATGCACAATGTTTTTCATGTCTCAATGCTTCAGGAATATCTACAGGATCCACACCATGTTATTGAGCTGACACATGTACTTTTAAAAGATGACTACATGTATGAATAATAACTAATTCAAATTGTCAATCAAAGAATCAAGAGATTGAGGAACAAAGAAATACCGTTGATAAAAGTTGATTGACAAAACCACGGAGGGACCTATGCAACTTGGGAGATGGTAGAAGATATGATGAGGAGATACCCTGATTTATTTCCTTTGGATCCGACATTTTACCAAAATGAAGGTAATTCAAGTTTAGAGGACCAAACTTTTTAAGGAGAGAAGACTGTAACAATCCCGACCTGTGATGAACTGTTAAACCATGATTAATAAGTAATTAAGGTGAAATGTTGCATTAATTTCATGTGTTATATACTATGCATTTCTATCTGTTTTGCGTAAGAATATATGTCTATGATTTTGTTCGGTTCTGCGAATTGAAGGCCTTATCGGCATCCGATCATAAAATTGACTGAGAATATGGCGGTGTTTGGGAAGATTTTTGTTTGGGTTTTTTTTTTTTATTTTTTTCACTAAAAGACAAAGTTTTTGCAAAACCAAAAAAAACAAATCCAAACAAAATATCACATTCAACCCCATAATCATTTCACTTTTTCTCTTACAAACATCACATCCAACCATAAAAAAAACCCAACTATCTTCCCAAACACCAAAAAAATTTTCTCCAATAATATCCTACAACTAAAAAAACCTACATAAAAACCCACTTCCCAAACACCCACTATGTGTTAGTTGGAATTTTTAGAATTTTATGGTAGGTTCAATTTAAATTCGATTTGGTATCAAATAATTAGAATAAATGATGTTAATTAATTAGTCACTAATGAAGTACCACTAATCAAGCCTATATAAGGCCCATATGATTCTAGAACACACACATATATGCACATCTCATCATCTTGGATGACAAAAACATAAGAGGAAAGGGAAAGGAAAAACTTGAGGTGTGAACTCAACAACAAGTGAGAAAGCGGAGAAATTAGAAGAAGAATTGGAAATTGACCTTCTAACTCAAGGACTTGAACCCTTAAGGTAAGAATATAACCCTTAGACTATGTAATTATAATATCTAAGACATGAATTCTAGAGAATTGAGTTGAGTGATGCAATGAGTGAGTTAGAAATGAAGGAATCTACATTAAACCATGCATGCATGCATATTTTCTTACATTTTAGGTTTACTTGTTAAGAATTCCCTCATGCATGTCGTTGTTTTGACTTAGTTTTGGAAATTCATTAAGCTTCATGCTATTTTATATCATTTGATCATGTTTGGAAGGTTTTGAAGTCAAGAAATTACATGAATGACATGTGTTCAACATTTCAAGCTTGAGTTTACACAATTGGCATGCTTTTGGGCTTTGATTTTGCGAAATGATTTTGAATTCCCAATGTTTTCCAAGTTCATACACGTTTCCTTAAGTTTTTTGCCCAAAAGGATGAGTTTTGATGTGTTTAATTCGAGTTTTGAAGTTTGGAAGCAAATTTAGAAATTCTAGAATTCTGCCTCTCCAGTCGAGCGACAAAACCTACGCTCGAGCGACCACTCTTTGTTCTGTACTCTCGCTCGAGTGACCAAAAGTTGGCTCACGCGTAAAATGCATGCTCCTAGAAGTTTACCATTTTTTTCAGACCACTCGAACGACAAAAGTTGCGCTCGAGCGAATATCTCAGTCTCATGCTCGAGTGACCATCGAGCAGAAAAATCACACAACCAGTACTTTTGCAGAGTTTACAGACCGCTTGAGCGAAGAAAGTTGTACTTGAGTGACCACTCACATTTTTGAACATCCGCTCGAGCGAAGGAAGTTGCGCTAGGGCGAAACCTCTGTTTTCACCAAATTTGACCAAGTGTTTTCAAGAGCATTCTGGCATCCTCATTGCATTCTAGACATTTCTAGGCCATAATTAAGACATAATAATGAGGATAGACTTAGAAACACACTAAGAATGAAATAAAATAAGCTAAATACGATCCAAGCGTGTGTTTTAATACGTGTATCTGTTATGGTGGTGCAGGTCACGCGCCGTGAGCTGTTGATCAATTGGTTGCTAGCCAAGTTATCTGTGCAATTATTAGTGAGTAATAACTCTATAAAGTTATGTTTGACTTTAATTATTTTCTGATGATATGAAATGAACAGTTTTCAGAAATGCTATGTTTTGTATGAATGAATGATTGTCCAATTTTCTTTGAAATGTAATTGTGGTATCCTTAGCAGAGGCCCTCGCCCAAGGGACATAATAATGTGGCTTATGGTTATGAGGCCCTCGCCCGGGGAAAACAATACTGTGGCCCAGGCCCTCACCCGGGGGAAACAATACAGTAGCCCATGTATGAGATATGTTACCTGGTACCGGAAGTTCCAATATGGAACTTGATATGCTTAACTAAAAAGATATGGTAATGCTCATGGATGTACCACACATGATATGAATATGATTATGACTCTGTTTCTGATGCGGATATGCTTATGTTTCTGTTCAATAAGAGAATTGAAATCTATATTTGATATGGACATGATTCATTAACATTTTTACTTTGTTATTATTTACTGAGCTCCTGCTCACTATATTATATATGTATGTAGGTGACCAGGGACGTGAGCAGGCATAAAGTTGATAGCCTGGAGTCTCAGTTTTGTCAGCCAGTCGTTGTGCCTCCTGATGAGGTTCTCTTTTGAGACCTGATCTAGTTGCACGTGTCTAAGACTTTGTTTTCTTTCGAGTTATGAACAAGTTTTCTGTTTACGTGTACACTGGGCTAAGCTCCGTTTTGCTATATTGTAATGAATGTGACGTAAGACTACTGTATTTATGACGTCACGTATATGTATATAAAGTTTTGAATTTCTGTCCCATATATGTCTACACTGCTCAATGGACTATGTATGTTTCTATATTTGCTTCCTCTAGCCCCTTATATTTTGTTATTTAGGTCAGATGCCCTCGGTAATCTGAGGATTACTGGCCGGTTACAATGCTAAATCTGTAAGGGCGGGTTTGGGTCGTAACAAATTTATAACAAATGATAGTTGTAATTTCTAGTATTATAGAAATTATTCATATTTTAAACAAACTTTATGGGTTTATTTGTAATTTGTTAAAAAATAAAATATTTATGTTTCATAATTGACCAAGAATATTTGCGTAATTACGAGAAAAGTTATTTCATAATTAACCAAGATTGCATAATTACGGAAAAACCTGTTGCATAATTGACCAAGAATATTTGTATAATTACGAAAAAAAACCTTTACTCAATATATAGGCCACCATTAGCAAATTATTCAAAATAAAAGGGTAAAATAGGAAGAAAAAAAAGACGAGCTATAGAAAAGAAAAAGCTTGTTATATATATAGATATATTCCATTATACGATATACATACATAGGGGTCAATTCGTTAGTTGGAAAAGAGGCTAACATAAAAGGTATCAAACTCGTTTTCATATGATTTGAATTCGTAATCTCACACTACAAAGTAGTATTTTAGTAATTTTTTCACTTTTTACGAAATGGTGTACAAAAAATAAAGATAATGATTTGACAAATTGTAATAATTTTTTAGCTAAAAAGTAAGGTTCCCAAACAAGGCCTTAATTTCATTTTTTTTTTTTTTTTTGATAATAACAAAGTCTTAGTTAGTGTAGTTAGTAAGTAAACGGTGATGATGATGATGATGTTTATTATTATTATTGGTCTCTAAAAGTTTCTCCAATGATAAGTTATATGATTTGTTATTTTTATATTTTATCTTGAAGCTTTTAAATTCATTACAATGGTAATGTGATTTGTTATATAACAGAAGGTTTATTTATAGGTGATGATACAAGTGGTTCCAGACGGAACGGGTTGATTTGATCCATGCTTCCCAAACTAGTGCCCGAGACGCCCAGTCCATGGAGAGACCTGCACAAGAGTTCAACGGGGAACGGGGAGTCCTCCAGCGAACCCTCCGACGAGCAAGTTAGAAAGAGAGAGAAATGGAATGTAGGGATAGATTGGTGATAGAGAAGCTTAACCTTTTCTTTGTCTTAGGAGCCTGCTTATATCCATTGCTCATCATTTCCTTGTCCACTCTGAGCCATCATGTTGGCCGAAAGTCTATGCTCTAGCTTGCCTTGTTCATGGTGAGGCTGTTCTGTTCCGACGTGAGGGGTTATGTGTGGTGCAATAACTTTGCAGGATCTTTGTCTGCTGATGTGGCTGGTTCTTCACTAGCCGCGTATCTAGATGTTATTGGTCCTTAATGCCACGTTGAGCTCCGCCAGTGTTGGGCTTTAGTGTTTGAATTATGTATTGGGTTCTGAGTGATGGGCCAAAAGCTCCTATAGGCCCACCTATGTCAGTAGTCCCCTATTCCCAAGTGCAGCTTTAGTCCAACGAAGAGAATAAGGAAGAAAACAGGGGTTATGAGAGGTCGTCGAAGGATGACCGAGGGTGAAGGCCGATTGAGAGGAGGGTCAACCGCAATGGGTGATCGAGTGAAAAGGTCAGTTGAGAGGAGGGGCGACCGCGAGGGGTGATCGAGGGTGAAGGCCGACTGAGAAGAGAGTCGACCGCGAGGAGTGACCGAGTGAGAAGGTCAATTGAGAGGAGGGCCAATCGCGAGGGGTGACCGAGTGAGAAGGTCGGTTGAGAGGAGGGTCGACCGCGAGGGGTGACCGAGCGAGAAGGTGGAGTGGCGGTGCGCGGGGCTCGAGGAGTGGCGGGGCACGTGGTGATGTGAAGTGGAATAGACGGGGTAGGGAAAGGGGGCAGTGGATCGTAATCGTACACGTAGCGAAATCCCATGGTGAGAGAGGTAATGCGTTGTAACAAGAAATGAAGGGATAGGGTGGGTTTGGAAAAATTTTCAAAAATTTTCAAACTGGCGAAATTTAACCTTGACCCTTGGAATATAAGCAAACTGTGGGCGTTTGGGGTTGTCCGCTTTACCTACCTTTTTGCGAAAAATCCACGTGTCCCAGAGGTAAACGTATTTGTTTCCAGCGATACACCTCTACAACACTTCGTGAACTTCCTTGTGCCCGCGTTCGAATCAATACACAGACACGTAGGAGAAATGGCGCAAGAGGAAGTAGCAGCCGCAAGGCTTGACTCGTTAGGTGATGACGATGCGGTGGAGTTGGCGAAACAGTATCGGGCGGAGGAAAGGAATGGGAGGGTAGTCAGTTAGGTGATGCGGGCTTGCCCTATGCCAATGATCGCTGCCGCGAGGCCCATTAGTCAAGCGAAGCCGGACCATTGGCACACCAAGTCGGACAGATCTACACTTACAGTGGAGGAGTTGGAGGGAATAAGGAGGAAGTACCAAATTCCGTTGGAGATAGGGTTGAGGCTGCGCACATCCAAGGAGAGGGCGTCGAATGTGCGGCCGGATAAATTCAGCCTCTACGAGGAAGCGCTGCGAGGAGGTTTAAGGTTGTCTCTCCCCTAAATAGTGGTGGATGTGCTAAACAAGTTAGAAGTGGCGCCAAGGCAGTTGATGCCGAACGCGTGGAAGATAATAGTGGCCTGCGCGAGTGCTTGGCAGTAGGCGACCAGAGGGATGGCTATGACAGTGGAGGAGTTCTTCTCCTGCTACAAGGCCTCCGGTCAGCAGCAGACTTGGGTGACTCTGCAAGCAGTGGCGGGTCAGGGTCTGGTGCCTGGCCTGCCATCTTCCGTGAAAGGGTGGAGGCCGAGATCGTTCTTCGTGTTGGCGAACGGTGGGGCAGGGGTTTGCACAACATGGAAAGTCCCCACAAAATCGGTGGAGCCAAAGTTAGGCGTGGAGGCCGAGAACAGAGTAAAGAAAGTGAGGGAGTGAAAGGAGGAGAAGGAAGTGAGGTGGGACGAGCTGGTCCTACCTTCAACGTTGTTGCCCTGAACTTAGGACCGCAACCATTAGAAGAGGATCCTGTGAGGGAGGAAATGGAGAGGAGGAGAAAAGCGGAGAAGGAGGAGGAGAGGAGGTTGTTCGCCAGGGTGGAAAAATACAAGGAGGCGCAATTAGGGCCTGCCCCAAAGTTGGTGGTGAGGGAGCGGATCCGACCGCGTTCCAAACCGGTGGGCGACAAAGACCTAAACGACTTCGCCCCTCTACCGCCCCCAGTAGACCCACTGAAGGTGAGGGGCAAGCAAGAGGTGGAGGCGGTTATGAAGAAGCCAAGAAAGAAGAGGGAGGTGTAGAGGGGGGAAATGATGGCCCTGTGTTGAAAAAAATGAAGGCTGATGGGGAGGCTACACCTGTTGTGAAGGAGTTGGAGGAGATGAAAGAAGAGGGAGCCCCAGAGAAAGAGAAGTTGAAAGAGGGAGAGATCACGGAGGGCGTAAGAGGAGAGACCACCCAAGTGGTCAAGGAAAAGCTGGGCTTAAGGGCCCCCATGGTGTCGATGGTGGCATCTGCACCTGAAGTAAGTTCAAGCCCCCGCGAGGGGAAAGCAGGGATCAGCAAACCAGCGACAAGTGCCGCGCTGGAGACCGCCTTATACCATGTGCGGGCGCTGGAAGGAGAGGGAGCCAGGGTCGCAGCTGACCGCTTTGTTGGAGTGGTGGAAGATGCGGTGGTGCGCTCGGCGGCGCGTTTGTCAGAGGCCGACCTGCTGAGAGGGTTTTATTCAGCCCAAATAGAAGTAGCAACTCTGGCGACCGCCCTGATGAACAAGGCGGCGAGCTCTAGGGTGGAAGTGGAGCCTCTAAGGGCCCAGTTGGAAAGGGTAAAATTGGAGCTCCAGAATCTAAGGGCGGAGACGGCGGGGTGGAAGAAGACCGCCAGGAGTGCGTGCGCCAAGGGTTTGGAGTAGATGCGGGTGGCAAAAGTCATGGAAGTGTTGGCGGTGGTGCAGAAGAATGCAACAGAGCGAGCTAGTGCCGAGCTGGTCGCCACCAAGTTGGAGCTTGAAGCGGAGCATCACAAGGTGATATCGCTTGAGTTCGAATTGGCGGGCGAGCAGAAGAAGCTTGTGGAGGTCCAAAAAGCTTGTACCACCGCCAACGAAAGGTGGGAAGAGGCCATGACCAGCAATGTGAATCTGTAGGATCAGGCGCTGAAGGACAAGGAAATGGCTAACAGTAAGCTCGCTGAGCTGGAGAAGACTTTGGCTGAGGAAAGGGCTAGATCAGCATCTGAGAGAGCGGCGTACCCCGACCTGTGCAAGGCGGCGGTGGAGCAATTCAAAGAATCCGCCGAGTTCCAGATAGCGATTGATGCCGCAGTCGCCAGGAGCTTGGCGAGAGAGAGTGATGGGGGGGGCTAGGCCGTCGAGAGCGGCCGCTGGAAGTAGGAGTGAAAAAGAAGTGATCCAAAGCTTCCAGCGGTCGGATTTTTATAAGCACGAGATGGCTGAGTTCTGGGACAACGGCTGGAAGACCTTCAAACGTAAAGCGGAAGAGTTGTTCCCAGACTTAGACTTCAGCAGTGTGAAAATAGATGAAGACGACGTTGCCCAGACCCCCCTAGATGAGGGGGTTGAGGAGAAAGACTTGGTCTCTAGTGAAGAAGACTGATGCATGTAAAAATTTTGTTTTTTTTTTTTTTTTTGGTTATGTGTAATTTCTGTAGGAAGTTGTATGTAACCATAAGTTTTGGGAATAAAACGACTTGTCTTTTGTATCATTATTGCTCTTATTTCTTCTGGGTTGTAAATTTGGAAATAATTCAACGAAAAATGGGTATGAAATTAAGACTTTTGCGCAGATTAGCCTAACTTGTGAGAAAGCCATGATGCAAAAATCATTAAAAATGGGCGTACATGAAAATGTTAAAGAATAAAAGATGAAAGACTGACTTGGACGACTATGGACCTGAATTTTAACTATATGGAAAATGTGAGATTAAAAATATAGATACTGCTAAAATGGGTTGGATTTTGACTAAGTATGGCCACCATGCTGTAACATTAAATCATTAAAATCGGCCGCTGAATTTTAACCATGTCTCTTGCTTGGAAAGACCTTCATCTGGTTGAGCTCTTTGTGCTCAATCTGGTCGACCGCCACTCAGTCTGGCTGAGCTCTTCGTGTTTAGTCGGGCTGAGGCTTTAAGTAACTTAGTCTGGCTGAGCTCTTTATGCTCAGTCTGGCTGAGGCTTTAAGTAACTCAGTCTGGCTGAGCTTTTCGTGCTTAGTCTGGCTGAGGCTTTATACAGCTTAGTCTTAACAAGTCGTTATTGAAACACATTGCAGATAATGGAGATGCAAAGTCATTGTCATTCAAAGCGTAGCCTACTGATCAGATAATTACATCATGCATGAAAAAGGCAAAAGAAACCAGGTGTGTAGATTGTTATACAACAATTGATCAATACAAAAACAGGACATGGTATTTTACTGGAAATAACGCTTCAAGTGTCGGTGTTCCACGGGTGGGGGAGGTCTCGACCTTCCATATCTTGGAGTCGGTAAGTGCGTGGGCGAGGTCTGACTTTAACGACGTAAGGCCCTTCCCATTTGGCGGCAAGCTTGCCCTCGGCTAGATTTTTGGTGGCGAGAGTTGCCTCGCACAAGACTAAATCCCGAACTGTGAACTCCCTCAATCGAACCCTGCGATTGTAGTGTGTTCTCATTTTTTGTTGATATGAGGCTCGTCTGACAGCAGCTATTTCTCGGAGCTCTTCGATCAAGTCTAAGTCAGCCCGACGCAAGTCTTCGGTGAGTTTTGGATCTGGGTGTAGCACCCTTGGGGTTGACAGGCCAATTTCAACTGGGATGACCGCCTTAGCGTCGTATGTTAAGTGAAAGGGGGTCTCCCCAGTAGGGGTTCGAGCGGTAGTGCGATAGACCCAGAGTACGTTTGATAGTTCCTCAGCCCAGAGTCCCTTCGCGGCTTCCAACTTGGTTTTGATGATCTTCAAGAGAGACCGGTTGGTGACCTCGACTTGCCCATTGGCTTGGGGATGGCCTGGGGAGGAGAAGCATGGTTGAATGTGGAGCTCTGCACAAAATTTCCTAAACTTGGCATTGTCGAATTGATTGCTGTTGTCTGAGACGATGGCTTAAGGGATTCCAAATCGGCATACAATCGACTACCAGATGAATCTGGTTATGTTCCTTTCGGTGATTGTGGCGAGGGGTTCTACCTCCACCCATTTGGTGAAGTAATCAATGGCGACCACAGCGAACTTGGTTTGGCCCCTACCAGTGGGCAACGGACCGACTAAGTCTATGCCCCAATTGGCGAAGGGGTATGGACTGCTGAGCGTAATCAGTTCTTTCGGTGGAGCATGAGGGATGTTGGTGAAGCGTTGACACTTGTCGCACTTTAGCACGAACTCAGTGGCATCTTGGTTGAGAGTAGGCCAGAAGTAACCGGTGCGGAGTATTTTATGGGCCAACGACCTGGCACCCGAATGGTTACCACATACACCCATGTGGACTTCCCTCATCACGTAGGTCGCTTGAGCAGGATTGAGGCATCTCAGGTATGGGCGCGGAAAGCCACGTTTGTACAAGAAGCCATTGATAAGAATGTAGTTGGACAACCGGGCCCTGACTTTGGCGGCCTACTGTTTGTCGTCTGGCAATTCCCCATTGGTCAAAAATAGAAGGATGTCTGCCGCCCATGGAATAGGTTCATTTTGGAGGAAGTGGACTTGCTGCTGGTTTGGGGAAATGGCCGGATGGGCCAGGTATTCAAGGCGGACACCATGGCTGAGGTCTAACTGGTCGGCAGAAGCTAATTGAGCCATTTTATCTGCCTTGGAGTTTTCCGTCCGAGGGATGTGCTTGATGTGGAAAGTGTTGAAGAGGCAAACAAGGGGGAGTGCAATATCTTTGTAAGCCCGCATTGTGTCTTCCTTGGCCTCGAATTCCCCCGTAATTTGGCCTACGATGAGCTGGGAATCGCTGAACACCTGGATATGGCTTACGCCAATGTCTCTGGCTAGGCGGAGACCTGTGATCAATGCCTCATATTCGGCCTCGTTATTGCTTGCGTCGAACAAAAAATGGAGAGCACACTTGAAATAACCACCCTCGGGGGCGGTGAGGATGAGGCCAGCCCCACTGCCTTCTTTGCAGGATCTCCATCGACATTGAGGGTCCAAGAGTGGGGGTCTTCTGCCTCAGTATTGGATTGCTTGGGCGGGTGGGCTGTGGCTAGAGTGGGATTAGTGAATTTCAGGATAAAATCAGCGATAGCCTACCCTTTGATCGCTGTTCGAGGTCGGTAGGAGATGTCAAATTAGCTGAGCTCGACTGACCATTGCATAAGTCGGCTGAACAACTCTGGTTGTTGCATTATCTTCTTTAAAGGTTGGTTAGTGAGGACGACAATGGGGTAGGCTTGGAAGTAAGGTCGGAGTCGTCTTGAGGCTATGACCAAGGCCAAGGCCATCTTTTCAAGCAATGGGTAGTTCTGTTCTGCTCCCCTGAGAGCCCGACTAATGTAGTAGACCGGACGTTGGACAGAGCCATCCTCCCTGATGAGGGTTGCACTGACTGCAGTGTTCGATACGGCTAAGTAGAGAAAAAGGGGCTCACCCGTGATCGCCTGAGAAAGTAGGGGGTTAGCCATGCACTGCTTCAATTGCTGAAAAGCTTCTTCGGATTCTGCCGTCCACTCAAAAGCCTATCGAAGGACTTTGAAAAAGGAAAGGCACTTGTCTGTTGCGCGGGAAATAAAACGGTTGAGGGCGGCAACTCTGCCTGTAAGCCTTTGAACTTCTCTAACTGTTCTGGGTGATTGCATCTCTATCAGAGCCTTGATCTTTTCGGGGTTAGCCTCGATACCCCGTTAACTGACCATGAAACCCAAGAATTTCCCAGATCCGATGCCAAATGCGCATTTCTCCGGATTCAGCTTCATTTGATATTTACGCAAAGTGTTGAAGGTCTCTCGTAGGTCTGCCAGATGATCAGAGGAGAGTTTGCTCTTGACAAGCATGTCGTCAACGTATACTTCCATGTCCCGACCTATCTGGTGATGAAAAACGACATTGACTAACCGTTGGTAAGTTGCTCCAGCGTTTTTCAATCCGAATGGCATGACACGATAGTGGTAAGTCCCCCGGTCAGTTATGAAGGAGGTGTGTTCTTGGTCCGATGGGTGCATCAGAATTTGATTGTAGCCAGAGAAAGCATCCATGAAGCTGAGCATTTGATGTCCGGCCGTGGCATCGATAAGTAGATCTATGCGGGGAAGGGGATAGTTATCTTTGGGGCAAGCTCGGTTGAGGTCGGAGTAATCAACACAGAGTCGCCATTAACCGTTGTTTTTACGGACCAGGACCACATTTGACAACCATCTGGGGTAGTCCACGTTTTTGATAAACTATGCCTCAAGGAGCTTATCTACTTCAGAAGCAATGAGAGTATTGCGTTCCGGATGAAAGATGCGCTGCTTCTAGCGGAAGGGTCGGAAAATGGGGCTCAATGCTGAGACGATGAGTGATGAAGGAGGGGTCAATACCCGACATATCGGAGTGGGTCCAGGCAAATATGTCATTGTGCTCAATCAGGAGGGCCGTAAGGTCGGCCTTGGCCTGGGAGGATAGTTGGCTGCCGATCTTGGCAGTTTTTGTCGGGTTTGTAGGGTCGATGAGGACCTCGACAAGCTCTTCCACTAGTTCCCCTCTGACCAGCTCGTCTTCATCTTTGACGTCGAGTCCTTCAATGATCATAGCCTCCTTCAGCTTAACCTCTTTAAGCGAAGCGATGTAACATTCTCTGGCTACGGTCTGTTATCCCCTCACAGTGCCGACCCCAAGGTCAGTAGGGAATTTTATGGCTAGGTGAAAAGTGGATGTGACAGCTTGAAAAGCATTTAGGGCGGTGTGGCCGAGGATAATGTTGTAAGCAGAGGGACAGTCGACGATAAGGAAAGTGAGCAACTTTGTGGTCTGCCGCGGGTATTCTCCAATGGTGATGGGAAGATCGATGGAGCCTATGGAGGTCACCCGGTCTCCAGTGAAGCCAACCAGTGGGGTTTGGAGAGGGGACAAACTTTCTTCCCCGACCTTGAGTTGGCGATAGGCGTTTAGGAAAATAATGTCTGAAGAGCTGCCGTTGTCGACGAGAACCCGTCTGACTTTGTAATTGGAGAGGAGGACAGAGATGACGAGGGGGTCGTCATGGGGGTAACGGATGCCTGTGCAGTCGGCCTCCATAAAGGTGATGGGCTCCATCCATTGCTTGGGGTGTTTGAAAGGGCGGTCTAGTGTGACAACTTCTTTATCTACGTCATGCCTTATCTTTCTGAGTTCTGACCGTTGAACCGAGCGGGATGGTCCTCCACAAGCAAGCCTGCCAGCAATAACTCTGATCTCTCCAACCGGAGGGGCAGGGTTGCCTTGTGCCCGGGGTTGCTGTGGGGGCCTATCATGACCTGGGTTAGGTTGTGCGAGCTGTCGAGGAGGGGTGCGCCGATAGTTGTTTCTGGTAGGTTCAGTCATTTGCCTTTGCTGAGGGCATGCTGCCGTGAACCGACTGAGACGCCTCTGGCGTATCAAGCCCTCGACTTGGTCTTTGAGGTTAACACACTCCTCGGTATTATGGTTGTGGTCCTGATGAAAGCGGCAGTATTTGGACTGGTCTCGCCAGTTGGAAGGAGACCGTGACGGTTGGGGCCATTTTAGGGGATAATCTCATTGGATCTGGTTCAGGACTTGTTCCATGGGGGAATTATGGGGTGTGTATCGTTCGAACCAACTGGGCAGTCGGGTAGGCACCGACCATTCGGCTCGGGCAGGTCGGTCGGTATACTGAGGTGTTTAGTGAGTCTACGAGGTGTTTCTGGTTTCAGAATCCTTTTTCTTCTGTCTGGGGGTCACATTTTTGGCTGTAGGATCTTGTCAGGCGGCTAGGGAATCTTCGGCGTTCATATATTTTTGGGCTTTGGAAAGTAGGGTTGCCATGGAGGTCGGGGCGTTTTTGGAGAGAGAGAAGAGGAAATCAGTTGATCGTAGACCGGCCATGAAAGCCGTGAGAATGACCTTGTCGTCGTTTTCCGTTACCTGCAGAGCTTCGGTGTTGAAGCGGGTGACAAAGCTGCGCAGCGACTCCCCCTCGGTCTGACGGATGTTGAGGAGTTGGGTTGCCGGACGCCGTTGACACTGGGCACCAATGAAATGTCTGAGAAATGAGTCACTTAAGTGCTGGAAAGTAGAGACAGAGTCTGTTGGCAGTTGACTAAACCAGAGTCGAGCCGACCCCTTAAGTGTTACGGGGAATGCCCGACACATGATCTCGTCAGGGAATGCATGGAGGACCATGAGGGTCCTGTAAGTTTCCAAATGGTCGACCGGGTCCGTTGTGCCGTCAAAAGAGTCGAGCGAGGGCATTTTGAACTTAGGAGGTAAGGGTTTGTCCCTAATGGAGGCAATGAACGGTGAGTTGGCTGTGGTAGATGGTTTATTCTGTATGTTCTGCATGACTCCTTGAAGCTGGAGTTTCATGGCGCGGAGTTCCGCATCCTAGAGAGAAACATTGTCACCACCGGAATGCAGTGGAGGCTGGACACTGCTGACCTCGCCCTCGGAGGTGGGTGCCTGGACCGATAGATGTGGGGCTCAATGTAGCGGGTTCATATCTGGGGGAAGGGGTCGCAAGCCTTCCAAGTTGGATGGGTGGGACTGTTGGATAGGATGGCTCGGGGCTCGTTCTTGGTTGGGTGGGATATCTTAAGGTGGTGGAGGAGGTATAGGAAGGTTTCTTTGAAGTAGAGCATTGATCAGGGCTTGGTTTCGTTCGGCTAGGTAGTTAATGCTGTTGGTGAGCTCGGTGAAGTACTGCGGTTGGTTGTTTGGGTTAGGGAGTTTGGTTGGGGGATTGGCAACGTTGAATTGAGAAGCCATGGATCTGGTTGTAACCATCCACCCTGGTGGGTGGCAGGTGAGGATTATCAGGAGTGGGTCTCCGGCGACAATGAACACAGTTGCCAGACGGAGCAAAAAGGTTTCCCAAAGACGGCGCCAACTGATGATACAAGTGGTTCCAGACGGAACGGGTCTGTTTGATCCACGCTTCCCAAACTGGTGCCCGAGACCCCTAGTCCACGGAGAGACCTGCATAAGAGTTCAACGGAGAACGGCGAGTCCCCCAGTGAACCCTCCGATAAGCAAGTTAGAAAGAGAGAAATGGAATGGAGGGATAGATTGGTGATAGAGAAGCTTAACCTTTTCTTTGTCTTAGGAGCCTGCTTATATCCATTGCTCATCATTTCCTTGTCCACTCTGAGCCATCATATTGGCCGAAAGTCTATGCTCTAGCTTGCCTTGTTCATGGTGAGGCTGTTCTGTTCCGACGTGAGGGGTTATCGTAATAAATGCTGCAGGAAAACTCATTAATGCCTGATGTGTGGTGCAATAACTTTGCAGGATCTTTGTCTGCTAATGTGGCTGGTTCTTCACTTGCCGCGTGTTTAAATGTTATTGGTCCTTAATGCCACGTTGAGCTCCGGCAGTGTTGGGCTTTAGTGTTTGAATTATGTATTGGGTTCTGAATGATGGGCCAAAAGCTCCTATAGGCCTACCTATGTCAATAGGTAAATTTTTTGTGTCTGCATCTTTCCTTTGGGAACCCAAATATAGCAATTTCCTTTGGGAACCCAAATATAGCAATTTAATTTGATATTTTTTGAGAAATAATTTAAAAATTTTACATTATACCGTTGGAAACAATGTTGTCAAAATAAAGTCTTTCAGCACTATTCAACAATAAATTATTACAATAATTAAGGTGATATTTGACAAAGTTGAAAATTGAAAATTAAGTATTGAAAATTAAATGCTAAATTTTTAAGTTGAAAAACTGTTTGATAAAAATTTAAGTGCTGAATTAAAAATAAATTATTTGATATGGGTAAGATAAAATTTGAAATTTATTATTTTTAAATTATATATTTTAATTTTTATATTGTGGTGGTGGTGGCGGTGGTTGTGGTGGTAGTGGTTGCGGTGGCGTGGTGGTGGTGGTAGCGATAATAGTAGCAGTAAAATGATGGCGATGTTCATGACAGTGGTGATGAAAGTGATGGTAGTAGTGATGGTGGTGGTAGTGGCGACGACATGATGGTGGCGGTAGTGGTAATAGTGGTAGTGATGGTGGTGGTGGTGGTGGTGGTGGTGACATGATGGTGGTAGTGGTAGTGGAAGCGATGGCGGTGGCGGTGGCAGTGGCGGTGGCATGGTGGTAGTGGTGGTAGTGGCATGATGGTTGTGGTGGTGGCGGTGGGGGTAGTGATTTTATAATAGTGTATATCGATATTTATGTTTAATATTTATAAATTTAGTCATAATTAAGTAAGTTTTATATAATTTAAATTTTTTTTAAGTTTTAGTATATATTTTAAGAGGTATTTAAATTTTTAAGTAATATCAATTATGGTTATCAAACAGGTTTAATTGATTATTACTTAATCAATTCAGTTTTCAGTGTTAAATCATGTTACCAAAGACCCTCTAACTCTTGGCAAATGCTAACAAGTGTTTTCATAGCACTTGTTAATATGGAAATATAAGAAGTGTATTGAAAAAGTGTAAAAAAATTATGACAAAGGCTAAGAAGTGTCAATAAACATTGTTTAATGTTGGGAAGTACATAAAAAGTGTCTTGAAAATATGTAAAAATATTAAAAAGTGTATTGATTTCAATAAAAGTACATTAAATTTAATAAAAGGTATCTTGTGTTCTTCAATTATTTATTTATTTTTTTGATTTATTTATTTATTTATTTTGTCTTTTACTTGTGCCCTAGTGATCCTTGGCGGTATAAGCTCTCCTCCATACTTCATCTCTTCATACCTCTCCATCATTTTCTTATAGGTTTTACTCCGGACCCACTTTGATAATCTGAACCTTCTACCTTGTAAGCCTCGTAATAAATGCCATCCATGCAAAAGATCAACTTAATCAGAAAATTATAGATACACAAAAATAAATTTCATTTTGTTTTATAAAATGAATGGTAAATATAATTAAATTTAAATATTTCTATTTTATAAAACAAAATACAATTCATTCCCATATTTATAATTGTCCGATGAAGCTATTTTTTTTTTTTTGCCTAGATGACCTTTATTGTTGGGCCTATAGAGATATGAGATACGAAGAGATGCTTATCCCCTTGTTAGCAAAACCCAAAAATTATAAAGTGTTTTAAAATTTATAAAAAAAATATATATTAAATTTAATAATAAATATTACAGAATTGACATATCTTTTTGTCTTTTTTCTTCTGGACTCTTTTAGCTATTCAATCATGGGAGATGCAATGTATTAATGTGTTGTTGGGGCCCAAAAAAATTGAGAAAAGAGAGTAAAAATTATAAGGCCTACAAAAATTTTAGATTTAATTCTTTTTATGCATATATAATTTATGTATATTTACGTGACTCACATTTTAGTTACATTACTGCAGTATCTATATACTCTCTAAATTATCAAACACTTAACATATAACATTAAATTTTATTTTTATCATTTTTTCCTATTAGAAATGCTCTAAATACGCCACACTCATTTCCGTTTAGAAAGTGGGTTGATTTTTTAGTTTTTTGACTTTTTTGGCTATTTTAACATGAGGTAAAAAGCTTGGTTTGGGAAGGGCTTTTTGACTTTTTGACTTTTTTGACTTTTTTTGTGAGAGAAGAGTGTAATGATTATGGGTTGGATGTGATGTTTTGTTTGTTGTGGCTATAATAGCCTATTTTATCTTTTGTGGCTATTTTAGCCACAAACCAACTTGCCAAACAACACCTAAAAGTGAATTTATATTAAGAATTTGAGTTTATTTCACTTTTATCTCATAAATTATTGTTATTATTATTATTTTTCTATTTCATCTCGAATTCCATCTATTTAGTTGGTAAAGTTTATGATTTCTGTCCGTTTGTCGAGTGTACTTTGTTTAAAATAATAACAATGAGTAATTTATGGTATGATTTAAGTTGTTCAAATTCTGAAATAACATTTTATCCATCAAATTAGGCTCTAACAATTATTGAATAATTGTTTCTGAGTAGACTATATGAACAAAAATCAGAAACCTTAAGGACTAAATAGACAAAAATGATGGTTTAAAAATAAAATAAAATAAGTAACAATAATTTTGGAGATAAAAATGAAATTAACTCTAAAACTTTCGTTATCATATTCCCAAGAATTATTGTCAAATAAGGTTGTATTGTTTTGAAGAGATTCAGAAATATAGTCCACCATTATTCAAGGAAAAACAGTATACAAACAAATTATTTTTCAAACTATTTTTACCAATTGACGTGACATATAGTTAGGGGTGTGCGCAGTGTAATTCGAACGGGTTAAGAGTAAAATTACAAATTGAATGGCGGGTTGACGGATTAGCGGATTGACAAATTACGGTTTGGGTGGTTTTTGATGGATTGGCGAATTAAAGAATATTCTAACTAATTATCATACATTTGCATAATATATAACACTAATTTGTATAATATTTTTTAGATATATAACATAAAGTAATTTTACATAATATGTTTCGTATAAATAACTACTAATTTGTAATAAATTTCATATCTTAAATCTCTCTCGCACTCATTTTTTCATTGATATTTCATTAGAGGTTAAAAAATATATATGTATCAACTATAATGGAGCGGAGCGGAGTGGTTCGGTTGGCGGATTATAAATTTAAAAGTTTAAACCGCAGTTAGTGGTTAAAGCGGTACGGATTAATAAGGATCGGCATACATACAACAAAACTAACTATTTACGGCATCATGTTTACGACATGCATTAAATGTATGTCGTAATTAGTACATTCTACGACATTTTTTTTTGCAAGCCGTTAATGTTTTGTCAATAACGGCATACATACCATGTAAGTCGTTGATTCATATATTTATAGCATGCAAAAGTATGCCGTAAAAAATGTATGCTTTTACGACTTGCAAAAATATGTCGTAAAATATTTGCATTTAAGACGACATACATTTCATGTTGTAAAATATTATAACTTTACACGGCATACATTAACATGTCGTGAAAACTTCTACAAAAATAAATAAATAAAATCAGAATTTTTTTTATGGCATGCAAAAGCATGCCGTAAAAAATGTACATTTTCACGGCATACAAAAATATGTCATAAAATATTTGTACTTAAGATGACATACATTTTATGTCGTAAAATATTATAACTTTACACGGTATGTATTAGCATGTCGTGAAAACTTTTATTAAAAAATTTCAATCCGATTTTTTTTATTTATTTAAAAAAGCTAACAATTTCCAACCAAGCTTCTCACCTTAAATTTTCCTAATTGAGGACAATATAAAAAATAATTTATACATTATTTTATAATGTAGTGTCTCTTTTAAGGGATAATCGCACCCAGTGGGATTTTATAATTTTTTTTTCATATTCAGATTGAATTTAAATGTCATTCACATTTCTATGCCTATTTTACATGGCATGCTAATGCATGCTGTGAAAACTCCTGCTAAAACAATTTCTCATCTTGTAAAGTAAATTAAACGTAAAAGCAAAACCCTTGCCTTTAGGATTTTAATTTGTTTACATTTGTAGATTTCTATTTCTGCCCAAATCAAACCTGATGAAACCCCCCTCTGTCTCTCTTCTGCGATCCCTCATTCTCTCTCTCTCTGATTTCTCCATGGATGAGAGTAAGCAGAGGTTCGAAGCTCTCGGAGAAGCAAAGAGGTAAAGAGAAGATGACTGTTCGTTACCACCTCCAATCAAAGCACAATTGGGCGGTTCTCAATTGGAAACCCTAGCCAACTCCAATCTTCCATGCGATTTTGTTGCTTCTTCTCGCCATTTCTCGGGTACGATCACTAATCACTTCTCTGTCTCTGTCTCTAACAAGTTTGTGGTGAAGATCTGATAGAGGTGCCAGTGGATTATGCTCTTCTATGGCCGCTGGATTCGGCTGTTTCAAGGTTAGGAGTGTATTCTCACTCTTCCACTGAATTTTGAATTGTTCATTTCTGCCATTTCTGATTGATGCATCTTTTTATTAGTTTATTTATTTTTGTGTTTTTGAGTCTGTTTGAATGAGTTTTTAAATTTTTTGGTGGTTCATTTCACTCAATTATTGGTGTATGTTATGAGATTTATGTGTTTTGAGATTTTTATATAATTCAATAGTTAACACTTCAGATAGAATTTTTTAACCCTCTGACAATGTGAGGATAAGGAATAATGTAGCTATAAATGATGCGTCTTTGCATAGAGATTTTTAATTCTTAGCTAGCCTTTGTTTTAAATTTTGTCACACTGAATTTATTGGCCTTCTGTGTATTTGATGTTTCTATATTATCTGGTCTTTTTTATTCTCTTACTTTGGTTTGTTGTAATGAATGGTAGCAGAATTTAAAATGTTAATTATTTGTCATGAAAGGCATCACCTATGTTGGTAAAAAGTATGCGTCTTCAACCAGTGTTCTCCTTTTGGCTCAGAAAAGGGAAGAGGGCTGCTAGCTAAATTATTTAGGCATCCACATAAAGTGGGGGGTGCTTACCATTTATGCCTAGCACTCTATCGAGGATACTAATTCATGTGCTCAATTGGTTTGGCTTCTACTCTGACCCCTTGAATTGGTATGAGGGTAATTTGGATCTAATATACAATACTTGCTCTAAATCTCTGCTCCAATTAGGTTATAATGCAGGTCTGTTTTTCCATATTGATGAAGTAAAAACCACAATTTGAATTGGGAATGAAGGTAAACTATGTAGATAAGGAAATATCTTGGGTTAGAGCTTTTTAGCAATTATGTTAGGTTTCTCTTGAACTCATAAAATGGCTGAAATACTTTTTTGTATTTGTTTTTCCATATTGATGAAGTAAAAACCACAATTTGAATTGGGAATGAAGGTAAACTATGTAGATAAGGAAATATCTTGGGTTAGAGCTTTTTAGAGTGGTTGCTCTTTTCTGTTTTGTTTCATTGTCTTTTAATGGAGTGCATTTCCTCTCTATCTCTCTCTCTCTCTCTCTCACAGTTTACTTGCTCATTGCACTAACATCACTTTGTACTCATCCTTATCAGTGCTATAATAAGAACTGCGCTATTTGTTACAAATCCTGTCCTCTTCGATAGGGAATGGTGGACAGGCTGATTAGTCGAATCGAAAAATCTGTGAGAAACACTGTTGGGTGTCAAATATGAATGCATGAGGTGACATGGGAGTGGCCTAGGCAGATTTTGGTTGAGTGCTAAGATATTCATCAAAAAAAAAAAAACTTCATTGATTTAATATGATGTTTAGCAAAGCATATACATAAGTTATTTATTTATCAGAGTTCTCCTTACTGTTATATTGTTAGCTGCTCTTATTCCATCGTAGCAAGGTTTTGAAGCATATTTAAGGTTGCATGCAAATATTTCAAGTGCCACCCCCTTTGGTTGTCTGAAAATAAGGTTCATTTATCGATCTTGTATTAAGTTGTCAAGTAGGTTACCTAAAGTGATGATCTTGCTAATTTTATAATTCGATCGGATAGATAGATCTTGAACTTAGTATTACATTGTTATTGGCACTTTATGAAGTGGCTTTTTGTATTCTCTATTGCTTAGCACTCTCTCTCTGTTAATCATTCTTGGAACGTGGTTTACAGTGTGCTAGTCATTTGTTAACACACGATCATATCTGAGAGGCAAAATCCTCCCCTAGCTACTTTTGGTTTGCCCATGGTAATACCATGCAAATTACTGTAATTGGTCCATCATTTTCTCAGTGCCGTAGAATCTTGCTGAGTTCTTTAATTGTTTCGGTCATATGATTAATTATATTGTGCTATAGCTATATTTATGTTAATCCATATTTTAACTGAGAAAGGCAAAGGCTATGCTCCTGCTGAGGTTGCAGCTGACAAGATGCATGGTACACCTTTCTCTCTCTCTCTCTCTCTTTTAGCACACATTTAATACTTTGAGGATAAAATTGAAAATAAATTAAACTACAAGGATGAAAATAGCACAAAGGACAAAAAAAGTGAAGAATTATGGTTGTAGCATGGGGCTAATAAATTGGTGTTGGTTTTTTTTTAATAGGTGTGGTGAAGTTTGAACCAAAGTCAGGGAAACAATTGAAGACAAAATCAAAGACAAAGTCATACACCCAATACTTTGCAGAGTCCTTAATTGCTGAAGCTGAGAGAGATGAGAAAATAGTAGCAATAATGGGGGGAGGAACTGGACTGAATCTGTTCCAAAAACGTTTTCCAGAGAGATGTTTCGACGTTGGGATTGCGGAACAACATGCTGTCACCTTTGCTGCTGGTCTTGCCACTGAAGGTCTCAAGCCTTTTTGCACTATTTACTCTTCTTTTCTACAGAGAGGTTATGATCAGGTGAATTAACTATCCTTCAGTCTTTTTTGTTTTTTTATTTTGTTGTTTTTATAAAATAATTCAATCTAATTTATGTGTTTTTGATATGATGCATATAGTAAGTTGATTTTGTTGATGTTTTATGTAAAAATCTTTTAGAAAAACAAAATCTTAGTTCCTGTTAATAAAAGTAATGAGTTTTATTGTTTTAAACAATAAAAATTAAGTCGAGACACCTCATCGTCTTACTCTAAAAATATTAAATAATTTTTCTGTCATTCAAATATAAAATTTTAAAAACATCACTATCACGTGATCCGAAAAATTATAATAAATCTGACTATATATGTACTGATATTGTTGATGCGGGTTGCAGGTGGCTCATGATGTGGATCTTCAAAAGCTTCCAGTGAGATTTGCACTGGATAGGGCTGGTCTTGTTGGTGCAGATGGTCCTACACATTGTGGGGCTTTTGACACAACTTTCATGGCTTGTTTGCCTAACATGGCGGTCATGGCCCCTTCTTGTGAGACTGAGCTCATGCACATGGTTTCCACTACTGCAGCCATTGATGATAGGCCTAGCTGCTTTAGGTACCCTAGAGGGAATGGCATTGGCTCCATTCTTCCACCAACAACGAAGGCACCCCTCTTGAGGTACATTATTTCTACTTGCCATTCTTCCATATATATATATAATAAATTATATATGTGTTTCTTGTAATTTGTTTATTGTGTCAATTTAATTTTTATGTAGTTTCAATTGTATAAATTTTACTTTTAATTTTAAATATGGTGTCAATTTAGTTAAATTAATAATATTCGTGTTAAGACTATGTTTGATCATAAATTTTGGTATGAATTTGGAAAGGGATAAGAAAAGGAGAGAGAAATGGAGAAAAATATTATATCTTATATTTCATTAATATTTCTCTCATCTTTTTATTTCTCTTTCTAAATCTCAATTCAAATTTTGGTTTGGCAGTAACGAATATTCTAACTGGTTTGGTATGGCTGTCAATGCGACCAAAAACTACATTAGTGGTGAGGGCGCAACATTTTTTTTCTTCCAAAATTAGGAAGTGTCCTGTATTTGTCAAAAATATGAAAGAGGCAAGTGTAATTTACCCTATTTCAAAAGAATAGAAGAAAAATAAAAAATTAATTACTTCACCTATGAAAACATGAAAAATAATTACCAAATGTGAATTTATATATATTTTTATTTTTTTGAAAATATAAAAAGTAACCTGTAGCATAGCGCTACCCTCTTCCTTGAACTAACCTACTCCGGCCCACCCTCCCCTGCCGCTGCCAGCCCCTACCCGACCACCCCACGCCGTCGTCTGCAACCTATCCATCCCCAAGAGAGGTAGTTTGATTCTGTCTGATTTTGATGACCTCAAAATCATCAAAATCCAATTTTTTGACTCTAGACAAGATTGGTACTTGGCGATAGTGCTGCAAAAGTACGTTTTCAGTACAGAACAGAGAATCAAAATAGCATCACTACAATCAGGTGTGCATATTTGGAACTCCAATATGCTATATTGGAATTGTTCGACAATGGGTTTTAATTTTAGTTAAATTTTGATTTTAAGATTTTTGTGTAATTTAATGGTATGGTATCCCATCTTGGCTTTACCTGTTAACATAAAGATATGAACTTGTGTATATGTGTTGGAGCTTTGATATTTTGTTTGGATTAAACACTAAAACTCAAACTTGAAGACGATTTATTTATCTGAGACATGACTAGATGATTCACTGTTTAAGGTGATTGCGACTTTGTTCAGAGAAGGCCTATCAAATTAGTATTAGTCAACAACTTAGATGTTTGGGACTTTGTGCAATTATCATTTTCATAGTTTTTTCTATGTTTTTGGTTGTCTTGGTTTGTATGAAATGTTGTGAAAATGTTCAGCAATATATTTTTTTTTGTGAGTTTCAATAGGAAGGTTTTCGTTATTGTGGCCTGTATGAACTAAAAGGTTCACTTTACTAAGTCTAATTCAGCAATTAGAGGTTGCCAAGGTGAGCTATTCAATGTTACAATTCAATAACTTCACTAGATCGAAGGAAATCTTATACTATGATTCTCTGTCCTTGAGAACCAAAGTCTTCGTGATCTTGAACTGTGTGGGGGACGTGGACTTAGACAGCCTAGAACTGCTACTGGGCAATTGGCTATTAGATGCTACTTCCTCAGCTCCCTTTTCATTTGGGGTGCTACAGTAGGTGCTTATTTTTGTTAGATATGTAAATGTTATGGCCTTTGAAAGAAAATTAGATAGTTTCTTTGAAGTCATGCTTACACTTGTTCTTTTCCAAAAGTCTCTGAACATTACTAATGAACTTGTATTTTGTTGCCCATGTTTCAGGTTATGGGATTTGAATCTTCCATTTATTGTTGATAAGTTATTTGACAAATATTAGTGGGATGGAGGTTGAGGAATGGGCAAGTTCTTCGGGTGGAACGAGTGATTCTGAGGTCTGTGTGCCGGACACGAAGGATGAAGAACATTACTTTACATTTGGTGATATACCCAAGTTGCAGTTTAGGTAGAACTTTTGATGAAAGACTGTTTATAAATTCTTTAGATCATTGTGTTTTAACAATTAATTGTGTATTTTTCCATTAGGAAAAATATTTCAAGGGCCCATTGGGATGATGAGATGGGAATGGCTGAGGTTGTTGGGAAGAAGGGTAGCATGTGGACAACAATAGGAATAGTTCGCAGCAGCAAGATCTATTGCTCAATTGAAGAGACTCTGTAAGTGATGTAATGATGTTCTTTGAATTTTCCACTCTTATCCTCATTGTAATGATTTGTGGAACCAGTTGAATAGTGTAGTTTATAGTTTGAACTCTGGATTATAAGTTAGTAGACACCCATTTTTGTTGTATTGCTCCTATGTTACTTCACATAAAAGTTTTAAGTTTTGAATCTGTTGTATATTTAATGTGATTCGCTGACCCACAGTTTTGTTAGCTTCATCAGTGTCGCAAGGACAATGATAGTGAAATGCGTATGATATATTTGTCATCATTGTTTTCCTATATTAAAAGAAATGTAGAAGGGTCTTTGTATTTGTCAGATCTTATTATAGTATTGACATCCAAGGATCAAAATTTAATTTTGGGTACCATTTCAATTAGTTTGAAAAGCAACATTTTTGAAATGATTTGCAAACATGATGGAAACAGTGAAATAAATTTAGAAATTCATGAAACATTAGATGCTATGGTTATGTTGAACATGTATGTTCTTTATTTATTTATTTTTGTTTTGTTGTAGGTTTTTGGCTGAAAGAGGTGAACTAAGTCTCTTGGATGCTGATGATAGATCAGTTCCCTTAAAAGATATATATAAGAAGGTTGCAGAAGGAAAGAGCGGATGTTGTTGGGAGTCATTTGAAGTCTACAGGCACTTGAGGTCACTGGGATACATTGTTGGGCGTCATGGTATCCTTTGGACTGTGAGGAGTATTAAGAATAAGCCTCCTTCTGTTGAAGGCACACTGGAGATTGAAGTGATAATAGATCAGAAATTTGAAGACCTAAATCTCGTCAACGAGCTTTTCAATAATATAAGGATTGATGAAGTCAGACCTGTATTTGATGTTTACCCTCCTGTACGGGAAAGAAATACACCTTCTCGTATAATCCTGTTGACCAAGTATGCGCTCCTCCGTGCGACGTCGCTTTATCACCTGAGAAACACAAACGTGAGCTAGCCGGCGGGTGGGTGCCGGAAACCTCTCCGATGCCTAAGTCAGTAAGCTTGACAAATAGACAAAAGCTCTATGAAGTCAGGGAGCAAAGTTGCATTACCTCTCCAAAGGTGATATTGATGAGCTTTTATAGGTTTCGTGTGGCACAATCTCAGTAGGACTCTTACTCTTCCATGTAGAGTCCTTCTAGGATTCATACTCCTGGAAGATAATGTTTATCCTCCAACACCCCCCCTCACTGCTTGAACCAAGTGAGATGGTTTTACCCTGGCCGAACTCCAATATGACCGAAGTAAACGCTTGTTCGGCCCTTACTCTCCTTTCTCTTACCTCGGCTTTCCCATACTAAGACCGAGCTAACCACAAGAGAGTTGAGCCGAACTAACTCCACAATCAAGTCCTCTCAAGGGCTTGGCAGACCTCGGTTTTCATATGCCCTGACCGAACTCACTGCTGAAGACCGAACTTCACTCAATTCATTTCTCAACCGAAGTACAAATAAAGCCTTATGCGACCGTGCTCATTATCTCGGTTGTGCGACCGGTCTAACTCCAATACTACCTCTCCAGACCGGAGTAACTTATATGGTCATTCTACTCGGCCCTTCGTAGTGCGGCCCAAACCGGCCTATTACTTGGCTTGGCCCAGTCCGGCCCATTTCATTCAGCTCGGCCCAATTTAAATATAAATTACCCTCTCAATTGCCCCTTAATTCCGTCTGCAAAGCATGATAGGGATTACCTGTTTATCAGCCGAGCTTGAGTTCTAACCTCTCCAGCCGAGCTACAAACACCCATTAGCCATTCCAGCCGAGCTAAAGCCCTTGCCAGCAGAGCTATACACGTCCGGTCAAAATGACTCTTCAATCACAGCAACTGAACCGTTTACAATTCCAATGACACGTGGCAGCTTATTACTGGTCTTTCACAGCTGTACCGCCGCCTTCGTGTTTCGCAACTTTTGAACAGTTCCCGCCTTTACTATCACAAACACAAAACAAGGCCCTTTGGTATTTCAAAATCATTCACCATACTTACTCAGTCTTCTCTCTCTCCTTGTGCCCTCACTGTTTTTCAATCTCACACCTCTGAAGCTCTTGCTTTGCTGCCATTTGCTTCCATCTTGTTCTTCTTTCTCTCTACCAGGTAAGCATCATGCATTTGTTTCTCTTTCCGTGTTTATTCAATCCATCATAATATGTTGTATATGTTTTTGCAAAACACTATTTTTGCTTTCTGAAAAAAAAAACCTTCATAAGAACACTTTGAATATCATGATGCAACCTGTAGAACATAGCTTAGATCTAAAAACACGACCCAACCGAACTAGGATGTCGTTTGTGCTGTATGTAGTTTTAGGCATACTTAAACCGAACTACAACTTGAACATAGCACAGTAGTTTCGATAGATCTCCATCTAATTCACACTAGCCGAAATAAAAATGCACTTGAACTAGAAGTCCTGGCCCTCAACCGAGCTAAGCCTTGGGGGGCTAAGCCAGCTTTCTCAGTTTCCTGAACCGAACTCAGAAAGTTGCCCCTTGACGCTTAACCGAAGTAACAAAAACCATAGTCGGAACCGAGATAACCAAGCTCCTTGCCAAACCGAGATAACAACCACCTTTGTTAAACCAATGTAGATCCCATAGTACTCTGCGTGGCCGAAATAAGACTTCTCTTTCCTTGCTTTGTTTTTGAAGCACAGTCAACAATCTGTGCTAACCCCTTTGTTCTTCCACTTTGCAGACTCTAGGTTGCCCAAGCCATCCTCTTTGAAGGCTCGACCGAGCTTCTGAGCACAATTTCGTCAACCGTAGTAACTTATTCTTAATTTATTTCATAAGTTATACCATAAATGGGGAAGTATAGGTTTTTAGTAGAGACCCCAGGAGGCCTAGCCGAATTCAGGAAAGATTACAATATTCCAGCCGATGTAAACCTTACTCTGGCCGAACAAGATGTTGACCCATGGGGCAATGAAGGCTTTGTCCCCTTTACCATTCAGTCAATAATAGAAACCGGACTACGATTCCCAGTCCAGCCTTTAATCTGTGAGTTTCTAAGGCAAACCAGACTATGCCCAACCCAACTCTCCACCAACACATACCGTATAATAATGGGCATAGACGCCCTAAACCGCCAGACCGGTCTCAACCTAGGCTTAGCCGAAATACTCCATCAGTACTCATTAGGATCCAAGAATGAAGGCTGGTGTTATTACTTGAGAATACGCCGAGGCCGAGAAAAAATAATTAAGCACACACCGGACAAAGACCTAAATGATGATGACTTCTTCTGGGTGTCTGGCAATTTCGAAGACCACCAAGCCCAGATTCCTGGCCGAAGAATAAATTGGAAAAAAGGAGAACCCGGTATACATACTCCGGTTGCCTTTCTCACTTTTCTTCATCTCGGTTTTTCACTTTTGAACCGAACTAACAGTTTGTTTACTTTTTGCAGATTCAGCTCATCTTCACTCTCTTTACAACTACCCCAACCTAGGCGTTCTGCGCGCCGCACTACGGGTTCGGGAAAGAAGTTGGGCTAAATTGCTAGACTTCGAACCGACATACCGTTACACCGGTCGTCGAAAAGCGAGGGTGACCGACTTCCTACTCGAGGAAGCACCGGAACCGGACCCCACCTTGCCCGAGATAATCTTAGTGCCACTCACAGCCGAACAGGAAATGGCGAAGAAAAACAGACTGAAAGCAATGCTGACCACAACAACGAGGGCCGAGGTACCGCAGACCGGTCGGAGCAGTGAGGCCGTCGTTGCCCTCCCATCTCAACAGCCATCATCTTCTCGCCGAGCTAAGCGCGCCCGGACTACCGAGACCGAGCAGCGTTTGGTTGACGAAGATGACACCATCCTTCCACCGAGCCCCCAACCCAGCCTTGTACCGAGCCCCCAGCCGGAGCAAGCAGACCGGTCTGATATCAACAAATGGGCTCCACCCTTCGTCTTCAACAACCGAGATATCCAAGACAGCGACTCGGTTGTTGCTGAGAAGGATCACTTACTGGCCTTCAACCTGGGCAGGGGTGTTTGTCTTCCCAAAGACATGGAGCACCACAGCAAGCAACTAAATACCGAGCTGAAGGCCATCCGGTCATCCACTAAGTCCATGATCCTGGTAAGTAGCACTGTCCTCTTTTGATCAGTCTAATTCTTCCCCAACTCTCAGCTCGGCTAAAAAAGGAACTATTCTTTTGCAGGCCATTCAGAAAAATACCATCGCCCACAGGCAGGTGATGGAACTCCGAAAAACAACAAGGCATGCAATGAGGGAAGCCGAAACCAGGACTGCCGAGCTATCACTTTCTAAGCAGAGGTCGGCCGAACTAGAGGCCGAGGTAGCTCGTCTCACCGGACTAGTTGCCTCGGCCGACGGCGATAAACAGCGCGCCGTAACCGAAGTGAAAGACAAATATCTGTGGGAGATGGCGCAGCTTGAAACCAAAAAGGATGCCGAAATAACAGACCTTAAGCAGAAGGTTGAAGAAGCTTCCAAAGAAGGTTTCAAGGAAGTCGAAGTTGCTTACTCACAGCAATGCGAAGCAGCTAAAGATTTATTCTTCAAGTGTAGCTGGAGGAGTGCAGTAGAGAAGCTCGGTTGTGGACCTGAAACCGAGGTCTACAACGCTCCCGAGTACTTCATTCCGGCCTCACTGAAAGACTATGCTGACGATCTCCAGAAGCAATTTCTGGGGTCATCTGATGACGAAGATGATGATGAGGACGAGTCGACGGACACTCCGGTCGTCAATGAGCAAACAGTTCGGTTGGAGCCAATTGTTGAGGGTCTTCCTGATGTGCAGCCAACTGGAACCGATGTTCTTGCTGTAACCGGACTGCCAGCTCAGACCGTATCCCCTACCAATACCGGACTCCGTACAGATGCTGTTGATGACTTCGACGCCGAATTTGAAGATCTCTTACGTTGATTGTCTTCTTCTTTCTTTTTTTTTTTTTTTTGTCTCGAGTCTGTAAGCGGGCTATGGCCCCTCCACTTGTACTTGCCTTTGATTTTAATGAAAAGATCTTCAACTCTTATCCCGGTTCTGTATTTGTAAGCGTGCATTTGCAATGAATGTTCAATACCTTCATTTGCCCAACTATGATCTCGGTTAGCTATCTAACTCACTAGCCACCCACTCTTCAGCCGATATAACTCACTTCGGCTGAAGAGGACAAAGAGTTGGTTTTAATCCAGCCAACCACTCTTCAGCCGATATAACTCACTTCGGCTGAAGAGTACAAAGTGTTGGTTTAATCCAGCCAACCACTCTTCAGCCTATATAACTAACTTCGGCTGAAGAGTACAAAGTGTTGGTTTAATCCAGCCAACCACTCTTCAGCCGATATAACTAACTTCGGCTGAAGAGTACAAAGTGTTAGTTTAATCCAGCCAACCTCTCTTCAGCCATAAACTTACTTCGGCTGAAGAGAAACAAAGGTTGGTTTAATCCAGCCAACCACTCTTCAGCCATAAACTTACTTCGGCTGAAGAGTACCAAGTGTTGGTTTAATCCGGCCAACCACTCTTCAGCCGATATAACTTACTTCGGCTGAAGAGTACAAAGTGTTGGTTTAATCCAGCCAACCTCTCTTCAGCCATGCGCTTACTTCGGCTGAAGAGAAACAAAAGTTGGTTTAATCCGGCCAACCACTCTTCAGCCGATATAACTCACTTCGGCTGAAGAGTACAAAGTGTTGGTTTAATCCAGCCAACCACTCTTCAGCCAATATAAATAACTTCGGCTGAAGAGTACAAAGTGTTGGTTTAATCCAGCCAACCTCTCTTCAGCCATAAACTTACTTCGGCTGAAGAGAAACAAAGGTTGGTTTAATCCAGCCAACCACTCTTCAGCCATAAACTTACTTCGGCTGAAGAGTACCAAGTGTTGGTTTAATCCGGCCAACCACTCTTCAGCCGATATAACTTACTTCGGCTGAAGAGTACAAAGTGTTGGTTTAATCCAGCCAACTTCTCTTCAGCCATGCGCTTACTTCGGCTGAAGAGAAACAAAAGTTGGTTTAATCCGGCCAACCACTCTTCAGCCGATATAACTTACTTCGGCTGAAGAGTACAAAGTGTTGGTTTAATCCAGCCAACCTCTCTTCAGCCATGCGCTTACTTCGGCTGAAGAGAAACAAAAGTTAGTTTAATCCAGCCAACTTAGAATAAAGTGTTTGGTTTTTCCGTCCAAACGCCCTGCAGCCTTATCCTGGGCTTAGGAAGAGTCATAGTTGGTTTAATTCGGCCAACTATGCTTATAACGCTACTAACCTACTAAGGCTACTATCTACAGAAAACAAATATACTGAAAAAGAATCGAATTGTTTTATTGAGAAAGTAAAAAATTACATATACGTAAAAGGAAAAAAGTTAAAAATAAAAGAACTTGAGGTTTGCTGTGTTCCATGGCCTGGGAATTGCTTTGCCGTCCTCATCTTCCAAGTGGTATGCCCCTTTGCCTGCTAATCCAACCACCTTGTAAGGTCCTTCCCAGTTAGGTCCTAGCTTGCCATCTCCTGGAACCAAGGTATTTCCCATCACTTTGCGCAGTACCCAATCTCCGATCTTGAATTGCCTTGGATGCACTGTTTTGTTATACTTTCTAGACAACTCTTGTTGGTAAGAGGCGATGTGAACTAATGCTCTGTCTCTTCTTTCTTCCGCAAGGTCAAGTTCCAATGCTATGGCTTCGCCATTTAGGTCTGGATCAAAGTTTTCGCTTCGAATTGTGGGGAGGCCAACTTCTAATGGGATGACTGCTTCCATGCCATAAGCTAAGGAGAATGGTGTTTCTCCTGTCGAACGTCGAGGCGTGGTGCGGTAAGCCCATAAGACATGGGGGAGCTCTTCTGCCCACTTGCCTTTGGCTTTTTCTAGCCTTTTCTTCAATCCATCCAAGACTACCTTGTTTGACGCTTCTGCCTGGCCATTTGCTTGAGGATATGCCGGTGTAGAATTGTAGAACTCTATCTTGTACTCTTCGCAGAAGCCCCTGAAAATCCTACCATCGAATTGAGTGCCGTTGTCTGAGATTAGTGCCTTTGGTATGCCAAAGCGAGTAATGATGTTCTGCCAGACAAACTTCTTCACATCCTTTTCCTTGATTGACGCCAAGGCTTCTGCTTCCACCCACTTTGTGAAGTAATCTGTTGCCGCAAGAAAGAACTTCATGTTGCCTGGTGCTATTGGAAGTGGACCTACTATGTCTAAGCCCCACATTGCGAAAGGCCATGGGCTAGTTAATGGTAGTAGTTCTCTGGCAGGTTGGTGTATTTGGTGCGCAAACTTCTGACACTTTTCGCATTTTTTGACATACTTCTCTGAATCTGCTTGCATGTATGGCCACTAGTATCCTTGTGAAATCGCTCTATATGCCAATGATCTTCCTCCTTGATGGCTGCCACATACACCCTCGTGTATTTCAAACAGGAATGCTTCCACTTTGCTGGGGTGCACACATTTCAAGTAAGGTCCTGAGAACGACTTTTTGTATAATGCTAAGGATGGAGAGAGCCAAAATCGCTGCGACTTTGCTCTGATTCTGTTGGCTTCTTTCTTTTCTTCTGGTAAGGTGCCATTTTTCAGGAACAATATGATGGGATCCATCCAAGAAGGGCCTAATTCTGCGCAACATACCTCTTCTGCTTCTGGGTCTTCAATGCTTGGTCTAGGCAGATAGTCGATTAGTAGTGGGTGAGGAATGGAGGTGTCTGCCATTGAGGCGAAGCCTGCTAGTTCGTCTGCTCTGCTATTTTCCTCTCTGCCGATCTGTTCTATCCTCACCACTTCAAATTTCTTTATTTCTGTTCTGACCAACTCTTGGTACTTGGCCATTCTATCATCTTTTGCCTCGTAGTCGCCAGATATTTGGTTTACCACCAACTGTGAGTCGCTGTAAACCATTAGCTCGGTGGCCTTCATGTAGAACGCTGATTTGAGGCCTGCAAGAAGCGCTTCATACTCCGCTTCATTGTTCGATGCTGGGAAGCCGAGGTTGATAGCTTGTTCTACAACCAAGCCGTCTGGAGAGATGAGGACTATGCCAAGTCCTGCGCCATGTTGGTTGGATGCTCCATCCACAAAGAGCTTCCACATCTCCCCTACAAACAACTTCCAGCATATGGAGGGATCGGATGATGCTGTGGGGTCTGGAATGTCGCTGGGGTTTTCTTCATGATCTATAGTTGCAGTCTGCCCCTTGTCTGCTGATGGGACCAAGTCATTAGTTGTTGGTGAGTTTTGACTTGGTGTAGCAAGGTCTGCTTCCTCCTTGTCTTCTCTACTATGGTCTGCCTTGGGCTCTGGCTGAGTAACCTGCACTAGGGGTTGCGCTATTCCGACGTCAATCTCCATCCCTAGTTCGGTTGTGTCAGTCAGGTCGATTGGGCAGACTTGGTGGCTCCCAGGAGTGAACTTCGCGACGAAGTCTGCCAAAGATTGGGCCTTTACTGCGGTTCTGGGTTGGAACTTGATGTCATATTGTCCCAATTCCACTGCCCACTTCAGAATTCGCCCAGAAAAGTTCGCCCTTTCAAATAAAGCCTTGAGTGGGAAGGCTGTGAGAACAACTATGGTGTGGGCGTGGAAGTAATGTGACAACTTCCTTGAGGCCATCATTAAGGCCAATGCCAGTTTCTCCAGTGGCAAATACCTCGTTTCGGCGCCTAACAATGTCTTGCTGACGTAGAAGATCGGAAGATGCTGGATGCCTTCTGCTCGAACCAACACTGCACTTACCGCGTGCTGAGAGACTGCCAAGTAGAGGAAGAGTTCTTCTCCAGGTATTGGGGTGACAAGTAGTGGTGGAAAAGACATGTATTCCTTCAAACTCTCCAGAGCTCGGTCACATTCTTCGTCCCACTCAAACTTAGCTTTTAATGACTGAAAGAATGGACGCAATCTGTCTGAAGATCGGCTGATGAATCGGTTAAGTGCTGCTGCCATGCCGGTGAGATGCTGCACTTCTTTCACTGAGTTAGGCCTCTCTAACTCCTGAATTGCTTTGATCTGGGAGGGGTCTGCCTCTATACCCCGGTTGGTCACCAGGAAGCCTAGGAATTTGCCAGATCCTACTCCGAACGCACACTTCGACGCGTTGAGGCGTAACTTATGTTTCTTTAGGATCTGGAACATCTCACCTAGGTCTTTGAGATGGTCATTCTCATCCTTGCTTTTGACCACCATGTCGTCAATGTAAGCTTCCATTGTTCTGCCTAACAATGGTTCGAACATCTTGGTGACCATCCTTTGGAACGTCGCCCCTGCGTTCTTAAGGCCAAAGGGCATGACCTTGTAGCAGTATAGTCCTCTTGGCGTGGTGAAGGATGTGACCTCTTGGTCTGGTTCATGCATGGCAATTTGGTGGTAGCCTCTGTATGCGTCCAGAAAACTAAGTCGGTTGTGCCCTGCTGTTAAGTCTACCAATTGATCTATCCTTGGTAGAGGGAAGCTATCTTTTGGGCACGCTTTGTTGACCGTTTTGTAGTCGACGCAAACACGCCACTTGCCATTCTTCTTTGGTACTACGACGGTGTTAGAGATCCATCTTGGGTAGTGCACCTCTCTGATTGCCCCTGCCTCCAGCAGGTTTCCTACTTCTTCTGCCACTATTTCGGCGTGGTGGAGTGCCGATCTGCGGGTGCGCTGAATGATTGGTCTGGCAGAAGGGTGGACGTTGAGTTGGTGACTGATGAAATTGGGATCAATACCTGGCATGTCGTATGGGGTCCAGGCGAACACTTCGATGTTGGAGGTCAAAAATTCCAAGACCTCCAATCTCTCAGTGCTGGACAACGACGAACCAAGCAAAAAGAACTTATCCGGGTTCTTTTCATCTATTCTGATCTCCACCAAGTCTTCCACTGCTTTCTGATCAGTCGCTTTGCCAACCTCTGCGAACAGTTCATTACTCTCAGGTTCTTCAACCGAATGAACATATCCTTTGGCAGCGCGGCTGCCATTCGTTGTGACGAAGCATTGTTTGGACATAATCTGGTCCCCATATACTTCTTCAATTATTCTGGTGTCGTTGGGAAATCGCATCACTTGGTGGTAGGAGGATGCCACCGAGCGCATGGCATGCAGCCATGTTCTGCCCAAGATAACGTTGTAGGTGGAGGGGACCTTTATCACCCAAAACTCCACTTGTTTCGTCACACTCCCTGCTCTGACTGGGAGGATAATTTTGCCGACGGGCCATTCTGGCATGGAGTTGAATCCAATAAGGGGAGATACGGCAGGCGCCAAGTCTTTATCCTGCAACTTTAGTTGCTTGAAGGTTTCATAATACATGATTTCACACGAACTACCTTGGTCAATCAGAATCCGCTTGACATCAAAATCCTTGACTCGAAGAGTGACGACCAAGGCATCGTTGTGAGGGCAATAAATTCTTGCCAAGTCTTTATCCGAGAAGGACATGACATTTGTGGCCTCTATCTTCCCCTTTTTGATGACTGGTTGGACACTTAGTACCTCTCTGAAGTGCTCAGCCTTTTTGATTGAACCTCTGAGCTCGCATACACGCTCAGGTTCAAAGACTCCATGTATTACATTGATGACGCCTTGAGGTGGGGCGTCGTTTGGCATTCCATTGGGCATATTCTGGTCCTGGGGGGCTGGCTGTGCCCCTCCTTCTATGTATTTGTCCAGGTGACCCGCTGCCACCAACTCTTCCAGATGCTGCCTCAATGGTGTACAATTCTCAGTGCGGTGCCCCTTTTCTTTATGGAAGGTGCACCTCGATCTGTCATCGTAGTCCTTCTGAGCTTCGCCTAACTTAGCTGGCCACTTGACGAAAGGCTCGTCTCGAATTTCGCTAAGTATACGGTAGATCGGTTTCTTGAAGACCGTGGTGATGGCAGTGCGGACTCTCAACCATCTTTTGTCTTGGTCTTCTCCGTTGTCTCTTTTGCCACGTCCGTTTCTGTTCGGGCGGTCTACTGCGTTGATTTTTGCTGAGGCCTTCTTCTCTGGTGCTGCAGTCGCGCCAGACTTTGCTTTGGCACGTGCGCCATCCTCTTCTACCCTGATGTGCTGATGCACTCTCTCCATCAGGGCTTCCATGGTGAGGGGCGGCGTCATGGTGATAGAGTCCCTCAGTCTGTTCCCGACTGGAAGGCCTCTTTTGTATTGCGCAATGGCGAGATTGGTTGGGTAGTCCCCAATCTGGTTGAATGTCTCCCAGTAGCGACTGTTATATGACCTCAGGGTCTCCTTATCACCCATGTCGATGGAGAGTAACTGGTCGATCTCCACTGGGGTTTTCGTGTTTGTTCTGAATCGCGTTACAAACGCCTCCGCCAGTTGCGCCCAGGAGGCTATGCTGCCCTCTGGAAGCTTCTCAAACCAAGTAAAGCCTAAGTCACCAAGGCTTGAAGGGAATAGGATGCACATCAAGGCCTCATTCCGCCGGTATACAGCCATGACCTGGCGAAAGTGGCTTAAGTGTGAGTAGGGGTCCGTCTTCCCCTCATATGTTGTGAATTTGGGCCGGAGGAAGCCTGACGGTAGGGGCGCGTTCTCTATTGCTGGGACGAATGGTGAGGTCTGCAGCCTCGCCAGTGCCTTGTCCGTTGGTTCGTAGGCTGGGCGCGGTATTGGCATTCCAACCTCGACGCTTCCATGCGTCCGAGGAGCCAACCGCTGTAAGGCAGAAACTCTATGTGGATCACGTGCCCTGGCGTCCTCCCTCCATCGTGCCTTTTCTTCTAGCACGGTTCGTAGATCGGATGACCTGGGCAACTCTGTCTGCCTTGACCTTGTCTGGTGCGAATGTGGGGGCCAATATGTGCTTCCTTCGGTGTACGACCTCTCATATCTCGTCCTCTCAGACCTGGAGTGATGAGTATTGGAAGACCTAGATTGCGTATCGCCTGTCCTGGGGCTCTTGTTTTCTGCTTGAAAGGGCGTAGTATTCCTACTACGACTTTCCGAGCGGCGATGGGGCGTCTTGTTTGTGTGCCCCTCTCCTGTCGCCACTTCTTTTCCTTTCACCTGGCGCTTTAGAGATTCCATGTCTGCCGCCATCCGACGGATCAATTCGTCTTGTTCCCTGACGCGATCCTCCAAAGTTTGAGGATCAATTCTGCGTCTTTGTCTTTCTGGGCTTTGCGAACGAGAGGGATGAGGGCTGTTATTCCGCCTTCGTCCCCTTGCATCCCTTCTGGAATTTTGTCTGTGCGGTTCCAGGTTCACCATGGGAGTGACCGAGGGTAGGCCTTCGCGCCTTGCACCCCCTTCTGGAGTTAGTCTGTCAACGGCGGACTGAGGTAATTCTTTGTTGTTCGCCATTGATTTTTGGGAGAAAAAGCTTGATCAAGAGGTTGTTCTTGTCTGAGTTCCCACAGACGGCGCCAATTGTATGGGAAAGAAATACACCTTCTCGTATAATCCTGTTGACCAAGTATGCGCTCCTCCGTGCGACGTCGCTTTATCACCTGAGAAACACAAACGTGAGCTAGCCGGCGGGTGGGTGCCGGAAACCTCTCCGATGCCTAAGTCAGTAAGCTTGACAAATAGACAAAAGCTCTATGAAGTCAGGGAGCAAAGTTGCATTACCTCTCCAAAGGTGATATTGATGAGCTTTTATAGGTTTCGTGTGGCACAATCTCAGTAGGACTCTTACTCTTCCATGTAGAGTCCTTCTAGGATTCATACTCCTGGAAGATAATGTTTATCCTCCAACACCCCCCCTCACTGCTTGAACCAAGTGAGATGGTTTTACCCTGGCCGAACTCCAATATGACCGAAGTAAACGCTTGTTCGGCCCTTACTCTCCCTTCTCTTACCTCGGCTTTCCCATACTAAGACCGAGCTAACCACAAGAGAGTTGAGCCGAACTAACTCCACAATCAAGTCCTCTCAAGGGCTTGGCAGACCTCGGTTTTCATATGCCCTGACCGAACTCACTGCTGAAGACCGAACTTCACTCAATTCATTTCTCAACCGAAGTACAAATAAAGCCTCATGCGACCGTGCTCATTATCTCGGTTGTGCGACCGGTCTAACTCCAATACTATCTCTCCAGACCGGAGTAACTTATATGGTCATTCTACTCGGCCCTTCGTAGTGCGGCCCAAACCGGCCCATTACTTGGCTTGGCCCAGTCCGGCCCATTTCATTCAGCTCGGCCCAATTTAAATATAAATTACCCTCTCACCTCCTAATAGCAAATTTAGAAAGTCCTCTCCTGGCAATCCAAGTTTCGTTCTCTGCATGACCAGGTAAGAAATATTGTTAACTCTTATATGACCATACAATTGTGCTATAAAATAGTGATGCAAAATTGTTGGACCATATTAGCTTGAATATAATGCATTTCTCCAATGCCTCGTTGTTAAAAACATGTGACAAACATGTATTGACTTGTGAGTAATCCATGGATGCAATTAGTGAAAGGCCCTGATGCTTTTTCGGAGCTTTTCTAGTCAATTATAAATGGATTATTCACATATGTGTCTCACAGTCTTTAAATTTCCATGAGAAATGCACCTCTCGTGGACAAAGAGAATCATTTACATTATTGTATCCACGGGAAAGATTTGGTTATAGTTCATACTCACCAAACTCTAGAAAATTGGTTTTGGTTTTGAACTATCTAAAGGACTTTTTCAAAGATCTTCTCTTGTTCACTTTTCCTGCCTTGCCCTTTCCACAAAACAAATTGTGTCATTGACAGTTCATAGAAGCATTGGCAACGGCTCAAAAATGGCCCCTTAGATCAGTTCTTGCCAAACCCTACTGGTTGAATGGTGCTGGATTGTGCTGCATGGGCATTGTATTTTATGAGGATGAGGTTTTGAGTGGTCCTTTATGTGCTTTTTTCGAAAGTAGCTTAATGCTCCTTTGGGTGGCAAGATGATGGGCAAAAAAAATAATAATAATAATAAAAATAAATAAATAAAATTGGGACTTCCCCTTATTTAATTCAGTTCTTTTTATTGTCTTGGCTATCCAGTAGACCCTAAGAATTATCAGGTAACCTTAAATTATTGTTGCAGTTACTCCAAAAAAATCATTTTTGCTGGTAAAATGTTAGTATGGGGCAATCATTTTAGTGGTCATTAAATATGATTTTTGGCACTTGAAATGCTCCTTTTGTTTTTCCTTTGTAGACATGGATCTGCATTTCTTGTTAAATCAGACTCAAATTAATCGGGATTTTCTTTCTCATGTAGTGGGCATCCGCCATCCAAGCCAGAGATTGAAGACCTTGAGAGACAGTGTAATGGCATTCCTTTGAAGTTCTGTCGTGTTGAGTATGGACGTGTCAGTTTTTTCTCCTTTAACAGAGTGGAGCTCCCTGTCCTTCCTTGACATTCCTGTTATGCTGCTGCAACATTTGCTCTTCGAATCCCTACAATTGGTATTGGGACAAGGCCTTTTTGTATTGGCCAAGTTAATTGATTCTTTAGCTCTCTCTACTACTCCTAATAATGAATTAGACTTGACTGGCTTGTGTTGTGTATAATCTTTTTGCTTTCATTTGTACATATAATTTCCTATCTGATCTTGTAATTTACTTTTCAAGTACTAAAGTGGGCATTTTAATGATATCACGTGTTCATATTTTGAGTTTACTCATGTAATGAACTTTGAATTTACTTCTCTCTCTCTCTCTCTCTATATATATATATATATATATATTAAAAATAACCTTCTACGGCATACAAAATTATGTCATGAAAAGTGTAATAATTTATGACATGTAAGAAAATGCCGTAAAAGATTATATACGGCATACAAAGTATGCCAGAAATATATTAATAATAACCTTTTACGACATACAAAATTATGTCGTAAAAAGTATAATAATTTATGACATGCAAGAAAAATGTCGTAAAAGATAATATACGGCATACATAGTATGCCATAAATATATTAAAAATAACTTTCTACGGCATGCAAAATTATGTCATGTAAAGGATGATTTATGGCATGCCAAAAATGTCGTAAAAAATTATTTACGGCATACAAAGTATGTCATTAATGTTTAATTTATTATTTTTTACAACTTTACCTGCATGTCGTAAATGATGTTTGACTTTCCACGGCATGTCATATAACGGCATTTGTGTGCATGTCGTAAAAGAGTTTTTACGGCATGCATTGCAAGTCGTAAAAATTCAATTTTGTTGTAGTGAGTGTACTTTGTTTAAAATAATAACAATGAGTAATTTATGGTATGATTTAAGTTGTTCAAATTCTGAAATAACATTTTATCCATCAAATTAGGCTCTAACAATTATTGAATAATTGTTTCTGAGTAGACTATATGAACAAAAATCAGAAACCTTAAGGACTAAATAGACAAAAATGATGGTTTAAAAATAAAATAAAATAAGTAACAATAATTTTGGAGATAAAAATGAAATTAACTCTAAAACTTTCGTTATCATATTCCCAAAAATTATTGTCAAATAAGGTTGTATTGTTTTGAAGAGATTCAGAAATATAGTCCACCATTATTCAAGGAAAAACAGTATACAAACAAATTATTTTTCAAACTATTTTTACCAATTGACGTGACATATAGTTAGGGGTGTGCGCAGTGCAATTCGAACGGGTTAAGAGTAAAATTACAAATTGAATGGCGGGTTGGCGGATTAGCGGATTGACAAATTACGGTTTGGGTGGTTTTTGATGGATTGGCGAATTAAAGAATATTCTAACTAATTATCATACATTTGCATAATATATAACACTAATTTGTATAATATTTTTTAGATATATAACATAAAGTAATTTTACATAATATGTTTCGTATAAATAACTACTAATTTGTAATAAATTTCATATCTTAAATCTCTCTCACACTCATTTTTTCATTGATATTTCATTAGAGGTTAAAAAATATATATGTATCAACTATAATGGAGCGGAGCGGAGTGGTTCGGTTGGCGGATTATAAATTTAAAAGTTTAAACCGCAGTTAGTGGTTAAAGCGGTACGGATTAATAAGGATCGGTGCGATTTTAACGGATTAGACGATATTGTACACAGCCCTACATATAGTAATGAAGTCCTGATATTAGTATTGGGATTGCTAAAATTACATGATATGAGTAATTACTATCACATTGATTTGTAAATTAGGGGTTGTTTGAGATGTCCTAAATAAGTGCACTTTTTGTCTTTTGGGGCTAAAAAGTTGAGGAAAAAAATATGGATGTTTGGGTTAATTTTTTGACTTTTTATGAAAAAAATGTGTATTAAAAAATTGTATAAATAAGTGTGTAGGAGAAGATAGAGTAGGAGGCCGTACGGATGGACAGAGGAGCCGACTAGGTGATTAGATGAGGAAATATTGTCTCCTTCTCGGGCTTTGATTGGATGGTGTTGTTTGGCTCATGGGGGCCCACCACGGGTCCCATTTTTCTAATCGGAACCGTTCAATGTGTAGAACTCGTCGAGTACTATATATTTATAAAAAATTACGTTGATTGGATATCGATAGCTATCTGATCGTGTTATTTTTTTTTTTGTTAACTGTTAACTGTAACAAAACTGATTTGATCATATAGTTAGCGATATCTGATAGACGTGATTTTTTACAGGCATATAGTATTAGACGATTTCTACATATTGCACGGTTTAGATTATCAAAACGGAACCCATGATGGGCCCCTACAGACCCAACTTTACTATTAAGATTTAGTGAATATTCTACTATAAATTTTTTTCTCTCTGTCAGTCCATCACTTGGGCCAACTTTACTATTAAGAATTGCTGAACTCATCATGCCAGTCCACATTTCGGCCACCTTTTTGATTTGTATTAATATTTGTTTATTAATTTTTTAATATTTTTTTGATAAATAGTGATAACTTTTTAACTTTTTGTGTAATTTTTTGACTTTTTCTGAGATTGCAAAACTTGGCCTTCCTATGGGCGCTAAGTCTAACAATTCAATTTTGAATTTGTTCCGTCGAATAGTCCATGCACTAACCTATTCAGTGCCGTTTTGGGAAGCACGGCAAAACGCCATGTTTTGCATCCAGGTTCAAAAAACGCTCCTGCCCCAAAACGCCACTTTTTGCATTTGGCAACTTCCCAAAACGCAACACTGAAATTACAGTTTGGGCCTATGAGAAAAAAAGTGAAAAAGTAAAAAATAAATGTTGAGTAGGGATATTTTGGTCATTTTGGAGTGATGTGACACTTTTAAAAAATATTAAATCAAAAATAAAAAAAGCCAACTTTTTACCAACTTCCCAAATCACTTCCAAAAAAGCCAAAAAGCTTGGTAAAAAGCCAAAAGCCAGCTTTTTACCAACTTCCCAAAACACCTTTCAGTCCATAAGGACATTCTATTGTGAAACAACTAAGTTGCCCATTTTATTTTCTTTATTTAAATAATGACACAAATATATAGAGAGAGAGAGAGCTCGATTTGTTCAATTAGTTTAGAGAGAGAAACTTTTCTCCGTCATTATTTGTTTCACCAGAGCTTCTCTCTTTTTCTCTCTCTCTCTCTCTCTGGTTCACTAGAACTTTTTTCTCTCTATCTGTGTCTCTCTCTCTGAGACACTTTTTTTTTCCTCTCTTTATCTGCATCAAACCTTACTGCATCCATCCCCACTCACTCCTAGTCTACCCTGTCTCTCTCCAATACATAGAGACTCAATTACATTGTCTAGATCGAACCCAAGACCACCAATTTAGATCAAAACCCTTGCATTTCACAAATATCATTCCAAATTTGCATATTAGACGAAGAATTGGAAAAAAATGAGTATATGTGGGAGGGATCCGTGGAGAGGGCTACTGGAGGTAAATGTGGCGGACTCGGCCACCGACAATAATTGGAGTAGGAACTTGCAAGTTTAATAAGACGGCGCTATCGAGGTTGCTGGACAAGACGCAGTAGAGCTGATTGTTGGGTTTGGAGGAGCAGAAGAAGAAGAAGTATGTGGATCTGGGTTATATTATCGTGAGTTGGTGATGGGATAATTAAATTCCACTTGATGAGATATGGGAATGTGATCCCTTTGAGAATGGAAGAACAGAATATTTTATTTCTTGAATTGTTGGATACAAGTAGTATCTCTAAGATTTATTTTTCTATCTCATTTCACTTCATTTCATTTCATCGATTAAATACAACAACTAATGTAATCTATTTATAGGCAAATCCTCAGGTGTGAATACCTGATGGTGGTGATGAGCTATTTCCAGCTCTATTCCCACATTTTTTTGATTTTCTTCTTTGTTAAGATTTTGACCATGAAGCTTCCATGAAACTTCCATGGAATTTCTTTCAACTTCTTAATCTATCTGCAAGTTTCTGGTTTCATTGTTTCATGATAAAGCTTCTTGTTGATGATCTCATGGTTTAGATAATCACCCTTGATGGAATTGGATTTGGATTTTTCAACATCCCCCTCAAACCCAATTCGGTGGGTTTTTTCATTCTTTCAATAGCTGCAAGCATTATAGCTTTGTCTTTTGGCATGAGGATCTTTACTCTTGTCATCAAGTGTTTGTATGCCATATATTTGATTCTTCTCTTAAACTGGTGGTAGATCTTCAGTGTTGCGTTCTTTAGTTGTTTTTTAGTATGAGTATTGCATTGGGCTCTCTTCATTCTTAGACATTCTGTGAATGTTTTATCTTAATGACTTTTCCACTTTTCTTCTTGTTGAGTTGCTTCAAATCCTTTTGGATCACTACCTATGAAGAGGCAAAATAAATCTTCATCGATGCGTCTGGTTACGTCATAGATGTCTTTTGCTTAGACATTCCTTAGTGATAATTCTTCACTTGAAATGACGCGTGTCCCCTCTTGCGGTGAGTGTGGGGTCATTGTGGTCTCCATGCCTATTGACTCATTTTCTTGGCTGTCATCTAAAACTATGCTTTTCATATGGGCATTTGATTAACAATCCGAGTTTGATTCTTCGTCAAACTCAACATCTATTTGAATTTCTTTAGGAAGTTCCATTGCTTCTATTCTTCCTTCATTAACCCATTGGGTTTGCATCTATCCCTCATCAAGTTTGATTGGACTTATTATATCTTTTCTTTCTTCAGATATTCTTTCTGTATTTTTTGTTTTTTTTGCAATTAGTGTGATTTTGTCAACACTTTCTTTATCTTACTTTTCTTCTGCCAATTCTTTTATGATATTGGCTTCTTGAGATTTTTCTTCAGTATCATTTGCATTTCCGTTCATATGGTTGCTTCCTCCAAAGTCGAGATACCATAAGCTGTCTTATTATGCCTCGTTGTCTTTGTATGCAAACAAATTGGTGGATTCGGTGTCCCCTTCTTTGCTAAAATGGACTTTCTTTTATTCGGTGTTGGTATTTTGATGCCAACAATCCTTTGCGGAGTGTCCAAAAATCTACATTGTTGATTTAGTCGAGTGAATCTTTCCTTTTCTCAACCTCTTTAAGAGTTCTGCCAAGATCCTTTCTGTTGTCTTGGCGTTGGTGTTGATTATTTTGCTGAGAACTTCCTCGTCCACGGTCTAGTTGAAATCGGCCTCAATTGGATGCTTCTGATTTAAAATTCAATTTTGCTGGAGAAATTATTCGAGTGGCTTTTCTCCATCTCGTCTTGCCAATTTTTGTTCATGGGCTTGCAGGGAACCCAGGACCTCTTCGACTGTTAATTCTTCCAAGTCTTTTGATTCTTCAATGGCTACGACAACATAGTCAAATTTTGGATCTAGGAACCTCAATATTTTCTCCATGACACGAACATCTGTAAGTGTCTCTGCACTCTGTCTAAGTTGATTTACAATTACCATAAGTCTAGTATGGTAATCAGAAATTTACTTAGAGGGCTTCATTTCAATTAATTCAAACTCATCTCGTAGATTTAAAGTCAAATTTTCTTGACTTTTTCTACACCTTTAAAGGTTTAGAGGAGGAGATTCCAAATTTCTTTTGTTGTCGTTGCCCCTGCAATAATCTCAAATGTTGGTTCGTTGAGTCATGCATAGATTATTTCTCTCGCGATTAAATCCTTCATCCTTAAATTTTAAGGAGGTTATTTTCGACAATTATTAGATTGTCTTCTTCTTCTTTTGACGGAGGCTCTATGTAACCTTTTGCTATGAACTTACATACTCCTTTGCTTTTAATCTTCAATTTGGAATTTGAAATTTTTTGAAAATGAATTTCAAAAATTTTACCATATGAATGTGTCTGGAATGCTCCAAATAGTTGGAAATTACTATTGGATCGTTGTGATTGGACTTGGGATAGCTTAGTTTTAGCCAAAAACAATCTGATGGTTCAGATCTGTTGAAATTTGTGCTCTGCGAAGCATTGGATAATTTCTCTTGTCTGCATCAAGATGATGTCAACGTGATGTCAGCAGCTTGGAGGCTAAGCTGACGGCTCAACTCTGCTCAGTTAGGCTTGGCGGCTTGTGATGATGTTAGTAATTGGCGGTGGTGACATCAGCAATCAGCAGCGTTGACGTCAACGTTGTCGTCTTCTCTGACAAAGTTGACTTTTCTATGCAAACTTTGAGTGGCCTTTGTGGCTTCGTTTTAGCTTTGATTTGCTTTATTTTTGCATCGTTGGAATCCTCTCGATGAGTACTTCAATTTGGTATACTCAAAATAGATTTTAAGAACTTTGATTTTTGGGGCAAATTTTGGAATTTGCTTTGTTCTTCAATTTTTTTGATAGATTCAAGCTTTTTTGGCTTTGATGCCACTAATGGGATAATTAAATTCCATTTGATGAGATATGGGAATGGGATCCCTTTGAGAATAGAAGAACAAACTATCTTATTTCTTGAATTGTTGGATACAAGTAGTATCTCTAAGATTTATTTTTCTATTTCATTTCACTTCATTTCATTTCATCGATTAAATACAACAACTAATGTAATCAATTTATAGAAAAATCCTTAGGTGTGAATACCTAATGGTGGTAAGTTGTTTTTAGCTCTATTCCCACATTTTTCTCATTTTCTTCATTGTAAAGATTTTGACCAAGAAGCTTCCATGGAGTTTCTTCCAACTTCTTGATCTATCTGCAAGCTTCTGGTTTCATTGCTTCATGATAAAGCTTCTTGTTGATGATCTCATAGCTGAGATAATCATCTTTGATGGAATTGGGTTTGGATTTTTCAACAGTTGGAAGCTATTTGTGTAGATGGTGAGGACAATTCTCGCTACTAGGCTTTTATTTAGGTTTATTCCTAACCTAGAAGGGCCTCTACGAGTTCTGAAACTGGTTCGACTCCGAGAGCTGGTACCCTTTGGGTTGCATCATCGGCAACATTCTCTACCCTGTTCTCATGGTCTCTCATCTATTGGTCTCTTCACTTCCTTCGCTTCGCCATCCACAATAGTGATGTCTGTGTCTTGACTGTTCATTTCTTCGTTTCCAACACCATTCTCTTACTTTGACTTCCACGTGCAAGAAAGAGAGAGCAAAAATCCAGGTGAGGATGAGTGATAAAGACAATTATCTCTTCGCTTCCTCCGTTTCGACCTCCACGCGTGTACTTCTCACTAAAAACAATTATCCAGTGGACCTCATGCCTCAAACAATCCTTAGATTAGATTTATCGCCAATTTCTTTAATTGTATTACAGTTAGAGTAACTCAAAAGTTTCACATTTTAGAGTTAATGATGTGTCAATTAATTAAAATAGCATAAATTATCCTTTGCACCCCTGTACTTTACACCAAATTCTACTTTAGTCCCTACACATGAAATCGCGACAATCAACCTTCTGCACTTCTGGTTAAGTGTCAATGTCCTCCTTATGTTACTTTATTGTTTAAGTCTTTAACATAATCCCGTCATGACAAGTATATGACTACGAAATGAGGGCACCAGAAGAAAAGTATCACCATTTCCCTTCAATACACATTTTGTCCCATGTGAGAAAGGAGATTATATATATATATATATCTGTAGGGTTGTGCAAAATACCGCCCAATTCGCTAAAACCGCACCGATCCGCATCAATCTGCACCGCTCTAACCGCTAACCACGGTTTAAACTTTAAAATTTATAATCCGCCAACCGAACCGAACCGCTCCGCTCCACTGTAGTTAATGCATATATATTTTTTAACCTCCAATGAAATATCAATGTAAAATTGAGTGTGCGAGATATTTAAGATATGAAATTTATTACAAATTAGTAGTTATATATATGAAACATATTATGTAAAATTACTTTGTGTTATATATCTAAAAAATATTATACAAATTAGTGTTATATATTATGCAAATGTATGATAATTAGTTACAATATTCTTCAATCCGTCAAAAACCGCCCAAACCACATTTTGTCAATCCGCTAATCCACCAACCCGCCATTCAGTTTGTAATTTTACTCTCAAACCGCTCGAACCACACCGTGTACACCCATATATATGTGTGTGTGTTCATATGCTAAATATTATGATGAAGAGATAATAAAATAGAACTTTTGAAATTAAAAAAAAAAATGCATAAGAGAAATTGAAGAAAAAGAAAGAATGAATAGACAGAAGACTATAATTTCAATTTTTGCAAAACCCTAATTCATCTCTTCAATAGTTTACAATCTGCTTTTTGTTTTAACCGAAACAATCATAATTTGATAGGCGCGAAAGGAGAGCAATTTTCCTTCTTTGCTCTTATTTCATAGTCATATGCTTGTCATATTACTGACTTCTTTTTTTTTTTTTATTAACAAAAAATCAAGCTTTATTGATAAGAATCAAGAGTAGACCAACATCATATATCAATGAAGCAACACACAAGAAATGAAAACAAAGGATGGTGCTATAAACATCAAAGAAAACCTAATCATCCCAATTAGGTTAGTACAAAGGAGCTAGCCAAATCATATACAACACCAGCCCAAGCAGAGGTTGATGATGAGTCAACCAAAGCAAAAAGTAGCTCCAAACTAATACAATGAAGACAACTTACAGAGAAATACAATAGCAACAGACCAACAATGACCTATATAGCTAACTGTCTTTACTCCTAATAGCATCAAGCTTAAAAACTAGATCATTAATAGAGTAATTAATCTCCTTGTAGCTATACTTAATCCATAAAGCCATATTAATCTTCCATTATAGTTAATCCTAATTAGGATGGATTCCATTAAATTTACAATCATTCCTTGCTTTTCACACATTGAAAGGAATACCATAGCAGTGCACCCAAACAAGATAATATGGCTTCGGTGCCCACTCATCACTCCATGTTCTAATCTCATTGTACATGTCCTGAATAGCCACTACTATCATATGAAAATTTTGATCCAAGTATTTGATTGATTCAAGAATAAGCATGACTATATTACCATCTCCCAACCTCATATCTGAATAATGGTCATTGACATTCTTCAAAATCTGCTGTAACTCTTTCAACAAGCACATATCTTTTAGTCGGATAATCATACTTCTATGTAACCATTTGCTACCATCATCTGATGCCTTGTTAGGACATTGCATCCTTACATGCATTCTTCTTTACAATCTTGATGTAAGATTTGGATAGAGTAATAAACTTACTCGCACCTCCTTTCGTGGTTACTCCGCTTGTGTCGACCGTTAGACCTCTCTTACTCTAAATAAAAGTTGGACTAACCCTCTTTTTGTCATCTTGGTTTAGCACATGTTTTCTTCCATTGTCATAGTCAACTAGCACTTTGTCGTTACACCAAATTTTGTCAATCTTTTAGATTGCAACTCCGACTGGCACCTCACAATCATACCTGACGAAGCCAAACCATGCCCGTGCTTTACTTTTTTTGTATGGTATAAAGACACTATGAACCACTCCTGTAACAAGCCCGCGGGGGACCTCGCTACAGCTCGAACTCGATTTGTGTCACGGTTCTTAATCTTGAACCAAAAAGTCCAAATCCGGAAAATCGTTTTGAGAAAATAGATTTTTTTTAAAGAAGTGCCAAACATGGACTGCTTTGCCAGATACAGAGTCGCCACCTAAATATTTTATTTTGGGAAATTTAGGAAACCCTGACTCGTTGCCTAAGGCCACGTGTCCGTCATCACCAAAGTTGCCTCGGCTCGGGAACTTGGGTACGATTGGGGAAGGTCACTTCGTGATCACCCCCGCTCGCCCGATCAAAGATCGGCCTCTACTAACCATGATATCTAGTTTTGAAAACTTTGTGTGCTCTTATTCTGGTTATTAGCCTAGATTTACTATGTGATGCGCACAGCATACAAGTATAGACCGGGCCGCCTGAATTGGAACAAAACATTTCATGTTTGTTTTTGAAAGATGGTTTGCTATCCGCAGGTAGGCTTAAAATGCAGATTTTGCCACCCTTAGGTGGGCTTAGAAAACATGATTTTGCCACTATCTAGTGGGCTTAAAACACACAGTCAATGATTTGTTCCAATCCAACTAACCCAACCTTCACCCATAGGCATTCAAGGCAGTTATATCACATAAGCAGTTAGCCTCATGGTAAGCATGCTATTCATGGCAGTCACTCACACGCATGCAAGGATGCTAAAGCATAAAACTTACCGAGTACTCCAAGCCAAAACAGAAGCTAATTAGAAATCCATGCATGATCCTAACTATACAGAAATGCCTAATGCAACACATGCAAAAATGCAACTATAGTAGGCTCGGCTATTCTAAACGTGGCATATGAGATGCAACAGCTATCAAGTATTCAACTCAGAATTGAAATACAAATGCAGTTAGTATGATGCGCCGAGCCAGGTGCATGCAAAACAGATGAATGAATGCAAACATGCTATCATACTGTATGCTAATTGAAACATGCCCTAATCTAACCATGATAAGCGGGTAAATAAAAGGGAAGAAAGACGTGGGGTTGGAAGACATACATCACACTCACACACACTTATTACAATTATGCCCTCGCGCAGAGGGTCTGAATAAATAGTACAGTCCAAATAATACAGTCCAAATATGTACAAATTCCTAATTAATTTACAAATTAACTAAGAAAAAAAAAATAATACTGGCATGCAAGCCAGGGACTGCCTTGATTCCGCTTCGGATGATGACTGATGCATGTCCGGGGTTGCCTTTGCGCGGAAATCCACTGTGATGCCCCAATTAGCCTCTGTTTTGCAATGGTCTTTTGGAAAGCGCGCCAAGCCTCAGAAGACTGCTGATTCTTGATTTGCTACAACAGAGAGCAGGAAAGGGGCATAGCAATGTATTTTCACAAATGTATGCATGCCTCGATCCTCGTGCCACCAATCACGCATCTCGATGCATGATGGTCGAGGAGTCGAATTGCACAACTCGATATGGAATGAATGCACATGAAAACACAACTAAGACCTAACTCCATCATGGACAATCCGGAGTGTCGGTGACTGGGGAATTGAGACATGTTCCGTCACTCGGAGTACGAAACGTACCTCGTTTCCCGTACTCGGGCTAACTCCTATCCCGAACACAATGCAATATGCATGACATGCGTGAATGCAACTAAGATACAACCTAACATGCACAATGCTATGAAATGGCATACACGATGCATGAAGTAACATGGCATACACAATGCGCTAACATACAACCTAGCATACACAATGATATGAGATGAAATGGCATACACAATGCATGATGGGCTTACACCAACACAAGTGGACCTCAGCCACACTCACATAGGAGGCCATTAGATGAAAATGAGACAACTCGAGATGCATGCACGCGTGCACGCAAACCGAGGACCGACCCTAAGGCACGAATGCCACTCTAACATGACATGGCAAAGCATGGAATATGGCATACTGTCATGCAAATTTCAGAGGCAAAATGAGATGCAAAACAGCCCCGAAACATGGCAAAATGACACCCGATGCATGGGACGAATCCCGAAACATGAAATTTGGCGCATGAAATGGCCTATAGCTATGCAATGCAAGCATAATTTGAACATGAAGTGTAAAGAAAGAAGCAAGGAAGCCCCAAAAAAAGTATTTTTACAGTTTAAAGCAAGGCCAAACAGTGAGCACAAATGGGGCTAAGCTAGCATACAAAAATGGCCCCGAAAGCAAGATATTGAAGCAACTCACAGATGCTGGCCCAGAACAGAGAAGGGGCCTTCTACAATATTGAAGAGGGGCCAAAAATATGATGTTTTACAGTTTATGAAAAACCCCAAAAATAGATACAAGTATGCTCAAAATGCTATGCAAAATAAGGGCCAAAATAGAGATAAAGAAGCAACGGATACATGCTGGTCTCAAACAGGTAAGGGCCCTTCAACAATGTTGAAGAGAGGCACAAAATATGACTTTTTACAGTTGATGGCCGAGCCCAAAACAGTGTAAAACTATGCTCAAAATGCAATGCAAGATATGGCCTAAAAGAGAGGCTACAACACAAAGTATACAAATGATGCTCCAAACAGTAATAGACCCTTAATGAAACATGGAGAGGGGGTCAAACAGTTCGGACCAAGGTCCAAAAACAGAAGCTCAATAGGCTAATAAATCATGCAAAAATGGGGCTAAAATATGGATATCAAAGCAAGTAGCACATGGAGGACTCAAACAGTGATGAGCCCTTCTACAATGTTGAAGAAGGCCTCAAAATAAGCCTATTTAAAGTTTATAACATGCTTCAAAACAGATTAATCATAAGCCTAAAATGCTACACAAGAAATAGGCATACATGAGGGATAATGAAGCAAGTGAAAAATGGGGCCCTCAAACAGTGAGAGGCCCTTCATGAAACATGAAATAGAGCTAAAAAAAACACTACTTTCAGTTATGGCCGGAGCTCAAAAGTATAAGCAAGAAGGGCTAAGAAATAATGCAAAAATGAGCTCAAAAGAGGGAGAAAGCAACTCACCCTTGTAGACCAACTCTTTGACAACCTTTGGACCAAGAAATGCTGCCTCCTAAGCTCTGAGAAGACCTTCCAAGCTGCTGGAATGGAGTGGTGGTGTGTTGCTAGGTGATGGTGTAGAAATGAGGTAGGATTTAGGAGGTTTGGAGGGTTGAAATGAGAGAGATAGAGGAGATATGCATATAAGGCTCTTAGCCAATTTTTTCCAACCCAAAAACCAGAGCTGGAGGCTGGTTTTTATAGACAAATGAGGGGGAGAAAGAGGGGGAAAAAAAGGGAGGGAAATCACTCCAAGTTTCCCTCCAAAAGTTGCCCCACCGGATACAGAATTTGGGGGGAAACAGAATACATATTTGGAAGAAACAGGACCCAAGGAACATGGCCGGCCAGTTTTTGGGCTTGCAGGTGGCCGGCCGGCTCTCCCCATGGCCGGCCGGCCAAGGGTCAAAAGGGCCAAGTCAAATTAGTGGCCGGCCACCACAGATTGGTGGCCTCCCATGTGTTCTCAACACAACCCTGTGGTCAAAAAATGGCAACTGTGAACCAGGAGAGAGAACAACTCACTTTTCGAAGGGGTTCAAAAGGTTCAAATGGAATTACTGGCCGGCCACCAAATATTGGTGGCCTCCCAGATGTGTACATCACAAATATGGGGTTTAGGGTGCAAGAAAATGGCCCAAGAGTGGTCAACATTGGCTTCCGAGTGAGAGAAAATGGGCGACGGAGGGCGATGAAGGAATATAACTGGTTGCTGAAACAATTACTAGCCTCCCAACCTTCTATGACCTTCCTGGTGATGAAACAGAGGTCCCTGCCAAAAATGAACGCAAACCGATGTAAAATGAAGGTTCGGGGGCCGAAACGCGCAGCCCGGGGCCCCGAAAACCGACTGTTAGGCACCGGGAGTGGTGTTCGACCACGAAGTTGGTCTCTCGGACCGCAGTGTCCCTCAAAAGGGAGTAAATAAGATGCATGCCAAAAACCGGAGCGAACGGAGGTGGTTAGGCGGTCCCAAACCGAGGCACTCGGCCTGACGGCTCCGAAAATCGGGAACCGGGCTCCGAAATGGACAGAATGGCCTACGACCACGAAACGTAGCCTACGGCCACTGAGAGATGGTCTACGAGACCTCTCCCTCCCTTTGGGAAGAGAAAAAGAGAAAACCGAGCCTGGTTCGCAAACCGAGGCAAAGCACAGAAAAGCCCGGAAGTTCGGAGGCAAGGCTCACGGCCGAGACTCTGAAACCTCTGGACGAGCACGATATGCAACATCACCAAGCGCCCAATCGGTGACGCCTGAGTCTTAAGGTCGGTCAAAAATGGGGTGTCTACAGTTGCCCCTCTTTGACAGAACTCGAAAGTCATAAGAATGACGGGAGTGAATGTCAAAGCCCAAAGACGACCCATTTTTGACACGGCCGAAGACTTAGACAAACAGGCGAGATAAACAAAAGGTGTGCCCGCAGGCAGGGGGGGCAAAATGCAAAATGACATGCACAAAGCCGGATGTAACTTGACGATCATGCAAGTGCAGCAAGCTGTAATGAAGCAAATATTCGCAAACAGATGCAACAGTTTTAATCAAGAATGCAAAGCAACAACTACATTTCATGTAGTTAGGAATGCGGAGAACCATTCAATTCTCGTCACGTCTCACACGGAGAAGATACGATACCTGCGCGATTCGTCTGGTCGCACCAGCTTCAAATGAACCGTACATACAATATCGTGCCTGCAAAAGAGAGAAACTCAACAAGCACAACATGCTAACAACATATGTTCAATGCGATATCGAAAGTTCGACAAGCGCGGCGTCGGTGGGGTGAGTGCATCGCAGTGCGAGAAAGGAGTGTGCGTGACAACGCAAGTTTAAACATAGAGGCATGGCAATATCAAAGAGACGTGCATATCAATGCAAGTATGTTCATGAGAATGCAAGTTAGATGCACAATAATGTAGAACAATCGCAAATTAGGACGCGTGTTTGTCACAAAACGGCGAGCAAGGAAATGTGCGTTTCGGCGAGGGTGACTCGATCGCGGCCTCCAGTTCACCTCCCGGAGAGGTCACATGTTCGAAAAGGATACACTTTGATTTTGATGAGTAATGATGAGACACATGTCAGAAGTTGAAGCTGAAGTTCCGGCGGAGCGATTTCGCGACAGAAAGTGCACTTCTCTTGTACTTTTTCAGGTCCCGGGAACTCCAATATTTCCCAAAATTTGCAGAGAGCTTGGGACCAACCTAGGGATCACCACCGGCCAGTTTTCTTCCCCATTGGAGGCCACCGGCCAGTTTTCAAAAAGGAGATGGCCGGCCAGCCTGAAAAGGTGGCCGGCCGGCCACTTGTTCAAATCCACGGGCATTTTGGTCTTTTCACCTTCTTTTCTTTAAATTCACTCACCCAAACACTTTGAGCTCATAACATCAGTTCCGAAATCTTCTCCTCTAGCTTCCCAAACCATTTTCTCCCTTAGATCTGTGCTCCATACGTGTTTTCCAACGCCCCACGCAAGTTGTTTTCGCGAAAACATTCAGTTTTAAGCACTTTGAACCGATTAAATTTTGATTTCGGTGCTTCTTTTCTCATTTTCGCCACTTGAGGTGAGTTTGTCTCAACATTTGGAAGATTTTCTCGGGAGTTGACTTTTGTTGACTTTTTCATTTCCCGAGAGTTGACTTTTGTTGACTTTTTCCAATTTGGGCTCATTTTTGCTCATTTTTGCTCCTTTTTGCAGGTTTTCTGAAATGGCCGGTCATTTTCCTCACGGTGGAGGTCCCGCGGATGCCGGAGGTGATCCCGATATCATGGCTCTGCCTCCAAGGGTTCGACCCTTCATACCCGAGAGGTATGCCCCACCAGCACACATTCTTCCGCGAGCTGTTTTCCATCACTTCACTGACTTTGATGAGCGGGCGCCCGGGGATCTCCTTCTGCGGGAGCCAGAGTATCACCTCTCTCATGAGGCACGAGAGGTATTTACTTCGTTTTTATCTTTTCTGCAACGTACTCTACATTTTTCGTGCATTCTGTTTACATTCTGAACACACGATTCAATCACCTGAGTTTCTGAACACTTAGCCCATAAATTGATTGTGAACACACGGCACACACTGATTGAGAGTTGAACACGCAGCCCAAACACTGATCTTCTGAACACACAGCTCAAATTGAAGGTGAACACACGGCGCACACTAATTGAGTTTTGAACACACAGCCCAAACACTGATTTTCTGAACACACAGTTCGAATTGAAGGTGGACACACGGCACACACTGATTGAGAGTTGAACACACAGCCCAAACACTGATTTTCTGAACACACAGTTCGAATTGAAGGTGAACACACGGCACACACTGATTGAGAGTTGAACACACAGCCCAAACACTGATTTTCTGAACACACAGTTCGAATTGAAGGTGAACACACGGCACACACTGATTGAGAGTTGAACACACAGCCCAAACACTGATTTTCTGAACACACAGTTCGAATTGAAGGTGAACACACGGCACACACTGATTGAGAGTTGAACACGCAGCCCAAACACTGATTTTCTGAACACACAGTTCGAATTGAAGGTGGACACACGGCACACACTGATTGAGAGTTGAACATACAGCCCAAACACTAATTTTCTGAACACACAGTTCAAATTGAAGGTGAACACACGGCACACACTGATTGAGAGTTGAACACGCAGCCCAAACACTGATTTTCTGAACACACAGTTTGAATTGAAGGTGAACACACGGCACACACTGATTGAGAGTTGAACACGCAGCCCAAACACTGATTCTCTAAACACACAGTTTGAATTGAAGGTGGACACACGGCACACACTGATTGAGAGTTGAACGCACAGCCCAAACACTGATTTTCTGAACACACAGTTCGAATTGAAGTTGAACACACGGCACACACTGATTGAGAGTTGAACACGCAGCCCAAACACTGATTTTCTGAACACACAGTTCGAATTGAAGGTGAACACACGGCACACACTGATTGAGAGTTGAACACTCAGCCCAAACACTGATTTTCTGAACACACAGTTCGAATTGAAGGTGAACACACGACACACAGTGATTGAGAGTTGAACACACAGCCCAAACACTAATTCTCTAAACACACAGTTCGAATTGAAGGTGGACACACGGCATACACTGATTGAGAGTTGAACACACAGCCCAAACACTGATTTTCTGAACACACAGTTCGAATTGAAGGTGAACACACGGCACACACTAATTGAGAGTTGAACACGCAGCCCAAACACTGATTTTCTGAACACACAGTTTGAATTGAAGGTGGACACACGGCACACACTGATTGAGAGTTGAACACACAGCCCAAACACTGATTCTCTAAACACACAGTTCGAATTGAAGGTGGACACACGGCACACACTGATTGAGAGTTGAACACACAGCCCAAACACTGATTTTCTGAACACACAGCTCACTTGCATTATTTTGCACACAGCCTATTCATTTTATTTGCACGCAGCTTACTCATTTCATTTGCACACAGCTTATTTATTTTATTGAACGCGTGTATTCATTTTGAATGCAGGTGACTTCTCGCACTGTGCGGGGATACGGCTCCACCGTAGCTAGAGATTGGTACGCCGAGGTCCCGGAGGCTGTCCGGGATTTGGTTGATTTGGCAGGGTTTGGGCCCTTCTGTGCTGGGCTTTCTCGTTGTCCTGCCAGGAGGACGTTGATGGCAGCTTTGGTGGAGAGATGGTGGGACACCACCAACTCCTTTCATTTTTCCGCTACGGGGGATTTGACTATGACCCCACTTGACTTTGTTGTGTTGACCGGCCTTGATGTGGGAGGTTGGCCCATCCCTTACGACGAGGATATGGTCCAGTGGGAGGCCGCTTGGGTATATTTGCTGGAGGCTCACCCGCCTGTTGATAGAGCTTCGGGCAGAGTCCGATACACCTGGTTCTCTTCTCATTTTCGGAGGGTGGAGATGGAGCCCGGGACTCCTGAGGAGGCAGCACAGTATGCCCGTGGTTTTCTGATGTTCCTCTTTGGGACCACTTTGTTTGCCGACCGGGGGAACACTGTTGGGCTGTATTTGTTGAGCGCCTTGGTGGACCTATCACAAGTCAGACGGTATGACTGGGGTGGCGCCGGCCTGGCTACCCTTTACTGCTACATGAGCGCGACTTCCCGCGGACGGGGGGACTTACTTGGTGGTTACTGGAGAGCCTGGGAGGTACTTTCTGCCCTCCTGATTTACATTTCTGCTCCTCATTACTTGTATATTGCACATACGGCGCACTTTACACTCTGTATTTTGCCCTCAGCACTTTGCATTTACATTCTGCATTGTTTTCTACAGTTATGGGTCTATGTATACTTCCCGGTATTAGCCCCAAAGATGGTGGTGGGGGGGCCTCTCATGACCCCGTATTCACTGGTATTCGAGGGCCAGCACCGGCCAAGACCTCGAGAGTCTCTCCTTTATCTACGGCAGTATTTCGACACGGTCCGGTCGACGGAGGTATTTCAGAACTCTCAGTTTTTGTGTTTTCATCCTTGATTTGTCTTGTACCTTCCTGATTCTTGATTGATTGGTTATCCGCAGATCACATGGGAGCCCTGGGCACCCTTAGGTGAGGGTCTCCGATACCAGTTTGCTGGACGGCGGGGTTCCTCCCAGTACAGGATCCTATTCGAGGGGCCAGTTGGTAGGGCCTAGTTTCTGGGGGAGCGCTTCTTACGTCAGGTATGGGGCTATACTTCTCAGGACCCTCCCTCAGCACCCCCAGTCGAGATGCGGATTGCCGATAGGCTCTCTTCCCGGGATGTTGTTAATGCTATGCTGGGTACTGATGCCTTGCTTCATCTTGAGGAGGGGGATTATGCTACTTATCGTCACATATACCTGATGCCTCCATTGACGGGAGTCCGTACTCCGACGATGAGGTCTGCTGGCATGCCATCTTTGAGCCAGGCCTCAGCTCGGGCTGCAGACACTCCTTCCACCAGCAGGGCTGGTACATCCAGAGGCGGGCGCGGATTTGTTCCCCCGATTCCTCCGACTTATCATCATGTTGGGTGGCCAGACATGCCGACTGAGCTGATGGGGTGGCAATATGGGACTACCTCTCCGATTCCGATCCCGATAGAGCCTCCAGTACCTGGCCACCGCTACGTCAGAGATCCTGAGTCACCACCGGTATGTTTTACAGCTTTGATTCATCACTCAGATATTTGAACGTTCGTTCCTTTACTGATACCCTTGCCTTTGCATCTGCAGCCCCCTGTTAAGTACATGGATCAGGTGCTCGAGATGGTAGCCTCATTGGAGGGGATGGTCCTGCGGAGGGAAGCGCAGTTGTCCATCATGGGCTTCCAGGTACCCTTTAGTTTTCTAGCACTGTATCTTCTGATCACATGTTGATTTTGGACATTTTACTGCATTAATAGGCTACTTGTGTAGAGCACATCTGACACACACCACATTCATGCACTGTATTTACATGTACCCACTTCATGTAGTTCTCTTGTATCTGCATCTGATGTACATGTTTTAGCTGATGTATTCAACTGCATTTTTCATTTTCAGATGCCTCCAGTATATGCTCAGCCACAGGCCGGGCCACCTGGGCCTTCTCGGGGAGGTGGACCATCTGGGTCTTTTCGAGGAGCTGGGCCATCTGGGCCTTTTCGAGGGGCTGGGCCATCTGGGCCTTTTCGAGGAGCTGGGCCGTCCAGGCCTTTTCGAGGAGCTCGAGGAGAGGGATCGTCTCGCAGACGCAGGGCACATATTATAGAGGCAGAGCCTGGTGAGGATAAGGAGGAGGATGTTGCAGATCGTCAGTCAGAGACATCTGCTGACCGAGAGGAGGGCTCCGGTCTTGGCTCCGAGAGTGGAGGCGAGGCCGAGGGGGATCCTGAGGATGACAGCTCCGACTCGGACGGTGATGGAGGTGCAGAGGCTATTCCGCAGAAGAGGATGAAAAGGGCCTCTTATTCCCGTTCTCGAGAGCATTGATGTTGCGGTCCTTTGTACTAGTAGTTTGTAGCACATTGCATTTTGTTAGGCAGTTTTATTGCTTTTGTAACACTTATGCCCTTTTGTTTGCGAAATGTTGTAACAAACGAAGCATGATGGAATGAAACAGCTTTTGAAAAAGTGTTGTATTTTAAACTCTCAGCATCATATCGCGTCGTTTTGCACCATAATGAGATTGAATGAAAATGCGCATTGTGCATTTGCCCAGTCAGGTAGTGAACCGACGCAACAACTTAACTCACTAAGATACAACAAATCCTTAGCAAGTTTACAACTCGATAAGCAAAATACAACAGTGTTTGACAACTTAATAAACAAGACTCAACAAACATTGCTTAAAACAAAGAGTACCAACTCAAGCATACGAAAACACGACAGCTCGACAAACAACTCGATAAGCAAAACAACAACTCGATAAGCAAAACAACAACTCAATAAACAAAACTTTAACAAAACAGAGTGTACTTCGGACGATCTGGGCAACGGAATGCATCCAAAACAGAGGGAAATAGAGGCCTTTGACATACCCTTTGCATGGAAATGCTTGAAACTTCCTCCCGGGGGGTAAAACAGGGCCAAGGACACACATGGGAGCATGGCCGGCCACTTTTGGGGGCCGGCCGGCTAGCTTTTTGTATGTGGGGGGGGGGAAATGTGGCCGGCTTGCTAGAAAAGGTGGCCGGCCGGCCACTTAATCCAGCAACCATCAACTTTTTGACACGTGTCCCCCTAAATAGTGTTTTCTCCTCTTTAAAAGCTCCAACTTCGGGACTCATTCATTTCATCACTCCTTTGCACAAAAAATAGAGGCATTTCTCGCAGAAAATCTCACAGCTTGGATGGCTTCTCTAGATGGCTCGGAAAAGTTGAATTTCCGGAGCTTTGGCTTGAATGCACTATTCACGCTGAGCCGTACTCCGCTGCACTTTCCCTTCCTCCACGCCGCGGCGATGTTTTGGAACCCGGTGACGCATGTCTTTAGCTTCGGCGGGCAAGAGGTATGTCCAACTTTCGAAGATTTTCAAGTTTTGATGGAATCTGAACGTTGTGAAGAGATCTTGCCTCAGTTCCGTTTTGGCCACGCCCAAGCTTTAGGGCGGATGTGTGGACTTACCGTGCATGATGCTCGATCTCTGATCTGTAATGGGGAACTGGATACCCTCGGTTTGATTCATCGCTTTTCTGGTGCCGGTGACCGCGGTGACCACCATTGGCAAGGTTTCCGGCAACATGCCTTCTACTTGTGTATGCTTTCTTACTTCCTGCTTGCCCCGGGCCTGGGTGGACCCGACATCCGTTTGATTGAAGTTGCTCAGGGCTTGAAGGAAAGGAAGAGCTGTATTGCTATGGCATTGACCGAAACATTGATGGGCTTGGACGCTTTCCACCATCAGGAGACGACCAAATTTGCGGGGAGTCCACTACTGCTGCAGGTAATGTTTCCCACCCAATCTCACATATGTACTTGCTCACATCACTCGGCCCTCAGGCTCGATTTTTCTCACAAAACCCTTTTTCTCACTTTTCTCTCACCGTATATCTCTCTATTCTTTATTCTCTCATTTTTCATCCCTCCCCAGGTATGGTTGATGGATAAATTGCAAGTTGTGGACTCTTGCCCAGCCTATTCAGCTCTCGGCTACTTTTTTCGCCAACGCCTAGTTGATGCCCTCGATGAGGGATGGTGGTTCAACTGGATGTGCAATTTGTCTGCAGATCGCATTGCTTGGCGCTGTCCTTGGCTCAACCTCCCGATGATGAGCTATAGCATGTCTCGGCTAATCGGGATCTAGTTGATTGGTCTGACCCACTGTGTGTTCTACTTTCCGTTCCGGTTCCAGCGTCAGTTTGGCCATGATCAGACTTGCCCGCCAGAGGGGATAGAATACCCGGCTGCATTCTCAATCCGAGGCGCACAGCTTACCCGTTATGCCACCGCATGGAGGACTCGAGAGCTCCTGGCCCCCGCTCCTACTTTCAGTTGCATTTTGTCTGACGAGTGCTGGGATTGGCTCAATAAAGAGGCACAGATTGGGCCTAGCTTGGCATCAGAGGCTTTGACTAGCTCCGGGAGGGGGCGTAGGGACACCTGACTTGACTATGCCCCGGATTTATTGCTTTATTAGTACTTTCAAGTTTTCTTCTTTTTTTTTTTTTATGAATGTAGTAAAACAGCAACTTCAATTGTATGCAAGAGCAGGAGGACTCTATTTTGAAATCAATGAAATTGAAGGTTGTGGTACTGAAAATTTTCCGCTTTGGTCCAAAAATGGTCTTAGCTGTAAAAAAGATTGATTTGAACAAAGTCAACTTTTATTAAAACTTTCCAAAACTATTTTCAATATGGATCAGAACTGGACACGCCTGAGATCTGTCACTATACCGGAGATCGCGATAAATGCTGATGAACAAAGATGACTGAGATGATCAAAATGGACAAAGTTGATCGGGGAAAAGTTTATGGCTGAACTCCAGGATGAAGTTGCCTACGTATCCCAAAGATGGGAATCAAGCCTTACGTAGTTCAGGCTTAGGTTCGCTCGGGTATTTTCACTCTCCTTTTACGCTCTAACTTTTGCCAAGGCCGCCCTTTGCGGGTTTTCAACCTTGCGAGCTCAGTTTTTATGATTTCAAATTTTCTGTGCTTTGAGTTTTGCCTAGGTCGCCCTTTCGGGTTTTTGGCCTAGCGAGCCTCTCAAGGGTAGTATTTCTTCAACTTGTCCATATTGATCGGTTGTGAAAACTCCAAGCCATCTAGATCCATCAGAACCACAGCTCCACCTAACCAGATTGACATGATGATGTAGGGACCAGTCCAATTGGGTTTGAACTTGCCCCTTGGGTCGTGGATGGGAGCTCGGTTGTCCTTGAGCACCAAATCTCCTTCTTTTAAATTCCTGGACTTAACCTTCTTGTTGAAAGCCCGGGCAATTCTGCGTTGATAACCCTGAACATGGTATAGTGCTTTCAGCCTTCTCTCATCAAAAAGCATGAGTTCCTCAAATCTGCTCTGCTGCCAATCTGCTTCGGCTATTTGACACTCAGCCAATACTCGTAGTGACGGAACCTCAATCTCGATAGGTAGAACGGCCTCCATCCCATAAACCAGAGAATACGGAGTCGCCCCAGTAGAAGTTCTTATTGAAGTCCGGTAGCCCCACAGAGCAAACGGCAGCTTATCTGGCCAGTCCCGGTAGGTTTCCACCATTTTCTGTAGTATGTGCTTGATATTCTTGTTGGCGGCCTCAACCGCTCCGTTGGTTTGCGGCCGATAGGTAGACGACTTATGAAAAGCCACATTGTATTTTTCCAACAAATCAACCACCTCCTTCTTGAAGTGGGAACCATTGTCTGAAATTATTTCATTTGGGACTCCGTAGCGACAGATGATGTTGTTTCTGATAAATTTTGCGACGTGCGCAGCCTTCAACACCGCATAAGATTGGGCCTCGACCCACTTTGTGAAATAATCTATCCCTACCAAGATGAACTCATGCCCATTCGACCCTTTCGGCGTGACAGCTCCGATTACATCAATTCCCCAGACTGAAAATGGCCATGGCGAAGTCATGTTGTACAATTTAGACGGCGGAATGTTCATGTGATTTGCATGAATCTGACATTTGTGGCATCGCCGGACAAAACCGATACAATCCTCCTCCATGGTGGACCAGTAATAACCCTGTCTGAGGATCTTTCGTGCCAGCATTACCCCATTCATGTGCGCGCCACATTCTCCTCCGTGGATGGCTTCCATCAGACGCTTTGACTCTTCGGCATCAACACACAGTTTATGCATTCCCAGATGACCCCTTTTATACAGTTTACCCCCACAGATGATGAACTGAACGGCCATCCTTCTGATTGCCCTTTTGTCCTTGGCATTCACCCCTGGCGGGTATGCTTCCTTTTCTAGGAAATTCCAGATGTCGTAATACCAGGGGTTTTCGTCCTGAACTTCATCTACAGCAGCAATCGACTCGTAGGCAGGTGCGAATTTCTGGTCGATGATGACTGGACGCATCCGGACTCCACACGGGATGTCTATCATGGAAGATAGAGTTGCTAAAAAATCTGCGAACCTGTTGTTCTCTCTTAGTAGATGAGTAAAACTTAGCTTCTCAAACCGAGGAATTAGCAAGTCCAAGGTCTGGTGATACATCATCATCTTTTCCTCTTTCACTTTCCAGTCTCCTTTAGCTTGAGACACAACAAGGTTCGAGTCCCCAATGACGTCCAACCATCTTGCCCCTAGTTCCAGGGCTGCTTCTAGACCAGCAATGCACGCCTCATATTCTGCTTCATTGTTCGAGACTTTGAACCGGAGTTTGAAGGCTAGAGGGATACGGGAATTGTCGGGTGCTATCAGCAACACTCCTATCCCATACCCGTATTGATTGGACGCTCCGTCAAAGTACATCGTCCAAGCTTCGTCGTCGATGTGCAAAATAGCTTCATCTGGGAATAGGTACTCGACTGCTTCACCCCCTTCTACTGGATGGTCGGCTAAGAACTCTGCCACTGCCCTTCCTTTGACTGACTTGCGTGTTGCATACTTCACATCAAATTCAGAGAGCAACAGCAACCAACGAGCTAGCCTACCCGTAAGTGCTGGTTTCTCGAAAAGATATTTGATGGGATCAAGTCGTGAAACCAACATTACAGAGTGAGCTAACAGGTAGTGCCGCAGCTTCCTGGTAGCCCATACCAAAGCTAAGCAAACCTTTTCCAGCGGAGTGTAGCGGGTTTCATACTCTAGCATCTTCTTACTCAGATAGTAGATGGCTTTCTCCACCTTGTCTTCTGATTCTTATGCAAGCATGCAGCCCATTGTAGTTTCAGTTACTGACAGATACAAAATCAACGGTTTCCCCGGTTCTGGCAGTGACAACACGGGCGGGTTCTGTAAATATTCTTTAATCTGTTCAAATGCAGCTTGACATCGGCCATCCCATTGGAATTTCTTGCCTTTCTTCAGGAGACCAAAAAGTGGTTCACAAGTTAAGGTTAATTTTGAGATAAACCGTCTTATGAATTGCACTTTACCCAGAAAGCCTCGCACCTCCTTTTCAGTCCTTGGTGGGGGCATTTCTAGGATGGCCTTGATTTTGGAAGGGTCGACTTCGATGCCTCTCTGTGTAATCAGGAACCCCAGCATTTTTCCCGCTGTAACACCGAATGTACATTTCTGAGGATTTAGTCGCAACCGGAATTCTCTAATCCTTTGGAAGAACTTTTGCAAGGCGGTGTAGTGGCCCTCTCTTTCTTTGGACTTGACAATCATGTCGTCCACATACACCTCAACCTCTTTGTGGATCATGTCGTGTAATATTGTGGTCGCGGCCCGTTGATAAGTAGCTCCAGCGTTCTTTAACCCAAATGGCATGACTCTATAGCAGTATGTCCTCCACGGGGTGGTGAATGCAGTCTTTTCCTGGTCTTCTGGCGCCATCACTATCTGGTTATAGCCTGAGAAGCCATCCATGAATGAGAGCAAAGCATGCCCCGCTGTGAAGTCCACTAACTCATCGATATGCGGTAAGGGAAAGTCGTCCTTCGGACTAGCTCTGTTCAAATCCCTGAAGTCCACACATACCCGGATCCTGCCGTCCTTCTTCGGCACTGGAACGATGTTGGCCAACCAAGTCGGGTATTCGGATACCAGCAGGAAGCCTGCGTTGATTTGCTTGGTGATCTCCTCCTTAATCTTGAGAGCCCAGTCCGGGCGGATCCTCCTGAGTTTCTGCTTGACAGGTCGGGCCTCGGGGTCAAGGGGAATCCGGTGCTGTACAATCTCAGGATCGATTCCAGGCATGTCTTCGTAGGACCACGCGAAAACATCTTTGAAATCTTTTAATAAAGCGACTAAGCGCTCGCGTTCCTCCGAAGACAACGTGGACCCGATCTGGACTAGCCGCGGGTCCTCCTCAGTACCAATGTTCACGGTAGGTAGTGATTTCATCCATTAAAGGTTTGACAAATCTCTCTTGCTCTTGCTCAATTAAACGTTGCAAAACCGGAGGAACTTCGTCCTCGTCGTTTTCATCAAAGTTTTGAAAGTCTGAATTAATGCAATAAATCAAGGGCACAGAAAAGTACTCAGAAACCACAGTCACCTGATTCTCATTAAGCACATCCAAATTGTCCGATTCATTTACAACAGACTCAAATGAAAAGGAAAAAGACGACCTAGACAGGACTGTGGTATCCGGGTCATCATTTCCAGGATTACCAGACTCAAACTCAGTCGAGCTGGAACCTAATTCCGACTCACAAGACTTGGTGGAATCAGATTCTGGCTCACTACCTAACCCGGTGCTGTTGGATAGAAATCCTTCCTCGTATTGCCAAGTGAGAGAGGGTGCGATAGATGCATCCAAGATAGTCGCTGGTAGGCCCGCAGCCGTTTCATCCCCAATCATGGAAACCGAGGAGTTATCCCCCAAGCACTTATGGTCGATCGGAGGATCTGAAAGTAGACTTGCCAATGCTACCCCCACTTCGATTTCAGCGCCCTCGGCATCCCCTGCTTTACACTGCTCAACCTCAGCTGATGGGTCTGTCTGCTCTGTGGCAACGTCATCCCCGGATAGTTGCAGGTCGAAGAAGATTTCGAAACCTGGCACGCGCTTCTTCTCCGCGTTTAGCCACGGCTCTGGGAAGCCGCAAAATGGAAAGTCCTCCCCCTCCTGGACAAAGCGTCCGTTCAGGGTACGCTGGATGGGCCTATGTATTAATTCAAAAGGCTTCCCAGCCTACTTTGCTCTGGCTCTTCCGGCCATTTCTTTTCCCTTCCTCACCCAGTCCTCTTTGGTGGGTAGATAACCCAAGCCAAAGGTATGAGGGTTGTGTGGCATTTCGGCCAATGCTGCGACGCCTTTTCGGCCGCTCCTTCCCAATCCCATCCCGGGGATGTGTTGTAGCTTGTTCATGAGGTAGACGGATTGAGTGCTGACGTACACCCCCTCATTCACAGCCATAATATTCTGCACCACCCGGGCCTCAGCCAAAGTGAACCCTGATAAGAACACGTCTTCTGTGCCATGCTCGATTTCCAGGACTGGCGTAGATACCTCCGGAGGCGGATGGATTGATGAGTTCCCGAACACAATGGCTACTCCCTTCCCATAGGGGTATTTCACCATCTGATGTAGAGTGGAAGAGACTGCCTTCACTTGGTGCAACCACGGCCGCCCCAAGAGTAGATTGAAGGTTGCGGGAACGTCCAAGACATGAAATTCGATGTTGTGTTGTCCCGGACCAACCTGGGTCTGAACCTTGACAGTCCCCATCACTTCCCTGCTAGTATTATCATATGCTCTGATCACCTGAGTAGTTGGCACGAAGTCCGCGGGCTTCAACCCGATTACATACGCTGTTCTGGCTGGGCAGACATTGATGGCGGACCCGGTATCAACAAGTACCACCGGTATCCACTTGTCTCTACATTCCACGGAAACGTAGAGGGGTTTGTTATGATTTGTACCCTCAGGCGGTAGTTCCTTGTCTGAAAAGGTTAATGCCGGGGAACCTCCTCCCGAAAAAACCAGCCCAACCAGCTGCTCTGGTGTAGTGTCTATAGAGAGTTTGGCCTTGTCCATAGCAGATAGGACGGCCTGTCTGTGCACTCGCGACGCCATGAGCAGTCCCCAGATGGAGATGTCTGCTTGTATCTTCTTCAATTGCTTGAGCACAGCTTCTTCTTCAATCTGTTTCTCCCTCTGTTTCTTAACTTCTTTGTCTTTCCCAGATGCCTTAGGTTGGTCTAAGTGTTGGGGCTTGAAATACCGCCCACTTCTTGTCATATGAGCGACCTCGTCAATATACCAGGTATCATCTGGTTGATTACTCCCCCAATCCTCATCTGTGTGGGCAAGACATAAATCCTCGTCTTCCCACCACATTCCGTCGGCAGCCGACAAACACCTGTCCGGCTCTGGTGTGATCGTACTCGCAGTACCTTCAGTCCGTATGCCCGCAGCATTTTCTGTTCCCGTGCACACAGCACTCTCGACCCCCACATGGGCCTTAGCTTTTCTAATTCTCTCGGAATCCTCAAATCCTTGCTGTTCCAACTGTGTCGGTACAGCTGGTTGTTTAATACTCCCTGCATTTACAATCCCCAAGTTTTGAGCGAAATTCTTAGTGCCGGCGCTCTCCGGCTGTGTATTCTGACTCTCGGCCCTTCCGGCCACCACTGATACTCTCGCCCCTGCTGGGCCCTATTCTGGTTGATATTCTACAACGTCTGGTTGATCATCTAACCATCTGGTAACTTCTGCCGACTCCTCATATTCGAACCAGTTGATTGCTGCATCCCCTGATTCTTGGTCACTGAAGAACTGGAGGTTGGCAAAGTCCTCTCCCACAGCTGTTAGATCATCTATTCCCCGTTCAAATCTGTCCCCTTGAATCACGCATAACTCTGCTCTTTCTGGCAGCCCTATACTCAGCTCAGACTGGCCCACTGACTGGATGTATTCACTTGGATCATAGGCTCCTTCAGCAAGATTCCCAGACTGTTCAATCTCAGACTCAGCAACCCCACTTTCCTCTGAAATCTGCCATGTCCTATCTTCGGTGGTCACCACCATCGGCTCAGATTGGGTTATGGAGATGTCCATCATGCACAAGTCAGTGCAGACAGGAAGGATCACCTCCGGCTTAGGTAGGTGGGATGGGGTGATATAGATACTAGGATCGTAAGACACGACCCCAGTTTGGATGAAGTTGATTCTGTTGGGAGGAGGAGCTTGGTTATGTGGTGGGAGAGGATTTGTTGTGACGTTGGGTTTTTCGGGAGGCGCGATCACCTTCTTATCAATAAGATCCTGGATCTCATGACGCAATCTATAACAACGGTCGGTGTCATGACCGTGCTGTTGGTGATACGCGCAGTATTTTGCCGGGTCATGAGAGAGAGGAAGTGGATTTGGCAGTGGCCTCGGCTCTAGGGGCGTCAAATGCTTCTTCCTGATTAGCACCCCCAGAGCTTTGGACAGGGGCATATGTAGGGGTGTGAAGGTTCTTTGGCCTCTGGGTTGATATTTGGTGTTTTGGGTATTGCTTCCAGATGCGCCAGAGAAAGGCGTGGCTGTCATGGGTCTTGGGGAAGGGGGAATGGTGGTGACCATGCTCACCTCTGAAGCTCGTGCAGTTGCAGTGCCACTCGGGCCTGCGTTGTTGTTACGGTTGAAAGTCCTTCTAGGTTGCTCCCTATCCTGGTCGATCAGACCTTGTTTCATGGCATCCTCGATTTGTACCCCCATCTCGTGTAAATCTGAGAAAGTGGGGAAGGGGAGTACAATCATCTTCTGCATCAATTTCGGTTGGAGATTGCGCACAATCATCCTGATTTGATCTTTGTCTGTGGGCCTCAAAGTCATCATCGATGCCTTCGCTCTCCATCGAGTTACGAAATCTGAGAAAGTTTCCTTAGGCTCCTGCCTCGTTGTTTCGAGATCCCGAGTTGTAATCTCGATCTGGGTATTGTACGAGTACTGTGCAACAAAGGCCTCAGCCATTTCATCCCAGCTTCTTTTTACCTCATCTTCTAACTTCGCGTACTAGATGGCGGCCACACCCGACAGGGTTCGGCCGAATAGCGAAAGCTTTTGTGGTCGGGTTAGGCCCATTGGCCGCAGGATGTCTGAGAAGAGCCGAAGATGGACCATGGGGTCCCCGGACCCATCGAAGCGGTCAATTTGTGGCATCTTGAACCTATCGGGTAGTGTTACGGCCACGTCGGTATATCCGTCCTCGATGTCTGGAATAGCCTTTACCCCTTGTGATTTCTTGAAAAGCTTCTCGAGCTTACTCAGTTTTAGAGCTGTATGGTCTATTTCGAACTCGAAGGGAGAGTCCGGATGGTTGGGTGTATGGGTTTTGGACAGTTGAGGCGGAAACGGGGGTGGAGCTAGCCCCGTTGGAAGGTTCGTGTCCTCTTGGATGTTCTGGGTATTTGGCCCGGTGTTCTGGGTGTTTGGCAGAGCATTCTGGACAGTAGGTGCCTGCTCGGGCAATGGGGCCCCTAGTGGAGGAGGAACTTGATGCGAAGCAGATGCCGCATTCTGCTGTTGTAGTCTGGTGATTAGCTCGGCCTGCTGGGCCATGATTGTGGCTTGTTGCTTGGAGAACTCCGTTTGGCAGGCAGCGTCCTCTTGCATCTGTTTCATGCTCTCATGCATTTGGCGCATCAGGGCTTCCACCCCTGATGTATTTTGCTGATCCATCCGACTGACCGGTATGTCTATTTCTATAGCAACAATTGAGACCTCAGTCCTACCGTCCTCTGATGGAGTAACCCATTGTTATGGCAACCTCTGTTCTGACACACTGCGCTTCCTTGGCCTTCTTCTGACAACGGGGGGTAAAGAATGGAACACGGGCTGTCCGTCAACCAGATCCTCAGATCGATTGAGCCGGCGACCTCTTTTCCAAAGTGCTTGGGGAATATCTACTGGGTTGGAAGCAATTGTGCTAAAACTGCCCCTAGCAAAAGATAAATAAAGCGAAAAGGAAATAAATAACCAGATAAATGAACAGCATGACAGCTTAAAATAAATACACAACACACAGTCGGGCATACAACACACGGTTGATAAGCTGAATACACACTGTCCCCAAATACTGATCACTGTTCCTGAATCACTGTTCCTCAAAGACTGAATCCGATACCCGCAGATAACTGATTCTCAAATACTGACTGATGCCCGCAGGCCTGATGCCCAAACTCATACACTGATACATGCATTCCTGTAGAGACGCACTCTAAAGCACATAACAGATAAGTGAGAGCCAAAACACCCCTATGTTGGGGTAGAGTTTCCCTGTCCTATTTTGTTAGGAACTAGGGTTTCACTACGCATGCAGCGGTTACAAACAACCTATATCGGGAAAGTAACCTGTCCTAGTTTGGAGTGATCACTACGGATTCCGAATATGCACTAGGTCGAATGGTCGAAGAGGGTGCCCCGGTAAAACCGGGGTTTGTGTTCCCATACTGGCAGAGCCCACAACCGGTCAGCCTTATGGTCATGCCTTGACAAGACAAGCCTCCGGCAAACCGTTCAGGAATAGCAGATGGAAAACACGGTGTCCTAGGCGCACCAATGCAAATGCAATGTAAAGAAATACACAAGTGTAGTCAAAACAAGATATCATGAGTTCGAGTCAAGTTCTCTAACTCCCCAGCAGAGTCGCCAGAAACTGTAACAAGCCCGCGGGGGACCTCGCTACAGCTCGGACTCGATTTGTGTCACGGTTCTTAATCTTGAACCAAAGAGTCCAAATCCGGCAAATCGTTTTGAGAAAACAGATTTTTTTGAAAGAAGTGCCAAACATGGACTGCTTTGCCAGATACAGAGTCGCTACCTAAATATTTTATTTTGGGAAATTTAGGAAACCCTGACTCGTTGCCTAAGGCCATGTGTCCGTCATCACCAAAGTTGCCTCGGCTCGGGAACTTGGGTACGATTGGGGAAGGTCACTTCGTGAGCACCCCAGCTCGCCCGATCAAAGATCGGCCTCTACTAACCATGATATCTAGTTTTGAAAACTTTGTGTGCTCTTATTCCGGTTATTAGCCTAGATTTACTATGTGATGCGCACAGCATACAAGTATAGACCGGGCCGCCTGAATTGGAACAAAACATTTCATGTTTGTTTTTGAAAGATGGTTTGCTACCCGCAGGTAGGCTTAAAATGCAGATTTTGCCACCCTCAGGTGGGCTTAGAAAACATGATTTTGCCACTATCTAGTGGGCTTAAAACACACAGTCAATGATTTGTTCCAATCCAACTAACCCAACCTTCACCCACAGGCATTCAAGGCAGTTATATCACATAAGCAGTTAGCCTCATGGTAAGCATGCTATTCATGGCAGTCACTCACACGCATGCAAGGATGCTAAAGCATAAAACTTACCGAGTACTCCAAGTCAAAACAGAAGCTAATTAGAAATCCATGCATGATCCTAACTATACAGAAATGCCTAATGCAACACATGCAAAAATGCAACTATAGCAGGCTCGGCTATTCTAAACGTGGCATATGAGATGCAACAGCTATCAAGTATTCAACTCAGAATTGAAATACAAATGCAGTTAGTATGATGCGCCAAGCCAGGTGCATGCAAAACAGATGAATGAATGCAAACATGCTATCATACTGTATGCTAATTGAAACATGCCCTAATCTAACCATGATAAGCGGGTAAATAAAAGGGAAGAAAGACGTGGGGTTGGAAGACATACATCACACTCACACACACTTATTACAATTATGCCCTCGCGCAGAGGGTCCGAATAAATAGTACAGTCCAAATATGTACAAATTCCTAATTAATTTACAAATTAACTAAGAAAAAAAAAATAATACTGGCATGCAAGCCAGTGACTGCCTTGATTCCGCTTCAGATGATGAATGATGCATGTCCGGGGTTGCCTTTGCGAGGAAATCCACTGTGATGCCCCAATTAGCCTCTATTTTGCAATGGTTTTTTGGAAAGCGCGCCAAGCCTCGGAAGACTGCTGATTCTTGATTTGCTGCAACAGAGAGCAGGAAAGGGGCATAGCAATGTATTTTCACAAATGCATGCATGCCTCGATCCTCGTGCCACCAATCACGCATCTCGATGCATGATGGCCGAGGAGTCGAATTGCACAACTCGATATGGAATGAATGCACATGAAAACACAACTAAGACCTAACTCCATCATGGACAATCCGAAGTGTCGGTGACTGGGGAATTGAGACACGTTCCGTCACTCGGAGTACGAAACGTACCTCGTTTCCCATGCTCGGGCTAACTCCTATCCCGAACACAATGCAATATGCATGACATGCATGAATGCAACTAAGATACAACCTAACATGCACAATGCTATGAAATGGCATACACGATGCATGAAGTAACATGGCATACACAATGCGCTAACATACAACCTAGCATACACAATGCTAGGAGATGAAATGGCATACACAATGCATGATGGGCTTACACCAGCACAAGTGGACCTCAGCCACACTCACATAGGAGGCCATTAGATGAAAATGAGACAACTCGAGATGCATGCACGCGTGCACGCAAACCGAGGACCGACCCTAAGGCACGAATGCCACTCTAACATGACATGGCAAAGCATGGAATATGGCATACTGTCATGCAAATTTCAGAGGCAAAATGAGATGCAAAACAGCCCCGAAACATGGCAAAATGACACCCGATGCATGGGACGAATCCCGAAACATGAAATTTGACGCATGAAATGGCCTATAGCTATGCAATGCAAGCATAATTTGAACATGAAGTGTAAATAAAGAAGCAAGGAAGCCCCAAAACAAGCATGTTTACAGTTTAAAGCAAGGCCAAACAGTGAGCACAAATGGGGCTAAGCTAGCATACAAAAATGGCCCCGAAAGCAAGATATTGAAGCAACTCACAGATGCTGGCCCAGAAAAGAGAAGGGGCCTTCTAAAATATTGAAGAGGGGCCAAAAATATGATGTTTTACAGTTTATGACAAACCCCAAAAACAGATACAAGTATGCTCAAAATGCTATGCAAAATAAGGGCCAAAATAGAGATAAAGAAGAAACTGATACATGCTGGTCTCAAACAGGTAAGGGCCCTTCAAAAATGTTGAAGAGGGGCACAAAATATGACTTTTTACAGTTTATGGCCGAGCCCAAAACAGTGTACAACTATGCTCAAAATGCAATGCAAGATATGGCCTAAAAGAGAGGCTACAACACAAAGTATACAAATGATGCTCCAAACAGCAATAGACCCTTAATAAAACATGGAGAGGGGGTCAAGAAAAGGCCATTTTCAGTTCGGACCAAGGTCCAAAAACAGAAGCTCAATAGGCTAATAAATCATGCAAAAATGGGGCTAAAATATGGATATCAAAGCAAGTAGCACATGGAGGACTCAAACAGTGATGAGCCCTTCTACAATGTTGAAGAATTCCTCAAAATAAGCCTATTTACAATTTATAACATGCTTCAAAACAGATTACTCATAAGCCTAAAATGCTACACAAGAAATAGGCATACAAGAGGGATAATGAAGCAAGTGCAAAATGGGGGCCTCAAACAGTGAGAGGCCCTTCATGAAACATGAAATAGAGCTCAAAAAAACACTACTTTCAGTTATGGCCGGAGCTCAAAAGTATAAGAAAGAAGGGCTAAGAAATAATGCAAAAATGAGCTCAAAAGAGGGAGAAAGCAACTCACCCTTGTAGACCAACTCTTTGACAACCTTTGGACCAAGAAATGCTGCCTCCTAAGCTCTGAGAAGACCTTCCAAGCTGCTGGAATGGAGTGGTGGTGTGATGCTAAGTGATGGTGTAGAAATGAGGTAGGATTTATGAGGTTTGGAGGGTTGAAATGAGAGAGATAGAGGAGATATGCATATAAGGCTCTTAGCCAATTTTTTCCAACCCAAAAACCAGAGCTGGAGGCTGGTTTTTATAGACAAATGAGGGGGAGAAAGAGGGGGAAAAAAAGGGAGGGAAATCACTCCAAGTTTCCCTCCAAAAGTTGCCCCCCCGGATACAGAATCTGGGGGGAAACAGAATACATATTTGGAAGGAACAGGACCCAAGGAACATGGCCGGCCAGTTTTTGGGCTTGCAGGTGGCTGGCCGGCTCTCCCCATGGCCGGTCGGCCAAGGGTCAAAAGGGCCAAGTCAAATTAGTGGCCGGCCACCACAGATTGGTGGCCTCCCATGTGTTCTCAACACAACCCTGTGGTCAAAAAATGGCAACTGTGAACCAGGAGAGAGAACAACCCACTTTTCGAAGGGGTTCAAAAGGTTCAAATGGAATTACTGGCCGGCCACCAAATATTGGTGGCCTCCCAGATGTGTACATCACAAATATGGGGTTTAGGGTGCAAGAAAATGGCCCAAGGGTGGTCAACATTGGCTTCCGAGTGAGAGAAAACGGGCGACGGAGGGCGATGAAGGAATATAACTGGTTGCTGAAACAATTACTGGCCTCCCACCCTTCTATGACCTTCCTGGTGATGAAACAGAGGTCCCTGCCAAAAATTAACGTAAACCGATGTAAAATGAAGGTTTGGGGGCCGAAACGCGCAGCCCGGGGCCCCGAAAACTGACTGTTAGGCACCGGGAGTGGTGTTCGACCACGAAGTTGGTCTCTCGGACCGCAGTGTCCCTCAAAAGGGAGTAAATAAGATGCATGCCAAAAATCGGAGTGAACGGAGGTGGTTAGGCAGTCCCGAACCGAGGCACTCGGCCTGACGGCTCCGAAAACCGGGAACCGGGCTCCGAAATGGGCAGAATGGCCTACGACCACGAAACGTAGCCTACGGCCACTGAGAGATGGTCTACGAGACCTCTCCCTCCCTTTGGGAAGAGAAACAGAGAAAACCGAGCCTGGTTCGCAAACCGAGGCAAAGCACAGAAAAGCCCGGAAGTCCGGAGGCAAGGCTCACGGCCGAGACTCTGAAACCTCTGGACGAGCACGATATGCAACATCACCAAGCGCCCAATCAGTGACGCCTGAGTCTTAAGGTCGGTCAAAAATGGGGTGTCTACAACTCCAAACTTTTTGAACATGTTAAACAACTCTTTTGGTGTCATCGCATGTGGCAGATTGTCCACAAAAATAGTCACCAGATTCGGTAATTGTCTCTAAAGTAATGAGTACCTTAAACTATATAACACCAGCTTTCATCCACCACCTACGATCCCTCATTCTCTTCGGGCCATCCTCATTTTCATAGTTTGTTAACACACACACACGCACATGTTCTTTGAACAACTTATTCTTACATTACATTACTAACTTCTATTAAAGACTTATACGATATAGTAACAAAAAAGTGACATTGCCACTTGACCAGAAACTCAATAGGTGGATTGCCATAATTTGATGTGTTGGGACCAAAGTGGAATTCGATGCAAAATATAATTTGTCCATTAGAATATCAAAGGCAACCTTCTCTCTCATAACTTCTCTAATTATCAACCAATTATCTTTCTTACAAATCACTGAATTTAAAAAATGGACTTGCATATTACTTTCCTTACAGTTTTTGGAGCAAATTTTTATTTAAGAATTATAATAGTAATTGAGCTAGCCTAGTAGGTAAGAATCCTTACACCTCATTAAGAGTTTAAGGGTTCTATACTTGTTTTTCCCTTCTCTTAAACTATAACCTCTAATGTAAAAAATAAATAAACAAAAATATTGTTAAATTAGGTTATATTCTATGAAGAAAAGGAGATGAAAACAATAATAAATTTCAATTGCTAGAAATAAGTCTTACAATATTGATCTAAAGTTTTAAATATCATGATTCCTAGCAATCACACAAGAATAATTTTTAAATAAATATATGGAAAAAAATATATTCACACCTCAGACGGAGAAAGTTATTAATTCCTTAAGTTTTAAAATGAAGTGTAGAAATTCTTACCCAACTGGTTAGCTCAACTAGTTTAATTTTAGGCTTTCGTCACTAGCCAATAATAATTATATATTGCATCAAATTACAGACTATGCAACTTTCGTTTCACCAAATAAAATCACAAAAACCGAGGAGAAGGACAAGGAGATTTTTTTTTATCATATTCATAATTTAATATTGACCCATAGATACGTGTGTAATTAAGATAAATAAGAATAAAAGCAAATAATAAGAAAATTAATATCATAATATGTATGTTGCCTAAGTGGTAGGAGTATTCTTGACGAAATTCAAGGCCTTTGATTTAATCTTACTCACGCCTTTGAATAATAATATTTTATTTTAGGCTAGATAAAGTTGCCACGTGACATGATGTGAATGCTTGGACACCAAGTCCATCATTCACTTAAAAATAGAAGATAGATTAAAGACGTGATCAATAATAATTAGTGAGTAGGCACAAAGGCGTGGCTTCTCTCAGGTCCAAATTTGGACAGAAGGTGTAATTTGGGCTTGTGGGGGTCTATTACATATTTTGTTTTGATTATTCAAATTGTTTATTTTGTAAGGCCCTTTAGGTATATCATCGGAAAAAAAAGAAAAAGAAAAAAGAGGAAGATTGATCCGATAATTGTAACTTGTTCAATTTATGATGTTTGTCACTAAAAAAATACATGATCTATTTTAAAAAACACATTTGTTTTTTAAGACAATTGTGACAAATTGAACATGTTGTCATTATTGGATCAACCTAATTTTTATGTGTTGATGATATACACAAATAATCTTACAAAATGAACAGTTCTATGGTGAGTCTCATGAACCTAACTACACCCTCAACTTTTTTTTTTTTTTTTATCAACCAAAAAAGCTTTATTGATGAGAAAAAACCTTACAACGAAGTAAGAAACACAACAATAAAGGAGGGAGAGAGGGGGAATGATGCCAAAACCATCATGGTGAAACAAACCCAATCCCAACTAGGTTGTCCCTAAGTCGCTCACAAAATCATATGACAGCACCAAACCACAAATCTATTGGTGAGGAGCCAACAGATACACAGTAACACTACAACAGATTAAGTAAAAAAAAAAAAAAAAAAAGAAGCTAAACAAGGCAGCAGTGCTAGCAGATACAACAGAATATAAACACAAAAGCAAAAAACATCAGCAAAAACACAACCAAACCAGAGCAGAACAAGTCGCACCAAAGCAGATACACCAAAGCAATCACCAAGTTAACAGTGCAGAGACACCAGATTAGCAAGATGCACCAGACACAAGCAGCTCCAGCACAGATATACTAGAGTAACATAGATACACAAGACGACATTGCTAGCAGAACATTAGCACAGATACACAAAACCAAAAAAACATCAACAAAAAACACAGCAGCACCAGAGCAGAACAAGTCACACCAGAACAGATGCACCAGAGCAATCATTAAGTTAACAGCACAGAAACACTAGAATTAGCAAGATGCACCAGGCACAAGTAGCTCCAGCACAGAAATACCAGATTAACGGGAAACACCAGAACAACCACTAATGTAACAGTAGATACACCAATGTAACAGCATAATAGAACACATAGCACACAGATACAGAGGCCAAACACTCTTAACAGCAGAACAATATCTGACTAAGGTTATGAACAATATCATGCCTTGAGTAAGAGAAACCTGAGAGATTGGACTTGGCCCACAGAGCTACTCTCCATTTCACATTAGCACTCAAATCCTTTAGATTAGGTTGACACCCATTGACGATGTAATCATTCATGATTTTCCAAATAGATCATAGCATAGCCAATGGCACTAAATTCCAAAGTTTCATAATAGTCTTTTTTGCATTTGAAACACATCCACCAATGTAACAAAACCACTACTGAAGTAGGTGTTGCCCATTTCAAATCCCACCAGAGTAACAGTTTAGTCCAAGACTCCTAAATACCACTACACAGCAGGAAAATATGATTCCCAGATTCAGATTCAGCTTTACAAAAGGGGCAGACATTACTGAAACTACTGCTAAGTACACCAATACTTTGCAGAAAGTCCATGGTTTTAACTCTGCCCTTCCAAATCAACCAGCCCAGGAATTGAACTCTAGGAGGAGCCACATTACCCCATAATAGTTTAGGGATCAACAGCTTAGGCCTATGATGAGCTTCCAACCAAGATCTCACTAAAGCAACTGTGAACTGCCTAGATGAGGACCTCTGCCACCTAAGAGAATTTGGGAGGATTGCTTTCAGGCATGGTGTCTCTGACAGCAGGAGATATAATCTATTAACCTCAACACCCTCCCAAGGCCTTAGTACCCTTCTGAAAGATATATTCCATCCCCCTGAAATTTCCTTTCTACGCACAAAATATTCTAGGGATTTTTTTTCTTCTCAGTAGACAAACTAAATAGCCTAGGGAATTCATCTTTAAGCTTAGTATTCCGCAGCCATTTATCCAGCCAGAAGTGCACTCTCTTTCCATTACCCAAATGAATTTCTATACTAGAGAGGAAAAAAGCATGTAAATCTAGATTAACCTCTACCCTTGAGAGAATTCCTTTCACATATTTGACACCCTCCCAGGAGTGTCAAGATTAGGTATCCACCCCCCTCCTACCACTCCATACCTACTATTTATAACCTGTCTCCATAATGCCTTTTCCTCCACTCCATATCTCCATCACCATTTCATGAATAAACTGGTATTCATTTCCCTCAAATTCACAATCCCTAATTCTCCTTGCTCCTTGCTGGTTGTGATAGACTTCCACTTCACAAGATGCACTTTTCTCTTTTGTTCAGAGCTTCCCCACAAAAAGGTTGCTTGCAGTCTATCAATAGTTTTCACCACACCCTCAGGCAATTTGAATAAAGATAGGTAATAACATGGGAGATTGGACATGACAAATTTTATCAGGGTTACTCTACCAGCAAAAGAGAGCAACTTTCTTTTCCAAAGCGCCAATTTTGACTTTATTTTATCCACTTTTAGTGTTAGCCCCAAGAGGTAGCCCTAAATATTTCATTGGTAGTTTTTGGCACTTACAGTTGAGTTTGGTTGCAAAAGCTTGGCCAAGAGTTTCATCAATTCCTATACCACACAGCACACTCTTATGGAAACTTATTTTCAAGCCTAAAATAATCTCGAAGCACTAAAGAATTCTTTTAATAGTCACCAACTCTGCCTCCTCTGCTTCACAAAAAAGTAAGGTATCATCAACAAATTGTAAGTGGGTTACTTGAAACTCTGATTGGCCCACTGTAACACCCTTGATTAGCCCCATCTCTTTTGCTTGTACCAACAGTAGATTGAGGCCCTCAGCTGCAATATTAAAAAGGAAAGGGGAAAGAGGATCTCCTTGCCTTAATCCTTTGCTAGAAGAGAATTCATCAGTTGGCGAACCATTCACAAGAATAGAAATTATGGTTGTGGTCACACACTCTTGCATCCAACTAACCCATAAATCCCCAAACCCAAAATTTGTTAGCAAAGACCATAGATAATTCCAATTTACTGAGTCATAGGATTTTTCAAAATCCAATTTAAGAATAATCCCCTTCTTTTTGTGTTTCTTTCACCAATCCATGACCTCATTAGCTATCATGATACCATCAAATATATGAGGACCACCGATGAAGGCAGATTGTACTTCACTGATAATATTTGGCAACACCAAACTAAGCCTATGTGATAAAACTTTGGAAAGGATTTTGTAGGCAAGATTCAATAAACTAATTGGTCTAAAGTCAAAGAGACTCGAAGGACTGACCAACTTGGGGATTAGGGCAATAAAAGAACTATTCAGACCTTTAAGCAATTTGCCATTGGAATGGAACTCTTGCATGAATTTGAATACATCATCTTTCATTCCAACACTTTTGGACACAAGCCATGTTGAACCCATCTGGCCCAGGGACTTTATTTCCGTTACTATTCTTTACCACCCTCCAGATTTCTTCCATGGTAAAATGAACTTTCAATACCTCTCGAACCTTTGCTGAGCTTAGACTCTCAAAAGAGCCAACTAATTTTGGCCTACTAGCCCAGTCTTCTGCAAAAGTTGTGGAGAAATGCCTCAATACTTCTTATTTGATCATCACAGGTTCATCATATCTAACTACATTAATCAACACTGAGTCCAGCAGATTTCTACTATGCCTTTTACTTGCAATGATATGAAAGAATTGGTGTTCTTATCCCCATAATGTGCTCAATTCAATATAGATTTTTGGAACCAAATCCAATCATTCCTCTTTCTTAACTTCCAAACCAGACTACTAATTTCCTTCTTATTTGTTTTTTCTTGAGTACTGAGCGGTCTTAATTTTGCTAATAGATCTACAGCATGGAGATCATCTTTAGCCTGCTTCAATTGATTCACCACATTTCCAAATACTTCGACATTCCATTTTTTCAACTCCAATTTTGATGCACTGAACTTCTTCATCAATTTATATCTAGCCTATCCTTGAACAGAGGATGTAGCTCAGGACTTCTTTACATTTGCTAAGAAATTGGAATGAAGAACCCATGCAGTTATAAATTTGAAATGCCTAGGACCCCAGTTTCTTATATCCTCCATAAACAGCAAAGGACAATGATCAGATACTCCCTTAGGTAGGCCCTAAAGTTTGAAACAAAATTTCTCCAACCATATTGGCTCCATAAGAAATCTGTCAATATTACTCCATCTCTCGCCTTCCATTGAATTGCACCAAGTGAAATTTCTACCAAGCAAAGGGATATCGACTAGTGCCAATTGGTCAATGAAATTGTTAAATTCTAGCATACCTCTGTCCCTCATATTACATCCTTTTTTGTTCGCTATGAATCTTATTTCATTGAAATCTCCCCCCATACATCAGGGCTTCAAAAAATGCTGCTTAAGATTTATGATGGAATCCCATAGCTTCCTTCTATTGACAACATCATTAGGTGCATAGATGTTAAAAACAACACATTCAAAAAGATCATGAGTGGTACCTGATAGTAGGATGAGATTTCTGGTGCTGCAACAATCTGACAACATGAAAACATCTGGATTCCAAATACATAACAATCCTCCTCAACTTCCTTCAGTATCCACTGCCAAAAATTCCATCTTATCCCATGGCCATACTGATTTTGCATCTTTGAGGTGTATATTGTTTCGCTTGGTCTCCTGAAGAAGTAGGATATCAATCTTTCTATCTTTAACAACAATTTTGATTCTGTGCCTTTTCTCCGACCTTCCCAAACCTCTAATATTCCAAGATAGCATCTTCATTACAAACATTTTTACTACAAAAACCCTCATCTGACATACCTGCTAAGTGTGACCATCAATACCTACTACTCTTTGTGCATCTCTAACTTCCATATCAACTAGTTTGCGCATCACTTCAGATTTCTTTCCTTCAAAATTAATGCCCAGAGACTTTCCAAGATGAATGGTGTCTTGGGCTTCATCTAGTAACTTTCTTCTTCTTCTACTAAGTCGACTTGACTTACTTTTTTGCAAAATTGATAAGGATATAGTAGCTGCAGCAACCCTAAAGATTTCCCCTCTTTGAAAAAAAAATTGGGAAAGGGTTGCCCTTTATGTTTAGGTCTTTTCTTCCCTTTGCTTCTACCTATTGGACCACCACTCGGCAATCGAAGAGAGGAACTGATTAAGGTAACTTGAGAAAAGCCAAAGCCATCTGCACTATTCAGGGCTTGAGCCATATGATTACTAATGAAATTTAAGGCATGTGCTATGAAGTTACAGATGGGGGGTAGGCACCTCAGAAGGCCCAACACCACACATCCTCTGCTGGGCATCTCTAATAACCACCTCTAAGTTGATATTGGGCTCTCACCTTCAGACCCACTAATACTTTTGATAAAGCCCGGAGTACACATAACTTTATCTAGCACCATGGTTTTACCTACCTCTAACTGTAATGATAACTTTTTGAACATGCATCCCATCAACCTCCTGTTGGCTCTCTCGATTGGTTTTTCAAAACTACTACCTATTTCATCTGCTATAGTTTCTGACACCCAACTTTTCTGATCATCTTCAATAGCTTTGTGTCTCTATGATGGGTCATTATTACCATTGGCTACCTCCTGCTTTATTCATGTTCCCACCAATGTCCCCGTATCCCTGCATTGTCCTCCACCTTCTACCACAGAGCCATGGATATCTCTACTCTTCTGATCTCCCCCATTTACAGATGTTCCTTCAACCATCTATCTACAATCACCTTGAGACAAGCTCCTCTTCATTACCACAAAGGAGTCAAAATTTTCGCAAACTCTCACTAGGTAGTCCTTTCCTTTATTTTTTACCAACACAACACCATTTATAAAATCCATACAACTAGTGATAATTCTAACCTTACCATATTGAAAGGAACATCCTCGAGTGCTATTATCATCAAATTGGACCACTTTTCCCCATAAGGCACCTAAGTATCTGAATGTTTCAACATTCCATAAATTAAAGGAAATGCCAAAGCAACTAAGCCAAACACACCTCTCTTGCTCAATAACTGTTCCAGCTTTCCATTCTTGTACTAACTCGCACCAGTCAAAAATCTAAACCTTTAATCTTTCTTCATTGCTCTTCATCTCTTGGATTGAATTAAAAGTTAACACAGCTAATCTTCTACTTTCCATTTTGATCACGGTATCCTTAAGGCCTCTTTTCCTACATTCTTGCACAAAGTCTGAGAATGCCAAAAAGGACTCAAGCTTAATGATTAAGCTCTCATAGAGACAAGCATTCCCAGCTTCTTTAGCTTGGATGGACAACAGATTATTTTGAACAGGATTTCCCCTTTTTACCACCTCGGCATAGGAAGTGAGTCTTGCTGATTGAACTCTCTGTTGATGGCCCTGCACGGCTCTAGTGTTAACATTTGGCTGACTCACTCAACGACGAAGAAAATGCTTGTCTTTTTTTACCTGCAGTCCCTGTCCTTTTTGATACTCTACTCCCTTGACTTTAAGTTCTTTGTTATCCCACCATAAACCATTTGCTCTTTGCACAACCACTTCTACCGCTACTGGACAATCAAATCGGACAAAACCAAATCTTGATCCGGTGACCTTCCTTCTTTTCATGGATATGTATACACTATTCCGAATTTAGTGAAAAGCCCAAACAAATGCTTCGGATTCATAGACTCTAGGATCTCATCGACAAAGACAGTGAACAAACCTTGATGACTGGGATCAAAAACTTGTTTCCTGACTCCTTGCTTTCGGATTAATGGATTCCATCCTCCTAGATCTCTCAAATTGGTTTCCCTCTCTCTCGGTTCTATCCTTCTAGTGTCTTTATTTCCGACTACACCCTCTAATTCAAATCTTAGACTAAAAGAAAGTCCATCGCCAATTAAATTACATAAACGTACACTTTTTTGTGTTAGACTCTACGCATTTATGTTTTTGTTTGCTTAATTTCTTTTGTTTTCAATAGACTCCTTTGAAGAAAATGTATTGAAATTCTTTTATTATTGGTTTTTACTTATTTATTTATTTATGGGTTGGGTCATACATCTAAACAATCATGTAACTATACAGTCCCTGAGCCCACCCATTAAAGCTCATCTAAATCCCATTTAAACTCGTTCAATTAGAGACTAAGTTGTGATTGGATGTCGTTCAATTAGAGATTGAGTTGTGATTGGGATGTCTTTATGGTTCCGCTTAGAGAATGGGTTAATGTAGGTAATGTTGGAAAATAATGATTTTTCGGCAACTTTAATTCGAAATTAAAGTGGGACCCAACCGCCGGTTGAGGTGGGTCTGAGTAGTTTTGCATTCTCTCAAGTGAAAAGATTACAATATAAAAATGATGGGCCGAAACCATTGAGGTGTGAATGAGAATTGTCTCATAAAGTGGACATCTGTAGACACCCCATTTTTGACCGACCTTAAGACTCAGACGTCATCAATTGAGCGCTTGGTGATTGTGCATGTTGTGCTTGTTCTGAGGTTTTGGAGTTTTTGGCTGAGAGCCTTGCCTCCAGGCCTCTGAACTTTTGTGCTTTGGCTCGGTTTGTGGACCGAATCTTGTTTTCTCTTCCCGGAGGGAGGGAGTGGTCTTGTAGACCATCTCTTTGTGGTCGTAGACCACTTTTTGTGGTCATAGGCCACTTTTCCCGTTTGGAGACTAGTTTCCGATTTTTGGAGTCTTCGGTCACGCGCCTTGTCTCGGGACCGCTTAACGTTCTCCGTTTGGCGTGGTTTTTGAACCATGCCTTGTTGCCTCTGTCTAAAGGAACACTGTGGTCCGAGAGACCACTTTGTGGTCGTATACCACTTTTGATGCCAGTAGACTAGTTTTCGAGGCTTTCGGCCGCGTGCTTTGCCTCCCGATCTCTCGTCTTGCATCCATTTTGGTTTTTTTTTGGTACAAACCTTGTTTTCCTTGTTTGGAAGGTGGTACAAGGGTGGGAGACCAGTTTTTCCACTTGGAGACCACTTTTCCTCCTGCCAGTCAGTTTTCTAGTCGGATAACTGGCTTTCTTGGTCTTTGGGCCATCTTTTCTGGTCGGCCACCATACCACCACCTTGTTTCAGTGTGTAGACTTCTCCTATCCCTGGCCGACCAGTTGTCTTCTTGGGAGACCACTTGAAGTGGTCGGCTGACCACTTTTAGTAGCTAGCCGACCACTTCAAGTGGTCGACTGCTTTTTGTCACATTTTTGGAGATATTTTCCTCCAGCTGGCACAACTGGAGGGCACTGAAGCCATCCTCCATACATGTGTATGGAGGGATGGCCTTGAAGCTTAGCTTTTGTTCACTATAAGAGGGAGGTTCCTCCTCCCTCCTCTAGGTTCAAAAATTGGTGGTTTGAGTTATACATACACACTTGTATCTATATCTCTCTTTTGCTCTTGTTTTGTGCCTTAAAGTGTCATTTTATCTCACTTTTACACACAAACACACACTCAAACACCATCCTTTTGTTGCTGAGGTGCTTAGGAGCTGGTTTTGGTGTTCTTGGGTTGGTTTGAGCTTGAAAAGCCTGCTGGAGTTGCAGCTTTAAAGGTGGTCTTCAAGGGTGAGTTTCTAACCCTTAAATTCTCCATTTTTGCTTAAGCTTTTAGCCTTGTTTACATGCTGATTTAAGCTTAACTTTCTACTAAAAAAAGTTCTGTTTTTGTATGTTTTAAATGTTTGTTTAAGGTCACTTTTCTGTTGGGGGTGATCTACCCCCTCTTAGGCCTTGTTAGGCCTTGTTTTGAGCCATCCCTTTTGGCTCTTGTTCTAGCCTTTGCATGACCTTTCTACCACTGAAATCTAGAGGATTTTTAGTGGTGGAAAGGTGGTTTTGGGGTCCTAAATAGGAGAGGGTCATCCCCTCTCCTTGTGTTTTGTTTACTTGCTTCATATGCCTCATGTTTGAGCATGTTTATTAAGCTTGTGTTAGCTTGTTCTTAGCATGTATTTGGGGTTATTTTAAGATGGCATGCCACTGTTTTTGGTTGTCTTGATCATCCATTGCTTGCATAATACACTTGTAGTGTAATCCTCACAAACTAGCTTTGTATGCTTCATGAAGTAGCATGTCTTTCTAGCTTGTTTCGAGTCCATTTCAGCATGTTTTTGGTGTTGTTTTACCATGTCATACCTCTGTTAAGGTTTGGTTTGGTTGGCCTTTGCATGCTCCATGCACTTGTAGTGCAATTCCATGAATTAGCCTAATGTGTCTCATGCTTTGACATGTCATTTTAGCATGCTTTTGGCTTAACTTCAAGAAGCTTTTGTCCATGTTTTAGCATGCTCTAGCTCTGATTTATGTTGTTTTGGTCATGCATGCCACGCTTTGTATAGCTATAATGCATTCTAGCTTGTTAGCTTTGTGTATCAAGTCCACTAGCATGTGTTGCTTGGCCTATTTGAATGATTTGGAATCATTTGTTATGTGATTTTAGTGCATGTTTCATGGCCATACACTCACATTTGTCACTTATTCAATGCGTTGGAGGGTTGGTCCTTTATGCCTTAGGAATAGGTCATTGCGTATGCCTTCATGCCCAAGCTTGCGAGCTATCATTTCAATATGTTTTTTGGGGTTGTTATGCCATGATATAACTCTGATTTTTGTTGCTTAAGTCATCCCATGCTTGGTCTTGGTAGGTGTAGTGTAATCCACCTTATTTGCCTTGTATGCATCATGCCTTATGCCCTCCATGCTAGCTTATGTTGGCTTCCTTCCATACATGTTTTAGATTCATTTTGACATGTTCTAGGACTGTTTTGGGTTGCCTTTGCCATATGCTTCATGTTTTTCATAGTTGTAGTACAAGTGCTCTTGTTAGCTTCAAGCTTTGGGCACCATAGCATGCTTCATTTGCATCATGTATATGATTTGGCATCATTTATCATGTTATTTCAGAGCATTTAGCATTGCCATGTTCCCATTTCATTCACTCTTTAAGTGCCTTTGAGTGTTGTGCATTGTTGCCTCTTTTATGGCTTAGCTTGTACGCTTGCATGCCTAGGTATTTAGGCCCTCATCTCAGCATGTTTAGGTCTTTGTTTTGACCTACTTGAGCTCTGTCCATGATTGGTTCATGCATTTGTGCCATGTATTGCATGCCCCCTTTGTAGTCCTCTTTGTTAGCTTTAATGCTTTAAGGACCATTGCATGCTTTGCTTGTGTTGTTTGAATGATTTGGCATTATTTCTTACCTTATTTTAGTGCACTTGGTGTTGTTACACTTCTATGTTTTTCACTCTTTGAGCACTCTTGAGAGTTGTGCTCTTAAGCCTCTTTGATGGGCCATTGCATGTGCATGCTTGTATATGCTTCATGTGCCTTAATTTTATCACCATTGGCCACTGATTTGGGCATGACTAAGGTTACCCCTTTTGGTTTAAGTCCATTTAGCATGTTTATTTACATGTTGTTCGCATGCTTATTGTTCATTGCATTAAGTATGCCATCTTACATTGCATCGTGCATGCCATGTGGTTATTTGCATTGTGTATGCCAAGTTGTTTCTTTGCATTGAGTATGCATGTTCCTAACATTGCTAAGTTGCCCTTGTAGCATTGCATTGTGCATGCATGCATTAGCATTGTTCGCATGTCATTAGCTTTGTTAAGTTGATCATGTCACATTGCATTGAGTATGCTAAGTTGTTGTTTGCATTGTGTATGCCATGTTGTTGCATTGTTGTTTGGATTAAGTGTTAATCCGAGTACGAGAAATGAGGGACGTTTCATACTTGAAGTGATGAAACGTGCCTCAATTCTCGGTCGCCGACGCTCTTGATCAAGCATGATAGAGTTTTAGGTTTATGTGTTTACTTGTGCATTCATTTTACATTGAATTGTGCAATTTGGCTTCTCGGCCATCACGCATTGAAATGCGCGATTAGTGGCCCGAGGGTCAAGAACTACACTCCCTTGAGCTTGTGAAATGATAGGGAGGGTAGTTGTGCACACATATCTTGCAAATATATTGGCATGACCTTTCTTGCTCTCTGTTGCAGCAAACTGGAGAAATGCAGTAACAACTGGTCGGCCAGCCAGAAAAACTAGCTGGCTGACCACTTTTTCTGGTTTTCAGCACAGAAAGTGGTCGACCAGTGGCTGGTGACATCCCTAGGTGGTCGGCCACCCTCCCACAAGTCTCTAAGGTGAGTTGGAAGCTTTCTGGAGCTTGGTGCAAGGTTCTGAGGACAATTGCAAACAAAGGCAAATTGGGGCATCGCGACAGATTTCCGAACGAGGCGACTGAGCATGCATCCAATCTTCTCCCTCTGAGAACCTCCTATTTTACTGCTTTATTTAGCTTCTTTACTTAGCTAGATTAAGCATTCGTTTTGTACTTTAATAGTTAATGCGTTTAGTTATTTCAATTTGTTTTGTAATAATTAGTTAACTAGGATTAGTTAATTAGTTTGTTTTGTAATAATTAGTTTAATTAGCTTAGATTAGCAGTTAGCTTCTTATTCGGTCCCTCCGTCGAGAGGGTGCAATGTTGTAATAAGCGTGCGTGTGTGTGATGCATGTCTTCCAACCCCCATTTCTTTCTCCCTTTTACTTAACCGCTTATGATGGTTAGTTTTAGGGCATATTTTGTTTAGCATACCTTATGCTTCGCATGCGTGCATCCATTCATCTGTCTTGCATGCACCAGGCTCGGCGCATCATACTAATTGCATTGTATTTTCAATACATTTACTTGAATACGTGTTCAACAACATGTTATCAAGTTGCATTTCACATGACATTCTAGGTAGCCGAGCCTATCTTAGTTGCATTTTCGCTTGTGTTGCATTAGCCATCTTAACATGAACTAGGATCATACATGATTTCTAACTAGTTCCTTGTTTTGGTTCGGAATACACTGTGAGTGTTTACGCTTTAGCATACTACATGTGTGTTAGTGTTTCCATGAAAGCATGCTTGCCATGAGGCTAATTGCTTATTTGACATAACTGCTTGAATGCCTGTGGGTGAAGGTTGGATTGCTTGAATTGGAACAATTCATCAAAATCCTCGTTTTAGCCTACTTGCGAGTAGCAAACTTCAAACTGGTTTAAAACAAACGAACATGCAATGTTTTGTTCCAACTTAGGCGATCTAGTCTATACTTGTATGCTATGCGCATCACATAGTAATTCTAGGTTAATAACCGGAATAAGAACACATGTGTTTTCAAAAACAAGATATCATGTTAGTAAAGGTCGATCTTTGATCGGGCGAGCGGGGGTGCTCATTGCATGACCTTCCCCTTTCGTACCCAAGTTCCCAAGCTGAGGCAACTTTGGTGATAACGAACACGTGGCCTTCGGCACGAGTCAGGGTTTCCAAAATTCCCCCAAAACAAAATATTTAGGTGGCGACTCTGTATCTGGCAAAGCAGTCCATGTTTGGCACTTCTTTATAAAAATCAGTTTTCCAAAACGATTTGCCGGATTTGGACTCTTTGGTGATTTATCAGTCTTGCATCGCACATTGTGAGATTAGATTCAGAACCGTGACATGAGTCCGAACTTGTAGTAGCTAGAAAGCAAATGAATTTCGCGCCTTCGCAGCGCGGAGCTCGGGAGTCCTCGGGCACGTCTACAACATCAATAAAAGTTAAGCTTAGATTTGGACTTAGTCTTAGTTTAGACTAGGCCTAGACTTGTACTTATGCTTGTGCATGTGTTGGGTTTGGTCTTGGACTTAGACTTGGACTTAATCTTAAGCTTAAGCTAAGTTATGTTGTGTTGGGCTTAGCTTGTGCATATGTTTGAGAATTGGGTTTGGATTGGGTTGTGACCCAACATTGGTATCCATTGTATGACCCATCTAGTTGGTTTATTCAAACATCATTATATACATATTTATTTGTATATATTAAGCACATGGGAGGTTAAGACCTTTGTAACTTTCATCTTTTGATGATGGAGTTGATGACCATATTAGTGGCCATAGGTTTTCAACTTTTGTAACTCTAGCCCTAATGGCTAGAATTGATGGCCATGGTTAATGGCATTTGATGAGCCTATTGATGTATAGCATTTATGGCTAGGGATTCCCCTACTTGTATAAATAGAGGCATTTCCCCTCCAACTTGAAATATATATAAGTTTTGAGAGTTTTTTTTTTTTTTTTTTTTGATGGAAAATAGAGATGGTGTTTTGATAAAGAGTTAGAGATGGTTTTACACCAAAGAAAATTTTCCTATCTTCTTTTGCTAGTCCCTTCTTTGGTTCTTGTTAGAGAGAGTGCAACCATTATTAAGTTCGCCGAACCTATTCAGAAGGTGCTTCTGCATTAGCTGGTTTTGACCGTCGTATCCCGGGAAACAGAAGTCGACATACCTCCAGCACCCATAGTGAGGCAGCTAATCTGTTTTAAGGACATTGTGGTATCACACAGGCTTCGGTTTGCTTCCTACTACTAGTTTTATTTTATTATGAATTTTTGTAAATTTTAGTATGTTCTTATTCTGAAATTCAAAGTGGTTGTTCAATATGAATCTATTTATTTGATTTAAGTACACAATTCCACAACAAACTTAAAATAGATTATGTATTTCTCATGGAAAAAATAAATAGATTCATATGTAATTATTTTCCTGGAAATTCATACTTGTAAATCATGCTTTTTTGACATGTTAATTATTTTCTAAATTTTAGTTTTTGTACATGATTTAATTTTTAGAATTGTTTACATGTTAATTGCTCAATGATTATTGTTTTGTAACAAGTATATATAAGTTTTCCTATTAAAATGTTTGTAACTTGTTTATATTTATGTACATAGTTAATGTATAAATTAAACTATCAATTTAATTTTTTGGAGTTTTAGTTTTATAATTTTACATGCTTATGGAAGTTACAAATTAGGAGTTTACTGTTTTCTATGCACATGTATTTGCACAGTTTCACAATTTCATTAGGCTGCCTTTGATGACTAGATCTCTAGCATATTTGGATAATCTGATTATATGAGTACTAATTTAGTTTTGTATCTTAGCATGCTCATGATTTATAACTTTATAATAAAATTTGCATGTTCAAAATTCCTGGATTTTAATTTTTATTACATGCTTATTGTGTCTATAGTTATGTATATGATATTTACATATTAATTGTCCATAAAGTTTTAATTTAATTTAGGAGTTACATATTTTAATTTAAAGTTTTAATTTAATTATGGAGTTACGAACTTTATTTTAAAAGTTTCAATTTAATATTTAGAGTTATAAAGTTTGTAATTTGTTTGGGTGAATTAAATTTTGAATTAAATTTATTTATTTGGAGTTATATGTCTAAATGGTTATTGTGAATTAAGTTCATTCATAACTCATGGCTATTAACTTTTAAATTAATTGTGAAGTTACATATTTTTAGTTGGGTAACTCATCTAGCATTTTTATTCATTGGTTAATTTGATTATTCAATAGTTGGCTAGGTGGTTTCAATTAATTTAGTACATTTACATTTTGTTTAGATTGTTTAGTTTGTATTTTCTTGTGTTTTCTGGTAACTTTCTTTACAGGAATACTTATGCGAAAGGGAATGGAAAAACAAATACAAAACCAAATGAATAGTATGTGGGGTGTCAAAACAAAAAGTCTGGACGACTAACCTTTGTGATGAACAGGAATTTCTAAGCGTGGAAAAGATTTTGGACTAAATAGAATCCTGATGGATTGGCTATTTCATTTAAATGGTTGAAGCATTTTTTGCTTGAGATTTAGTTGGTTTGTTTACCAATTTGTAGTAGCAAGTTTTATTTGCTTGTATTATTAGAAGCATTTTATATGCATGTATTTGGTTGTAGCAATTTTTAAATTGCTTGTAAGTTTGAAACTTGGTTTGGTTTTCTGGAATAGAAACCAAAGTGTTTAGCATTGGCTAAAGAGTAGTTCTTATTTGTTCAGAAATGACAACTAAGACGGATTTGGTTTCAAACCTTTGGGGTTTGAGGAAGTCTTCGGGTTTAATCATTTTATTCCCAAAGTGTTGGAAAACCAAGTTTGGAGAAAGTCTTTGGTAATAATCTGATTATTTCCAAAGTGTTTTGGTTTGAAAAAAGAAACCAAATTTTAGCAGTAGCTAAAATATTTTTGAGTTTAGTCAGAAATAATGGGCTTAGTTCCAGGAGTACCGGTTAACTTTTATGAGTGGTATAATTCTGGTAGCAAATTTTATTTGCTTGGATATTGGTTTGTTATAACCTATAACCTGATTTATCCCCTGGAAAACTTAATTTTAAATTTGTTTCTCATAGACTAGGAGTCAACATGCTGTTGAAAGTTTTGTCAAAAGGTTAACTAGGTTTAAAGTGGGACCGATGTGACCCTTCCAGTCTTCCTGGGAACATTCTTGACCATGTTCGATTCTAGGTTAAGTGGTGAGACTAATTTTGAATTAAATTTCCAACTGTGGATTTTCTAGTGTTAAGTTTAGTTTATGAAAAAAAAAAAAAACAGAATAATGAAATTCTGTTGTAATTTTTCAGAAATGGCTTCAAGAGGTGACAACAGAAATGTTGTTTCACCTAACAACGTTAAGCCTTGCGAGATTCTTAAAAGAAGATCTAGAGAGATCAAGTGTGATTAAAGGAAATCATAAGATTGCATGATAACGTTTCTAAATTAATCAGAGGCAATTAGTATGTTATCCTTGTGTCAATTATAGCATATATGATTGCTATGTGACTTTGCTTGAAAGCAAAGATGAGACAACCCGTTAGGGTGGGTGAATATATTTTTGAATTTTTAAATTCCAAATATATTCTTAAATTGGTGGCTCCTAGTGAGTATAAGATCACTGATCACAGAGATAGAAAATTGGTGGTTTCTAGGAGGTGTTAGACCACTGGCTTCACAGTTATGAGATTGTGGTTCCTAGTAGTGAAAAGATTACTAATCACAAGTCAAGACATGATGGTTCCTAGTAGTAGAGAGGCTATTGATCATATGTCAAGACATGCCGATTCCGAGTAATGAAAGAGTCTATTGATCCTATGTTAAGACGTTGTGATTCCTAGTAGTAAAGCGACTATTGATCACAAGTTAAGACATTATGATTCCTAGTAGTAGAAAGTCTACTGACCACATGCTGAGAAATTAGTTATTCTTAGTGATAAGACTACTGGTCATGTTATGAAGTTTCGAGTAGTAGACTATTGAACACTGGATTTGTGTTTCCTAGTAGTTAGACTATTGGCTTCGGCGTGATAGGTTGGACCAAATATGTTTGGGTGCCTAATTCGATTGATGACAGTCTGGGAATGTATTTACTGTGATATGATTTTGAGAGTTTCATAATCATTGTGACACAAGGAATTGTTTAAAGACCCTGTATGAATTTTCGAAAAAGGCCAAAAGCCTTTGTATAAATTCTACAAATGTGGGGGTGTCATGCAAAAGGTGGGAATACCTAAACCCAAGAGGGTTAGGATAAGCCTAAAAATCCGTTGACTTTGTATTCAACGGTTGTGCACAATATAGCAGTGCATATCGATTTCTTATAGTTCAGTCTGCTATTCCAAATATACACAAGAATACTATCATGGAATCAAGAAATGCATCTTTCTTTGAAAATGTATTCTGAGTTCCATGAAAGAGGTTGAAAGTGACAATGATCACATAGCTGATCAAACAGATGATCACTTAGATGATCAAGTTAATGATCAAATTGAGGATTTAAATGAGCCGAGAAGGAGTAATAGGGCTAGGACTACCAAGTCCTTTGGCCCGGACTTCTTGACTTATATGTTAGAGGGAGAACCTCGAACTTTCCATAAAGCAGTGACTTCACCAGAAAGTCCCTTATGGAAAGAAGCTATTAAAAGTGAAATTGACTCCATCTTACAAAACTATACTTGGGAGTTGGTTGATCTAACCCCAGGCAGTAAGGCTTTGGGGAGTAAGTTGATCTTTAGAAAACTGATGGGTCAATTGATAAATATAAAGCTAGGCTAGTTATCAAAGGATACAAGCAGAGAGAAGGCCTGGATTACTTTGATACGTATTCACCTGTTACAAGGATTACATCCATTCGCATGGTAATTGCGATAGCCGCTTTACGTGGTTTAGAGATACATCAGATGGATGTAAAGACAGCTTTCTCAAATGGAGATTTAGATGAAGAAATCTACATGGAACAACCCGAGGGGTTTTCAGCTCTAGGGAAAAATAAGAAAGTCTGTAAGCTTGTCAAATCATTATATGGTTTGAAACAAGCGCCGAAGCAATGGCATGAGAAGTTTGACAACGCTATGTTGTTAAATGGATTTAGAATCAATGAGTGTGACAAGTGCATATATGTTAAAGACACTGACAGAGGTTATGTCATTTTGTGTCTATACGTAGACGACATACTCATTGTTAGTAGTAATGATGAAATGGTTCAACCTACCAAGAGAATGTTAAACTCAAAGTTTGACATGAAATATATAGGCCTTGCAGATATCATTATAGGTATTGAGATTACTAGAACATCTAGTGGTATTGTACTTTCTCAATCTCACTATGTTGAGAAAATACTTGAGAAACTTAGTAAATCAGATACAAGTGTGTCTAAGACACCGGTAGACGTGAGTCTACACTTGACCAAGAAGAATGGTGAGAGTGTCTCTCAGCTAGAATATTCTTGGGTCATTGGAAGTTTGATGTATTTGATGAGTTGTACAAGGCCAGATATAGCCTACTCTGTTAGCAGGCTTAGTAGATACAGGAGTAATCCAAATGCCACTCATTGGAGAGGCATTATGAGGGTGTTAGGTTATCTATGCTACACCAGGGATTATGGGCTGCATTATACCAGATACCCAGCGGTACTAGAGGGGTATAGTGACTCTAATTGGATATCTGATATAAAGGACTCCAAATCCACTAACGGTTATGTGTTTACCCTCGGAAGGGCAGCCGTGTCTTGGAAATCTTCCAAGCAAACGTGTATATTGAGATCAACGATGGAATTTGAGTTTATTGTTTTGGATAAAGGAACTGAAGAAGCTGAATGGCTTCGCCAGTTCGTTAAGGATATTCCACGTTGGTCGAGACCTGTGCCTGCTATCTGTATTTATTGTGATAGTTAATCGGTGATTGGACGGCGCAGAGTCATATATATAATGGAAAGTCTAGACATATCCTTCATAGACATAATTCCATACGACAACTACTCTCTAAATGGAGTTGTCTCTCTAGACTATGTAAAGTCTAAAGACAACATTGCAGATCCACTAACCAAAGGGTTAACTCGAGAGTTAGTAGAAACGTCGTCGAGAGGAATGGGGTTAAGGCCTTGAGTAATGTTACTGGAATGGAAAACCCAACCTAGTTGACTGGAGATCCCAAGATCTAGGTTCAAAGAGACAACCTAACTGCGTGTAACGGATGAGTCACTGTGGAGGTAAACCCTCATACCCATTCCTTTATACAGTGATATCCTATGGGGTGGGAGGTTAAGCTGATGCTTTTAATAACCTAAGTGTTGTGAATAGTCAACCGTGGTATAGAGAGATACCTTATGTAGGTCACCTATGTGAGTGCGAAGTGGGGCCGCTTCTTTAAGAATTAACAAGGCTGAATTCTTTAAAAACGCTCACTGAACCAGGCTAGTGTTCCAGGGCCAAACCGGACACACCAGTGAGAACAAGAATAATGGTTGGAGTAACTCCTATGTGAAGTCTATTGTCTCGATTTACACAAACGGCAGAACAGTTCAAGACATCACGTTCATTGGTCAGCCAGTAAATCCGATAAGCTTTCACTACGAAAGGTTCAAGGCCAACAGCTACCTTTTCTGATGCAAGATTATTCTATGTGCTCTCTCTCTGAGTCTTTGTTGTAAAGCGTTGTCCGTTTTCTTTATTCGGTCAATTTTATTCATGTAGGGGATTGTTGGAAAATAATGGTTTTTCGGCAACTTTAATTTGAAATTAAAGTGGGACCCAACCGCTGGTTGAGGTGGGTCTGAGTAGTTTTGCATTCTCTCAAGTGAGAAGATTACAATATAAAAATGATGGGCCGAAACCATTGAGGTGTGAATGAGAATTGTCTCATAAAGTGGACATCAATAAAAGTTGGGCTTAGATTTGAACTTAGTCTTAGTTTAGACTGGGCCTAGACTTGTACTTGTGCTTGTGCATGTGTGGGGTTTGGTCTTGGACTTAGACTTAGACTTGGACTTAATCTTAAGCTTGAGCTAAGTTATGTTGTGTTGGGCTGTGCATGTGTTTGAGAATTGGGTTTGGATCGGGTTGTGACCCAACATTGGTATCCATTGTGTGACCCATCTAGTTGATTTATTCAAACATCATTATATACATACTTATTTGTATATATTAAGCACATGAGAGGTTAAGACCTTTGTAACTCTCATCTTTTGATGATGAAGTTGATGACCATATTAGTGGCTATAGGTTTTCAACTTTTGTAACTCTAGCCCTAATGGCTAGAATTGATGGCCATGGTTAATGGCATTTGATGAGCCTATTGATGTATAGCCTTTATGGCTAGGGATTCCCCTACTTGTATAAATAGAGGTCTTTCCCCTCCAACTTGAAATATATATAAGTTTTGAGAGTTTTTTTTTTTTTTTTGATGGAAAATAGAGATGGTGTTTTGATAAAGAGTTAGAGATGGTTTTACACCAAAGAAAATTTTCTTATCTTCTTTTGTTAGTCCCTTCTTTGGTTCTTGTTAGAGAGAGTGTAACCATTATCAAGTTCACTGAAGCTATTCAAAAGGGTACTTCTGCATTAGCTGGTTTTGACTGTCGTATCCTGGGAGACAGAAGTCGACATACCTCCAGCACCCATGGTGAGGCGGCTAATCTGTTTTAAGGACACTGTAGTATCACACAAGTTTCGGTTTGCTTCCTACTACTAGTTTTATTTTATTATGAATTTCTGTAAATTTTAATATGTTCTTTTTCTGAAATTCAAAGTGGTTGTTCAATATAAATATATTTATTTGATTTAAGTACACAATTCCACAACAGGTAGAACACAGGTGGCGTTAGGTCTTGCTAAAAAATAGAAGACAAAACTCGAAATTATAAGCATTTTAATTTAAATAAAACCTATGTATTTTTTGAAGTTTTAAATAAGGTGAAAATATAAACCCGAAGCTTATTTTGATAGTCATAAAAGGATTATTTAAAATTTACCATACATATATATCAAGTATCAACTTTCTACTTTAAAATGAGTTTAGTTGAATTTCATGGTCTTTAAATTCCAAACCGAACAAACAAATTACAACCAATAGCTAATTTTGATTATATCAACCAATGACTAATAGAAAGTTGATAATCTTGGTAAACTCACTTAAAATAATAACTCTTGATAATATCAACCTTTTATTTTAAAATAGATTAAGTTGTATAATTGGGTTAATATGAAGGGTGATGTTATTTAGGTTCAAAATTAAATTTATTTTTCAAATCCAATAATGTGATAATCCATTAAAATGTTTAATATAATTCTCTTATATCTTCTCTAATTATCAATTATCATACTTACACATCATTACCGATCAAAAAAAATACTTACACATCATTGAGTTTAGAAAGTGAACATAGAAACTGAACTTTTATATAATTTTCCTTTTCCGTATAAACCTGTCCAAATTCAACCTACTTGCTAATAAGATGATTTGGACTTGTCCAATGTAGGGGCATAACCCAAATTGACCCATTCAAATCCATTTTGAAGCAACCCATTTGGCATAGTCCTAAAAAAATGATTCATCCCCTAATTTAGTTCCTAATTTCACTTCTAATGATGTGGAATCAAAGAGAGTAGGACTGCTTCACATGAGTCTTCGTCACGTTATTAGGGATGAAATCGGGAGGCCTCAATTAAGGGATGTATGAGAGGACCGTATCCCTAATCTAAAACATAGATATAGTTCTAGAAATGTTACTCAACTAAGGTACCAAGAAAAAAAACCCAGAGCACCAATGGCCTATACTTTAGAAGATATCAAACTCAAGAAGAAAGCCAAAGCACCAACAATCATATGGACAAAAGCTAGCTAGTACCATTAACATATTTGGTGCCCCTACAAAGTAAAGCTAGCTAGTACCATTAACATATTTAGAGGTCACCAACATACATATATAAAATTCCTGTTTTGCACTCTCAGCTCTTTCTTGGATGCCAAACAATCAGTATATCAACCCACCCAAAACAGCAAAGCCCTCTCATGATAGACCTAAAAATAAAGACTAGTCATAGTAATCTATCTACGAACATTTCTAATGAGCTTAAAAAAAAGAGCAAACCCTTTACATGTTGAAACTTGAAATTGAAACCAGGTTTATCCACGAGTAGAGTCATCGAGTGCAGGGGTGGGAGTAGCCAGAGCCAGCCAGGTCCCCACTCCTTTTGGCAAGCACATGGTGGAGGCGGCGGAGGTGGAGGAGCTTCCCGCTTCCTCTTGCTGCTGCTGATTTGATTCTGTCCGCTTCCCACTGCTTTTACCTCCCACAACCTCCCATGGACGACCCATCTCACCCTCAACCTTGGAAGGTGTCAACTGTGTACATAAACAAAATGAAAGCAATAGATATAACATCAACAAAATTGCACCAATTTTTTTAGGTACATATATGCTTTTTATTAGTACTTACAGTAGTGTTGTTAACAGTTTGGCGTGTGGATGGGGTCCCACAAAATCCATCTCCGGGGTTAGTGGTGGGGAAGTCATTGAGGTTGAGGAGAGTGGAGGAGGTCTTGTCGGTGGAGGTGGAGGTGGTAGTGGTGGTGGTGGTGGTAGTAGAGACATTGGGGTTTCCAATGGCAGATACAGTGACAGTAACAGCTCGCCTCTCGGCCAAGGGCTTAACTGGGGAAGATGGGTGGTGGTGGTGGTGGTGGTGGTGGTGGTGGCGGTGGAAGGGCAGTTGAGGAGGAGCAGAGGCGGTGGAGGAAGAGACTGAAGGTGGGGTTGGGACCACTAAAAGATCTTCAACCTGGACCACAACCTGAGAAGAAGACAACATGCTGGTATTGGCGTTGCTGTTTTTGTTGTTGTTGCTGACCATGTTTGGCCAAAGGAAAGTCCCCTGGGGTTTGCAGATCCTAAACCCACTCTTCAGCCTCTGTATCTTTGCTGCTTTTTGCTCTGCTGCTGTCCTTTCTGCTGCTGTGTTTGTCTTGCTCTGATTATCAGCTCCTTCTGTTCCCACTTCCTGTTGTTTGCCATTTTCTCCCACTTTCTTTTTCTCTTTTTCAGTACAACACTCTGTCGCCACCATTAATGCTGATGAGTCCAACTTTGTTTCTTCTTCTCCCACCTTGGTCTTTAGCTTTTTTATCTCTTCCTGAGACCATAGTACATAAATGCCATGCTATATGCATATTAACATCTTCATCATGATCCATGTCATGATGATTTTGATTCTATATATGTATGTGTGTATGTCAAAAATAATACAATGTGCAACTCTCCTATACCATACATCAACAGGCATAGCATAAATTATAAGTTTTTTTTAACCATATCTTAATTTGGACAGGAATCTGCCCCATATATGAAACATACCAACCTGCAAATAATGGACTAAACTAATTATCATCATCAGTCATCACTGAAGATTTAGAGGCTAGAGTTCCCAATTGGTGAAAGAGTCAGTTGTATTTCACACAAAAGAAAAACACATATTGCAGTTTATCTGGAAGTCCAATCATCACCAATATCATAGCTTATGTGTCTAACACTATCACTCAAAAAGCAGTTTCTTTATATTTCATTAGAAAGTTAAGACTACTCTTACAGTTTTACTATAAGCAAAGAGTCCTTCCTTTAGCTATCAAAAAAGTTCTAAAAAATTGTTCGGAATTTAAATATGTGGCGAAGATTTAAATCTCATATCATATGACCCACACCTCAAAATGAAATTGATCTACATGTTTCAAATTCAAAAAATTTAATGTATCAGCAACCTTACTGCAACTATTTAAGAAAGCCCACAACATGAAATAAATCATTCAGAACTTGCACTATCATTTGAAGCATTTGAAAGATAATCTAGTGGAATTGAAAAGATAATAATGTCAATTCTTAGATACCTCAATTCTGCTCACGTATTCTGAGATAACCATCAGCTGTTCCTTATACTTTTCCTATTAAAGCAAGAAACAACAGAAAGTTAATGAATGATTCATTCATATATATAAACTGCTTCAAAGATAAATGCATCTGAAATTGCTCTTGATTCATTGATTTCGTACCAATGTGATAAATGAACTATCAAGGTCAGATTTGAAAGGAACCAACAAAGAAGTATCAAGATCCAACTTCTGATTGGTCGCGGAAGGATTTGAGACTACAATTGCTTGACTTTCCTCATTCTGTTTCATTGATAGCAACTCCAACATCTCTCTGTTCACGCAATAAATAAGGTCAAAACTAGCAACAAAACCATTAATTTCTCGTTAGTGTAAATAAAACTTGTGGTAGCTCATTTACCTTCTTAGTTTTGCCAATTCTTCGTCCATCTGTTTCTTAGATACCATCTCCTCCATATCTCTGTTTATTCCACCATTGAGCAACAATGTAAAGAGAACCAAATAGCAACATTTTTCTTCCTCTAAGAGAAAGATCAAAAATTTAAGTTCTGGGTTTCTCATAATACCTTTCTAATTTGGTGGTCTCCTTCTTCAATTGTTTCAGCTCCATAGCACAGATAGGGTCTTGAGTCGGGCAATCCCCTTGCTTCCAACCCGGTGGGGGTGTCCAATAAGGATCTTGAACCCCAGCCTCCCTTCTTATATCAACAAGGTCAGCACTTTCCAACCAATACTCCATTGCTCCTTCTGCATTGTGCCGTCGCCTGAACCGGTCAGACCCACCAGGTGCCACCTTCCCAGCCATGTGCTTCAGGAGGTGGTCCAGCAAACCGGTGTCCCCAATTCGCTTGCGAGCCTCCGCCCTTAGTTCTGGCCGGAGAATTGGGCTCCCAAACACAGCACCCTTAGACTTCATCACCTCTAAAAGATTTCTCTCCGCTAGCTTGTACCTTTTCACATATACAATTCAGGCATTAGTAGACAAATAGATGTGTAACGAGCAAAGATAAATATTGTACAAATCAAATGAAAATAAGGGTTTAGTCGCTTTCACTCTTCACCTATCTGCAGACCACCTGTCTTGAGGGTTTTTCAGTACTGCTATTTGCTTACAACTGTTCTTAGTCTTAGGCTTATTGATCTGCCTTCGCTTCTCACGCTTAACTTTCTTCGCATTTCGAACAAGTCTTGAGCTACGCTTTCTCTTACCAATCTCATTGGTTTCTTCTGTCACAGCTTCTTTATCGTCTTCTTCTTCTTCTTCTTCTTCTTCTTCAACTTCAGCTTCTTCCTCTTCTTCTTCTTCATTTGCTTCAGCTTTTGCTTCAGCTTTTGCTTCCTTTGCTCCTCTGACAATGCTTGAAGAAGATTGAGGGTTCTCTCTATGCTTGCTGATAAACCTGACTTGGCGGCGTACACCCCAGCGAATCATTCCGTTGCATTTGAGCTCTGACACACATGTGCCGGACTTCCTCGAAATCACATCTCCAAACCCAGAAACCGAGTTGCAGATTTCCAGCCAGAACTCATTTGACTGCTTCTTCTCTGCAAATTCTTGAGATGGGATTTTCCGAAAAAGCACTTTCTCGGCGAGGGTTGTCCCCATGACGAACCTCTCGTCCAGCTCAGGGTACATCTCTCTGGTTCTGTTGCTGAAATACCTTTGAAGCGACTCGATGCTTGGAAATCTCACCGAAACATTCAACTCCGTCTTCTCACTCACCTGAAATAAATAAATAAAAAAACCCATAGATCTTTACCAAACAACATAAAATCCCACATATATATATATATATATATCAATGCATATACATAGTATTCTGATCGTTTTCTTACCATAACGACCCGGATGCACTTGAGTTGAACTGGGGTTCTGGGTGGTAGCTTGGTATGATCAATCTCGTACACAGAACCCACTTCTATCTGCTCTTGGGTTTCTGTGAATGGCCATAAGAACAAATTAGCCATTCTATTTGAGTTGAAAAATTATGCTTCGCTATGGAGAGAGAGAGAGAGAGAGATGAAGCTATGGATGTGTGATACATATGGGGCTAGAAATAGAATGGAGATGAAGAGTAAGGATGAAAACCTATGTTACTGTGGCTGGGGATGGTACAGTCGGATGTGGGTAGTACATGTCTGGCCAAAGGTGGTGTCTGTGCGCCGTCGACGCCTTGTTCCTGCCTTTTCAAGTACATGATTTCCTGCAAAACAAAACCACTATCACACCAACACCCCCACTACTCTCCTCTCTCTCTCTCTCTCTCTCTCTCTCTCTCTACATATATTACATACTACACACGCTGTCTTTCTCTCTCTGCCTTGAGAGAGAATTAGTGTATATATTATAGAGACGATAATATGGTCCGTTCATGCGGTTCATGGTTCGTAATCATGATAAGAAGCAATCGCTTTTTGTCTCTTCGTGATAACGTAAAAGCTGATTGTTGGATCCACAGCTCGTGAGTAAGTGATTTTATGTGCTTTATATTCCACATTTGCAACTTTTTATTGGATTGGTTTTCTCTCCTCTGGAAAGCGCGTGTGGACTTATCTAATAATTAAGACGCGTGTGTGTATCACAAAACAGATCGAGTAACAGAAAAATAAAAAATAAAAAAGAACGAATCTTTTGATATGGAGAAGCATGCGTGAGAATGACAGGTCTTAGAGAGAGAGAGAGCTTACAGTGTTGTGAATGGCATGTACGGATCGCTTTCGGTGATATATTTTTTCCATGTCTAGGATCTACAAACAAAATGAAGATTAAAATTGACAAAACATGTATCGAATTTAGTTTGATTAATTAAACTACAAATCACAACCAAAAAAAAAAAATCACAAAAGGTTGAGTTTTTGCAGAGAAAAAGTGTGATAGTGACCATCTACGTGAATCGCTAATGGTATGGAAGAAAAGTTGGAGATGCAGATTGTCGGTTTTCTAGGGTTCCAAAAAAGTAGAAAAAATGTCTGAAGTCAGTTCTATGAATAGAAAGGAATTAAATATTGCGGCTGTGAAAACAAAAAAGACCTAGACACACTCAAATAGAAATCAACCTTTACATGAACTCTGAACTATCTTTTTATATGTATATGTATATAGAGTTGTAAAAGAAGATGATCAGAGATTTCTGAAAAGTGGAGAGTTGCAGAGGTTTGACGAAGAGATTGTGAAATACCAGAACTGAAAAAGCGAAGACTGATGAGTTATTTAATGAGAGAACAAGTAAACAAAGGATTTGATTTCGGTTTTAATTTAGATCAAAACTAAGAAATAATAATAACACTGAAGATGTCACAATTTTCTACGGAATGAGTGCCTTCAAGAAACCCTAGAACACACACTGAAAAACTTAGTTCAGTAATCGTCGTTTGGAACCCTAGAAAATGCATTTTGTTTTTCTAGAAAATATATACAAAGCGAACACACACACACAGATATATATATATATATATATATATATATATATTTGTTATTGAAGACTATATAGAGAGGGAAAATGCAAGAAAATGGAGAGAAAAAGTAGGTACCTTTGAGAGAAAGATGTGATCTCAATGCTGGAGATTCAAATTCAAACCGAGTTCAATTACCATTCATCAGTCTGTAATGGGACTTTCTTAGATCGAAACAGAGAGAAAATGGGAGAGAGCTAAGGAAAATTTTGTGAGAAATATCAGACTTTTCAGAGGGAAAACGAAACAAAAGTATCTTTTTCTCTGAAATCTGTGGAGTGTGTGTTTAGAGAGAGAGAAAGACTAACCTTCCCGAGAAAATGATCGAAGAATGAGAGACATGTGGTGTCACTGAACCAAGAGCTAGAGAGAGAGAGAGAGAGAGAGATTCAGAAATCGCAGCTCACGTGTCGAAGTGGTCCCCACTAATAGAATTACAAACCTACCCCTTCTCCGTTGCTTGAAGGTGTGATGCTGTTAGAAAGAGGCCTAATCTGCTGAAAAGTGAGCTTCGACTCCAAAATTAATTGGACAAATAAATGAACGCCACGTTTTCAATAGTATTTGGTGATTTAATATTGGTGTTCTCCGTACTGATAACCTGTACTCATATGGAAGATAACCATTGGTTGTGTGGTTGTAGATTGTGGACGTTCCCGCGCTTGATCCTCATCAACGTGAATTCAATGGAGAGCGATTAGTTATACCTTTCCATGTGAAAATTGCTCTTTTTTATTAGGAAAATGAGTTGGATCCTCACAAGGAAGCATCTTCTTTGATCTCCTCTCTCTCTAATTGTTTAATTTTTTTTTTTTTTTTTTCTTCTCCTTCAATCACCACCCGCCATGTGTGTGTGAGGATGATGGGAGTGGTGATTGGAAGGGGTCTCAATCACTTTCCTTATTATTATTATTTATTAGTTGAGTTAGAAGAAAATTGCATATTACTATATTAGTTTTAAATATTATTTTTTACTTATAAGTAATGTTATTTCTCTTATATATTTTTTTATGTTCTTTTTCCACAAATTTAAATTTCAAACACTATATTTTCTAATTTTATTAGTTCTTTTGTTCTACTGTTCAATTAAAAGGTTTTTATTATTTTTCAGGTATTTAGGTGGTTTAGAAATTTCAGCATGACTATGTGCCTGTTGTCCATTGATGGTAGGGGCAGTGGCACATTGCTTTTGATGGGTCTCATCCCCCCATCAAGCAAGCAAGAACTCTAAAAAAAAATATTTATAAGACACTCAATTTAAAAGTGCAAAATTGAAAAAAAAAATTCCCCAAAACTCTGGGCACAAAATTAGTATGTCCATAGGGACATACGTTTGCTCAATGACTAAAATGCCTCATTTAAACCCATGCCTATTCATTCCACCACACTATTCGCTGTCCCCAACAATAGACCCAGAACACGTGTCTCTCTCTCTCTCTCTCTCTCTCTCTTTCTTCTCTCTTCATCTCCTTTCCCCCGACACCACCGTCCCACCATCGCCTTCTCCTCAGCTTCTCCGTTACTCTCTCTCTTTCTCTCTCTCTCTCTCTCTCTCCCTCCTCCCCCTACTAGATCTATTTTTGGGTTTTTTTTAAAAAAATTTGGTAGCTTCGTTTTGTATAGATAATGGATCGTCCATGTGTGTATGTTTGAGAATGAATGGATGTGCTTTACTCATGATTTTTGTTTTGTACAAACAGATTGGAAGCTTCAAAGAGAGCTTCAAGTACATATTGTTTTGTACAAACACAGATATGTCGATTGCACCTCTCTCTCACTCTCTTTATTTGAGCTCAGATCTGTGTTAGATCTGTTGTTGATGAAGATGATGATGATCTCTTTGTTTTTTCTTTTTTCTTTTTTTGCTTTTTTTTTCTTTATTATCTATGGTTGATTGTTGGTTGTTGTTGTTGTTGTTGTTGATGATGATGATGGTGAAGAAAAAACAAATTGCAACAGGGAGGGAGGGAGAGATTTGAACATATAAAAAAAATTGAACAACCAGGGTTTGGTTGGCTCTAGTAAAAATTAAACAGATAGAATTTTATTTGAACAAATATTAAACAGATTAGGAGAAATTTGAATTGAAAAAATTTTAAAAAAATTAAATAGATAGAGTAAAAAATTAAACAGATAGGGAAAGTTTTGAACAGATAGTCAAAAATTTTGAACAAATATGAAAAAAATTTGAACAGATAGTCAATGAAAGTCAACAGATAGAAAAAGTCAACAAATAAATTAAGGGTAAAATTAAAAACAAAATGTCTTCAAAACATATAAGAATTTCTCACCAAACTATTTTACAGATGGTAGACCTCTTACCAACAAAAAAAATATCTATTAGACCTAATACCTTATAGACTCCTTCAATTGAATTTATCACCAAATTTCTCTTATTTAATATAATTTGATTTCTCTACAAAATTAAGGGGGGCCATTAAATAGAGATCCACACCCATTAGGAAATCATTATTTGATAGGGCTGAGAATAGTTCAAATTGATTCGATTTTCGGTAAAATTAGAACTATTTCGTTGTCTATGGTTCCATAAAAATTGGAATCAATCAATCCATTTAAATCACGGTACCAATCTAAACTAAGTCATTTAAACACGGTTCAACTCAGTTTGGAACCATAATTTTACATAATATGTTCATAAGAAAAATCATATAATATTTTCAAAAAAATTCAACCTATCATAAATTTTAAAAATAATAATATGCCCACCAAACAAAAACATAACATTAAGCAAATATTCATTAATATGTCCATGATTTTTCAAAATATAACTTAAACAAGCATTCATTAAATTATGATTGTATGCATTAGGCTATATGGTATGTATATAGTTTTAAGTTACATATGATCTGATTCGGTTTCAATTTAAAACCATGAATTTAAATCCAGAATCAATTCTTCAATTTTTCAAACGAAAATCGAACCACAGATTTAAAAAAAATCAATCCAAACCTACCGATTGGACTAAACCGGTTCGAATTACGAATTTTTTGATTTCCTGCTATTTGAGGAGTTTAAATCATTTTTTTGGTTAACAGTTTTTGAGTTTTTTATTTTCTGTATTCATTTTGTCTCTACTAACTTTTTAAATATTTTAAGCAACTTTTTTTTTTTAATTCACTAAATCTAGATGTAGCTAAAAAGTATTAATTATAATTAAAAAAAAAAAGACACTTTTTTTTTGTATTTATTATTTTTTTTACCAATTTTTTTGTGAATATTTTATTTTTTAGTTGCATCTAAAAATAAAAAAATTAATTAAAATATGAAAACAATTGACAAGATAACAAAACGTGAAAATTAGAAACTTAAAAATTATTTTTAAAAATTTAAAACCAATGACTATTGTTTAGTTTTATAGTTTTTTTTATTAGAATATTTAGAACTTAAGCTTGTGAGGTAGCGTGGCCCCATTTATAAAAATTTATGAAGTCACCACTGATTAACGGCATGTTACAGTGCAACAGATGAGTGCTTATACATAAAGTGGACCTCAAGTATGTTGAATCGGGCTAAAAGTTTGATTGTGCTAATTTAAATCGCGTTAAAAGTTAGGAAAATATTGTAGATTTCAAATAAATTATTAAATTTTTTATCAAATCTCTTATATAGATATAGAATTTACACAAATCACATATATATAGATTTTACACTCATATAAAAAATTTAATAATTTATTTAATATCCCTAACATAACTCTAGGAGTTATTTAGAACCCTCCAGGCTAACTTTATTGTGAGAGGTTCTATGGTCAAACCCAAGTAATATCAATATTGAGTTGTTCTAGAGACTTTCCCAAAAAAAATAAAAAAATAAAAAAAATCTACAAAACAATCTTACGATCTAGTATTTACGATCAGTGATTAAGAATAACAAAGATTTATTTATTGGGTTTTGATTTGCGGCACTAAATTGGGTAGTACTAATGTCCCTAATTTCTATATAAGGCCAAAAAAAAAAATAAAACAAAACAAAACAGTTACCTGAAATAGAAATTAGGGGCATTAGTGCCACCCAATTTAGTGCCACAAAACATTTTCCTTATTTATATTACAGTGGTGTTATATGTATCAATTAATATGTTAATTAGTATATCAATATTAATTATGATATTATTATTGATTTCACTCATTATATAAATTACAAATATAAAAAAAAAATCTTAAATTATGTCACATTATCAATTGATACACTAATTAGTATACTAAGGCCTCGTTTGGCAAGTGGCTTTTTTAGTCAAAAAGTCAAAAAGTTACTAAAAAAATTAAAAAGCCAACAACCTATACCAAAAAGTCAAACATTCTATTTTCTCTTTACTTTTTTCACATCTTTTCGTAAAAAGTCAAAAAGTCATCACAAACATATTACTTCCTCTGTCCCATAATATTAGTCCCTTATTCCATTTTTCATTGTCCCAAAATATTTGCCCTTCTTTTAAATTCATAAATAATATAAAAAGTACAATTATGACATTGATATTCCGAAAAAAAATGTACTATCAAAGGATAATTTTGGAAAATCAATTTTTTTAAAGTACAATAATTGTACTATCAAAAAAAGTTAAATTCTCCAAAAGGGACCATTATTTTGAGACGAATGGAGTAGTTTTTTTTACATCACATTTTAGCCAAAAAGCTTAAGCCTCGTTTGGGAACAGGCTTTTTTAGTAATTTTTTGGCTTTTTGACTAAAATGTAATGTAAAAAAAACTAGTATGTTTTGAATGACTTTTTGACTTTTTACGAAAAGATGTGCAAAAAGTAGAGGAAAAATGAAATCTTTGACTTTTTGGTATAGATTTTGACTTTTTAACTTTTTTTTAATAACTTTTTGACTATTTAACTAAAAAAATTACTTGTCAAACAAAGCCTAATTTATGCATACAGTATTATTCTTTATAATAATATATAGATCTAAATTCCTGAATATTTTCCTAATAACTTTTCTAGGTTGAGCTTCCGTTAAACTCAAGTTGCCCACAATGGTGTAGGAATGGCTATCCTTCCGATCATTCATTAACTTTTTCATTAAATTTAAATTTGATAAAGGAAAAATAGTTAAATTTGTTCTCCAACAATTTTATTAAATTTGTATGAAATCAATGAAGAGATAAATTTTTTTACTAGATCAAGGATGAATCAAATCCTCCACAAAATTTTCAACATATTATATATTTATTAAAATTTGATGAGATTTTTAAACAACAATAATGATATATAAACAAAAAATTTATACATAATGATATAATTCAATGTGGATAATATTGCCATTTCAATTTAAAATAAACTATCCACAAATATGACATTATCATATTATTCTTGTAGTATTTTTGCGTATAAACTTTTTGTTCAATAGAAGTTTCTAATTTAAAAAATAGTAAGACTTGAAGATAGTTTTTTTTTTTTTTTTTCATAAAAAATGGTTAAAACAACTTTTTAGGATAAGCTTGAAAGTTTTAAGAAATAATTGATTAAAAAAAAAAGAAAAGAAAAGAAAAAATAGAATAAGAATTAGAGTGTTCCATATCAAAACAAACTTTTAACCAAAATTTTGGGAGATTTGTTGTCCAATAAATCTTATGATAATTAATGACGTTTTTTACCAAATATTAAAAAACGTTATTAATTGTTAATTTTTAAAGACAATTTGAAAATTTTGTCATAAAAAATGTCACTGAATTATAACTTTTAGCGACAGTTTTAAAAAAAAATTATCACAAGAAAAATGTCAGTAATTTTCAACTTTCAGTGACAGTTTAAAAAATTTGTTATAAAACAAAAAAAATCACTAATTGTAAGTTTTAGTGACAATTTATAAAAATCGTGACAAAAAAAAGTTCCTAATTGTCAACTTTTATAGACATGCAAAAAAATTGTCACAAAATATTATTTTTAGCGACGATTTTATTATGACTTATTTTTAATAGGATTTGACAGGAATTAAGTCCAACTATTAAGACTTATTAGTAGTAACCCCAAAATTTATTCAAATTTGATAAAAAAAAAAAAAAGATAAGGATTGAAGATGTTCTAAATAGGTCGGGTGATTTCTAACTAAATGTTAGAATTTTTTGGGTTGGTCAAATACAAAACAAAATTAAAAAATAAAAAAATAAAAATAAAAATTCCTAAAAATAAAACCAAATTAAAAAGCAAAAACATCTCTAACCGGGAAGATTTTTTAGATCCAGCATGATTGTTGAAGTTTTTCGAAAGAATTTTTGATAGTACAAATTGGTGACGGTGGAGTGTAGACCAGAGAAGATAAAGTGTAGATCGGAGATGTAACGCGTAGTCCGAGAATATATAGTATAGATCAATGACAATGGTGGTAGATCAATGACGATGGTGGTAGACCGGAAATAATAGTGTAGATCAGAGATATTAGAGTGTAGATCGGAGATAATGAAAGTGGTTGGTGACCGGTGGCAGTGGTGGCCAGCGGTGGATATAGTGGCGATGGCAATGTGCTGACGATGTGAGCTTCATAAATGGGAGATGAAAGAAGAAAAAAAAAAAAAAGAAGCTAGTGTGAGAAAGAGAGATGAGAGAAAGAACAAAAAGATTTGGAAAATATTAGAGAGAGAAGATAATTAATGAGGAATAATGTTATATGCACCAACTAGTGTACTAACTAGTGTATCAATTGATGATGTGACATAATTTAAGAGATTTTTAATATTTGTAGTTTGTATAATGAGTGAAGTCAATAATAATGTCATAACTAGTGTTGGTACATTAATTAGTATACTAATTGGTGCATGTAACACCACCGTTTAATAAGAGTACTGTGAACAGTTGAATAGTCATTGGTGCATTTAAAAAGGTCAACAGGATAATTAAGTTCACTATGTTTAGCATAATGGGTCGAGGCTAAAATAGTTATAAAAAGACAAAATAGATTAAAAATTTAATAAGATAAAATGTCACATTCAAACCATAATCATTTCAATTTTTATCTCATAAAAGTCGAAAAAACCAAAATATCCATACCAAACAAGGCTTTTTATCTCAGACTAAAATAATCAAAGAGTCAACTCACTTTCCATATGAACACATTATAATATTGGCTCGTAAAAAACCCTAGATTTAATGGGCTTTATTATTTTATTCTCTATGTTTTGGGCTTCCAGCAGATTATTATTGTTTTTCTTTTTGTTCTTTCATTTTTTTTGGATAATTTTTTTCACAAATACAAACTAAATGGACCTAATAATAATGGAAATAGCAATTGCACATAACCATACAACTCAAAATGCCGCAAGTACTGAGAGAGAGTGTCTAAAGTAATTAGGATTGAATTTATGTTGTGGTGAGAGAAGATTTGTCTAACAATAAAGAATTTAAGTAACTAGGTATTTATTGGGGACTTTTGATGCGAGGGTCAGGTAATTGCAAACAATTTAATTTCATATAATATAGGAAAAATTGATGAAACGACTATTTTTATAGTTGTATATTGCATTAAATTCAATGATTACTTTGTTTTGATTATACAAACGTGATCAATTAAATATATTAGAGAAATATACATCAGTATTTTCGAAGACTTTTTTCCTATTTTTGTTACTATACCTTTTCTATATCTACCATCTCTCTCTATTCTCACACACTATTATTAGGGTCATGCTACGTGTCATGAAAACTTTCATGAAAACTATCATGAAAACTCATCTGCACCGTTGGATCATGAGATCATATCTGATCTAACGGTGCAGACAGTTTTCCTTATCATTTTCCTTAAAAATTTTCCTTACACCTAGCATTTCTCTTATTATTAATCACCGCCCTCCACTGTTGGCCATCACCCGTGACTCATTGGGAAAGTGGCTAACAACCGGCGAGTGAACAACGGCAATATATAGGTGAACACGTGGACAAATAAGTAAGAGTAAAATTGTGTTCCAAATTGTTGTTTTCCTTTTGTGCAAAAAAGAAGAGAGCTTGTGCCTAAGTGCCCCATTATCATACAACTCTCAGTTCGGGTTGCCCAAAATCACTGCCAAGCCCAATCCAATCCTTTCATGGAACTGGAGACAAGCTGATTTCTTCATTTTGGTAGGAAAAACTGATGTGGGGAAAAACACATTCAGACTACCTGTCCCATTCCTAACACTATTCTCTATCCCCTGAATCTTTATTGATTTATGAGATCACTTTTGCTAATATGAACAACAATAAGATATAAATAGCCAGAAAACAGGGAGCATGTAGAGAAACAAGTGAACTTGATGGAAGGAAAAACTTCCCTAGATACACACAGGACATAATGGTTTTGTGAACACATTGGGATGAAAATTTGATGACTATTGGTTGAACAAATCATACAAGAGCCTAACAATGACAGTATCAACTGTGTTAGTACAGTGCCAATTGTGGAAGTGGTAATGTTGTGCCCTTCATATTCTTCCAACTTTAGTTATGAGGATTTCAAAATAACACCTCACTAATGGAGATTTTTAGTATATCAAATTTGCAATAAAACCCCCTTCTAAAATGAGGATTCAAGAATCCCTCTCTTTTAAACCAAATCGGGATTTTTAAAATTTACATTTCTTAAATTTCCCCTGAGCCTCAAATCCTTTCCCAAGCTCATCAAAATGATAGATAGCATAACAAACGCTTTACACTACATAACATAACCAAAAGAAAAACAAGTGAACATAGAGAAATATTCCACAATTTATTATTCTACATACAGTAGTTTTTAGTTGATTAACATACTGTCTTAAATAGATATATGCCTTCAAATAGATATCCACAGCATGATTCAACAAGTCCAACAAACATATTCCCTATGAGGAGGTAATAAAAACAGTTCGATGTTCAGAACTTACAGCTCAATTGCCATCCGGTATCAGCAAAACAGATCCAGATGTTTTTCGACTCTCAAGATCAGCATGAGCCTGTGCTGCCTGAGATAAAGGGTATGTATGATTTACACGGACTCGCAGTACACCAGATGCAACATTAGTGAAGACCTCTCCGGCAGCTTCTAGAAGCTCATCCCGTGTTGCAATGTATTGCATAAGGCCAGGTCTTGTCAAGTACAGCGCTTTCGCTGCAAGTGCTGACAAAGGAAGGGGGTCAGGTGTGCCAGACGACTGCCCAAAATTCACCATGTATCCACGAGGTTTTAAGCATGCTAATGATCCCTGAAATTAATAAATTCTCAATTAGAGGCCTACTTGAACACAAAACATTAACGTGAATCTTGGGTATGTCAAGTTAAAAATAGTCAATCTTAGTTTGGTTGTTGTCAATTTTGACCGAATATTTATGCCATTGTGTTGTCTAGGTTGAGAAAACTTAATATATGTAAAAATTTATCTTATAACCAAATCCAATCCTGCTCCTAAGTAAAACATAGAAATTCAAGTAAGATTGATTACGAATAGAGTAGAGAAGAAGCTTATAGTTGTGTCAAGTCTAGGTTGCAAGTATTAGTTTTCAGACTGGTCCTCAAGTTTATGCTTCTGAACTTTTGGGTTGTGTTTGGATCATGGAACTGGGTAGAGATTTGGAAAGAGAAAGGAAAATGTGAGGGAAATATAGGCCATTTTTTTTATATTTTTTTTTTTCTCTATTTCGCTTGCCTTTTCTTTTTTCCTTTCCAAATCTCTACCCAAATTCATGATCCATACACAACCTTAAGAAATTCATGACCATGGCAAGACTTGAATCCTTGACGTCCCATAAGGAGCAAACTGATATACTGAAAACATCATTAGATGGTATTTATTCAAAAATTGAGTCACAGCCATTGCATTTTCCACTACCTATTATCAGCGAGTATTTTGGAGTTTTTGTTGGATGTCTGATAATTAGGATAGAAAACTGACCTGCAAGGTGTCTTTTCCAACAGAATCATAAACAACTTCTACCCCTTTGCCTGATGTTATTTCATTGACACGGGTGACAAAATCCTCTTCCTTGTACATTATCACATGGTGACATCCATCTTCTTTGGCTTGTGCTGCCTTCTCTTTGGTTGAGACGGTTCCAATGACAATGGCACCAAGTGCGTTAGCCCACTGGCATAAGAGAGACCCAACTCCACCAGCTGCTGCATGAACAAGGACAGTGTGTCCAGGTTCAACCTGTAATACTAAGCAATCTAGTCATATCCTACACCATAAAAAATCAAGGCTTCAATTGTTTCACAAAAAAACAAAAATTCATGAGAGAATTGGAGGAATTGTTCCAATTTGATCATGACACAGTCCTTCTAACTTAAACCTGAACAGTCGGAAGCAAAAAAATAGAACAACGGTTATAACAACAACAACAATAATTAATGTGGTAGTTCCCCTTAACTGGAGCTTAGTTGCATGAAGTGGGCGGGGGAGCGAGAGCATATAAAAGTTTCTAAGGTTGGAAGCACAGATCATGTTTATGAGAAAGAATATGTTACATCCGTAGATATGCAACTCTAAAAGTAACATGCAGTCACAGCGTTCATCATCAGAGAGTATATCATGAAATGCACAAGCACTAACAGACTGCATTTGTGCACATTGATGTAATGCTGCTTTGAATTCATGTTGAATATTTGCATATTGACTAGTGAGTGGTATAGAACATGTCATGAAGGATATATTTATATAGATAGATAGATAGATAGACAAACATGCCCTTTCAATCAAAAGATAATTTTTAATCATCTTTCTCATCTCTCCTCATGTCCCAGCGAGAAAAAAAAGTTTAGATCTCTCTTTGCAAGTTCTTCTTCCTTCCCCTCCATCTATGTAGAATTTGAAACAAAGTCATCCATCGAATAATCTAAGGACACAACGTTGGTTGAAAAGGTCGTATATGATGCTATAAATGCAGACTTACTGACATTTAACAAAGAGTTTGGTTTTGTTGATTCCTTCAATAGGATTATTCAAAACAGGTACCTCTCCTTTTGGAGACAGTTTTTCATCAGCAATGAAGAAGGCTTAGACGAAGCCTTTTGGTAAAAAATGGGTTTCTTTAATGGATATGGCAATGTTTAATTAGTTCGCTCAATGTAAATTGGCAAACCAAGATAGTCCCCCTAATGCTCGTCAGTTCTAATCCTCAGTGTCATATTGGTTTTGGACAAACAAGATAGTCATCCCAAGTCTTATACGATCACAAAAATCATTGTTTGTTAATTAAAAATTACAGGCCTCATCTGCCTCTGTGTTTGTGGAAAAGGAATCCTCTTTTCTTGGCCTGACTTGAGAAGAGTGATGATGAAGACGGAAAAAAGACTATAATTCGATAATGTTTGTTTTTTTTCCTTACATGGCATAAGTGGGTGTGGGCATAGTTTGGAGTCGGAGTAACACTGACTACCCTACAGAGGATGAATTTAAAGCCCAAATAATGTGAATAGTCATTTAGAATAAAAAAATAAAATAAAACATGATAACCCATATTATAAGTTATTTTAAACTTGCAAAAGTCAAGATAGTGCCACGTGAAAATATAAATTACCTTAAAGCAACGGCGAACTAGGTATTGAACTGTCAGTCCCTTGAGGATGACAGATGCTGCTATAGTAGGATCAATGGAGGAAGGAACAGTTACTACTTTCTCCGCTGGAAGGATCTGCTCCTCAGTATATGAACCCATTGGATTACCAGCATAAGCCACGACATCTCCAATTTTTCTACCGGTTAGTCCAGGGCCCACAGCTGTCACCACACCAGCTGCCTCCATACCTGCAATTGATCAAATGGTGGAACATTTAACCAAATGGCCAAGAGACATAAACAAACAACATTGGATCACAAGGAAACATTTTCTTTGTCTGAGCAAGTAATGTCACCTCAGCAGAAATTTCCTGTTACAAAGGATTGAAGTTTTACCTTGAATGCATTTATTATCCACAGTTTAGATAAAATTCTTGTACAAATAACAATACACGAGAATATGAATTTTAGTTTTGAAGGTTTCCAATGGAGAGAAGTTTATGTTATTTATGCTGGTCAGGGGTCACAATCACTGAAAACATATTCCTCCTAAATATTTCTAGAAAGTCATGAGCGGAAGTCCCAATATGTAATTCAGCCACAAAGTCCATCTCTGAGCTTGCAAAAGACTTGTTACTATGAGAATGAATTTGCAAACACTAAATATTCTAGCAAACAATTCCTGAGATTAGGGACCTTATTCTTACTGAGTTCCTATCTTCTATTTGTTTTAAAATATTTCAATTTTGTTCTTTCCATTTCTTGCAACAATAATCATCGTTGGAAAATTTCTTCAATACATAATGGGATAGATAAAAAAATCATAAAGTCTATGTTACACGGACTCTTCAAAATAAATCAAATACCCGTGTCGAACACCCAACACTCGGACAAGAGTATGAGATATATGTTGGATACTTTTCAACAGATACTTCTTATAAAATTGTATATATCACGATTATTATATGTACATATTATTTTATAATTGCTATAAATATTTTTTTAGCACTGCAAGGTACATATAATACCATTTTATCTCACATACTTGATTAAAAATATAAAAATATGACTTTTTTTTTTTTGCCGAATCCGCGTACCCTTAAATTATGATTTGATGAATCCGACCTCTAGATATATGCCCGCACCCGACATTCATACCCAAGTCCATGTAACATTGCATAAAGTAAAATGTTATTATATATCTATACAATCAGCTAACAACGCGTTGCAAAAACTGCACTTGCAGTGATGAGCACTGATAATCAAACATGTGAAATCATTCATTTTTACGTACATGTATTGTATGTATATTATATATATAAGAAATAAAGCCAAACCTGGAGTAAAGGGTATTGTCGAGGCCTTATAAACTCCTTTCCGGAAGTAAACATCAATGAAGTTGAGCCCAATGGCCTTGTTTTTCACTCGGATTTCACCCTCCTTCGGCTCTCCTATTTCCACGTCTTCCCACTTCAGAACCTATCATCATATTGATTCCGAAGTGAGTAAAAAACATGGCCCAATTTGTCATCGCAAACACCCCTTTCACCCAAATAAATGGTGTTCCGCAACAAATTACACTGCAATCAAAACATAACTGATGCAAAACTAAATTTGGCATGCACAGAAAATGCAATTCAAGCAAAACCAATATGAAATTGGATTTTCACGATTGTAGAATCATGCTAAGGTACAATTCATATATATATATATATATATATTAAGTGTGAATGGTAAGGACTATGATTGAAAAAAAGTGTCAAATAGGACCAAGTGGTGATGATGATGAAGAAAAAAGAAATATTCTTTAACCAACTGACTTAATTAAACGAACTCGAATATAGAAAATCACAAGTACACATAGGAACTGTTAAAAAATTTATAATTAAAAAAAGAAAAGAAAAGAAAAGAAAAGACAGCAAATTGAAATAGGATGATGAGGCAATTCAAGATCTGTGTTAATCCGCATAAGTTATTTAATTAAACAAACCCAATTGAAGCATCATTGAAAACGATAAACTAACTAGAAAACGAACACTAATAATAGCTTTTATGAATTTCAATTTCAAAGAATGGTGTGCAAGAAAGTACCAAACACCGTACAAGATAATCAAACCATATAACAAAGCTGAAAATTTCAAAAAAATGAAATTGGGTAGATCATACGGCATCGGATGAAATCATTTGGATTTGATCCCGATTGACGAAACCAGAACTGGGTAATCAAGAAATTAGCCCAAAAGACTCAAAAACACAAACAATTGACAATAGTACAAGAGAGAGAGAGAGAGAGAGAGAGAGAGAGAGAGACCTCAGGACCACCAAGTTCATGAACCCTAATGGCTTTGACCATGGTTGCTGTGGTGGTGGTGGAGAGTGTGGACAAGGAGTGAAAGCTTTGGTTCTTCTTAGTGGAGGTGGTGTGGTTGTGGGTAATTTGAAGATGTACAAGGGAGTGACTGCGCAAGAGAAGACCAGAGAGAAATGGGTTTTTTGGTAGAAGAAGTTTGGGGCAGTGACGATATTGATGATGATAACGATGCAATTTTAACCTTAATAAACCCATTTTTTTTTTTAATCCAGGTCAAATCACATTGAAAAAGCTCTCATCTTTGAGAGATGAATGGGGATGGGAAAACGGAAATGGGGGAAAGGTGATAGGGCCGCGTTTGCTTGCTCAAATGTTAAGGAATATCGTAAAATTACTACAGCCTTTTCGGACACGGGGAAATGTTTGAGATCCTACAAAAATGACCTCCATAACTTTTACTGAAATATTGATTATTAATGTGTTTGAATTTTTTAAAAAATTATATCTGATAATAGAGGTGAGCAGCGGATATATCGATCCGTCAAAACCAACCGAACCGAACCGATCCGCCGCATTTTGGACGGATGCATGATGACGAGCGGACGGTTGCGGATTGATTTTCTCCAATCCGCCAATTTAGCGGACGGATGGCGGATTTGAGATTTCTTTGGCCGCAACCGAACCGCCAAACCGCCAAATCGCGAGCACCCCTAGTAATTTATAAGACTTTGTATTTTTAATTTGTTTAAATATTATGTTTGTGTTTTCAATTGAAAAAAAGTTTAAATATTCTGTTTGAAAAAAAGTTTTCAACTTGAATATATTTTTTGAATTGAAAAAAATAAACATATTATTTATCTATATTTTTTGGTTTTTAAATCTAGCTCTAAAAATAATAAATAGAAAATATGATATATGCTGGTTGGTTTTTGTTTTCAAAAACATATGTAGATGTAACAATATAGAGACATACAATCTCTACTACTGCTCTGTTCATGGTTTTGGTAGTTTGAATTATTATTATATTTTAAGAATCATAAATTGTAATACTTTATGTGGATGAATCATGCTGTGATTGTAATATGTGGATGAGGCATGCAGTGATCGTGATATTCTAAAATTTCAAACTTTCTTTCTTTAGATAAAGCATACAGTGATTGTAATACTTTTTTTAAGTCATTGACTGTAATATTTTCTTCTTTTTTTTTCTCTTTTTTTTTTTTTTTTGAAGAAGTGCACAAGTTAAATTATGTTGAAAATCTATAAAATTTTAAACTGCCAAACCGATTCGCATCCATCCACCAAACCGCCAATCCGCTCAATCCACATCCGCCAGATTTGCGGACGGATGCGGATTGATTTTCTTCAATCCGCCAATCTGGCGGACGGATGGCGAATTGGAAGTTCCGTGGCCGCAACCGACCCGCGCCCACCCCTATCTGACAATGATATAAATGATTTAAATTATAATAATGACTTGGATCTCCTTTTTTTCCTACTTCCTTGACCCCCCTCTTCACCTGATTGACTATTTTTTCTTTCTTTTTTCTTTTTTTTTTCCTTCTCCTCCAATCACCACCCGCCACGTGTCTGTGGGGTGGTGGGAGTGGTGATTGGAGGGGATCTCAATCATCACCCTTTAAATTATTTTGAAAGTTATGAGAGTTATATTTTGTGGGTCTCTATCATTGTTATTTGGACACAAGGGTAAAAGTAGGTTTTGGGGTTTTTAATTGTTTTTGAATTATATTATTTGTTTACTTTTTATATTTTATTTTAAAATCAAAAAATTAGCTTTTGGTTTATTTTTTAAAATTTAATTCTGTTTTTAAATCATGATTTAGATGAAATATGTTAAATAAATATATTTTAAAATACAATTTAAAATTACTTTTAAAACACTTCTCTTCTCCTTTTTTATTATTATTATTCAATTAATCTATTACTTTTTCTCTCTCATATCTCATCTCTCCTCTCACATTCTCTCACATTCTATACATCGATTAATCAAAAAAAATTAAAAAATTATAAATTATCCCAAAACTATTTTCCGAATTCATAACCAAACAAATTTTCTTTTTTTAGATCATGATTCAAAAACTCAAAACTCAAAACGCAAGACACAATTCCACACTTAAATCATAATTTTAAAATAAAACCAAATATTAGATAGTTCAAAACCCAACATCTCGCTATTTTTTTTCTATTTAATTTTAAATTTGAGTAAAAATTTTAATTCAATATAAATTATTTTAATTTTTTTCATCAAATTTTTATTAAAATATTTTTAAAATTTTATTTCTTCTCCCAAGTTTCCATTTCATCAAAGTTAATGAAAAAAAAAGGGGGGAACATAACTGCACAATGGGTGCAGCAAAAACAATTATAAAAATATAAAAGAAATTATATATTTGAATAATTAAAATACTATTTTTTTTCATATATTTTTTTTTTCACTATTGCAGTTATTTCTCTAAAAAAAAATTATCTTCAATATTTTATCTTTCTAAATTCGGATGAATCACACTAACAGTCCTTACAATTTGGGATTTATGTCATTACTTTTCAATTGTGACACAATTAACTTTAAATTTTGAATCTTGTTCTAAGTAAGGACAATTAAAGGTACCATTGCTTAATTTTAAGGGCAAAATCATCAATCTGATAAAATATAAACTAATTTGACAAAAACAAATGTCAAAAAAATTATTTTTGAATTTTTAAAAATTATTTTATCCACTAAAGATAAAACTATGTAAAATTGATAAATCTTTTAAACATTTATTTATTTATTTATTTTACTAAATTAATTTTTATTATGTGTTTAGATGGTGATAATGTAATGAGTGCTTGTTTTTATTTTCATTAAATTAGTTTTTATTTTTTCAAAAGTCAAATATGACGACAATTTTGATTTCATTATTAAACTACTCTATTAAATCAAAAAATCCAAAACTAAAAACATTTCATATATTAAATATATTGATTATAACCAATTACATGATTATCATCTAAACACCTAATAAAAATTAATTTGGTAAAAAAATAAGTAAATAAATATTTAAAAGATTTATAAATTTTATATAATTTTATCTTTGGTTGGTAGAAATAATTTTTAGAAATTAAAAAATATTTTTTTGACATTTATTTATGTTAAATTATTTTATATTTTATCAAATTAATGATTTATCCTTGAAATTAAGTAATGTTATCTTCAATTGTCTTTATTTGAAACAAGATTCAAAATGTAAGGTCAAATGTGTCATAATTGAAAAGTCAGGGACCAAAGTAATATAACTCTCAAAATATAAGAACTGTTAATGTAATTCACCCTTTAAATTCTTTATTTTATGAGAAAACGGGCTCTTTCTTGATTTAATGAAATAAGTATGAATAATTTTTAAATACTTTTTTACCACATTTAAATTTAATAAAAGAAAAGATGAAAAATTAGGGATTAATTAAGTTACACATATTTGCTAGTACAAGTTTTTATTAATCAAATTGACACATGCATTTTTGGAAATTGACAATTTTAATTCGTTTTTGATTTTTTAGGAAAAAAAACTTGTACAAAAGTAAAGAGAATAATGCCATTGAATGTTTTGAATTTTTTTGCCATTTTAGCTAAAAACCTTCACCCCAAACTCATCATACTACAAAAACAAAATAATAATAATATAACAAATAAAATATTGTAACGTCTCGTTTGGCAACATTACTTTTTAACTTAAAAGTTAAAAAGTTACTAAAAAAACAAAAAGGCTAACAACTTATACCAAAAAGTCAAAGATTTTATTTTCTCACTATTTTTTGCATATTTTTTCATAAAAAATCAAAAAGTCATCACAAACATACTAATTTTTTTTACATCATATTTTAGCTAAAAAGTCAAAAAGTTACTAAAAAAACTTGTTCCCAAACGAGGCCTAAGTAGTTTTATAAGATGGTATTTGATAAAACTGAAAATTGAAAATTAATATTTGAAAACTGAATGATAATTTTTTTAACTAAAAATATATTTGATAAATATTTAAGTGATGAATTAAAAGTAAATTGTTTGATACTATAAAATCAAATTTGAAATTTATTATTTTTAAATTGTATATTTCAATTTTTATATTGTGAGAATGTTGGTGATTGTATCATAATAATAATGGTTGTAGTGGTAGTAGTAGTAGCAGTAGTGATTATAGTGACAGTAAAATGATGATGGTGCTTATAATAACAATGACATTAGTAATGAAGATACTGCTGGTAGTGACTTGATGGTGATGGTTGTGGTAATAGTGGTAGTGGTAGCGGCGGCATGGTAGTGGTAATAGCAATAGTGGTAGTGGTAGTGGTAGTGGTAGAGATGGTAATAGTAGTAAAATGATTGTAAATAGTGGAGGTAAAGGTAGCGATGACAGTGGTAGTGACAGTAGTAGTGGCAACGGTAGCATGATAATAGTCGTGGTGGTGGTGAGAATTTTTAAGTAAAATTTTTTTGTATTTATAAATTCAGTTATAATTAAGTAAGTTTCATATGATTTAAGTCTTGTTTGAGAATATGTTATTTTAGTAATTTTTTTAACTTTATACAAAAAGATATGTAGAAAAATAGAGAGAGTGATGTGACAACTTATAGTGACTTTTTAGCTAAAATATATAATTGACAAACGAGACCTTAATTATTTATTATTATTTTTTTTAAGTTGTAGCCTATATTTTAAAAGACTCTTAAATTCTTAAGTGATCTCAATTATAATTAACAAACAGGTTTAAGTGATTATTATTTAATACATTCAGTTTACATACTGAATCAAATTATCAAACACCCTTTAAATTACCATCAAATAATATGTTTTTTTGTCGTATTGCAGTGATGCTCATGTAGTAGTTGTCATTTTGTCTATCAAAATATAATATTAAAGTGATAAATCTTATAATTTTAATCAATAAAATATATGGTTAGTGCACGAGGTTTCATTTTGATAATTCATATTATTTATCTTATAAGGTTATTAATGTATGTTATTCATAAAAAAAAATTAAATCAATCCGATAATTAAAAGAGAAAATTTGTTATAAATCCAACTTAAGAAGAGTGTAAGGTATTAGGTCCAGTTAATATTTTTTATTGGTGAAAAGTTTACACTTTATGAAATAGTTTGGTGAAAAATCCTAGAAGACATTTTGTTTTTAATTTTACCCATTGATTTTTTTATCTGTTTGACTTTTTGTTATATCTATCTGTTCAAAATTTTTAACTATATATTCAATTTTTCCCCTATCTGTTCAATTTTTCTCCTAAATTCTATCTATTTGTTCAATTTTTTCCCTTAATTCTATTTATCTGTTCAATTTTATATCTATCCATTTAATTTTTTTTCCTAAATTCTATCTGTCTGTTCAATTTTTTTCTTAAATTCTATCTATTTGTTCAATTTTTTTCTATTTGTTGAAAATATGTGTCAACTTTTTTGTTTATCTATTGTCATCAACATCATTTTTTTTTTTTCCAAATTTGTCTCATACATACACATACTCACAGATATGTATGTATATATACAAACACTCACAGATCTATATATACTCAAGATATATATACATACTCATAGATATACATACACTCAAGATTTACATGCACATAAAAATATTTTTTCCCCTATCTGTTTATTTTTTTTTTTTAAACACAGATTAGATCCAAACAAAGACAAATATTAACAATAAGGCAAAGAGAAAAAAGATAATACTAGTAATTATAACTCAAATCAAGCCATTAAAATTACCAAATTGAAGCCTAGATAGAACTCAGAAGCAAGCATCTGAATTGATTGAACATTCATGGCTTGAGTTCTTGCTTTCATTTTTGCATTTTCTTCTTAGATATCATCAGTCTCAGTCAACTCAATTGCATTCTCAAGCGTACAATTCTCAAAGCAAACATCATTCTCTATAACTATAAAAGGAAAAAAGTTGCTGCTAAGACCATTATCTTCAACCTGGATGAGATCAGAATAGAAAATGGATACTTTATGAAGCAAGATTTGAGAGAAGAAAGTTGGCTCCGCCGCTGTCATCGTTGACAATGGTGAAGAATGATTCAAAGTCTAATTGGGTTTGTTAGTAGTGTCTGTAATTTATTGAGTTTATTTACTCAATTGGGGAGTTGATATTGTTGCTAATATTATGCTAGTAGTTGTAATGGGTTTACGTTAGTGACTTAGTGGTCCATAAAATTCTGTTTGGTTGTTTTGGTTGTAAGCCTATGTATAGGCATATTTGCTTCAGTATTTTTAAATTGAATAAGACGACCCAAAAGTTCAAATTTTCTATATTTCTTTGCCTCTGTTTTCTTTGTTTTTGCCTCTGTTTCAGTGTTATTCACTTTTATCTGCAACAAATTTGGTATCAGAGCCAAGTTGAGAGAGTGAAAAGAGAGGGTAGACACGTGAGTTGAGTGAAACACCTTAGAGGAAAACCCAATGGCCAGCAACGGTAATGCAATGAGTGCTGTACAACTACTCATCCCTGTCTTTAAGGGAGAAGGCTATGGATTCTGGAGTATCCGAATGATGACTCTATTCAAATCTCAAGATCTTTGGGATTTGGTAGAACAAGGCTACGCAGATCCTGATGAAGAAACAAGATTGAAGGAGAATAAGAAGAAAGATTCGAAGGCGTTGGTGATTATTTAGCAGGCTGTTCATGACAGCATCTTCTCACAAATTGCAGCGGCAACCACATCGAAGCAAGCTTGGTCAACTTTGCAGAAGGAGTTTCAAGGTGATTCAAAAGTTATCGTGGTGAAATTGCAATCACTATGACGTGACTTTGAAACCTTGTACATGAAGAATGGAGAATCAATTGCTGATTTTCTGTCTTGGGTCATGACAATAGTTAGTCAAATAAGATCATACGGCGAGAAGATTTCTGATGAAACGGTTGTTGCAAAGGTACTGAGAAGCTTGACTCCAAAGTTTGATCACGTTGTTGCTGCCATAGAAGAATCTAAGGATTTGTCATTTTTTTCCTTTGATGAACTGATGGGGTCCTTGTAAGCACATGAGACAAGAATTAATCGATCATTTGAAAAGAATGAAGAAAAGGCATTTCAAGTGAAGGACATAGTCACCAAAGTTGCAGAAAGTGACAGTTCGACAAGCAGAGGTCGTGGAAGAGGAGGATTTTGTGGTCGTGGTAACAGAAGAGGCAGAGGTCACTTCGATGGGCAATGGCAGTTTAGTGAGCAAAGAAACTACAAGAATGGTGTTCAATGCTATCATTGTAAGAAGTATGGTCATATAAAAGCTGATTGTCGGTACAAAGATCAGCAAGTGAATTATGCAGTAGAAAATGGAGAAGAAAGTAATAAGCTTTTTATGACTCATTTTGATCCTAACAATAAGTCAAGCGATGTGTGGTTCGTAGACAGTGGCTGTTCGAATCATATGACAGGAATGAAATCCTTGTTCAAAGAGCTTGATAAGACGCAGAAGTTAAAAAGTGTAGCTTAGAAATGCCAAAGAAATGCAAGTTGAAGGGAAAGGTACAGTGGGCATTAAAACTACCCATGGTAACGTAAAGCTCTTGCATAATGTTCAATTTGTACCTAATTTGGGAGATAATTTGCTAAGTATTGGGCAATTAATTGTTGCTGGATATTCCATCTTATTTGACAATGAGGCATGTTTTATTAAAGACAAGCACTCAGGATATACGTTGAGTAATATCAACATGACTCAAAACAAAAATGTTCCCATTGGAAGTTTCAAGCATTGAAAATTTTGTCTTTGCTGCTAGTGGAAAAGGTGACTCGAAGCTATGGCATTTGCGATATGAGCATCTCAACATTAAGGGTCTGAAATTGCTAAATGAAAGAGGCATGGTTTTTGGACTATCGAAAATTGGTTCCATTGAATTATGTGAAGGGTGCATCTATGGGAAACAAACTAGAAAGTCATTTCCAGTTGGAAAGGCCTGGAGAGCTTCAATGTGTCTCGAATTAATTCATGCTGTGTAATAACCCGACCCTCGCACATGCTTTTTGTTCTATTCCTAGCCCTCAATTGGTACTCTTACATGTTTATTGAAAAGGTCCATGGAAAAGTTTGATGAAGCAAGTGAAATTCATGTCTATAGATGCCTATCTGTTCCTTAAGAAAACTATCTGTTTCCACTAAAACATTAAATTAGAAATTGGAAGCCTTAACAGCTGAATTACTTGAAATTGATAAGATATTCGTGATCAGCATAATTTTTAGATAATTTTAAGCATGTTTGTGAAATTTTAATTTTGGAATGATTAAACGATGAATTTTCGTCTTATTAGCTCTAATAGATATATATATATGTTGTTCATGAGCTTAAGGCCATAAAAACTTAGTTCAAAATCCATTGGGAGAAAAGAAGAAAGGTTAGAGACAAGGAAGATTGAGAGAGATTAAGGTCTAAGGTAAGTTTGATTTCCATAGTTCAATTCTCTTCTTTAATTTGATGTTGAAATACCTTGATGTTTCATGATCTAGTGTTGTTATGAAGATTTGGAGTGCAAATGATGATTGATGGATAAGGTGGTCTCATTACTTGTTTAATTTGAGCCATCTAGGAAGAGCATGTTTTTATCTTCTTTATTCTCAAGGTTGGAATCATTTTTTCTTTATGAGCATAACTTTGTTTATCTATGTTAAGTGTGTGAAGTTAGGAGGCTCAAGCATGAAGTTATATTGTTGAACTTCAACTTTTGTTCTAATCAATTGAGTGTTGATCAAGAGCTTAATTTAATTCAAATTAGAGTAAATTATGATATGTTGCACTCTAATTACATGTTTTTGAACCATGTTCTAGTGTTTAAAAGTTTCAATTTAGGCCCTTTAAAACACCCCCAAAAGAACCACATTTTGTAGCAAAATTCGGACTGAAGTTGCAGAATCGCCGCACGTGCGGGAGTCATGGCCGCACGTGCGGGAGCCAATCGCCGCACGTGCGGGGGTTGTGGCCGCACGTGCGGGAGAAGGAGGAAAAGGGGGCATCTGTTCTGCTTAAAAAGCACGTGCGGCCCGCACGTGCGGGACTGGCCGCCGCACGTGCGGGAATCCTAGCCGCACGTGCGGCATATGTGGAAAAAGACGGGTTGCTCCGTTTTGCGTGTAGAACCCTCTAATATTGTCGGAATGTGTAGTTGATGTCTTTTTGATATGTATTAATTCATTCGAAATGAAGTGAAATGAAGCAAAACGAAATGTAATTTGAGATGAACTAAAGTGTGAGTTTTCAATGTGTGCAGAGCACACAACGGGTGGAACAGGCACGTCATCCCAACACTGTGAGTAGTAGTACCTATGTAAATGTTATGCAACCATGTTCCTATTTCAAGACATGTAAGGCAGTTATGTAATATTATGAAAATGTTCTGCACCTATGTTAATGTTTCCAAAACATGTAAGGCAACTACGTTACGTTATGTAGATGTTATGCAAGTATGTTAAGGTTTAAAGTATGTAAAGAAGAACAAGTTTCAAGGGCATAATGCCATATGTTTCAAGGGCGTAATGCCACAAGTATCAAGAGCATGATGCTATATATTTCAAGGGCCATAGAGCCAACATGTTTACAAGGGCTTCATGCCACTGTTCAAGGGCCATAGAGCCAACAAGTTTCAAGGGCCATAGTGCCAACATGTCCAAGGGCTTTGTGCCACCATTTTCAAGGGCTTATAGCCACCAAGTTCATGTACAAGATAAGGCCTAAGGCCATTATGTATGCATTGCAGAATCAGACTAACGTTTATGTTGTAGAACCAGACTAATGTATTGCTATGTCATTTGTTCAAGTTAAGTAATGTTTCACTTATGTATTACTATTCACTGAGCCTAGCTCACTCTCAGTTCTGTCTGTTTCTGTAGGTTTTCCCCCGGGTGGGCAATCCTAGCTCAGGATGCCACTTCCTTCAGTCATCCTTTACGTATTCAAGCACTATACCAAGCCATTCATTTTTGGTGAACTGTGAAGATGATAGGGCCAGTTTTGAGTGCCATTAAAGTTGTCATACATACTTTCATATTATTTTTGTATACGCCCAATCATGGGGTTGGGACTGTAAATGTAATGCATATGTAGTAACTGACATCCAGAGATTTAGTTTTAACCTTTGTCTATAATTATTTGAAGTATATGATGCATGAGATCCTGGCATAGTAGAATTAGCTCAATGGTGTATGTTGAATCTCTGATTTGTTGTGTTTTATGCTTCCGATAAGGCCCCATAGGTTTGCACATCAGGTTACATGTCCATTTATGATTAGGTCATGCCCAAACTTTTAGGGGCAGGCTTGGGGCGTGACATGCTGATTTATGTGGACCTATGCAAACTAAATCTTTTGGTGGAAGTCGTTATTTCTTGCTATTTACTGATAATTATAGTCGCATGAGTTGGGTTTATTTTTTGGAAAACAAATCTGAAGCCTTTGAGAAATTTAGACACTTCAAAGCTAGAGTTGAAAAGCAAAGTAGATTTTGCATCAAAGTTCTTCGCACTAATAGAGGTGGAGAATTCTTATCCAAAGATTTTGATCTTTTTTGTGAAGAAAATGGCGTTCAAAGGGAGTTGACAACTCCTTACACTCCAGAGCAAAATGGCGTCGCCGAGCAGAAGAATCGAATTGTTGTGGAGATGGCAAGAAGCATGTTACAAGCCAAGGGACTTTTGAATGAATTTTGGGTTGAAGTTGTGGCAACAGCAGTTTATTTATTGAATCTCTCTTCCACAAGGGCAGTCATGAATCGAACTCCGGTTGAAGCTTGGCGTGGCACAAAACCATCTATAAGTCACTTAAGAGCTTTTGGGTGTATTGTTTATGCTTTGGTAAATTCTCAATTTCATCATAAACTTGATGAAAAATCTGAAAAATGTATTTTCATTGGTTACTGTACACAATCCAAAGCATATAGATTATATAACCCTCTTAATGGCAAGTTTTTAATTAAAAGGGACATAGTATTTAATGAAAATGCAAGCTGGGATTGGCATAGAAGTGATGAGAAGATGCACTAACAGGTTCCTATGTCCATTGGAATCTCTCCAAATGAAAGTCAAGAGCCAACTCCGACAAGTTCATCAGGTTCCTCTATGGCGTCACCAACTTCACCAAGGAGAGACTCTTCGTCCACTCTTGAAAAATCTTCGGATGAAACACCACCCAGAAAGTTTAGATCCTTGAGAGACATTTATGAGTCTTGCCAATTTGCTCTTACTGTCTCAGATCCTACAACTTATGGAGAAGTAGCTACAAAATAAGAATGGCAAAGAGCGATGATTGAAGAATTGACAACAATTGAAAAGAATGGAACATGGGTGATGATGGACTTGCCAGAAGACAAAAATGCAATTGGTTTGAAGTGGGTATTTAAGACAAAATTTGGTGCAGATGGAAGTATACAAAAGCACAAAGCTCAGCTTGTGGTGAAGGGATATGTACAACAACATGGTATTGACTTCGAAGAAACCTTTTCTCCAATAGCTCGTTTTGAAACTGTGAGGATTATGTTAGCATTGGCTGCACAATTACAATGGCCTGTTTATCAACTTGATGTGAAGTCAGCATTTCTAAATGGAGATCTACAAGAGGAAGTTTATGTAACTCAACTAAAAGGTTTCATGATTGAAGGCAAAGAGACAAAGGTGTACAAGTTGAGAAAGGCGTTGTATGGATTGAAGCAGGCTTCTCGGGCATGGTATAGCAAAATTAATGGATACTTTCAGCAAAATGGATTCTTGAGAAGTGAGAATGAGCCCACTCTCTACGTGAAGAAGGAGGGTAAAAATGATTTCATCATTATTTGTCTTTATGTTGATGATATCATTTATACAAACTCCTCTAGTTCTCTTGTGGCTGAGTTTAAATCACGTATGATGCATGAGTTTGAAATGTTTGATATGGGTTTGCTGCATTATTTTCTTGGCCTTGAGGTCCAACAAGCAGAAGATGGGATTTTTATTTCCCAAAGAAAATATGCCAAGGATCTTCTTAATAAATTTGGCATGCTTAATTGTAAACCAGCAACTACACCTATAAATATCAATGAAAAATTATAGTGTGAAGATGGGATAGAAATGGCTGATGCTAGCAGATTCAGAAGCTTGGTTGGTGGTTTAATTTATCTAACCCACACTCGACCCGATATTGCATTTTCTATTGGTATGATTTCCAAGTTTATGCAACATCCTTCAAAGCTTCATTTTGGAACAGCGAAGCGAGTCTTGCATTACATCGCTGGAACTATGGATTATGGGATTTGGTACTCAAAAGTTTTCAATTTCAAATTATGTGGATTCATGGACAGCGATTGGGCAAGTTCGTTGGATGATAGGCGGAGTATTTCAGCAAATGTTTTTACTCTTGGATTAGGAGTAATCACATGGAGCTCAAAGAAGCAAGCCACAGGAGCATTGTCATCCTTAGAAGCTGAATACGTTGCAGCCACTTCAGCAGCTTGTTAAGCCAGATGGTTAAGAAGAATGTTGGCTAAACTTCAACAAAGGCAAGAGAGAGCAACGGAGATCTTTTGTGACAACAAGGCAACCATCTTTATGACCAAAAATCCAGCATTTCATAGCAGAACAAAACATATAGATATGCGTTTCGATTTCATTCGTGATTTGGTTGCGAATGAGGATATAATTTTGAAGTACTGTAACACTCATGAGCAGCTGGCTGATATACTGGTGAAGTCTTTGTCGAAAGAAAAGTTTTTCTACTTCAGAGCTTTCCTTGGTGTTTGCAACTTTGAATCAAGGGGGAGTGTTAAAGAATGATTCAAAGTCTAACTGGGTTTGTTAGTAGTGTTTGTAATTTACTGAGTTTGTTTAGTTAGTTGGGGAGTTGATATTGTTACTAATATTATACTAGTGGTTGTAGTGGGTTTACGTTAGTGACTTAGTGGTTCATAAAATTCTGTTTGGTTGTTTTGGTTGTAAGCCTATATATAGGCACATTTGCTTCAGTATTTTTAAATTGAATAAGACAACCCAAAAGTTCAGATTTTCTATATTTCTTTGCCTCTATTTTCTTTGTTTTTGCCTCTGTTTCAGTGTTATTCATTTTTATCTCCAACAAACTCCAGCAACCATTGAGCGTTTTAGGAAAGGAGCCGTTGTGGTTTTGAGTGACGGAGTCTTCCTCATCGTCATCGTCATTTTCGTTGGTGAGGAGGTACTTGGCGAGGTGGCTAAGGAGGTGCACCACCTTGGTGTTGTAAAAGAGATCCATTCCAGTCTAAAAGGAAAGAAAAAAAATAATTGACTATTGAGTCGGTGGTCTGATCTCGGTCTCGACGATGGTTCACATCGGTGACAGTTGCAACTCGCTTTTCTTGCCTCTTGTCCGTCATGAACCCCTCTAATTCATAGCCATTGGACGCCGGCAGTGGGGGTCCTCCGCTCCCTCGTTGCCATACTCCTTTCCATCGGCGCCACCGAGTGCTTCTGATCCAAAAGCTTCTATTATAGAACTAGGATTTTTAGAAAGAGAAAACTAAGGTTAGAGAGAGAGAGAGAGTGTGTGTTCTGGGTAAGGGTGTTCACGGTTCGGTTGCGGCTAGGGAATCTCTAATCTACCATCCATCCGCCAGATGGGCGGATTAGAAAAAATCAATTTGCATCCATCAGCCGAATTGACGGATACGGATTGAGCAGATTGGTGGATTATCAGATGAATGCAAATCAGTTTGGCGGTTTAAACTTTTATAAATTTTGAACATAATACAACAATTTGTCCATATTTTTTTTTGGATAATAATCTAACTCAACATAATCGAAAGATTATCAAGTAAATTTCAAATACCAATAATAAATACATATAAGAAAACCATGCATTATCAAAGCTATTTCATTATTTTTTTTATTCAAAAACTATTTAATTTGATGTTTTTTTTTTTTTAAATGACAAAATTAAGTCTTATATTTTCTACACAAAAATATCAAATATCAACCATCACCATTTGATAAAAGGATTCCAAATGGAAAACACAACAGAATATATTAACTCTTTTTCAATTGAAAACACAAACAGAATATCTAAACAAATTGAAAACACAAAATTTTACAAATTACTAGAAGTGCTTGTGGTTTGGCGGTTCGGTTGCGGCCAAGTGAATTTTTTCCATCCTTCCAAAATTAGGCGGATTGGAAAAAATCAATCTGCAACTGTCTGCTCGTCATCACACATCCGTCCAAAATGCGGATCGGTTTGGTTCAATCAGTTTAGGTGGATTAGAATATCCGCTGCTCACCCCTAGTTCTGGGGAGTGAGTGACTCGTGAGTGATTTTGGGGATGTGAGAGAGTTTCAAAAATAGCATTAAGTTTATGTAGTTTGGTCATTTCGCGTAATCCTGTCTTTATAGGCATAATATTTTAGAGCTTGGACCATTGGACCAAAAAAAAAAAAAAAATCAAATTTAAATTTATGAACCCAGTATCCTAATTAAAATATATTTTTATTTTATTTAGTTTGTTTGAAAATAAATAAATGAATAACAAGCGTGTTTTGTAAAAATGTAAAATTCTTTGAAATTCTTTGATTTTTGCTTTTACTAAAATACAAAACAAAGCCAACAGAAATAGTCACTAAAAACATATCAATCCTAAACACATTTTAACACTTCATCTATTTCTATTTTTTTTTTTTCTAGAAAATATTTTTTGGAGAAAACATTTTCTATGTTTGGTGGTGGAGATAGTTAGGGTTGCAAACGAATTGAATTGTTCATGAACAGCTCGAGCTTGGCTCGTTTGAGCTCGACGCGTTTATTAAGTGAGCGTACTCAAACTCAAACTCGATTTTAGGCTCGTTTATTAATCGAGCCAAGCTCGAGTAGCTCTAAGCTCGGCTCGATAAGGCTCGTTAATATAAAAATAAATAAATAAATATCTATTTTTAATAATATATTAAATAAGTTTTCAATAATCTATTATTTATTTATTTATTTATGTTTAGTGTTTGTGTAAATTTACATATTTTATTGATGAAATTTATTATTAATATAAATATTATATATGTTTTACTCATAATTTTGTATTTTTTTAATCTTAATAAGTAAATTAATTTAAATTTAATTTTTTTTCAAGCTCGAGCTCAAGCTCGAACTCGACTCATTTATGTAATCGAGCGAGTTCGAGCCGAGCTCGAGTTCAACAAATATTTGACAAGCTAAGCTTGAGCTCGATTTTTGAAGCTCGACTAGAGCTTGGCTTGAGCTCAAGCTTGACTAATTCTCAATAAATGAGCGTGAACATTTAAAAGCTCGGCTCGACTTGTTTGTAGCCCTAGTGGTGGTGGTGGTGAAATGAAGGTGGAGGTGAAAGTAGTGGCATGATGGTGGGGTAGTGGTGATAGCAATGGTGATGGTAGTAATGGGCAGGGTGATGGTGGTGTTGTAGTGGACGCGAGAGTGGTGGTAGTAGTGTGATGATATTAGTAATATTTCAATTCAAAAAATGTTTTTTGCCTTTTAAAAATGAAAAATATTTTTTACCCATATAAGTTTGTTTTCTATTGACCATGAAAAATGTTTTCCATTAACTTTCATTTTTTATTATACCAAATACTAAAAAATACATAAAATATTTTGTTAAAAATATTTTTCATCAGGTAAGTATCGATCGGACAAAATATTAGAAGGTGGTTCGGAACTATCATGTGTTGGGCCTTGGAAATGAACATGGGCCGAGCCAACCTGGAATAAGTGAGATTCCATGGGCGGAGGCCAGTTCATTTTTCTTGTGTATTTTTTTTTTATTAAAGATGTTCTTGTGTATGCTTGTTGAACCCAATGAATTTGGAAAAACGCTTCGTAGCTCGATTTATTGAGGCTCAAGTGGCCCGAAGTGTTCTTTCTTCTCCCATCTCTATCTTTATCTTTATCTCTGTTCTTCTCTCCTCTCCTCTCCTCTCTAAGTGTTCTCTCCTCTCTATCTCTGTTCTGTTCTCCTCTCCTTTCTTCTTTATCTCTGTTATGTTCTCTCTCCTCTCATCTCTAAAGGTTTGCGAGAGAGGGGGAGGAGAGAGAGAGAGAGAGAGAGAGGAGGGTCGCGAGTGACGTTGATGGCGACGCCGGTGGGTGGAGGGGTTTGCAAGGGTGATGGCAGCATTCTTCAATGAAAGTTTGAGTAGATTGGGTCGAACTGTGTATGGGTCGAGTGGGTTTGTGGGTGGGAATGAGACTCTATTTCGAGAAAAATGTTGGTGATTTGGTGAGGAATTTGATCTTGGAAGGTGTTAACAATGGTAGATTCGCTGTTGGGTTTGTGAGTAAAGGGAATTTAACGATTTATGGATTGGCTTAGTATTGGGAATTTGCTATTGGGTCTGTGAGTAGATCTGTCTCCTTCTCTTCTCTCTCTCTCTCTCTCTCTCTCTCTCTGTGTTCGTTTTTTTTGTTTTGTTCATCAATGGATTCTTTCTCCTCTCTCTATTCCAAACCTCCCATGCTTTAGAAATGTAAGGCCTTGTTCTTCACTATCATATCTCTCTCTCTCTCTCTCTCTCTCTCTTTCTCACTCTCTCTCTCTCTGTTCTCCTTCCCTCTTCTCTCTTCCTCTCGCCTCTTTATTTCAGAGAGAAAAGAGAGAGAGAGAAAAAAAAATGCCAAAACGATGTCGTTTTGGCACTTCAAGCCATTCGAGCCAGCTCATTTTCGGGTTACGTAGGACAGTTGATGAATCCGAAACAACTTACGCATCACTATCGAGTGCCACGATGACATCATTTTATATATCGTTACTTGTTAATAGAAAATTGTAAAAGACAGTCAATAAGCATTTATTGTTTGCCTTGATGTAATTTTTTTTATTAATTAATAATATATTGTCATGTAATATTAATGTTATATACAATATTAGAAAGATTATACATTGAAATATTTTTAATTAGTCAATAATATTATTACTATGTACAATACCAGAACAATCATACATTGCAATATTAGTCATGAGGTTAATGATCAACCCTCTTATAGTTTTAACACTCCATGTTTGATTTGTAGCTTGCATTATTTTCCAAGAGTAAGCCACTCCAACATTGCGAAGTTATAATCGCCTCACCACTACATTTCATAGACTTACTGCCCACACACTTTGTACCATAAGACAAACCAACCAATATTATGGACTTGGTTCAGAGGTGGTTAACCAAGGCTCGACAAGTTGCACCACCTTGCCACCCGACAGGGATGACATGGTCCGCCACCAAGGTCCGACCTGAGTAAATCAACCTCAGTCGGATCAAATACGGAGCACGTAATGCCGACCCGGAAACGAGATTCCAAACACCACCCCATGTTTGTTGCATAGGCTTCCATTCTGATGATTCATCTGGTCCACTTGATGATGCATCCTTTAAATCAACACTTACAACATCATCACCACCTCCATTGTTATTCTTCTATTGGAATTGAATTGTCAACCCAAGGTAGTATGGGTTAGACCAGTTTTCGATCCGAAAAGGTATGGTGTTTCCTGAATAATCACATGGAACACTAGAAACACACACAAAAACCAAGCACTTGGTTATTAATTTTAGCCATTGCATTATGCATGTATAGTTTGGTACATTTGGTAGTTTATCTGTTGTGTCAATTTGAGTCATGTAGTTTCAATTGTAATAATTATCTGTTTAAATTTTGTATTTAACGTTAAATTGATTCAATTAATACTAATTAGCCATCATGATATTTAATAGAAATGGGTGGAACAAACTCAATGGTAGCATCTTATGGTTTCTTCACTTTAGTCGTGGGTTGAATCCCCAACGTCCCCAACCTTTTTTCCTACTAACTTTCGAACCTACTAATAGCCAAAAAAAAAAAAAAGTAATGTGCTTCTCACATGCTCATTCTACAAGAGAAAATGGAAAAATTAACAAATACAAATTACACTAATGGTCATTATAAATTTTGTGTTAAATCGGTCCATAAAATTTTGATTGGAAGAAATTTGTCATTTAAATTTTGCAATATTTGAGTAACAAAAAGGGTTAATCTATTTGACCAGAACCTCTATACCTAGTTTGAATTTATGCACTGTCGGGTAGATGGTCAGTGTTTATTAGATCAGGCATAAAATACCAAATTAAAGGCTCAAATTATTATAATCAAAACTACAATTACCAAAATCATTATAATTACACTACCGTAGACTGTGTTTAGATATTAGATTTGCAAAGAAAAAGTAAAATGGAAGGAATTTGTTAATGAAATTAAAAGTAAATCTTTTTCACAAAGTCCTCCTTATTTCTTTTTTCGTCAATAAATCTAAAATCCAAAAGTAAGCTTAATCTTTTTTGTTTTATTTATTTTTTAATACAAAACATAGCCTTACGTAATGTTTGGATCTTGGAATTAAATAGGAATTTGGAGACAGAGAAAAAAAAATGTGAGTGTAATATGAATAAATATAACTACATTTCATCTATATATATATTTTTTTATTTTTTAAATTTCTATGTAAATCCATGATCCAAATACAATTTTAATCTTAATACGTTTTGAACATTAATTAATTGTAAAACTTGCCGTGCATATTGAATTTGTAGTAGTTTTGAACTGCGAAGTTGGTCTTCTTCACCAAGATTTGCCAAGGCACCAAATGTAGTGTCACTAATGCTGTGTTTGGTTGGAGGATTTAAGGAGGGATTTGGAAAGGAAAATGGAAAAGATATGTAAAATGTGAATAAAACATGCCTATATTTCACCTAGTTTTACACACCTTTTCTCTTTCCATTTTCAAATCCTTCCCCAAATCCCCCAACCAAACACAGCGTAAGCGAAAAAACTATTTCATCAAGAATAGCCTTTCCCAAACGAGACCTCTTATTCTTAATCTTGAAATGACTTGTGGTAGTAGACATATGATCTGTTTCCACCACTCTCACTGGCTTGCCTGAGTATGACGGGTTTGATGTACATTTCACCTAGTAATGGACAACTTTTATATGAATTTCTTTTCTTAATTGAAAATTGAAAGGATAAACATAATTCAAAACTACATAGACACAAATCAACATATAAGTAAATTCAATAGTTCAGTCCCAAATTCTAATTTTTCAAAATTACTCTAAAACTACCAAATAACCTCTCAATAATAACTCTGTTCTGTCAATCTGAGGTGGAATCGATGGAGCATGTACTGCTGTTCTGTCCTCAGGTGTGGAAGTGCTGGGCAAACATGGTCAGCTGGTGGGATCAGTCTTAGGTCATTCCTGGCACAATTGAGGGTCTGCTTCAGTGGTGGTCTGGTGGTAATTTGAAGTCTTGGGTTCTTACAGCTTGGCAGGTTATTCGTCCAGTAGTGCTGTGGTCAGTGTGGAAGTTGAGAAATGATTGTTTGTTTAAAGGGGTGGTCCCAGATTTTGAAGGTTTGTGTGAGAGGATGAATTTGCAGGTTGCATTGTGGGTGAAATGGTCCCTCAAGGTTGATTATTCAGTCCATGATATCTTGTCTAATCTCCAACAAATCAGGATGCATGTTTGAAATCCCCTCAACTGTTGGTTCTGGGAACAGAGAGCTGTGCTGATTAACCAGAGTTGCTTTCTGCTGTGTGCCTCAGAGTCGTGTGCCTCAGAGTTGCTCCATGGTCTGATCTGAGGGATCTGTGTGTTGATTGATCACAAAGCTACTTTCTGCAATTTGGTGAATTGGTGCTGAAAGGATAGGAGTTTCTGCAGATTCTGTTTTGGTTCTTCAGCTCTGTTCTTCAGCTGTTTCTGTTTTGTTATGGTTGTTTTTCCTTTGTTCTGTTCTCTGTGTTGGTTTCTCACCAACTAAGAGGTTGGAGCTTATTTTAGCTCTAAGCTCCTCTTTATTGATGTATTCTGTGGTTTTCATCAATAAAGTTCTCTTTGCCGATCAAAAAAAAAAAAAAACTCTGCCAAATCTTGGTACAATATCTTGCTTTAAGATTGATATTGTTGCTAGGGTTGGCTTAAGCCTGGATGAGATCTAAAGCAACATGTTAATGGAAGGCTTTTATTTAAATGATATTTATTAAATAATTTACTAGGAAAATTTAGTCTAACATCCCTCTCCAACTTTTAGTAGTGGGAGAGGTTCATAATATATAATTTTTTGTAACCTAAGGTCCCTCAAACATATCCTCTCTCATCTCTCTCCCCTCTTCTCTCTCTCCTCCATGACTATCTAACATTTGGGCAGTGCCGGTGATCATATTCTTGACGTAGTCGGTGTGGCTAGGGCAATCGACGTGAGTGTAATGTCGATTCTTTGTCTCGTACTTGACCGTCGTAGTGTTGATCGTGATTCCTCTTGCTCACCCCTCCAGCGCAACATCGATTTCGTCGTAGGTCTCACTATCAATCTTCTTATTGTGCTTCTATTGTTTTTCTGTGAGTAGTCCTATCTTCTCTCTCGATTACTAGGTTTTTTCTTTTATTTGCATGATCTGTTGAATTTGCAACTTGGGTTATTCTAAAATTGCTTACTTTTTTCACTTGTGTGCTGTATTGGAGGGTTGGGGAAATGGGTTTTATAGAATTTTTCTATTCACATTGTTGTGTTGTAGACTTTGATGTAAATTGGATTAGTGTTGATATTGTTTATGTTAAATTAATGTATAGTGAAAGAGAGAAATAAATTATGTATTCATTTTATTGATATTGAATGTATACAATGACTCTCTTATATATAGGAGGGGAAGAGGAATATACTAACACACTCTCCTACCACACTATACACTCACCTATCACACTAACACTCACCTAACACACTCACATCTACCTACCACACTAACAGCCCCCCTCAAACTCAAGAAGGATAGGTACTAACCAACTTGAGTTTGGAGAGAGTAACAAAACATGAAAATAAACTAACAAACAAAATAAAATAGGATAAGAGACACTATATGGGAGTGTCAGACTGTTGTAGAAGACACTGTATGGTCGTGTCAGACCGGTGTTGAAGACATTGTATGGTTGTGGTAGGCCGTTGTAGAAAACACTGTATGGTCGTATCGGACCGTTGTAGAAGACACTGTGTGGTCATGTCGGACCGTTGTAGAAGACACTGTGTGGTCATGTCGGACCGTTGTAGAAGACACTGTGTGGTCGTGTTAGACCGGTGTAGAAGACATTGTGTGGTCGTGTCGAACTGCTATAAAAGACACTGTGAGGTCGTGTCAGACCATTGTTGAATACACTGTATGGTCGTGTATATAGGCTGCCCAAAAGATATATATATAATATATATATCTCGCCCTCAAAAGTCGCGCTGGTCTTTAAAAGTTGTGCCCCGCTTTCAAAAGTCGTGCCCGACACTGTGGCGTCGAGCGGTGCGCGATACGCGTGACCGACAGAGCGTCGTGTCTGTCTCGGTTTGCGCTGCCGTTTTGTCATCTTAGTCTTTGTATTGTCTATTTAAACCGAGGCTGAGGCTGGTTAGAGATTGAAAGCAAACCAATGCGACGAACTCTACAACCCCTTACTTGTGCTGCCTCTGATATGGCCTCTTCTTCCCGTAGTTCGCTCACCCTTTTTCCAGACCTAAACGAGTCCACAATAGAGATAACTGGTTTTGTCGCCCTTGAATCACAACCAAGTGCCCCTGAACCGAGCGCCCCTACTTTTGCTCCGTTGAACTTTCCTATGCTGTCAGTTGAGCAAATAACGACAGCTCAATCTGACATTGAGGCCAACAATTATATGCTGAAGTCATGTGTGGAGACCATGACTGCAGTCACTAACTTGTCTCACCGGCTGCAAAATAGGACAGGTGAGGTACAACAGTTAAATGTCCAACTCTCTCTGTTGCAACGCATGTACAAGGATGCACGAGTAGAGATTTGCACGCTGAAGGCGGAGAATAAGGAGCTGAAACAGAAGGCCACTGTCATGGTCCGATTCGGAGTGCCGCCATATGCTGCGTTTGAGGAGCAGCAGGGAGGCAACTTGCTCGGTAGACTTGGAAGCACTGAGGTAGGGCCGTCAAGTGTCGTCCAAGACAAAGGCAAGAGAAAGAGAGCGATGGCAGAGTCGAGGAAGTGAGGTCAGCAGGTGGCCGTCAGCAGAAAAGAAAACAAATCCTTTGTTATTGTTGTTGTTGGTGGGTTTTTTTTTTTTTTTTTTGGTTTGAGTGGAAACAAGTTCGGGTTATACAAGAAATAAAATAAAGAAATGATGGCAAAGAAAGGAAAGAAAGGTGATGCTAGAGACATTTCTGTGGAAAGAAGAAATGATGGGCAAAAGGTGGATTAAAAAATATGAATAAAGGTTGTGACTCCCTTTCGGGGTCACCTTTTCACCCTTTTAGTTTTGATTGGTCAAATTTTTTTTTTTTTTTTTTTTCTTCTTCTCATCCAATCCTCAACCTCCATGTGTGTGAGGGGTTGTAGGGGTGAGTGTTTTAAGGGGTCTAAATCAATGCCCAAAAATATATATATATATATGTGTGTGTGAAGATGAGAAGTGTTGCTATAGCATAGATGCAAATTGTCATAAAGTGGGTCAAAGAGCACATGTATGTGTTTTTTTTTTTTTTTTTTTTTTTTTAATTTGAACTGGCGGCCAGCCACTACTCACATGGGATCCTAAAGTGGGTTGAAAGCAAAAGTCCTTTGTTCTGAAAATGCCCAGTAGTTTCTTCAATCATCCTCATCCTCGCGACCTCCCCTGCAGCCGCGTAAAGCAGATCTTCCCAAGAGGCTTCGTTCTGATTCAGCGTCGCCGGTGAAAGACAGCTCGGTGTCGTTGTGCTCGCCGGTCTCGGCGGGGAGACGGGTGTCGTGGCCGCTATAGTGAACGAAGAGGAAGTCGCCAGACTGAGCAGATCGGAGGAGATCGGAGAGGGCACGGCGGATGTTGTGGCCGGTGGGCTGAGTGTAGGAGTCATCGGATGATTTCTGGAGGTTGGAGAGTTGTTTGCTTCACACTACTCTCAAGCTGATAACAAGCTTAAACCCAACGAGGATGCTATGGCCAGGGATTTTGAGAAGTCTACTATTGTAGTGGGATCAACAACGTCTGGATCTCTAAATTCAGACAATCTCAATGGTTCAAATTCAGATCTGTCATTTCATAATGATAATGATGCCAATGTTGCAGTTGATGAAGGCGACGATCTTTCTTGTTATGATGATAATGACGATTATATGTATGACGACGACCCAGATTCGATCTTGGTGAGGCAAGCCAAGCCATTACAGCCGTCGATGTTCATCGCGCAGGACCCACAGATTCCCTCGCGGCAAGATCGCCGGAAGGTGAGGGTGGGTTGAACTCGTCCTTGATCTTGGGAGAGAAGGTGTTTTTGGTTGTAGCGTGCAGAAAACTCTAGCGGGCAGCGAAGGCAAGTTGCCGGCCGATTGCCCACCGGTGAAAAAGAATATAAGCCTAAATCATATAACTCTGATATCATGTTAAGTTAATGTATAGTGAAAGAGAGAAATAAATTGTGCATTCATTTCATTGATATTGAATGTATACAATGACTCCTATATATAAGAGAGAGGAATATAATAATACACTCACCTACCACACTATACACTCAACTAACACCAGGGACGGAACTAGGAGAAGACTATGGGGGGCCATGGCCCCCCAGTTTCAATGAAAAATATGGTTTGTCATAGTATTTTAAAAATATATTTCATTTTATACATAAAATGACCCCCAATATAAAAAATATATATTTCATTTTTCTCTTATCTTGCGCTCTCCTTTTATTTTGTACTAAAAAAACTTTATCCTATTAGAAATTACTTCTGTGGTATTTGAATTTTTTTGTGTATATACATCAATTTATATATCATATTGTACATATATGCGTAAATAGTACAAAAAACTTATTTATCTTTTGGCTCCTCCGGTGATTAAATCCTGATTCCGTCCCTGCCTAACACACTCACATCTACCTACCACACCAACAGTTTAATTTGTTTATATTTCCTTTACTATGCTGCATTGGCTATTAATTTGTTGGACTTGCTACTATTTTGCATTCTTGACACTTGTTCATTCTCACTATGAGGATGTGTTGTCTTGTGTATTTAAGGTTTCTTTTGGCTTTATTTTGATTTCCAGGATGGTGTCGCTAGAGAGATTGATATTCGCCGCCAGAGAGTTTTGATGGCGACACTATGGCAGATCTAAAAATGGTTAAAGAGAAGAGAGTGGTGGTGGTTAGGGCTGGGTTTGGATTCTGGGTGTGGTGAAAGTGAGGTTAGAGAGAGAAACATGTGAAGATAATGAAAATGGAGAGAAATAAAGGTTTGATTGAAGAGGTGGTGAAACTCCTATACTTGCAGCCACGGAAGCTGTGCAGACAGTTGGTGATATAAGGATTGTGACGGTCTCTCTTTCTCTCTATATATATTTATTTGATCAAAACACAAAGAAAATTGTGAATAAGTAAGAGAAAATTGGTCAAAACACAATGAAAATTATGAAAAATTAGAAAAATTTGTGAGCAAATAAGAGAAATTTCAAAACACAAAGAAAATTTGAAAATACAGAAAAAATCAAAGAAATTGAGCAAACCAGAGAAATTTCAAAAATTTCCTTAATTTGAAATTTCTCTGGATCGAAATTTCTCTAGAAAAATGTTGAGGGATTCCAACTACTATGAAAATATTGCATATCATTTATCTTATAAAATCTTAATATCAGAAACCTTCAAAAAAAAATAAATAAATAAAATTTCCAAGTTATTATTCAATTAAATATTTTTATGACTAAAATGGTAGAGCTTAATTAAAGCCGTTAAAAAGTCATAAAATTTATATTGTTAAGCTATCTAATTAATAAAATTTACAAGTTCAAAAATGAAAACTATGTTAGAATAAATAAATAAATAAATAAACACTTTATAGAATATTTATTCTGTAAAAAGTAGAACCAATTCCAAATTAATAGTCTTTTTCAAAGTGAGCCTTCAACCTAATTTGGGCCAACTAAAAATAATAGTGGATAATTTGAAAGTCCTCAAAAATAGGTAAAATGCGTATTATGTTCATAGGTGGAGGCCTTTTTTTTTTTTTTTTTCATTTTTTTATTTTATTTTATTTTATTTTTATCCAGAACACCCCCAAGGTAAGATCTTTAGGATCTACTTTTACAAGTCAAACTGGGAAAAACTAGCCGATCCACTTAAATCGTCGGACTTCCACTTAAGTAGTAGGAGATTCGAACCCCAGTTAGTAAATAGAGAAGCATATTCCCTTACCAACTAGAATGTCCCTTGGTGGTGCCTTTTCGTTTTTAGTTGTGATATTATTTTTCAAACTAGGCCTTTTGAATAAAAAGATAAAAGGGCAAATTATTCACAAGTTTTTTTTTTTTTTTTTTAGCGTGTGTTTTATTTAATTCTAAAATCTTTTAGATGGACTCAAAAGTTCTGTACTCATTTATTTTCTTCTCTTACTCTGCACCTTACTTTTTCTCTTTATTTCTCTTTCTCTGATGTTTGGCGACGACCACGTCCACGATCACGACTACGCCTTCTTTCCTTCCTTCCTTCCTCTTTTTTATTTTTATTTTTATTTTTATTTTTTTTATTTTATTTTATTTTAAATATAGCAACCACCATTGTTTGGGGTTCACCTGCAACCACTGAGTATCGACTCCTTACTTCGCGCTCACCAACGACCAATGACATGAGTTTTCAACGAAAAAAATGAGTAAATTTACGTCAGATCCAATTAGATCTAAACAAAAAATAATTGACGGAGTACAAGTTTCTCTCTATATTTGTCTCTTTCATTTTATCTCTCAATTTTTTTATACTTTTTTTTTTTTTATACTACACACTTCTATGTTCATATTATAATGGAGAAAACATTCAAATTCTATACAAGTTGTTTTCGATTTTTAGTTACAGGCGGTGAAAACTGTAAAATTTTATAGTTTCAATTTTTTTAGTGCTGAAATGAATGATTATTTAGAATTGTAAAATTTTACAGTTTCATAACTTTCTTCAGAACTGTAAAATTTTGCAGTTTCATAATATGTTTTTCAGTTTGATTAATAAAGATAAATGTTTAATCAAATCATACTTTGAAACTGTAACATTTTACAGTTTAAAAGTTTACTTTTCAGTTTGATCAATTGGAGATTATTTGTTTAATTCCTACAAAAATTGAAAATAATATATATTTTTTCCCCATTATTGTTGTTTGTTATTGTTACATTTTTTTTCTTTCAGTTTATAAATATTTAACATATTTTGCTATGTTTTTTCGCTTTAATTTTTCAATTTTTTTTTTCCCCCTAACAATATTCTGAACATTTCGGTGAGTTTTGGGCAATATTTTTGACATCCAGCGAACATTTTAAACATTTTAACGACTTCCGGTGACATTCACAATACTCCGGTAATACTCCGGCAAATTTCTGGTGATACTTTGGCAATTTTCCGGTGATGTTGAACATTCCGGCAAATCTCTGGTGATCCTTTGACGGAAGTCCAACGGTGATGAGATGTAGCAGCGTCTTTAAATTTAAAAAATATATGATTTTTTTTGTAACAATTAAAAATATGTAGCACTAATTGGTACAAATATTTTATTTTGAGACTAGATAGGTATTGAATTTTGCGTATGAGACCTACCGATAAGTCCTCCAAGGATAAACTAATAGCATAACTTCTTTCAATATAAAGAAATGTGGGCCCGTTTCTAAAATAAGGGAGTAAGGGGGATTCAATTTACACCTAAAAAATTATTCAGCATGGCCAAATTTTTGGTACTTTCTACCAAGTTATTTAGAGTTATAATTTATTCTCAATACACCTATTTTTTTCACAAATTATCTTTTAAAATAAAATTATAATTTACGATAAACTTAAATAATAAACAAATCAATTTAAAAAAAGACATCCTCTTACTGTTATCAAAGACTCCATCCTTGAAGTGGTTGGTACTTAGGAGTTTGTGAAGTTGGCAAAGGATTTGGGTCTCAGGGTATACACCTAGAGGGGGACTCTCTTGCTGTCATCAACTGTATAAAGGCTCAAAGTGAAGATCTTTTTCTATTGGGCACTATGTTGGAAGCATAAGGTCAGCGTTGCGGGATTTTGCCATTCGTAGGTTTCACATGTTAAGGCAGCACACCATTTGGCTAGGATGGCTATTCAAGTTGAAAATAAACAGGTGTGGATGAAAGAAGTCCCAAACTCTTTGTCAAAAGTGATTGCTGAGGAAGCTATCAATTCTATAATGGGTTTCATGCCCACCATATAATAATAATAATAATAATAATAATAATAATAATAATGGGTTTCATGACAATTTTGGAATGTTTTTGTTTTGGGAAGATGGTTAAACGTTAACTTTTTGATTTTATTTTTTTATTTTTTGTGAGAGAAGAAGTGAGTTAAAAATTGAAAAATGACTTTTAATTCACTTCCCAAAATAGACTAGAATCTATAATCTCTGGGTTTCATGCCCACCATAAATAATAATACAGTAATGATAGAGACCCCCTTTGTGGAGGACCCCCACAACCCCCTTTGTGATCCACACCATTCATGATGTAGACCCCACACATACATGAGTGGGCCCCACACATCATGAATGGTGTAGATCAGTAAGGGGGTTGTGGGGGTCCTCCACAAAGGGGGTTTCACTCATTTTTCATAATAATAATAATAAAATAACAAATAACAATGATGATAATAATTGTGAGTTTTAGTGGGATAGATTGGAGTTTTGGAATGAAGAAAAGGATTAAAAAAAAATAATTGAAATTTGAGTAAAAAGATGAAAAAACTTGAATATGAAGAAGAAAAAAAAAGAAGAGAGTTTATTTTAGGCTTTAATGTGTATTGTTCTTATTAGTAAATTTACATTAAGATATAATAGAAATTAAATTGTGAGTTTTAGTGGGATAAATTGGAGTTTTGGAATGAAGAAAAAGATGAAAAAAATAATTGAAATTTGAGAAAAAAGATGAAAAAGAATGAATATGAAGAAAAAAAAAAAGAGAGTTTATTTAGGCTTTAATGGATATTGTCCTTATTAGTAAATTTATATGAAGATATAATTGAAAGTTATTATTTTAGTGCAAATAGAATCACTGATGGTTTTATACATGGGTCCACCTTGATTGTTGCTTTATTTTTTATTCAATTTAGTTGATTTATTGTCAATCTTGTCTAATCTTTGTTGGAAGTGGGTGCACATAATATGTGATCCTTCTTGTGACAACCTAGTTAGGATAAGTCGAGTTATTAGCTATGATGCAGTTCTTCAAGCTCCTTTTCCACTATGTAGAGGGTAAAAAATTAAGCCCCCAATTAACAATGGGCCAAAGTGCTGAGGTCGCCCCAAAGAGGCGACCAGGAATGGAAAAGAATCATAGGCTAAAGCCCAAGGGAAGTGGGGCAACAGTGGGCCAAAGCAGGTCTGACCCACCAGGGGTCCAAATCGACTCCACAAAGGAAAATGCTCAAGTCAAGTTGCAGAGGCAACACCTGCGGTGGCAAAGTTACGGAGGGAACATGTGCAGTGGGAAAGTTGTTGAGGCACTTTGCCTCAATGCCGCCATTTCTAATAGCTTCGGTCCTGCCACCATCTGAAGTTGCTGAGGGAAAGAGAAAGCTGACGCAACTAAGTTGTGGAGGCAACACTTGCGACGGCCAAGTTGCGGTGGTCAAGTTGCGGATGCACTTTGTCTTAGCTCCGCCATTTCAAGTATCTTTGATGCCGCTACCATTTCAAGTAATGTCGGTGCCACAACCATCTGGAGTTGCTAAGGAAATGAGAAAATCGAAGCAACTAAGTTACAGAGGCAATACTTGTAGTGCCCAAATTGCAGAGGCATTCTTTCGGCGCCGCCATCTCTAATATCTTCGGTCCTGCCGTCTGAACTTGCCACGGGAAATGACTACCGCAGCAACTCAGTTGCAGAGGGAATATCATGCCAAGGTGATAGCAATCTTTAAGAGAGGCCTTCCTTTGCAAGTAAAAGCTAATGCTTGGTGCTGATAGCAGACCCCAAGGCATCACTAGCCTAAGGCTGATAGCAGGCCCCAAAGTTTATTAACCTGGCGCTGATAGCAGGCCCCAAGACTTACTGGTTGGAGCTGATAGCAGACCTAGAGATACCATTTTACCACGGCAATCCCGCGAAGGTGGGAGTAGGGTAGCCTGAACATAAGGGACTCCCTTTCCATTACCTAGGTCATGGACCCGCCTTAGTCGCACAGGCAGGACTAAGGAAGCCCTCTTGGGCTTGGTACTAAGGCACAGCATGGCTGATAGCAAGCTTGGTTGTGGCCTTTGCCCTAGGAAGCTGGGGAGTTTGTGGTTAGGTAGTTAAGGGTGAAGGTTTTGCTGAGGTGAACACGAACATAGTTGATAGCAGGCTATAGAGTCCTGAGAATGCACGTACTGGCCAAATAGAACTGAGAAGATAAGTGCAGCGGCAAGGTTCACGGCTGTAAGGGCACTTGCTGAGGTTCAAGCTGAGAAGGCAAATACAGAGGTAAGAACTCCCGCTACAACTACACTTGCTGAGGCTCAAAAGGGAGTTGCAGCGCCAAACACTCCCATCGCAACTACACTTGCTGAGGCTCAAAAAGGTAGTTGCGGAGGCAAACAGATGGTACACAGTACATGTAGAGAGACACGTGGCACCTTTAGCTTGGTGGCTCAAGGAAAAATATTCTATGTGATCCTCTAGGATATGTCTTCTCTCTATTTGGCTACTTGGTGTCCTCTTAACACCAAGGAAAAGCCTATAAATAGGACCCATTTTCCAAGGTTCAACAAGAGGAATTTTGGAGATTTGGGGGAAATGCTGGCCATTTTGGCACTGTTATTGTCTTCTTCTTGAGCCACTTGCTTCACCCTCACCTAGCTACACACTTTCCAACTCTCATATAGTTGCTGCTACTCATTCTCCAGCCACTTCCATCATTATTGGGCCATTAACATAGTTTTTCCTTTTTAATCACCTCTCTAACCTTGAACCCCCCTACATTTCTAGTGACTTCACTGGGGACAGAAAAGGAGCAGAGGCTACTCCAAAAAGCAGCGAACAGAAAAGGAGCAACAAATCTACAAGTCCTCCGCCTAAGATTGTTAAGGTGCGCGAGGGTGGTAAGACAGTTTATTATCTATGACGGACTTGGGAGCCAGACTTCATACCTTGGAAGGATGGCTTCAAGACGAATAAATGTGACAGTGATGAGTCCCAAGAAGGGCTAGTGGAGATGCCTGAGCCCACCCCTGAATGCATGCAAGATAGACCAAAACCTCAGCAGGAGGTACTTGCTGAGGTCAACCTCAGTGACTTACCTGGGCAGAGCAAGCCAGTGTTTATTAGCGACACAATGGCTCCAGTAGCTAAGGCAGAATTGATAACATTACTGAAGCGGTATAGTGATGTCTTTGCTTGGACATACGATGAGATGCCTGGTCTTGATCCATCCCTTGTCAATCATTATTTGGACACTTTCCCCAACTCTAAGCCAATCAAGCAGCATGCTCGAAAGTATCACCCTGATCTTGAAGCAAAGATTAAGGCGGAGGTAGAAAAGTTGCAAAGGGCAAAGTTCATTGAGCCTATACAATATCCAATCTGGTTGGCAAATATTGTGCCTGTGTAGAAGAAGAACGGTCAAATCAGGGTCTGCGTAGACTTTCGCGACCTGAATAAAGTTTGCCCAAAAGATAAGTTTCCATTGCCCCATGTTGACACACTTGTCGATTCTACTGCAGGCCATCAGATGTTCTTCTTCATGGATGGGTTCAGTGGCTATAATCAGATCAAAATGGCACCAAAAGATGCAGAAAAGACGGCTTTCAGAACGCCCTTGGGAAATTTTTTCTATACAGTGATGCCCTTCGGTTTGAAAAACACATGGGCAACCTACCAACAGGCTATGACTGCAATGTTCTATGGCATGTTGCATCATGAAGTGGAAGTATATGTGGACGATCTGGTGGTCAAGTCTACTGAGGCAAGCCGATACCTCTACGACTTGGAAAAAGTTTTTCAGCGTTGCCTCACATTCTGCCTAAAGATGAACCCTCTCAAGTGTGCCTTTGGAGTTACTGCCGGTAAGTTCCTTGGCTTCCTTGTACACCAGCGGGGGATCGAAGTAGATGGGGATAAGATCATATCAATCATGGAGATGACACCGCCATACTCTCAAAAGGCCTTGAAGAAATTCCTAGGCAAAGTGTCATACCTTAGGAGGTTCATTTCAGCCTCTGCTGAGATAACCTTTTCCTTTGGGACACTATTAAAAGGGAATCACAAGTTTGAATGGTTGCAAAAACACCAACAAGCATTTGATATGGTGAAGAAAGCACTTACCTCTCCACTTACAATGATTGCCCCACAGCTCTAAAAGCCTCTGCTACTATATCTAACCTCTATTCCTCGGTCTATTGGAGCTCTACTTGTCCAAGACGTAGATGGCATCGAGAAGCCAGTTTATTACATCAGTCACAAAGTCAATGGTACCGAGTCACGATATACCCCAATTAAGAGGCATTGTTTAGCCTTAATCTTCACCACGTAGAAGTTGTGCCACTACTTTTTGGCGCACCCAATCCAGGTTGTGAACCAGAGCGATCCAGTCCGCTACATGCTGAGCAAGCTCGCTCTGACTAAAAGAATGGCAAGATGGCTCTTGGCTCTAGCAGAATATGATATCACTTGTGTTACTCCTAAGGCTATTAAGAGCCAAGCACTTGCAGACTTACTGGCTCAGTTCCCATCTAGTGAACATGAACCTGCAAAAGCACCCCTACCAGGTGAGGTCCATGTCTCAGTAGTTGCAATTGAGACTTATTGGGACTTAAAATTTGATGGAGCTTCCGGAGTTGGGAAAGGTAGAGCTGGCGTAACACTAACTAGTCAAGAAGGAGAGAAGCTTCATCTATCATACAAGCTTGACTTTGAGTGTTTAAACAACGAGGCTGAATATGAGGCACTGATACTAGGTCTAATAGCTGCCCAAAAAAAGGGCCTCCGCAAGTTGAAAATTTGGGGTGACTCCAAGTTAGTTGTCAAGCAAACGATGGGTGATTTCGCCTTGAAGGAGCCTCTGTTGGCCCCGTATCACACCATAGTTCAAACGTTGCTCACTTAGTTTGATGATGTCCAAATCCAGCATACTCCTCGAACACACAATCGTTTCCCTAATGCCTTGGCTACACTAGGGGCAAAGGTGGAGATACCAGATGATAGTATAGCCATTGTCATTGAGAAAAAAACAACACCAACAATGCTAGCCGAAGAACATACAGAGCAAGATACTGAGGGGTGGAAAGCAGATATTATCTAACAGTTGAAAATTGGCCAGGGAACAATCAGACCAGCAGAACTTGCATCATTCCTGCTTCTCATAAGAGAGTTGTATTTTTGCGGTCCCAACAACTTGCTGGCAAGATGCGTTGGTAGACAAGAAGCAACTTACAGACTTAAACAGATCCATGCTAAGTCTTGTGGAGATGGAGATATCAGTCTATACCGACGGATACAGAGGCAAGGGTATTATTGGCCAGATATGGAGAAGGAAAGTACTGAGTTGTAGAGACAATGTGCAAAGTGTCAGTCCTATCCTAAGGAAGAGAAAGCCCATTTCTTAAACAGTAAAGAATGGAGGCAACCGTATATCGACTACCTTGGAAAGGGCACACTTTCTGAGAACAAAAACGATACCATCAGAGTTAAGAGGCGGGCCCTCCGCTTCTTCCTTAACCAAGGCAAGCTATACCGAAGAAGCTTCGAAGGGAAACCTTTAGCGTGCTTATCAAAAGATGAGGCAAATGAGGTGCTGAGGGAAACCCATAAGACAGAGCATCAAGGAAGGCAACGATTATATGGACATCTCATTCACCTCAGCTACTACTGGTTGACAATGGAAGAAGATACTAAAAACTTTGTGAGGAGATGCCAATCTTGCCAGAAGTTTAGGAATTTGATACATGCACCGGTAGTTGAACTGCACAATATCAAGACTTCTTACCCATTCCATACTTGGGCATTTAACTTGGTAAGTCCTGTAGCGTAGCAATCCAAAGGCTACAGATGGATACTTGCAGCAACTGAAGTTAGCACCAACTGGGTAGATGCTATACCGATGAGGAAGGCAGACGGGACAGGAGTAGCCAACTTCATCAGATAAAACATAATTTGCAGGTTTGGCATACCCAAAGTAATGCTATTTGATAATGGAACTCCCTTTGTAAATTGCCATTTGGGAAGACTGCTGGATGCCTACAAGATCAAGCACCACAAGTCTAGTCCATACTACCCTCAAGGGAACGGACAAGCTGAGACGACCAACAAAACCCTCATCTAAATATTGAGCAAAATGATGGATGAAGCAGGGGGCACATGGTCTGAACAACTTCCCGTAGCACTCTGGGCATATGGAACGTCAAAGAGAAAGCCAACTCAGGCAACCCCATTTTCCCTAGTATATGGGTCTGAAACTGTGTTACCAGTTAAGTTGGCAGTACCCTCAGCAAGAATGGCTATGTCAGCACACTTAGTTCCAGATAACAGGAAGAATGACATAGAGGCAACAGAAGAAAGAAGAGATCGGGCCTCGCAAGCAATGAAAAAGTATCATCAATCCATAGCTCGTGCCTACAATCAATCTGTTCAATACAGGAAGTTCAATGAGGGAGACTTGGTATAGAAAACAGTGGATACAATCATGAGGGGGCAACAAATTCCTAAGTTCTCACCCAGATGGGAAGGCCCCTACAAAGTTGTTGAGGCAAGCAGCAGTGGGTACTACAAGTTAACAAGAGTAGATGATGGGTTCAGAACTGGCCCTATCAACGCCAAGTATGTCAAAGAATATTTTCCTTAGTTTCTTTTGTTCAGGAAAAAGAGTTGTAAAGTTTTCTTTGATAAATACTTCCAAAGCAAAGTGTAAAGAAAGTGTAAAGAAAGTGTCGTACACTTAGTAAATCTTTTACTCTCATATGCACTTAGTTTGACGAAAGTTTTCCATACTTAGTAAAATTTTATCCTTGTAAAAGCTCATGGTGAAGTTTTGTTCACTGCAAGAGTTTTTTTTTTATCTTTAGAAGCTATGAAAAAGCAATGTAAAGAAAGCGATGAAATGAAACTCAAAAGTACTACCAAACATCCATACTTTTCATTAAAGTCAAACTTCCAAAACATGATTACAATGTTTGAAAAGAAGTATGACAGAGAAGAAAAAAACAAAATGAAAGAAATCATAACAAAGTCACAAACACATCAAATCAAACCCTTCAAAAGGGAGTTCATCAGAGTCACATCTCGAGGCAACTGGGCAACCAATGCAAAATCCTTCTCTTTGAACTGAGCCAGGTTCTGCCGGTGCTGCTCCAAGACACCCTCACACTCCTTGATAGTCTCCTCCAAGGACGTAATCATCGCCATATTGTCAGCATGCTCAAGGAAACCATCAACTGCCTGAAGCCTGTCCCTCATCCATGATAGGTTCAAACCATTCCTTTCAAAGCCGTTTAGGTTGGCCTCAGCACTCTCCACAAACTTACTGGGGGTTGTTAGGATCTGCTTGGTAGCAAGGTCATGAATGAAACTGGCAAGTGACTCTAGTAGCGCTGTCTGCATTATAGATCCAGGAACATTAAAGGCAGTAAAGGTGTCTGGATGCAGTGCTTGGATACGAGCAAGAGTAGAAGTAGCTTCGGAGGAGACCTAGTAGCTTAGAAAGGATACTTTCTCTGAAGATTGAAGCAGCTCTCTTACATCGCTGCCAGCTTCAATCACTGGAGAGAGACTGGTAGAGTGTCCAAAGGTCCGGGGACGGTGCACTTCCCCTAAAGATAACTGCCCAGCGGTGTGCATAGACACTGGCTGGCGACCTGGTGAACTGGATTTGCGAGAAAGACCAAAACTACTTGCACCGTTATGTTGCTCTGAAAAGAGGTCATCCATTTGGTAGTCTCCAACATTCAGATCTGGAATAGTAGTGGTATCCATCCCAGTATAAAAATCTCGAGACACCCCAAGGTTAGCTGGCACCTCTGGAAAATGAGTGGGGTATAAGTCTGCCAGCTGTTTAGAGGTTGCCGAAGCAACTGGGTCAGAGGTCCTAACGGCAGCAGTAACAACGTGGGTAGCTAAGGTGATAGCTACCTCTGCAAGTCGGTCCAAATTTAAAGGGGCCACAACAGGAACAGTAGAAGCAGCAGCTACACTTGCACTCCCCTCAACCAATGAGACGTTTGGAAGTGGAGTCTGTTGAACCAATGGAGACTCAGTGGACTGGGAGGAACTGCCAGATGCAGCTCCAAAGGGAGGTGGTGCAACTTCCAGCGGCTTTCTCACGCCGCGATCTTCCCTTAGGGTTTCAGGGACAAAATCATCTCCGCCGATAGAGGAACGGTCGGAGTGCACATAATTAGCAAGGTTTGGAGGCTCTGAACCCTCAGCAACTACATCACCTACTGTAACTTCCACAACATGGGGAACTTGTACATTGTCTGCAACCTCGACAACTGGCTTGGCCTCGGTAGCTGGTTCAACACTCATACTTGGTTCCTCTTCCACATTTGGAAGTGTTGTCCTACGGGTCCTGAATCTTGTGACCCTTGTAGTAATGAGAAGGTTGTCGTCGTCATCTGAATCTGATGAAATGCCAATGGCAATAGAGGAACCACCGGGGCCTGAAGGTGGTACGGTCGATGGGCCCTAAAAAAGAAAAAGATTATGCAATTAATAAAGTAAATATAAAAAGCTGAAAGAAGTAATGGGAAAATATTTTCTAAGTATGAATACCTTCTGGAGTCTCTTCCTGCTTGGTGAGGCATGTGCCTCGGTGACTAGTGTCGCTACTGCTTGGGCTACCTTCAATCGGGAGCGGGTCATGCGTACTATTGTGCCGACTTGGGAGGGGAGCAATTTGCAAGGGTTGAATAGACATTTCCCCAGATGGGTGAGGCTCCTCCATAACGGGCAGGGATAAAAGCTTAAAGTGGCAGAATATACTGGATTGTTTCCCTCGGCTAGAAGGCAGACGAAGGGATAAATCAGGCTGCGGGATAGGTTCTATCGTAGGGACAACTGGAGCACTGTTGCAAAAATTGAAAAAAGAATTGAGGTTGCGATGCCAGAACAGCCTATTATCAGGAGCAAAGGCGCTCTCTCTTCCAAGTGAGGGAAGCTCCATGAAGCCTAAGCCCTCCACAAGTAGAGCAGTTTAATCATGGGCGAACCATTGAAAACTCTGGTGGAAATCAATTTGAGCGGAGGTGTATGTGGGACACCCTGATCCATTTCGAACTGTCTAAGGACCCTGTCCGGCCGGTAGACGACGCTGGACATGCCCTCTTCGTTCCACACGGGTAGAAACCCGGGTGTATCATAGTAGGAATAAGAAGGGATTTAGCCTGGACACTGTCAAGAGAAAAATCAACGTGACAAGCCTCAGCAAAATAAAATGGAACCACAGAAATGCCTAGAAGAGGCTGAGTGAAAGGACGAAACACACACTCCTCTGTGCGGTCAACGTAGTACACAAAGGGCCTGTTAGTGCCAAGGCCAGACCACCAAGAGATGGGAGGGAAGGATTGGCACACTTGCCTCGTGACAGGTCAGCCCTTTGCATCTAGAACAAGGCAGTCCTCCATATCAAGGACTTCGTCAGTAAAGAAGGGCTTATGCTCTTTGGGGATGGGGCCCATAGTAGGAAATCTCTTATAGAAAAAGGCAGTCAGGAACTGAGTATGTACGAAGCTCCACACATCATAGCGGCCCATGGATTGCTCCATATCCGAATGGATAAGGTCAATGCGGAAGTATAAATTCCCCAAGAAAAGAGGGGCCAGAGGAATCTGACTGTCGCTACAGAGCTTGACAGCCAAAGGAAACACCAGGGCATTAATGCTCTAGGCAGGGTTGCTGGGAAGAACAAAAAAATAGATGAAATAGTTGACGAAGGCAGCCAAGTACAAGTCAGCGCGGTAGCCCGGCCCAACTATGGAGCCACGGCTCTCCTCTGTGACTTCGTCTACAACCGGTTGCAGGTCCTTGAAGAAATGCTTCAGCCAGGAAAGATAGATGGTTTTTTCCCTCTTAAGTCTCTTCTAGAGCAGTTCCCCAGTCCTAAGGTCATACCAGGAACTATATTTTCGCCCCTTCCGAAAGGCGGTCTGGAGGGCAGTGGCAGCAACTTGTTTTGCAGGAGTCAGGAACGCTGGATCAAAGGGGTGATCTCCACGGGTGCTCAAGTGCAGGAGGACGGCAACATCTTCTGAGGTTAGGGTTATCTCCCCCCATGCCAAGGCAAAAGTGTTAGTGTCGCGGCTTCAGCGGGAGAGGACCATATCAGTGTTGGTCTGAACCTTGTCCACTGATAACTCCCTCGAAATCAAAATGGCATTGAAGAGATGGACATTCCGCAGGCACTGTTCTAAGCCACCATCTACAATAATGTCATCGATTCAGAGGGACCAATCTGCTGGGGGGCCCGAGTGAGTGCGATAGTAGATATATGAATGGGGGAAGTCTCCACGCTCCACGCAAAATCGCAGCACAGAGACTGGGTTCACCATATCGGCATCATCCAAAGTAGCCTCCCCAAAAGGGAGTAGAGGCTCCTCTAGAGGAACAACATTAGAAATGAAGGAGTCAACTGCCTTTCAGAAGGGATCAGCCAACCCTCCAAAGTATGGGGCCCTCCTCCACTCAATAGGAGGTGGGGCAGCCCTGTCGGAAAGAAATCTTGTGCTGGCCATGAGGAAGAATAAATAAAGGTAAAAAGGGTTTTGGAAAGTGGGGACAAGGAAGAGAAGAAGACAAAGAAGATAGAAAGGTGTGTTAGGTAGAAGTGGGGGACCAGTGGACCCAAGGGCATTATTTATAAAGAAAAAATAACAAAGGGCGCCAACACGCTTCCCTAGGCCATTATGACCTGACAGTTTTTAGAGTCGACGTAACTTTTGACCCAACCGACGCAACCCTTGGGTTACTTGCTGACGTCACGTACGCGCGGGAAACAGGGAGCGTTTCCTCCACGCGCGCAGGGGGAAAAATGTAAAGAGCCAGAAATTAAGCCCGCTAATTAACAATGGGCCAAAGTGCTGAGGTCGCCCCAAAGAGGCAACAAGGAATGGAAAAGAATCATGGGCTAAAGCCCAAGGGAAGTGGGCCAATAGTGGGCTGAAGCAGGTCCGACCCACCAGGGGTCCTAATCGGCTCCACGAAGGAAAATGCCCAAGTCAAGTTGCAGAGGTAACACCTGCGACGACGAAGTTGCGGAGGGAACATGTGCAGTTGGAAAGTTGTTGAAGCACTTCGCCTCAGCGCCGCCATTCCTAATATCTTCGGTCCCGCCGCCATCTGAAGTTACTGAGGGAAAGAGAAAGCCGACGCAACTAACTTATAGAGGCAACACTTGCGACGACCAAGTTGCGGTGGTCAAGTTGTGGAGGCACTTTGTCTCAGCGCCACCATTCCAAGTATCTTCGGTGCCGCCGCCATTCCAAGTAATGTTGGTGCCATAACCATCTAGAGTTGTTGAGGATAGGAGAAAGCCGAAGCAACTAAGTTGTAGAGGCAATACTTTTAGCGCCCAAGTTGCAGAGGCATTCTGTCGGCGCCACCATCTCTAATATCTTCGATCTTGCTGTCTGAACTTGCCACGGGAAATGACTACCGTAGTAACTTAGTTGTAGAGGGAATATTCTGCCAAGGTGATAGCAGCCTTTGAGAGAGGCCTCCCTTTGCAAGTAAAAGCTAATGCTTGGCACTGATAGCAGGCCCCAAGGCATCACTAGCCTAGGGCTGATAGTGGGCCCCAAAGTTTATTAACCTGGCACTGATAGCAGGCCCCAAGACTTACTGGTTGGAGTTGATAGCAGGCCCAGAGATACCATTTTACCACGGAAATCTCGCGATGATGGGAGTAGGGTAGCCCGAACATAAGGGACTCCCTTTCCATTAACCAGGTCATGGACTTGCCTTAGTCGCATAGGTAGGACTAAGGAAGCCCCCTTGGGCTTGGTACTAAGGCACATCATGGCTGATAGCAGGCTTGGCTGTGGCCTTCGTCCTGGGAAGCTGGGGAGTTTGTGGTTAGGTGGCTAAGGGCGAAGGTTTCCCTGAGGTGAACACGAACATGGTTGATAGCAGGCTATGGAGTCCTGAGAATGCATGTATTGGCTAAATAGAACTGAGAAAGCAAGTGCAGCGGCAAGGTTCACTGCTGCAAGTGCACTTGCTGACCTCTGCAACTGCACTTGCTGAGGCTCAGAAAAGAGTTGTAGCGCCAAACACTCTCGTCGCAACTACACTTGTTGAGGCTTAAAAAGGTAGTTGTGGAGGCAAACAGATAGTACACAGTACATGCAAAGGGATACGTGGCACCTTCAGCCTGGTGGCTCAAGGCAAAATATTCCATGTGATCCTCTAGGACATGTCTTCTCTCTATTTGGCCACTTGGTGTCCTCTTAACACCAAGGAAAAGCCTATAAATAAGACCCATTTCCCAAGGTTCAACAAGAGTTATTTTGGGGATTTGAGGGAGATGCTGCCCATTTTGGCACTGTCATTGTCTTCTTCTTGAGCCACTTGCTTCACCCTCACCCAGCTACACACTTTCTAACTCTCATACAGTTGCTGCTACTCATTCTCCAGCCACTTCCACCATTATTGGACCATTAATATAGTTTTGCCTCTCTAATCACCTCTTTAACCTTCAACCTCCCTGCATACTATTTATTTTATTAATTAAAGTTTCATTTTCACTAGTAATTAAAATAAATAAATATGTAAAATATAAAGAATCCTTACATGGTAACAAGCTCCACATTATTTGCCGGCTTTGTAGAGAAAGGGGCTTAAAGCAGCAACTAGTGATGAGAAAGGAGGTTTTGACACTACATCTCCATATCCACACCCTCCTCTTCCTGTATGCATGCATTCATTTATGATAATCACACACATTAATATAATGCTACTTAAACAGAAACAAATATGTCCAAAAAACTTAAGGTATGATCCAAATTCATTATAGTTATTGATGAGCAGGTTATACTTAAAATAAATATGGTCTGGACATTTTCTTTTTATTGGATTAGGAGAACTTATCCCATTTTCATGGGAGAAGGACAAAGATAGAGTTAGGTGGTACCTTATGGGAATTATGATTAATGAAAAGAGTGACACCTTATGTTAGAAATTGAAAAACAATAATAGACATGATATTTGATGATTAATGTGTGTGACATGGACCATGTGGTTCTATGGACAAGTAGAACTAGAACTATACATTACAACCAATAATACAAAATGCACAAGTAAACATAGGAAAACTCTTTCTCTCTCTCTCTCTCTCTCTCTCTCACTTGACATTACCATCAATTCCTGCTCCATTAGGATGTCCATACCATGTTGCACCAGCAGTTGACCATTCCATAGCCACAAAGGTTATCAAGTTCACTTGTTTGGGCACAAAACACAAGCACAGGTTAGAGAAGCAAAGGAAAGCTATTAAACATGAGGCAAAGAGAAGTGACAATGATGAATGATATGAAGTAATAGTAGTGGTAGCCATTTCATTTTTCACTATTCAATTGTAAATACACTCACCACCCCCACGAAGTGTTTTTGCAAGCCCTATTGCATTGTTATGGGCTATCTATCAATGTTACAAAATCACTTGTATTTATAGACCTAAATTACCATGCATTTGCATATATTGCCATATACTAATTTCCAAAAGTTGCCCAAGATTGTTGTGTGCCTCGAATTAATTTGAATTATGCTTATTACTCAGTGACTACTTGCATTACTTGATTAATGGGAAAATGGGTAGTTCTGATCATGAATTTGTATTTGAAACTATTTTGACCTGATTTTTTATTTTTGGATCCTTGTATCCATAGAGTTATTTCAGGATTTTAAGTTTATGGTGATGTCTTGTGAACTTCGAGTCATGTACAAAGTTAGGGAAGGCCAAGGAGGCCATGGTCCTTGTAAGTTTTTATTGAAAATTGTGTTATTACCCTTTGTAATTTCTGAGTTTTTCTACAATGTTGGTAAATGGTCCCTTCAAAATTTTGAAACTTCTTTTATTGATCCTAACTATTCCTACAATATATATGGTATGACGCCAAAATATTTCACATATTACTTCAGGTAAATTACATTAATCTTTCTTGAGACTCGAAAAAAGTATAATAAGCTTTACAAGTTTAATATAATTACATTGACCTCCTTTAAGTTTTAATTGACATAACCTTAGTTCGTTTCTCATTAAAAATTTGTTAACTAAAGTGGGTAAAAATTAATCAAGTCTTGGTACTAGGCCTAATGCGATGCTCACTCCGAGGTTGAGCTAGGTTAGACCTCGGCCCTATGGCCAACACTTGCTCCGAAGCAAGACAATCATAGGAGTTCGGCATAATGTACGAGCGTCACTCCAAAGTGGGCCGAGCAACATGGTGGACCTCCTGGATGGACAGACAACCACTCCGAAATGGGTTGAGCAACATGTTGGACCTCCTGGTTAGACAACCACTTTGGAGTAGATCGACTTAAAGAAGGCCAATTCATTGAAGATCTTTCTTGAGCCCACAAGTGACAAACAACTCTGCTCCTCTCTCTCTGTGTGAACAGAATGTGGAGACATGGAGGTGCAGACAGACAAGGCGCACACATGACAGACCTGCATCTGAGCGTCAGGCGAGTGGTTGTCCTCCTTCAATGAGAGACGACCACTAATGAGACAAACAAGACAGACCTGCACCCGAGCGTCAGGTGGACTGGTCGTCCTCCGCCAATGGGAGACAACCACGAATAAGAAACATTGGACAAATGGAAGAGAGATAAGGTCTTAGAGGACAAGCAACCTTATCCTATAAAAAGTGAGCACTATTCACCCTCAAGGGATCCTAAATCCACACACTTAACATATATACACTCTTTGTATTCTTTTTTCTTCCTCTCCCTGAGTCCCTGACTTTACCATTGGAGGGGTTTCCGTCCAAACCCCGGTCGGGCAATGTAGACGTCCCCGAACGTCCCGGGAGGGAATCCCCCGTTTTGTTCATTTGGGCTCACTACAGTTCAGGACTCAATGTCACGATCCTGTATCTAATCTCGCAGAGTGCAATGCAAGACCGATGAATCATCAAAGAGTCCAAATCCGGCAAATCGTTTTTGAAAACAGATTTGTTTGAAAGAAGTGCCAAACATGGACTGCTTTGCCAAATACAGAGTCGCCATCGAAATATTTTATTTTGGAAAATTTAGGAAACCCTGACTCGTTGCGTAAGGCCACGTGTCCGTCATCACCAAAGTTGCCTCGGCTCGGGAACTTGGGTACGATTGGGGAAGGTCACTTCATGAGCACCCCCGCTCGCCCGATCAAAGATCGGCCTCTACTAACCATGATATCGAGTTTTGAAAACATTATGTGCTCTTATTTCGGTTATTAGCCTAGATTTACTATGTGATGCGCACAGCATACAAATATAGACCGGATCGCCTAAATTGGAACAAAACATCTCATGTTTGTTTTTGAAAGCGGTTTGCTACTCGTAAGTAGGCTAAAATGTGGATTTGCCACCCTCAGGTGGGCTTAGAAAACATGGTGATTTGCCACTATCTAGTGGGCTTAAAACTCACAGTCAATGCATTATTCCAATTCAGATAATCCAACCTTCACCCACAGGCATTCAGGCAGGTATATCACATAAGCAGTTAGCCTTATGGTAAACATGCTATCATGGCAGTCACTCACACGCATGCAAGGATGCTAAAGCATAAACGCTTACCGAGTACTCCGAGCCAAAACAGAAACTAGTTAGTAATCATATGCATGATCCTAGTTCATGTTAAGATGCCTAATGCAACACATGCAAGATACAACTAGAGTGGGCTCGGCTAATCTATAGATGGCATGTGAAATGCAACAGATAACATGTATTCAAGTTAGATTTGAAATACTATGCAATTAGTATGATGTGCCGAGCCCGGTGCATGCAATACAGATGAATGAATGCACGCATGCATAGCATAAGGATGCTAATTGAATATGCCCTAATACTAACCATCAAAAGCAGGTAAGTAAAAGGGAGAAAGAAATGGGGATTGGGAGACATGCATCACACGCACGCACACTTATTACAAATTCGCCCTCACTCGGAGGGACCGAAAGAATAATACAATTTTAATCAACTAATAAGCTAATTAAATAGTTACAAACCAATTAACTAGTTAAGCAAATTAACTAAGCTAATAAAGCGATAAAACAGCCTCGGGAAGAGGGTCCAATGCATGCGTGCTCGACTCCGCTCGGAAATCCACCACCATGCACAAGTTGCCTCTGTTTTGCCCCTCTGAAATTAATGAAAGTTTTCAGAATCCTTCTGAATCATTCCCTGAGTGTTGTGGAGTGCCACCGGCCACAATTCAAATCCACCGGCCATGAGAATAGGCTTATCGGCCAAATATTAAACCATGGGCTAGACATTGATGGTCGGTCGGCACAAAAAGTGGTCGGTCGGCCATTTCTTCCTGCAGGGCCCTGTTTTGACAGCAACAGAGGACAGACAGTGCATGGCATGGAAATTCAAAGCAATGTGTGCATGGCCATTCTCCCTATCATGCTATGGACTCAAGGGAGTATGGCTCTCGGTCCTCGGACCACCAATCACGCATTTTGATGCATGATGGCCAAAGGCACCAAGTTTGCAAATCAATGTAAATGCATGCAACAAAACTCATGAGTGCTACACGCCCTATCATGTTAAGGTCAAGGGCATCAGCGACCGAGGGTTGAGGCGTGTTTCGTCACTTTGAGTACGAACACACCTCACCCCTCATGCTTGGTTTGACACCCCAAACCCAGCAAAATGCAATGCATGTATGCAAAGGGACTCAAGTATGCAAAATGGCCCAATTATGCAAAATGGCTAAGTTAACAAAACATGCCAAATGTAATGCAAGCTAATCATGTAAATGTACAATGTGCTAATCATGCAAGATGTAGTGCAATGTGACCTAATCATGCGAGCAATATGGCAATACAATAGGTATACAATGATGCAACCTAGATAAGCAACTATACAAAGTGATATGCATGCACCAATGCACAAATGCAAGACCTATGGACTTATACTAAGATGGAGGAGCCTCAGTCACACCCCAAAAACAGTGGCCAAAGTGGCATAACAAGAACACAAATCACATATGCACGCATGCATGCACCAAGGCCCATCACTTAAGGCATAAAAGAGGCAACTCTAAGCATACTTAAAAGAGGAAAACATGGGCATTTCAACCAACATATTAAGCTCTGAAATACATGCAAAGGGGATGATGCCAAGTCAAACAAAACATGCAAACAAGGCGCGCAATAGGGCCCAACACTTGAGGCCAACGAAGGGGTCCAAACCATAGCTATGTCAACCAAACCCCAAAGGACCAAAATGGCTTAAAACAGTCCTAAGGCACTCCAAAACAAGACTAGAGCATGCATGGAACGTGGTCAAAACATGCTAAGAAATGGATGCAAAACAAAGGGGGATTTAAGGCCACAAAAAGGGCATTCTACTACAACCACCACAACCAAACATGGCATGGATTATGTGATGAAAAATAGAGTTTTAACATGCAAAAAGGAGTCCTAAAACTCACTGATATGGCAGCTAAGGGACTCAAACCAAGAGGCATGCACAATGACTCATTTTAAGGTACAAAAGGACACCTCTCCAAAGCATGGAAAGGATGATGAATGCAAGCATACAAGCATGGATTATAGACTGAAATAGCATGGGAAATGACTCCAAATCATTGAGACAACCCAACTAAAACATGCTAATGACTCACACACTCAGGGCTCACAAGCCAAAATACATGATGGCTATACCAAACATGGCAAATATGACCAAATCAATACCAAACAGACCTTAAGCATGGAAAAATATGACCAAAAGCTTCATGAAGTCAAGCTAAAGTATGCAAGCATGATGGCCTAAATGCATGGCACATGTTGGGACAACAAAGGGGATTACTAAGCAAGTATGTGATGCATGTAATGAATCATAAATCCGACCAAAAACAGAGGTATAATATGACCAAATAACACCCCAAAACCTCTGAAATGAAGCTAAGAACAACTAGGCATGCATGCTACCCTTATGAGCCAAAAACATGAACAAATGAGACACAAAGGGAGAGGGGTGTCCCTCCCCTATGCAAGACTTCAAAACCTCTTCTTCATCACTGAAAATCCATTGGATTTCAGTGGTGAGAAGGCCAATGCACAAAGTATTCAAAGCTCAACCAAAGAAAGCACAAAAGGGGCCAAACAAGGCCTAAGAAGGGGGAGGTCGACCCCAAACACAAATGAGACCTTAATGGAACATCTTAAGCATGAAAAATCAGAGTTTTTATCAGTTATACACAAAGCTCAAAACAACATGCAAAGTGGGTTAAAAGCTAGTGCAAGAATGGGGAATATAAAGTAACTAGCTCACCCTTGAAGAACACTTGAAGAATAGCAAGTCCAGCCCCTTTCTTCTGATCAAAACCAACTCAAAACTCTAAGAACAACCTCCCAACACCCCCAAAACCGAAGTATGGTGTAATGCTAGGTGCCTTAGTGCAAAACTAAGAACAAAACACCCTTTTGAGCCCTCAAACACACACAAATGAAGAGAGAGAGGGAGATATAGAGAGAGAGAAAGTTTTATATATCATATATCAGATGTATATGTCTGATTTTGTTCAACCCCTTCAAAGGAGAAGCAAGGCTTCCTTTTATAGAGTAAGAGAAGGGCCTAAGCTTCTTGGAGAAGCTAAGGCAAAAGGGTCGAGTGGGTCAAGCTTCTAAAGGAAACTAAGGCAAAGGGTCTAGCTTCTTGAGGAAGCTAAGAGGGTCCAAGCTTCCTCAAGAAGCTAGAGCAAAAGGGTGCAAAGGGTGCAAAGGGGGCAAATGGGCAAATCCTCCATACACGTGTATGGAGGACAAGTCCGTGCACTCCAGTTGGCACAGCTGGCATGCACCATGCCTGAAAAAGGCGAAAAGGAGGTACCGGCCAAAAAAGGAGACAATCGGCCAAATAAATGGTCGGCCGACCACACAAAATGCCGACCGGCCATCACCAATGGCCGGTAGCATTAAAATAGGGCCGGTCTCATCAAGCCAAGGCTAGTGGGTATCAGAGATAGCTGACAAGCTACTCTCTACCCTCAGGTGCAAAAACAAACAAGTTCTTGGTGCAAAACCAAGCACAGAATAGTCCAGTTAAGAGATCCTGAGGCAAGGCGCGCGGCTGAGACCTCCGGGAACTCAAAATAAACACAAACATGGATGATCACCGAGCGTTTAAACGGTGACGTCCAAGTCTTGAGGACGGTAAAAAATGGGGTGTCTACAGGCAGCCTCACTATTTGTTACTCTGTACAGATCTTCAATTCCTGGAGCACGCTGTTCTTCCACAAAGTTCAACCCTTCTTCATAGTGCAGAAATCACCCCCACACAATTGGAGCCGTTTATGGGAAAACCATGTCTTGCTTCGTCACGAACTCCGGCGATAGGAATCGAAGATACACCACATTTTGGGCTAGTAGAGAGGACTCCAATGACTAGGAGAACCAAAGATAAGGGTCTGGCATTCTCCTCAGCGCATGATGACCCTATGGACCACAACAATCAGGCACCTAACGCAGCGAAGCGATGTCGTGTTGTTGCCGTCGAGTCGTCTTAGCGTCTTTTTGTTGAGAGAGACCACCGTGATTGCATCATCGACTCAATGGGTTTGGAGATCACTGAGCTTTACACCCAATTGATGAAGTTCATGACAACCCCCATGAAGTTAAGAAAGTCCGTTGGAGGACCATCGCAAAGGAGACATACTCCTCCGCTACCTTACAAAGAGCACTCCAGCCGTGGCCCTGCTCGTAGAGAGCTTAGCCAGCCGATTCCAGTACGTAGTGAAGGGGCCAGCCATAGGACGAATAACCTCCAAAAAAATAACCCACAAGAGAATTCTCATAAAAGGCAAAGGACTATCAGCCGCCTATCTGAAACCTTTCATTACCGCCGCGATGAGCAACCGCACGACTTGAGAAGTTGGCTGAACGATAACAGAGAAGAGGCACGACGACTGCGTAGGGGAGAAGAACGTCGACGAGGTAAGGAGGAGGAACACCGGTTTGAGAGGGAAAGGGACCAGTTGGATCGGTCCATACACCAATAAGAGCGTCGCGCTTTAGACCGGTTGGTGTCCACCCCTTTCTCTTTAGTGATAGAAGTTGTAGAACCTCCACGGAAGTATAGCCTGCCGAAATTCATTCTCTATGATAGGAAGACGGACCCTTTGACCCATATTAGCCATTACTTCCAGATGATGTCCCTCTGGAACCGCAACGACGTGCTTACGTGCAAAGTCTTCCTTTCTAGCCTTGGAGAACTTGGCCTCCGATGGTTTGAAAAAATCCCTAGTGGTTCGATTTATGACTAGACACAACTCTCTAAGGTGTTTTTAGCCCGATTTGTCTCCAACAGCAGAGTCCCAAAGCAGTTGGATACCTTGTTCAATATCCGAAAGGACAGGAAAGAGACCCTACGCCAGTACGCGCAACGATATTGGGAGGAATATGACGACTTGGAGGAAAATGTTTGTAGTGAACAATTGGCCCAACCATGAAGGATTTAAGGACCCAAATAAAGCAACAAGCTCGTGTGGAAGATGACGCTGCTTCAGTACATGTTGCAATTGCTAAAGAAGAAGTCAGACCGCCCCGACCACCTAGGACTGAACAGCCGGGATGAGCAGCTCAAGAACTATGGCCAAAAGAACCGCACTACAGTGGAAAATGAAGAGCAAAGGGCCAAGTCTTATGAAGGCATCACTACTGTCTTCAAAGAGCCAATATATAAGCTCATTGAGAAACTTAAAGGGAAGCCTTCTTTGTCTGGCCCGCTAGGATGCCTGGAGACCCTGCTCGGCGCAATCAGACACTACGTTACACCTATAATCGAGAGAAGGGACACAAGATGCAAAATTACAGAGCTCTTAAACAACACTTGAGGGACTTAGTTACGGCGGGACACCTCCAACAATGGATAGATGTTGATAAGACAAGGGAAAAGCAAGGACCAAGCCCCTCTTGAAGAGAACCATGTCTCGAGGTTGGTCATCCACGTTATCCATGGAATAACCGCCCCCGAAAGGGAAAACACCCTTCGAGGCGAAATCTAACGAGCCACCTACCTTCAACAAGTAATGTCGGTAGGACCTCCTCCCAAAAAGTTCAAGACAGAAGCCAGACCTTCTCGGTTTAACGTCGTGTTCACCGAGAAGGACCTAAAGAGAATCCAACACCCCCACACCGATGCCCTCATCGTTACAGTTGGTGTGGCCAACAAGTTCGATGTGAAGCGAGTCTTGATTGACCAAGGGAGCGCCGCAGACATCATGTATTATGAGCTTTTCAAGAAGTTTGGTCTCAGTGAGAAACACTTGACACCTGTCACCTCCCCTTTAGTTGGCTTCAACTCGCAAACAGAATGGCTGCTCGGCCGAATAACTCTGTTTGTCATAGCTAAGTCCAAGGTGGTCTTTGTTGACTTCTTAGTGGTAAACACCCCATCTCCCTACAATGTCATCCTTGGCCAACCTTGGATTCACTAGATGGAGGCAGTCCTTTCCACCTATCACCAACTCGTTGGCTTTCCAACCAAGTATAGAGTAGAGGAGATTCACGGAGACCAAGTGGCGGCCAAACACTGCTTCATTACTGCCATGAAAATCAAACAAGTCTGCGACCAAGTGCAGATGGTGAAAGTACCTGACCAGCCAGTTTTGGAAGACATTGGCAGAGTGCCAACCGAGAAGATGGTAAAAAACCTAGCGATGGTCTTGGTAGAAGAAGGAAACCTAGACACGTTCTTCCTGTTCGGCACTTCCCTCACTGTTGGAGAGAAAGAGCAATTATTGGCTCTACTCCGTAAAAACATTGAAGTGTTCGCCTGGTCGGCCTATGACACTCCTGGGTTGGACCCCAATTATGCTTGTCATCAACTCAACGTCCAATTAGGAGCACGGTCGGTTGTTCAGAGGAGTAGACGGTCATCCGCGCAACACACCGATGCAGTGATCGAAGAGGTGGACAAACTTTTAGCTGCTGGAGTCGTTCGAGAAGTGTAGTACCCAAAGTGGTTGTCCAACACCGTCGTGGTGAAGAAGAAGAATGGCAAGTGGAAAGTCTGCGTTGATTTCACTAGCCTTAACAAAGCTTGCCCTAAGGATAGTTTCCCACTTCCACGAATAGATCAACTTGTTAATGCAACGGCTAGACGTGAGCGCATGAGCTTTCTAGATGCCTACAGTGGCTGCCATCAGATCCCCATGTTCGGCCTTGACCAGGAGAAAAACGGCTTTCATTAGCCCTAGAGGCATTTACTACTACATGGTGATGCCTTTCGGCTTGAAAAACACTGGTGCGACCTACCAGCAAATGGTCACCAAAATGTTCAAGGACCAGCTCGGTAAAACCATAGAAGCATACATTAATGACATGGTCGTCAAAAGCAAGTTGGCCGAGCACCATCTAAGAGACCTTGAGCAAGTGTTTGAAATTCTACAAACTCACAAGCTTTAACTGAACACCTTAAAATGTGCCTTTAGAGTAGGATCAGGGAAGTTCTTGGGGTACGTGGTGACTAGGAGGGGCATTGAATCCAACCTTGACCAAATCAAAGCCCTCAAGACCTTGAAGTGCCTACAAAGGCTAAGGAACTCCAGAAACTTGCTGGCATGGCTGCAGCACTTAACCGTTTCATCAGTTGGTCCTCTGATCGGATGAAGCCCATCTTCCAACTTATAAGGAAGAAAGCCAGTTTTAAATGGGGAAGCCAGTGCTCCAAAGCACTAGAAGATTTGAAGAAGTATTTGTCATCTCCTCCCCTTCTATCTACCCTTGTCGCTAGCGAAGAGCTTTTTCTTTACTTGGCTGTTTCTGATCATGCTGTTAGTGTAGTGCTGGTCAGAGAGGATGGAAATGAGCAAAAACCAGTGTATTATGTTAGCAAGACTCTCTTAGATGCTGAAACTAGATACTTTCCATTGGAGAAATTGGCATATGCCCTATTAATTGCCTCTAGGAAGCTTGTTCACTACTTTCAAGGACATACCATCAACGTCCTCACTGAATTCCCCCTCAAGTCAGTGTTCAGTCAAGTAGATTTCTCAGGCCGAACAATGAAGTGGGTGATAGAGCTTGGAGAGTTTGACATCAAGTTCCAATCTCGAACTACCATCAAAGCTCAAGTCATGGTAGACTTTGTTGCAGAATTTACTCCGGGACCAACTGTTCCCTTCGATGACTGCCCAGCACAAAGGGCAATCCCTAGCCGAAGCATGGAAGCTTTTTATTGGAGATGTATGGAAGCTGTTTATGGACAGTTTTTCTAACCAAAGGGGCAAGAATTGTCCTTATTTCTCCTCAAGGATTCATTTGGGAACAAGCCATCCAATTGGGCTAGAAAGTTTCTAATAATGAAGCAGAGTATGAAGCTCTACTAGCCGGCCTGCGAAGTGCCAAACACTTCAACGCAGAGGAGCTACTCGTCTTTAGTGATTCCTAACTAGTGGTCAACCAACTCTCTGGAGTTTACGAGGCTCGTGATGAGTGGATGGCCATTTATGTAGAACAAGCCAAAAACTTGATCAAAAAGTTCCAGGCCATCAGAGTTGAGAAGATTGGCCGAGAGGGAAATGGTCATGCTGATGCCTTAGCTTGCCTGGGTTCCTCGATCAACTCTAGAGACAGCCGCAAAATATGGGTGGAATATGTGCCCCAACCAAGTATTCAACTAGCCAAAATGGTCCTATGCACTGACTTGGGCCGAAGTTGGATGGACCCACTCTCGGCCTTATTGAGGAATGGCACCCTTCCTAAAGACAAAAAAGAAGCGCACAAGATAGGGCACAGAGCTGCTCAGTTTTGGGTCTCTCCATCTGGCAAGCTTTATAAGAAATCCTATATGGGCCCTTATTTACTCCGTGTTCATCCAAGTCTAGTGGAGAATGTGCTTTACGAGATCCATGATGGAATCTATGGAAGCTACATTGGTGGTCGATCCTTGGCGCACTGAGCCCTAACACATGGGTATTGGTGGCCATGTATGCAAAAGGAGGCTCAACAATATGTTCACAAGTGCGACAAGTGCCAAAAGTTTGCTCCTTTCATTTACTAGCCAGCCAAAGCTCTGACCCCACTCACCAGTCCTTGGCCATTCGCTCAGTGGGGCTTAGACATTGTTGGACCACTAGCCAGGGGAATTGGGAATAAAAGGTTATTCATCGCTGCAACTGATTACGTCACCAAGTGGGTGGAGGTGGAGGCCTTGTGCAAGATCAAAGAAGCAGACACTAAAAGGTTTGTTTGGCGCAATGTTGTGGCTCGATTTGGCATTCCCAGAGTCCTTTTCTTTGACAATGGCACACAATTTGATGGCAAGATCTTTAGGAGATTTTGCACTGGCTTGAAGATAGAGTTCTGAAACTCCATTCCGGCCTATCCACTGGGCAATGGCCAAGCTGAGGCATCCAACAAGACGATCATCGATGGGATAAAAAAGCATCTTGAAAAAGCTAAGGGCAAATGGGTGGAAGAGATATTGAATGTCCTCTAGGCCTACCGAACTACTCTTCATCGGTCGACCTGCAAGACATCTTACTCTCTTACCTATGGGACGGAAGCAGTCATCCCTTTGGAGGTTGGCCTTCCTACCATCCATTCTAAGATCTTTGAGCCAGTAGACAACAATGAAGCCATTGCCCAAGCTTTGGACATGGCCGAAGAGTGTAGGGAAGCTACCTTCGTTCGATTGGCGACTTACCAACAGCAGCTCACTAAGAGCTTCAACAAGAATGTGTGTCCAAGACAATTCCTACCAGGTGACTTGTTACTCAGGAAGGTGATGGATCACAAGAAAGTTCTTGGAGAAAGGAAACTCGGTGTTAACTGGGAAGGGCCCTGCAAGGTTACTTCAGTACTTGGCAATGGCGCATACTATTTGGCCGACTTAGCAGGGAAGGCAATCCCTAGAATATGGAATATTTCCAACCTAAAGAAGTACTTCCACTGATGTAATTCTCAGAATGAAGTACTTTCAGTAATGTATTTCTCAGAAAATGCCTTGATGTAATCAAAAGTTCTAAGTATCAATGAATGATAATTTGTTTTACAATTTGTCTTTGTTTACTTGTGTTATACATTTGTGCTCAGTGAAGCAAATTGGCCATGGGTCTTAACTCAAGCTAAGCTTGGATGCTCAACCCTTTGGTTGGAGCGGGTGCCAAGTGGTATAACTTGGTGGAATTTGTGCCAAGTATCGTTACTTAGAGCACGGTCCATATTCACAATTCGCGCTCGAAGAGGGGTCGAATAACACTTTACGATGGGTTAAATCATGCCAAAACTTGACCAAGTTAGGTGGCGGCTGAACAACATGATAGAAAACTTTCACAATTTTTTCTCTTCTAAGGCATGAAACATGGTCTGACCGAACATATGGCCTTTTGAGCCGCAGAGCTCATGCTCAGCTGGGGTATCAAAAACTCACTCAATTTTTTCCAAGGCATGAAGCCTGGTAAGACCAAACAAATGGCCTGTTAGGCCACAAAGCCTCTTCTCGGCTAGGGGCAAACATTACATGCAAGCAAAAATTGAAGATAAACAGTTCAACACTTACAAAAATATAAGAACTAGTGCATTGATATGAAACCTCAATTACAAAAAAGAGTTCAGCCTTACAAAAGAAGAGGTCCAGTCAACCAAACTCCAAAATTAAAAAAAGTGCAAATTTGCAAGTTCAACACTTGGCAAATTTAGAAGGTACTTTATTACAAAAGGGAGCTTGGTTTGTATCATAGCCTATCCGACCAAGCACTGAAGCAAAAATTGAAGATACTTCATTAACTTCCAAGGTTCATTCCAAAAAGAACTAAAGCAGAAGTAAAAGCAAAAACTTGAAGCAACCTAGCAACTTACTCCTCGTGTTGCTCCTCCTCGCAGTGTCCCTCCTTGCGATGCTCCTTGTCTATAGGATCGACAATCTGCCTAACTAAGGAAGAGCTCGGCGGGAGAGGAGAAAGGTTAGAAGGATCAACATCCATAGCTCCATCCCCCTAAGGCCTTTTTCTCCTAACTCTTGCAACATTCTTCGAAGGGACTAGGATATCGTCAATATCATAAAGAGAAGAAGCTTTCTCCACCTTAGCAGCGCGCAGAGCCCCAGTCCAACCCTTAGTAAAGATCTTATCCCTCAGCTTCATGATCTCCTCTGAGTAGGTCTTTTCAGCCTCGTCATAGCCCTTCTGTTCGGCCTCGTCCACTATCCCTTGATAATTAGCCTTCAAAGACTTCAGAGCAGCATCGGCATCTGCAGCCCTCTATTCGGCCATGAACATCAGTGCTTCGCCCTTCTTCTTTGCATCTTCTATCTCCTTTAGATCCTCTCTGGCCGCCTTCAAGGACATATCAACATCAACCAACATGTTGATCGTCTTAACCCTCTCTTGCTCCTCACGATGCCGTCTTTCATCCATGATGTGCATCATCTGAATGCACTGCACCAAACCAAGGTATCATGTTCTTAACAACCAAATTTAAGAAAATGACAAGGACATAGAAGAAGACTTACTGCGGTTAGCATCTGCACCAAACCCTTGATCAACACGTCGTTTGAAATGTTTTGTTCTGCGATGTCCAAAAGTAGCAGCAATGCCTTTGATAAGTCAAAGGCCAAGTCGTTTGAGTAGATTGTGCTGTCCGATGTAGTGATTTCTCGGCCGTTATGCTCCAAGAGAGGCACCGATTCTTCAACTGAGCCTTGCCTACTAGAACCCCCAGCAATTTCTTTACCTTTGGACCTCTTCCTCTTTGAGGCCCTATCAGTAGGAGGAGCAAGAGTAGCAAGGGGAGGAGGAGTAGCAGCAACATGCATTTTTCTACCCTTAGACCTCTTAATCGGTAGAGAAGAAACTCGTATGTCTACCGTCGAAGTAGATAGAAGGTCCTCATTATCAGATCCAAAGACTAAGGCATCAAGATCAAGCTTTTGGCGGCGAGCCATTTTGTTTGCTAAGTCTGGCAACGGAGAGTAGCCTCTACTGAGTGATTCACTTGATGAACAAACAATAGTGGAAAAAGAAACTCCGGTGGTATGGCCAACTTGCTCTTCAGTTTCTATTTCAGGTGAGTCCCTCGAGAAGTCATTTACTTTGAGTTTCCGTTGGATAAGATATCTGTAAGTTTGCACATAGTTAAGCAAATGTGGGGCTGACCGATCTTCGTACCTCAGTGCGACTTTGATGTCCCTCAGATGTTCTTTCTCTGGCCTTCTTTTTTGCTTCTTTGAACTTGCAAGTACGAACAACAACACTTAAAACAAAATCACAGGCAATAAGTGAATGGACAAAAGGAAACTAAAATAAAGAATGACCTGGGTGGCCGTTCTCTTGTGGACCCCGCTTTGATCAGCCTACCTCCTGGGCCGCAAACTTCCAATTACCTCCGACTTAAAGGAAATTAGATCAATGTTTGTCATTATCGGGAAGTTCAGTGACGAGTTGGAGGTCCAACGACCGAACTTTGACATAATAGGTTTTACCGCATTTATTATGACACAAGGAATAGCAATAAAGGATATCCCAAATACCCAAGTCCAAGTCTAAGAGGTCGTTCAAGACCGAGATGCCGTTTACCACTCTAAATGTGTTCATTGATATTTGCATTGGTGTAAGTTCAAAACAAGAAAAGAATCGACGCAACAAGGGGTTCAACGGAAACCTAACACCCCCTCTACGATGGAGGCAATTGAGAAGGGCATTGTGGTGCTCGTACATGACCGATCCGCGTCCACCGCCGCTAATGTCAACGTGACATCATTGGGGATGTGATATCTTCGGCGGAACTCGTCCATTCCCGCCGGAGTGTTCGCTAAGTTCTGAAACTTACCTATGGGAGGTGCGACGTTCCACCAAACAACTACACTAAGAATGACTTGCAAGGTTGGAGATACAATGGCTGACCGAGCAACCGTGTGCTAGACAACTCTCAATGTTACACTTAACCAAAAAAGTAATGGTAAAGGTGGAAAGGAAATACATGGGTTCTATGACTTACGATGTCAAAATCAAGTGGAACTTGATGGCAAGCGTCTCTGACGAAGCAATCCCACTATGGCAACCAAGAGAAAATTTGTGAGTTCAAAAAGAAAAAAGAAAAAAGGAAAGCAACAGTGGCCTGGGGACTTACAAAACCAATGTCAACGACATGAATCAATAAATGACAGTGGCAAATCCACTGCGAAAGATGGGATACCTGTGGTGAAAAAGTAACTTTGGAGTAGAGGCACAAAGAACGGTGCTAAAGGCCGGTGATACAGTCAGAGACTAAGAACTTCAGAGCTTACCACGTCAGACGAAGCAAGGTAACGAGAGCAAAACGGGCAGGCCATGGGTGACGAGACGGCGGTGGGGTCACTCCACCATCGAAAATGCACTGTTCGAGACGCCGAAGAAGCCTGAACCAACATGAAAAAAGAGAGGAGATTAGTCTCTTTGAACTAAAATTCTAGAGAGAGAAAGTGAGAAAACCACAATGTTGATACAAGTCCTCAACTTTCTGAGAAGAAATTTAGAATTTATAGAAAGAGAATGACTAAAGGTCAAGCTCTTAGATTTTAAAATTGCTTTAAAGTTCTAAGGGAAGAAGATGTAAAGATAAAGAAAGCAGGGTACTTGTTCTAAAAAAGGGACCCTGTGTTTTTCTGAAGCAAAAAAGTGGAGGCGAGATGGGTCTTATTTTTTAAAAAAAAATTGATGGCTCTTCTTCATGTCATGTCGTTAGCCAAACCCACCAACAGGACAGAAACACATAGTAGCTCGATAGTTGAGTATATACGTCTGTCAGTGCCGAGCTTGAAGTCCAACGGTAAGACGAAGATGGTGGCCAGCCGAGCGCCACGCTGAAAATATGAAACCAAGCACAAACTAGTACTCACTGAGCTAGTCCATGCATGCACCCATAAGTTGTAGCAGTCCCAGCAAAGAACACCAAGCAAAGACACGGGAAATGTGGGTCAAGAAATTCAAATTTCTAGAGTAAGAAAGTGATGAGAAAAGATGGGTTTGCTTACTTTCAATAAACTCTCAGATGGGCCTCAAGTTCTTGAAATCCAACTTTTTTTTGTGTGAAGAAGATGGGAAAACTAAATTATAGAGGCGCCGACCGACCAAATGAAAAAAAAGACGACCGAACAAGGATGAACCGAACAAAACTGGAGACAGCCAAGCGATGCAAAACACGATATTGAAGACTGAAATAAATAGACAGCTGGGTAGTGGTCGTGCATAAATTAAACAGGAGTTGTTCAACCCATCAGGTGTCAGAATAGGCCTGACCGAGCAACAACATCAACCAAACAAGCCTGATCGAGTAGTACCTGAAGGTGATGTTCAAATAAAAAATAGAAAAAAAAAAAAGAGTTGTAGGTAAACCGACAAGGCAGACACATGACCGAATAGAAAAGACAGAGTAGCAAGCAATAACAGTTGGGCCAGACCCATTTTTGTTTGTATGTAATAACTATAAAGAGTTGCATGGATGGCCTACCGTATGTTCGACCAAGGCCGAAAGAATTATTGGGTTTTTATATGCAAGAGAAAGCTTAGGCTGGACCTACCAAGTGTCCACTAGTCCGAGCTACAACTTCACCTAAGAATGTCCAGTCAAGTAATTTGAAATCCATATTAGATTACAAGCCTATTTTTATAAGGCATGACCATGCAAAAAAAAGTCAAGCAACGGGCCCACCAAAGACTTAAGCTAATTGTTTATACAAGTTAAAGATCATGTGCAATGTGCTGAGAAAAAGAATAAATGAGTTGCTTAGTGGATATTGGGGCCTACCTAATTTGACTATGTATGCCAAGCAACTTTTATACAAACTTGGCCTACTAAAAAATTCTGGGTGGGGTGAGATGCTCTTATATATTTACATATAAATATATAAATCTAGTTGTCTTCTTGTAAATTCGAGGGCCGAGATTCGTCTATAAGCACGAAGGCTAGAGTACACTTTGAACAAATCGGGCCGATGTACAACAATGGCTTCCACTCAATAAATTTGAATGCAAGCCACGAGGCAAATAAAGTGGGTAAAAATTAATCAAGTCTTGGTGCTAGGCCCAATGCGATGCTCACTCCGAGGTTGAGCTAGGTTGGACCTCGGCCCTATGGCCAACACTTGCTTCGAAGCAAGACAATCATAGTAGTTCGGCCCAATGTACGATCGTCACTCCAAAGTGGGCTGAGCAACATGGTGGACCTCCTGGATGGATAGACAACGACTTCGAAGTGGGCTGAGCAACATGTTGGACCTCCTGGTTGGACAACCACTTTAGAGTAGACCAATTTAAAGAAGGCCAATTCACTGAAGATCTTTCTTGGGCTCACAAGTGACAAACAACTCTGCTCCTCTCCCTCTGTGTGAACAGAACGTGGAGACATGGAGGTGCAGACGGACAAGGCGCACACATGACAGACCTGCATCTAAGTGTCAGGCGAGTGGTCGTCCTCCTTCAATGAGAGATGACCACTAATGAGACAAACAAGACAGACCTGCACCCGAGTGTCAGGCAGAGTGGCCGTCCTCCTCCAATGGGAGACAACCACGAATAAGACACATTGGACAAATGGCAGAGAGATAAGGTCTTGGAGGACAATCAACCTTCTCCTATAAAATGTGAGCACTATTCACCCTCAAGGGATCCGAAATCCACACACTTAACATATATACACTCTTTGTATTTTTTCTTCTTCCTTTCCCTGAGTCCTTGACTTTACCATCGGAGGGGTTTTCGACCAAACCCCAGTCAGGCAGCCTCACCGTTTGTTACTCTGTGCAAATCTTCAATTCCTGGAGCACGCTATTCTTCCACAAAGTTCAACCCTTCTTCATAGTGCAGAAATCACCCCCCGTACATTAACTATATGAATGAAAGAATGATATTGTCATAACTTTTATACTGAAGTGTATATTTTATATTGTTTATCTTTGTATCTTCAAATCTACTTTATTTTCGGTCCATTTAAACTTACTAAAAAGATAGTCAGTGTAATTGTGCTAAAATTATGAGATTTATCGTATTTTCTCCAAACCTCACGGGAAGTTAATATAATTTATCCCTTAGTTAATGGTGAGTTAAAATGTAAATGTCATTTGTTTTTTTTTTTTTCCAATTATAAAAATTATAGAGGTATTTTTTTTTTAATGTAAATTATATTCATGAATAAATTGCCTTAAAATGACAGTATGAAATCACACACTATGAACCTAATTATCTAACCCCAAAATTATTTTCCTTGAAATAATTAAGATAACTATTAAGAAATGGCTAGCATACATTTGTTGATTTTTCTTACTAAATTTTTTTTTTTTTTCATAACAGTTACGTAAATAATTGTCATTTTTTAAATTTAATTTTTTTTGGGGGGGGGGGGGTGGGTTGTTTAAAATTACAACTGTGATTCGAACCTCGAAAATGGCCTGCCCCGAATCCCCCTAAACCACGAAACGACGTAGTTTCGTGGTTTTCATTTTTTTTTTTTTTTTTTTTTTTCAGCAGAACGAACGAAGAAGAAGACGGAGGGGGAGGGTGAGGGGGACTGGAGGGGGCCTAAAAAATGGAGGAAGATGGGGCGGAGGCGAGGCACGCGATCGGCAGAGGCCGACGCGAACGGCGGAGGTGACGCGAACGGCGGCGGAGGCGACGCGATCGGCGGCGGAGGCGCGACCTCTCTCTCTTTCTCTCCCTCTCCCTCTCCCTCTCTTTCTCTACCTCTTTCTCTGCAAGTTGCAGAGGTCGAAAATGGCGGAAGAAAAAAAGAAAAAAAAAAAAAAAACGGAATGCCCAAAACGACGTCGTTTTGGGCATTCGGGGCATTCGGGGGAAGAAATTTCGAGGTACAAATCTTTATTCTTAAAATTAAACTTATCTGTACTTTCGCTAAGAATTTTTTTAGATTTGACTCTACTTTCTGATTGTAGTCCCAAAGAAAGCAATTTTATTATTTATATTATATTCTCAACATGCCATCTTATATGTGATTTGAATACATGACTTATTACGGTGGTGTTATATGTACCAATTAATATACACATTAATATATCAACTAGTATTATGCTATTATTACTGACCCCACCTATTATATAAATTATAAATACCTAAAACTTCTAAAATTATGCCACATTATCTATTAGTATATTAATTGGTACATATTACATTATTCGACTTATTATCTGTTCTAATACCATATTAAATTACTGACTCCCAACTCATTTAAAAACTTTAATTGTTAGAGAAAGAAACAACTTTATAATTTATATTATATATAACATTGTTACCATCAATCCATGTTCACCATTTTTCTTCTTCATAATTATGTATAGTGTCAAACCTTAGCTCTTAAGTTATGGCAAGTCACATGGTATAATTTGACATGAATGTTAGGTTTACCCAAATTTTACCATGCGTAAAATTTATTCCACATATTAGGCATGCCAAGTGGTGTGAAAAACAAAAATTATAAGTATAAAAAGGTAGTGTGAAAAGTTAATAAATGAAATATTGCTGGAAACTTGTAAAAAAATTAAAAAGTTAAAAAGTTATTGAAAAAGTTAAAAAGTTAACACTATTTACTAAAAGTTAACAATTACGGTTGCACAACTTTCAATTTAAAATTTTCCCTACAAATCAATTTTTATAATTTTTTATTACACATTTTTCCATAAAAAGTCAAAAAGTTAACCTAAACATCTATATTTTCAACCTTAATTTTTTAGTCTAAAAAGACAAAAAATATACTTATTTAAGACACCCCAAACAACCCCATACAACATGTGGAATGTTCATTACTCCTTTTTGGCTGAAGTATGTTCATTACTCCTTACTTTTGAGGACATCAAGTTTTCACATTGTACAATGCAATTCTATGGCAGTGCTTTTATATTTTGAGTCTCCAAGTATATTATTTGTATTATTTTAGTTTTTTAATATTTAAATTATATAAATTTGATCCTCACTTTAATTCCATTAGTTGACGTTGTTGAAGTCATAAATAAATGTAAAAATTTATTTAAAAATTTACGCTTTTAGTCTTCAAATTATGTGATGCGTTGAAGTGGAACTCGCTTAATTCCAAAATATGTGATTTGTGTCATTTTGCACATTTATTTAGGAGTCTAACGGCATCTACTGTTGAAATTTGGTAAACATTTTTTTTTAATACTTTTAGAATTAAATTAGCATAATTTAAATATTAGGGATTAAAATAATACAAAATTCATGCTTTGAAAATAAAACATGTAATTAACCCTAGTTAGTTTGTAGTAGCTAAAAACGTAACAGGGGTTTTAAACTTTGTATTCAATGAGTTTTTTTAATTTTAAATTTGTCATTATTAGTGATTTTCTTGTAGGTAGGGCTACAAATGAACCGATATGTTCATGAACAGACTCGACTCGGCTCGTTAAGGGTTCGGTTCGGCTCGGTTTATTTAGTAAACGAGCCGAGCTCAAATTCGAATATTAAGCTCGTTTAGTAAATGAGCCGAGCTCGAACTCGCATAAGCTCGGCTCGTTTATCATTATTTAAATTATATAATAAATATATTATTTATATATTAAATAATATATAATATATTATTTATATATTAAATAATTTAAATTATATATTAATTAATTTAAACAATATTTTTTATTTAAATAATATAAATAATATTAAAAAAAATTATCGAGCTGAGCCGAGCCGAGCCGAGCCGAGCTCGAGTTTCATTAATATTAACGAGCCGCGCTTAGCTCAAGTCTAATTCCTTATTGAGCCGAACTCAAGCTCAGCAAAGCTCGACTTGGCTCGGTTCATTTGCAGCCCTACTTGTAGGGTTCGATTTCTTTCAAGTTGGCTATCTCGACTTGAGAAAGAGTTTCAGTTTAGTATGCTTATTTTGTGACCGATTTTGGTAATTCAAACCGTTCACTTTTTAAGACTTATTAGGTAAAATATTCATGCAAAAAATATAGATGATCGGACATTGGTAGCTATATGTTTAAAAATGGATAGCTATTCTTAAAATTATTTTTGTTATCCATTTGCTTAAAATAAATATGATTCAAACATAAAGTTACTGATGTTTAATTATCTTAATTTTTTGTATGAATATACTAGTTAATGAATTTTAAAAAATAAACGATTTGAATCACCAAAATTAATTTTAAAATAAGCTTACTAAACCCAAACACTCTTAATTTGAGACACTACAAGAATTAACACTTTTGGCAACAAAAAAATTGGTCGCTAAAAGTCTATTTTTGGTCGGCAAAAGTTATTCGCAACCAATTTTTTTTGTCGCTAGTTTGGTATTAATTGCGGTTAATATACTATATAAATAATATATATTGCATATATGTTCATGTGGTGATGTGCTGGCATAGTGGAGGGAGTGTTGTGCAAAAGGTTTGGCATGTGGAAGTGGGACGTTGCAAGTTCGAAACCAGGTAGGAGCAACAGGTTCAATTTTTTTTTTTTTTTAAAACTGAGTATTGGCGACTAAAACAGGTGGTCGCCAAAAGCTTTAGTTTTGGCGACGGAAAAAATAGTCGCTAAATGTATAAATTAATAAAATAAAATTCACTATTAGCGACTAAAAATTTAGTCGCCAAATGTATAAATTAAAAAATAAAAATGAGCTTTGGCGACTAAAATTTTAGTCGCTAAAGGTGCTGTTTTTGGCGACTAAAAGCGGGTTAGTCGCCCATACCTTCCGCGACAATTTTCCAGCGATAAACATGGCGACTAAAAAATTTAGTCGCGAAAACCTTAAACCCGACTTTTGGCGACTAAAAAATCACTTTTGGCGACTAAAAATTTAGTCGCCAAATGTATATTTTCTTGTAGTGCATAGACTCACATTTTAATGTTTGGTTAAATTTTTTGTTATTTAGATTAGATTTCAATAAACATTCTATCAAATAAAAATGGCAATTTTTTTAATCTTTCAACTAAGAATGCGAAACAAACAAAGACAAGTGGGGATTAATTATCTCATTAATCTAGTAAAACAATTAATTTTACACCAATTTCATAAACTATTAATCTTGAGCAGGCCTAAATTTTATTTGTAAATATAAAGTGACCATCTTGTAGCGTGCATTATTATGTGGTCTAAGCCAACCCCAACGTTGGAAGGTTACAACCACAACTATTTATTATTATCTTCATAAACTTATTGCCCACATACTTGGCTGTGCCATAATACAAACCACCCACCATCATCAGCTATGCATGACCACTTCAAACCAAATGAGATTCAGAGGTAGCCAAAGATCGATAAGTTGAACCGGGCTGCCACCCACCCGGGATCACAGCGTCGGTAACCATGGTCCGACCCGAGTTACTGGACCTCAATCGAATTGAAATCGGAGCTTGTAATGCCGACACGGAAACGAACTGCCAAACGCCACCCAATAATTTTTGCATAGGCTTCCATTCTGATGATTCATCTGATCCCCTTGATGCCTCCTTTAGATCAATTCCTACAATGTTACTTTTTGGGGATTGAATTGCGAACCCGAGGTTGTTATGGGTTGACCAGGGAAGAACCCGTAAAGCTATGGTGGTTCCTGAATAATCACATGGCACACTAGAAAGACACAAAAACAAACACTTCTTGTTATTAATTCTAATTGTTGCATCAAGTATATTCTTAAAATCTTGCACAAATTAACATACTAGTTAGTTACCAAAAAAAAATAAAAAATTACAATGCTAGTTCTTTTAATTTATCTTTTATGTCAATTTGACTGGCAAAAATGATACAGGCTCAGAAAAAATGTCTATAAACTTATCCAGAAAGTGAGTATATGGTGGAGATTGAATTTAATGTGTTGTAGTTCCTATCAATAATGAATTTGGTCTACACAATCCAAATTCTGAATAATTTCTAAATTTGTAGCATTCGTGTTTGATTTATGTAGTTTTAATTGTAACAATTTTATCATTTAATTTTTGGTAAATTACATTGACCTTCCTTAAGATTTGAAAAAAATACAAGACATTTCATAGTTTTGACACAATTACACTGATATCTGTTTTAGTAAAGTTAAAAAGAGCGGAACTAATGTAGATTGTTTGAAAACATAAGAATAAACAAAAACAAAACATATGTTTTAGTGTAAAAGTAAAGGCAATGTATTATTTTTCTATCCATATGAGTAATGAATTACTGATCAAAAAAGAGTTAAATATTATGTGAATTAAAATCTTAAATAATGATAATATTTTTTCTATTCAATGTAATTTACTCTTTAATTGTATATTTTATGTGAAATTGATACAGTGAATAACAATTGTCAGGATTTTTAATGAAAATTCGCCCCATGCTTCCCACATGATTATTCTACATGGTAAAAAGGAAAAAATTAACAAATACCTACTATATTAAGGTTGTATTTGATTAAGAATTAAAGAGCGGATTTGTGAAGAGAAAGAAAAAGAAAAAAGGGAGAGAAAACATAAGTTAAATTTTTGTTACTTTTTCTTCTTTCTTTTTACAAATTTATATTCAAATCCTTGAACCAAACATTCTATAATTTCCGTGTTATTTTGGTCCATAAAATCCAGATTGAATTTTTTTTTTTTTTTTGGGGTCTGTAAATGAACAAATTATCACAATTGAAACTACAATTATCAAATAGAGATAGAAACTAAAATACAAAGACTATTACTATAATTTGCAAGTTTTGTTCGAATATTAGATTTGTGTAGGAATTTATGAAAGAAAAAAAAAATGAAAAGAATTTGTTAATGAAATAAAAGGTAATTTTTTTCTCACAAAATGCTCGTTTCTTTATCGTCAGACAAATTTAAAATTTAAAATTCAAACATAGGTTTTAAATATATATATATATATATATTTTAAATCAGAACCTTTTGTTTTTGTTTTGAAATTTAATTAATTGTAAAACTTGCCGTGAATATTGAATTTGTAGTAGTTTTGAACTTCGAAGTTGGTCTTCTTCACCCGGATTTGCCAAGGCACCAAATGCAGTTCCACTAAGCCAAAAGTCTGAATGAAGAGCCTTTGCCAAACGAGGCCTAATATGGAAATGACTTGTGGTAGACATGGATGGACCTTCAGGGTTATGATGATCTGTTACAACCACTCTCACTGACTTGCCTGAGCACAGTGGGTTTGATGTACATTTCACCTAGTAATGGACAACTTTTATATCACATTAGAATGCAAGTAACACAGCTAGGTTGGGTATGGCCCGTTGGCCGACCCAACTTTCTTGGAATTGATATTTATAGAATTGGATTGAGTTCAACTTTTAAAAACATTTATTAACGCTGTGTTTGGTTGAGGATTTGAGGAGGGATTTGGAAAGCGAAAGAGAAAAGTTAGGTAAAATGTGAATAAAATATACCTACATTTCACTTAGTTTCACACACCTTTTCCCGTTCTCTTTCCAAATCCTTCCCTCAATCCCTCAACCAAACACAGCATAAATGAGTTTGGAAATAGTTTTTGAGATTATTAATACATTTTAAATAATTTATATATTAAATTAATGAACATATATAATTCTGATGTAAATTTATGACAGGGGTTGGGATTAAACTTTTCGCCCAACATTGCGCCGGGTTGGGCTCAGGCACAAGATTATTAATTTTTTGGAAAAAAAAAAAAAAAAAAACTTAAATAAGGCCTAAATCTGGCCTAACTTAAATAAGACAAAATATCGATTCAACCTATAATCAATTCATTTTTTTCTTTCACAAAAGTCAAAAAAGTCAAAAACCCTATCTTAAATGAGACTTTTTAGCCCCACACTACAATAGTCAAAAAGTCAAAAAATTAAAAAGTCAACTTACATCCCAAACGAATATGTGCATGTTTTAGGGTAGAGTCAAAAATTTTGTTTGGTGAAGGCAAAATCTTACCTACAGGTACAAAATTAGATATGCAAAATTTTAATTGAAAGAAGAAATTTTTTTGAAATGATAATAAAAAGAAAAAATAACAAATCAGTTGAGGGTTGAAAAAGAAAAAGAAAAAGAATCAAATTAATGGTAAAGTTTGTAAACTTCAATTATTAAAGCAATACATTTTTCATATGCATGTAAGTATTTTTGAAAAGTTAACTTGATTTGTAATTTCCCCTAACAAAAATTTAATACAATAAACACAAGGGTCAATTACAGACACACTCATTCAGATTATTTTATTATTTTATTATTTTTTAAATACAAATTGCCCTAGAACCCCTAACAAAAATTTAATACAATAAACACAAGGGTAAATCACATACGCTCATTCAGATTTTTGTTTTATTTTATTTTATTTTATTTTATTTTTTTAAATATGAATTGCCCTATGTAGTTCTAGGAATTATAAATACCCTCAATTGTCAAAATTTTTTATTTAACAAAATTAATAGAAAAAATAAAATTCCTAACTACTGTTCTACACAACAATAAAATTACCTAAATTATTAATTAATATATATATATATATTATATCATTAAAAATTATAAATTGATTTCATGATTTATTAATAAAAGAGGTCGTTTGTTATGTGATTAAAAACTTGAAGGGGCAGGAAGTAATTTCCTTTTTAGGGACAATATGTATTTTAAACAAATCTCTGGTGGTATGTTTATAATTTACCCTAAACACAAATGACCAAATAAGTAAATTACATACTTCATTTTCAAATGATAATTTTGCAAAACTAAAGTGACAAGGGTGTGAAAGAGAGATTGAAAAAAATAGACAATATAAAATTCAATAGCAAATAAATAAATAAATTCAAAAGGGGTAAATTGAATATTAGAATCCTTATTACCTGCAAGCAAGCTCCACAGCCCCTACTAGGTATGGAGTGAAAGGGGTTTCTTAAAGATACAGTCAGAGAAGAGAAAGGAGGTTTCAACACTAAATCTCCATACCCACACCTTCCTCCTCCTGCATCCATGCATTCATTCATAATCACATGCACATTAAAATAATGTTACACACAAACAAAATATAAATATATGTGCCCAAAAAAAAAAAAAAAAAGAAAAAGAAAAAAAACAACTTAGGGTATGCTCCATTCTGTGTTTTGTCTTTGTGCCAATATACTCCATTCTGTGTTTTGTCTTTGTGCCAGTATACTCCATTCTGTGTTTTGTCTACGTAGAATTAGGAGAATGTATATCATGCTAGTATTGTCAAGTGGTGTCCCATAGAGATTGTGATTGGTAGAGAGGTCCCTAACTTTATTTTGGAGATTAAGAATACAGTCAACAAGACAAATAGTATCCGGTGATTGGTTAGGGTCCTTTCAGTCCATTACTGATGCAGATTCAAAGGAAGTGCTGGAGGCTGAGTTTAGTGAAGCAGAAATTTGGGAAGCCATTCAAGATTGCGATGGGAATAAAGCCCCTGGACCTGATGGGTTCAATCTGTATTGCATTCAAAAGTGCTGGTCTATAATGAAAGGTGAGTTCATGCAGTTGTTCCAAGAGTTTCATCGTAATGGGAAGTTGGCTAAAGGGGTAAACAGCTCTTTCATTACCTTGATTCCTAAAAAGAAGAACCCAATAGACTTGAGTGAATTTAGGCCTATAAGCTTGGTTAGCTCAGTTTATAAAGTGTTGGCTAAAGTGTTATCCAGAAGAATTAGAATAGTGCTCCCAAAACTCATAGGAGAGGTTCAAACTGCTTTTCTTTCTGGTAGATGCATCCTTGATGGGGTCTTAATAGCAAATGAAGTGGTGGATTGGTGGAGAAAGGCCAAGAAAAAAGGACTCATTCTTAAATTGGATTTTGAAAAGGCCTATGATTCAGTTAACTGGGAGTTTTTGTTGTCAATGATGGAAAATTTTGGGTTTGGAGAAAAATGGGTGGGTTGGATTAGGTCCTGCATTTCTACGTCAAGAATCTCAGTACTTGTGAATGGGTCACCCACAGCAGAGTTTTCTCCTCAGAGGGGTTTAAGGCAAGGAGATCCACTATCGCCTTTCCTCTTTACTATAGTTGCAGAAGGACTAAATATTCTGTTAGGGAGAGCCAAAGAAAAGGGGATGATCAAAGGAGCTGCAGTGGGTCATCAAGAATTGAAAATCTCCCATCTACAATTTGCGGATGACACTATTATTTTTTGTGAAGCCAATTGGGATGAGATCAGGGTGCTTAAAAGAATTTTGAGGTGTTTTGAAGTTATGTCTGGCCTCAAGATTAATTTTCATAAAAGTATTGTCTGTGGAATTGGAGTGGAAGAGGAGTTAGTTAAGGAGTTTGCTAACAACCTGAATTGCTTCAGCCAGAGTCTTCCTTTGTCATATCTTGGCTTACCTCTAGGGGCCAATCCAAGGAAAAAGAGTACTTGGAAACCAGTGGTGGAGAAGTTTAAAAAGAAATTAGCATCTTGGAAGAGGAGATTCTTGTCCTTTGCCGGCAGACTGACCCTAATTAAGTCTGGATTGTCAAATCTTCCTGTGTATTTTCTATCTATTTTCAAATTGCCTGTTGGTGTTGCTAAAACAATTGACAGGATTCAATCGAACTTCTTGTGGGGCGGTTCTGAAGTACAAAGGAAAATTCACTTAGTTCAATGGAAGGACGTCTGCAAAAGTAAAGCCCAAGGGGGGTTGGGTGTGAGAAGTCTCAGTGATGTTAACGTCTGTTTAATGGTAAAATGGTGGTGGAGGTATGGTCATCAACATCAGTCACTGTGGAAAATGGTGGTATGTAGCAGATATGGAGGGATTGGGGGCAGGTGGAAACCAAATCCAGTGTCAACAGAAATGGTATCTACAGTGTGGAAGGACATTGCATCATTAGCTTCAGCAAACAGTGTAGTGGCATAATTTTTCTTAGAAAATTTCAGGATTATTTTGGGAAATGGGGAGAGGATTCATTTCTGGACGGATAGATGGTACAATGGTATGAGTCTTAGAAGTGAATTTCCTAGACTGTTTAGTCTATCAGTGGAGAAGGAAGGGTCCTTGCAGTTTTTTTACCACAGGAAAGGGCCGGGTAGTGAATGGAAGTTGGCATTTAGACGATCACTTTTAGCTTGGGAGGAGGAGGAAGTTCATAGACTAAATGTATTACTAGCAGAGGTACCTAATCTGAATCCTCTAACTGAGGATAAATGTGTGTGGAGAGCAAGTAATACTGGAGTATTCTCTGTGGCCTCAGTGTGGAAAAGGTTGGAAATAGTTAATGGATCCATGGTCCCCATTTCAAAGTTCCTGTGGAAAAATGCAGCCCCCCCGAAGGCTCAGTTCTTCAGCTGGTTAGCTTGGAAAGGGAGACTTAAAACAGCAGACTTTATGCAAAGGATTGGAGCTATACCAGCCAGTGTCAGCCCCCTATGTGTATTTTGCAAAGCAGAGGTAGAAACCATAAATCATGTGATGCTTTTATGCCCATTGGTATGGAAGTTATGGTCAGAGTTGGTAAACTGGTGGGAAGTGCAGTGGGTAACTCCTGGATCTGTGGTTATGTTGCTTGACTGGTGGTCTGGTATGAGATTAAGGAGGAAGGAGCTCAATATTTGGAAGGTGGTCCCTTTTGCCATGCTCTGGTCTCTATGGAAACTGAGGAATGATTGCCTATTTAACAATGGTAATGCAGATTTTGCACAGGTAGTAGAGCTATTGAAAGTAAGAATTGCATTATGGATCAAGGCATATGTGAAAGGGGTGAATTATACAGTACATGATATTGTCGCCAATTTGAAGCAGGTGAGAGGTTGTATCTCATAGCCTTATGGCTCATGGTGTATTGTTTGTTTTATTTCTTTTTGGTTGTATTGGGATTGGGTCTGTTCATTGTGGTTGGTTACTCACCAACTCACCATCTCCAGGCACACTCCCTCCTTTTCCCATTCCCCCTCTTCTTTACTGATGTATTTCCTTCTGGTATTCATCAATAAAGTTCCCTTTTCTTCGCTGATCAAAAAAAAAAAATAGTATCCGGTGATTGTTGATATGGGCCGTGCGGTGCCCATGGCACAAAATAATTTTCGAAAGGACTACACTACACATTATAATGAGAGTAATAAAATACAAAATGATGTGGCATCTTGTGATTTATTTATTTACAATGAAAACACCCATTGTTTTACTCATAATTTCATAAATGTCACAGCCACTGCCACATTATTCTTGTTTTGAATTTTGTAAAAAAAATCTGTAAAGATATCATTTTTCAACTAAAAAAATAAAGGTAAATTACACGTACCTCCCCTAAGATTTCTAACTATTACAGGGAACTCTCCTGTAATTTTAATAATTACACTAATCTCCCTTACGTTTGAAACTATTATTAAGATTCCCTTAATCTATTAATTTCGTATAAACGGCGTTACTTTGGTGTGAAAATGACCATATTACACGTGGATTACACGTAAAAAGACGAAAATACCCATAAACCAAGAAGTCTCACTCATTATCAACCCTGAGGTTTTGCATATATATTATCAAAGACCCATACTTATTTTAACATTATTTAATAAAATTCTTAAATTTCATGCAATATTAACTAAAACTCTTAAATTGTTAAGACATTATTAAAACATTTAATGAAAAAAAAAACTTAATTTTCATTGATAAAATACTTAAAAATAAACAATCTCTCTAAAATTAATATTAGATAACATCTTAATAATTTAATATAAGACTTATTTTACATTACATAAATAACGTTAAATTTATCATTTTAAGTAATGCATTTATTATTTAATTTTTTTAAAAAAAATTTGAAAAAATGGATTTATTTTTTTTCCCGAAAATTTGCATTACTTACTTATTCATATGTAAAAAAAATTATTATTTTATTTTTTCTCAATCATATATTATTTTGAAATTTTAATTTTTATCTGAGCCATTAAACTTCTAGTCGATGCATATTTAAAAAAAAAAATCAAGTTAATATTTCTTACATGATTAAAAATTAAAAAATAATATAGAAGTAAAATATATATATATATATATATATATATATATATATATATATATATATATATTACCTCCGTTGAGGTTTCTGACAATTAAACAAAATTCATTCATTATCAACATTAATCTTAACCTTAAATGCATTAAATTTAATTTCCCCTATTAAATATATATCAAATTATTATTTTATTTTTCACAGCTTTTTCAAAATATAAATTTAATTTCTTGACTCTATTTTTTTCCACAACAAGTTTTTTGAATTTTTAGAAAAAAAATAAAATAAAAATTAAACCATTAAAGAAGGTGAGAAATTAATTTTAAGATTTCATTAAATAAAAATAGTGTAAATGAGATAAATAAAGATGGAGAAATAGGTTCAAAGTATCATAAATAACAAATTAATTAAGAATTTTATTATTCTCAAATAATTTCTTCATTCAAGTAAAGTTAATTTTAATTTTAGGTGTGAGAAATGAGAAATTGTTTGAACTGTTTATTTTTCTTAAATGATTTTTTAATCGTTCATTCCCTATCAACTAATTTTAATTTATTGTGAGGCGATTAGTTTTTTTTTTTGCTTCTATATTTATTTTTTAATTTTTTTAAGAGTTAAGTATCTAAAAGTCCTATTTATGGTAAGTCAGGTCCTATCTAAGATATTTTGAACCAATAAGTCCTATTTAGTAAAACTGAGAATATTATCAATTTTTTTTCTCTAATTTTTAAAACTAAGAAAATTATCAATTTTGCATAGTAATGCTTTAGATAATTGTTTCCCTAACTGATGAAAAAAAAAAGTATGTGATTAAAAGTTTTTTTCGTTCTACTTATTGGTTTGATTCAACTATCTAATAAAACCGAGAATATTATCAATTTTTTTTAGTTTTAAAACTAAGAACATTATCATTTTTTTCATTTTTAAAGTTTTATTTTTTTTTTCCAGTTTTGTACATCAATGTTCTATCATCATGATCCTAAAATTTTAAGTTTTGCACAAAAAAATAATTCAGTTTTTTTCAAAATTTTTTTTTTTGGCTCATAATTTTTAAAATATTTTTTTTTTCAATATGAAAGTTGATGTTTTTAAGTTTTGAAAATTAAAATAAATGTCAAATTATTATGTACCTTTATAGATAATCATAAATGACGAACAATTATTGTTTGAAGGGCAATTTGGACTATTAAAAATTTAATATGACTTAAAGGTTCAAAAAATCTTAGTTAGGATTTAATGGAATATAAGTTCATAATTTAGAACTTGTGTGTAAATGCTCCTTTTCTTAATCATGTAAGAAATATTGATTTGCGTTTTTTAAAAATATGAATTGAGTAGAAGTTTAATGACTCAAATATAAAAATTAAAATTTAGTGAATATGAATAAATAAGCAATGCAAATTGCCGAAAAAATCCATTTATTTCAACTCAAAAAAAAATCAAATAATAAATGCATTACTTAAAATGATAAATTTTACGTTTTATTTTATATTTTATATTTTTTTTATGTAGTATGAAATAAGTCTTATATTAAATTATTATAATGTTATCTAACATTAATTTTAGAGAGATTACTTATTTTTGAGTATTTTATTAATGAAAATTAATTTTTTTTCTATTAAATGATTTAATAATGTCTTAACAATTTAAGAGTTATATTCAATATAGCATGGAATTTAAGAATTTTATTAAGGCCTCGTTTAGGAATATGTTTTTTTAGTAATTTTTTGACTTTTTGGCTAAAATATGATAAAAAAACTAGTATATTTGGGATAATTTTTTAATTTTTTATGAAAAAATGTGTAAAAAGTAGAGAGAAAAGATAATTTTTGACTTTTTGGTATAGATTGTTGACTCTTTGATTTTTTTAACGACTTTTTGACTTTTAGGCTAAAAAGTGATGTTGCCTAACGAGGCTTAAATAAGGCTAAAATATGTATGAGTTTTTGATAATATATATGCAAAATATCATGGAAGGTGAGTGAAATTTCTCATTTGAATATATAAGGTAACTAATGGGTTTGTCATTTTTGGTATTATAACCTATGATATCAGCAAATTCTGTTAAATAACTAATAGAAAGTAGCAATGAAAGAATCTTGATAATAGTTCAAAAGTAAAAGAGGTTAGTGTAATTATTGAAATCACAAAAGAAATCTTCGTAATTGCTAAAAATCTCAGGAGATGTAAGTATAATTTGCCCATAAAACAAAATGCACAAGTAAACATAGAAAAACGTCTCTCTCTCTCACTCGACATTACCATCAATTCCAGCTCCAGTAGGATGGCCATACCATGTTGCACCAGCAGTTGACCATTGCATATGCATATCCAGAGAAGTTGTCAAGTTGAGTTGTATGGGCATCAAACACAAGCACAGCTTAGAGAAGCAAAGGAAAGCTACTAAACGTGAGACAAACAGACGTGACAATGATGAATGATATGAAGTAGTAGCCATTTCAATTTTCACTCTTCAGTTGTAAATACACTCACCAATCCCACAAGGTGTTTTCCAAACCCTATTGCATTGTTATGGGGCTATCTATCATTGCTTTATTTATAGACCTAAATTACCATGCATTGTCACAAATTAGATATTGAATCAAACTGAAATATTTTTTATATATTAGGGATCAAATTGTCACAAATTGATGTATCTCTTTATATTGTACTCTAATTTGATGCATCAATAGATTTTATTTTGCAAATAAAAAAAATAAAATTGATACAATTTAAACATTAAAGACCAAATTAAAACACATTTCAATCACTGGGGACCAAATTGATACAAAGCTCGTACTTTGAAGATCATAAATGTAATTAACCCAACCCAAGCATTTGGTGTGATGGTTGTGTAGCACTACATTGTTGTGCGAGGTTTCGGGTTCAAATCCTATAGAAAGGAGTTTCATATTCTTTGTGGTGTTTATTTCTTTGTCATTATGGGTATTGTATGTAGTAGTTATTTATTTCTTCTCAAGTTTGGATTTGATAATTGTTGACTTTCTAACTATTGTTGAGCTAGTAGTCAATTTAATATAATACTTTTCATATTTATAATTACTCTCCTACCGATTGAGTTATGTATTTTGTTTTGATAATTTTTTTATAAAATTTGAAAACTATTTTTGATTACATTTTTCAATTTATGAGAATTATTTTGATGGATTATTTTTATTTTTTTTATTTAGTGTATATACACATTGTATAATAAACATTTAACAAGTGGGCTTTCATCTATTTGGAGCCTAGTCAAGCACTGCCTGCCTACCCTTTAAGCCACCACTACATTGGTGTATATCATCGCTATACACTAATTTTACGGTGCTAAAAAATTTCCCAATATTGTGGTTGACGACCTACATGAATGAAAATGGATTGTTCTAATAAGATATTTGCATTTGGATCTATTCTGACTTGATTTTTATTTTTGAATCTTTGTAATGTATTCATATGATTAATTTAATTCGAGGTTTTAAGGTTTGGGTAATGTTGTAAAATTCAAGACATGAATAAAATTAGCGAACGGCCAAAGGGCCCTAAGTTTTTCAAAATTATTTTATTATCCTTTTAATTTACGAGTCCTCCAATGTAGGTAAAACACGGAAAATACTCTTAAAATTTTATAACTTCTTTGATCCTAATATTCCTACAATATTTTTTTTGTATGTTTCCAAAATATTTGGCATATTATTTAATAGTAATTTAATAAGTAAATGCCATTGTTAAAAATTTATATAAATTGTATTTATCAATAAAATACCTTAAAATAACAGTATAACAAGTTATGTTTGATAATACTGAAAATTAAAAATTAAGTACTACAAACTGAATGCTGAATTTTTTAAATTGAAAAAATATTTAATAAAAATTTAATTGTTGAACTAAAACAATTTGTTTGATATCCATAATATAAAATTTGAATTTATTATTTTTTAATTTTATATTATGATACTGGTGGTAGTGGTGACGATGGTGGTTGAGAAGGCAACAATGGTGCTTATAGTACCAATGCCAATGGTAGTAGAGATAGAGATATAGTGGTTGTAGTGATGGTAGAAGGGTAATATAGTGGAGATAAAAGGAGAGGGGGGGGGGGGGGGAAGGGGACGTTGTGTAACGATGGTGGTTATTGTAGTGATGGTTATGACAATGATGACAATGGTTGTGGAGGAGAATAGTTGTAGTAGTTGTGATGATAATGACAATAGCGACTGTAGTGATGGTTATGGAAATGATAGTGGTGTTTATGGCAATCAAGGACAGACCTACGATTTGAACTTTGGAGAGGCAAAAACATATGTAAGTTCTCATATTTTGAAATTATCTTATTAATTAATAGTACAATTTAGTTTTTACAATTTTTTTTGGGTGTGACCCCCCTTGATCCATCGTTGATGGTAACAGTGACAATAGTGATGAAGATATTGGTTGTGGAAGGGTGGTGGATAGTCGTGGTGGTGGTGATAGCGGTGGTGTTAGTGATGGCTACAATTTTGAAATCATAATGATATATATAGATTCAGTCAAAATTAAGTAAAAATTTTTTACTTAAAATTTCATATATTTTTAGCTTATATTTTAAGAGTTACTTAAATTTTTAAATGATACCATTTATGATTATCAAACTGACTTAATTGATTTTCACTTATTAATACATTTAATATTAAGTGTTAAATTAAGTTATCAAACAATACTTATCTAATTATTTATCTCATGTTAACCAAACGTAATACACCCTCTCTCGTAAGTTATCACATCTCTTAATTCCAGGTCACGATGTCATATAATTTCATGCTATAATTTATTCCCACAATCTTATTAATAATTTCATTCACATAAAAAATAATTCAACAATCAAACTTGATTAGGCTTAGTTAGCAAGACACCAACTAACGACAAAACGACTAAAACTATAATGGATGGCACAAAACCCATTGACTTCATCAATTGCAGCAAGAAAATTTAATTAACGGAATCATATGTCTTCTCAAAGTCGAGTTTGCGAATCATCCCTTTCTCCTTCTTACCCTTCCACAAGTCAATCATTGGCTATTAAAATTTCGTCTAAAATGACAGTAAAAGTTTTACTTTAATTTGTTTATAAAATTGACAATAAACTTTTATTTGGTTTGATATTTTTTTATTCATGCATAATAAAGTTTTACTCTGATAGAAAGTAGAATTTTACTATTTTCACTGCTGAACATACTGTAACTTCTTAATTCGAGATCTTAGCCTTAGTATTGATCATAACAAAAAATAAATAAAAATAAAAACTTTGAATTTAAAATTTTTTCAAAAAGAGAGATTTTTTACAAACTTAAACCTCCCGTAAATTTAATATTCAAACAGATCAATGCCAGAGAGGTGAGTCGATAATTCAACTTAGCACAAAGGTAATTTTTTCAAGAATTTATCTATCTTAAATATGTATTAGACTTGTTTTAGTGTCTCCCTCTTCTATTATTTTTATTTTTATTTTTATATTTTTGTTTTTGTTTTTTTCTTCACTTGCTAGACTAAGCGCATGATGGGCTCACTACAAGAAAAAAATAGATTTCGCGACGAAAAATGGATTTTTCGTCGCAGAAAGTAGCAGAATTGGTGACTAAAATGGAATTAGTCGCCAAAAGTGAACACTTTTGGCGACTAAAACAGTTTAGTAGCCAAATGTAGGGGTTTTAGCGACTAAAACTCAGTTTAGTCGCCGAATATAGGGGTTTTAGCGACCAAAAAAATTCTAGTAGCCAAAAGAGAAGGTTTTTGGCGACTAAAAACAATTAGTAGCCAAAAGTATAGGTTTTGGCGACTAAAAAATAGTTTGGTCACCGATTATATGTGTTTTACCAACACAAATCAATTTCGTAGCCAAAAGTGAAGCTTTTTGGCTACTAAAAAAAATTTAGTAGCTAAAATTCAAGAATTGCCGACTAAAATGCAGTTTAGTCACCCAAAGTAGAGGTTTTGGCGACTAAATTTCAGTTTAGTCGCCAAAAGTGGAGGTTTTTCTAGCGCTAGACCCCACACACATGGCAATGTAGACCACGTTGGATTTTGTGCATTGGTTCTATGCGTAACACTACTGGGGCAAAATTGTCTAAAAAATTTAGGTACTTGTTTCTCATGTTCTTGAAGAATTAGGTATTTATTTCTCATGTTTTTTATACACGCAAAATATATTTATGAGAACTTTATACATTAAAAGAAGTTTTGTTTGATTATAAGTTTTAAAAAGAATTTTAATTTTTTTTTGATTCAAATCATGATTTGAAAATCAAACCAAAAGTTACCTTAGTTTTCCTTTTGTAATTAAAAAATTATCTTGAGGGAGTTTTGACCAAATCTTTCTAAAATTTGGATCTTCATTTGTGCTTCGAGAGAGGTTGAGAGAAAATCAACATCAACTTAATGTAGTCACTAAATTTATACTGAGACCATTTCGCCATTCTACGCTTGTTAAAGTAGGTTTTATCCAAATCATGTAAAGCTTTATGTATTTACATGTTTGATCTGTTTTAATCTTTTCTTATCTTCAACATTGTCATAACAAAGGTGGGCAAACTATGTATTTATATTGGTTTAATCGATCAAAGATTAATTACAAATATGAAATCATTATATTAAATTAAACAATTAAAGTCTAACGCCAAACAATCACAAGCCTAACAATGATCACAACAAATAATCCAAATTTGGGAAGAAATAAACGGTTATACACCTCTACAATAGAAGAAAAAAAAAAAAAAAAATTTTAAAAACTACATGAAACTTCTCTCCATAAACCTCATTTCACAAAGTAGTGCTACAAAACTATTAGGTGAAAAACCTTGGTTAATTTGCCCCTTTTTTTTTAGTTCCTATAGTTTCAATTATATCAATTTTACTATTGATTTTTTTTTTTTTTAGTCCAATTGATAACATCCATTAATATATTAGACACAAATTATTGACAAAACAATTCATTTGAAAGGGAATGATTATTTGAAATTGGATGCTAATCTCTCAATTATTTTGAGGAGAGTGAATGAACTATTTTACTCATTAATTTCAGTTTAAATTTAAAAAAAAAAAACCTTAATAATCTAACTAAGTTGACACAATATGAAATTTTAAAGATAAAATTAATGCAATGAAAACTACAAAGATCAAATAGAGAAGAAAAAAAAAGGGGGGAGGACAAACTACATGAAGAACTGTAAGTACACTTTTCCAAGAATTTAACAAAATAGCAATGGTAGAGAGCCACAATTTTTGTGGCTCAAATGGCTCAAAACTGTCAAAACGACGTCGTTTTGGGCGCGACGTCGTTTTGGGCGCAAAACATGCCAAAACGACGTCGTTTTGACAATTTTGAGCCATTTGAGCTACAAAAATTGTGGCCCTCAAACATTTTTCTTAACAAAACCATTCACACAACAACTTGTGTACCATGCTCATTATTATTTAACAAAAATGATTTGTAGCACTAAAAATCTTGGCACTAATGTCCCTAATTTCTATTTTGAGTAATTGTTTTTTTTTTCTTTTTTTTTTTGCCTTAACTGTTTTTTTGTTTTTCCTTTTTGGGAATTTCGGGGCATTCGTGCCCCTGTTTTTTCGAGCCCCTAATCAGTTTTGATTATTTAATGATGTGAATATTTTCCAGTAAACTTTGAAGACAACTTTTGGGATACGATAAAATTACACATTGTTGCCATCAATCCATGTTCACTGTTTTTCTTCTTCATAATTACGGTGTTAAAAGCTTGGCTCTCGAGTTGATGAGTTTAGTCACATGGCTTAATTTGAGATGAATGTTAGGTTTACCCAAATTTTACAAATGCATTCTATATATTACAAGACATGTCAAGTGTGAACACTTATTTATTAGATAAAAACAGGTAGTGTGCAAAAAGGGATATTAAAGTTTTCACAATGTATAGAGGAAATATCATTTTATTTCTTAAATTATCACTTAAAAATCAATTCAACTCCTATTCTTTTAATAAAAATAATTTTACACCTAAACTATTTAATTTTGATTCAATTTTACTCTGTCGTTAGCAGCCATTTATGATCAAACGAAAATTGCAAACATGCCACTGAAATTTTATTTTTATCCCCAAACTATATTTAAAATATCAATTAGAGTCCCAAACTTCATTTTATTCAGGAGTCTAATTGATATTTTTGAGATAATTTAGGGAGTAAAATGATATTCTCCCATGTATAATTCAATTCTATCACAAATTTATTGTAAATTATTATTTTTCCATGGACCAAACTTTTCGATTTTATTCCTTTGAAACCCTGTTTTTTGCTCTAAAAAAATTCATATTAATGAGCTAATTACAGCCACTTGTTTTGATAATATTCGTCTGCAAAAGAATGGACAACAAAGATAGTTGTAAAATTAGACAATTAAATTTTTTGAGACCAGATTATTGTGTTCCTAAAAGTGTATTTATTAGCGGCATTTTTTAAGTTTTATTGGTAAAAGCTCTTTTTGTTTTTTTAATTTTTCGGGATGATCTTTTAGCGACTATCTTTGCAACGATAGAAATTGGTTACTAAATTTTTTGCAACAAAATTTTCATTTTTGGGAACAAAAGTTTGGTCCTTAAAATTCTTATATGTTATAGTGACACTAGACAGAAGCACATCACATATTACAAACAATTTATAATTTGTTAAACTATATTCTATTTTACCAGCTTGTTCCTATCAATCCATGTTCATTGCTTTTATTCATAATTATAGCGCCAAAGCTTAACCCTCAAGTTGTGGCCGGTCACATGGCTTAATTTGAGTTGAATGTTATGTTTGCCCAAATTGTACAAAGAGTAAAATGCATTCTATATATTGCAAAGCAAGTCAAGTGTAGAAATTGTTTTATTAAAAAAAAAAAAGTTAGAATTGGTATCATGCAGAATGAACCTGGAAAAAAAAATATATATATATATTACTATTATATATGTGGAGGTTAAAATTGGTGTTGACGTATCATTTTTTAGATTTTCTCAAAATATCCTCGTAGTAGTTCTATGGGTTTAAATTTAGTGTTTCTTTTTTCCCTTCAAATCTCTCAATTTCTAATTTTTCAAAAATCATTTGAAATTTTCAGATTTTAAATTCAATCATACAGTTTACAATCTTATTTTTCTGAAACAAAATAATTATATGCACACTCATCACGTGTGCCTTCACTTCTATTATATATACACTATTATATATGTGAATGTTAGAGTTGATGCTCACGATTCATTTTTTAAATTTTTTCAAAATACCTCTATAGTAGTTATATGAGATTAAGGCCTTGTTTGGGAACATGTTTTGTTTAGTAACTTTTTGATTTTTTGGCTAAAATGTGATGTAAAAAAAATTAGTATGTTTAGGATGACTTTTTATTTTTTACGAAAAGATGTGCAAAAAGTAGAGAGAAAAGAGAATCTTTGACTTTTTGGTATGAGTTGTTGACTTTTTGATTTTTTTAGTAACTTTTTGACTTTTTGACTAAACCGATCACTTTCCAAACGAGTCTTAAATTTTACTCGATTGTGAATCCCAATCATCTCCTCTTCGCTATGGAATTGCTAATCTCCCTTTTGAGGAAATTTGTAGTCTCAAGGGACTCTTAGTCCCCTAAATTTTTTACACAAAAAGGAGCATGATTTATCTGAGGCCCATTGGATTACTAACCAGTCTCACTACAAATGGTACAAGTACACCTTGCTTTATTAGATATTTTTTTGACTAATCTAGCGAGAGGCATCCCACTATTTGTTGAAATCCCAAATATTTTTAAGTGCATTATCCTTTTTGAAGTACAAGAATAACATAATATATATAAACCAAAAGAGGAGGGAATGTCATGGTTCGAACCCATGACTTGGTGAGTAGGAATTGGATTACCCAACTAATATATATTAAACACTCCATATTTTATTTATACATAAAAGTAATTACACATCTTTAAACTTGCATTATTTTGCTAGCTTAAACCGTAACCATGTAAGCATAATATAAGATACAGATAACGCAACGAATAAAAAGATTCAAACCATAACTCATGTAATAGAATTTGAAACAAAGAACCTTATGAGTAAATTACGTGCTTCACAACCATGAGCTAAGAACACTCAGTAATGGAGTGATACCACAGTATGAGTATCATCGACTCTAATCATAGTACAAAGGCTGTATCTAATGAGAGAGAGTAAGAGAGAGAGTATGAGAAAAATGTTATGGGTAAAAAGCACATAACGTATCTGATATTATGTATAATTCATATATATAATCAGATATATAACCATATATATCCATCTATCCATATCTCCTATGGATAGGATAGATGTAGATAGATAGAAGGTTATCCTAACAAATAGGATAATCAGGAAATCAAATTCAAATTACATGGGTAATTTGAATGGGCCATGGCCATGGGTCATGCCACATGCGCACCCAAATCCGGGTCCAATACCCTGCCTAATTCCCAACATCTCCTACTCGCACATGAGTTGGCATGACACTGCCACATCTCTATCTCAATCTCCCAAAAAATAGAACAATCCCATACTAGCCAATGAACCGTGCGACCGCTGAGAAACACTTATATGTGGGAGCTCTATACTAAAAACTCAAAATGAGCCAGCATAGGGACATTAACCCAAAAAGAATAGAAATAGTCTTATGTACCCCAGACCCATCCAATTACACTGGTCCAAAAAAAAAAAACATCTTTAATCTCTCAAAAAGAGCATGCATGACCCTCTTAATTCTTGCAATATATTCACACTCAATTTGTCTTTGACCACTTTTCCAGTGATGTCCCTTAAGGCCAAATCATACATGATCGTAGGTAGCATACCAAAGTAGCAGAACATCAACCCCTTACCTTATGACACAGTCAAAGGTCACAAAAGGGTACATAAGTAAGAGTCATATAAATAATGATACGTAAGACTCACACGGTGAGGAAACAGGGATCCATTCTCTCACCTCATTACTCGGTCGCTAAGCACATGTAGTATGAATACATGTTATGATGGAATAACTCTTCCAAAGAGTGACATCATACGTGATACACTGTACAGATCTTAGTCTAGTTGCTTTCTAGCGCCTAACCCGAATTCTCTATTTGCTCGCCTTCCAAGTGCCAAATGAGAACTCGCATCTGGCTAATCATAACAGGCACAACATGGTAAGTGGGTACTAACATCCCTGTTTGGTTTTTAACACGATCTCATCTTGGTTATAACCAATGCGACATACATAGTGGATAATTTAAGCCTTTCTTGGCTCCAAATAAAAATAAACCACTAGTCTCATCTTTGCTCGCTCCCAAGCGCCAAGGGCGATTGCTCGTGTGAGTGAGCCAATCTTGCCTGCTAACATCATCATTTGCTAATCATTATGACACAAACCATAATAGTATCAACATCTCATCATCTCACAACAAATAAGTGATCTATTTTAAAAACACAACCACAGTTTGCACAATTCTAAATTCCAAGCATAAGCCCTATCAGCACCTCTTGCGATAAGCATATACAACAGAATCCACTATGTGCGCCTCACATGAAGTGGTTCAAGATCACAATCTCTTGGCAATTACCTCTCTAAAGATATTTTGGTGACCAATTTGCGTTCATTCAAGATGCGCCCAACTAGCGCGTTGAATCTTACAAGGGGCAAATTTATAAACTACTAGTAAAGCATTCTATCCACAGTCTAATGAGCAAGGTCAATATCTAAACTACTCAGTTGACTATTTACCAAAGATAATACTCATTATGCCGAATATGCCCACATAGTGTACTTTAGGCTCCCATAACAAAAAAGTGTTTCTCCCAAAGACAATCCGAGGATTCACTCAATAGTTAAGGCTCTAGCTTTTACTGACGGGTAAGTCAATGTGTTTGCAATTTCGTATCTAGAATCATTCTAGGATATTTCTTATGTAAGTCATCAAAGACAAACCGAGAATTCTCTCAGAACAATCTCTAAAGATTTTACATCCGAGCATATAAATTATATTACCCATGTCCATCATGTCTAAAACAGAGGACTGCTAACCCTTGGTGGCGACAACCTTATAAATTCCTGGCTTATACTGACTACGGAAAAACTTCTTTTGAACCATTGATCATGCCTTAGTGGTCTTTATCGATCATCGTTGGCCTATCATGGATAGATGAAATCTAAGAACCATTATTTGGATAACTGTTTTAAGCCGTAAAAGATTTATTGAAACTAGCAATTTTTTTGCGCTCCTATCTTTTCACCATAAAAACAGAAGGTAAATCCCTACGAATTTACTTATTCAATTCTCCAATGAAAAGTTGGGTCACAACGTTCACAAATCAAAGTTTCGAACTTATGTCAATCATAGCCTAAGTTGAAGTAACCTCATTCCCAGGAGGAAGTCTTCTCATGGTCTACACCTTCCTCAATAGTGCAAATTTTTGGTATCTAGCAAGCCTTATGCCTCAAAAAGAGACTATCTAAATCGCGCATAACTTTAGAACAGTTTCGCGCCATAATGGAAAGTCAACCAAATCCTAGAAATGGTTAACCCTCAAAGACTTTGTCTTAAATTGCGCAACATTGATCTACTTTTCTAAAAGTAGGGCACTAGAGAGCCTTCGACATTATCCTAGGCTTTTTATCATCTTGTGGAGCAATTGTGAATGTTTCCCTCTCAATCACCCAGTGACGACGTGGAAAATTTTCACCTTCGCTGTCACGCAATTAAGAATGTAGAGCATTCTTCTCTAATGGAGTAATCCACTAGTAGGCACATCGCTCCCATTGTTCTTAGGATATTGGAAATTTCTTTCCATTTTCAACTAGGCTACATAAAGCGCTATACTTAGAATTCTCTATCTTATAGAGTTTCAAAACTCTATTCACGTTACCTTTACTAAGAAAACTTTATGTGACTTAGTTACACTACCACAAAGCTGCTTACCAATAAGCACATGACTCGGAGGATTTACTTGACAGCATATAATAATGCGCCACATGACCCTAATTGTTTACAAGACAGTATATAATAATGCACAATTGAACTCTAGATCTTAACTTCGCAACCTTATGAGAAGTAAAATAAAGATAAGTTGCTTGATGGTTACAGATCGCCCACAAATGGCTTTCTACTAACCCATTACTTAAATGGAATGTAAAATCTGAAATGGAGGGCACTTAGTTAGGGATATAGGCAACAAACTAAAGTGCAATTCCCAATTGAGAAACATTTTGCGCCATCATCCACCTGACATAAACAATACTTAATTCCTTATCTCTACTACACCATTGTGTTGTTGAGTACTAGGAATAATCAATTTTCTAAGCATCCATTTCTCTTCACAGAGCTTTCTAAAAACAACTCAAATAGATACTTGCCACCTTGGTCAAAACTAAAAGAACAAAAGCTCTTATCTAATTGATCTCGACCTCATATGTGCAATGTCAAAAATCATCTCAAAACTTTTGACTTATGGGAGATCAAATAGTCTTGACTAAGATGCGTATTATAATCTATAAATGTGTTGAGATTGGGGCTACCTATCATACCCTTACACATATCCAATCACAAACATAGTGGACTAAATGCGCCAATATAGATGCCCTTCTGTGGCTTTCCTAATTATTTGTGCGCAACCATTGCGAACAAAGTTACACATTCACATAAGAGCAGGATGTCACAAGTGAGTGGGCTCGAGAGGGCCTAATCAAACCATCCATGTCATCTTCTCATTAATGTGATTAAGTATAATAAGCTACCGGTTCATGACCAATGTCATAAACTAATTCTAATCATCCTAATGTGTGAGTTCTCAAAGACAAGTGTAAAGGTTTAGGCTCAACTAGGTAATGACTCATGATTAATTCATGTTCACTAGTTCATAAAAGGATGTCATGGAGATATCAAGTGCGCCTATGTCGCAAATTTAAGCTAGTAAGTGCTAATCCCCTGCACCTTCAAGTCAATTTTATTCTCCCTACACTTTACTGCATCTAGTTAAAACATGACGATACTCCTTTTTCCATCTCTATTTCTCGCTTCATAGCTAGTTGCAATTAATTCTAGTATCCACAAGAAGGAGAGAATAAGCTATCAATCTATGACAGCTCTTGAAGTAACTTAAGCGCAAATTAGGTTAAAGAGTCTAATTCAACACAATGCTCTCATGAGCGATGCGTCAAATTCTTAGAGTCATGACAACCTTGTCGACCTTGACCTTTTTCATTACTATACTGCAACTTTTGCGCTTAGTGGTAAACGTTATTCAAAAGCATTTAGCCTAGCTAAGGAATCATTCAAAGAAGCACCTCCTCATGTCTCATACTCAAGTTTGGAAACAGTAAGTGTCCAAACTTAGACAAGTTGGCAATGCTAATAGATTTTGTAGCTACTAGGCGCTAATCTTTTCACTTAGTGTTAATAGATTTTGCAGTTTCTAAGAGCTAATCTTTTAACTTCAAGTGATACTTCAACGCACACTATTACAGTGCGTGAAATTTTGCTCCATCCACTCCCATCAGTTGGGTAGAGAGCAAAACACTGCTTATACTGGCTACTCGTCTTACACTTAATGACTAACTCATTTAAACTTGCATTTCTTGGATGACGTGACTCTTGAATGTTGCTTCATCCAATGATGCAACATTATTACAAGTCAAATTACAAAGTCAATCCGCGCAACTCAATAGTCAAGATCATATCTAGATCTATTAAGAGCTTACCCATTTCACAACTCCAAACTAGCTAATCAAAACTACTTAGCATGCCGCTAACCATAGTGCACACATCAGTTTTTATTGCGCCAAACAAGGCAACAAAACTACGGCGATTTTGAGTCATGTTTCCTTACCTTGACTCAATTAAGGTTTGACCTAAAGTCTCTAAGACTTTTTGCTCATCTAATGAATAGGATTGCATTGTTCACATTTAAACATCTCTACTAAGTCTAGGTTAACCAAATTAACTTCCATAAGCTAAGTCAATTTAGAGAGAGAGAGAGAGAGAAAAAAAAATGCACATTGGGATTAATTTGATTAGCATAACATAATTTTGTTGCAAAAATCTAAATTAAATAGTGACAATATTACACAAGTCGCAAGATTAAAAATTCACTATACTCGTAATCATTTCTTGCACCACAAGTGACAATTATCCAAAATTTAATTTAATTCATGTACAAAACATTAGTTTTCAGGAGTAAATCTATAAAGATTTCTCTAAACCGAACAACCCCCCACTAATTATGGCATGTATAAAGCATGATAAAAATATTAATTCCATACAATAGCATCTTAATGTGAATTCACAATCAACTCATGCTATATTTCATTTAATAATGGAATTAAAAAAAAAAAAAACATGTTTCTATAATCACAACATATTCCAAACTCTAGGCAAAAAACAACAATATGCTGTGTTTAATGTTTAGATTATGCCATAACAGAAAGTATTACTTCTGAAATTTTTCTGTTATTTTCTGAAATTTAAAATAATTAATAAACACACATACAATCAAAAATAAATATTCCAGGATCTGGAAAAATGCAACAATCATACTAGTAGATAGTAAACCACTACAGTAGTTTGCAGCCCCAGAAACTTAGTCATGCAACACCAAAAGCATTTTAAATCAGAAATAATGAATTATTATTTCAGGAAAAATATTTTTATTTCCATAAAATTTTGAAAATTTTAAAGTAGATAAAAAAATGCAATTCTGAGTCTAACAGTACCAACCATGCTTAAAACAAAGTTATAACGAATTACTTATGACTATTTAAAGCAATTTTGGATTTTTAGAACAAACAAACAGAGCCTTAATCTAGCAGCCAAGCCAGTCAAGCCGGCACGAAAAACGACACAGGACAGCTCTACGTGGCTCGACTTGGCGCGCGTGTCGGTAGGGCACAAGGTGGGCGTGTGTGAAGCGCAGACGATGCGAGCGTGAAAAATGCGCTTGGCGTGTGCGGGCAGCGGGTGACGTGTGGTGCACGTGTGGGTGGCGCTGACGACATCAGCTGGGGCATGCGGCTCACGCACCGCCTTCCGGGGTGTTTTCTGGACCAATTTTGGTAATGTCGGACTCCATTTTCCAAAATAAAAACAATGGTGGTCTCAAAAATGATATTTAACAAACACAAATAATGAGGTGTATTACACTCTCTCTCTAATGAAAGTGGAAACGCAAAAACTCTACACTTCATCTTCTTCCTTATGCTACCAAAAAAATCAAACTGAACCCAAATTAGGATTTGATTTTTCTCATCAACCGTAAGTCCAAATCTAACAAATAATATATGGTTTTGAAGGTCTCGAAACAATTATTTTAAATATGTAAGATTTGTAGACTGAAATTAAAGCATGTAAAACCATAATGCAAACAAAGTTTCGAGAATATAAAATGGGTCTCCATTTTCCTTGAAATCTAACTGTTGGATTTCCATGAAACTTTGCAGATATGTTTTATATGAAATGTACTACAACATATATAAATTTTAGGTTGATCGGAGAAAGTTCAAAAAAATATTAATTTTCATGCATATATCATGTGTGTATATATATATATATAATTATATACATATTTTAATGCATGAAAATGAGCATGAAAATACGCCATATGGCTTTGATACCAATGTAAGATACAGATAACGCAGCGGGTAAAAAGATTCAAAGCATACCTTATTTGATAGAATCCGAAACGAAGAACCTTGTGGGTAAATCACGTACTTCACAATCACGAACTAAGAACACCCAGCAATGGAGTGATACCACAATATGAGTATCACCCACTCTAATCACAGTGCAAAGGCTGTATCATTATTCTAATGGGAGAGAGTTAGAGGGAGAGTATAGGAAAAATGTTATGGGTAAAAAACACATAACGTATTTGATATTCTGTATAATTCATATATATAATCAGATATATAACCATATATATCCATCTATCCATATCTCCTATGGATAGGATAGAAGTAGATAGATACAGGGTTATCCTAACAAATAGGATAATCAGAAAATCAAATTCAAATTACATGGGTAATTTGAATGGGCCATGGGTCATGCCACATGCGCGCCCAAATCAGAGTCCAATACCCGGCCCAATTTCCAACACATAATTTTAATCACAATTACATTACATCATCATATCTTATAATTTCTTACACACTACGTGCAATGATACAATCAACAATCACTACAATTCTATACATTATTACACCTTCCAAGATGCAAATTGAGTGAAAAGCTAGGGCTACAACAATTGGGGCTCAAATGTAATTAAAAAAGGATCTATAAGTTGCACTGGGCTGCCACCAAACTGGTATCACATCCTTTGCCACAAAGGTCTGCCCTAAGTACTGCGATGTTAATCAAATGGAAAATGGTGATACTAATGCCAAACCAGAGTTGAGCTTCCAAACAGCATCCTAAAAGTGTTGCATTGTTTTTCATATCCATCGTTTGTTTTGCTTGATACTTCTTTTAGATCAATATGAGCAAGGTTGCCCCCTCTCTTCAAATTCAACCACCACAATGAAATAGTTAGGGTTGGACCCGTGCTCTACATGGAAGGCTATGGTCTTCCCTAGGTAATAACAAGCAACCCTAGAAACACCCACAAAACCAAGTACTACATAGGCTTAGTTTGGCATAGCTACAAGGCTACAACTATATAGAATTAAGGTTTTAAAATATCAAACGAAACGTATCGGGATTTAGACTTTTGATAGCGATTTCAGCGATATATCGTCTAATATCATCCAATATCAGTTGATATATGATCCTATCACCAATATTGATACTTAGCTTCATCGTTATTTGAAACCATGTAGAGAACACACTCAAACTCATCTGATATTGTTAATTCAAATGTTTCATCACTTGTGCTAGAACATGGCCATGTTTTCTTCTTTTTTTCTTCTTCTTTTATTTATTTATTTTTTAACTTTGAAATATTCAAAGCATAGTGTTTCCCCCCTTTCATTTTCTAAGGCTTTATGAAGATTATATCACGCATATTTAATTTGTAGTACTCCTATAGCACAAAGTTTGTCATCTTTGCCAGGATTGACCACGACACCAAATGAAGTTCCACTCAGATCAAAATGTTATGAATCAAACGTGCACGGACCTCCTGGTATAGATCGGTTATCACCATCCTCATTGGTTTTCCAGAACACGAAGGATGTGTAATACATTTTATCTATTAATGGACAACCAACATCTATATCATATTAGAATCGATAAAGGTCAGATTTATCTTCTCTTTTGCCTATGTCATTCTTTCAATCAAGTAATTAATAGTTATATATTGTATTATAAACTACTAGAATGTGCAAGTTCTAAATTTGACACATATATGATCCAAGGGCTCAAATTGTTTTTTGACCTTTTGGTTTTCAAGTGACAACCAATGGTGCAATATTGGTTCAAAGTTGCAGGTTTCTTAGGGCATAAGGTTTTTCTATTCCAAAATCCCTCTATCTTTTTATTTCAAAACACTCATCATAATTGGTTTCTTGGCTGCAAAACTTAGAACTCTACCTAGCAACAAGCTCCATATTCCTTGCTGGATTGGTAGAGAGATAGGTTGATTGTAGTAACCATGGAAAAGAAAGGAGGTTATGACACACCATACCCACAAGCTCCTCCTACATGCATCAATTAGTACATATACATTATTATTGCTCAACATTACAAAATAATTTGTATGGGAAGATAAACATAAAAAACTCTTTGGTAATGTTAGAAAAACTCTCTCTCTCTCTTTGTGTGATTACCCCTACTCAGTAGGGCTGCATACCATGTTGTGCTAGCAGTTGACCAATGGATTGCCTCAGTTGACCAGTTCAAAATGTTTAATTTTGAAGCACAAGGCTAGTTTTGAGAAGCAACACAAGGCTAAAAAGATATGTGATAAACATAGGTGGTATGAAATTGCCATAGCTAAATTTTCACTACCTACCCTACTTATTACAAATCAAGTGCTTTTCAAACTCTAATGCACTGTTGTTTTGTATTTAAGAATGTGATTCGAGTATGATCTTGTATTTATAAAATAGTGTTGCTAGACATGGCATGCACTTTTGGTAATGCAGTTCCAGATGGAAACTCTTTGGGAAGGAATAATTACACAACTAAAAGTCACTTTACCACTTATTTAAATAATAACTTAATTCTACAATCCAGTTATTGCATCCAACATGTAAAAAATTCTACTCAAAACTACAAGAGCGAGGCTTCTCTCTAGTCTACTTTGTGGACTGGATGTATTGTTAAGCTTTGTGGGGTTCACCACGAGTTCCACTCTGTTGGAAAATAAGCTTGATAGCCACCGGAGAAAATCTGGATTCAAAGATTGCTGAAGCATGCAAATTCAAAGTTTGTAAGGCTTAAAGTCAAAATAAGATTGTATTGTTGTATATGCATTTAATGCCTTCACATTACTAGCTTTATCTATATATAACTATTATATTATGAGAATTCAGTGTGTGGAGAGAAGAAGAAAATAGTGTAAGAGTTAGAGAGACAAAGAGAGTTTTTCTTCTTGTTCTGTAATTTTCTCAGTAAAGTTTGTTTGTTTGTCTCCAAATTTATCTCTCTGAATTTTATTTCAAGCTACCATAAGTAGTTTGAAGTCTCTTTTTCACCAACAGTGGTATTAGAGCTGAAGGTTGCTTGAATTTGCAAACATTCTACAAAATATTCCGAACAGAGCATTGTTTCAAAACTTGCTCAGAAATCAAAGTTGTTGAAATCAACTGTTGATCACACCAATGTATAGGTCTCATCGAGACAACCACACTGCAAAAAATCGCGCCAGAAATTGAGCCAATAGGAGCTAGCACGCTCCACACGCGCCAATTGACGTCGTTCTCACGCGTCGCATGTGTGAACTAGGGGAAGAAGATGACTCAGACACAATAAACCATAGCTAAGTTAAATAATATAACTTGCGAGATAAAACATAAGGGAACTGTTTGGCAAAGCAGTTTACTCTTACTTTTGAATGACACGGGCGGGGGTTCGAAACTCGCCAGTAGTAATTTTTAACTTTTTTTGGCCAAACCATTAGAGCCAAGCCAAGCCGCAGAGAGAAGCCACACTGCCAAGCCGTAGACCGAGCCGAGCCATGCTGCTGATGTCACACTGATGTCAGCTGATCCGGAGAAATTATCTGGTCCTTCTTAGAAGTTACAGATTTTCGCCGATCTAAACCGTCCAACTATTTTGGCTAGATCTAAGCCGTTTGAAGTCCGTTTTTGGTGAACCAATAGTGTTTGCCAACTATTTGAAATATTTTGGACACATCGGTATGGTCAGAATTTTTAAATTACATCCTAAAAATTTACAAATTTCTTAAAGTCAACCAATGGCCAACACAAACAATTTCTTTCAGCCCCAGTTTCCAAAACTCAACAAGGAGAACTATGAAAATTGGAGTATTATAATGCAAGTCCTACTGGCCTCACAGGATTTGTGGGAGTTAGTGGATCGAGGATATGACGAGCCAGCTACTTTCAAAGCAGAAGGAAATTTAAATGAGACTCAGAAGATGTCTTTAAAAGATTCAAGGAAGAGAGATAAAAAGGCCTTGTATGTACTCTATCAAGGCATTGATGAGTCAAGCTTTGAGAAGATTTTAGCAGCAGCAACCTCTAAAGAGGCATGGAGTATTCTTCACAATTCACACCATGGAATTGAGAAGATGATCAGAGTTCGACTCCAGGTGTTATGTGGCAAATTTGAGATGCTGCACATGAATGAGAATGAGTCAATTTTTGAGTACTTCAACAGAACATTGACCATTGTTAATCAGATCAGAAGATATGGAGAGAAGATGGAATCTTTTCAAGTGATAGAGAAGATTCTACGATCACTCAGTCCCAAATTCGAGCACGTAGTTGTAGCAATAGAAGAGTCCAAGGATCTCAGTGTCATGACCACTGATGAGTTGTTGAGATTCATGAGCAAAGGATCAACAAGAAGACTCCCTCAAGTTCTCTAGAGCAAGCGCTTCAATCAAAGCTGTCTTTCAGAGATGACAGAAACGAGTAAGGGGGGACATCACAAAGAGGCTGAGGAAGAGGTCGTGGTTATAATAACCGAGGAAGAGGCGGAAGAGTTCCAGCTAGAGGAGGAAGAAGTCAACCACACTTTGCTCCAAGAGGAAGAGCAAGAGGAAGATAAGATGACTGCAACAATTGACCAGGATTTTACAAAAGCAATGTTCAGTGCTATCATTGCCACAAGTTCGGGCATTACAGCAATGAATGCTGAAGTAAAGCAACGACAGAAGCTGGAGAGCAAGTAAATTTTGCTGAGCAAGAAATAAAGAAAGTTAGACCTACAGTCCTATTTGTCCACCATGGAGATACTAAAAACCAAAACAATGTTTGGTATCTAGATTCGGGAGCTAGTAATCACATGTGTGGTAAAAGAGAGTTGTTTGTCAAGCTTGACGAGACTGTACAAGCACAAGTCTCATTTGGTGATTCTTCAAAGACTCTAGTGAAAGGAAGAGGCAACATTCTAATCAAGCTCAAGAATGGAGATTATGATTACATCTCCAATGTTATTATGTTCCTGCCATGAAGAACAACATTTTGAGTATGGGACAACTCCTAGAGAAAGGATACGACATTAGCATGAAAGATTATCATCTTACCATCAAAGACAATCATGGTAATTTGATTGCTTGGATGAGAATGTCCAGGCATCATATGTTTGCATTGAACAACCAACACGATACTGCAAAATGTTTGAATGTCATTATCAAAGACAAAGACTGGTTATGGAACTTAAGGTTTGGACATCTCAACTTAGAAAGCCTAAAGCTGTTGTCTAGCAAGAACATGGTGAAAGGCCTTCCCTACACTGCCCATCCTAAACAAGTATGTGAAAGTTGTGTTCTTGGTAAGCATCACAGAACTAGCTTTGCCAAAGAAGTGAAGTGGAGAGCAACAAAGCCGCTGGAGCTAGTGCACATTGATGTGTGTGGTCCACTGAAGCCAATGTCAAATGGACATAATAGATATTTCCTCACCTTCATTGATGATTATAGTTGGAAGACATGGGTGTATTTTCTTAAAAGAAAGTCAGAGGTGTTCAGTATCTTCAAAGAATTCAAAGCTTTTGTAGAGAAGCAAAGTGGCTACTACATTAAGACATTGCGGTCAGATCAAGGTAGAGAATATACATCTGACGCTTTTGAAAGATTCTGTAAAGAGCATGGGATCAAACATCAAACAACACCATCTTATACACCACAGTTGACTGGTGTTTCTAAGAGAAAGAATCACACTGTCTTGGATATGGCAAGAAACATGTTGAAAGGAAAGAGACTACCTAAACAATTTTGGGCTGAAGCTGTATCATGTTGTAGACACTCCATTTTTGACCGTCCTCAAGACTTGAACGTCATCATTTGAACACTCGATGATTTTGCATGCTTGTGTTCGTTTTGAGTGCCTAAAGTTCTCGGTCGAGTGCCTTGCCTTTGAGCCTCTAAACCTGTCTGTTTTGTGCTTGGTTATGGACCAAGGGCTTGTTGTTTCAAGTCTGGAGGAGAGGATGGTCTGTCGGCCATCCCCACAGTCTATCGGGCATGGCTTGTGCCTGCTGGCCATCAGTGGTGGCCGGTCGGCCACATTGATGGCCGGTCGGCCATTGGTGATGGCCGACGACCATTTTTCTCCCTTTTCAGATATTTGTTTGCCAGCTGTGCTAGCTGTTGTTCACTGAAGTGCATCTCCATACACGTGTATGGAGGGATGAATACAAGCTTTAATCTTGATTTTCTATATATAGGGGGTGTCCTCTCCCATTTTGAAAGGTTATAAAAATTTGGATCAAATTTCTCTCTCTCTCTTCTTGCTTTATGCCTTAAAGCCTTGTTTCTCTACACCTTTGTACATCAAGCCTTATCCAAACACTCTCACCTTTGAGCTGAGGTTCTTTGGGGTCTAGTTTAAGCTTTTAGAATGAGGTTTGAGCCTGAAATTGTGGCTGTTTTGTGCTGTGCTTCAAGAGGTATAAGACTTACCTTGTAGGCTTTGTTTTGACTACTTGTTTTGCCATATTTTTATACTATTTTTGGCCTAGTTTTCAACTACAAAAATCTCTGATTTTTGAGTATTAACATAATGGTTTGAGGTCATTTTGTGTAAAGGGGTAGTCCACCCATCTTGTTGCTTTATTGTGTAAGCTTTTGTGCCATCTTTTAGCATATTCACATCAAAATTTTTGGCCCTTTAAACCACTGAAATTCAGAGTTATTTTAGTGGTAAAAACTTGGTTTTGAAGTCCAAAATTGGAGGGGGTAGCCTCCCCTCCTTGTGTCTTGTTTGCAAGCCTAGATAGCTTAACATGTGAGCATGTTTTTTAAGCATTTTGTACCTTCATCTCGGCATGTTTTAGCCACTGTTTTGACCTGTTTTGGCTCTGTTTTGGGTTGGTCAATTCAGTTGAGGCTTGTATTGGGTGGTTATAGTGCAATTTCTTTCACTAGCTTAATGTTTTAGGCTTTTAAACATGGATTGCATGAGTTGCTTACATGTTTTAGTGTCTTTTTGCACTTCATTTCAGCACTGAAATCTCTACAATCTCCCTCTATTCTTCACTCTTTTATTTGTTTTGAAAGTGGCTTTGAACCCCTTGTTGGCTTGAGTGTGGAATTGAGAATCTCATGCCTAATGGTTTAATTCCTTTGGGAGTTCATTACCAACAGCATGAGGCCTCTTTCATGCTCAAGGTACTTGTGGTTTAAGCCCTCTTTCCATTAGAGGACACTCACTTTTTGGACTAATCAATTAAAGAATGGATTGGTAAGTTAAAATGTGTAAACAAAATGAACAAAGCAAAAGGGGCAAGATTAAGCATCTTTGTGTTGCATTGCATGTGTTCAGATCGGACGTTAATTCGAACATGAGAAAAATGGGACGTTTCATACTCAAAGTGATGAAACGTGCCACTTTTCTTGGTCACCAGCACCCTTGATCATACATGATAGGTTGTGGTTTTGTTGTGTCTTGTTTTACACTCATTAAGCTTGTACAAGCTTGGTTCTTTGGCCATCATGCATGAAAATTGCTTGGTTGATGGTTTGAGAGCTAAGAGCTACACTCCTTTGAGCTTGTGTGATGATAAGGAGGGTAGCAGTATATACACTCCTTGAGAATACACTGCTTTGCCTCTGTTTGCTCTTTGTTGCAGCAAAAAATGGGAAGTTTAGGGAAGGAGTGGCCGACCGGCCACCAGTATCGCCGATCGGCCACCAATGGTAGCTGACAACCACCATTGGTAGCCAACCGGCTAGAAATGAAATTTTTCACAAGTGTGTTCCTGAGTTGGAACAAAGATGTTCTGGAAGTTGGCAACACTGTTGTAATAGTTAGCTTAATTAGCGTAGCTAGTTAGCTTATTCATTCAGATCCTCCTTCGTGAGGGCATGATGTTGTAATAAGTGTGTGTGCGTGTGCATGTCTTCCAATCCCACGTATTTCTCATTTTTATTTAATCGCTTTTGATGGTTAGATTGGGGACATTTTCAATTAGCATGCCTTATGCTTGCATGCTTGCATCCATTCATTTGTTTTGTATGCACCGAGGCTCGGCGCATCATTCAAACTGCATTGCAATTTCAATACACTTCTTTGAATACGTGTTTCGAAGCATGCTATCAAAGTGTTGCATATGCCATATTAGTAGCCGAGCCTATTAATTGCATATTGCATGTGTTGCATTAGGCATCTTAACATAGTTAGGATCATGCATATTTCTAACTAGTTTTTGTTTTGGCTTGGAGTACTCGTTTAGTCTTTATGCTTTAGCATACTTGCATGAGTGCGATTGCCATATTGCCATGTTTTGCATGCTTGCCATGAGGCTATATACTTAAATGCTAAACTGCTTGAATGCCTGTGAATGAAGGCTTTGTTGTTTGAATTGGAACAATTCAACGAATGTGAGTTTTAAGCCCACTTTGCGAAGTGGCAAAATCATGTTTTAAGCCTACTTGAGGTGGCAAATCCACATTTTTAAGCCCACTTGAGGGTGGCAATTTCAAACCATTTTCGAAAATAAACATGACTTGATTTGTTCCAATTCTTGCGATTTTAGTCTATACTTGCTTGTGTGCGTCACATAGTAACGTTAGATTAATAACCGGAACAAGAACACATGTGTTTATTAAACAACATATCATACTTAGTAGAGGCCGATCTCTGATCGGACGAGCGAGGGTGCTCATTTCAGGACCTTCCCCTCTCATACCCAAGTTCTCGAGCCGAGACAACTTTGGTGATGACGGACACGTGGCCTTTGGCACGAGTCAGGGTTTCTTAGATTTCCCGAAAATAAAATATTTAGGTGGCGACTCTGTAATCTGGCAAAGCAGTCCAGTTTTGACATTATTTGATTCAAAATCGATTTTCCAAAATGATTTGCCAGATTGGACTCTTTGGTGTTTATTAGTTTCACATTGCACTTGTGAGACTAGATTTAGAAGCATAGGTAGAGTCCGAACTGTGATGGCCTTTCTTTTCAAACCCTTTTCTGAAAGGCGGGGGGTGCGGAAAAAGGCGAGCCCATAGTTTCTGGCGACTCTGCTGGGGATTTAGAGAACTTGACTTGAACTTATGATATATTGTTTTATCTACACTTATGTGTTTCTTTGTATTGTATTTGCATCGGTGCGCTTAAATCATAGTGTTTCCCATTTGCTATTCCTGAACAGTTTGCCAGAGGCTTGCTTGGAAAAACGTGCCATAAGGTTGACCGGTTGCAGGCTCTGCCACGATGGGAACACAAGCCTTGGATCTGGACTACCGCTGTACCGTTTGATCCTCCTTTCACTTCTCGATGTTAGGTGCGAAAGGTATATTAGGTAGTCTTGTTGAGGTACCCTTTTTGACCAATCGACCTAATTGCATATCGGAAGCCATAGAGACTGTTCCAAACTAGGACATGTTGCTCACCCGAATCAGGATTGTATGAAACCGCTTCTTTGCATAGTAAATCCCTAGCTCCTGACAAGATTAGGACAGGGTAACCCTACCCCATCATAAGGGTGTTTTGGCTCTCACTTGCTTGGTATGTGCTTTTAGAGTGTAACTTTGCAAGAATGTTTGTATCAGTTACAAGTTTGGGTAACAGTTTGAGGGTATCAGTTTTGAGTCAGAAAATTTGGGGTAGAAATCAGCGTTTGAGTACAGTTATCCAGCTTATGATTTCAACTGTGTGTTGTCTCTGTCTAAGCCGAGGTGCTGTACGTCTTTTGACTTTTGTTTTTTTTGGCTTTATTTTTCTTTTTGCAAGGTAGTGTTTCACAATTGTGTCAGACGAGGTAGTTACCCCCCGAGCACTCTGGATTCGAGTAAGGCGGATTTACCGATCTGAGGATCTTATTGGAGGACAACTATTGTTTGCTTCGCTACCCCCAGTTACCATACGGAGGAGAGTTATAGCTCATCGGTTCAACAGTCACCAATACAGCAGTCACTGACTACTTCACCTGTGCTCAGTCGAAGCCAGTTATCTGTTTCAACTTCAGAAAGGGAGAACACACCAATTCTGATAAATTAGTACCCTTTAGACAATATGGAAGATATGATGCGCCAACTTCAACAGACTATCGAGAATATGCAGTTGGATGCTGCCCGTCGAGCGAAAATTGTAGCCCAGCAGGCTGAGTTAATTGCTAGGCTACAGCAATAACAGCCGCAGCAGGCAACAACTTCTGCATCCCATCCACCTCTTGCAGATATTACAGTACCCAGAGCTCCTGCTTCTACATCTAATGTCTAGGAAAATGCGGACATTCCAGTAGATCCGATTCCATCTCAGACTTCCAAAGCACCGGTTTACCCAACGGAGGCGCCTTTTGAGTTTGAGGTCGAACCTACTACACTAAAAGTGAGCAAGCTTGAGAAGCTTTTCAAACGAGCTCAGGGTGTCAATTTGATCCCAGATATAGAGGATGGCTATACCAATGCAGCAGTGACCTTGCGAGATAGGTTTAAAATGCCATATATAGACCGCTTTGATGGCTTGGGTGATCCTATGGTCCTCTTGCGGCTATTTTCAAATATTCGGTGGTCGATGGGCCTAACTAGACTGCAGAAGTTATCCCTCTTCAGTTGGACCCTGTCGGGTGTTGCAGTCGTTTCGTATGCTAAGCTGGAAGATTCTGTGAAGAGGAGTTGGGAAGAGATAGCTGAGGCCTTTATTGCTCAATACTCCTATAACATCCAAATTGAGGTCACAACTCGTGATCTCGAAGCAACTCGCCAAGAGCCGAAGGAGGGCTTCTTTGATTTCGTCACTCGGTGGAGGGCCAAGGCCTCCATGATGACCACCCGGCCAGCCAAAAAGGACTAGATCAGAATGGTCATTCATAATCTGCAACCGAGGTTGCTATAGAAGATGATAGTTTTACCTCTGCCTGCATTTGTTGATCTCCATGAAATAGGGGTGCAAATAGAGGATGCAATGAAATAAGGTTTGATAGACCATGAGAAAGAGCAGCCCAAGAGGGCTTCAACACGCAATTCCAATGCAGCTACGAGTAGTAATGCAGCTGTAAGGACTTCTGATGTTGGTATGGTCACCACCACACTGAAAACAGCCACCCTTTTGCCGGTACATCCGAAACCACCTCACAACCCACAAAGCACCAACCCCGTGGCCAGAGGGTTTTCACCCCACTCTACATGTCTCTATCTGCGGCCTTGAGGGTCCTGATCAAAAAAGGGCATCTGAAGCCCTTAGAGCCGCTCCCATTGCCTAATCCCCTCTCTCTTACACACAACCCGGCCAAATACTGCGCCTTCCATCAACAGCATGGTCATGACACCGACCTACACTTTAGACTACGTCATGAGATTCAGGATCTCATTGACAACAAGGCGATAGCGCCTCCTCAAAAGCCTAACGTCACTACAAATCCTCTCCCACCACATAACCAAACCCCTCCACCCAGGCAAATAAACCTTATCCAAACACTGGCCGTCCTGTACGACCCCAGTATATACATCACCCCCCCACCTACTTAAGCCGACACTGTTCATCCCGGAGAGCACAGACTTGTGCATGATGAGCGCGCCCATATCCCGAGCCAAATCTGTGGTGGTGGCTGCGGAAGGAGAAGGTATGCCTGAGGGCTCCGTGAGCTTAACTGAAGAGGAATACAACCCGTGCCGCTACATTGTGCCAACAAGTCAGGCCATACCAGGGGTGGAATTGCCGACAGGAATGGAGGTTAATGTAGTCCAAGAGGACAGACCAAGCCAGGGACTGGATGACTTAGTCGAGCTCGAGGAGGACATCAGTAATCTACAATTCTTCGATGAACAAGATCTGGGGAGTGTACAGATTGACTGGTTTGATACGAACGGATCAATGGATAATACGGGGTGGCTCAGTGATGAACCAGATGCTGATGAGGGGTCTCAGCCAAAGCAGGAACAACTGGAAACATGAACTACTGCAACGGCCAGAATGGTCGACAACAAGGAAAAGTTGCTGGAGAGCACCGGTACTAAGAATTTTGCTCAAGAATTGAGTAGCATTAGTACAACTGATATAGAACAGGGGGCCGCGCTGAAGTGGTTCGTGCATGAAAGAATTGAGAATGATCAGAAGGCTAGAAAAACCAAAGGCCCTGCGGGGATTGATTATGATGCGGATATAGGAATATTTACAACAGAACCGGACAGTTATATTTCAGTTGCTCGAGGAATGTGGTGGGAAGATGATGATTTGCATCTTCCCCATGCGGATGAAGATTGGGAATAGAACCTGTCCGATGATACATGGTATTCTGAAGAGGTGGATCACATGACCAAGAGCGGGCAGTACTTTAAGCCTCCACACCTGGACCAACCAGAAGCATCGGGGAAAGATAAGGAAGCAGAAAAGCAGAAGGAGAAATTTCTAGAAGAAGAAGCTATACTGAAGCAGTTGAAAAAGATTCAAGCAGACATATCCATCTGGGGGTTGCTCATGGCTTCACGGGTACACAGGCAAGCCGTCTTATCAGCAATGGATAAGGCTAAGCTGTCTATCGACACAACCCCCGAACAGTTAGTGGGACTGGTCTTCTCGGGAGGGGCTTCACTGACTTTGACCTTTACAGATAAGTAATTGCTGCCTGAGGGCTCTGAGCACAACAAACCACTATACATCTTTGTTGAATGTAAAGAGAAGTGGATACCAGTCGTCTTGGTTGATACCGGGTCCGCAATTAATGTGTGTCCGTCGCACACGGCCTATGCTATCGGCTTGAAGCCAGTAAACTTTGTACCAACGGCCCAGGTGATTTGGGCTTATGACAATACAAGTCGGGAAGTGATGGGGACAGTTCGGATCAGAACATAAGTTGGCCCGGCATAACAAGATATTGAGTTCCATGTCTTGGATGTTCCGGCCACTTTTAACTTACTCCTTGAATGGCCGTGGCTGCACCAAGTGAAAGTTGTCTCTTCCACTCTGCATCAGATGTTGAAGTACCCCCCATGGGAAGGGGGTAGCCATTGTTTTTGGGAATTCTTCCATACATCCTTCACCGGAAGTCACTACACCGGTACTGGAAATTGTACACGGCGATGAGGATGTCTTCTTGTCTGGGTTCACCTTGGCTGAGGCCCGAGTGGTACAAGATATCTTGGCTATTGATGAGGGGTTGTACATCGCTGCTCAATCAGTCTACCTCATGAATAAGTTACAGCATGTACCCGGAATGGGATTGGGAAGGAGTAGCCGGAAGGGTGTTGCAACATTGGCTGAAATGCCACATAACCCAAATACCTTTGGTCTAGGTTACACATCTACCAAAGAAGACTGGGTGAGAAAAGGAAAGGAAATGGCAGAAAGAGCCAAAGCTAAGCAAAGTGGGAAGCACTATGAGCTGGTGCATAGACCCATTCAAGGAACCCTGAACGGCCACTTTGTCCGGGAGGGGGAGATTTTGCGACTTTCCTGAGCCATAGCTGAACTTTGAGAAGCGGCGTTTGCTCGGCTTTGAGATCTTCTTCGACCTACAGTTGCAAGGGGATGAAGTTGTAGAAGAACAAACTGATCTACCAGCTGAGGTTGAACAGAGTACCGAGGATGAGTCCAATGGTAGTGAACTTGAGATAGGAGCAGCACTGGCTTGTCTCCTTTCAGATCCTCAGATCAAACCGGAGAGCTTGGGAGATGACTTCACCGTTTCCTTGATCAGAGATCAATCAGCTGTGGACCCTTCTGGTGGTATTCTGGATGCATCTATCGCACCCTCTCTAGTTTGGCAACTAGATAAGGGCTTTTTGTCCAGCAGTTCTGAATCAGGTAGTGAACCGGAATCTGATTCCACAGAGTCTGTGGAGTCGGAATCAGATTCCAGTTCTTCTGAGTCGGAGTTCGGTATTCCCGGGGTTGATAACCCAGATGTCGTTGTTTTGTCCAGGTCATCTTTTTCCTTTTCTTTTGAGTCGGTTGTAACTGAGGAATTGGACGAGCTAGAAGTTGTGAATGAGAATGGTACCATTGCTGTTTCTGAGTACTTTTTTGTGCCACTCGTATGTTGCATTGATCATGACTTTCAAAATTTTGATAAAAATGACAAGGAAGGAATTCCTCTGGTTTTGAAACATATGAATGATCGAGAAGATGAGAGGTTTGTAAAACCCCTTGTTGATGAAATTGTTGCAACTAATGTGGGTACTGAGAAAGATCCGTGATTGGTCCAGATCGGGTCTACGTTGTCTTCGGAGGAACGCGAGTGCTTCGTCACTTTATTGAAAGATTTCAAAGATGTTTTCGCGTGGTCCTACGAAGACATGCCTGGAATCGATCCTGAGAATGTACAGCACCGGATCCCTCTTGACCCTGAGGCCCGACCCGTCAAGCAGAAGCTTCGGAGAATACGCCTAGATTGGGATTTGAAAATCAAGGAGAAGGACACCAAGCAGATAGATGCAAGGTTCTTGCTAGTATCTGAGTATCTTACTTAGTTGGCCAACATTGTTCCGGTGCCGAAGAAAGATGGCAGAATTCGGGTGTGTGTGGATTTCAGAGATCTGAACACAACCAGTCCGAAGGATGACTTTCACACAGAAGGGCATTGAGGTTGATCCTTCCAAATCAAGGCCATCCTAGAAATGCCACCACCAAGGACTGAAAAGGAGGTGCGCCGCTTTTTGTGTAAAGTGCAATTCATAAGATGGTTTATTGCAAAATTAATCTTGACTTGTGAACCACTATTTGGTCTCTTGAAGAAAGGAAAGAAATTCCAATGGGATGACCGATGCCAGGTTGCTTTTGAGCAGATCAAGCAGTACCTTCGGAACGCGCTCATGATGTCACCGCCAGAGCCGAGAAAGCCGTTGATTTTGTATATGTCAGTAATCGACACGACTATAGGCTGCATGCTTGCGCAGAAATCTGAGGATAGAGTGGAGAAAGTCATCTGTTACCTGAGCAAGAAGATGTTGGAATATGAGACCCGTTACACTCCGCTGGAGAAGGCCTGCTTGGCCAAGGTATGGGCTACCAGGAAGTTGAGGCACTACCTGTTAGCTCACTCCGTAATTCTGGTTTCGAGATTAGATCCCATCAAATATCTCTTCGAGAAACCAGAGCTTACAGGTAGGCTAGCTTGGTTGTTGCTTCTTCTCTCCGAATTTGATCTGAAGTATATAACTCGCAAGTCTGTCAAAGGGAGAGCCATAGTGGAGTTCCTAGCCGATCACCCAGTGAAGGGGGATGAAGCAGTAGAGTATTTGTTCCCAGATGAGGGTATTCTGCAGGTCGAGGAAGAGATTTGGACTATGTACTTTGACGGAGCATCTAATCAGTATGGTCATAGGATAGGGGTGTTGCTGAAAGCACCCGACCATTCCCACATACCTTTAGCTTTCAAACTCCGGTTCAAGGTATCTAACAACAAAGCAGAATACGAGGCATGTATCGCTGGCTTGGAAGCCGCCCTGGAACTAGGGGCAAAACGGTTAGACGTCATTGGGGACTCGAACCTAGTTGTGTCTCAAGCAAAAAGAGACCGGAAGGTTAAAGAAGAAAGGATGAAAATCTATCACCAAACCCTGGAAGTTCTGATTCCCAAGTTTGAGAAGTTAACCTTCACGCATCTGTTATAAGAGAGCAACAGGTTCGCTGATGCTTTATCAACTCTATCCTCCATGATAGACATCCCTTTGGAAGTCTGGATGCGTCCGATCATTATTGAATAGAGGTATGTGTCGGCCTATGAGCTTATCACCGCAATAGATGAAGTACAAGATAAAACCCCTGGTATCATGATATCTGGAACTTCTTAGAAAATGAGGCTTATCCACTAGGGGCAAATGCCCAAGATAAATGGGCAATACGGCGAATGGTTGCTCAGTTTATCATCTACGGGGGTAAATTGTACAAACGAGGCCATCTGGGAATGCACAAGCTGTGCGTCGATGCAGAAGAGTCAAAGCGCTTAATGGAGGCCATCAACGGAGGAGAGTGCGGATCGCACATGAGCGGAGTAATGCTAGCTCGGAAGATTCTTCGGCAGGGCTATTACTGGTCAACCATGGAGGAGGATTGTATTGGTTTTGTTTGGCGATGCCACAAATGCCAAATTCATGCAAATCGCATGAATATCCTGCCGTCGAAGCTGTACAACATGACTTCACCATGACCGTTTTCAATCTGGGGAATTGATGTTATTGGGGCAGTTACTCCGAAAGGGTCAAACGGGCATGAGTATATCTTGGTGGCAATAGACTATTTTACAAAGTGGGTCGAAGCCCAATCCTATGCAGTGCTGAAAGCGTCGCACGTAGCTAAGTTCATCAGGAATAATATCATTTGTCGTTACCCGGTCCCGAATGAGATCATCTCGGACAATGGTTCCTACTTTAAGAAAGAAGTGATCGACTTGTTGGAGAAATACAACGTGGCTTTTCACAAGTCATCCACATATCGGCTGCAAACCAACGGAGCTATTGAGGCCGCCAACAAGAACATCAAGCACATTCTACAGAAGATGGTGGAAACCTACAGGGACTAGCCAGACAAGTAGCCATTTGCTCTCTGGGGACTATAGGACTTCAATTCGAACATCTACTGGGGCAACTCCGTATTCTCTGGTTTATGGGATGGAAGCTGTTCTGCTGATTGAAGTTGAAGTTCCATCGCTGCGGGTTATGGCTGAGTGCCAGATAGCAGAAGTGGATAGGCAGCAGAGTAGGTTCAAGGAACTAATGCTGTTCGATGAGAGGAGGCTGAAAGCACTGTACCACGTCCAAAGTTATCAACGCAGAATTGCCAGGGCTTTCAACAAGAAAGTTAAGTCCAGGAATCTGAAAGAAGGAGATTTGGTTCTCAAAGTTCAGACCTAATTGGACCGGTCCTTGCATCATCAAATCTATTTGGTCGGGTGGAGCTGTCATTCTTATGGACCTAGATGGCCTCGAGTTCTCCCAACCAATCAACATGCACAAGTTGAAGAAATACTACTCTTGAGAGGCTCGCTAGGCCGAAGACCCGAAAGGGTGACCTAGGCAAAAGTTAGAGCACAAAAAATTTGAAATAAGAAAAACTGAGCTCGCAAGGTTGAAAACCCAGAAAGGGCAACCTTGACAAAAGTTAGAGCGCAAAAGGAGAGTGTTAATACCTGAGTGAACCCGAATCGAACTACGTAAGGCTTGATTCCCATCTTTGGGATACGTAGGCAACTTCATTCTAAAGTCTAGCCATAAACACTTCCAAATCAACTGTGTCCATGAGATTGTTCTGGTCATCTTTGTCTTTTCTGCATCTAGGAGTTCGGTTGTGGTCTTCACTATGAGAGCTGGTTACAGTGCAATGTAGTGCTATTTAGACAAGGGGTAACTTTTCTTTTGCTGAATTCGGGGTTGTACATCTCAAGGATAGATTCCATGTGTGTCTAGTTGTGATCCTTATCGAAAATGGTTTTGAAAAGTTTTAATAAAAGTTGATTTTGTTCAAATTAATCTTTTTACAACGTAGACCATTTTTTGGACCAAAAGGAAAATTTTTAGTGCTCACATTCTCCAATTTCATTGATTTCAATACAGAGTTCTTTACCTCTTGATACAAATCAAAGTTGCTTTTTATTACATTCAAAAGAAAAACTTGAAAGTTAGATCAAAGCAATAAACTTGGGGCACAGATGAGTCAGGTGTTCCTGCGTCCCCTCCCAGAGCTTGTGGAAGCTTCAGATGCTAAAGTAGGCCCAATTTGTGCCTCATCCTTACGCCAAGCTATGCATTCGCTAGAAAGGGTGCAACTGAAATTGGGAGTGGGAGCCAAAAGTTCTCTTGTTCTCCAAGCAGTGAGATATCGAGCTAGTTGTGAACCTCATATAAAAAATGAAGTCGGGTACTCTACTCCCTCTTCTGGGCAAGTCTGGTCATGTCCGAACTGATGCTTGAACCGGAATGGGAAGTAGAAGACACCGTCTATCAAGCCAATCAACTGAATGCCAGGTTGTCGAGACATGTTGTAGCTCATCTCGGGCAAGTCAAACCAGGGGCAACGCCAAGCAATGTCAGCAGCAGACCTGTGGCACATCCAATGACACCACCACCCCTCGTTTCGGAAAATCAACTAGCCATTGGCAAAAGAAATAGCTGCGCGTTGAATATGCAGGGCAAGAGTTTACTACTTTCAACCTATCCATGAGCCATATTTGGGAAGGGATGAAAAATAAGAGAGATTAAAGAATATAGAGGTGTATGTAGAGGGAAAAGTGAGAAAAGGTTTTGAGAGAAACAGAGCTAGAGTGCCGAGTGATGTGAGAAACACATGTAAGAAGGGTGGGAAACATTACCTGCAAGAGTAGTGGACTTCCTACGAACTTGGTTGTCTCTCGCCTATGGAAGGCGTCTAAGCACATCAAAGTCTCAGCCAATGACAAGCCAATGCAGCTCTTGCCCTCTTTCAAGCCTTGAGCTACTTTGATCAAGCGAACGCTAGACCCTTCGAAACCAGGGGCAAGAGGAAAATGAGCCAGCATATACAAACAGAGGGCATGTTGCCGAAAACCTTGCCAAAGACGATCGCCGCGGTCGCCGACATCAGAAAATCGGTAAATGAGACTGGGAATGTCTAGTTCTCCATTGTGAACCAAGGATTGAGCATAGTGTAAAGTGAGCCCACACATCCGTCCTAAAGCCTGGATGTGACTAAAAGGGGGCTGGCGTAGGATTTCCTCGTCACGCCGGGATTCCATCAAAACTTGGAATTCTTCGATTGTGGGGCATACTTCTTGTCCCCCGAAGCTGAAAACATGTGTAATCGGGTTCCAACATCTAGCCACGACATGAAGGAACGGAAAACACAGCGGGGTAAGACTTAGCGGGAATAGTGCATTTATCCCGAAACCCCAAAAATTCACTTTTTTCGTGCCATCCAGAGTTGCAATCCAATTTGAGATTTTTTCGGTGAAGAATGGCTCCATTTGTGGCAAAAATAGAGTTGGAATGAAGAAACTACAAAGTTCCAACTTTTGTAGAAGATAAGGTGCTGAGTGGAAAACAGGTGGCAGCAATCTGGAGGTTCCCTACACTGGTGGCCGATCAGCCACTTTTGTAGCCGACCGGCCAGTGCTAGTGGCCGACAGCCACTTTTGGTAGCCGACAACCTCTGCCTATAGCCGACATAATGCCTATTGCTTTTCTATGTGTTGGGAGTGTGGAGAACCTGTGTTTTGTTCTACTCTTGGTGCACTTTGCTGCCTTGTTTTAAGAGTTTTTGTTGAGTCGCTTTTTATGTTGTTTTGCTTTGTTTATCGAGTTGTTTTGTTGTCGCTTATTGAGTTGTATTGATGTTGTTTTGCTTATCGAGTTGTTGCTTTGTTTATCGAGTTGTTGCAATAGTTGTTCATTGAGTTGTTTAACTCTGTCTGTTATGTGTTGGTCGGTTCATTACCTGATTAAGAATTGCCAATACAGTGTACAATGTTCAAATTCCATCAAATTCTGTTTTTGTGTAAAATGGTGCAATGCGAAGCTCAGAATGTAAAACACAACATGTTTTCATCAAAAGGCTGATTTTTCATTCCAATCATGGTTTCTTTTTACAAAAGAGTACAAGTTTTTAAGAAACTAAAACTATACAATGTGCTAACACTACTAGCTAAAAGAAAAAGAGCAAAAAAAACTAAGTAAAGAACATCTAAATCGGTGCCATCCACCTCAGGATCGAGAGGCCCTCTTCGTCCTCTTCCTGGGCATGGACTCAGAGCTATCACCATCAGCGCCGTTGTCAAAGGCCCCCGTATCTGAGCTAGCCGCCAAACCAGCCTCAACATCATCTCTGCCCTCAGAATCCGAGCTGGCGTTGCCCTCTCCATCTTCATCCTCAGATGACTCTGACTGTGGACTCACTACCTCCTCGTCCTCACTCGTCTCATCATCATCATCGTCTAGAACAGGCTCTGAAGGGCCACTCTCGTCACGGGTGCCCCTAGCTCTGCCTTAGCTGCGAGTCGGAGCCTTTCGTCTCTCTCTCCCTGCTGACGGAGGAGGTACTAATGGTCCTGCTGCAGCTCCCGCTAGAATGTCCGAGGTGGCTGGGATTTGAAAAGGGTAGTTTGTGAAATACATCAGTCGTGGTGCAGTATCAAATGCAATGTCAGAATGCGATGTTCAAATACAATGTCAGAATGCAATGTTTGAATGCAATTTTTGAATGCAGTGTTTGAGTGTAGTGTTTGAGTGTAGTGTTTGAGTGCAGTGTTTGAGTGCAGTGTTTGAGTACAGTGTGTTAGAATAGTGCAGTGTGGAACAGATTATGTTTGAAATGCTGATGTATACCGGAATCTTGTAGAGGCTAAGTAGGTTCATGCTCCTCTACACCATCTCCGTCAGGGAAGCCACCAGCTCAAGGGCCTGCCCGGTGTACTCTATGGGTGCTTGCAAGTGCGTTAGGAGGATCTGTGTTCTATAAAACATAACTGAAATGTAGTAAATATGCAAAATGAAAAGTATGGTATATACTAGAGTCGGGCCTCGAACCCCGACAAGCTCATGCCCAGCTGGTGCGGGCTCAATGGGGATCTGGCAAGCCTCCCCGGTATGTCGCCAGTAGGTGAGTGTGGTAGGCAACTCTGGCCACCCAGTCCTTTGTCTCGCTCCAGAACCTCTCCTGTCTTGGGCCTTGGTCGCCTTGGCCCCTCTGCCTCTCTCTCCCACGGCTGGAACCCTTGTTCTCTCACCTCCCTGGGCGCTAGTCAGAGGTGGCATGAGGTATGTCTGGATAAAGGTTATGTAATCACCCTCGACTCGGAAGAAGTTGGCGTCCCAGCCTCTAATGAAATCAATCATCTCTTGCATAGTGTATTTCTCTGTGGCTCTCATGTATGTCGGAGGTGGCATCGGAACCACCGACTCGGGCAACCCTATGGTCTGGCGTAAGAATTGCTCCCCTAAGAACCACGCCTGACAAACTGGGCCCTCGAGCAAGATCCGGAAGTGAGAAGCCTCTCGGGCACTAGCGAACTGATCTCTGACTCCCTCAGGCATCGTCGCCTAGGACTGCCAAGTGATTTGTAAATAGAGAATGTGTAAATTGTTAGCTATCATCAGATATTACATATGAGTCAGAATCGAAGGAAAACAGAAATAAACAAAGAAGCTTGAGTTACCTCAGTCGCGGTCACGGTATCGAAGTATCGACGGAAAAAGGAGAAGGACTCCCGAGACATCTGCTAGCATCTTCTGTCATACCGGTGAGAGTATGGCACAACAGGTGGCATCTCCACCTCTAGCTCTGGGGCAAGTCTATAACTGCAGAAAGTGAAAGGGCAACGGTGAGTATACAACAGATAAGTACAAGTAATGCAGAAAGCAGATTGTGTGTATGCAGTGTGTAGAGTATGCAAAACAGAAAGCAAATTGTGTGTGTACGGTGTATAGTGTGTGCATTGTACAGGGAATGCTACGTAGAAATCACAACAGGAAATGCAAAACAGAAAACTAAAGCATACCTCCCAAGCCCTCCAGTAGCCTCTTATCAGATGTCCGCTCCGGAGAGAGGTGGAGCTCATGTACCCGTATAAGGTAGCCAAGCCAGCGCCGCCCCAATCGTAGAGTCAGACACGGGATAGATCCACCAGGGCACTCATGAGGTATAGCCTAACGGTGTTCGCCCGGTCGTTGAACAGAGTAGTGCCAAACAGGAACATCAGGAAACCTCGAGCATACTGCTTGGTCTCCTCTCTAGTCGCTAGTGCTGTCCCTCTGTAGTGGTTTGTGAACTAGGAGTATCGAACCATCCCTGATCGGGAGATAGGTGGGCGAATCCCCAGCAGGTAAATCTGAGCGGCCTCGCACTCACCCATATCAGTATCATAAGGAATTGGATGACCCCCCACCTCTATGCCAGTGAGCATAGAGAAGTCGAAGGGAGTCATCGTCATCTCCCCTGCGGTAGAGAAGTGAAAGGAATCGGTGGTATCCCACCACCTCTCTACCAAGGCACTGGGCTCGCTATGAGGCATGAGAGCCCCATGCAAAATGAGCGAAAGTCGGCCTCGTCGATGATGTGGTGAACGTCGTTAGGGAGCTCCATGTACCACTCCCTCGCCGATGCGGTCCCATATCCTTTGATGGTGCGTGAATCCCCCTGTGATCAGGATAAGCAGATAAAATGTAATGTAAGTAATACAGTGCAAAAGTGTGATTGCGTAAGCAGTGTAAGATACATTGAGAAAATCCAAGAATGCAGTGTATACCTCGGAGGCGCCATGAGATAAATGTGAATCTAGCTCACGCAGTAAGAGGTCCTCCGATGTGCCTCGTGCAAACCCCCTGAACTAATGAATGCTATTAGGCGGTAGCACGTGTATCTCGGATGGTACGTCGTCGGGTCAAAAGGTCGAGTGCTGAGTGGCAGTGGCTCAAACTCCAGATCCACCTCCATCTCTAGAGAAGCTCCGTCGTGTGGAATGTCGTCTGCCATCTTGAGGAAAGATGAGAAGGTGGTCGAAAATATGGAAAATGGGCGGGGAATGCCAAAAGTCAACAAAAGTCAACTCTCGGAAGGAGAAAATGGAAGAAAAAGATGGAGTCCAAAAAGGGGCACCGAATCCAAGACAAACTTGGGGAAAACAAACCCCGAGTGGTGAAAATTAAGAAGGAAACCCCGAAATCAACTTTTAATCGGTTTAAAACGGGGTAAACTACGAGGGTTTAGCGAAGGAAGTGTTTATGGAGTGTTGGAAAACGTGTGTATGGCTTGGATCGAAGGATGATGAAGGTCTACAGGGGGAGGAGGATGATTTTTGGGCTTAGGGTTGTGTGGAAATGAGGTGTGAGGGTGTAAATATAAAGACCCAAGGTGAATTCCCCATTTTGCCCCGAATCTGCCATCAGTGGCCGACAACCACCATTTATGGCCGATCCGCCACCGCTAGTGGCCGATAGCTTCCTCTTGTGGCCGATGGTGCCTAGGAGTGGCCGATGGGTGGCCGGCACCCCTCTCTGGTGGTTTTCCAGTCCCCACTGTTCCTATTTTGGTGTTTTCCCATTGATTTGGTCCATGTTTCCTGAGTGGTGCAAAGAAAAGTTACTATTGAGCTTGGGTTCTCTTCGCAGAGACTTGAACTGTGTTCTTGGTGATCCTTGTTTGCCTCTTATTGGATGAAGAGTATCCTTTTCTTATCCTTTCCTATATCGCAAGATCAGAGAGTTGCTTTTTGAACATGTTGCATTGGAGCATTTTCGTCGTATATGTAAGGCGTGCGCCACGCATTTTGTATTTTAGTACATTGAACATGCATTTTGTACTATTGCATGAATATGCATTTCGGTGTTGCATAGAACATGCTCCGGTTTTCGTTGCATAGAATATGTTTTTGTTTTGTTTCTTGCATGTTGTGCATAAAAACATGTCTCTAACGGTGTGTCATGGTTAGTCGAGCATAGAACATGCATTTGTTAGTCGAACATGGAACAGGCATTTGTTAGTCGAGCATAGAACATGCATTTGTTATTCTCTCGAATATGCATTGTTATTATTTCGCATAGAACATGCATTTGCCACATTTGCATAGAATATGCACTTCTCACACTTGCATAGAATATGCACTTCTCATATTTGCATGGAACATGCATTTGGTATATAGAACATGCTGTTAATTGTGCATAGAACATGCTTCCAAATACATTTGCATAGAACATGCCTTAACATCATTGCAATTGTGCATAGAACATGCACCCTTAATATGTTATGCTTGTCAAGTTTCTTTCTTATGCAGGCATGATATTGTATGTACGGTTCATTCAAAGCTAGTGCAACCAGATGATATTCAGAGGAACTCCAAGTAAGATCATTCCTGTTCCTTGAACACCCTTGTTGGTTAGAAACATTCGGGTACATTCGGTGTTTACACCACCTCTTGTTGGTTAGAAACATTCGGGTATGCCCGGTGTTTACACCATTCCTTGTTGGTTAGAAACATTCGGGTACGCCCAGTGTTTACACCACTCCTTTGTTGGTTAGAAACACTTGGGTACGCTCGGTGTTTACACCACAACCTTGCTTTGGTTAGAAACATTGGGACGTGCTTCGATGTTTATACCACCCCCCGGTTAGAAGCATTTGGAACGTGTTCCGATGCTTATGCCACCCTATTTTGGTTAGAAACATTGGAACGTGCTCCGATGTTTATACCACCCTCCGGTGTTTACACCAGTCCCTTTCTCCTCTCGTGTGTGACGCGTTAGGATATTTTTGGTCAGAAACATTCGGGTATGCTCGGTGTTTACACCAACCCTTTCCCCTCTTGCATGTGACGCGTTAGGATGTTTTCGGTCAGAAACATTCGGTACGCCCGATTTTTACACCATCCCTTTCTTCTCTCGCATGTGACACGTTAGGATGTTTTCGGTCAGAAACATTTGGGTACGCTCGGTGTTTACACCATCCTCTTCTCCTCTCGTGTGCGACGTGTTAGGATGCTTTGGTTAAAAGCATTCAGACAAGTTCCAATGCTTATACTGCTCTTTGTTTTGGTTACATAATATTTGGACGTGTTTCAATATTTATCACTGTTCCCTTGGGTTCGGAATATTAGGGTGTGTCCTTGGGTTTACACAATTTCTCTCCTCATGTGTGTCACACGTTGGGATTTTGTTTCACGTGTCGGGTGCGCCTGAGGGTTGTGTTGTTCTTCGCCTTTCCTGCGTGAGGCGCAGTTAAGATTGCATAATTTTCTTACATCCTTTCTATATGAAATGTGGTTTGGTTCATGTTTACTTGCTAATGTATGAGTTTGCTGTAGCATTTCTATGTTTCATTACACCCTCATTGCATGATCATAAGTTATGTTCTGCATCGTGCATATCATTTGCATCTTGCCCTAGAACTACGCTGGTTTGATTCCTTGCAAAGGGATATGTAGGCAGCCTGCGGGCACAACCGTTCTTTGTTTTGCTTGCTTATTTGTCCAAGTCTTCGGCCTTGTAAAAAATGAGTCATCTCTGGGCTTTGACATTCACTCCCGTCATTTCATGACTTCTGAGTTTTGTCAAAGAGGGGCAATTGCAGACACACCATTTTTGACCGTCCTTAAGACTTGAACGTCATCGTTTGAACACTCGATGAGCTTGCATGCTCGTGTTCGTTTTGAGTGCCTAAAGTTTTCGGTCGAGCGCCTTGCTTTTGAGCCTCTAAACTTGTCTGTTTTGTGCTTGGTTGCGGACCAAGGGCTTGTTGTTTTAAGTTTGGAGGAGAGGGTGGTCTGTCGGCCATCCCTACAGTCTATCGGCCATGGCTTGTGCCTGCCGGCCATCAGTGGTAACCGGTCGGCCACATTTATGGCCGGTCGGCCATTGGTGATGGCCGTCGGCCATTTTTCTCCTTTTTCAGATGTTTGTTTGCCAGCTGTGCCAGCTATTGTTCACTGAAGTGCATCTCCGTACACGTGTATGGAGGGATGAATACAAGATTTAATCTTGATTTTCTATATATAGGGGGTGTCCTCCCCCATTTTGAAAGGTTAGAAAAATTTGGATAAAATTTCTCTCTCTCTCTCTCTCTCTAGAATTCTCCCTCTCTCTTCTTGCTTTATGCCTTAAAGCCTTGTTTCTCTACACCTTTGTACATCAAGCCTTAACCAAACACTCTCACCTTTGAGCTGAGGTTCTTTGGGGTCTAGTTTGAGCTTTTAGAAGGAGGTTTAAGCCTAAAATTGTGGCTGTTTTGTGCTGTGTTTCAAGAGGTATAAGACTTACCTTGTAGGCTTTGTTTTGAGTACTTGTTTTGCCATCTTTTTATACTATTTTTGGCCTGGTTTTTAACTACAAAAAAACTCTGATTTTTGAGCCTTAACATGATGGTTTGAGGTCATTTTGTGTAACGGGGTAGTCCACCCTTCTTGTTGCTTTATTGTGTAAGCTTTTGTGCCATCTTTTAGCATATTCACATCAAACTTTTTGGCCCTTTAAACCATTGAAATTCAAAGTTATTTTAGTGGCAAAAACTTGGTTTTGAAGTCTAAAATTGGAGGGGGTAGCCTCCCCTCCTTGTGTCTTGTTTGCAAGCCTAGATAGCTTAACATGTGGGCATGTTTTTCTAGCATTTTGTACCTTAATCTCGGCATGTTTTAGCCACTGTTTTGACCTGTTTTGGCTCTATTTTGGGCTGGTCAATTCAGTTGAGGCATGTATTGGGTGGTTGTAGTGCAATTTCTTTCACTAGCTTAATGTTTTAGTCTTTTAAACATGAATTGCATGAGTTGCTTGCATGTTTTAGTGTCCTTTTGCACTTCATTTCAGCACTGAAATCTCTGCAATCTCCCTCTATTCTTCACTCTTTCATTTGTTTTGAAAGTGGCTTTGAACCCCTTGTTGGCTTGAGTGTGGAATTGAGATCCTCATGCCAACTGGTTTAATTCCTTTGGGAGTTCATTACTAACAGCATGAGGCCTCTTTCATGCTGAAGGTACTTGTGGTTTAAGCCCTATTTCCATTAGAGGACACTCACCTTTTGGACTAATCAATTAAAGAATGGATTGGTAAGTTAAAATGTGTAAACAAAATGAACAAAGGAAAAGAGGCAAGATTAAGCATCTTTGTGTTGCATTGCATGTGTTCGGATCTCATGTTAATTTGAACACGAAAAAAAATGGGACGTTTCATACTCAAAATGATGAAACATGCCACTTTTCTTGGTCACCAGCACCCTTGATCATACATGATAGGGTTGTGGTTTTGTTGAGTCTTGTTTTGCACTCATTAAGCTTATACAAGCTTGGTTCTTTGGCCATCATCCATGAAAATTGCTTGGTTGATGGTTTGAGAGCTAAGAGCTACACTCCTTTGAGCTTGTGTGATGATAAGGAGGGCAACAGTACATACACTCCTTGAGAATACACTGTTTTGCCTCTGTTTGCTCTCTGTTGTAGCAAAAAAAGGGAAGTTCAAGGAAGGGGTGGCCGACCGGCCACCAGTATGGCCGACCTGCCACCAATGGTTGCCGACAGCCACCATTGGTAGCCGACCAGCTAGAAATGAAATTTTGCACAAGTGTGTTCCTGAGTTGGAGCAGAGATGTTCTGGAAGTTGGCAACACTGTTGGTGTTCAAGTGAGTGCAAACCGAGGCGTCTGATGGCAAGGCGGTGAATTTTCAGGAGGAAACTAACCGAGCATGCATGCCTCCCTTGCCCTTTAGGCAATTTAATTGATTTAATTAGTTAGTGTAGCTAATTATTCAATTCAAGTGTTGTACTTAATTAGTTAATGTAACTAGTTATTCAATTTTGATTTGTTGTAATTAATTAGCTTAGAATAGTTACTTAGTTTTGTTTTGTAATAGTTAGCTTAATTAGCGTAGCTAGTTAGCTTATTCATTCGGATCCTCCTTCGTGAGGGTATGATGTTGTAATAAGTGTGCGTGCGTGTGTGCATGTCTTCCAATCCCATGTCTTTCTCCCTTTTATTTAATCGCTTTTGATGGTTAGATTAGGGACATTTTCAATTAGCATACCTTATGCTTGCATGCTTGCATCCATTCATTTGTTTTGCATGCACCAAGGCTCGGCGCATCATTCAAACTGCATTGCAATTTCAATACACTTCTTTGAATACGTGTTTCGAAGCATGCTATCAAAGTGTTGCATATGCCATATTAGTAGCCGAGCCTATTAATTGCATATTGCATGTGTTGCATTAGGCATCTTAACATAGTTAGGATCATGCATATTTCTAGCTAGTTTTTGTTTTGGCTTAGAGTACTCGGTGAGTCTTTATGATTTAGCATACTTGCATCAGTGTGATTGCCATATTGTCATGTTTCGTATGCTTGCCATGAGGCGATATGCTTAAATGCTAAACTGCTTGAATGCTTGTGGATGGAAGCTTTGTTGTTTGAATTGGAACAATTCAACGAATGTGAGTTTTAAGCCCACTTTGCGAAGTGTCAAGATCATGTTTTAAGCCCACTTGAGGGTGGCAACTTCAAACCATTTTCGAAAACAAACATGACTTGATTTGTTCTAATTCTTGCGATTTTAGTCTATACTTGCTTGTGTGCATCACATAGTAACGTTAGATTAATAACCGGAACAAGAACACGTGTTTATAAAACAACATATCATGCTTAGTAGAGGCTGATCTCTAATTGGGCGAGCGGGGGTGCTCATTTCAAGACCTTCGCCTCTCGTACCCAAGTTCCCGAGCCGAAGCAACTTTGGTGATGACAGACACATGGCCTTTGGCATGAGTCAGGGTTTCCTAGTTTTCCCCAAAATAAAATATTTAGGTGGCGACTCTGTAATCTGGCAAAGCAGTCCAGTTTTGGCATTATTTGATTCAAAATCAATTTTTCAAAATGATTTGCCAGTTTGGACTCTTTGGTGTTTATCAGTTTCACATTGCACTTGTGGGACTAGATTCAGAACCACAAGTAGAGTCCGAACTGTGATGGCCTTTCTTTTCAAACCCTTTTCTGAAAGACAGGGGGTGCGGAAAAAGGCGAGCCAACAGTTTCTGGCGACACTGCTGAGGATTTAGAGAACTTGACTCGAACTGATGATATGTTGTTTTATCTACACTTATGTGTTTCTTTGCATTACATTTGCATCGTTGCGCTTAAATCATAGTGTTTCCCATCTGCTATTCCTGAACGGTTTGTCGGAGGTTTGCTTGGAAAAGCATGCCATAAGGCTGACCGGTTGCGGGCTCTGCCACGATGGGAACACAAGCCTTGGATTTGGACTACCGCTGTACCGTTTGATCCTCCTTTCACTTCTCAGTGTTAGGTGCGAGATGTATATTAGGTAGTCTTGTTGAGGTACCCTTTTTGACCAATCGGCATAGTTGCATATCGGAAGCCATAGAGACTGTTCCAAACTAGGATAGATTGCTCACCCGAATGCAGGATTGTGTGAAACCGCTTGTTTGTGTATTGAATCCCTATCTCCTGACGAGATTAGGACAGGGCAACCCTACCCCATCATATGGGTGTTTTGGCTCTCACTTGTTTGGTATGTGCTTTTAGAGTGTAACTCTGCAGGAATGTATGTATCAGTTGCAAGTCGGGGTATCAGTTTGAGGATATCAGTTTTGAGGCAGAAAATTTGAGGCAGAAATCAGTGTTTGAGTACAGTCATCTAGCTTATGATTTCAACTGTGTGTTGTCTCTGTCTAAACCGAGGTGCTTTGCGTTTTCTAATTTTTGCTTCTTTTTGCTTTATTTTTCTTTTTGCAAGGTAGTGTTTCACAATTGCGTCAGACGATGCAGTTACCCCCCGAGCACGCTGGACTCGAGTAAGGCAGATTTACCGATCTAAGGATCTTATTGGAGGACAACTAGTGTTTGCTTCACTACCGCCGGTTACCAGACAGAGGAGAGTTAGGCATAGCTCACCGGTTCAGCTGTCACCAATACAGCAGTCACTAACTACTTCACTTGTGCTTAGTCGAACCTAGTTATCTACTTCAACTTCAGAAAGGGAGAACATACCAGTTCTGATAGATCAATACCCCTTAGACAACATGGAAGATATGATGCACCAACTTCAACAAACTATCAATAATATGCAGTTGGATATTGCCCGTCAAGCGGAAATTGCAGCCCAGTAGGCTGAGTTAATTGCTAGGCTATAGTAACAACAGCTACAACAGGCAACAACTTCTGCATCCTATCCACCTCTTGCAAATATTCCAGTACCCAGAGCTCCTGCTCCTACAACCAATGTCCAGGAAAATGCAAACATCCCAGTAGATCTGATTCCACCCCAGACTTCCAAAGCACCGGTTTACCCAACGGAGGCGCCCTTTGAGTTTGAGGTCGACCTTACCACACTAAAAGTGAGCAAGCTTGAGAAACTTTTCAAATGAGCTCAGGGTGTCAATTCGATCCCAGATATAAAGGATGGCTATATCGATGCAGCAGTGACCTTGCCAGATAGATTTAAAATGCCACATATAGACCGCTTTGATGGCTCGGGTGATCCTATGGTCCACTTGCGGCTATTTTTAGATATTTTGTTACCGATGGGCTTAACTGGACTGCAGAAGTTATCCCTCTTCGGCCGGACCCTGTAGGGTATTGCGGCCGTTTAGTATGCTAAGCTGGAAGATTCTGTGAAGAGGAGTTGGGAAGAGATGGCTGAGGCCTTTATTGCTCAATACTCCTATAACACCCAAATCGAGGTAAGAACTCGTGATCTCGAAGCAACTCGCCACGAGACGAAAGAGGGCTTCTCCGATTTCGTCACATGGTGGAGGGCCAAGGCCTCCATGATGACCACCTGGCCAACTGTAAAGGACCAGATCAGAATGATCGTCTGTAATCTGCAATTGCTACAAAAGATGATAGTCTTACCTCTGCCTACATTTGTTGATTTCTATGAAATATGGGTGCAAATAGAGGATGCAATGAAACAGGGTCTACTAGACCATGAGAAAGAGCTTATACGCAATTCTAATGCGGCTACGAGTAGTAATGCAGCTGCAAGGACTTCTGATGTTGGTATGGTCACCACCACACCGAAAACAACCACCCCCTTTGCCGGTAAGTCCGAAACCACCTCACAACCCGAAAGCACCAACCCCGTGGCCAGAGGGTTTTCACCCCACTCTAAATGTCTCTATCTGCGGCTTTGAGGGCCTAATAAAAAAAAGGCATCTGAAGCCCCTAGAGCCGCGCCCATTGCCTAATCCCCTCCCTCCTACACACAACTCGGCCAAATACTGCGCCTTCCATCAATAGCATGGTCATGACACCGACCTATGTTTTAGATTGCGTCATGAGATTCAGGATCTCGTTGACAACAAAGTGATAGCGCCTCCTCAAAAGCCTAACGTCACTACAAATCCTCTCCCACCACATAACCAAACTCCTCCACCATAGCAAATAAACCTTATCCAAACACTGGCCGTCCCGTACGACCCCAGTATATACATCACCCCCTCCTACCTACCTAAGCCGGCACTGTTCATCCCGAAGATCACAGACTTGTGCATGACGAGAGCGCCCATATCCCGACCCGAACTGGTGATTGTGGCTGTGGCAGTAGAAGGTATGCCTGAGGGCTCCGTGAACTTAACTGAAGAGGAATACAACCCATGCTGCTACATTGTGCCAACAAGTCAGGCCAGACTAGAGGTGAAATTGCCGACAAGAATGGAGGTTAATGTTGTCCGGGAGGATGGACCAAGCCAGGGACTGGATGACTTAGCTGAGCTCGAGGAGGACATCAATAATTTGCAGTTCTTCGATGAACAAGATCTAGAGAGTATATAGATTAACTGGTTTGATATGAACGAATCAACAGATAATACGGGGTAGCTCAGTGATGAACCAGATGTTGATGAGGGGTCTTAGCCAAAGCAGGAACAACTGGAAACAGGAACTGCTGCAACGGCCGGAACGGTCAACGACAAGGGAAAGTTGCCAAAGAGCACTGGTACTAAGAATTTTGCTCAAGAATTGAGTAGCATTAGTACAGCCAATACAGAACAGGAGGCCGCGTTGAAGCGGTTCGCGCATGAAAGAATTAAGAATGATCAGAAGGCTAGAAAAACCAAAGCCCTTGCAGGGATTGACTGTGATGTGGATGTGGGAATATTTACAAGGGAACCGGACAGTTGCTTGTCGGTTGCTGGAGGAATGGGGTAGGAAGATGATGATTTGCATCTTGCCCACACGGATGAAGATTGGGAACAAAACCTGCCAGATGATACATGGTATTCCGAAGAGGTGGATCACATGACTAGGAGCGGCGGTACTTTAAGCCCCCACACTTGGACCAACCAGAAGCACTGGAGAAAGATAAGGAGGCAGAAAAGCAGAAGGAGAAATTGCTAGAAGAAGAAGCTGTACTGAAGCAGCTGAAAAAGATTCAAGCAGACATATCCATCTAGGGGTTGCTCATGGCTTCACGGGTACACATGCAAGCCATCCTATCAGCAATGGATAAGGCTAAGTTGTCTATCGATAGAACCCCCAAACAATTAGTGGGACTGGTCTTCTCGGGAGGGGCTTAACCGACTTTGACCTTATAGATAAGGAATTGCCGCCTGAGGGCTCTGAGCACAACAAACCACTATATATCTCTGTTGAATGTAAAGAGAAGTGGATACCAGTCGTCTTGGTTGATACCGGGTCTGTAATTAATGTGTGTCCATCACGCATGGCCTATGCTATCAGCTTGAAGCCAGTAGACTTTGTACCAACGGCCCAGGTGATTTGGGCTTATGACAATACAAGTCGGGAAGTGATGGGGACAGTTCGGATCAGAACACAAGTTGGCTCGGCACAACAGGATATTGAGTTCCATGTCTTGGATGTTCCAACCACTTTTAACTTACTCCTTGGACTGCCGTGGCTGCACCAAATGAAAGTTGTCTCTTCCACTCTGCATCAGATGTCGAAGTACCCCATAAGAAGGGGGTAGCCATTGTTTTTGGGAATTCTTCCATACATCCTCCACCGGAAGTCACTACACCGGTACTGGAAATTGTACACGGTGATGAGGATGTCTTCTTGTCTGGATTCACCTTGGCTGAGGCCCAGGTGGTACAAGATATCCTGGCTATTGATCAGGGGTTGTACGTCACTGCTCAATCAGTCTACCTCATGAATAAGTTACAGCATGTACCCGGAATGAGATTGGGAAGGAGCGGCAGGAAGGGCGTTGCTGCATTGGCCGAAGTGCCACATAAACCTCATACCTTTGCTCTAGGTTATACACCTACCAAAGAAGATTGGGTGAGAAAAGTGAAGGAAATGGCAGGAAGGGCCAAAGCTAAGCAAAGTGGGAAGCACTATGAGCTGGTGCATAGACCCATTCAAGGAACCCTGAACGGCCACTTTGTTCGGGAGGGGGAAGATTTCCCATTTTACGGCTTTCTTGAGCCATAGCTGAACTCTGAGAAGCGACGTTTGCCCAGCTTTGAGATCTTCTTCGACCTACAGTTGCAAGGGGATGAAGTTGCAGAAGAACAAACTGACCTACCAGTTGAGACTGAACAGAGTATAGATGATGAGTCCAATGGCAGTGAACTTGAGATAGGAGCAGCGCTGGCTTGTCTTCTTTCGGATCCTCAGATCAAACCAGAGAGCTGGGGGGATGACTTCACCATTTCCGTGATCGGAGATCAATCAGCTGTGGACCCTTCTGGTGGTATTCTGGATGTATCTATCTCACCCTTCCTAGTTTGGCAGCTAGAGGAGGGTTTTTTGTCCAGCAGTTTTGAATCAGGTAGTGAACTAGAATCTAATTCCACAGAGTCTGTGGAGTCGGAATCAGATTCCAGTTCTTCTGAGTCGGAGTCTGGTATTCCCAGGGTTGATAACCCGGATGCCGTTGTTTTGTCCAGGTCATCTTTTTCCTTTTCTTTTGAGTCGGTTGTAACCAAGGAATTGGACGAGCTAGAAGTTGTGAATGAAAATGGTACCATTGCTGTTTCTGAGTACTTTTTTGTGCCACTCGTATATTGTATTGATCATGACTTTCAAAATTTTGATAAAAACGACAAGGAATTCCTCTGGTTTTGAAACATTTGAATGATCGAGAAGATGAGAGGTTTGTAAAACCCTTTGTTGATGAAATCGTTGCAACTAATGTGGGAACTGAGAAGGATCCGTGTCTGGTCCAGATCGGGTCCACGTTGTCTTCGGAGGAACACGAGTGCTTTGTCACTTTATTGAAAGATTTCAAAGATGTTTTCGCGTGGTCCTACGAAGACATGCCTGGAATCGATCCTGAGAATGTACAGCACCGGATCCCTCTTGACCCTGAGGCCCGACCCGTCAAGCAGAAGCTTCGAAGAATACGCCCAGATTGGGCTTCGAAAATCAAGGAGAAGGACACTAAGCAGATTGATGCAAGGTTCTTGCTAGTATCTGAGTATCCATTTAGTTGGCCAACATTGTTCCGGTGCCGAAGAAAGATGGCAGAATTCGGGTGTGTGGATTTCAGAGATCTGAACAAAGCCAGTCCGAAGGATGACTTTCCTTTACCGCACATCAATGAATTGGTGGACTTCACCACAGGCCATGCGTTGCTCTCCTTTATGGATGGGTTTTCTGGGTACAACCAGATCTTGATGGCACCCGAGGATAGGGAGAAGACTGCCTTTACCACACCGTGGGGAACCTACTGCTACAGGGTGATGCCGTTCGGTCTGAAAAATGTTGGGGCTACTTATCAATGGGCGGTAACCACGATCTTGCATGATATGATCCACAAAGAGATTGAGGTGTATGTGGATGACATGATTGTCAAGTCCAAGGAAAGAGAGGGCCACTACACTGCCTTAAAGAAATTTTTCCAACGGATCAGAGAATATCGGTTGCGACTAAATCCACATAAGTGCACTTTTGGTGTCATAGTAGGGAAGATGGTGGGGTTCCTAATCACACATAGGGGTATTGAGGTTGATCCTTTCAAAATCAAGGGCATCCTAGAAATGCCACCACCATGGACTGAAAAGGAGGTGCGTGACTTTCTAGGTAAAATGCAATTCATAAGACGGTTTATTACAAAATTGACCTTGACTTGTGAACCACTATTTGGTCTCCTGAAGAAAGGAAAGAAATTCCAATGGGATGACCGATGCCAGGTTGCTTTTGAGCAGATCAAACAGTACCTTCGGAACCCGCTCATGTTGTCACTGCCAGAGCCGAGAAAGCCGTTGATTTTGTATCTGTTAGTAACCAACACGACTATGGGCTGCATGCTTACGCAGCAATCTCAGGATAGAGTGGAGAAAGGCATCTATTACATAAGCAAGAAGATACTAGAATATGAGACCCGTTACACTCTGCTGGAAAAGGCCTACTTGACCATGGTATGGGCTACCAGGAAGTTGAGGCACTACCTGTTAGCTTACTCCGTAATTCTGGTTTCGAGATTAGATCCCATCAAATATCTCTTCGAGAAACCAGCGCTTACGGGTAGGCTAGCCCGTCGGTTGCTTCTTCTCTCCAAATTTGTTCTAAAGTATATGACTCGCAAGTCTGTCAAGGGGAGAGCCACAGCGGAGTTCCTAGCCGATCATCCAGTGAAGGGGGATAAAGCAGTAGAGTATTTGTTCCCAAATGAGGTTATTCTGCAGGTCGAGGAAGAGATTTTCACTATGTACTTTGACGGAGCATCTAATCAGTATGGTTATAGGATTGGGGTGTTGCTGATAGCACCCGACAATTCTCACATACCTTTAGCATTCAAACTCCGGTTCAAGGTATCTAACAACGAAACAGAATACGAGGCATGTATCGCTGGCTTGGAAGCTGCCCTGGAACTAGAGGGAAAACGGTTGGACGTCATTGGGGACTCGAACCTGGTTGTGTCTCAAGCAAAAGGAGAATGGGAGGTTAAAGAAGAAAGGATGAAAATCTATCACCAAACCTTGGATGTTCTGATTCCCAAGTTTGAGAAGTTAACCTTCACGCATCTGTTAAGAGAGAGCAACAAGTTCGCTGATGCTTTATCAACTCTATCTTCCATGATAGACATCCCTTTGGGAGTCTGGATGCGTCCGATCATTATTGAACAGAGGTATGTGCCGGCCTATGAGCTGATTGCCGCAATAGATGAAGTACAAGATAAAACCCCTGGTATCATGATATCTGGAACTTCTTGGAAAAGGAGGCTTATCCACTAGGGGCAAATGCCAAAGATAAAAGGGCAATACGGCGAGTGGTTGCTCAGTTTATCATCTGCAGGGGTAAATTGTACAAACGAGGCCATCTGGGAATGCACAAGCTGTGCGTCGATGCAGAAGAGTCAAAGTGCTTAATGGAGGCCATCCACGGAGGAGAGTGCGAATCGCACATGAGCGGAGTAATGCCAGCTCAGAAGATTCTCAGGCAGGGCTATTACTAGTCAACCATGAAGGAGGATTGTATTAGTTTTATTCAGAGATGCCACAAATGCCAAATTCATGCAAATCACATGAATATCCTGCTGTCGAAGCTGTATAACATGACTTCACCATGGCCGTTTTCAGTCTAGGGAATTGATGTTATTGGAGCAGTTACTTCGAAAGGGTCAAACGGGCATGAGTATATCTTGATGGCAATAGACTATTTTACAAAGTGGGTCAAAGCCCAATCCTATGCAGTGCTGAAAGCATCGCACGTGGCTAAGTTCATTAGGAATAATATCATCTGTCGTTATGGGGTCCCGAATGAGATCATCTCGGGTAATGGTTCCCACTTTAGGAAAGAAGTGATCGACTTGTTAGAGAAATACAACGTGGCTTTTCACAAGTCATCCACATATCGGCCGCAAACCAACGGAGCTGTTGAGGCCGCCAACAAGAACATCAAGCACATTCTACAGAAGATGGTGGAAACCTATAGGGACTGGCTAGGCAAGTTGCCATTTGCTCTCTGGGCTATAGGACTTCAATTTGAACATCTACTAGGGTAACTCCGAATTCTCTGGTTTATGGGATGGAAGCTGTTCTGCCGATTAAAGTTGAAGTTCCATCGCTGAGGGTGATGGCTGAGTGCCAGATAGCAGAAGCGGATTGGCAGCAGAGCAGGTTCGAGGAACTAATGCTGTTCGATGAGAGGAGGCTGAAAGCACTGTACCATGTCCAAAGTTATCAACGCAGAATCGCCAGGGCTTTTAACAAGAAAGTTAAGTCCTGGAATCTGAAAGAAAGGGATTTGGTTCTGAGTATCCTACTTGGTTGGCCAACATTGTTCTGGTGCCGAATAAATATGGCAAAATTCAGGTGTGTGTGGATTTCAAAGATTTGAACGAAGCTAGTCCGAAGGACGACTTTCCTCTACCGCATATCGATGAATTGGTGGACTTCACCGCAGGGCATGCGCTGCGTTCCTTTATGGATGGGTTTTTCGGGTACAACTAGATTTTGATGGCACCAGAGGATATGGAGAAGACTGCCTTCACCACGCCGTGGGGAACCTACTGCTATAGGGTGATGTCGTTCGGTTTGAAGAATGTTGGGGCTACTTATCAACGGGCTGCAACGAATATCTTGCATGATATGATCCACAAAGAGGTTGAGGTGTACGTAGACGACATGATTGTCAAGTCCAAGGAAAGAGAAGGCCACTACACCACATTGAAGAAATTTTTCCAATGGATCAGAGAATATCAGTTGCGACTGAATCCTCAGAAATGTACTTTTGGTGTCACAGCAGGGAAAATGCTGGGGCTTTTGATTACACAAAGGGGCATCGAAGTCAATCCTTCCAAGATTAAGGCCATCCCAGAAATGCCACCACCAAGGACTGAAAAGGAGGTGCAAGGCTTTCTAGGTAAAGTGCAGTTCATAAGACGGTTTATTGCAAAATTAACCTTGACTTGTGAACCACTATTTGGTCTCCTGAAGAAAGGAAAGAAATTCCAATGGGATGACCGATGCCAAGTTGCTTTTAAGCAGATCAAGTAGTATCTGTAGAACCCACCCGTGTTGTTACAGCCAGAGCCGAGGAAGCCATTGATTTTGTACTTGTCAGTAACCGACATGACAATAGGCTGCATGCTTGCACAGGAATCTGAAGATAGGGCGGAGAAGGCCATCTATTACCTGAGCAAGAAGATGCTGGAATATGAGACCCGTTACACTCCGCTCGAGAAGGCTTGCTTAGCCTTGGTATGGGCTACCAGGAAGTTGAGGCACTACCTGTTAGCTCACTCTGTAATTTTGGTTTCGAGATTGGATCCCATGACATATCTCTTTGAGAAACCAGCGCTTACGGGTAGGCTAGCCCATTGGTTGCTTCTTCTCTCTGAATTTGATTTGAAGTACATGACTCGCAAGTATGTGAAGGGCAGAGCGGTAGCGGAGTTCTTAGCCGATCACCCAGTGGAGGGAGACGAAGCAGTAGAGTATCTGTTCCCAGATGAGGCCATTCTGCAGGTCAAAGAAGAGATTTGGACTATGTACTTTGACAGAGCGTCTAACCAATACAGGTATGGGATAAGGGTGTTGCTGATAGTGCTTGACAATTCCCACATACCTTTAGCTTTCAAACTCCGGTTCCAGGTGTTGAACAACGAAGCAGAATACGAGGCATGTATCGTTGGCTTGGAAGCTGCCCTGGAACTAGGGGCAAAACGGTTAGACGTCATTGGGGACTCAAACCTGGTTGTATCTCAAGCGAAAGGAGACTGGAAGGTTAAAGAAGAAAGGATGAAAATTTATCACCAAACCCTGGACGTTCTAATTCCCAGGTTTGAGAAGCTAACCTTCACGCATCTGTTAAGAAAGAGCAACAGGTTTGCTGACGCTTTATCAACTCTATCTTCCATGATAGACATCACTTTGGGAGTCCGGATGCATCCAATCATTATTGAACAGAGGTATGTGCCGGCTTATGAGTTAATCGCTGCAATAGACGAAGTACAAGATCTGAACCTCTGGTACTTTGATGTCTGGAATTTCTTAGAAAATGAGGTTTATCCATCAGGGGCAAATGCCAAAGATAAAAGGGCAATACGACGAATGACTGCTCAGTTTATCATATGTGGGGGTAAATTGTACAAACGAGGCCATCTGGGAATGCATAAACTGTGTATTGATGAAGAAGAGTCGAAGCGCCTAATGGAGGCCATCCACGGAGGAGAGTGCGGATTGCACATGAGCGGAGTGATGCTAGCTCGGAAGATTCTCAGACAGGGTTACTACTGGTCAACCATGGAGGAGGATTGTATTGGTTTTGTTCAGCGATACCACAAATGTCAGATCCATGCAAATCGCATGAACATCCCGCCGTCGAAGCTGTACAACATTACTTCGCCATGGCCGTTTTCAGTCTGGGAAATTGATGTTATTGGGGCAGTTACTTCGAAGGGGTCAAACGGGCATGAGTATATCCTGGTGGCGATAAACTACTTTACAAAGTGGGTCGAGGCTCAATCCTACGCAGTGTTGAAAGCGTCACATGTAGCCAAGTTCATCAGGAATAACATCATCTGTCGTTATGGGGTCTCGAATGAGATCATCTCGGACAATGGTTCTCACTTCAAGAAGAAAGTGATCGACTTGTTGGAGAAATACAACGTGGCTTTTCATAAGTCATCTATATATCGGCCACAGACCAACGGAGCTGTTGAGGCCGCCAATAAGAACATCAAGCACATTCTACAAAAGATGGTGGAAACTTACAGGGACTAGCCAGATAAGCTGCCATTTGTTCTTTGGGGCTACAGAACATCAATTCGAACTTCTACTGGGGCAACTCTGTATTTTTTGGTTTATGGGATGGAGGCTGTTCTGCCAATTGAAGTTGAAGTTCTGTCACTGCGAATTATAGTTGAGGGCCAGATAGCAGAAGCAGATTGGCAGCAGAGCAGGTTCGAGGAACTTATGCTGTTCGACGAGAGGAGGCTAAAAGCACTGTACCACGTCCAAGGCTATCAACGAAGGATTGCTAGGGCTTTCAACAAGAAAGTTAAGTCCAGGAATCTGAAAGAAGGGGATTTGGGGCTCAAAGACAACCGAGCTCCCATCCATGACCCTAGGGGCAAGTTCAAACCCAATTGGACTGATTCTTACATCATCAAATCTATTTGGTCGGGTGGAGCTGTCGTTCTTATAGACTTAGATGGCCTCGAATTCTCCCAACCAATCAACATGGACAAGTTAAAGAAATACTACCCTTGAGAGGCTTGCTAGGCCGAAAACCCGAAAGGGCGACTTAGGCAAAAGTTAGAGCACAAAAAAATTGAAACAAGAAAAACTGAGCTCATAAGGTTAAAAACCTAGAAAGGGCGGCCTTGGCAAAAGTTAGAGCGCAAAATGAGAGTGTTAATACCCAAGTGAACTCGAACCGAACTACGTAAGGCTTGATTCCCATCTTTGGGATATGTAGGCAACTTCATTTTGAAGTCCAGCCATAAACACTTCCAAATCAGCTGTGTCCGTGTGATTGTTTTGGTCATCTTTGTCTTTTCTACATCCAAGAGTTCGGTTGTGATCTTTGCTATCAGAGCTGGTTCCAGTGCAGTGTTATTCAGACAAGGGGCAACTTTCCAGTTATTGGATTTGGGGTTGTACATCTCAGCGATAGATTCTGGGTGTGTCCAGTTGTGATCCTTATCAAAAATGGTTTTGAAAAGTTTTAATAAAAGTTGATTTTGTTCAAATTAATCTTTTTACAATTTAAACAATTTTTGGACCAAAAAGAAAATTTTTAGTACCCACAACCTTCAATTTCATTGATTTCAATACAAAGTTCTCTGACTCTTGATACAAATTGAAGTTGCTTTTTATTACATTCGAAAGAAAACTTGAAAGTACAGATTAAAGCAATAAACTTGGGGCATAGTTGAGTCAGGTGTTCCTGTGCCCCCTCCCAGAGCTTATGGAAGCTTCAGATGCCAAAGTAGGCCTAGTTTGTGCCTTATCTTCAAGCCAAGCTATGCATTCGCCAGAAAGGGCGCAATTGAAATTGGGAGCGGGGGCCAGAAGTTCTCTTGTCCTCCATGTAGTGAAATATCGAGCTAGCTGTGAGCCTCGGATCAGAAATGAAGCTGGGTACTCTATCCCCTCTTCTGGGTAAGTCTGGTCATGTCTGAACTGACGCCTGAACCAGAATGGAAAATAGAAGACACAATGTGTCAAACCAATCAATTGAATGCTAGGTTGGCGAGACATGCTGTAGCTCATCTCAGGTAGATCAAACCAGGGGCAACGCCAAGCAATGTCAACAGCGGACCTGTTGCATATCCAGTGGCACCACCATCCTTCGTTCAGGAAATCAACTAGCTGCGGGCGAAAGAAATAGCCGCGCGTTGAATATGCAGGGCAAGCGTCCACTACCTTTAACCTGTCCATGAGCCATACCTGGGAAAGGATGAAAAATAAGAAAGATTAAAGAATAGAGAGGTGTACATGGAGAGAAAAGTGAGAAAAGGATTTTGAGAGAAAAAAAAGAGCCTGAGGGCCGAGTGATGTGAGAAACACATGTGACAAGGGTGGGAAGCATTACCTGTAAGAGTAGTGGACTTCCTGCGAACTTGGTTGTCTCTTGGCGATGGAAAGCATCCAAACCCGTTAAAGTCTCGACTAGTGCCAAGCCAATGTTGTTCTTGCTCTCTTTCAAGCCTTGGGCCACTTCGATCAAGCGAATGCTAGACCCTTCGAAGCCAGGGGCAAGTAGGAAATGAGCCAACATACACAAGCAAAGGCCATGTTGCCGAAAACCTTGCCAAAGATGATCGTCGCGGTCGCCAGCATCAAAAAATCGATGAATCAAGCTGAAAATATCCAACTCCCCGTTGTGAACCAAGGATCGAGCATCATGTAAAGTGAGCCCACACATTCGTCCTAAAGCTTAGATGTGGCCAAAACGAGACTGGGGCAAGATCTCCTCATCATGCCAGGATTCCATCAAAGCTTGGAATTCTTCGATTGTGGGACATATCTCTCGTCCCCCGAAGCTAAACACATGCGTAACCGGGTTCCAACATCTAGCCGCGGCGTGAAGGAATGGAAAACACAGCGGAGTACGACTTAGCGGGAATAGTGCATTTATCCCGAAACCTCAGAAATTTAGCTTTTTCGAGCCATCTAAATTTGCAATCCAATCGGAGAGTTTTTGGGCAAAGAATGGCTCCATTTGAAGCAAAAACATAGCTGAAATGAAGAAACCACGAAGCTGGAGCTTTTGTAAAAGATAAGGTGTTGAGTGGAAAACAGGTGGCAGCAATCTAGAGGTTTCCTGCACTAGTGGCCGACCGGCCACTTTTGTAGCCGATCGGCCAGTACTAGTGGCCGACAACCATTTTTGATGGCCGGCAGCATCTTTTTATGGCCGGTGGCCTTCTATTTTGCCTTCTGGCCCTTCCATGTGTTGAAAGTACTAAGAACTTGTCTTTTGTTCCACTCTCAGTGCATTTTTTCCGTCTCTTTTTAAGAATTTTGTCGAATTGCTTATCGAGTTGTTGTTTTCCTTATCAAGTTGTATTTGTTTTGCTTATCAAGTTATATTTGTTTTGTTTATCGTGTTGTATTTGTTTTGTTTGTCGAGTTGTCATTTTGTTCATTGAGTTGTTTTACTCTGTTTGTTATGTGTTGGTTGGTTCATTACCTGATTAAGCAGTTGCCAATACAATATTCAATTTCCATCAAACCCGTTTTTGTGTAAAATGGTGCAATGTGATGCTCAGAATGTGAAATGCAACACTTTTTGAACAAAAAGTTGTTTTCATTCCAATCATGGTTTCCTTTTACAAAAGAGAACAAGTTTTTAAGAAAATAAAACTGCCTAAGGCTGTACAATGTGTTAAAACAACTAGCAAAAAGAAAACTAAGCAAAAATATCTGAATCGGCGCCAGCCACCTCAGGATTGAGAGGCCCTCTTCGTCCTCTTCCTCGGCAGGGCAGACTCAAAGCTATCGCCATCGGTGCCACTGTCTGAATCTTAGCCGAAGCCCTCCTCAGCATCGCCACCGCCCTTAGAACCCAAGCCGGTACCATCGCCTCCACCCTCAGATGACTCTGACTGCGGGCTCACTGGCTTCTCGTTCTCATCTGTCTTGTCATCATCCGAGATAGGCTCTGGTGGACCACTCTCGCCATGAGCACGTCTAGCTTTGCCTTCGCTGTGCGTCGGGGTCCCTCACCTCTCTCTCTCTACTGTTGGGGGAGGCACTGAAGGTCCTGCTGCGGCTCTCGCTGGGGCGTTCGGTGGGGCTGGCATCTGAAAAGGGACTTGAAAAGGACAGTTTGTCAAATGCATCAGTTATTGGTATGTAAAGATGAGTATAGTGTTGAATGCAGTGTGTGGGAGCAGTGTATCAGTGCAGTGTTGTTAATGTAATGAATTCAGATCAGTATGGAGCAAATTGCAGTTAAAATGCTAATGTATCAGCAGAAAATTTCATGGCATGAAATGCAAACTGAAGGGACTTACTGGAATCCTGTAGAGATTGAGTAGGTTCAAACTCGTCTGAACCATCCCCATCAGAGAAGCCGCTAGTTCGAGAGCCTGCCCGGGGTACTCTATGGATGCCTGTGAATATGTTGAGATGATCAGCAGTCTACAAAGCATAACTGAAATGAATGGAATGTGCAAAATGTAAAGTATAGTTCATACCGGGGTCGGGCCTCGAACTCCTACAAGCTCGTGACCAGCTGGTGCAGGCTCAATGCGAATTTGGTAAGCCTCCCTATGGGTCGCCAGTAAGTCAGTGTAGTAGGCAGCTCTGGCTATCCTACCTTCTGCCTTGTCTGAGGACCTCTCCTGTCATGAGCCCGGGGCACCCTGGATCCTCCCGTTCTCCCTCCTACAGTTGGAACCCTAGCTGCCTCACCTCTGCAGGCACTAGTCAGGGGCGGCGTGAGGTATGTCTGGATGAAGGCAGTGTAATCGCCCTCAAGCCTGAAGAAGTCAGCATCCCAGCCTCCGGTGAAATCGATCATCTCCTGCATGGTGTACCTCTCTGTGATCCTCATATATGTGGGAGGTGGCATCGAGACTACCGGCTCGGGTAAGCTGAGGCTCTAGTGCAGGAATCGCTCTCCTAAGAACCACGCCCGACAGACCGGGCCCCCGAGCAAGATCCAGAATCGAGAAGCCTCCCAAGCACCGGCAAACTAAAGTCTGACCCCGTCAGGCATCACTGCCCACGGCTGCCAGGTAATCTGTAAATAGTAAATTGTAGACACCCCATTTTTAACCGTCCTCAAGACTTGGACGTCACCGTTTGAACACTCGGTGATCATCCATGTTTGTGTTCGTCTTGAGTTCCCGGAGGTCTCGGCTACGCGTCTTGCCTCAGGATCTCTCGACTCGACTGTTTTGTGTCTGGTTTTGCACCAAACACTTGTGTTTTGCCTTGGAGGGGCAGGGAATGGCTTGTGGGCCATCCCTACACATCACCGGCCATGGCTTGAGGCCACCAGCTGTGTTTTGTTGCCACCGGCCAAACGTTTGGCCGGCCGGCACTATAGATGGTCGACCGGCCATATTTTTTGGTCAAATTACATTTTTGGCCGGCCGACTACTGTGCATCTGCTTTGCAGATATTTGTATGCTAGCTGGCATACACTTTGCTCCCCTCCAGACACGTGTATGGAGGGATCTCCCTCTTGTTAGCTTGCCTTGGAAGCTTTACAAGATTGGGAGCTCTATAAGAGGGAGCCTCTTCTTCCTCCATGAGGGTTACAAAAAATAGACAAGATTTTCATAGAGAGCTCTGGTTTTAGGGTTTGAGTTGTGTATCTATCCTACATCTAAATCTCTCTCTCTCTCTCTCTCTCTCTCTCTTGTATTTGTGTGTGTTTAGCCTTAGTATTGCAGACAAACACCCACCATTACACCTTACCTTGATTGCTGAGGGGCCAGAGGCCTTTTCTTGAAGTTTTTAGACTGGTTTGGAGCCAAAGAAGCAGCTGGAGTGCTGTTCTTGAAAGAGGTCTTCAAGGGTAAGGACTTTACCTTTAAATACCCCATTTTTGCATAGTTTTTTTTACCTATCTTGCAACTGTTTTTAGGCTTTGCATATAACATATAAAAGTTCTGTTTTTGAGTCCTTTAAAATAGTTGTTTAAGAGTGTTTTGAGCTTTGAGGTTGTTTGACCCCTCTTAAGGCTTGTTTGGCCTTTGTTTTTGTGCTATTTTGGTGAGCTCTGGGACCATTGTGTTTGGGCCTCCTCACCACTGAAATCTTGAGGGATTTCAGTGGTGAGGATGGTGCCTGGAGGTCCCAAGAAGGAGAGGGCCACCCCCTCTCCTTGTTGTCCTTGAAAAGGGCCATTATTGCCTCTTGAGGGAGCATCTAGTTTAGGTTCATGTTGATCATGCCTTAACTGATTTTTGTGCTTATATTGTCATAATATAGCATTGTTGTATGTTGGTTTAGGTACACCATGCTTGCTTAGCATACATGCCTTGTAATGCCATGTTTAGGTCTTAACATGCTTTAGGTTTTGATCCTTGTTCTAGCATGATTTTGGCCAAGCTTTGTGAAGCTTTTGTGTTTGTTGTAGCATGCTTAAGTTCTGTTTTTGGTTGTTTTGGTCTACCATAGCATGCTTAGCATAGCCACCTTGCATTTTGGCTTGTTAGCCTTAGGTGTGTGAGTGTGTAGCATGCATTACTTGCATTATTTCAGTGGTTTCGAACCACTTACCATGCTATTTCAGTCCTTGTAACATGCTTGCATACTTGCATTTGATGCTCCTTTGTTGCTTTAAAAGGTTGTTGCCTTATGCTCCATGAATGTGCTTCTTTGTATGCTTGCATGTTTAAGCCACTTAGATGCCATCTAGGTGTTCCCTTAGCATTGTCTAGGTCTACCTTGAACCTGTTTTAAGTCCTCTTGGCCTTGTGAGGCTTGGTTGACTTAGCCGTGGTTTAAGTCTCCTTGGCTTGCCTCAAGTACTTGGACCAATTGCATGCCATGTTTGTCTTGTTTAAATTGGTTTGGCACCATCATTAACATGATTTTCAGAGTTTACATTGCATGCTAATTGTCCATGTTTAGGCTCTTTTAAGTGTGCTTAAAGGTTGCTTGTTTGATGCTTAAGTGTTGGCCCATCAACATGTACATGTGTGTGTGTGTGTAGGCCCTCATTTCCATAGCATTGGCCACTAGTTTAGGCTTGTTTGAGGGCTACCTAAATTAGTTTAAGTGCACCCCTTTGCATGTTGTTGCATGCTCACCTTGTGTGTTGTTGCATAATAGTGTGTTGTTGCATGATTGAACGAAGTCACATGCTTGCTTGCATGCTTGAACATCTACATTGTGTCTTGCATACTTGTTGGTTGCATTGCTTCATGCCTTGCATGCCTTGCATGATCATTATATGCCTTGTATGCTTCTTTGCATTTCCATGATTGCATGCTAGCCCACATGCCTAGGTTGCATCACATTGGCACGCATGCTTAACCTCTTGAATTGATTGTGATAGAGGTTGAGCCCCATTGTTTGTTTATGTGCATTTCACTCCACATTGAAAATGCACAACTTGGTTTCTTGGGCCATCACGCATTGAAATGCGCGATTGGTGGTCCAAGAATCGAGAACCATATCCCTTTGAGTCATGAATATGATAAGGGGTGTGGTTGGTGCATACATTGCTTGAAATGCATTGCCATGCTATGTTTTGCCCTCTACTGCTGTCAAAAACAGATTCTGCAGGAAGATTTGACCGACCGGCCATCTGCAGTGCCGACCGGCCATCCATAAGTGGCCGATGGATTAATTTGTGGCCGGTGACCATTATCCATGGCCGGTGGCCATTCCTCTCAGCCGGTGGTGTCCCACAGCACTCAAAGAAGCAACCCTAGGACTTTGGAAGTCTTTAGAGGAGCAGAGCAGGGAAAACAGAAGCAGCTTGTGCATGGCGACGAATTTTCGAGCAAACCCGAGCACGCATACATTGGACCCTTTTCCCGAGGCCGTTCACTGCTTTCTTAGCTTTGTTAATTAGTTAATTGGTCTGTAATATTTTAATTAGCTTGTAGGTTAATTAATTGTATTATTCTTTCGGTCCCTCCGAGCGAGGGCAAATTTGTAATAAGTGTGGGTGCGTGTGTGCATGTCTTCCAACCCCCACTTCTTTCTCCCTTTTACTTACTTGCTTTTGATGGTTAGTATTAGGACATGTTTAATTTAGCATACCTTATGCTATGCATGGGTGCATCATTCATCAGTATTGCATGCACCGGGCTCGGCGCATCATGCTAAACGCATAGTATTTCAAATCTAACTTGAATACGTGCATCAAATGGTTGCATTTCACATGCCATCCTAGGATTAGCCGAGCCTATCCTAATTGCATTTTGTATGCGTTGCATTAGCCACTTTAACATGAATTAGGATCATGCATGATTTCTAACTAGTTTACTGTTTTGGCACGGAGCACGATGTAAGTATTTATGCTTTAGCATCTCGCATGAGTGTGAATGCTAACATGGCAGCATGCTTACCATGTGGCTAGTTGCTTATGTGATATAAACTGCCTGAATGCCTGTGGGTGAAGGTTGGATTGTTTGAGTTGGAACAACTCGTTGAAATCCGTGTTTTAGCCTACTTGCGAGTAGCAAATTTCAGACATTTTCCAAACAAACGGATATGCAATGCTTCGTTCCAAATTAGGCGATCTAGTCTATGCTTTTGTGTTGTGCGCATCACATAGTAATTCTAGCTAATTAACTGGAATAGGAACACATAACGTTTTCAAAATCGGATATCATGGTTAGTAGAGGCCGATCTTCGGATCGGGCGAGAGGGGGTGCTCATAGCTGACCTTCCCCAATCGTACCCAAGTTCCCGAGCCGAGGCAACTTTGGTGATGACGGACACGTGGCCTTAGGCAAACGAGTCAGGGTTTCCTAAATTCCCCCATTAAAAAATATTTAAGTGGCGACTCTGTATCTGGCAAAGCAGTCCATGTTTGGCACTTCTTTCAAAAATCTGTTTTCTCAAAACGATTTGCCGAATTTGGACTATTTGGTTCAGATTAAGAACCGTGACAATTTGAGTCCTGAATTGTAGTAGACCCACAGGCGAACAGAACGGGATTTCCCTCCCGGGATGTTCGGGGACGTCTACAGTTTCTGGCGACTCTGCTGAGGAGTTTAGAGAGCTTGACTCGAACTCGTGATATCCTGTTTTGATTTCACTTATGTGTTTCTTTGCATTGCATGTGCATCTGTGCGCCTAGGACACCGTGTTGGCCATCTGCTATTCCTGAGCGGTTTGCCGGAGGCTCGCTTCAAGAAGCGTGCCATAAGGCTGACCGGTTACGGGCTCTGCCAGTATGGGAACACAAACCCCGATTTTACCAGGGCACCCTTTTGCCCATTCGACCTAGTGCATATTCGGAATCCATAGTGACCATTCCAAATTAGGACAGGTTGCTTACCCGATAATAGGTTGTTTGAAACCGCTGCGTGCATAGTGAAACCCTACCCCAATGTAGGGGTGTTTTGGCTATCTTACTTGCTATGTGCTTTTAGAGTGTATCTCTACAGGAACGCACATATCAGTTTGCAAGTTTGAGTATCAGGCCTGAGGGCACCGGTATCAGTTTGTGAGAATCAGTTATATCTGTGGATATCCGATTCAATGTTTTGGGGCGGTGATTCTGGGGAATAATGATCAGTAGTAGAGTACAGTTGTTCGGCTACACCTGTGTTTGATCCGTTTGGGCTGAAATGCTGCTTGTTTTCCCTTTTAGTTCAGAGAATTGATACAGAATAGCCAGTGTTCCCCCTTGCTGAGGCAAGACAGACATCTGATCCGTCAGTCACCGTTCAGTACAACGAACTTATGATGACGCAGAATTCGGAGGAGATTGTGGTTATGACAACCGCATTAGATCAAGGCATCGCTTTGCAAAGTGAGACCAATGTTGATGTACCGCATCTACCTCGGTCGCCTGTTGCGCACCCGATCTGGACCCCCCAGTTGTATCAGGCTCGTGAGCCCACCACGTTCGAATTGGTGGGGATGATAGGTGACCTCCAGAGGTCCATGGCGGATCTCGCTTACGGAATGTCGGCTTTGCCACCAGCTGCACCATATGCCGGGAATTTTATACCACATGAGCCCCCGCTATTGGGACGGATTGTGATCGAGCTTAGCCAACCTGAGGTTGCCTCTAGCTATGGCAATGACGTGTCAACATCAACCCAAGCACTCAATCAGGCTGAAGCCAGAGGTAAGAACAAAATGGAGGTAGATGCCGATCCCATTGAACAACTGCTGTGGGCAGTCGAGGCTTTGAAAGCCGGGGGGATGAGTAATCAACAGGTATTCGCAGTCGTGGCCAAGACTGTAGATGATACCTTCCCCACTCCAACCGAAGGCAGTACAAGCCAGTCAGAAAACTGGGATAGGCCCCGTCATGCCAGAACAGTTCCTTCCACTCCCAACCCTGCACCTGGGAAAGATCAGAAAGTCAAGGTAGTGCCTGCCGACCCTTTCGCTAGTGCGTCTAGCAAGAATGCTCAGATTTCAAAGTATCTGCCCCGAGGGCACAGAGTTTTTCACACTCTTTACATGCCGTTGTCTAAGGCACTCCAGATCCTGGCCGAAAGAGGACATCTTAAACCCCTCGAGCCTCGGCCTCTCCCGAAGAGTCTCCCTCTCACACATGATGCTACTTTGTACTGCGCGTACCACCTGCAAACTGGTCATGCTACCGACAATTGTTTCCGCCTCCGTCATGAGGTGCAAGATTTGATCGACAATGAGGTTATCCTTCCACCCACCTTAGCCAAGTTTGTTACTACCCAGCTGTTGGATTTTGAGGATACTGTATGTAATTGGGGAGTGAACAACCTGCGGGCGACCTCCGGTGCATTTTGGATGTGGCATCTGGCACGCATTTGTGAGCATCTGCGAATGCTAGTTTTGTAAATACTGGCTTGGGTATCGAGTTAGTTCTTTGTTTTGTTTTGAGTCTGTCTCATCGTCTTGAGTCAGTTCTTTTTTCTTAAGGGTCTGTCTTGTTGTAGCGAGTCAGTCCCCTTGTATAGAATGTCGGGTGATTTCGGGGTTGTGGCCTCGAACACCGTTTTGTTTTTACCCTTTTGTTTTCTTTTTGAGTCTGTCTCTGCTGTGGAGCCAGTGGCAACCAGGAAATTTGAATGAAACAGCTGCGGCTATCATGTTTCCGTGCTTATTGCTGAGTTTGAGCTAGTTGTGCCAAAGGATTTAAACGGAACGGCAGTACATTCCGCCTGCTCTCTTGTGCCCTGAAAATCATTGTAATGACCTTTAGTTTTTCAAAAACCCTTTTTGAACACTGTGGTGGTTAAAACGAAGAGGAAGGAATTCCTCGGGTTTTGCAAAACTTTGATTCATTTGAGAGAAAGATAGGCATGCTAAGCTTTTAATGAATGAAATCATGCTTGTTAGCGTGCGTACTGAGAAGGACCCTAGCTTGATGCAGATTGGTTCCACACTATCTTCAGCGCGAGCGATGTGTCGCTTTCGTAAAAACTTTCAAAAATAAAATGTTTTGCGCGATCCTGTGAAGCTTGTGTGGAATCGCTCTTGAGATTGTGTAGCCTAGGATCGCTCTCAGCCTCAAGATTCAATCCGTTTGTTTTCGAGCCTTGACTGCAATTCAAAACATTCAACGGTTAGCCACCATGTGAGGCCTGTGTGGCCGGGTTTGGAGCAGCCCTCGAACAAGAGGCACCAAAGTTAGATCAAGAGATCAGACGTCGTCAACAGAAGCTTGCAAAGCTAGAACAGAAGCACCCCTTAAACTAGGGGCAAAAATGTCCGATATGCTTGAAGAGCCGAAGATGGGTCTTTCTGCAAATCAATAACAACAGCCGTTCTCCTGGATTTAGATGACTTCAGGATCTCAAAACCATTTGGCATGGACTTGTTACACTTTTATCCTTTGAGAGGCTCGCTGGGCCGAAAACCCGGAAGGGCGACCCAGGCAAAAGTTAGAGCAAAAGAAAAATACAAAAGAAAAAAAAGAGCAAAAGAAAAAAGAAAAAGAGACGAAAAGAATTGAAAAAAAAAAAAAAGAAAAACAGAAGCTCGCAAGGTCGAAAACCCGCATCGGGCGCCTTGGCAAAAGTTAGAGCCTAAAAAGTGAAGGTTAAAATACCCGAGTGTACCTTAACCGGAACTATGTAAGGCTTGATTCCCATGTTTGGGATACGTAGGCAACTTCATTCCGAAGTCCAGTCCCCAACGCTTTCATAGCGACTTAGTCCATTGTAATGGTTTTGATCATCCTTGCCTTCTCTGAATCTGATAGTTCGGTTGTGACACCGTGAACTACATAGGCTTGATTCCCATGTTTGGGATACGTAGGCAACTTCATCTTGAAGTCCAGCCATCAACGCTCTCAAAGTGACTGTGTCCATATATTGGTTCTGACCATCTCCGTCTTCTCCGTGTCTGAGAGTTCGGTCGTGATCATCACTGATGAGGACTATTTACAAAATGCCGCGGCATCATCCAAACAAGGGGCAACTTTCCGTTGCCGTAAGTTGCCATGAATCACCATTCAAACCAGGGGCAACTTTCCGTTGCCATGCAGCTCTTTCAAGCAAGGGGCAATTTTCCATTGCCTCCGATCCGAGGTTGCGCATCTCAAGAGTAAGTTCTACGCTCATCGAGCGGTGGCCGTTTGCCAAAAAAAATATAGTTTTTGAAAATTTTTACTGAGGTTGACTATTTTCTCAAAAACTATTCCATCTTTTCCAAAACTGGACCATTTTCTTGGACCCAAAAAAGGAAAATTTTCAGTGCACATAGCCTAACTCGCATGATTTTCAAATCAAAAATCGAACAAGTATGTTAATCTGACTCTCATTTTGGTCAAAACTGTTTTAGTATAAAACCAAAACAAAAAATGGTCAAAATGATGAACTAGGGGCACAGTTGAGTCAGGCTTCCTGTCTTTCCCCCGTCGCCAGCATACTTGCCAGAAAGAAGACACAACTGAAGCTGTCAGTAAAGGGCTCAAAGCCCTCTCACCCTCCAAGCAACGAGGTATCAAGCCAAGTGCGAAGCACAAATCGGAATGAGTCAAGATACTCCATTCCCCATCTGGAACATCGACTAGACGTCGCTGGAAGAAATAGCCGCGAGCTAATAATGTTGGGCATGAACCCACAACTTCCTATTCATCTATCAATCACCCTGGGGAGGGATGGAAAATGAGAGAATAAAGAATAGAGAGGTGTGCGTTGAGAGAAAAGTGAGCAAAAGGGTTTTGAGAGAAAAACCGAACCTGAGGGCCGAGTGATGTGAGAATCACAAATAAGAAAGGGTGGGAAATCATACTGGAAAGAACTGGCTCCTCGTGATTTGAGGTCTCTCGTTTTTGTAAACACGTTCGTGTGTCGTGTCTTTTGTTTTGTATACCTCAACTCTTGTTTTGAGTCTTTTCCGAGCGTGTCTCGTTGTGATTAGGTCATGTACCTTTTGTTTGAGTCTTTTCCGCTGTGTTCAGTTATAGGCTCGATACCCCAGTTGAAACCCTTTTTCAATTTCAAAAGTCAATCGTTTGTGCTCAGAGTGCTGTGCCATTCTCTACGTTTATGCGAAGCAAAAGAAGAAAAGGGAAAATTTGGGGCATCTGAGTGTGCTTCAACTTCAGCCGGTTCCACCTTCATATTTCGTCTTGTCAGATTGGACTGTTTGTCCAGGGTTTGCCGTGTGCAGAATGAACCAAACGCTGTGTTATAGGTTATATGCAGATTAATCCTCAGCAGAGTATGGGCCGTGTGTTCAGAATGGGGGCAGTGGGTTGCCTGAGTTGTTTTGCTGTTGGCTGGTTCGTTATCTGGTTATTACAACGCAAGTGCTCAATTTTCAAGACAAAAGATCAATCTCATTTACATTGAGGCATAAGATGATGTGATGCGATGCAATATATGACATGTACAAAATGTAACACTTTTTGAGACAAAAAGTTTGTTTCATTTCATTATCTTTTTCAAGTACATAGTTTTGGAAACAAAAACCTGCCTGCGGCAGTACAAGGTACTCTAGCTACCAGCAAAAAGAAAAAGTACAAAAAAGAAGAAAAAAAATAGCAAAAATCTGGATCAATGTCAAAGGCCTCAGGTCTAGGGGTCCGTCATCGTCCTCTTCCTGGACAAGGGTCCAGGAGCATCGTCATCAGCATCGTCATCTGAGTCTGAGCCCGAGCCATCTCCAGTCTCCTCCTCGGACGACTCTCCCTCCGCCTCAGCCTCAGCCTCGGACTCCTCATCATCATCATCAGGGACTGGAGCCCGTGAGCTACTCCCTTCATGGGTGCACCCCGCTTTGGTGCGGGGGTATACTCTGCCATCTCGGGTGGAAACGGAAGGTCCGGCCGGAGCACCTCCCGCAGTAGGAATCTGGAAGGGATGCTGAAAAGTACAAAAAGCAAACGCATCAGAATACTGTGAGCAGTGTATCAGTGCAGAATGCAGTGTGTGTATACTGTGAGCAGTGTATCAGTGCAGAATGCAGTGTGTGAGTACAGTGTATGAATGCCGTGAGTAATGATGAGAACAGTTTGTGGGCTGCAGTGTATCAGATGCCGCGAAGGCCGTGTATCAAGTGTTGAGTTGTGCATCAGATAATATGAAGCAGTTTATGTATGGTTCGAGACCGTGGCCAGAAGAACATACCGGAATGCCATAAATGGATAGAAGGTCAAGGCTCTGCTGGAGCATCCCCATCATCGAGGCGGTCAGCTCCAGGGACTGGCGGGTGTACTCGGAAGAAGCCTGCAAAAGTATTAGATGCATCAGTATTCTGCGGAATATCAATAAACTGAAATAAAATGACAATGCAAGATGCAAGATGAAGTAGTACATACCGGAGGTAAGTCGTAGAACCCGACTAACTCATGATCAGCCGGAGGGGGAGCAATGGGAATCTGGTAAGTCGCCCCACCTTGTCCTCGGCATGTCATCAAAGTGGGCAGTGCTGGCCAACTAATCCCCCGACCCCTCTGAGCTCCGCTCCTGCCACGGACTCGAGCTGTCCTCGATGTCCCTACCTCTCCTCCCGCTCTAGCCGCCGGCGCCACTGGCCTCTCTCTCTCAGCTCGACGGCCACCGCTCAGAGGCCGCATAATGAAAGTCCGGACGTACTCTGAGTAGTCGCCTATACCTTTGAAGCAGATCTCATCCCAGCCGATCGTGTAGTCGACCATCTGCTCGGAAGTGAACCTCTCGGTGTCCCTCATGTGCTCAGGAGGGTGAACCGGGACTATCTGCTCCGGTAAACTTAGGGTCTGGCGTAGGAAACGCTCACCTAGGTACCAAGCCCGACAAACTGGATCCTCTAGCAAGATCCTGAAGCGAGCGGTCTCCTCTGCACCGGCAAATCGGTCCCGCATCGTCGCTGGCAATGGAGCCCAAGGCTGCCAGGTGATCTGTAAATGAAATGCAGGTTGTTATCTATTGATATTGAAAATACAGTGTGAAGCGAAGCTTAAATAAATTCTAAAGTTGAACATACCTCTGCGGGGGTGATGGTGTCGAAATAGCGGCGGAAGAAGATAAACGACTTGCGGGGTCTCCGCACACATCTCACGTCAAAGCGGCGAGAGAATGGTACGACGAGAGGGGTCTCCACGTCTGGCATGGACGCAAGTCTCGGAAAGTAGGCATAAACCCACAACTACAGAGTAAATACCAGTATGCTTATCAAGTAAAGCAGAATACAGAAGAGAGCAGAAATTGCAGAACAGTGTATTGTGCAGTGTATTGTGCAGAGTGTATAGTGTGTGCAGTGTACAGTCAGTGTAAAACAGAGTATGTGTGTGCCGTGTGTGCAGTATACAGTCAACGTGCAGAGTGTACAGTGTGTGTAGTGTACAGAGTACAGAAAATAGAAAGCAGAAATGTAAAACAGAAGAAGAAAATGTACCTCCCAAGCTCGCCAGTAACCCCCGAGCAACTGTCCGCTGCAACGGGAAGCTAAGCTCATATATCCGTATAGGGTGGCCAAGGCAACCCCACCCCAGTCGTAACGCAAGATCTGTGTGACATCCACAAGAGCGCTCAGCAAGCAGAGGGGTACGGTGTTCGCCCGGTCGGCGAAGATAGTCGTCCCCAGCAGAAACATGAGGAAGTCGCGCGCATATCGTTCCACCGCCTCCTGGGTCATCGGTGTCTCCTCAACTAAGGCTGGCTAAACCCTAAACTGGACCTTGAACCATGAATACCTGACAAAGCCGGGACGCGCGAGAGGCGGCACCTCGCCAAGCAGGTAAGCCTGAGCGGCCTCCCACTCGTCCATGTCGGTATCAAAAGGGATCGGATCACCCCCTACCCCGATGCCGGTGAGCATCGAGAAGTCATAGGGAGTCATCGTCATATCTCCCGTAGCAGAGAAGTGGAAGGAGTCGGTGGTGTTCCACCACCTCTCCGTTAGAGCGGCAAGGAGAGGCCTGCTCGCAGTGAGGCGCGAGAGTCCCCTGCAGAATGCGCCGAAGCCGGCCTGATCCACAATATGGCGAACCGCATCGGGTAGCTCCATGTACCAATCTCGAGCGGCAATGTTCCCATACCCCCGGACGGCATGGGAATCTCCCTGTATTAAAAAACAAAACAGTTGCGAAGCAATGTGAAATGTACAGTTTTGAAGAACAGTCAATTGATACAAATATAGCGTGTGTGCACGTTTCCAGATTCAAACAGATACCGGTTGCCGGTGTGCTTACAGTGAACTACAACATGCGATGTGTCAGTGTGTTTGGGTGGTTCAGAGCAAATACAGCGTGTGTGCGTTTTCAGTTCAAACAGATACCGGGTGCCGGTGTGCTTGCAGTGAATTATAGTGTATGATGTGTCAGTATGTTTGAGTGGTTCGGGGCAAATACAGTATGTGTGTGCACGTGTCCAATTCAAGCAGGTATCAAGTGCAAGTGTGTTCACACTCAAACTACAGTATACAGTGTATCGGTGTATCCGGGCTAAGCAGTTAAAGAGCAGAATCAACTATGGCAGTTAAAATGTTCTACATTGCGAAAAATAATAAAGAGGAAAGACTGTACCTCAGAAGCGCCAAAAGACAAATGGGATACCGGCTCGCGCAGAAGAAGCTCTGGAGCCACCATCCTATCGAAGCTCCTGAACTGGCGAAGTCCGTCGGGAGGTAGTACGTGGATCGTCGGCCGATAGGTCGCCGGGTCGAATGGGTGGACGCTCAAGGGGAGGAGCTCGGCCTCGGGATCCATCTCATGATCCGGGGGAGTCCCGCCCCGTGGGATATCATCCGCCATGTCAATAGTGGTGTGAAAATGACCGGAAGAGAGAAGACCGGGTGAGAATGCGAAAGGTCAACGGAAAGTCAACCCCGAGAGGGCGGAAAATGGTCGGAAAAGCCAGAATGTGGAAAAGACACGGAAATCAAGAAAAACTCAGGGGAAACAAACCCCAAAAGGCGGAAATCGAAGAGGAGGCACCGAAACGAAGTTTCGTTCGGATGAAAATGTTCGAAACGCGAAGAACTTCGCGAATCAAACGTCGAAAAGGGCGCGAAAATCAAGGAAAATGAGGAACGAAGGAAGAAAAATGCTCTAGAGAGAGAGGGGAAGAAATTTCGGCTAAGAGGAAGTAAGAAAATAGGGTTTGAAACCTTATTTTAAAAGACCCAAGGCCAAAAGACCAAACTGCCCCGAATCAGGCATGTTTGGCCGGTGGAATGTTTTGATGGCCGGTTGATGGCCAGTGACCTCTCCTTATGGCCGGTGAGCCTCCTACAACCTTGTTTGGGTCAGATGTGTAGTTTGGGGCCTTCATTGCTCAAGATAGTGCAAGACAGTGCATTTCCGAAGCTCAACCGGACTCCGTTTTGACCTCGGACCATGTTTTTCTGTGCGAAGCATTCGAATATTTGCAAGGTGTATCCTTCTTGTATCCTTTTGTCTCCTGAGAGATTCAAAAGTTTCCCCACATGCATACGTTACAATGCTTTGACGTGAACGCGTGTTGAGTTATACGTCATTATGCTTGCATTGTTATGCATTCAACGGTCTGGCGAGACCTTAAATACACACGGTCTGGCAAGACCTTAAATACGCACGGTCTAGGAGACCTTAAATCCTCGGAAGGTGCAAGACCTTCGGTGCATTGATGTGCACAGTTCATTTGTATTTCAAAAGCCGCACGTTGTCGTGCACAATCCATTTGCATCGTCATGCATTTCAAAGGATGTGCGTTGTAACGCACATTTGAGTTTAGTTTGCATTATCATGCATTCCAATAGTATGCATTTGTCATGCATCTCAAAAGCCGTGCATTGTCGCGCATTCCATTAAGTTGCATTAAGTCATGCATTTCAAAAGCCGCACGGTGTCGCGCATTTCAAGATTGTTTGCACTTGTCATACATATCAAAAGCCGCGCGTTGTCACGCGTTTCAAAATCATGCATCATCATGCATTTGCATTTCAAAAAAAAAAAAAAACGACATGCATCATTTGCATCTCAAAAAACACGCAAAAACATGCATTATCATGCATTTTCCTTTCATCATGCATTGTCATGTATTCAAAAAAAAAACAAAAGAACAAATAGTGCATATGTCATGCATTTCCATTGTAAATAGTGCATATGTCATGCATTACACTGTAAATAGTGCATATGTCATGCATTCCATTGTAAATAGTGCATATGTCATGCATTACACTGTAAATAGTGCATATGTCATGCATTCCATTGTAAATAGTGCATATGTCATGCATCATTTTAGTATTGCATATGTCATGCATTACACTGTAGATAGTGCATATGTCATTTTAGTATTGCATATGTCATGCATCACTGTAAATATTGCATATGTCATGCATTCATTGTAAATAGTGCATATGTCATGCATCATTTTAGTATTGCATATGTCATGCATCATTTTAGTATTGCATATGTCATGCATCACTGTAAATATTGCATATGTCATGCATTTCATTGTATATATTCCATTCCAGTGCATATTGTATATATTGCATTGTAGCTTGCATGCATTCATTGCATCACCTCTATCTATGGCTTGCGCCTTTCCATGTTGAGCTTGGTCTGGTATGTGCCCATACTTTTCACGTTAAAGAACAGTTTTGCATGTGTATGCGCCTATTCCACGCTGGTATGTTGGTTTGAGGGTTGCGGCACCTTTTCTGTGTTAGACGCGGTTCGTTTGTGTACATGCCTTTCCTAGGCAAGATTTGGTTTGGCCCGCTGGCCTTATCCATTGTATCCTATTCCATCCATTGCATATTGTATATATTGCATTGTAGCTTGCATGCATTCATTGCATCACCTCCATCTATGGCTTGCGCCTTTCCATGTTGAGCTTGGTCTGGTATGTGCCCATACTTTTCACGTTAAAGCACAGTTCTGCATGTGTACACGCCTATTCCACGCTGGTATGTTGGTTTAAGGGTTGTGGTACCTTTTCTGTGTTAGACGCGGTTCGTTTGTGTACATGCCTTTCCTATGCCAGATTTGGTTTGGCCCGCGTGCCTTATCCATTGTATCTATCCCATTCCATTGCATATTGTATACATTGCATTGTAGCTTGCATGCATCCACTGCATCGTTTCCATTTATGGCTTGCGCCTTTCCATGTTGAGCTTGGTCTGCTATGTGCCCATACTTTTCACGTCAAAGCACAGTTCTGCATGTGTACACGCCTATTCCACGCTGGTATGTTGGTTTGAGGGTTGCGGCACCTTTTCTGTGCTAGACATGGTTTGTTTGTGTCCATGCCTTTCCTAGGCAAGATTTGGTTTGGGTGCATGCCATATCCACTGTATATATTACATTGTAGTGTAATTTTTGCATCCAGCATTAGGATCATTGTTCTTTCTTCAGCAGGTCGTTTCCCCACTTATGTCATTCCACTCAATTACTTGTTCTTGTGTCTGTCTACATCACTCATAGTTCTGCATGTGTACGCGCTTTGAGGGTTGTGGCACCTTTTCTATGGTAGATGGACTTGTTACCTCCATCAATCTATTTGACATTTGTGTGGTTTTAAACCGCTCATGATTGGATCATGATTCGATTGCATTGCATTTTCTTTTGCTTTATTATACATAGTTTGTATATATTGCATGTCATATTGCATATCATTTTCCATGTTATGCATGTTGCTAACGATATCGTACCTGTTAAGTTGCCTTCTTTTGCAGGCACGATATTGTATGTACGGTTCATTTGAGGCTGGTGCAACCAGACGAGCCGCACAGGTATTGTATCCTCCGAGTGAGACGTATCGAGAATTGCATAATTCTCTTACATTCTTTCTGCATTGTAATGTAGTTTGGTGTTTGCTTGCTTAAAACTGTCGCATGTTATGCTTCGTTACAGCTTTCTTTGCATGATCATAAGTTATGCTCGGCTTCTTGCATTGTCATTTGCATTTTGCCCCTACCTTCGGGCGCATATCTTTATTGTCTTGCATGCTTTGTCAAAGTCTTCGGCCTTGTCAAAAATGGGTCGTCTCTAGGCTTTGACATTCACTCCCGTCATTGTTATGACTTTCGAGTTCTGTCAAAGAGGGGCAACTGTAGACACCCAATTTTTGACCGTCCTCAAGACTTGGACGTCACCGTTTGAACACTCGGTGATCATCCATGTTTGTGTTCGTCTTGAGTTCCCGGAGATCTCGGCTACGCGCCTTGCCTCAGGATCTCTCGACTCGACTGTTTTGTGTCTGGTTTTGCACCAAACACTTGTGTTTTGCCTTGGAGGGGCAGGGAATGGCTTGTGGGCCATCCCCACACATCACCGGCCATGGCTTAAGGCCACCGGCTGTGTTTTGTTGCCACAGGCCAAACGTTTGGCCGGCCGGCACTATAGATGGTCGAACGGCCATATTTTTTGGTCAAATTACATTTTTGGCCAGCCAACTACTGTGCATCTGCTTTGCAGATATTTGTATGCTAGCTGGCATACACTTTGCTCCCCTCCATACACGTGTATGGAGGGATCTCCCTCTTGTTAGCTTGCCTTGGAAGCTTTACAAGATTGGGAGCTCTATAAGAGGGAGCCTCTTCTTCCTCCATGAGGGTTACAAAAAATAGACAAGATTTTCATAGAGAGCTCTGGTTTTAGGGTTTGAGTTGTGTATCTATCCTATATCTATATCTCTCTCTCTCTTTCGTATTTGTGTGTGTTTAGCCTTAGTATTGCACACAAACACCCACCATTACACCTTACCTTGATTGCTGAGGGGCCAGAGGCCTTTTCTTGAAGTTTTTAGACTGGTTTGGAGCCAAAGAAGCAGCGGGAGTGCTGTTCTTGAAAGAGGTCTTCAAGGGTAAGGACTTTACCTTTAAATATCCCATTTTTGCATAGTTTTTTTTACCTATCTTGCAACTATTTTTATGCTTTGCATATAACATATAAAATTTCTATTTTTGAGTCCTTTAAATAGTTGTTTAAGAGTGTTTTGACCTTTGAGGTTGTTTGACCCCTCTTAAGGCTTGTTTGGCCTCTGTTTTTGTGCTATTTTGGTGAGCTCCGGGACCATTGTGTTTGGGCCTCCTCACCACTGAAATCTTGAAGGATTTCAGTGGTGAGGATGGTGCCTTGAGGTCCCAAGAAGGAGAGGGCCACCCCCTCTCCTTATTGTCCTTGAAAAGGGCCATTATTGCCTCTTGAGGGAGCATCTAGTTTAGGTTCATGTTGATCATGCCTTAACTGATTTTTGTGCTTATATTGTCATAATATAGCATTGTTGTATGTTGGTTTAGGTACACCATGCTTGCTTAGCATACATGCCTTGTAATGCCATGTTTAGGTCTTAACATGCTTTAGGTTTTGATCCTTGTTCTAGCATGATTTTGGCCAAGCTTTGTGAAGCTTTTATGTTTGTTTTAGCATGCTTAAGTTCTGTTTTTGGTTGTTTTGGTCGACCATAGCATGCTTAGCATAGCCACCTTGCATTTTGGCTTGTTAGCCTTAGGTGTGTGAGTGTGTAACATGCATTACTTGCATTATTTCAGTGGTTTGGAACCACTTACCATGCTGTTTCAGTCCTTGTAACATGCTTGCATACTTGCATTTGATGCTCCTTTGTTGCTTTAAAAGGTTGTTGCCTTATGCTCCATGAATGTGCTTCTTTGTATGCTTGCATGTTTAAGCCACTTAGATGCCATCTAGGTGTTCCCTTAGCATTGTCTAGGTCTGCCTTGAACCTATTTTAAGTCCTCTTGGCCTTGTGAGGCTTGGTTGACTTAGCCATGGTTTAAGTCTCCTTGGCTTGTTTCAAGTACTTAGACCAATTGCATGCCATGTTTGTCTTGTTTAAATTGGTTTGGCACCATCATTAACATGATTTTCGGAGTTTACATTGCATGCTAATTGTCCATGTTTAGGCTCTTTTAAGTGTGCTTAAAGGTTGCTTGTTTGATGCTTAAGTGTTGGCCCATCAACATGTACATGTGTGTGTGTGTGTGTGTAGGCCCTCATTTCCATAGCATTGGCCACTGTTTTAGGCTTGTTTGAGGGCTGCCTAAATTAGTTTAAGTCCACCCCTTTGCATGTTGTTGCATGCTCACCTTGTGTGTTGTTGCATAATAGTGTGTTGTTGCATGATTGAAGTTGCATGATTGAATGAAGTCACATGCTTGCTTGCATGCTTGAACATCCACATTGTGTCTTGCATACTTGTTGGTTGCATTGCTTCATGCCTTGCATGCCTTGCATGATCATTATATGCCTTGTATGCTTCTTTGCATTTCCATGATTGCATGCTAGCCCACATGCCTAGGTTGCATCACATTGGCACGCATGCTTAACCTCTTGAATTGATTGTGATAGAGGTTGAGCCCCATTGTTTGTTTATGTGTATTTCACTCCACATTGAAAATGCACAACTTGGTTTCTTGGGCCATCACGCATTGAAATGCGCGATTGGTGGTCCGAGAATCGAGAACCATATCCCTTTGAGTCATGAATATGATAAGGGGTGTGGTTGGTGCATACATTGCTTGAAATGCATTGCCATGCTATGTTTTGCCCTTTATTGTTGTCAAAAACAGATTCTGCAGGAAGATTTGGCCGGCCGGCCATCTGCAGTGCCGACCGGCCATCCATAAGTGGCCGATGGATTAATTTGTGGCCGGTGACCATTATCCATGGCCGGTGGCCATTCCTCTCAGCCGGTGGTGTCCCACAACACAAAAAGAAGCAACCCTAGGACTTTGGAAGTCTTCAGAGGAGTAGAGCAGGGAAAACAGAGGCAGCTTGTGCATGGCGACGGATTTCCGAGCAAACCCGAGCACGCATGCATGAGACCCTCTTCCCGAGGCCTTTCACTGCTTTCTTAGCTTTGTTAATTAGTTAATTGGTCTATAATATTTTAATTAGCTTGTAGGTTAATTAATTGTATTATTCTTTCGGTCCCTCCGAGCGAGGGCAAATTTGTAATAAGTGTGGGTGCGTGTGTGCATGTCTTCCAACCCCCACTTCTTTCTCCCTTTTACTTACCTGCTTTTGATGGTTAGTATTAGGACATGTTTAATTTAGCATGCCTTATGCTATGCATGCGTGCATCATTCATCAGTATTGCATGCACCGGGCTCGGCGCATCATGCTAAATGCATAGTATTTCAAATATAACTTGAATACGTGCATCAAATGGTTGCATTTCACATGCCATCCTAGGATTAGCCGAGCCTATCCTAATTGCATTTTGTATGCGTTGCATTAGCCACTTTAACATGAACTAGGATCATGCATGATTTCTAATTAATTTACTGTTTTGGCACGGAGCATGATGTAAGTATTTATGCTTTAGCATCTCGCATAAGTGTGAATGCTAACATGACAGCATGCTTACCATGTGGCTAGTTGCTTATGTGATATAAACTGCCTGAATGCCTGTGGGTGAAGGTTGGATTGTTTGAGTTGGAACAACTCGTTAAAATCCGTGTTTTAGCCTACTTGCGAGTAGCAAATTTCAGACATTTTCCAAACAAACGGATATGCAATGCTTCGTTCCAAATTAGGCGATCTAGTCTATACTTTTGTGTTGTGCGCATCACATAGTAATTCTAGCTAATTAACTGGAATAGGAACACATAACGTTTTCAAAATCGGATATCATGGTTAGTAGAGGCCGATCTTCGGATCGGGCGAGAGGGGGTGCTCATAGCTGACCTTCCTCAATCGTACCCAAGTTCTCGAGCCGAGGCAACTTTGGTAATGACGGACACGTGGCCTTAGGCAAACGAGTCAGGGTTTCCTAAATTCCCCCATTAAAAAATATTTAGGTGGCGACTCTGTATCTGGCAAAGCAGTCCATGTTTGGCACTTCTTTCAAAAATTTGTTTTCTCAAAACGATTTGCCGGATTTGGACTCTTTGGTTCAGATTAAGAACCGTGACAATTTGAGTCCTGAACTGTAGTAGACCCACAGGTGAACAGAATGGGATTTCCCTCCCGGGAAGTTCGGGGACGTCTACATAAATATACAGATTGTTAGCTGCCATTGTATATGCAATATGAAGCAAAGCTGAAATAACTGAAAGGTTTGGGTTACCTCTGCTACAGTCACGGTGTCGAAGAATCGACGAAAAAATGAGAATGACTCTCGGGGCCTCCGCTAACATCTCTCATCGTACTTGTCTGAGTACGGCACCATAGGTGGTATCTCCACCTCTGGCTCTGGGCGAGCCTCGGAAAATAGGCGTACACCCATAGCTGCAGAAGGTGGAAGGATAACAGTGAGTATACATCAGATGAACACAGAGAATGTAAAGCAGAAAGCAGACAATGTGTGTAGTGTATTGATAAATCAGAAAGCGTATAGTGTGCGGTGTACAGATAATGTAAAGCAGAAAGCAGACAGTGTGTGCAGTAGACAGGAAATGCGAAGCAGAAATGAAAAGTAGAAGGGTAGGGCGTACCTTCCAGGCCCTCCAGTTGCCTCCTAGCAGATGTCCGCTCCAGCGGGAGGTGGAGCTCATGTACCCATATAGTGTGGCCAAGCCTACGCCGCCCCAGTCGTAGAATCGGACGCAAGACAGGTCCACCTAGGCGCTCATGAGGTAGAGCCCGACAGTGTTCGCCCGGTCGGCGAACAGAGTAGTGCCAAACAAAAACATGAGGAAGCCTTGGGTGTAGTACTCGGTCTCCTTGCGGGTCGTCAGTGTCGTCCCTCTGAAATGATCAGGGAACCATGTATATCACACCCTTCCTGATCAGGAGATGGATGGGCGAATCCCCAGCAAGTAGATCTAAGCAGCCTCTCACTCACCCATGTCTGTGTCGTAAGGAATCGGATGACCCCCTACTGCTATGCTGGTGAGCATAGAGAAGTCAAAGGGAGTCATCGTCATCTCCCCTGTTGTAGAAAAGTGGAGGGAATCGGTGGTATCCCATCACCTCTCTACTAAAACGCCCAGTAGAGGTCGGCTCGCAATGAGACGAGAGAGCCCCATGCAAAATGCGTCGAAGCCGGCCTCGTCGATGGTGTGACAGACGGCGTCGGGAAGCTCCATATACCACTCCCTCGCAGAGGTGGTCCCATATCCACGAATGGCATGTGAATCCCCTTGTACGCAGGACAAACAGATGCAAGGCAGTGTAAGAAATACAGTGCATGGGTATGTTCAGGACAAACAGATACAAGGCAGTGTAAGAAATACAGTGCAAGGGTATGTTCAAGACAAACAGATGCAAGGCAGTGCAAAAAATACAGTGCAAGAATGTGTTTGGGATAAACAGATGCAAGGCAGTGTGAGCTATAGAAGAAATGTAACCTACATTGCGGAAAATAAAGAGAAAGTGTATACCTCAGAGGCACTATGGGATAAATGTGACTCCGGCTCGCGTAGTAGGAGGTCCTCTGGTGCACCTCGCGCAAACCCCCTGAACTGGCGGATGCTATCGGGAGGTAGCACGTGTACCTCGAGATGGTACGTCGCCGGGTCGAACAGTTGGATACTGAGCGGCAATGGCTCAAACTCTGGATCCATCTCCATCCTCGGAGGAGCTCTGTCGTGTGGGATGTCGCCCGCCATCTCGAAGAAAGATGAGAGAATGGTCGAAAATGTGGAAAATGGACGGGAATGCCAAAAGTCAACAAAAAGTCAACTTTGAGAGAGAAAAAATGGAAGAAAAGGTCAGGGCTCGGAAGAGGGCACTGAAATCAAGGGTAACTCGAGGGAAACAAACCCCGAGTAATGGAAGTCAAGAGGGAGGCACCGAAATCACGTTTTAATCGGTTCAAAATGGAGTGTGCAAAGAGGTTTTAGCAAATCGAACGGTTGTGGGATGTTTGAAAATGTGTATAAAGTGAGGATCAGAAGGGGAAAATGGTTTAGAGCAAAAGGGGAAGTGTTTTTTTGGCAAGGGAGAAATGAAGAAATAGGGTTTGGAACCCTATATTTGAAGACCCGTGGTGAAATGCCAAAATTGCCCCGAATCTGTCATCGGTGGCCTACCGGCCACATTTGTGGCCGATGACATTATTTTGTGGCCGATGGGTGGCCAGTGGCTTCCCAGAGTGGCCAGAAGGCCTCTGATGCTGTCCTTGGATGTTGTTTTGTGCCTGTTCCCTCAAAAAAGTGCAAAGGAAGTACATTTTTTGAGCTCAAGTGGCCTCTGCGGAAGCTCCGAACTGCATTTTCAGTGTGTGGTAATTAGCACGTACGAGGTGTATCCTTTTAACTTATTGCAACTCCTCCAGGAGGTAAGTTGGAGGTTGCGATCGAGTGTTTTTACCATGCCTCGCTTTTGTTATTGCATGGCATGCGCACCTCCTTGTCATTTCATGGAATGCGTTCTTTCACATGAGGTTTTGCATTGTTTCTTGTTCGCATAGAGCATGCATCTTATACTTTAACATGAGGCGTGCTTCTACTTGGGCATTAAACACTTGTTTTGGAACTTTGATGCTCATGTCTTGCATTGTATATGCTTTTCATCTCGCATAGAACATGCTCGCATGGCATTACGTTGTATATGCTCTGACATTCGCATGAGAATGTTTGTGTCTGTTGTATAGAGCATAAGTTTGTTAGTATGGCATAAAATATGCATCTTGATGTTGCACGGAGCATGCCACAATTTTTGTTGCATAGAATATGCATTTCTCATTTGCATACAGCATGCATTTGTTAATCTTGCATGGAGCATGCATTTGTTACCTTTGCATAGAATATGCACTTACCACGCTTGCATAGAATATGCGCTTCTCACATTCGCATAGAACATGCTGTCAATCTTGCATGGAACATGCATTCCTATCTTGCTGTATCTGTTAAGTCTCTTTCTTATGCAGGCACGATATTGTATGTACGGTTCATTCAAAGGAATTCCGGGTAAGATCATTCTTGTCCTTTGAAATCCTTGTTGGTTAGAAACATTGGGTTACGTGCCCGATGTTTACACCACCCTTCTGGTTAGAAGCGTTTGAGACGTATGTCCGACGCTTATACCACCTTGTTGGTTAGAAACATTGGGTCGTGTGCCCGATGTTTATACCACCTCTTCGGTTAGAAGCGTTTGGACGTGTGCCCAACGCTTATACCTCCCCTGTTGGTTAGAAGCGTTTGGACCGTGTGGCTGATGCTTATACCACCTTGTTGGTTAGAAACATTAGGTCGTGTGCCCGATGTTTATACTACCTCTCCGGTTAGAACCGTTTGGACCGTGTGCCTGACGCTTATACCTAACTTGTTGGTTAGAAACACTGGGAACGTGTGCCCGATGTTTATACCACCTCTCCAGTTAGAAGCATTTGGACTGTGTTTCGACGCTTATACCACCTTGTTTTGGTTAGAAATATTGGAACATGCTCTGATGTTTATACCCTCCCCCTCTCCGGTGTTTGCACCGCTCTCTTTTCCCTTTCGCGTGTGACGCGTTAGGATGTTTTGGTTAAATGCATCTGGACAGATTCCAATGCTTATACCGCTCTTTGTTTCGGTTGCATAATAGTTGGATGTGTTTCACTTGTTATTACTATTCCTTGTGGCTCAGAACCTTAGGATGTGTCCCTAGGTTCACACCATCTTGCTCCTCGCGTGTGCCACGCGTTGGGATCTTGTTTGCCGCCTCGGGTGTGCCCGACGGTTGCGGTTCTTTACCTTTCCTGCGTGATACGTAGTTAAGCTTGCATAATTTTCTTACATCCTTTCTGCATGAAATGTGGTTTGGTTCATGTTAACTTGCTTATGTATGAGTTTTCTGTATCGTTTCTTTGCATGGCATTTGCATCTAGATATTTCGTTACAGTCTCATTGCATGATCATAAGTTATGTTCTGCATCGTGCATATCATTTGCATTTTGCTCCAGAACTACGCTGGTTTGATTCCTTGCAAAGGGATACGTAGGTAGCCTGTGGGGGCAACCGTTCTTTATTTTGATTGCTTGTTTTTCTAAGTCTTCGGCCTTGTCAAAAATAGGTCGTCTCTGGGCTTTGACATTCACTCCCATCAGTTCATGACTTCCGAGTTCTGTCAAAGAGGGGCAACTGTAGACACCCTATTTTTGACCGTCCTTAAGACTTGGACGTCATCGTTTGAACACCCGATGATTGTGTTCGCTCGTGTTCGTTTTGAGTCCCTGAAGGTCTCGGCTGAGCGCCTTGCCTTTGAGGCTCTAATCTTGTCTGTTTTGTTCTTAGTTGTGGGCCAAGAGCTTGTTGCTTCACTTCTGGAGGAGAGGGTGACCTGTCGGTCATCCCCTTAGCCTGCCGGCCATGATTTGTGCCTGCCTGCCACCAGTGGTGGCCGGTCTGCTATGTTGATGGCCGGTCGGCTACATTGATGGCCGGTCGGCCACTAATGATGGTCGACGGCCATTTTTCTCCTTTTTCAGATATTTATTTGCCAGTTGTGCCAGCTGTTGTTCATTGAAGTGCATCTCCATACACGTGTATGGAGCGATGAATGCAAGCCTTTGGCTTGTTTTTCTATATAATGGGGGGTCGCTCCGCCATTTGAGAGGTTAGAAAATTTTGTGAGCAAATTTCCTCTCTCTCTCTAGAATCCTTTCTCTCGCTCTCTCTCCCTATTTTGTGCTTGAAAGTGAGAATTCTTTACACATTCGCACTAAGACCCTTGACCAAACATCTTCATCTTGGAGCTGAGGTTCTTTGAGGCTTAGTTTGAGTTCTTAAGGCTGGTTTTGGCTCAGAATTATGGCTGTTTAGTGCTATGCTTCAAAGGTATAAGGCTTACCTCATTTAAGCTTTGTTTTAATCAATTGCTTGGCCATCTTTTTACACTGTTTTGACCTTGTTTTTCAACCATAAAAAACTCTATTTTTAAGGTTTCAAAATGGTGGTTTAAGTCTTGTTGAGTTAGGGGGTTGTCTCCTCTTCTTACTCTTTGGCTTGTGAAGCCTTTTGTGCCATCTTTCAAAGCTTTTTGAAACAACTTTTTGGGCTCTTTTAACCACTGAATTCCAAGGGAATTTCAGTGGTAAAAACTTGGTTTTGAGGTCCAAAATAGGAGGGGGTGGCCTCTCATCCTTGTGTCTTGTTTGCAATTGGAGATAGCCTGACATGTGAGCATATTTTTCTATCATTTTGTGACTTGATCTCAGCATGTTTTAGGCTCTGATTTAGCATGATTTAACTCTGTTTTGAGCTGTCTTGGTCATATGAGCCATGTCTTGCATGGTTGTAGTGCAAATGCCTTCACTAGCTTAGTGTTTCAAGGCCTCTAACATGTTTTGCTTGAGATGACTGCATGTTGTAGCATCATTTTATATATGATTTCAGTGTATATAGCTCTGTCACACTCTCACTTATTTCACTTTTTCATTGCTTTTGAGAGTTGTGCTTTGAGCCTTGTTTGCAAGCTAGCATGTGAGCATGTTTTTCTAGCCTTTTATGCTTCAATCTCAGCATGTGTTTAGCCACTGTTTTGGCATGTTTTAACTCTATCTAGAGCTAGTTTGGTCAGTTGAGCTTGGTATTGCATGCCTCTATTGTAGTGCTCTTCATTAGTTTGATGATTTTGGCTTTTGAACATGTTGTGCATAAGTTGCTTGCATGTTGTAGTATTATTTTGCATGCCATATCAGCACTGAAATGTCTGCAACCTCCCTTTATTCTTCACTTTTTACTTTGTTTTGAAAGTGGTCTTGAGCCTTTTGTTGGCTTGAGTGTGAAATTGAGGCTCTCATGCCTAATGGTTTTAATCCTCTCTTGAAGGTTCCTCCTAACCAACAGCATGAGACCTCTTTCATGCTCAAGGCACTTGTGGCTTAGGCCCTCTTTCCAATTAGAGGACTTTCACTTTGGACTTAATCGGTTAAAGGACTAATCGGTAATGTAAAATGTGTAAACAAAATGAATCAAGTAAAACTTGAGCAAGATAAGCGTCTTTGTGTTGCATTGCATGTGTTTGGATCGGACGTTAATCCAAACACAAGAAATGTGAGACGTTTCATACTCAAAGTGATGAAACGTGTCACGTTTCTTGGTCACCGTCACCCTTGATCATGCATAGTAGGGTGGTGGTCTTTTGAGTCTTATTTGTGCATTCATTAAGCTTGTACAAGCTTGACTCTTTGGCCATCATGCATAAAAATGCTTAGTTGGTGGCTTGAGAGCCAAGTGCCATACTCCTTTGAGCTTGAGAAATGATAAGGAGGGTGGTAGTACACACATTTCTTGAAAAATGCATTGCTTTGCCTCTATTGCTCTCTGTTGCAGAAAAAACAGAAGTCTGGAAAAAGGGGTGGCCGACCGTCCACTTGAGGTAGCCGACCGGCCACTTAAACTAGCCGATTAGCCAGTTAGGGTGGCCGACCGGCCACCAATCATTTTTTGTGCAAAAGTGTTCCTGTGTTGGAGCAGAAGCAGTCTGGAAGTTGGTGCAATTTTCAGAGATCAAAGCAAGTGCAAACAGAGGCAACCGATGGCAAGGCGATGGATTTTCGGGAGGAAGCTAACCGAGCATGCATGCATCCCTCGTCTCTCGAGGCCGTTTAACTGCTTTATTAGCTAGTTGTAGCCAATTAATTCAAGTGTTGTAATTAATAAGTTTAATTTGGTTTGTAATATTTTAGTTAGCTTAGAATAGTTAGTTAATTTATTTCAATTGTTGTAATTAATTAGTTAGAATAGTTAATTAGTTCGTTTTCTAATAATTAGCTTAGCTTAGTGTAGCTTAGCTTATTTATTCGGACCCTCCTTTGAGAGGGCGCAATGTTGTAATAAGTGTGCGTGAGTGTGTGCATGTCTTCCAACCCTACGTTTTTCTCCCTTTTATTTAACCGCTTTCGATGGTTAGATTAGGGCACGTTTCAATTAGCATACCTTATGCTTGCATGATTGCATACATTCATTTGTCTTGCATGCACCGAGGCTCGGCACATCATTCAAACTGCTTCATATTTCAATACTTCTTTGAATACGTGTATCAAATCGTTGCATTCATATGCCATCTTAGATAGCTGAGCCTATTAATTGCATATTGCAGGTGTTGCATTAGGCATCTTAACATAGTTAGGAATCATGTATATTTCTAACTAGCTTTTGTTTTGGCTTGGAGTACACTGTAAGTTTTACGCTTTAGCATGCTTACATGAGTGCGAGTGTTGCCATGATAGCATGCTTGCCATGAGGCTATTTGCTTAAGTGATTAACTACATGAATGCCTGTGGATAAAGGCTTTGTTGCTTGAATTGGAACAATTTGATGATTGTGAGTTTTAAGCCCACTTTGCGAAGTGGCAAATCATGTTTTAAGCCCACCTGAGGGTGGCAAATCCACGTTTTAGCCCACTTGAGGGTGGCACCTTCAAACCATTTTAAAAAATAAACATGAATCGAAATGTTCCAATTACTGCGATTTTAGTCTATACTTGCTTGCGTATGCGTCACATAGTAATGTTAGGTAATAATCAGAATAAGAACACATGTGTTTATAAAACAACATATCATGATTAGTAGAGGCCGATCCTTTGATCGGGCGAGCGGGGGTGCTCATTTCAGGACCTTCCTCTCTCATACCCAAGTTCCCGTGCCGAGGCAACTTTGGTGATGACGGACACGTGGCCTTTGGCACAAGTCAGGGTTTCCTAAATTTCCCCAAAACAAAATATTTAGGTGGCGCCTCTGTAATCTGGCAAAGTAGTCCAGTTTTGGCATTATTTGATTCAAAATTGATTTTCCAAAATGATTTGCCGGATTGGACTCTTTGGTGTTTATCAGTTTCATATTGCACTTGTGAGACTAGATTCAGAACCATGATAGGAGTCCGAACTGTAGGACCAATTCGAGCTCTCCGAAAGGGGGCGTGAAGAAAGTCAAGTCTACAGGTGGGTGCAAAATAATGAAATAAGAATTTATCATTCTTTGTCTTTCAAACCACTCTAATCTACCATCTACACCACAAATTTACAGTTTTTTCATCTTCTACAATCTACTGAGTTCATTAGGTATTCTTTATCTCTTTCTCACTCTTACGCACACAAGCAAACACACACAATACCTCTATCTTTCTCTCTTATTTATGATTTTCTTGTTTTAAGTATAAAACTTGATACAATCTGAAAAACTAATCTTCTAACCCATGAATTTATTAATTTTCATATTTAATATCAAGGGTTAATTGTGATTTACAATTATTGTATTTATGTTGTGATTTTATATAATGCCATGCTAGTGTTTATTTAAATGCCTTAGTGAGATCTTATTTATTTTGTTCTATTTTCTTTCCTATTATAAGGATGAATAAGAAAAATATATATATATATATATAAATCCTTTTATTAGATTTTATTTTGATTTTATATTAGATATTTGCTCAATGGTCATGTGGTTGTTGATTTTTTTTTTTTAAATGTTTTTTTTTGGGTGTCCTTGGATAATAATTTGGCGATATGGTAGATAAATTATATTTTTTTCAAGTTGGTTATGTGATCCAATGTTTGGGGTACCTATAGATATTTGCTCAATGTTTATAATAGATTTGGTTTTCTCTGTGTGTGTGTGTGTGTGTGTGTCATACATATTGATTGTAGACATTCAATTCATGGTTCTGTTTTTTATTTTTCTAAATAAATACAAACAAATCACAGCCTAGAATTGGCTCACATACAAAAAACTAACTTGTTTTGGGGCAGCTAACATATATAGACCAAGATTAAAAAAAAGTTGATAAAAGTAGTATCTCTGTGTATGTGGGTGTGTGTGATAGAGAGAGAAGTTTTCATATTGATGGAATTGAAGTTTTTGAATATCTTGTGTTCATTTGATCAATTGAACAAGTAGTAGAATTGTGTAATAGCAGACCTAGTGCAGAAAAATTTGTTGAATTGTCTTTGTAGTACTTGTATTTGCTAATAATATCCCTGATTTTAAATAGAAGGTATATGGAAGGTATATTGAAGGTATATGGTTTTAATAATTCTTAGTTCTTGAGATTTTTGGAATAGGGTCTTTTTATGTAAATCCATGCTTGTGAAACATTGTGAAAATTGTAGTACTTAACTTTTCAATGATACGATTTTAGTCAAATATAGCAATTCAGTATGTGGACTGATTACAACTCTACTACAAGTATGTAACGCCCTGATATTTCATCACCAATCATAATGCCCATTCAAGAATATCATGACCCATAAGGATAATTCAAAGTATTAAATAATCTATTACACATATCAAAATCTCTCTCTTCTCTTTTGTACTATCATAAGGTTACATCATTATTTTAACACGGTATCAAAAGAATCAATAGTTCAAAGCATAAGAGAGGATACAAACAGAATGCCCTAAAGGCTTACATCTTTCAAGGATTTCCCTTGAGTACACAAAAGGTGGAGTTTTAACTCCGCACAAAAGAGCCCATGGCTTCATCACTTAGCAGAAAAAGGAGCCTTTGTACTCCCATCCACAATTACTTTTCAATATAAGTCACTTGGGTAACGCATCCACATCATTCTCTGAAAGGTTGTCAGTTTTTGGGTGAGCAATTGCCCAGTAGGAAACACCATTAACAGATTATATAAGTAATTGAGATACATATGATCATGCAATGCAATGGATGAGAAAAACCCAAGTTCGCGCCTTTGAAAAACATTGGAGATCAGATTCGACATTGCTCATGACTAATTATTTCTATTTCAAAACCATAGGATATAAATACGCTATGATGTGCAGATACAAGAGCCATAAAATGTAAGTAAGAAAATACATATATATAAGTATATAAAAAAGACAATCCCATATTTGTCGACTCCAGAAACGGCAGGACGTTGAGCACCCAAGACCTTAATCATTTACATTTGCCAACTCCATAAATGGTAGGCTCGTGGACACCCAAAATCATGTTTTCTACATTTGCAGACTCTAAAAACGTTAGGCTCGTGGACACCCTAAAACCTTTTCCATCTTCGTCTGGTGATAAGCACATGATAGGGCAATTGGGCACCTTGATTTCTCGTTCAGGTACCAATACACATAACACAACTCAAACCAAGACCTGACTCAGAACCTGGACTCATATGCTATTTAATCCCATTCCAATATGTTCCAAAATTTGACAATTTCAAATCACAGTATAATTAATGAATGCATATAATGTATGAGTTCACAAATCTCAATTTTTCTTAGGGTAATTTTAATTCATAATAATCTAACAATTTAAGCATTTCCAATTAAGGTAAATCGTCAAGTCCTACCTCTCATCATCTCAAGATTTCGTAGGAAGTTCCCAACGTTTCATGTTTTCAATTTCATGATTAGGAGGCCAATTGAACCAAAATCCCCTTGTTGAACAACTTTGAAAACTAGGGTTTTAAGAAATTTGGGGCTTTTGCCTGCTTTACACATAAAGAGTCAATATTCACCATTTCTAACAATAATCAAGAAGAATATGCATAAATTTTTCCAAGATATGGAGTAAAACCACTTTTTTATACCTCAAATCCACTTTATAACATATGAAGCTTCATACCTTTAAATATCTATATACCTATAATGGAAATACCACAAATACATCACAAATTAAAGATATAAGGAGTTAAAAGTACCCCTACCTCAAGATTGAAGGCAAAACGTGAATACCCAACTCTATACTTCAAAAGATGAGAAAACAATTGGTAGCACTTTCGATCTATACTTGTTCTTCAACCCCCTTTGAAGATCTAAGGTGGAGGTTGGCAAAAATCAAGAGGAATCAAGTGTTTAGGGGTTAGGGTTTCAGAAATGGGTGAGAGAGAGAGAGAGAGAGAGAGAAAATATATGGAAAGGTGAAAGAAAAGATGTTTGGATTGACTTTTAAGTGTGTTGTCTTGAATAGATCGCTCGAGCGACCTTTCCATCGGTCGAGCGAAGTGAAAAAATACAAGGAAATCTCTTGAGCGGTAAACGCATGGTTCCAGAAGTTTTGCAGATCTATAGTAAAAATATTGGGAACCTCATTTCTACGCTCGAGCAACCGTTTCACTGCTCAAGCGGTCTCGCTTGCAAACAGGTAAGATACTAAAAGCTCTACATCTTCACTCGAGCGACCTATTGACCGCTCGAGTGGTCTCCCAAGACAGATTGTTACAAGTATAATAAGGGAGGCTACATGACATTAACGTGGAATTTAGCACACTCTAGTTCAGATGGACCCAAGAGAATATGTGAGTTTGGTAATATTATGAGATTCTACTAGATCTTGCAGAATTTAGATAGATTATGAAGCTATAAATTATAATTTAGTAGTTGCATTTGATTCATATTAGATTTCTATGTCAACTAGAACTAGTTTCAAAAAATGTTGCAAGTTTTCAAGGTTTATAGAAGCATACAAGTGGCATATGTTTTTCTTTTTTTCCCTTCCTCCTCTTCCTCTTTCTATCTTTCAATTTTGTTGCCTCCAATTATATTTTTGCACTCTTACAAAGAGGCTTGGAAGCCCTGTTTGTGGTTGCCTTATCTTTCCACTCATCTATTATCCTTTTCCGTCAATATTAAGAATCATACGATACCATGCTTCGCACACCAAACAAAAAAGGCACTTTAGAAGGAGCTTTTGTAGCCTATACCTCTCTCCAAAGGAACTGGAAGCAGAGCCCTTACACCCCAAAAGGACTTCGTTAAAAGGCCAAAAGAAGATTCTTCCTTACTTCTCAATAAAGAATTTGTTAACTTTCTTATCTTCTTGAACTCCAACAGAAGTTAGATTAGGATTATAATCATAATTAGTTATATCTTTTAAGAGCTGTCAAAAAATGCTCAAGCCATGTGAGCTAGGCACATGGGCTCTCACCAAGTGAACCAGGAAAACCCAAAACGCTCATGTTTATATTATAGCAAACATAAATTATTATTATTATTACAAAACAAATTGCAAAAATCTTTTGTTCTTAAAAATAGTGGGATTACATACTACCCCATCATTTTAATGGCCCTGTTTGGTAGGGCTTATTTCCAGCTTATTTCAGCTTTTAGCTTAATTTAAGCTATTTTGATGTGTTTGGTTCAGCTTACAATACATCTTATAGCTTTTTATAAGTCAAAAATAAACTTATTCTTTGAGTGGGGGAGGAGAAGCTTAATTTATAAGTCAAAAATCAGCTTATGTTCACAGCTATAAGCTATAAGCTGTTAGGCTATAAGTTATAATCACTTTCCCACAGCTCTACCAAACAGGGCCAATGTATACACAAAATGCATAACATTTTGTAGATCTTGAGTTTAGTTATTGAATTGTTACAAAGAAGTAGTTTAACGGTCAGTAGAGGCATTGCTTTAGCTAACCTCCCGGAAAGATTACACTGGTGTAGTCAATCTGAAACAATTAAATCAATTCATCCCAATCAAACATGGATTCAAAGTCAAATCTCTCATGATATCCAAATGTTGCCATTGTCTCACAATAACCATATAATCTTTAGTATGTTGTTTAGTGTTCCTGTTTTGCTTGTTATGTTCCAATCTTATGGATGTAACTCTTTTTTCTATTGCCAAAAAGTATTATTATTATGGCTAAATTAGAAACGAGTTTTGCTATAATTTTTGCTGCAATTTTGTCTTGCTGTAATTCAAAATAGAATAATGTACGTCTAAATAGTCCCTTAGATACTAGAGTAATTTGGCAACTAACTAATGCTGATGTATTTTTACTTTTACTTTATGATTGCCCAATTTTGTGTGAGATCCAATTTAAGATAATTACCTTTATATTTATATTTATAAAAGTGTTAATTTGGCAACTAACTAATGTTGATGTATTTTAGCTCACACCACTTGAACATTGAATTCACTTTAAAGCAACTAGAGCTATCAGCCTTCCATCTTATGTTGTCCTTGTTTTTCCACATATAGAACTGGTCATGCTCGTAGCTCTTCCTATGCTAGGAGATTCCTTTTGAAATTGAAATTCAACTCACCAACACTAATCTTTTTATCCATCATATCCTTTAAAATGATCAGTTTTTCAATGGAGACACTAAAGAGTCTATCATATTCAGATGTTTTGTAAATAAAAAAAGTCATGATCAAAATACATACAATAACTATTACGAAGACATTAATCAATATAAGTATTGGAATATATTTATTTTTGAATAATCTTGCTTGCATTCCCTTTTGGTAAGACATCTCATCTTTGTGAACTTTGCTCTTGATGGACATAAAATATTAATTAACAAACTTTCTATTATATAGAAAAATAACTTTTGATCATTAACTTGAAATCAAAATGTAAGTACACCACAAAAAAAGTTCCAAAAATTATAATATTTGGATATAATCATAAAGAGTTGAACAAAACTTTTTATTTTTAATTTTATAACTATTGCGCCCCTTTCAAACTACACCACAATGATTTGTAAATAGCACTAGTTTTCTACATATTTAAAATGAATGGTCATTTGTGCACTCCACCATCATTGTTAAATATTATAATCTTCATAATATTATTGATCTTAGTAAGACAAGGCCTCTTTTTTCATGTTTAGCCTAGGCCTCACAAAGCCTTAGGTTGCTACTAAACTCTGTGAGGAGCAATATTGTTTCAGATTATGTAAGGAGGAATAGAGCTTGAACCAACATTAATCTCCAACCAATTATAGACTACTTTGACAAAGAACTAACATGTAGATCACTTTCCACAACAGCCTGTAACGATCACCATCTCTTAATTGTAGAGCAAAGAATAACAGTTATTTGAGTTGTTGTGCTTCTTTTAACTCCTAAGCAAACAAGCCTTTTTTTGAACTCAAAGGCCCATTTACCTTGCTGATCCCTCTTTAGAAAGAAGTGAAACACATTGATGTCCTTTTCTTTTGATAACAGATACAATTCCTTTAAATAAACATTTCCAAACCATGTGTTAGAACAGAATGAGCATCTTTTTCCATTGCCAATTTGAATACAAATATTCGCATTAAATAAGCTAAATACAGCTGGACTTGAAATGGCAATTGACAGTATATCCTTCTAAAATCTTGAGACCCTTCTTTGTTGATCAAAAGAGCTCAGCCAAGAATTATTTGTGTACTTATACTTACTGCATAGAATGTCAATCTACAATGCTTTCTTCGCATTTCCAAATCTCCATCACCATTTGAATTGCCATTAAAATAATGATATTGCATTGACTTTGTAATACTTAAATTCTTTTGCATGTTTTGCCTTGACATGAGTTACCTTTAGTCATGAAAAAATATATTAAAATATGTTATGTTCTACATTATTGTTAGTATCTTATAGTTCTTGCAAAATCAAGTTTAGTTGTTTTCATCAATCATAAATTATAAATAGTTGTTATTGATATATGCATTTTTTAATGTTCTAGAAACACTTTGGACACTTGTTTAATTGAGATTATTTACATATGGATAAGACTTGGATGTATTGATCAAGATTAAGTGATGCATACCAGAAAAGAGTTGACATGTTCCTCGATTTTACGTTTACTAATGCAAGTTATTAGGATATGATCATATGTCCATGTATCAGGTGTGGACTTACTGCATTCAATCAATTGCATATGATGTCACGCCCCGAAAATAATCTCACATAACTATTACATCAACCCACTTCTAAAATGAGATGTTAACCAAAATCATTTACATGGTTCCAAATGCTTACTAAAGTATTCACACATGACATTATACATTTATTTACAAACTAGTACATGAACCGATAGCATGCAAAAGAAAATCATTAAATCACAACAAATAAGGCCCTCAAGGGCTTACAAGTTCCAAGGTAATAGCCCGGTTACACATAATGGTCTCTTGGACCCAAACACATTAGCCCTTGGCTTACAACAAATCTCACAACAAAATAAGAGTCAAACTACTCTTCTTCAAACGTCTCCACGCCCTTAGCTTGGCGGGGTCACCACATCTTTACCTGCACCAATTCCCATAGGGGTGAGCATAAAGCCCAGTAGAGATTCCTCATAAAGTATATACAGTTATGCCAATACCATCAACGCTAAAAAAAAATGCATATGTAATGCCATGCAAGTGCCCATATTGAAGGAAAATTTTATTTCAATGCACTATTTCAAAATCACCATGTTCTCAATAATGTTATGCAATCTCATCAATTTCAAACTTTCAATATTTAAATCAACAGGGGCGGTAAATACGACACTGGTAACCCTTAGGCTGGTGTCTGCAAGTAGACTCTACGAGTTCTACCAAACTGTCATTTTTACCGGTATTAGCCGGAAGGCTCGATACCTATCCGCGCGGCTTTCGGGTCTCTCACCCTGGACACTCAGGCCAACTTATCAAATTCATCTACACCCCCTATCCGGACTTACCAACGTATTTACCCCATACACATTTCCATTAGTTCTCATTACAATGATCTTTCTGAAAATGAATGCTTTTTCAACTCATGTCATGATATGCAATAATGACTTTAAAACAATTGAGAACATGATGCCACAACTACTAACTCATAGCATTCTTTTATATTCAACAAAAAGAAACATGTCTACAACCATATTCAACATCACATTTTCATTTCCTCCTTACCATGTTCTTTCTCAAGATACCCATGCGTCTCCAATGCATAATTACACTTTCTCATTTCACACAATAGCCATGTGTCTTCGACACACCACAACAATTCCTCAACATTAATTCATCATGACCAAACTTTCAATATGGCTAACATGCCATCATTCATTTCACTTTTTCATTACACTACGATTAAACATTTTCACATCACTTATGGCACTCAACAACTTGCCATCTACCGCTTTACACAAATATACAATTATCAATGAGTTTTAAAAGAGGACTTAGTCTCCAACACATAGAGATATCATGACTTTGCTATCTTGCTAAACATTTGGTGAGACTTAGTCTCATACATGCTTTTGATACAAGAAAATATATAATTTCAAAGGCACATTCATTATTTTTCAAAAGCCCCAATTTCTAGGGTTTTCATAGGACATAAACTTTCATCATTTAAAAAAAAAAAAACTCCATCTAGTAATTTCTTTGAGTTTAGTAGAGGGAAACCCTCAAGAAATGGTAGAAGATTTAGATATAAACCCCCATTCAAAACTGGAATGAACACATCCTTGGCTCTGCCAAACGTGCAAAATTGATTGAATAATAGGAGTTAAACCTAAGACTTGCAGGGAGCACACCCCAAGTCCCAAAGTGAGTCATCCAAAATAAATATGGTCCACTCATTTCATTTTCATGGTATTTTTCTAATTAATTTTTTTTAAGGGCCTAACATTGTTGAAAATTGATTAGTATTGGGTGATTAGAACTTTCCTGAAATGGGCTGATTTGAATGATGTACATTATGAGTATCATGACATCTTAAGGTTCAATATTGGTGATTTGGACTCCCCACCAAACGCATAGAGCCACTTTTTCCACAACAGAGTGACTCTAGGGCCATGCTAACACAATCCTTTTTAAATTGGCTTAGTTTGGTTCAATCTTTTTTTGGCTTGGAAAAAAATGACTAGAGAAATTTTTTTAAAAATAAATTAAAATCAATTAAATTTTCAAAAAGTTGGAATAAAATGAAAATAAACTGATTTCTCTCATACTAAAAGACAAAAAATAAAAAATAAATAATGAATCAGGCCATCTAAAATCTAAAATGTCATCAGGTGAATGTACAAAGGTTTTGCAAGAAAATGGAACCTAATAATCACATATTTTATAACTACATTCAAAATTTCTATATTGAAATAAAATCACAAATAGTTATACTATAGTTATGATACTTTCCCATAGAAACTGGTATAACTATATTGAGATCTCTACCAATCTGATTTTATTTTAAAGAAAAAAGCTTGATGATAGTGGACAAATGAAACCCATTAACAGAACATGACCAGCTTGGGTTAAACCTATTGACTAATTGTTATTACCATATTCATTTTCCAAATTATGAATAATTTTTTTTATATAAATTATAAATACACCTCTTAATGTTTGTTTAAAATATGAATTGTTCCTTATGTTTTGAAAATTATAAATGCCCCATTATCAAAAAAATTTAGGGCAAAATTCATTTTACCTTCCCGTGATATGGTTTGATAACACTTTACCCCTCTGTCTTTTAAAAATAACCATATGCCCCTCACGGAGTTTTGGACTAAAATGTAACCATTAAAACCGTTAAATATGGATGTGAAATGACTATAATACCCTTAAATCCTATATTTTTGGTTATTTTCTTTCTCTCTCATCTCTCGTATACATAATCTATAATGTTTAGTATTGAAAAATCTAAAAACCTTCATGATATTGATTCATGGTTATTTTTCAATTTTAAATAGTGAATATCAATCCTAATCAAATAATCATTGACAAATTGGCACAACGATTTAACGTAAAAAAAAAATATCAATTGGAGCACCTCCAATTGTGATAAAAAATCACGGGCCAAAGACGCAAAATAATCCATTAAGAAGAAAAAGAGTTACACATGAGTACCCTCAATTACCTAGCGAATCCACGCTCGAATTGAACCAAACTCGATGTCCTTCTTTCACCATCGTTTTCACTTTGGAATTGCTTTTCCCAATGTTGAATCTGCAATGCCTATGTCGAATCCATGACGATAAGCCACTCCAGAATCTAGCAACGCTTTAGGCCCAAGTTTCTCGAAATCCACTGAAAAACAAACTCAACCCTTGAAGTTTGACACTCTGTAGTTCGTTGATCAATCGATCACCTTCTATACATTAAAGAAACTTATACAAAACCACAATCCAATGTAGAACACTTTGTATTTTTCTCATTTTGAAAATTTGGACGAGTTAAGCCCTAAAAGCAACAAACGACACACTTCATACCAAACAGAGTTACGCTGACAGCTCGAGCCACCACTTGACCACTTGAGCAATGTGTGTAAAGGTGGTGCAAAACATATAGGGCAACCACTCGTGCACCGCTCACGCAATGAAACATCTTTCCTAGAAGTTTAGTTAGACAGAGATACTGGATGATCCATTTGACCACTCGAGCGCACAAATGACCGCTTGAATGGTCAAACAACTTTGGCTTTGGAGGTGCTACCTTAGACCCGCCAAGAGGCACTCGATCCCCGTACATAGTCAACGAAGTGGCAAATAAGGATGCTCAAGATATGGAATGTCAGCACAAACTCCTTTACACAGGCACAATTCGGGTTGGATTCGCATCTAAACACTCACAGCCTCACTAAAACAAAAGAGTGAATAAAATTACAACTGAAAGAAGATTTGTCAAACGGGATTGCCAATTACAAAAACCTTGCAATGTCCCCCTTTGGCAATTCCGTGACAAAACACACTTAATAAAGAAAATCTTAATCACCCCAACCCATTACAACCAACAAGGACACCTTTTTGAATGTCATGATTTGTAAAACAACTATTAGTTCCATATGAGTATATAATAGCATGAAACATATTACAATATGAAAATCTTTAAAAAAAACCATCATGCTATCCAACAAAAAACATCATGCTATCAAGTAACATCACCTAAAAAATCTCCCCCTCAAACATACTCTGCCTTTTTGTTATGAATTGTCAAATGAAGTTCAATTAACAAAAGTAAGGACCAAAAGTTACACAAGCAAGGACAGGAAGATGTAATAACCAATAACATGTGATAAGAACGCAACACATAGCAACATGCAAACCAATACGTATCTATTTCCCTCTCAAAACAAACAACGTAAGTCCATGCTTAACCCATTCCTTGTCAACAAATAACCTCCTCAACAAAGAACACCAAGCTCCAAAAGAAATAGAAAAGACAAAAGTAATATGGTGGAGCAAGTAAGAAATTTCAGATTTGTACCTCAAAACACACAAGAATATCCAAGAAACACAATTACTTAAAAACACAATGTGCATAATCTCTAAAAGATTCCTCATGAAAGAAAGTGATGCAACATGTGACAAGTATAGATCTCATGAGAAAAGTGTGTGTATATCTCTTGAAGTTTAACAAACACTATATTCAAATCCTAGTAGTGATCAGATGGCTGGACCTTTTGTAAGAGAATTTGCAAATGACTGAGAAAAGTCAAACCTCTAGTGATCAAGCGGTGTTTGTTGAGTAAACGTGAATGCTCTTCCTCAAACAATGTATACAATTTTCTTGTGCACTCACTGCCACCTTTCACTCTCTAGAGTATGGAACCAAACCAAAGAAGAATGGGAAAAAATAGTGATACCTAGTTTGTGTCTCTCAGGTAGCATTTTCCTTATACCCTGAGAGACAAACTGTAGACTCGATTTTCTTCGCGCGCCCCCCTTTTGGAGAGGCGCGAATTGGTCTCCTACAGTTCGGACTCCTGTCACGGTTCTGAATCTAATCTCACAAAGTGTAATGCGAGATTGATAAATACCAAAGAGTCCAATCCGGCAAATCATTTTGGAAAATCAGATTTTAAATCAAATAATGCCAAAACTGGACTGCTTTGCCAGATTACAGGGTCGCCACCTAAATATTTTATTTTGAAAAAATTTAGGAAACCTTGACTCGTGCCTAAGGCCACGTGTCCGTCATCACCAAACTTGCCTCGGCTCGGGAACTTGGGTACGAGAGGGGAAGGTCTTGAAATGACCACCCCCGTTCGCCCGATCAAAGATCGGCCTCTACTAAACATGATATGTTGTTTTATAAACCTCATGTGTTCTTATCCGGTTATTAGCTAACTTTACTATGTGACGCACACATACAATTATAGACTCAGTCGCACGACTTGGAACAAAACAATTCATGTTTGCTTTCGAAAATGGTTTGAAAGTGCTACTCGCAAGTGGGCTAAAGCGCGAATTTGCCACCCTCAAGTGGGCTTTAAAACATGATTTTGCCACTTCGCAAAGTGAGCTTAAAACATTCATTCGTCGAATTGTCCCAATTCAAGCAACCAAGCCTTCACTCACAGGCATTCATGGAGTTTAGCAAGTAAGCACATAGCCTCATGGCAAGCATGCAAATCATGGCAACACTCATACTCATGCAAGTATGCTAAAGCATAACACTTATAATGTACTCCAAGCCAAAACAAAAGCTAGTTAGAAATATGCATGATCCTAACTATGTTAGATACCTAATGCAACACATGCAATAATGCAACTAAATAGGCTCGGCTACCTAAGATGGCATATGAATGCAATGATTTAATAACATGCTTTGAAACACGTATTCAAATAAGTATATTGAAATACAATGTAGTTTGAATGATGCGCCGAGCCCGGTGCATGCAATACAAATGAATGATGCACGCATGCAAGCATAAGGTATGCTAATTGAAAACATGCCCTAAACTAACCATCGAAAGCGGTTAAGTAAAAGGGAGAAAGACGTGGGGTTGGAAGACATGCACACACGCACGCACGCTTATTACAACATTTCGCCCTCGCGAAGGAGGGTTTGAATAAATGAGCTAAGCTGCTCTAAGCTAAGCTAGTTGAACTAATCTAATTAAACTAATTAGACTAATTATTACAAACCAATTGAATAACTAGTATACTACTTACTAATTATTACAAAACAATAAAGAAATAGCTAAACTAAGCTACTTAATTATTACAACACTTAATCAATTAGCAAACTAATTAATTAAATTACAAAACCAATGCTAACTAACAAATAAAGCATTAAATTACACTACTTCAGCTCTGCTTTAGAAAGTTGAACAAGCATGCATTCAATTTCTCGCCCCGAAAAGCCCTCCAGTTTGCTCTTAAGAGGCTCTGTTTGCAGGGTCACTCCAAGAAATTTATGATCCACCTTACCAATTCACTGCTGAGGAATGCACCAGTGGCCTGCCAGCCATGGGAGCTTGCTGCCGGCCACCTGCCGGCCAAAGAGAGGCACTGCCGGTCAAGGATGAAGCCTTGCCGGCCACTGATGAGGCACTACCGGCCACTGATGAGGCACTGCCGGCCACTAGTGTGCTGAATCACCATTCTGCAACAGAGCTCAAACAGAGGAAAAATAAAGGGTCTCCCAAGGATATATTTGTACTGTGCCATTCCTTATCATCTCAAAACATCAAAAGAATTGCCCTATTGGATCCAAAACCATCAATCAAGCATTTTCAATGCATGACGGCCAAAGATCCAACTTGTACACATTCAATAAATGCACACAAAGAAGACTCTAGAACCACTACCTTATCATGGATGATCAAAGGCAATGGAGACAAAGGGGATTGCCTCATTTTCATCACTTCAAGTATGAAATGGACCAATCTACCTTGTGTTCAATATAACGTCCGATTGAACACAATGCAATGCAAACAACATGCTTATCTTGGCCATGTTTTACTTGTCCAATTCTTGTTTACTCATTTTATATTACCAAGCCATTCTTTAATTGATTTGTCCAATGTGAAAGTCCTCTAATGAGAGAGGGGTCAACCAAAAGAATGGTTTAAGGCATGAGAGAGATCATGCCTTTGGCTAGGAGGAACCCTCATAAGAGGATTAAAGCCATTTGAGCACAAACTCTATCAAGCTTAAACACAACCTTAAGGCCAACCAACCCTCAAAATGAATGAAAAAAATGAAAAAATGAAGGAGGTTGCAGAATTTTAGTGTTGGAATGGCATGAAGAATAAGACTATAACATACAAATAACTTATGTACAACATGCTAGGAACCAAAAGCATTAAAGCTAGTGAAGAGCACTACACTAGAGCCATGCAATATCAAGCACAAATGACCAAACCAGCTCTGGACAGAGCTTAAACAAGTCAAAACAGAGACCAAAACATGCTGAGATGGTAGCATGAAAAGCAAGAAAAACATGCTTATGTAATGGCTCCTAAACAAGGCTCAAAGCACAACTCTCAAAAGCAATGAAAGAGTGAAATATGTGAGAGTGTGACTAAGCTATATGCACTGAAATTACATGTTATATGATGTCAAAACATGCAATCAACACATGCACAACATGTTAGAGGCCTTAACTCACAAAGCTGGTGAAGCCATGCACACTATAGCTATGCATAACAAGTCTCATCTGACCAAGACCATTCAAAACAGAGTTAGAGCATGCTAAATCAGTGGCAAAAACATGCTAGAATCAAACTAACACAAACTAGAATGATAGGCTAAATCATCAAGTATGCTAGGCTAGTAAGCATGATTGCACTACAAGTACAAAAAGCAAGCAAGAAGTGCTCCAACCAACCAAAAACAGAGTTGAAGCATGTCAAAAAAAAAAGCCAAAAACATGCTTGAACTAAGCTACAAAAGGGTAAAAAAACATGCTCAACTATTAGGCCATTTACATATACAAACAAGATACAAGGAGGGAAGGCCACCTCCTCCTATTTTAGACCTCAAAACAAACTTTTTGCCACTGAAATTCCTCTGAGTTTCAGTGGTTAAAAGGCCAAGCAAAGGGTATTTCAAAAGCTTTGAAAGATAGCTCAAAAGGCTTTATAAGCCAAAGAGCAAAGGGAGGAAACCACCCCCTAACCACACAAGGCTTAAACCACCATTTTAAAACCTTAAAAACAGATTTTTTTAGAGGTTAAAACCAACTTCAAAGTAGCATACAAAGGTGGCCAAACAATGAAGTAAAACAAGGCTTTAAAGAGGTAACTTCTTACCCATGAAGCACAGCAACAAAACAGCAAGAATTCTGAGCTAAAACCACTCTAAGAACCTCAGCTCCAAGGTGAAGGTGTTTGGCTAAGGGTGCTAGTGCAAATGTGTAGAGAAAACTCACTTTCAAGCCTAAAATATAGAGAGAGAGGATTCTAGAGAGAGAGAGAAATCTTTGTCTTCCAAAATGTTCAACCCTTTGCATGCAAAAAGATGACCTTTATATATAGAAGATACAAAGGCCCCTTGTAAAGATCCAACCATCCACGTGCAAGCAGATGGGCCATTCTGTGTAAATAGTTGTCAAAATATCTACAAAAATATCCACTGATGCACTGGTGGCCGGCCGGCTATCAGTAATGGCCGGCAGCCCTCAATGATGGCCTGCAGGCCATCAAGAACATCACTCTGCAAAGACCAACACATGGTCCAAATATGAGACAGAATGGAAATAGGGCTTGGAAAGATCAAACCTGGAGCGTTCTGTCGCGGAATTCGAGTGCTCGACGAGCAATCAAACTTGTCGCTGGATGTACCTACAAGAATATCCAAGTCTTGAGGACGGTCAAAAATGGGGTGTCTACACAAACATAGAGAGATAAGCAATAGAGATGCAAATAGATGGTAGGGGATAAGAGACTCAACATCACCCAAGATATACTAGCACTGGTCAATTTCTCAAGAAATACACAAGAAACACCGCTAGAAGTCCATAGAGAACTTTGATGACTTATGAGGAAGACTCTAGTATTTGCTAATCCAAAAGTGTGTACAGAATGAGATATACTAATCAAAGTACATACAGTCCGAAATGAGTAATGACCATAGATAGCACATGTAACGCCCCCAAAATAATAACAAAAATCCAACTCTAAACACTAATACAAAGTGATATAAATAATGTAAGAAGCTTTCATTAATCGGAGTTAATATACAAAAGGTAACACATACGATATACATTCATAAATTGCTCATCCTGAATCTACAGCATGTGTTACAAGAAGTAATAAGGAATAAAAGCTAAACAGATATTTATATGCCCTAAAGGCTTACATCTTTCCAAGACCGTGCTTGGTTACAAAAAAATGAGTCATAAGCTCAATACACATAAAGCCCTAGGCTTAAAAAAAATAAAATAAAATAAATACAAAGTAAACAGAAATTGAGCCTTCAACTCCACAATCCTTTCAAGCTAAGTCATTGGTGGAGGCATATCACCAACACCTGAAAATGGTTTTTCCCACGTAGGGTGAGCCAAAACTCATTAGAAATAATCTAACACAATATATGAATCTTAACAAAGATATAAGTAAAATGTGCATATGCAACGCCTATGATAAAACCATTTATATTCTACAAGATCATAATACGCCAAGTTTTATATCTCAATCCACTTTATCTCAATTCATTTCAAGTCATTGCATCTTACCTCAACTCATGAGTCAAATCCATTGTTATCCAGACAACCCAACTGAGGCTACAACTCAATGGTTCTCTAATTAATATAACCATTACACGAGCACTTCAGTTTGTCATTTTACAAAAATTTCGTCCACGAGAATCGGCACCCATGTATACACGCGGTTTTTGGGACTTTCACCCTGGACACACAGGCCAACTTAATTCAATAAAGTCGATCCCCTTTCTTCTCCCAAACATGGAGTACATCCCCTTTCTCTTCCCATATATCAAACATATACAATGTACTAAGACACAGTCATATTCAATGACAACAATTAAGAGATTAGTTTCAATTCACCTAATCCTCATTCAATTTTTGCAACAATCATAGTTATCCTCCACTAATAGCCTAAAACAGATATTTTTAAATAGATATACAATCTCCAAGACAGATAAATTATCCAAATCTCCATAGGTGAGAGATAATACACACCCAACTTCAGCATTTATATAAACATTAATATAATTTCATATTCCTAATACCAATTTCATTATTTATACAAAATAATTATTTGAAACATTTTAAGGCCAAACTTCATTTTCTTCCAAATCCAACCCATGTGCCAAAATCAACAAATTTAGCACAACACATCCTCATATTTATACCCATAACCATTTTCAATACCTTCATTTGAAAACCCCTTTTTCGATTTTAGACAAACCTTTAGACCAAAACCTTAGGTTTGTCTAAAATCCTCCAGATTCCAACATCATTTACACAACAATAAATAGCTAAGTTAAAAATCGTAGGAGAGTGTACAAAGTCCCTATCTCAAAGCTAGAAGTCGAGCAAAGCAAGGAGGAAACTTCTAAGATGCACAAACACAACTCTATTCGAATAGAAATGTAGCCCTTGAGACGCTCTACATTTTTTCCAAAGACACTAGGGTAGAGAAATCAACGGATCTAGGTAAAAATGTAAAGAAAATGTGAGTTTTTAGAGAGAAAAGCTCTATATCTAGGGTTTTGGGAAGAAAATAGATGAAAAAGTGATGTAAAAGTCACTTTCACAAATTGATATACGCACAGTCCGCTCGAGCACAAGAAGTGACGCTCGAGCACAGAATGCACACTCGCAGTAGTTTTGCAGACAACAGACCAATACTCGAGCACTAGGAAGGCCGCTCGAGCTGGGCCCGCTCGAGTGTAGAAAGATCCGCTCGAGCATAAAATACACTCTCCCAATAGTTTTGCAGACTTGCAAAAATACTAAGAGTTCATAAAGCCCGCTCAAGCACAAGAAGTGCCGCTCGAGCAGAGGAGCAAAATTCTAGTCAACATGAGTTTGGAAACTAAGCAACCAACCTGTCTTAAACGCAACCACAACAATCCAATAGCCAAATTTAAGGAGACACAATGGGAGCAAGATGTGAACAAAAATATGAAATCATGAAACCCGAGTCTGGGATACAATAAGGGTTGGGTCAAAATCGGAATTGCTATAGCACACACATATTAGCAGGTAATGGATGTTCTCATCAATTCCAATATAAACCAAAAACTTCTAAAAAATTTGAAACTTGCAAAACCATACAAAGAAAATCTTTTTGGATTTTTGATAAACAAAGTAAGAAAGAAACGAACAAACACACACATAAGACCTAAAAAAAAAAACAAACAAATAAAAAAAAATCAAAAATCAAAAAACGAATAAACAAATTAACCCAAGTTAAGCTTTCTCACCTAAACTGCATTAGTATGAACTATGTTATAGAAATTGTTGTTCTTGGGTGTTGTCTTAACGTTGTGGTTCCCTTTTCCTTTAATGGGAACCCATCTCGACTTGGTTTCCATCCTTCTATTTCTAGGTCTAGGAAAACTCAATCTCGGTTCATGTTTGGTCTCAAGCAACCAAAACAATGAGGTCTAATGTGACCCTTAAGCCCACAGTGATGACAAATAGGAATGAATTTACCCTTGGCTATACAATCATGAGACAATGAAGAAGATGAAATGATATTTACCCTAGCCTTGAAATCTTGAGTGCTCTCATCCTAGGAAGTTGAGGCTTTAGATAGTGAGAAATGTCCTTCGATGATGTCAACTCCTCCTTTATCATTGGTCATGTGTTGAGTACAAGAAGCCATATTCACACTTTGTGCACTTGAAGCTTTGAAACTATCGAGTTCCAACTCCGAGGAGATAATTTTCGCTTCAAGCTATTTTTCGGACTTTGAACAAGTCTCCCACGCTCTTTCAAGATCACTATTATTCTCTTTCTACTTATCACGAGCGTGAAGTAATTGATTTCTCCCCATTTCATATGTGGACAGTTTGGCGATCAAAGATTGCATTTCATTTGAGAGAACACTAACTTTTGCTTGAGCTTCCATGAGCTTTTTCTCTACTTTCTCTTTCCCTTCTCTACTTAGCCTGAGCTTGGTGGACAATTTGATATTCATCTTTGTCAAGATGAAACTCCACTTATACAACATCTTATATACTTTGTGAAGAGTTACTCCATCTATTTCTTTTTCTGCACTAAATGACTCACTGCCACCATTTGAGGACCCTAAAGCGACGCTTTCATTCTCACTCTTGTCTGAAGATGAATTTCCATCAAAAAAGTCAACATTCGATGCATGAGGGATGGAGATACCATTAGATTCACCATCAGAACTTGCATCCTCATAGATAGATTTCAACATATCCCATGCTTCTTTGGCTGTCTCACAATGAGAAATATGGGTTTGCTCACCTTTCAGGATAGCATCTTGTATTAGCTCTAATGTTCTTGAGTTGTATCCAAAGTGTTGCAACTCAAGTTCACTCTATTGCTCTTAAGGCTTCAGATTTCTCAAGTTTGTTGCCAAGTCAAGTTCATAGGGCAGCATGAACACTTCTATCTATGATCCTCCATAGGCTTACATTGAATGCCAATAAGTACACCCTCATTCGAGCATTCTAGTATGGGTATTCAGATTCGTCAAAGTAAGGAGTGGTGGAAACGTTCTTGCCATGTGCATACTCATGTTGCCCCCCGATATAATCCATTCGTCCATCGGTTACGAAAACTGCCATAAAGGCAAGAAATTGCACATTCCCTTCTTTGCCTTGAATTTCATTATCACTCTCATTCTTATCAGAATCTGACTTATCATCCCAAGTGACAGAAAATCCTTTCTTCTTCTTCAACCGATTAGGGCATTCTTGAGCAAAATGTCTAAAGCCTTGATATTCATAGCATTGAACTCTTTAAGGACCCCCCTGTATTTTTTCTTTATTATTCTCAGCTATAGAATCAATTTTGAATTTATCTTTGCCTTTGGATTTATGAGTTGACTCCATACGATTAAGTTTTTTTTCAAAAAAGATTTTTTTGAAACGTTTTATAAAGGCATCCGTCATCTCGGAATCAAACTCACAATCCTCATTGGAATCTTTTCCAACACTATGAGTACTATTAAAAGCCAAAACATCATTTTCTTTCATTTTGAAATTCAAATATGCCTCATAGGTTTGGAGATTTCCAACAAAATGATTGAGCTTAAGGTTATCAACATCTTGAGCCTCCTCAATAGCTGTAACTTTTAGTTGGAACCGATCAGGTAAGGATCTCAAAATTGTTCCAACAATCTTGGATTCCGGTATTTTTTTCACCTAAATTAAAGCTGGAATTCACAACGTCACTTAACTTTGCAGAACATTCATCAAATGTCTCACTATTTTTCACAGAAAGGTTTTCAAAATTAGAAATAAGTCTTTGAAGTTTTGAGCGTTTAATCGAAGAAGTGCCCTCATGAATAATCTCTAAGATATCCTATGCCTCTTTTGCAACGTCACAATTACAAATACGATTAAACTTTTTGGGTGTGACGACACAAAACAATGAATTGATAGCTTTACTATTTCAGCTACTATTTTGGTAATCGATTGTGTCCCATTTGTCAATTGGTTTGGGAAACATTATTCCATCAACAGTAATCGTAGGTTCAGCCAACGTGGACATGACGAATTGCCAAACTTTTTCATGAATAGTTTTTAAAAATCTGAACTTTCCAAAAAGAATAATTGGATCCGTCAAGTAGGGGTGGTCGAACCTTAGAATTCCCCTCACGAATTGAATAGATTATCACAAATCAAACAAGATCTTGCTCCTATAGTTTTGAATAACAAAGATTGAGCGACCTGCTCTGATACCAATTGAAAAATCTAAAAACTCTCAACATATTGATTTGTGATTATGTTTTAATTTTAAACAATGAATATCAATCTCAATCAAACAATCAGCAACAAATTGGCACAACGATTTGATGTGAAAAAAATCATAATTAGAGCACCTCTAATTATGAAAAAAAAAAAATCACAGGTCAAAGCTATAAAACAATCTATTAAGAAGACAAAAAAATAATTATACATGAGTACTCTCAATTACCTAGCAAATCCACGCTAAATTTGAACCAAACTCGATGTGCCTCTTCCACCATCATCTTCACCTTAGAATTGCTTTGGCCAACATTGAATCCACAATGCCGATGTCGAATCCACGACAATAAGGCACTCTGGAATCCACCAAAGTTTTAGGCCCAAGTTTCTCAGAATCCACCGAAGAACACCTCTCTCTTTATGTGAATAAAAAAACAAACTCAACCCTTAATGTTTGACACTCTCTCATTTGTCAATCAATCGATCACCTTCTACACATCACGAAAACTCATATAAAACCGCCCTCCAATGTAGAACACTTTGTATTTTTCTTATCTTTGAAAATCTGGATGGGTTAAACCCTAAAAGTTACAAACGGCGCACTTTAAACTAAACTGAATCGTACTGATCGCTTGAGCCACCACTTGATCGCTCGAGTGGTGTGAGTAAAGGCGATGCAAAACATACAGGCCAACAATTCGAGCACAACATCCACCGCTCGAACAGGGAAACATCTTTCCCCAAAGTTCAGTTTGCAGGCAGAGATATTGGATGATTTACTTTACTGCTTGAGTGCACAAATGACCGCTTGAGCAGTCAAATAACTTTGGCTTCGGGGGTGTTGTGCCTCGACCCCACCAAGGCGCTACCCCGGACTCGCCAAAAGGTGTTCGACCCTCATACATAGTCAGCGAAATGGCAAATAAGGATACTCAAGATACGGAATGTCAGTACAAACTCCTCTATACAGGCACAATTCAGGTTGAATTCGCATCTAACACTCGCAACCTCACTGACACAAAAGAGTGAATAAAATTACAACTGAAAGAAGTTTTGTCAAATGGGATTGCTAATTACAAAAACTTAATAAGTATTAATTCAACTAAATCACAATTAATTATAAATTCTTAATTATTTATTATAATTCTTAAATTTTTATTCTAATTTTATTTTAATTATATTTTTTTTATCACAATTAATCATAAATATTTAACTATTTATTGTAATTACTAACTTTTTAATTTAATTATATTTTAGATCACAATTAATCCTAAATTATTAATTATTTATTATAATTTCTAACATGTTAATCTAATTTTAATTTAATTACATCTTGGATCAGTTCTTAATTATTGTTTATTTTATATTTTATTTAATTAAATTTTAAATTAATTCTTAATTATATTTTAATTTGTTTTATTTTATTTTAATTAACATATTAATCTAATTTTAGGTTTGGAGAAAATAGGAGTGAAATTATTCTTTTTCTGTATTAATTTAATTCTAATTTTTCAAAAAAAAAATTCACTCTAAAAAATTGTGTGTAATACATCTTCTGTTATTTTAGATAGAAAAACTAACGGTAGCACTTTAGTCCAAAATCACATGGGGCTTTCTAGCTATATTTGAATGATAGGGGGTAGTGCTCCAGCCCCAAACCACAAGGAGGTAAAATGAATTTAACACAAAAAATTATGTAACAAAATTAACTGAAAAAATATAATTCCTAACTATTCTTCTATATAATAATAAAATTACTTGAATTATTATTATTAATTGAAATAAATTTCTGACATCTTTAAAACTATTAATTAACTTGACAATTTAATAATAAAATAGGCCATGATGAAATTAAAATTTTCAAGTGGCATGATATAATTTCTAAAATCACATGGGCAAATCATATTTTTAAGCAAATATCCAGGAATGTATTTGTAATTTTCCTTTTTTTTTTTTAGTGATAAAACTCATATTTGTTTTCTCATTTTGATTACATTTTCTTTAAGACTAAAAGCATTTCTAATGAGCTTTTTAAAAGAGGAATGTTGACTATTATAGCTAACCCTGTCCTATTTTACTTCTTCCAATAGGCTAGCTATTACATTAGTTATTTTAACAAAAATAAAAAATAAAAATCAAACTAGCTACATTTAGACAGTCTTGGGAGGCTTTTAAATAGTTTGTGTGGATAAATGTATAAAATAAAGAGTAGCATTATAATACATAGATGAAAAAATAATTAGATAAAATAAAGGAAAAATTATCAGAAAGTCCTATTTACCAAACTGTTAATCCATATGACCCCACATTGATTCTTATGGATTGGTAAGTCCTGTTTGTCACATTTTGTAGACAGACAGGTCCCGTTTTAAACTTACGTGATGTATGGCTTGACAGAATTGCTTTTTTATATTGTTGTCATGGACGTGTATGTTGGGATTAAATGAGGATTTTGTAGGATACACTGCTCCATTGGTGCACCACGTTTGGTAATTCGGATCCCACCATTTTTGGGGTGTCAGAAAATGGATTGGGGGTGGAGGGGTAAAGGAAACTATGGTTTTGTTCTATTAGTGTTGTTCAGAGTTGCTGCAAACGTCGACATTGTTTTACAAGTGCATCATACGTTCATCTGTTTCTAATAGTTAAAATGTCATTTTCTTTATGGAACGTATGTCTATTGTCACGTTTGTATGTCATCTGAACTATCACCGTGGTTTGATGTGCGCAGGCTATGTGGGTTTCCGATTTGGTTGATATGGATGTGGGTTTATTGGGAAACTAATAATCACAACACATTTTTAATTGGGTTTATGGGTTCGTTATGTGTGTGTGTTTGTTGTAACGTGACCATGGAACCATGTGTTATGTACCGGTGATGTATCTACACATGGTTTTGGGGATTTTGCATTGTGTGTGTGGATGGGGAGAAGAGGGAGTGGAGGGGGATTCAGTTTCGTTCATTTCATTATCATAGTGATTTTGTTTGTTATAATTTTTTTTTTTAAAAGTGCAACGTGTGTTTTACTATTTCATGATCTATGCTCATAGGTATGGAGGGGAGTTTGATGTTGCTGTATGCTTATCGGAAAATGAACACAACATACAATCTGTAGGCTAATTGCACGTTTGAAGAATTAGCCGCTTTTGTGTGTTCCAAGTTCGGCAGGGTGGGTCCCCTTAATATGGGATTGTCTTCCCATATTCCTTGGTTAAATAGCTTCACCTTATAGGACGATATGGATTTGCAAAATGTTGTTAGTCTCGCGCCGGTCGTTCGGGTTGGAACACGTTTCTGTAGTGATCGATTAGCATAGAAGTTCGACAGCATGTGTGTGGATTGCAAACAACATAATATGCAACCCAAATCGGTTTCTGAATTAGTTGTGAATGATGAAGGAGAAACTGATGATGAGGTTGATTTGTTGCCTGATTTTTGCCCACACAATAATAAAGTCTTACTCACTAAATCATGGGCTAGAGGGTTAACCCATGTAGGACAATGTTTTGAGGGGAGGTGCGCATAGATTCCAAACAGTCTTGTGCAAGTATGCTGTGGAGTGTGGGTTTAATTTCAGGTATGTGAAGAACGATTCCGTACCGCTAACAGCGGTGTGCTCCATGTTGGAGGGTAAGGGATGCACATGGTCTGTACATGCTCGGATGTTGAAAACTAATCAATTTTTCTACCTCCGCAAATAGAACAATGTGCACAATTGCATTGTATCCGTCCAGACATCAAACCATCCAAGGGTTGGATCTGATGTGGTTGTTGATATTGTGGCATCTCGTGTTCGGGACAGACCACTCACACGTCCGACTGATGTCGTTTTGGATTTGAATGATGACTATGGGTTGGACGTCAACTACCGTGTTGTGTGGTTATTTGTTGAGAAAGGCAAGGGGGAATTGTTTGGCGCCCATTCCGTATTATTCGACCAATTACGATGATAACGCGAAGCTATCATGCAATATAATCCGAGGAGTTATGTTGACATCGATTATGATGAACACAACTACCGGTTTCGCCTTTTTTTCATATCATTCAAAGCATGCATTGATGAGTTTCGTCATTGTCGACCATTACTTTTTTTGAACGGGACCTTCTTGAAAGGCAGGTTTAAAGGGTTTTTGCTCACTGCCACTGCGAAGGACGGCAATCAAGGTATGTCCCATTTCATTTGCAAACATTACAGCCACTTATTTTGGTAGTCCCATTTCATTTGAAAATCCGAACAAGTTGTGGTTGTTACACACCATTTTTTTCATCGATCCGCTGAAAGTAAAACATTGTATGTTGTGGTTGTTATATTGTACAATCTTACCATGTTGTCATCATTAGAATAAGGTTATTCCCACTTGCTTATACTGTTGTCCACTTTGAAAATACCACGAACTAAGGATGGTTCTTGCAACATCTAGTAAACGTGGTATCCGATGACACTACGCTCACATTTGTGTCTGATCAGAACGTGGGTTTGATGGAAGCTATCCCTACATTTTTCCCGACAGCTCACCATGCATTTTGTCTCCAACACTTGCAAAGAAATTTACGGGATAGATTACGGTATGTGCACAACATGCATCGACTTGGCATTGTTAGCAAATTATGTAAGTGTGCGTACGCACCCATCGTAACAACATTTAACCAGAAGGTTGACGAATTTCAAAAATCTAGAAAAACCGTTGCAACGAAATTGATTTTAGGATGCACATCCACAACATTGGGCCAATACATTTTTCAAGTCCGAACATACTTGTTACGCACTGTACATTTAAACATACCCACCAACAAATAAGCATGTTATACAATTGATTTTTTTTTTTTTTAATTTGGGTATTGCAGAGGGAGACGTTATGGTGAAATGAGTTCCAATGCCGCCGAGTCATTTAACTCTTGGATACGCGACGCACGTAATCTGCCATCACCAGAATGGTTGACAGCATCAGAGGTAAGGTTATGCGCCAAATGGCGAAGTAGAGACTTCCGGCCCATACATGGGCTGGTGCAATTCGCCTCAAAAAGGAATCCAGATTGGAAGAGGCGTATACCAAAAGCTGATCATAGAAGGTCAACCAGGCGAATAACGACATGTACGAGGTCCATTCACACCCATCTATTATGGTGGACATCGGGAGGTGTACATATTCTTTTTTCCAGTGGCAAATAAACAAGTTTCCATGTGCGCATGCTATTATTGCTGTGCGAAAAAGCAGAAGGAACCTTGGTGACATAGTCGTACCTTGGTATCATGTGTCAAAATACCGATTGGCATATGCGCCAACCATTTACCCAATACCAACAGTGGAGAAACCACCATTCGACTCCACTAACTACGTCAATTACCCACCAAACGTGAAATGTCCACCCGGGAGGCCAAAGAAGAAGAGAATACCATCTAAGGGTGAGAATGTGTAACAGATAAAGTGTGGGAAGTGTGGTCATATGGGGAACCACAACAGGAAGACATGCAAGGAACCTATTTAGTCATATTCCCAACAAGTTCATAGCTGATTTATATTATTACGTTTTAAGTGGATATGTAATTCGTGCATATCATTTAATAAGAATGTGTCAGTCACATACATTTTAGTATTTAAATAAGTTATCGTTCATTGGTTTGATCGGCCACAAGTACAATTGCTACAACAATTACTGGATTATTGGCTTACAAATTTTGTTATGTTATATCTGCTGTGCAAAAATAATTTCGTACCCTGAATATATGAAATCATGTTTCAACTTTACCAGTGTTTTATGCACCACATAATTATCGCATTGCTTATACGTTCAACACAGCTGTTCTTAAAGTACGTTGATTTACTTATGAATAATTCTGTACACGGATAGAACTTAAGGAAACACATAGACAACCGCCTTCATTTACAGTTGATGACGTTAACCCACACTGCAAAACACGTAACACAACTCACAACGTCAGCAATGTCCCAATACATTAAGAACTAACAAGTTCATAGCCGATTTATATTATTACGTTCTAAGTGGATATGTACTTCGTGCATATCATTTAATAAGAATGTGTTAGTCACATACATTTTAGTATTTAAATAAGTTACCGTTCACTGGTTTGATCGGCCACAAGTACAATTACTACGACAATTACTGGATTATTGGCTTACAAATTTTGTTATGTTATATCCGTTACCATATACACAACCCCTAAAACCATTCGTACCAGTTCACAATGCCAGGTTGCAAGCCGTAATACATGTGCATTACCTCACACAACAGACTGCCACGTTACATGAAAACATTACATACACCTGTAACACATACAAAACGGCCTGTGGTTCATTCACACAACTACTAGTACATTGGACATGGAACATATGTCCTAATGTATAATCCACGGACATCAAACAACCTACGTTCAAAGAAGCACGGGGTAATCGGATACACATATATTTTTAAGCATCATAATCAGGAGCGTAACAAAAAAAAAAAATCATAATATTTTATAAAATATTCTGGATTATGGCAGACAAAATGTCATTGATGCACGTGGCTCGTGACTTTAAAAACATAACATTCAAACCAGTAATCTAAACCTATGAACAAAACATAATTGGTGCTAATAAGATAATGTTGTTAACCAAAACTGTGAATATCCATCTATTTATGTGTATACCCTTTCATAACCGAATCTTTAACCCACAACGTGCCACGCGATCGTGCCCCCAATCACTACACCACGTCCTTCAATCCACGTATCTGGTCATTCACAAAACCCTTCAACATGATCACCCGTAGCACACTACAATTGCCTTCATGCAGCGACCTCATCACCTCTATATGCCACACATACTGGTGCATCACAGCACACACAATGATACCACAATCAAGCCTGTCCAATATCACATCGCAGGTCATTAACGCCACAACACTAAAATTAAGACACTTTATTCTCTAGATAAAGATGGGTGGTAAGCGGGGAAAAAAAGCACACTTACGATTTAGGACGTTGTTGGGGATAGTCCACCACTGATTCTAATGGTGGGTCGTACTCTTGTGTATCTATCGAGTCATTTCCCATGGACTGCCTCTGGACCTCTGACACAATGTTTTTCTGCATCAATGCACAAACAGGTCGGCAAACACAGTGTTTGTATGGACACAAACCAACATATAATTGATCGTATATAAATCTTATCAGATAAAGCACCTCGGTGTAGTGTACGTCCACAATGCCCCCCTCGCCCTCATTGAGTAAAAATGCTTCCAACTCCCATCCTTAATGTCGTATACGACCAGCGTCCAGTGCAAATCATTGCAAATTGGGAAATGTACATAACGGAATAGCTTTGCTGCATTAAAGTTATCCAGCACGTACCTATTTCTCGAGCGTACATTGTTGTTCTTCACCATGTCCTGTAACATAATATGAACAAGTTACACACAATGGCAACCCACAACCAAACACAACATTTACAACCATCAACTTACTAGGCATATACTACTAAAGAAATAAGATTTGTTCGGAGCGTCAACACCCTCATTTATCCTATCCTGCTCAGCACTCAACAACACATCGTATGCATGCATCGATCACCTGTGACATTTGCACATTTATCAAATATTACTTGTTGGACATGGGATTACATTCAGAACATCATCATACGTAATGACAAAAATAGAAACAAAATTTTTAGAAACACCCAACTTCACGACTTACATTCCCCCGTATCTCAGATTGTCGCACAAGTGATTTCACATCGGTAAAATACACATCAACTCCATGATCATGGCCATCCCACATCACAGCCCTACAGACCATGCACATCACCCAGCAAACAATTAACATATGGCAATTGGAATAACAAAACATACTCAAATTTTTTGCACGTACCTATCATCGTCTCTCTTTTATGCATCAGTGATCTTCTTTTTCTCCGCAGTTGTCATCATTTTCCACACACCGTATCTGTTGTTAATTCCAAAACCTAACTTCTTCTTCGTGCATATGTTGACTTCGTCCACATCGATGACCTCATTGCACACAACATTTTCAATACCACACCCTACGTTACTCGGTATTGAGCTAACAACCACTGCGGTCGAAGTACTTGACTGCCCACGTAAATTCATATACTCAAACCCAGGCAGTTTTAACCCCTTCCTCACTTTACACTTGTTCTGCACAAACGAATTGTTCGTAACATCAGACCGACCACCTTCTGTCATATTCGGACTAACAACTACCACCTTTGTCCCCGACAGTTCAGTGTGCTGCATTTCAGCGCTCATGATTGATCGGTCCCTCTTTGGCGTAATATCCCAAATCGGAATTGGAGCACCAACAACGGCAAAGACTCTACCTGGGGTGGTATTGTCTGTTAGGTCTGTAACATTTACGTCCTTGCCTAACCCACAGTTCACACTTTCTGAATTTACAGTTACTACATGGAATGCTTGCGTGACATTGTGCACCTCACGCTCATCAAATTACTCCTCCAAAACATACAGAGCCCTCTTCAATTCAGTGTTTTCTGCGGCCAATTTCTTTAACTCGTCGTCCTTAGCCTGCATCAAACTACCAAAACCTCCAACAAGGTGCACCGTTTGCATATCATTCAAATGCCTCAATTTGTCAACTTCTGCGCGTAATTCTGAAATCAAATCGTCCTTCGCATTGATTTCTAGTTCAAAATCCGCAATCTTCTTCATAGCGTGGCATACGTGCAACCCAATGTCCACTGTTTGTGTTTCAGTCTTTCGTGTGCTATGTCTGGTTGGTGTTTGAATATCCACCAATGATTAACCACGTTCAACTATTCGACTACAATTGCCACCACCCACCATGTCACCTTCTACACCCACATCAACAAAATCATCATCATGTGCAGTACCGTTGCCTTCCTCCACCACATTTCCCGCATTTCCAACTCCACCTACCCCACCTACCTCCAAGATCTTAACCTCGTGTTCTTTAGCAACCAACCGTCCAGCAGTCACCTGCAAACACCACATACAAAATACAGGAACATTTTTTATACCGTATCAAAGTATACTTATACACAAAAATACATATAGTATTTATCATAAAATCAAAACTACAATAGATAGTTACCTCAAAATCCACAGGCCCTGATAGCTTCAATCCCCGTGCAGCATTTACAAGCATAGTAACATCCCACTTCAGAAACCTAGGGAACACGACTGCAGATACGGGCGCTATTATCGTCGTACATTCACACAACCAATACTGTTATCCACACCATACACAACCAACAATAACGCACGAATTAACTATATGAATACACTACAAGTAACATAAACGATATCACTCATATCAAATTACACAACCAAGTAAATAAAATAGAAACGTACCATTAACGCGATGACACATCCGGTTACTTTCTCAGGTGTTCGATGGAAATCCCTGACCGAACACATCAATGAATTATGGATCGCACCCGTCCAATTATACGTTTTCATTGCATCCAAATTATCCACATATCGGATGTGCGCCCAGCTAATTGTTTCCCCAGAATTTGAGAAGAATAATTTCCCACAAGCATATAAGCATAGCAACTTCATCGTGTCTTCCACATCAAGGGTTGTACCGCCATTTGCAGCTTCGACTAGTAGAGTCTGTATCTGTTTTGATGTTATGTGACTAGTGTTACGACAACTACGCTAAACGAAGTCGGACGGTGGCTTAGGGCGTGGTGTCAAATCGAGGAAACCATGCCCACATTGGATACCAAATATTAACTTGATGTCATCATCGCATACACTAACGCTTTGTTCACCTAAGCAGAATGCCCAGTCTCATGAATTGTAAGCCCGGATGATATTCACAATCAGGTCGTCCCCCTTGCGAAACTCCGTGTGGTCAAGTTTATTTATTTAAATTGCTTCAAACATCAGCCAGAATGGTGTTTTTTTTAAATAAACAAGGTGTTCGTCCTGCAAATTCAATGTGCACACCAACTTGACAATGCCGGCAATGTTCGATCGAAAGTTGAGCCTCATACGGGGACCCTTTGGTGTGACACTTGGACGGTTCACAATTTTAGTCTGTTTGAACAGAATACATCATTGCCGGCGTACCCCAACCTTTTTTGGCGTCGCCCCGTTGGCCATTTCCTCACGTTTACGCTCACAAGAACACGTCCATGGACTGTTTGTAATACGAACCACTGCATTTCAATTATCAAATTAATTTTCAGTTTAATAAGTCAAACATTCCAACAACAATCTTTACAAACCCAATAAAAACACTACAACATGTCTACAACATATGTTACAAGTAAATGTTTGTACAATACACGTGCGGCCCATAACAAAACAAGGCAAGGGATGTGATTTAAATCAAATCCCCCCATTCAACAACACAACGATGTGGTACAGTAATTGAACTTACTGGATACAACAATGACAAAAAAATGAAATAAGAAGCTCTCACGTAACATTTTATATTAAACTTTGGCTGGTTTATGTCCGCATAGTACATACCAAAAAGTAATAATGTAACGTGCATATCAACATCGACCCCACATAACACGGCATAACGTAAAACTATGACGGACATACAAACATCCGCCCCACATTACACGGTGTAATTACAAAAGATGACAAACATACTACCTCCCAAACCACATAACACGGCATAATTAATAAATGACCACACACACATCATGGACAAACCCCACAAGACAATGGCTTTCACATCACTGTGCAGTTAGTTGCGTGCCAGCACGCGCATACCGTAACAACCCCATCACCCACACACATACATACATGTGAAACACACAAGACTCTCATAATTCCCCTAGGCCCACAACATAGAACAACACAATTTGGCATGTTACACATACACGCAATAGACTACATTGGAGCCCCACAACTACACACACCATATTAGTAACACACCCACTTTGTACCTTTTTACTGGCCAAATGTAAGTGGCCTCCATGTAAACGTCACACCTCCCAACCCATTACCACTAACATGTACTACATTATACTTAATCGATCAACACATTAAGAACTAACAAACGTCAAATGCAACTAACAACAAAAACCTAAACCAGACTTCTAAAACGTGACAACCAAACATGATACCAAATAAAACTTCATTTCATAAAATCGAGGTAGTTACATTTACCAGTCATCATCGCCGAGCGGGAATAGGGTATTCCTCCGACGTAAACAGTCCCTCTACGGCGTGAGAGTGAGATGTGACGAAGAACACATTTCTAGGGTTCAACCCAAACAACACTGCAGAAACAATCTAGGAAATGCAGGTGGGACGCTTGAATTACCAAATCTTTGAAATCCCACACCCAAATATCCAACGTGGCATTGGATTGACGGAATTTGAAATTTGAACCACCGAAATCTCACCGCTTGATTTTAGGGTAACAGTCGTTTACCAATAAGGTGGTGTTTCCAAATTGGGGATTTCAAAGCGTTAATGGGTCGGGGCACCACGGGTCTCGTTGGTGTTGATTTCAGTCAACGTGGCACCCAATCACACTCTTACGTCACACCAAAAATCACACCTTACACTTAATGGCATTTTAGTTAATCTATATACATGAGGACTACGTGGTACATAAAAATAAATTTGGGACCATCTAGGGCATAAGTCTACCAAATGGGATTTCCCAGTCAATTCCCCTAAAACAAAGACTATTCCTTTTTAATTAATTATTATTATTTTTTTTTTTTTTTTTTTGTAGTTTAGCCGTTGAAAAATAAAGAATAGCATTAAGGGGTTAGTCAGATATATGGGACACTCTTTAACCAAACATAATGCCTGGGTTCAGTTCTCACTACATGTTATGCACTTCCCTTCCTATCGATTGTAAATAAAATAAAAAATAATCCCTTGTAAATTTGTTTGCATGGACTGAAGGCCATAATGAGATTATGAACATTTCTATACACTAATGATCATACAATTTTTTTTTATTATTAATTTTTTTATGTATCTTCTTTTTTTTTCTTTTTTTTTTTCACTTTATGAATTTGAATTTTTGTGACTTTATGTATTGAACCTAAATGGAAAAACCCATATGAGGGAATAGCAGGCTTAGGTTACTTTTGTTTTTTGTTTTTTGATTGGGCTTGGGATATGTTATTCAGCCCAAAGTTACTTAAATCCCTCTCAGCAAAGAGTTGCGAATTGTAAAAAGTGGGCCACACACTAATTCACAATGTAACCATGCCGAGAATTATTAGCATACCAATGTCCTTTTAAGTCCGGGCATCCTTGGAAATTTTGGGATCACAAAAACTTTATATATTAGTAAAAATGAATATTTATTTATAAATTCCTATTTATCTATTTATATTTCACTTAATTCAAATTATTTTCTTATATTTCAATAAATCTTACAAGTGACATAGTTATCAAAATGCCTCTTATAATAATAGGGTGAATTGCACATTAATGTTCACGTTGATAATGTGAATGTTCTATGATATAAACATTTACAGTGCCAATGTTAATATTCACACTATCAAATTTATTTTAATTTTTTTTTAACTTATCTAAAACTAATTTTAAATGAATTCACAAGATACAATCCCTTTATAATTTATTTATGGATATGGACGAATTTAATTAAATGAGTTTAAAACTTATAAATTTGGAAGAGTTCACGGGGTTCAGTTTGCCAGCTCTGGGTATTATTGTTAGAACTTAGGTCATGGTAACTTTTATTGTCAAACTTTTTGACACATAGGATTATAAACGAGTGGCGTCAAATTGAGTATTAAATTGTTCAAACTTGATTTGAAAATTTAAGTTTAGTTTATTTTTATAACGAGCCGATCTCGAACAAGATTTTAATGAGTTGAACATGAGTTAAACTCAAGTAACTTGATCTTTTTATACCGTGTATAAACTTTTCTAGTTGAATAGTAAATTATTTAAACATTAACTTAAAAATTTAATGAGTTTTAAAATATGTTTAAATTTAGATTATTTACATAACGAGACACTATTAAACAAAATTTTAACAAGCCAAATACTGGTTAGACTTGAATAATTTGATCCGTTTTGTTATACAAACTATGAAAATTAGTTCGTTCACATTTTTTTTTTTTTTTTTTTTTTAAGATTTGAACTTAGTTCACATTAATCACTATTCAACTTCTTACGTGATACAAGCTATACTGATTTACTTATCCCCACCCAAAATATATATATATATATATATATATTTACTGATTTCAAAATAAAATTACACGAAAAATATGTATGTTTCAGCATATCTGTTGACGGAACATAGCATGATTAGATAAAGTGAGATTGATATTTATTTTGGAAAAATTACACGCGTAGTGTATTTTGATTTTTATATTATTTTGGTTATTGTAATTTTAAAGGTAAAATTTATTCCCTTGTAGTTTAAGATTGAAGTACTTTATCTCATACGGTTCAAATATAGGGAATCCTTTTGAAGCAAAACTAGTGAACCACCTTAAAAGAGTTGAGAATCAATTAAGTGGGTCTACAGTATTTGTCTGTTGGTGATGGTAAAGAGCCATCACAATATGCCATTAGAGCTTTCTTACTAGTATAGATTTTTTAATGCAATTAGTTTACAATTGGTATATTTCTCAAAATTTTTACTCCTTGTGCGTTCTGATTTGAAAAAAGCATAAACATTTCTAATCACTTATATATACATATATGAGAGAGCAAGAGTGTTCCTGCAATGAAAAAAATAAAATAATAATAATAATAATAATAATAAAGAAAAATAAAAACTTGATAAATGGTTGAGTAGCGAAGGAAGTGGTTGTTTGAAAGTGGTGGGGGTGGCAATGGCTAAAGGTGACAGTGTGGTGAGGGAGATGGTTGTGGTTGATATGAGAGGTGTTGAGTTTGAGTTTTAGGGTTTTCACATATGTTGGAGGTAGATGATGAAGTCTAAGGGTAATAATGTAATTTTGTATTGAAAGTTGACTTTAACCTCTCTTTAGGGGTGTAAAAATGGCTCGCAGCCTAAGATGGACCCGGCCCGCTTAGGCCCAGGCCCAGGTCCAGGCCCGAGCCCAGCTCGAGCTCCTAGGCTAGCGCCTAGGCCATTGTTTTGAAGCCCGGCCCAGTCCATGGGCCTGGCCCGTTTGGCCCAGCCCATCGGCCCGCTTAGGGCCCGACCCGAAGCCCAGCCTGCTCAACCTGCCCAAGGCCCAGTGTATTTTTTAATAGAAAACAATAAAATTTTGGTAGAAAAAAAATTAAAAAAACAAAAAAAAAATGGTTAGGCCCGCCCAAGCCCAATGGGCTGCCCCACTAGCCCACCCAAGGCCCGAATACCCCTGGGCTTGGGCATAATTTTTTGGCCCGTGGGCCGGCCCGGCCCGAGCCGGGGTGGTCCGGGCCAGGTTTACACCCATCTCTTTTTTCTTGCCAACTCTTACAACCTGTGCATGTGGTATATTTCTGTCAATTTTAACGAAAAATGTAACGGTTGCATTTTAATCTAAAATTATATAGAAGTAATCTGTTTATATTTAAATGATAAGGGAGTAAAATGCTTTGAGCTTAAAACAAAGTGGGATAAAGTAAATTTTGTCCTAATTTTAATTTGATCAATTTTGATCTTGAATTTTATATTTTATCTCAAATTGGTCCAATTGATTCTCAAATGGCATGTGTGGCACTTTTAGAAGTAAAATTATAAATTTTATCAATTTACTAACTTAAACTCAACTAGTTTAGTGAACTTTTTTTGTTCACTACAAAAATTTCAGTTTTTGCGACGGCACGTCGCTAATATTCATAATGACGTCTCAAAAAACTTTTAGCGACGACAAATGACTTTTAGCGACGGCAAAGGAAGGGTTATAACAGAGGGCATTGTCAAAACGTTTTAGCGACCGCATGATGCCGTTGTCTTTTTTTTTTTTTTGTAACGACAAATGTTGCCTTTTGCTACGGTGTTTTACTATCGCTTATAATATGTAAAACTTGAGACCTACTACGACGGCAATGTTGTACCAACGTTAAAATTTTTATTTGAGACGGCAAAAAAATGCTATTGTGATACTTCTTTTTTTTTTTTTTTTTTGTGATGGCATGACCTTTGTCGCTAAAATTATTTTGAAACAGCATTGCCTATGTCGCCAAAAAAAATACATTTTAGCTCTAAAGTTTTTGTGACGATGTGATGCCGTCGCCCAAAAAAAAAAAAAAAAACCTATAACAAAATTATTAAAATTTTTCAAATTACCTGTACTAAATGAAAAAAATTGAAAAAGAAACCAATAATTGCATAATAATATAAAAATCCCTGTATAGAAATAACTAGACATCAACAAAATTACCCCACTACATAATGTTGCATAACACATATATAATGTTTAAATACATAATGTTGTTCACAATTCAAAATAACATAAACCAAAAACAAAAGTTTTCCTCATCATTCTTCGTGGGTAATAAAAATAAAAGTTAGTTGCATTCTTCACAGGCATGCATTCCACAAGAAGCAAACTCTCACTCAAGAAATATCTGAAAATAAAAGAACAAAAAAAAAATTAATAACAATATAATTATGTGTTAATATGTTAATTACAAAAAAAAACATAAAAATTTAACTACTATACAATTACAAAGATAATTAAGTAAATAATTTTGTCCAGACCGAAATCCGGCTCTAAGTCCCAAACCGAAAACCTGATTCGAGTCTCGTCTTCTCTTACAAGTCTCTCGTGCCAAGGTGGTCGTGTTTGCCAAGTTTCGTGCTAATCCGACGCCGTTTGGTGACTTTGGGGCGTCAACACGTCGAATTTTAAGTTTCTTACGGAACTAGTTTGCTTAGACCGAAATCCGGCTCTAACTCCCAAACCGGGAACCTGATACAAGTCCTGTCTTCTGCCACAAGTCTCTTGTGCCAAGACGGTTGTGTGTGCCAAGTTTCATGCTAATCCGACGCCATTTGGTGATTTTGGGGCGTCAATACCTCGAATTCTAAGTTTCTTAAGGAACTAGTTTGTCTAGATCGAAATACGACTTTAATTCCCAAATTGGGAACCCAATTCGAGTCCCATCTTCTCCTACAAGTCTCTCATTCCTAGGCGGTCGTGTGTGCCAACTTTCGTGCTAATCCGACGTCATTTGGTGATTTTGGGGCATCAACATCTCAAATTTTAAGTTTCTTAAGGAACTAGTTTGCCTAGACCAAAATCTGGCTCTAACTCCCAAACCGGAAACCTGATTCGAGTTTTGTCTACTCCAACAAGTCTCTCGTGCCTACTAGACGGTCGTGTGTGCCAAGTTTAGTGCTAATCCGACGCCGTTTGGTGATTTCGAATTCTAAGTTTCTTAAGGAACTAATTTGCCTAAATCGAAATCCGGTTCTAACTCCCAACCCGGGAACCCGATTCAAGTCCCGTCTTCTCCCAAAAGTCTCTCGTACCTACACAGTCGTGTGTGCCAAGTTTCGTGCTAATTTGACACCGTTTGGTGATTTTGGGGTGTCAACACCTCGAATTCTAAGTTTCTTAAGAAACTAGTTTGCCTAGATCAAAATACGACTCTAACTCCCAAACCGGGAACCCGATTTGAGTCCTGTCTTCTCCCATAAGTCTCTCGTGCCTAGGCGGTGTTGTGTGCCAAGTTTCATGCTAATCCGACATCGTTTGGTGATTTTGGGCAGCCAACACCTCGAATTCTAAGTTTCTTAAGGAACTAGTTTGCCTAGACCGAAATTCGACTCTAACTCCCAACCTGGGAACCTGATTCGAGTTCTGCCTTCTCCCACAAGTCTCATGTGCCTAGGCAGTCGTGCGTGCCAAGTTTCGTGCTAATCCGACGTCGTTCGGTGATTTTGGGGCGTTAACATCTCAAATTCTATGTTTCTTAAGGAATTAGTTTGCTTAGACCGAAATCTGGATCTAACTCCCAAACCGGGAACCCAATTCGAGTCCCATCTTCTCCCACAAGTCTCTCGTCCCTAGGCGGTAGTGTGTACCAAGTTTCGTGCTAATCTGACACCGTTTGGTGATTTTAGGCCACCAACACCTTGAATTCTAGGTTTCTTAAGGAACTGGTTTGCCTAGACCGAAATCCGACTTTAACTCCAAAATTGGGAACCCGATTTGAGTCCTGTCTTATCCAACAAGTCTTTCGTGCCAAGGCGGTCGTGCGTGCCATGTTTTATGCTAATCCGACGCCATTTGATGATTTTGGGACGTCAACACCTCGATTTCTAAGTTTCTTAAGAAACTAGTTTTCCTAGACCGAAATCTGGCTCTAACTCCCAAACCGGGAACCCGATTCGAGTCCTATCTTCTCCTACAACTCTCCCGTGCCTAGGAGGTCGTGCATTCCAAGCTTCATGCTAATCTGACGCCGTTTGGTGATTTTGGGGAATCAACACCTCGAATTCTAAGTTTCTTAAGGAACTAGTTTGCCTAGACCGAAATACGACTCCAACTCCCAAATTGGGAACCCGATTCTAGTCCCGTCTTCTCCCACAAGTCTCTCATGCCTAGGCGATCGTGTGTGCCAAGTTTCTTGGTGATTTTGGGGTGTCAACACTTCGAATTCTAAGTTTCTTAAGGAACTAGTTTGCCTAGACCGAAATCCGGCTCTCACTCCCAAAACGGAAACCCGCTTCGAGTCCCGTCTTCTCCCAGAAGTCTCTCATGCTTAGGTGGTCGTGTGTGTCAAGTTTCATGCTAATCCAATGCCGTTTGGTCATTTTGGGCCATTAACACCTCGAATTCTAAGTATCTTAAAGAACTAGTTTGCCTAGACCGAAATCCGGCTCTAACTCCCAACCTGAGAACCTGATTTGAGTCCCGTCTTCTCCCACAAATCTCTCATGCCTAGGCGGTCTTGCGTGCCAAGTTTCGTGTTAATCCGATGCCGTTTGGTGATTTTGGGGCGTCAACACCTCAAATTCTAGGTTTCTTAAGGAATTAGTTTCCCTAAACCGAAATCCGGCTCTAACTCTCAAACCGGGAACCCGATTATAGTCCCATCTTCTCCGACAAGTCTCTCGTGCCGAGGCGGTCGTGTGTGCAAAGTTTCACTCTAATCTGACACCGTTTGGTGATTTTGGGCCATCAACACCTCAAATTCTAAGTTTCTTAAGGAACTAGTTTGTGTAGACTGAAATCCGGCTCTAACTCCCAAACCAGGAACTCGATTGGAGTTTTGTCTTCCCCCACAAGTCTCTCGTTCCAAGGCGGTTGTGTGTGCCAAGTTTCTTGCTAATCCGACGCCGTTTGGTGATTTTGGGGTGTCAACACCTCTATTTCTAAGTTTCTTAAGGAACTAGTTGGCTTAGACCGAAACCCGGCTCTAACTCTCAAACTGGGAACCCAATTCAAGTTCTGTCTTCTCCCACAAATCTCCCGTGCCTAGGCGGTCGTACGTTCCAAGTTTCATGCTAATCTAACGCCGTTTGGTGATTTTGGGGCATCAACACATCGAATTCTAAATTTTTTAAGGAACTAGTTTGCCTAGACCGAAATACGGTTCTAACTCCCAAACCGGGAAACCCGATTTGAGTCCCGTCTTCTCCCACAAGTCTCTCATGCCTAGGCGGTCGTATGTGCCAAGTTTCGTGCTAATCCGACGTCTTTTGGTGATTTTGGGGCGTCAACACCTCGAATTCTGAATTTCTTAAGGAACTAGTTTGCCTAGATTGAAATATGGCTCTAACTTCACATTTCATATCTCTCTCTCTCTCTCTCTCTCTCTCTCTCTCTCTCTCTCTTTCACTCACATTTTTTTTTCCAATTCAAGTAAAGAAAACACTATCAAAATAAAAAAAATTATGAAAATGGGAGAGATCATACACTATTCTTGATGATTTGCCGCCTGGCCAAGAACATCGCAACAGGTGGCATGAAGACGAAAAAGAAGAAGAGCTAACATGGTTCAGAGATTGAGACTGATTGAGAGAGTTGAAGAGAGACACACCACACTGTTGCCATCGCACGCTGCTCGATGTCATCTCATGCTACTCACTGTCGTCGCTCGACGCCATCGATTCGATGCTCGATGTAGTCTGCTGCTACTCACAGTTGAGAGGGAGAGAGAGAGAGAGAGAGAGAGAGAGAGAGAGAGAGAGAGTTGTAAGAAGAGATGGGGATTTTTTATAGGGTTTTTGGTTCAAAAGATTAAGGATTTTTTAGATTGGGGATTTTTTGGTAAGGGGGGAAAAACGAGCGCGAAAGGGGAAAAAAAGCTAAGCGCAAGATTTTGGTTTTTTTTTTTTTTTTGCGACGTCAAGTTTCACCGTCACAAATGAAAATTTAAACAATAAAACGATTTATTGGCGACATCAAGTTTCATGTCGTCGCAAAAAATAGCTTTATTTGTGATAGCAGGGGTTGCCATCGCAAAAAACGCGTATTATTTGTGACTGCAGTTGTTGCCGTTACAAAAACGTGCTTTTTTGTGACAGGAAGTGGTGCGGTCGCTGAAACCCGATTCATTGGCGACGGCTAGTGGTGCCATCACAAAAACTCACTTTTTGCGACGGTAAGTGGTGCCATCGCAAATGCTTCCGTGTTATATGCCCCCTTTTCTTGTAGTGGTTAAAAACCCTAACGATGTTATCAATTAGACCATATTGATCTAAAATCTAAAATTAGGAATTAAAATTGAGTAAATTAAAAATGTAGGGACTAAAATGATACAAATGGAAAATGTAAGGACTACCAGTACAATTTGCTGAATTTATTTATATAGCATTAGATTCAATAATAGTAGTTTTATTTATTTATTTATTTATTTATTTTTTATCTTGTCAATCTATAGATGAAAAACATTATATCAAATTAGACAACTAATTAAAATCCAAACAATAACAAGAAAGCTCAACTGTCATCAATCCCAACAACCATTAATAACCCTAACTATGGAAAAATAAGGGATAATTACTAGTAGGGTACTATTGACTAAACTTATTTACTTATAAATTTTAAGTGAATTTTATTTATTTATTTATTTATTACATATTTGCTCCATCGCTTTGATAATGAGAAAATCTTAAAACTCTTTAGATATGTTTTCTTATGTAGTTTAATTTTTCTATAGTCATTTTGTGTTACTTTTGAGTGTGTTAAAAATTTATGAAAGAGTGAAGACGCAAAGCTCTAGAGTTGGGGCTCTAAACCCAGCTCTAGTGACGTGGAAAATCCAAAAAAAAAAAAAAAATTTGTCAAAACATTACATCACATAGGACTCATCACAAATTAGAACTCTTTAGAGCTCACAATTTGAAACTCTCAATCATTTTGCTTAATCAATTTCTAACTCACTAAATTTTCTCTCTAGTTCAATATCGTGTAATCGTCTCAAAGATTTGCCAAAAAAAATTTCTTTGTTCAATAAATTTAAGAATATAAAAGTAGGTCATAGAACTAAATACATAGTATATATAGCTCAATAAGATATTTTTTTAGAAGCGAGTCCCGCTATAATATATTATTTATTTATATATGTTTTGATTTGTGTATTTGTGTATTTGTATTTGATTTGTGTATTTATATACATTTACAATATTCTCTTACAATTGTTTGACTACCATTTTATTGAAAATTATCAGCAAATCACCCTTAAACACCCCTCAAACTCCAACAAAGACTATAAGAAGAGAGATTATTTTAGAAAATTCTACTCCCCATAACCATCCTTGGGATTAATCCACATTATGACTTTTGATAATTATCAACTTGATGGGTTTCTATTTTCTTGTTTGTACGCTAAGTTGGATTGAAACCTGCCATTTTTAGCTAGAAATAAAATGGTTTTGTTGACTATTTATGCTATGTATTTGAAAAATGAGTGAAACACTAATAAATTTTAAAATGTGATCTTATAAACTATTTAATTTTTCATTTTATCTTATGAATCCAAAAGTCTCATTAAGGTAAAAATTACACAAAAGAGTTGTCACTTACACATTTGAGTTTAATTTTTGAGAGATAAAAGTGAGTTTTTCCAAATGTGAAATTACACCTTTAGGCAATCCGCACTATAGAGATTTTGGATTTTCCCTCCTTGTAACGCCCTCAAAATTATGCAATAAATACAATTCATAAGCGGAAAAATAACAGAAATAAGATACATTCATCCATCAAAGTTAAGAGTTCGTTTACAAAGGTTAACACATGCGATAGACATTTACCAATGTTTATCATGAATCTATAGCATGTGTTACAATGTTGAGAGAAATGAAACTAAACATATAGTCAGATGCCCTATAGGCTTATGTGGGAGCCGAATAAATAGAGGAACGAAATCTGGTATACCCGAGGAACCGGGAACTGAACGGCTCCATTCTGCTCAACTGGGACGCCGAATACGTCCTTAATGCCGAATAGACTTGAGAAGGCATATCAGGACAAACGAAAGAATAATAAATAAAAAGTAGACTCTGGCCCCGAGACCCAAAAAAAATGGATATAAATACAAGAGCTTCAGATTTGTAAAGGTATGCAAGAATCACTTCTAAAAACTTAGTGAACAAGCTTTCTTGAGTAGAAGAACTGACTTGCCCGTCGGAGTGCTAATTCCGGCACCCCCGACCGGAGTATTTGTATCTTTGCAGGTGACTAGGTGAGGATCATTGGCGTCTTCCAGGATCTGAAGAGTATTTCCAAACCACATCCCCACAATTGGCGCCGTCTGTGGGAATACTCGAATACATCCATGGAAGCGTGACCGAAGATCCTCCGATAGCCATTGACGAGATCACACAGGTACACGACTCACTCCAAATATGCTCGGAAAAGAAACCATCGCGCACGACGCGTCTTGAACTTCGATTCCTAACAACTTCAGCACAAGAAACGATGCAAGCGACCATAGAACAAGCCAGACAGACCCAACAGAGTTTGGACAACATCATCGCTGAGAACGAACGCCTTCGCCGCGATTTGGCCTTAGAAAAAGCAAAGTCCAAACGGGCAGGGCTCAAAGTTCCTGAGCGATTCCCAAGGGCAGGTCCTCAACGACCTCGAGCCAACAGCACAATCGACGGTCGCCGCGCCTTAACCGATTACCTTGAGGAGGTGACAGAGGACGCACGTCGCCCAGAGGCGTCCCGCTTGACACCGTACATATGATATACAGCCTGCCGATAGCCCCGACTGTACATGCAATCCAGTCACTTCCAGGCCCCCAGCATCAGCTCACACCAACAAAGCGACCCCGGCTCCGAGAAGCGCCAAGCATCACCTTCGACGACTCTGATTTGAGCGGCGTAACACTCCCTCACGTAGATCCTCTGGTTGTCGCGCTACGCGTAAACAGGTTCACCGTCGAACGCGTCCTTATCGACCAGGGAAGCACTTCGGAGGTTATGTACTATAAAACCTTCGTCAAACTCGGGTTCAACGATTCGGATCTGACTCCAGCTCCTTATCCACTATTCGGCTTCAACGCCAACCCGGAGTACCCATTGGGAAAGATCAGTCTACCCGTTCGAGCTGGCTCCAGAACGGTGGACGTGGAATTCTTGGTCGTCAGGCTACCGTCGCCGTACAATCTCATCATGGGGCGATCATGGTTGCATACCCTGCAGGCCGTCCCAAGCACCTACCACCAGCTGCTACGTTTCCCAACGGAACACGGCGTGAGCAGATCCGTGGCTCTCAACAGTCAGCGCAAGCATGTTACCTTCTCGCCGCCAAGACGCCGAAGGAACTGCAAGTAAACTCCATTGAAGTGCCCAGTCGAGAGATCTGGATGACGTCGGGCGTCAACCAAACGAAAAGGCCACGGAAGGTTTAGACCGGGTTGACATTGATGGAAGCCCGGAAAAGTTTTTTATGATCGGCGCCTCTCTGAGCCAGGTCGACAGACAGCAGCTGATCACTTTCTTACTCGGCAACCTCGACGTCTTTGCGTGGACTCCATACGAGATGCCGGGAATAGACCCGTCAGTCTCACACACCATCTAAATGTCGACCCCCGGTGCAAGCCGATCATTCAGAAAGGCCGGCGATCCTCCGCAGAACACACCGCCGCCGTTGTAGAAGAAGTTGACAAATTGCTTGACGCCGGGGCAATCAGAGAAGTCACCTACCCCACGTGGCTCTCCAACACAGTGGTGGTGAAAAAGAAAAATGGAACTTGGCGAGTGTGCGTCGATTTCACGGATCTGAACAAAGCTTGCCCCAAAGACTGCTTCCCCTTACGAGAATTGACCAACTCGTCGATGCGACGGCACGCCACCGGCGCATGAGTTTCCTCGATGCCTACAGGGGCTACCATCAGATCGCCATGAATCCGGATGATCAGGAAAACTGCATTCCTCACTCCAAGAGGAACCTACTGCTACAGGGTTATGCCTTTTGGACTGAAGAATGCAGGGGCAACTTACCAAAGACTGGTCACCACGATGTTAAAGAACAGCTCGGACACACTATGGAAGTATACATCGATGACATGGTGGTCAAATCCAAAGAAGAAAAAAACCATATAGCCGATCTGGAAAGACATTCAACACCCTACGCAAATACAGAATGAAGCTAAACGCTTCCAAATGCGCATTCGGGATCGGCTCCGGCAAATTCCTGGGTTATATCGTCAACCACCGAGGAATCGAAGCCAACCCGAGGCAAGTCACAGCAATTTTGGAACTGAGTGCCCCCCGTTCAGTCCAAAAGTTGATGGGAATGGCTGCTACACTCAACAGGTTCATCAACCGATCTACAGACCGCTGCAGACAATTCTTTCAGACACTACGTCAGGGCAGAGCTTTCGAATCTTCCGCCGAATGCGAAGCAGCTTTTAACGGGCTCAAGACCCACCTCCGGACAGTACCTCTTCTAACAACACCCGCCACCGGTGACCCCCTCATTCTATATCTGGCAGTCTCCGACAGGGCCGTCAGCGCCGTATTATTAAAAGAGGAGGAAGGGCAGCAACAGCCAGTGTATTATGTGAGCAAGGCAATGGTGGACGCCGAAACACGCTACCTACCGCTGGAAAAACTCGTCCTAGCCTTAGTCATGGCAGCAAGAAAACTGATGCATTACTTCCAAGGACACAGCATTAGGGTGCTAACAGACTATCCCCTTCGATCAGTTACGGAATGCAGAAGCATCAGGGCGTGTTTCGAAGTGGGCTCTCGAACTCGGCCAATACGACATTCAGTTTTTACCCAAAACTGCAATCAAGGGGCAGGTGCTTGCCGACTTTGTTGCCGAATTCACAGGAGGGCTTGCCGACCTCAAGCCTGATGACGTCCAGCCAAAGGCCGAAGTTCGGTCAAAGCCAGATTGGAGAATTTATGTTGGGGACATTTGGCAATTATACTGTGATGGATCGTCTAACCAACGGGGCAGCGGCGCCGGCGTCGTAATTATGTCTCCAGACGGCGCAGTAATTGAGTAGGCCGTCAAGCTCGGCTTCGAAGCATCAAATAACGAAGCCGAATACGAAGCCCTTTTAGCCGGACTGCGGAACGCACATCTGCTTGGCGCGCGGCGGCTGTTGGTGTTTTGTGACTCAAAATTGGTAATCAACCAGCTAAAGGGGGAGTACGCGGCAAGAGACGAGCGTATGGCAGCCTATATGAAAACGGCTAACTCCTTGCTGACGAAATTCGACCATCATGAACTAAACCAAATAACACGCGATCAAAATACACACGCGGATGCCCTGGCCTGCTTAGCCTCCGCCATCAACTCCGAGCTCAAGCGTACCATCGAAGTAGGTTTCGTCCCGGAACCAAGTATCGGCCTCCGGAGGAAACCCACATCAACATTATAGAATCCGCTCCAAGTTGGAAGGACCCCATTGCTGCATTCCTTTCTTCTGAGCAACTCCCAGAGGACAAAAAAGAAGCACACAAACTGCGAAACAAGGCCCTGCGGTACTACTTAGATCCACAAGGAGGGCTTTACAAAAAGTCCCTCTCTGGTCCATACTTGGAATGCGTGCACCCGGACAGAGTAGAGGAGCTGCTCACTGAGATACACGATGGCAGCTGTGGTGCCCATTCGGGGGGACGCTCCCTGGCCCATCGGGCGATAACACAGGGATATTATTGGCCGACGATGAGAGCCGACGCAGAAAATTATGTCAAGAAATGCGAACAATGCCAAAAGTTCTCCCCACTAACCCATCAGCCGGCAGAAGCTTTGAATTCTATCACAAGCCCCTGGCCGTTTGCTCAGTGGGGACTTGATATCGTAGGACCATTGCCGAGGGCCCCAGGGAACAAGCGATTTCTAATCGTAGCAACCGATTACTTCACAAAGTGGGTCGAAGCGGAGGCTCTAACCCATATACGAGATTCCGACATTAAGCGCTTCGTGTGGAGGAACATCATTACACGATTCGGCATTCCAAGAGCATTGATCTCGGATAATGGTACCAGTTCGATTGTGGCGTATACCGAGAATTGTGCAGCAAATATGGTATTGAGCCTTACTTCTCTACGCCAGCCTACCCCCAAAGTAACGGTCAAGCGGAAGCTTCAAACAAATCCATCTTGAACGGCATCAAAAAGAGGCTGGAAAATGCCAAAGGCAGATGGGTTGAAGAGTTGCCGAGTGTACTGTGGGCCCATCGTACAACGCCAAGACGATCTACCGGAGAAACGCCGTTTGCCTTATGCTTCGGAACCCAGGCAATCTTACCCCTAGAGATCGGCTTACCAACTTTGAGATCGCAAGCCTTTGACACAGGCCGAAATGACATGATGCTCGCCCTGGACCTGGTTCTGATTGAAGAACGAAGAGACCGCGCCTTAGCATCCATGGCACGCTATCAGCAGCAGCTCGCTAAGTCATACAATCGGCGAGTTCAGTTGCGCCGCTACAATCCAGGAGAACTGGTCCTAAAGAAGGTACTGCCAGCCGACCGGAGGCCAGCCGATGGAAAGCTTGGTCCGAACTGGGACGGCCCCTATCAGATAGATTCCGTTGCAGGCGCAGGGGCATATCGGCTCTCAGACATGTCAGGAAGAAGCCTGCCACGGCCGTGGAATTCAACACATCTACGTAAATTTTATCAATGACCCGACCTGTGGGCTTGATACTTGTACACATGTCGTTGTAATGCAAGGTTTCGTGTTTTACATGTTTGAGCTCAACACTAGCCAAAATAAGTCTCCGGATTCGGAGCCCCTTTGGTGCATGACACTTAGGGCCGAATAAGTCTCCGGATTCGGAGCCCCCTTTGGTGCACACCTTAGGCCGAATAAGTCTCCGGATTCGGAGCGCCCTTCGTGGATGTCACGATTGGCCAAAATAAGTCTCCGGATTCGGAGCCCCCTTTGGTGCATGACACTTAGGGCCGAATAAGTCTCCGGATTCGGAGCCCCCTTTGGTGCACACCTTAGGGCCGAATAAGTCTCCGGATTCGGAGCGCCCTTCGTGGATGTCACGATTGGCCAAAATAAGTCTCCGGATTCAGAGCCCCCTTTGGTGCACGACACCTTAGGGCCGAATAAGACTCCGGATTCGGAGCGCCCTTCGTGGATGTCACGATTGGCCAAAATAAGTCTCCGGATTCGGAGTTTCCTTTGTGGATGTCACGATTGGTCAAAATAAGTCTCCGGATTCGGAGCCCCCTTTGGTGCACGACACCTTAGGGCCGAATAAGTCTCCGGATTCGGAGCGCCCTTCGTGGATGTCACGATTGGTCAAAATAAGTCTCCGGATTCGGAGCCCCTTTGGTGCACGACACCTTAGGGCCGAATAAGTCTCCGGATTCGGAGCGCCCTTCGTGGATGTCACGATTGGCCAAAATAAGTCTCCGGATTCGGAGCCCCTTTGGTGCACGACACCTTAGGGCCGAATAAGTCTCCGGATTCGGAGCGCCCTTCGTGGATGTCACGATTGGCCAAAACAAGTCTCCGGATTCGGAGCGCCCTTTGGTGCATGACACTTAGGGCCGAATAAGTCTCCGGATTCGGAGCCCCTTTGGTGCACACCTTAGGGCCGAATAAGTCTCCGGATTCGGAGCGCCCTTCGTGGATGTCACGATTGGCCAAAACAAGTCTCCGGATTCGGAGCACCCTTTGGTGCATGACACCTTAGGGCCGAATAAGTCTCCAGATTCGGATTACCCTTTGGGGCATGACGCCCTAGGGCCGAATAAGTATCCGGATTCGGAGCGCCCTTCGTGGATGTCACGATTGGCCAAAACAAGTCTCCGGATTCGGAGCACCCTTTGGTGCATGACACCTTAGGGCCGAATAAGTCTCCGGATTCGGAGCCCCCTTTGGTGCACACCTTGGGGCCGAATAAGACTCCGGATTCGGAGCGCCCTTCGTGGATGTCACGATTGGCCAAAACAAGTCTCCGGATTCGGAGCTCCCTTTGGTGTATGACGCCTTAGGGCCGACTAATGCATTTCTGAACGTTTATACCATGCAGTGCACAATATTCTAATCAAAATCTAAATATTCCAATAAATTGAATCGACACGTTTGAACTAGAAATATTTTACAATCGAAATATTTTACGATCAAAGACGGACATTGAAAATGAAAGCTTATTTATTCATAGTGAAGCCTGTGGTTGCATTACACTCTGGTTAATCGGCCTCCTCATCGTCGCTCTTCTCCATTTCAAATTCGGAATAGGGAAGGTAATGTCGATGGTATAAGGGTGAAGCCGAATCTATGCCTAGGGACCCAAGAACTTCCACGGTTTGAAGGGCCTTGATCCAGCCATGCTTAAAACCGCGATTTTCGCATTGACAAACTTCCTCAGCAAGGTCTGTCTTGGTTTTATCAACCCCGGCCTTGAAACCGTCCTCATATCCTTTCTCGTAACCCAGGGCCTTTTGGGACGTATTTCCGCCCACTTTAAGTTGACCGGCCGTCGCCGGCTCAGCCATTCGAACCTTCTTAAGCTCCCGAAGCTCACTCTGGCCTTTTTCGCGCGAGCTTCCAAACCGCGATTCCTTTCGTCCTTTTTCTCAATGTCGCGTCTCATTTCGCGCAGACGCATGCCAATTTCACAAGCATTATACAACCCCTTTACAGCCCCATGCACGCCGTCCCGAAACACTTCGAAATCAAGACGACCAACTATCGATTGTTGGACTTCCGGTGGAAAAATCTGTCGAGCAAACTCGACTGCCACATCTGGATCTTTAATGATGGAATCCGCCTCTGTCATCGGTTTATTCTTCACAAAAACCGCAAAATTAATTGGTCGCGACGTCGCGTCCACCTCGATTCCCGGTCGCGGGCATGGGGAACCTCCCCGTTGACCGTCCCTTTGAGGGGACCTGCTTCGACGACTAAGGCGCTGCTGTTTTCCCAATCCTTGGACGCTCTTCTTCCCCTACCAGTGGGCTCACTGCTGCGATACATTTCGACGTTTGCATTCAGCCAATCTTGGTCCTTCCCCAGTATTGGCTTAACCCTGTACCCAAATAAATAGGATCCTTGGTACGAACTTACCCCATTTATTCCAGGATACGCGCAGCTCCCCCAAGGCAGCGTCGGCATGACCGAACGCCAAACGTTGGACGATGATCCGCGTGCCCACGAGTACGATCCGTTCGGCTCTTCACGCTCGCGCCCTGGCCAAGGCAAGTGCAGATTTATTAATCTAGTCGGCCTCCTTTTACTCGGCCACCCTCAAAGATGCCTCGGCCAGCTCACGCACGTGAACCGTTCGGCTCTTCACGCTCGCGCCCTGGCCAAGGCAAGGGCAGATTTATTAATCTAGTCGGCCCCCTTTTACTCGGCCACCTTCTCAAAGATGCCTCGGCCAGCCCACGAGTACAAACCGTTCGGCTCTTCACGCTCGCGCCCTGGCTAAGGCAAGGACAGATTATAGATCTATTAAAGTTGGCCTCCTTTTACTCGGCCACCCTCAAAGATGCCTCGGCCAGCTCACGCACGTGAACCGTTCTGTTCTTCACGCTCGCGCCCTGGCTAAGGCAAGGACAGATTATAGATCTATTAAAGTCGGCCTCCTTTTACTCGGCCACCCTCAAAGATGCCTTGGCCAGCTCACGCACGTGAACCGTTCGGCTCTTCACGCTCGCGCCCTGGCCAAGGCAAGGGCAGATTTATTAATCTAGTCGGCCCCCTTTTACTCGGCCACCTTCTCAAAGATGCCTCAGCCAGCCCACGAACATGAACCGTTCGGCTCTTCACGCTCGCGCACTGGCCAAGGCAAGGGCAGATTTATTAATCTAGTCGGCCCCTTTTTACTCGGCCACCTTCTCAAAGGCCTCGGCCAGCCCACGAACATGAACCGTTCGGCTCTTCACGCTCGCGCCCTGGCTAAGGCAAGGACAGATCATAGATCTATTAAGAAATATCACCATAAAATTATGGAAACATCAGCACATTGAGCAGAATTCATAACATTTTATAACTACAAAAAAGTATCGACGTCCATTGCTGTATCATAACTTTTACAATATCAACCCACACGAAAAATGTCCGATAAATAAATACAAAATGACAAAAACAAACAAAAACAAACGGAAAAAGTACTTTCTCGAAATCATAACAATTGTGTATCGTAAAGATCAAACCTCGGAATCAGTCTCCAACGGATCGATGTCCACTTGCTCATACGGTATTGGCATATTCAGCGAAACTCCAGCTGCAGCAAGGGCCTTGTGCCAACCATGTTTGAAGCCCCGATTCTCAAACCGAGAGACCTGGTCCACATACTCGGCGAGTCCAGCCTCTTTTCCGGCTTCGAAACCTTTTGAATCGGCAATCTCCTTCGCCGCCTTCATTTCAGCCAACTCAGCCTCCAGGCTGGCAACTGCCTTTTGGGACAAGCCAAGTGCAGCTTTCATGTCGTCGGCCTTCTTCTTGGCCTCCGCTCTCAACTTATCCGCATGACGAGCTTTCTCTACCTCGTCCTTTGCCCGAGAAGCTTCCTGGTTCGCTCTTAAAAACTCGCCCTCGGCCCTTTCCCTCTGGCCCTCAGCTTGCTTTCGTAAATGACCAATCTGCTTGACGGCATCGAGATGACGACGGCCTACATCGGCTATCCTACCAATGGTCTGCAAAAGAAAAATTCAAGAAAAACGTAACGCAAACAATGTTTGGATGAAGTGAAGGAAAAGTCAGAATACGCACCAAAAGGGCCGACTGCGCGGCTAACATTGTCGCATTCAAGTCCGGTTCCAACTGGAAAGCCTCCATATCACACGGCAACGACAAAGACGCTGCCACGCCGAACGCGACCTCTGGGTCTCTAAGCGCCGAGGCATCCGAAGGAACCGGCATGTTTCTTACCATCGGTCGAATCACAAAGGGCACAACCTCACTCGATCCCCCCATTCGAGGACGTTTGCCGCCGTGATCCTCTAAACCAACCTCACGATCCCTAGCGCGTTTCTCCGCCTCTCGCTCAACATCATGGACGGCTTTCTCAACCAACGCGGATTCGGCACTCTTATTTGTCGCCGCCTCCTCAACAATTCCCAAGGATTTTGATTCAGTAACTGGGAGGGAATGTTGAGATTCACTGGTGGGCGGTTCAGTCGAAAGGCCCTCCGCTCTTCGCCGAACTCCCAGTTGCCGCAGACAACGACCATGACATCATCAACTCGTTTCCCAGAGCTGGAAAGCATAGTGATTAACTGATGATCTGTATCCTTGGCTCTGAGGAAGTAACGCCCCTGCCGACCAGAGGACTTGGCCAAGGCATAACAGTGCCGAATGGCAGGAATGCCAAGATTAATTCCAAGGCAACGGTTCAGCGCTACGACCCCCATTATAATTCTAAAGAAATTCACATTGGGTTAGGAAGGGATCAAATCCCAATGGCGAAGAACAGCCCTCAAAAACGGGTGAAGGGGAAAGCGGACTCCACCCTCTGCGATTGACAAAAGGGGAAAGACAATCGTGGTTTTGTCCTCCCTCTCCATGTCAAGAGTGCCGTTCGCCACAAATGACAGGTGAACATCGTCAGGAATAGAGAAACGGCGTTTAAAGCCAACAATTCGGTCTGACGAAAGGAGATTCTTCAAATGTTTCGCCATAACCTACTGTCTACAAGAACACGCGACGGAATAAACAAACTAGGAAAAGCCTCAGAGCAGGGGAGAGGAAAACTTACAAAAATGAAGAGTATCACAGACGGAAGAATTGCAAGAACGATTCGAAGAGTAACCCAGCAACCAGTGTCATAGAACACGGATTCGAAAGGACATCAGATTTCAAATCATAAATAATAGGCTTGTACGAAGGGTCGGGAAGTTGAGACGACGATTAAAGGGGGGGTAATTAAACGTCCTCGTGATAAGTCTAACCCCCAAACTTCGGTTCGGAGTATTTGAAAATCGGAACCAAGCATTTCACCCAACTGTCATTGACAGAACGCTTGGGGGGCAATTGTGGGAGCCAAATAAATAGAGGAACGAAATCTGGTATACCCGAGGAACCAGGAATTGAACGGCTCCATTCTGCTCAACTGGGACGCCGAATACGTCCTTAATGCCAAATAGACTTGAGAAGGCATATCAGGACAAATGAAAGAATAATAAATAAAAAGTAGACTCTGGCCCCGAGGCCCAAAAAAAATGGATATAAATACAAGAGCTTCAGATTTGTAAAGGTATGCAAGAATCACTTCTAAAAACTTAGTGAACAAGCTTTCTTGAGTAGAAGAACTGACTTGCCCGTCGGAGTGCTAATTCCGGCACCCCCGACCGGAGTATTTGTATCTTTGCAGGTGACTACGTGAGGATCATTGGCGTCTTCCAGGATCTGAAAACTATTTCCAAACCACATCCCCACAGCTTACATCTTTACAAGTCATTGTTTAGCTCAATACAATTAAAGCCCTTAGCTATACAAAAGAATAAAAACAAAATGAAGAAGCTCTTGCGTCCCAAAAGTCCATCCAAGTTATTGTCTTAGCGGAAGCATGTCACCAACACCTGAAAATAGTTTTTCCAAATAGGGTGAGCCAAAGCCCAGTAGGAATAATCTAACATAATATATGAGATTTAATAAAGATATAAATACAATGTGCATATACAATGCCTGTGAGAAAACATTCACATTTTTTTTTTAATTATAAAGTACCATGTTCATATCTTATTCCATTTTCCTTCAATTTATTTCAATTCACGAGTCAATTTCATTATCTTTCAACAACCCAACTGAGACTACAACTCAGTGGTTATCTAATCAACACAATTACCACACAAACACTTCAATCTGTCATTTTACGAAAATTTCGTCCGCAGGACCGACACCTATGTATACACATGATTTTAGGACTTTCACCCAGGACACTTCGGCCAACTTAGTTTTAATGGAGTCTATCCCCTATCTCCTCCCAAACATAGAGTACATCCCCTTTCTCCTCCCAAACATCATACATATACAATGCATTTAAAACATAGTCATGTTCAATGACAATCAACAATAGATTAGTTTTAATTCACCTAATCCTCATGCAATTTCTACAACAATCATAGCTATCCTCCACCAATAGCCCAATACAGTTATTTCTAAATAGATATTCAATCTCAAGACAAATAATTTATTCAAAACATCCAAAGGTGAGAGGTATTACATACTCAAGTCTACCATCTATTTCAATATTCACCCAATTTCATGTTTACAACACCAATTTCGTTTATGTATACAAAATAAATATTATAATCATTTTAGGGCAAACTCCCATTTTTCAAATATCAACCCAAGGCCAAAATCAACTATAGCGTAACCATAACACCTTATATTTAACCTCATAATCATTCCCACAACATACACTTAGAAACCCTTCTTTTGATTTTATAACCCAAACCGTAGGTTTGTCCATAATACACCCAAAGCCCACCATTGTTACATAATCATCAAATAAATAAGTTAAAAACTATATGAAAGTGTAGAAAATCCCTACCTCAAAGTTTAGAAGACCAAAGCAACAAAGGCGAAACTTCAAAGACGTTGAAAGCAACTTCTACTCGAATCAAAACGAAACTCTTGAGGTGCTCTACCTTTTCCTCAAAGGCACTAGGGTGAAAATCTCAACAGATCTAGGTGAAATAGTAGAGAGAATATGGGTTTTAGAGAGAGAAACTCAAGATCTAGGTTTTTCGAATGTTTTAGAGAGAGAGAGGAGTGAAAAAGTGATGAAAAAAATCATCCTCGCGATTTGTTATACACGTAGTCTGCTCGAGTGTGAAAAATGATGCTCGAGCGTCAAACATAATGTTCCACTCGAGCGTAAGAAGTGACACTCAAGCGTAGAATGCACACTTTCAGAAGTTTTGCAGACGAAGGACATCGCTCGAGCGTAAGACTAGACGCTCAAGCATCCACCCTCTTGAGTGTAGGAAATGCCGCTTGATTTTAGAATACACTCATCCAGTATTTACAGGTCTGCAAAAATACTGAAAGTTTACAAAGCTCGCTCGAGCGCAAGAATAGATGTTCGAACGGAAAAGCAAAAATCAGGGCAACAAAGGTTTGGAAAAACAAGCAACCAACCTGTTCCAAACACACAATTCCAATCCAAATGACCAATCCAAGGAATAACAAGGGGAATAAGAGAAGAACAACAACATTGAACCATGAAATCCGAGTCTGGAACATAATAAAATTTCGGATCAAAACCGAAGTCGCTATAACCTCCCCCCTTAAGGAATTTCGTCCTCAAAATTAACATTCAAGTTTCAAAACTATGTTTTAAGCCATTACCACAATGATTACAATTCAATTCCAACACCATGACCCATCTACTGGTCATTCAATCCCATCAAATTATGAATATACATTTCCAACATATTCAATGTTTATAATAAACTTGTATTTCCAAAACTTAAACAACATATACAATGTTTCCAAAAGTGATACAACGCACATGATATTCTATATTCTCAAAACATAAGCAATGCTTATATTGAATTCATATTTCCAAAAACCCCATAACATATACAATGTTCTTGTGTTTTAAAACATATTCAATGCTTTTACATTTCATTAGCATAATCAAAATCTCAATATATATTCAAACACCAACAAATAAGTCTAGATATTTCTTTCGGACTTCCAATTCACACTCCTAAGTTGCTTCCTCAACTCCGTGGTGTTTCCACAATACCTTAACCAAGGGAATCGTCTTGCCTCGCAAAACTTGGTTCCGTGTATCCAAGACTCTCATCGGTCTCTCCTCATACGAGGCATCCTCATCTACCTCTAACTTGGTTCAATCCAACATGTGAGATGGGTCCGACTCATATTTCCAGAGCATGCTAATATAAAACATATCATGAACCCCATAAAGTTGTAGCGGCAACGCCAAATGGTAAGCTACCTCCCTGATCCGCTTACGGATCTCAAAAGGCCTAATAAATCGAGGGGACAACTTCCCACTCTTTCCAAATCTCATCAAACCCCGTCTAGGTCATATCTTCAAAAAGACATGATCTCCCACCTCAAAAGACAAGGGTTTCCTCCTACGGCCGACGTAACTTTTCTGGCGACTCTGAGTCGTAACCAACCTCTTACGAATAAGTGCCACTTTCTCTGTCGTTTCTCGAACCAACTCTGGACCCAACAAAGGTGCATCACCCACCTTGGCCCAGCACACCGGAGATCTACACGGTCGGCTATACAAGGCCTCAAATGTTGCCATACCAATACTCGATTGGAAACTATTATTATAGGCAAACTCCACTAAAGGAAAATGCCTCTCCCATGACCCCTTGAAGTCAAGGACACAACCTCAAAGCATATCCTTAAGGATTTGAATAGTACACTCGAACTGTCCGTCAGTCTGAAGGTGATACGCTGTGCTAAAAGTCAACTTGGTGCCAAGGCACTCTGTAAGCTCCGCCACAATCGAGCTGTGAAACACAGATCTATATCCGAAACAATCGTCACAGGGACCTTGGACGACCTCACTATGTCCCTGATGTAAAGGTCGGCAAGATAATCTACCGAGTCACTTACGCGCAGAGGAATAAAATGCGCCGACTTGGTTAACCGGTCAATTACCACCCAAATGGCATCACTACCCTCTTGAGTCCTCGGGAGGCCCACAAAAAAATCTATCGTGACATGCTCCCACTTCCATTTGGCTATAAGCAAAGGTTGTAACAAACCCGCTGGTCTCTGATGCTCGGCCTTCACTTGCTGATAAGTAAGCCACTTCGATACAAACACGGCTATATCTTTCTTCATACCCTTCCACCAAAATTGGCGACTAAGGTCGTGGTACATCTTTGTACCCCCCGGATGCACCGCAAGGCGTGGATGGTGAAACTCTCGGAGTACTTCCTCTTAGCAAGACTCCAGCACAAATAGACAGTCAAGGTATCTAACACTCGAGTCAAAATACACGTTCAAGACCCTTTCCACCTTCTCACTGGAGATCTTTTCCTGGAGGATTTCTACCTCAAGATTATTCTTCTGCGCTTCTAACACTTGATTCACAAGTGTGGGTTGCTGCAGACTCAATGGACTCACCAAGATGTAAGTCAAACTCACCAAGAGTACCGAACATCTCCCATTCTCGGATAATGATACAAGCCACACTGCTAATTGATTTCCTACTCAAAGCATCAGCCATAACATTGGCCTTTCTCGGATAATAGTGCAACTCGAAATCATAATCCTCTATGAACTCCATTAACCTTCTCTGCCTCAAATTCAAGTCCTTCTGTGTAAACAGATATTTCAAACTCTTGTGATCAAAAAACACCTCAAATCTCTCACCATACAGATAGTGCCTCCAAATCTTCAAGGCAAAAATCACCGCTAATAACTTTAGGTCATGGGTAGGATAATTCCTCTCATGTGTCTTCAACTGCCGTGAGCCATAGGCTACTACCTTCCCCTCTCGCATCAACACACAACCCAAACCTTCTCATGAGGTATCACAATATATCAAACAGCCCAAGCCCCTCTTCGGAATAATCTAGACTAGAGCAGTGATAAGTCTAACCTTAAGCTCTTGAAATGACTTCTCACAAGTCTCGCTCCACACAAACTTGATTTCTTTTCTCGTCGGCCAAGTCAAAGGTGAGACTAATCTAGAGAAATCCTTCATAAATCTACGATAATACCCGGCCAACCCCAAGAAACTACAGATCTCAAAAGCATTTTTAGGTTGTGCCCAATCTTGCATTGCCTCTATCTTTGATGAATCTACAGTCACTCCTTGCCCGGATACCACATGGCCTAAGAACTTAACTTTCCTCAACCAGAACTCACACTTCCCAAACTTAGCATACAGTTTATGAGCTCTAAGCAACTCAAGAACCACTCACAAGTGTTCCTCATGCTCCTCCTCGGAGGGTGAGTAAATCAGGATGTTGTCCACAAAGATGGCTACAAAACGGTCTAGGAACTCACGAACAATTTGGTTCATCAAATTCATAAACACAGTTGGAGCATTGGTTAGCCCAAAAGGCATCACTAGAAACTCGTAATGTCTATACCGCGTACGAAATGCCGTCTTCGGGATATCCTTCTCCCTTACCCTTAACTGATGATAACCCAATCTCAGGTCTATCTTAGAGAAACAACAAGACCCTTCAACTGATCAAACAGATCATCTATATGAGGCATTGGGTATTTGTTCTTAACAGTTACTCTGTTCAACTTTCAATAATCTATACAAAGTCGCAACGCTCCATCTTTCCTTTTAGCAAAAAGAGCCGGTACTCCCCAAGGTGAAGTACTAGAGCGGATGAAACCCTTATCTAATAATTTCTGGAGTTGAATCTTCAACTTACTCAATTCAACAGGTGCAAATCTATACGGTGTCATAGAAATCGGTGTCGTGCTAGGCACTAAGTTAATAGAGAACTCGATCTCTTGGTAAGATGGTAAACTAGTAAGGTCCTCGGGAAAAACATCGGGGTATTCACAAGCCATCCTCGACAATTCAACCCGGACTTCATCACACTCACTACTTAAGAAGCTAGCAAGAAGGAAACTAAGTTCACTCCATCCACGCGGATCATATACCATCCACCCGATCCCCAAAAAAATAAAAGCAATCACTGCTCAAGGTACATACAGTAACCCTCTGACGGTAGCAATTTATAACAGCCTAGTATGACGATAACCAGTCCATACCCAAAATAACATCAAAACTAGACATGTCAATCAATACAAATGCAAATAGAAGTCGACGACCGGCAACCTCTATGTCACAACCCCGACATCTCTACTTCAAAATAACCTCACCATCGATAGATGACTCTACATAGATAGGAGATGTTAACTGAGCTAACTTTAACCCCAAAACCGATGCAAATGTAGTGAGATAAAAGAATGGGATGCACTAGTATCAATAAATACATTAGCAACTGAATTGCAAAATAAGAAGGTACCTCTCACTACAAAAGGAACAGGTATAAGATCTAGCGTTGTAACAGCATACACACTTCCCGTAGGTCTCTGCTTAACCTGCTCACCCCTCGGAGTATAAGCCTGATGCACTGACTGAGCCGAAGAGGCTCCTTGAATGGCCCTCGAGGCCTATGCTGACTGTGCAGGCTAGTGACTCTATGTCTGCCTCGAACCAAACGCAGCAGACGTGCCACCCAACTAAGGGCAAAATCTCTTCATGTGCCCCGCCTGTCCACACTGATAACAAGTGAACGACTACCCTCTCCCTTGACTCTGGCCTTGAGAACGAGCTGAAGATAATGCTGCTCACTGCCCTCCTCCTCTCTAAGGGCAAGTTAGAGACTTATGGCCCAACTGACCACACTTAAAACAAGTAAAATCTCCCTAGCCACCCCTCCCAAAACCCAAACTCGGTATTGGAAAAGTGGACCTCGACTGAGCTCCCTGGGACGATTGGGAATAAGAACCCCTCTACCCCTTACTGTCCCTCTGACTGTCTTGACTCCTACTAGAGCTGACTCCTACTAGAGCCCCTCATCTTCTCTTCCTCTGCCTCCACAAGGCGCCCATAGTCTCTAATAATGGATTCGGCCACTCTAAACATGAGCTCGGTCCTCAATCGCTTCTCAAACTCTAAACAACGGCGCTTTTCAGTCGCCACTGACTCAAGTGCAAACCTAGAGAGACTAGTGAATGTGGCCTCAAACTCAGCCACTGGTGTGTTCAACTGCACCAATTTAGGGAACTGGTCTCTCAACTTCTTCCTAACTATGGGAGGCAAAAATTTGTCCTCGAAAACGTTGACAAATGTCTCCCAAGTCACCCTAATGCACCCACGCCCATACTTCCATCACTAACCCGCATCTCCCTTCAGTTGGAAAGACGCCAAGGTCACTCTCAACTGGTCGTCCTCAATGCCAAACATCTCAAACGTCTTCACTATTTGCTCTAGCCACTCATCTGTCTTCAGTGGCTCCTTGGGATCACCCAAAAACTCATCCGGACTTGACTGAAAAAACTCTCTCTTCAGAAAAGATGGCCCTGCTTCAGCTACTTAGGCCTGGACTTGATTCTTAGCCCTGAGAATGTCCATGGATTCCAGCAATGCCTTGACTATTTCACGGGCCCCAGCCATTTCGCAAGCTAAGACGCCTATGGCCTGTTGACCCACTAGTTTGGCCACATTGGCCTGACTAACTCCCTCCTCTTGTGCCGAAATATCATCCGGTATGGACACCTCGTGCCTTTTAGGCCTACCACGCCTATCACCACCACGTCCTGACATCCTAATGAAGGTAACACAAGAGATTAGCATATTCACAAATGTGCTGAAGCTAACTCACTCGCGTCCTAATATGTTGGACAACAGTAATTCACTCCATCTAAGCACGTACTCACATAAACATATACGAATTTCATTTCCGGATAGTGACCGTCTCACAACATTGCCAGAGTTCCAATTAGAAACGGTAGTGATCAGGTGCATTTCCAATAAGACTCCTAGAAACCCGTAGACTCGATCAACATCCTAGAAATTAAATCCTATACCCATATAATCATATAAGCATGTTATCATATAAGCATACAATATATACTAACGCCTTAGCTAAGCGAGACACACCCATTGTGGTAATAACTACTTCCCACATACCCAAAGTATTCATACCTAGTACGCTCTGATACCAAGTTGTAACACCCCCAAAATTATGCAATAAATACAACTCATAAGCGGAAAAATAATATAAATAAGATACATTCATCTATCAGAGTTCAGAGTTCGTTTACAAAGTTTAACACATGTGATATACATTCACCAATGTTCATCCTGAATCTATAGCATGTATTACAATGTTGAGAGAAATGAAACTAAACATATAGTCAGATGCCCTGTAGGCTTACATCTTTCTAAGTCACTGCTTGGTTACACAAAAAGTGAGCCTAGCTCAATACATTTAAAGCCCTTAGCTATACAAAAGAATAAAAACAAAATAAAGAAGCTCTTGTTTCCCAAAAGTCCCTCTAAACTATTGCCTTGGCGAAGGCATGTCACCAGCACCTGAAAATGGTTTTTTCAAATATGGGGAGCAAAAACCCGGTAGGAATAATCTAACACAATATATGAGATTTAACAAAGATATAAGTACACTGTGCATATACAATGCACGTGACAAAATATTCACATTTTTTTTAATCATAAAGTACCATGTTCATATCTTATTCCATTTTCCGTCAATTCATTTCAATTCATGAGCCAATTTCATCATCTTTCAACAACCCAACTGAGACTACAACTCAGTGGTTATCTAATCAACACAATTACCACACAAACACTTCAATCTGCCATTTTACAAAAATTTTGTCTGCGGGATCGGCATCCATGTATACGCACAGTTTCAAGACTTTCACTCAGGACACTCCGACCAACTTAATTTCAATGGAGTTCATCCCCTATCTCCTCCCAAACATGGAGTACATCCCTTTTCTCCTCCCAAAGATCATACATATATAATGTATTTAAAAATAGTCATGTTCAATGACAATCAATAATAGATTAGTTTTAATTCACCTAATCCTCATGCAATTTCTACAACAATCATAGCTATCCTCCACCAATAGTCCAATATAGTTATTTATAAATAGATATTCAATCTCAAGATAGATAATTTATTCAAAACTTCCAAAGGTGAGAGGTATTACATACTCAACTCCACCATCTATTTCAATATTTGCCAAATTTCATGTTTACAACACCAATTTCATTTATTTATACAAAATAAATATTATAATCATGTTAGGGCAAACTCCAATTTTTCAAATATCAACCCAAGGCCAAAATCAACTATAGTGTAACCATAACACCTTTTATTTAAACTCATAACCATTCCCACAACATACACTTAGAAACCCCTCTTTTGATTTTACAACCCAAACCCTAGGTTTGTCCATAATACACTCAAAGCCCACCATTGTTACACAATCATCAAGTAACTAAGTTAAAAACTATATGAAAGTGTAGAAAATCTCTACCTTGAAGCTTAGAAGACCAAAGCAACAAAGGCAAAACTTCAAATACGTCGAAACCAACTTCTACTCAGATCAAAACGAAGCTCTCGAGGTGCTCAACCTTTTTCTCAAAGGCACTAGGGTGAAGATCTCAACGGATCTAGGTGAAATGGTAGAGTGAAGATGGGTTTTAGAGAGAGAAACTCAAGATCTAGGTTTTTGAAAACTTTTAGAGAGATGAGTGAAAAAGTGATGAAAAAAGTCATCATCGCGATCTATTATACATACAGTCCGCTTGAGAGTGAAAAGTGACGCTTGAGCCTCAAACACAATGTTCTGCACGAGCGTAAAAAGTAACGCTCGAGTGTAGAATACACACTTTTAGAAGTTTTGTAGATGAAGGACATCGCTTGAGCGCAAGACTGGACACTCGAGCGTCCACCCGCTCGAGCGTAGAATACACTCATCCAGTATTTGCAAGTCTACAAAAACACTGAGAGTTTACAAAGCTCGCTCGAGCGGCCATTTGCTCGAGCAGAGGAGCAAAATTGCAAAGCCCACTCGAGCGCAAGAATAGACGCTCGAGTGAAAGAGCAAGAATCTAGGCAACAAAGGCTTGGAAAAACAAGTAACCAACCTATTCCAAACACACAATTCCAATCCAAATGACCAATCCAAGGAACAACAAGGGGAATAAGAGATGAACAACAACATTGAACCATGAAACTCGAGCCCAGAACATAATAAAATGTCGGGTCAAAACCGGAGTCGCTATACTCCTTCTGGAACAAATCTCACATTACGAATACAAACGTAACACTCTAATATAACACTCAAATAACGTAATATTCGAATGTAATACATTAAAAAAAAAAAAAAAAAAAAAAAAAAAAAAAAAAAAAACTTATTAATATACTTTTCCCAAATGTAACAACGTAACGTTCTAAAAAAACTTTTTAGTATACTTTTTTCAAACGTAAACTCTAATGTAACACACTCCAATGTAATACATAAAAAAAAATTCCTTAGTGTAATTTTTCCAAACGTAACATTCCAATCATTGTAATCATAAACATAACATTATGTGGCTCGACTTTTTCGTGCCTCCCTTTCAAAAGTTGAAATAAGCCCTACAGTTCTGACTCTCGCGATTCTGAATCTAATCCCACAAGTGCAATATGAAATTGATAAATACCAAAGAGTCTAAATCCGATAATCTTTTGAAAAATCAATTTTGAATCAAATTGCCAAAAATTGACTATTTTTCCAGATACAGAATCGCCACCTAAATATTTTTGAGAAATTTAGGAAACTCATGACTCGTGCCAAAGGCCACGTGTCCGTTATCACCAAGATTGTCTCAGCTCAGGAACTTGGGTACGAGAGGGGAAGGTCATGAATTGAGCACCCTCGCTCGCCCGATCAAAGATCGGCCTTTTCTAATCCTGATATGAATCTTATGTACATTATATGCTCTTGTTCTATTTTATTAGGCTAGCATTACTATGTGATGCACACACACACGTATAGACTAACTTTGCAAGAATTGGAACGTTTGATTCATGTTCGTTTTGCAAAATTGTTTCAAATATGTACCACTTGAAAAAGTGATCGCATATGAACATTACTCAAATTATTTCAATTCAAACAATAAGCCTTCATCCACAAGCTTTCAAGCAGTTTATAGCACTTAAGCATTCATTACACACATACGATATGCTAAAGCGAGTAAAAGCTTACCTAGTATTCCAAGCCAAAAGAGAAATGAATTAGAAAAATGCATAATTCCTAACTATGCAATATGACTAATGGAACACATGCGATATGCAATTACTAGGCTCGGCTACTAATATGGCATATGAAACAATGAAATAGTATGCGGTCTAAGCACATATTCAAAGAAGTATAAGCAATAAAAACACAGTTAGAATGATGAACCGAGCCTTGGTGCATGCAATACAAATGGATGCAAGCATGAAGTATGCTAAATGAAACATGATACCCCTAAACTAACCATCATAAGCTAGTAAATAAAATGGAGAAAGACGTGGGGTTGAAAGATATACACATTATTACATTGCGCTCTCACGAAGGAGAGTCCGAATAAACTAACTAACTAGCTAACTAATTAAAGCTAAGCTAATTATTACAAAACAAATGAATAAACTAGCTAAGCTACTTAACTAATTTATTACAGCACCATATGAATTAACTAACTATTCTAGTTAATTAATGATAACAACATAACTAGCTAACTACTTTAACTAATTGAGCAATTACAACACAAGTGCAATTAAAAGAAGTAAGTAAGTTGAATAATTAGGTACTAGATTAGCTACTCCACCTCGGGAAGTGAGGGACGTTCATGCGCATACTCAATTTCCACTCGAAAAGCCACTGTTTTGCTTTCGGAGAGCCTCTATTACATAGAAAACACACACACTGTTGCCCACTTCCAGAATAACTCTATTTTGCCTCCCAAACACACTTCTAAATTTTGCATCAGTGGCCAATCGGCCAGTGATGAGGTTTGCCGGCCACCAACGATGGCCGGCTGGCCACCAAAGGTGGTTTGCCGGCCACTTGCTGGCCATGGAAAGTGGCCTACCGGCCACTACTGCCCAGTTCACCTTGCTACAACAGATGACAAACAGAGCATGCACAGGTTATTTTCAAGGGTTTGTTTGCACAACTCACCCCTCTTTTTCATAAGCAAATCAAAGAAGTAGTGAACTTGGTTCACAAACCACCAACTCAAGTAATTTCATTGCATGATGGCTTATGAACCAAAGTGTGCAATTTCAATAAATGCAACAAAATAAGACTCTAACCTCCTCCCTTTCATGAGTTGATCAAGGAAAGTGGTGACCTTGGATACTTGAATCATTTCATCACGAATGAGTATAAAATGACTCAAGCTTCCATGCGTTCAATTAACGTCCGATTGAACACAACAAGTTATTATCTTGCACACTTTTAGTCCAAAGTTTTAATTACTCCATTTTAATTACCAACCATCTTTTAATTCAATTGAGTCCAAATGGTGAATTTAAGTCCTCTAAATGGAAAGAGGGATCAAACCAAAAGTTGTTTTAGGCATGAAAGAGACATCATACCGTTGGTAATGAACCCCAAAGGGATTAAACCATTAAGCATGACATCTCAATCTCATGCTTTAAACAGACAAGTTGTTTGAACAACTTTCAAAGTAAAACAAAAGCCAAGAAAAGAGGGAGGTTGCAGAGGTGATTAATGGTGATTACAAGTATGAAAAGCCATAAATAAATGCAATCAACTCAAACAAGAAGGTGTCTAAGGCCTAGAACACCAAACTTATGAGGACTATTACACTATAAGCATGTAAAACAAGGCTCAAATACAACTATGAACTAAAAATAGTCCTAAAAAAGTGCTAAAACAGTCCTAAAACATGCTAAAATTAAGCTGAAAATAGCTAGATTAATTTTCTAAAACATGGCACAAACTAAGCTAGTAAGCAAGACACAAGGAGAGGATGCTAACCCCTCCAAATTTGGACTTCAAAACATGATTTTGGCCACTAAAAAATCTGTAAAAATCAGTGTTTAAAAGCTCAAAAAAAGATAGCAAAAGGGTGGAAAACACAAGGGTAAAGGCCTTCAAACAAGGTACAAAGAAAGGTGAAGCACCCCTTAACCTTTAATGGTCTTAGAATCTAAGTTTCAGCCAAAAAATATAGAAGTTTTACAGCCCAAAAATAGTTGGAAAATAGCAAGAATAATAGTAGAGAAAGAAAGCAAATAGGTAAAGCTTTATACCTTTGAAAAGGAAAACTAATTCCAAGCAACAAAAACCAGAAAATACACCCTCTAGAGCTCCAATAAGGCTCAAGAACACCTCAGCTCAAAGATGAAGAGGTTTGGTTAAGAGTGTCTAGGCAAAGGTTGAAGATTTGTAAGCAAAAGTATAGGAATTTGCTAGAGAGAGAGAGAGAGAGAGATTTTTAGAGAGAGAGGAAAAATTTTGCTCTAAAATTTTTCTAACCTTAAAACATGAGAGGGAGGTCTCCTATATATAGAGAACTAAGAAATTCCCTCAAAAACATCCAGCCTTACACGTGGGTGAAGATGCATGCATCTATGCAAATAGCTGGCACAACTGTCACAAAATATCTGCAAAAGAAACTGGTGGCTGGTCGGCCACTAGTGGTGGCCAGCAGACCATATCAGTGGCCGACAGCCAAAAAGTGATGGCCGGCAGCCCAAAAAGGTGGCCAACAGGCCACTAGAAACTGCAGGCTTGAAAGATTAAGGCTTGGTCCAAGAATAAGACAACAAAGGTGTAGGGTTTGAAAGGCTCAAAACTGTGGCATTCCGCTGAGGATTTCGAGCACTTGACGAGCAAATAAACTCATCATCGGGTGTTCATGCAATGACGTCCAAGTCGTAAGGGCCGTCAAAAATGGGGTGTCTACACATTCCCATATAACACACAAAAATACTACAAAACTCCTTAATGTATTTTTTTTTCAAACGTAATACTCACAGTTTGAAATTATACATTTTTCCAAAACTTACTAAGGAATTTTTGTACTCCTTTTGGAATGGTTTAAAGAATTTCACATTTTTTTTTTTTTTTAATGCTACATTGGAGTATTATATTGGAGTGTTATGTTTGAGAAAAGTTCATTAAGGAATTTTTTTGGATTGTTTCATTAAAGTGTTATGTTTAAGGGTTACGTTGGAGTGTTACACTTAGAAATTATGTATTTATCCAAAACTTATTAAAAGGTTTTTGTACTGCTTTTGAAATATTTGAAGAATCTCATATGCTTTTGGAATGTTTGAAGAATCTCATATATCAAGTCATTTTTTTACTCCTTTTAGAATGTTTAAAGAATCGCATATTTCAAGTCATTTTTTTACTCTTTTTGAAATATTTGAAGAATCTCACATTTCAAGTCATTTCAAATAAAAAAAAAATACACATGTAAAAATTCATCCCAAATTTAATTCACATCGGTTATTTATATTACATTTCTAGCACAAAAGAAGAAGAAAAAGTAGAAAAAAACAAAATAGAAATAAGAGTATAACCGTAAATCTAATTTTTGAATAATATATTAAATTTACATTTTCAAAATAAGTGGGACTAATTAGTTTATAAGAAAATCTTTGAAACTAAACGGATCACAATTCTTCAAGATATGATTTATAGGTAAATTTTCCTTAAAAAATTTATTTAATTAAGTGTTCACATTTAAAATATAGAAAAAATATATATTTATATTGCCAGGGAACAACACTATATTAAATTTAAATAATGAAAACTATTTAATTCTCTTTCAATTTTATATCCTTTCTTTTTATAGTCAATTTTATATTTGCTTTGTGTATTTTTTTTTTTTTTTTGAACGATATTTTCTTAGTTTGTAATTCTAAAAAAAAGCTATGTTCCATTTTACTATATTTAATTTCGGACAAATTACACAAGTAGTCCATATACATTTTGTTGTTTGTATTATTTTGGTCTTTACAGTTTGAATTAACTAAATTTTGACACTTAATTTTATATTTTGTCTCAATTTGATTTAATTGATAATGCCATTGGGATTTTTGACAAAAAATAATTACTGAGTTGATTGAAGTTAAGACACTGAATTAATTTAGTTTACAATTTTACCCTTAAAAGTATGACACATGCTTCTCATGTGCACATATTTCATAAATCATAAAAAAATATTAACAATTGGAATCAATTGAATTAATTTAAGACTAGGTAAAAAATTTAAGGGTCAAAATTAAGTCAATTAAAATTACAAGAATTAAAATGAAACAAGAGTCAAAGTATAAAGACCAGTAGTCTAATTTGGCCTTCAATTTATTTTTATTTTTTTTTCCCGAATCATATATTTAAATCTCATTGTTTAAAAGATATATTGACTTAATGGGCAAAACACTCGCTTATTTTCTTTCTCAATTATACTAAAGCCTATTTTGGGAAGTATGTTAAAAGTTGATTTTTTGATTTTTTTTTTTTAACTCTTTTAAAAAAACGTGTTAAAAAATAAAAAAATGATATAACTAAAAAAAAGTTAAACGAAACAAATTTTTTGACTTTTTAATTCAATTGCCAAAGTAGACCTATATGAATTGGGATTGGTTATACAAAAAATAAGATCCCGTTAGTGAGAATTGTCAAAGATTCAGTTCCAACAGTTGTGGGATGAGTTAAAATGATATGTATCAGTAGTTGACCTTCAACATGTTGATTCAGAGGGCACTTTATTAGATCAACCCCACACGTCCGACAAGAAATCTTACAGATTTATATCATACTTTATCTGCAAACATCGCATAATGACCACACATTGATGCTGATCTCTTGGTGAACTTCCATGTGACTTGTCTCCTTCCCAACTACAGCTTTGAACTCTCTCGGTTTTTTTATGAATGAAAATCAGTTATTAATTGTTAGAGTGTACCTAATAAGTACTTGTGAGAGTTAGTCTTTCTCACCTTATAAAGTACCAAGTGCTTGTCCCTCTCTCTCTCTCTCTCTCTCTCTCTCTGTGTATATGACTCTGAGTGAGTGAGCGAGTGAGTGAGAAGAGAGCTTTGGAGGAAACCATGGCAGTGGGAATGGCAGTAGTGAGTGAAGGGGGGGAGGGGTACAAAGGAAGGATGACGCCATTTGTGGTGCTGTCTTGCATGGTGGCTGCTACCGGAGGAATAATCTTCGGCTACGATATTGGAATTTCAGGTCTCTCTCTCTTTGTAGAATCCTTCATTTTGGTTTGCTACTTTTCTTTTTCTTCTTCTTTTTTGATATGGAAGAACTGTTGAGAAATTCATTTATAAAGATATATGAGGTCTAAGGATTGTTTTATTTTGGTTGTAAAGACCTAATTAATAAAATTGTTTAATAAGAAAAATAAATTATTATTTTGAAGAATTTTTTTTTATATTTTTATTCACTATTTCCTGATCACCGATAGTCAGAGGTGACCGATTACGGTGATTGTTGGCAATGGTAGTGATATAGACAGAAACGTAGAGTAAATAGATAGATATGTGACACATGAATAAATAGATGAAATAGTAAGCGAGTAGATAGATAGACAGCGATAATATAATCTTTCAAATTATTAAAATTTGAAGATATTATTTCAAAAATTTTAAATTAAATTTATAAACTGAGTGTCCATTATTTATTTAAAAATTACAATAATTTGTGAAACTTACTTATGAGAGGAAAATGACCCTTTACAAGTTATCTGGTTATCTTGAAACATTATGGGATCATGCGACCATTTTCTGAAACAAAGTAAAAATAAAATGGACATTAAACTCATGTAATTAAGGGGATGTCTGGTATAACCTATATAAGTCCATTTATTTGTGTCATATTATCTCTTTATTTTTTTACATATTTTTTCGTAAAAAATCAAAAAGTATACTTATTTAGATAATTCCAAATACCCCCAAATGGGCATAAGGCTATAATGTTGATCTTGACCAACCTAATAATTTTTTAGAAGACTTACGTGTACTAAGTGGACTTATTGTCCTATAGGTCATATGGTAATTAATGACATTAAAAAAGTCATTAATTGTTAATTTTCAGCGACAATTTAAAAAATTTGTCACAAAAAATGTTACTAATTATAAGTTTTAGTGACAGTTTAAAAAATCGTCACAAAGAAAGTTACTAATTTCCAACTTTCAGAGACAGTTTAAAAATCTGTTACAAAAAAAGTCACTAATTGTAAATTTTAGCGACAATTTATAAAAACCGTGACAAAAAAAAAGTCATTAATTGTCAATTTTTAGAGACGTGTAAAAAATCATTACAAAAAATTATTTTTAATGACGATTATACTAAGACTTATTTTCAATAAGATTTTATGAAAATTAAGTTCAATTATTAGTATCTATTGCTATATCTCAATTTTTTGCCTTACAATGTGGGAAGTCCCAACTTTTGAAGGTGCATATGTATAAGTGACGAACTGACACAATTCAATTGGTTGTACAAGTAAAGCTAGAGTTTGGACAAATTATACCGATAGTTCTTACATCTTGTCTCTTGTGTTATTTTAATCTTTACATCTTTAATTGGTATAATTTTGACTTTTAATTTTAAATTTTGTGCCAATTTGGTCAGATTGATAATGTGATTAGTGTTTTTGATTAAAAATAATCACGAAATTAATGGAAGTTAATTCACTGCGGTTAGTAAATTTATAAGTTTACTTTAACAAATATGACATATACCACTTATATACATATTTTTGATTAAAAAAAAATTTAAAATTTTTTTGTTAGGAACTGTAATCAATTAGACCAAATTAAAACAAAATTATAAATTCATGATCAAAATCGAGCAAGGACCGAAGTACATGGACTATTGTCGCAATTTGCTCCTAAAGTTTTGTTGCTAAAATTTGAGATAAAATTATAGGGAGAATTACACTAACAGTCTCTATAATTTGGAACCCGTGTCACTTTGATCCATGACTTTTCAATTGTAACACATTTGACCCTGAATTTTAAATCTTATTTAAAATAAGGATAATTGAAGATAAAATTGCTCAATTTCAAGGGTAAAATCGTCAATTTGATAAAATATAAATTAATTTGACAAAAATAAACGTGAAAAAAACATCTTTAAATTTTTTAAAATAATTTCTACCCACCAAAGATAAAATTATGTAAATTTGATAAATCTTTTAGACATTTAATTTTTTTTTTTTACTAAATTAATTTTTATTATGTGTTTAGATAATGACCATGTAATGGATGACTGTTAAGTTTTTAATGTGTAATCAATATATTTAATGTATAAAATGTTTTTAGTTTTGGATTTTTTTGATTTAATGGATTGGTTTAATAATGATATCAAAGTTGTCACCATATTTAACTTTTGAAAAAGCAGAAACTAATTTAATGAAAATAAAAACAACTGCCCATTACATGATCATCATCCAAATACATAATAAAAATTAATTTGATAAAAATAAATAAATAAATATCTAGAAAATTTATCAATTTTACATAATTTTATCTTTAGTGAATACAAGTAATTTTTAAAAATTCAAAAATATTCGTTGACATTTATTTTTATCAGATTAGTTTATATTTTATCAAAATGATGATTTTGCCCTTGAAATTGAGCAATGATATATTCAATTGTCCTTATTTGGAACAAGATTCAAAATTTTATGATTAAATGTGTCACAATTGAAAAGTTAGGACCAAAGTGACATAAGGCTCAAACTATAGGGATCGTTAGTATAATTCGCCCAAAATTATAAGATTTGTAAATCTAATTATATATATTTGAAAATGTAGTTTAAAGATTTTTAATTGATATAGAACAACATCAATGTATGACATTTTGTAAAAACTCAAGCTTATAATCTCATATATTGTTAGACATTTACTAGTTGAATTTTCATAATCTGTTTTATACAAAAATAAATAAATAAATAAAATACAATAAATAAATTAAAAAATAGTTTGGTGACAAAAATAAGAAAAATGAAAACACTCATTATTTTCACATGATTTTCTCTATCTTGAGGTGGAAATAATTTATGAAAATTCAAAAATATTTTTTCAGTGTTTACTTGTTAAGTATTAAAACACTACTTAAATTGCTAATAAAGGTGATTTACAAACTTTGCTTGTATACATAAAGTACATCAAAAATTATATGGCAATGGTATGCTTGTAAACTATGAGCTACAATGGTAAGGCCTTGTAAAAGTAATTCATCTGAAGAGTTCTCCGGTGGAACCCGAAATAGTAATCTTATAAAAGTAGGCACCCAGTTTGCAGATAGAGGGAGTAAGTTTGAGGAAGGGGATGATCATGTAACAATGGAAGCACATGATAGCAGCAACATCATGGCGGAAGATGACCAGCTCAGAGACGCTTCGATGGTGGCTAAATCAGATCTGCAGGAAGGCATGTCAGAAGCAAACGGCTACGTGTGTCAGGAGAGCTCTGCAAGACTGCTGATGAGTCCCAAGATGAGAGCCGTTGATGAGGGCGGGAGGACTGAAATTGAAATTCAAAATTCAGGATCGATTAAAACTCTGTGTGGGCCTGATAACATGGGCCAAGGGATTAATCTAATAGTGGACCTGAATTCGGCCCATGAATGTAATGGATCAGATGCGGCTCCAATCTTGGATAATTTGGTTGTCGGCCCAAGCAGGATAGCTCCTCTCACTGCTGGGCTGGTTCCTATAAATATTTGCAGCCCAATCTCACATACTGCTCCGATTATCCTAAGTGTAGGAGCTTTGGATCATCCCCAACCTAAGCAAACCGAGGGGCTGTGTGTTACCAGCTCATCCCCAAAATGTTCCAGTTTTCAGAGGAAAGATACAAGAAGGAAGCTTCGGGTTGGTCCTTCTAGCTTCGGGAAAGCGACTCTGAACCTGCGTAAGGGAGCTGTCTTCCGATCTTCAGCTGCTGCCATTTCACTCTCAATGGCAAGCAAGTCCAGTAGATGGAGTTTCGCTTTGTCTGAGCCGGAAGCTATCTTGGCTTTGGGTAAAGCTCTTGGCATTGATTTTGAAGGGAAGGATGAGGAGGTTTTAAGCAAATTAAAGCAGCTGGAAGCTATCGATCTGAAGAAGGCTAGAGCTCGGGTTGGGGATGCCAACTAAGCTACTGCTGGCAGGGAACTAAGAGTGCAAATTTGTCTACATGAAGATTCAATCATGGAATATAAGAGGGATTGATGAAGCTGAGGTAAGCATAGGTCTCATAAGATCCATAGGTCTCATAAAAAGTTTGCAGTTTGGAGTGTTAGTGAATTTCTGCAGTTTGGAGTTTGGGTGAAACATGGGAGGTGGTAATCTGTGTCAAGGAGTTTGAGGCAAGGAGTTCAAGAGCTGTGTATGTTTTGTTGTAGAGGTGTATTGCTCCAAATCTGTTATTGCTTCAGAGCTGCTCCAGAGAAGTTTGCTTTGGTTTGCATTGGGTTGTTCAGAGATGCTTCAGAGATGTTGTTCTGATGAAGCTGCATTGGGTTGTTCAGAGCTACTCCAGAAATGTTTACTTTCGAGGTGCCTGGCTCAGAGTTGCTGTTGTGCATTATATAGTGGAGTTAGAGGTGTTTGCTGAGTAAGAGTGTCTGTCTGTGTGTTTTTCAGGTGTATTGGAGATAAGTTGGTGTGTTGTTTGATGAAACCTCACTGCTTGTCGTGTATTTTTCTGTAGTTACCTCTGTTTTGGTTTGGATTGGTCTCTCACCAATTCTCTTTCTGTTCCAGGTTTTGTTGATGTCTTTTTGCATGTATGGTGCTTCTTTTCATCAATAAAACTCTTATTTTGCTGATAAAAAAAAAAAACAATGGTAAGGCCTTGTTTGGGAACAGGCTTTTTTAGTAATTTTTTTACTTTTTAGCTAAAATGTGATGTAAAAAAGCTAGTATGTTTGGGATGAATTTTTGACTTTTTACGAAAAGATGTGCCAAAAGTAGAGAGAAAATAGAATCTTTGACTTTTTTATATGGGTTGTTGGCTTTTTGATTTTTTTAGTGACTTTTTGACTTTTTGACTAAAAAAGCCACTTGCCAAACAAGACCTAAGTGTTTTAGTTAAAAATGAAAACACCGTAAAAGATCATATCATTTTGTATGAAATTTTTGTACAAAGATTCTTTTTGAATGGCAGTCCTCAATTGCAAGGTACAACAAAAAAGAGGTCGTATTTATTGATTCGCAAAATTTAACATCATTTGTTTGTATTTATTAGTGAGAGTTAGGGCACATACTTAGGGCTTAAGGCTTTTGACATAGTAGTTGGATGGTGTCATGTTTCAATTGTCTTTTAACTTTTTGGCAGATTTTAGTTGTAATAGTTGCTATTTTCCAAAGATAAACTAGACTATGTAATGAGAGGAAAATGATGAAATACTTTTATTAAAGTCATGGGAGTAAATTTTGAAGGTGGAGTGACCTCTATGGATCCATTTCTTAAGAAATTCTTCCCAGAGGTGTATACCAAGATGCAAGAAGACACCAAGATTAGCAACTACTACATATTTGATAGCCAATTGTTGACATCATTCACATCATCCCTCTATGTGGCTGGTCTCTTTGCTTCTTTCTTCGCCTCATCAGTCACTAAAGCCTTTGGGCGCAAGCCATCAATACTTGTTGGAGGGGTTGCATTCCTTGCCGGTTCAGCTCTTGGTGGTGCAGCTTTCAATGTGTATATGCTAATACTTGGTCGCATCTTGCTTGGTGTTGGGGTTGGATTTGCAAACCAGGTATTTAACTGTAAATGCTACTTGAAAAGGAAATGAAATTGTCATGGTACGTAGTTTTCTCTTTCTTCCTATATTTGATTGGCATGTGATATTGCTATGCTTATTATGCAGTCAGTCCCACTTTATCTCTCAGAAATGGCTCCACCTAAGCATAGAGGGGCAATCAACAATGGATTCCATTTAAGCATTGGAGTCGGTGTTTTGTTAGCAAACCTTATTAATTATGGCACTCAAAAGATCAAAGGTGGATGGGGATGGAGAATCTCCCTAGCCATGGCAGCAATCCCTGCCTCATTTATAACTGTAGGAGCCTTTTTTCTTCCAGAGACACCTAACAGCCTAATTCAGCTGAGCAACAATCATCAGAAGGCAAAGTTGATGTTGCAAAAGGTCAGAGGCACTCAAGATGTCCAAGTAGAACTTGATGATCTCATAAAAGCAAATGAGGTATCAAAAACCATCAAACACCCATTCAAGAAAATCTTGCAAAGAAAGTATAGGCCTCAATTTGTGATGGCAATAGCGATTCCATTCTTCCAACAAGTTACAGGAATCAATGTCATTGGCTTCTATGGCCCAGTTCTTTTTCGGACTATAGGTCTAGGTGAAAGTGCATCACTTATGTCAACAGTTTGTGACAGGGGTTGTGGGTACAAGCTCAACCTTCATATCAATGTTGATAGTGGATAAACTTGAAGAGTTTTGCTTACAATTGGAGGAACACAAATGCTAGTTTCACAAATTGTCATTGGAAGTACAATGGCAGCTCAACTAGGGGATCATGGAGAGTTGAGCAAAGGGTATGCTTTTGTGGTCCTAATTTTTATTTGCATCTATATTTCTGGATTTTGTTGGTCATGGGGTCCATTGGGATTTTTAATTCCAAGCGAGATTTTTCCATTAGAGATATGATCAACAGGGCAAAGTATTAATGTGGCAATAAATTTTCTCTTCATTTTCATTATTGCTCAAAGTTTTCTAGCAATGCTTTGCCACTTCAAGTTTGGGATTTTCTTCTTTTTCGGGGGATGGGTGGCGGTGATGACTGGATTTGCTTACTTATTTTTCCCCGAGACTAAGAATGTGCCAATTGAGCAGATGGACAGAGTGTGGAGGGAACACTGGTTTTGGAAAAGAATTGTAGGGAAAGAGCATGAAGTAAGGAAAATGGAGGAAGAATGAGACGGGGAAGCAAAATGAACTTGACACTTACATTGTTTTCTTATCTAGTACGCTGTTGTTTTAGTTCAAAGACAATCCAAAACATAGCATACGTTATTCTAAGATCATAAACTTGTTAAACTTGTGGATTAGTTTTTGTTTTTGTAATTTACTTGAACTTTTTCTTGATTTTAGGAGACATAATTGGTTCAACATGTGGCGAGTAAACATTTTTTCCACGGTATATCAGAAGTAAATATTTAAAAAGTTAAAGTGTCTTTAAAATACATTTTAAGAAATTTAAAAAACTTAGACACTTAAAATGTGAAATTTACAAATCTACTACTATTTTGATGATAAGTGTTGTTGTTGTTGTTGTTATTATTATTATCATTATTTCTTTCACCAAATAAATTTTTAAGATCCATTCCTATACAAATGTTGTGCCAACTTGTTTTAGCCAACTTAGAGTCACGACTTAATTTTATGGGGAATTAAGAAACCTTTAACAATAAAAACTAAGTTAAGGACCGATCCCTCATAACCAGAGAATTCTAGGTTCTGAAACTTAGGTACAAAAGGAGAAGGTCACTGAATGATAGCACCCTCTTTTGCTCAATTCAAAGATAAGTCTCTACTAACTTTCTATTTTATAATTTTAGTGATTAATTATTTCAAACAATCCATTATTAGACCTTAAAACCTTTACTAATCCTAAAATTAGGTGATTTAAATAAAATAAATATCATTTATTTTAGATTCAAAGAATAAAGCCATGTTTTCCAAAACAAATAATAATTTTCCATAAAAATAGAATTTTAATAAATCATGGCCATAAACTTGAACTAAAATAAACAATATTTATAAAAACATAAAAAAAAAATAATCCAATTTTGCACCAAAAAACACAGACTTGCTTTATTGAAAACATAATGCAACAAACAAGCATATACTATCAAGATTCAGGAAACTTATCCGGATGCCCATTCAAGCGTCTTACATCCAAAGGCATAAAATAAACATGATCCCAATATATGCAATTAGACATACAAAATGCAAACTTAAGCACGATGTAATGGCTACTAACATAACTTCATGCATAAAAAAGCAACTAACACATAAATAACGCAAACTATGATACAATGATATTTTAAACCGGGTTACATGCGAGATGATTACATGATTAATCTAACCTTAAGCATGCTGTTTTATTAAACTAAACAAAACATGCAAAATAAAGTGAACTGACAAAAATAGTAACCTATATGATGATTGAGCCATAATTGCACCCTAACTATGATTATATACTGAAAATATGAAATTAAAAGCTACTGAAATTAAAAGAAATAGCCAGTTTGCAACAAATCGAAGAACAAGCAAGAAAGAGGCGAGAAAAGAGAAGTTTTGCTTGGTTGAAAGCTTCTCTCAAGTTTTAGCCTCACTTTGATTCAAGCTCTTCAAACCTCAAACACACTTTGATGTGTTAAAACTACTGTAGGGTTTAGATCTGTTTGAATTAGGGTTGAAGGTGAGAGGCAGGCAATTCTTTTCACTCGAAAATTCACCAAACTTGCTTAAAAGTCTAATCCTTTGAAAATGGAGGAGATGGGGTGTATTTATAGGCAAAGAGGAGCTTTGGCGGTCAAGAAAGATCCCCTTAGGGCTTCCCCATCACTAACTTGTTGCACCCCCTACATAATTCGTAATATAGTCCAAGAAAAGTAAAAATCTGGGTCTGTCAAATGGAAATGTGGTTGCACAAGGTGTGTGCGGCTGCACGTCCTTAACAGACTTTTGTATTTTGAATATAACTTTCTTATTCGACATCAGATTGAGGTGAATCAAGTGGAATTGGAAAGCTAGCTCAAAGGGCTACAATTTTGTGTGAAGTATACATTTTCAAATTCCAATTCTTTCTAGGTGAAAATAGGTTCTCAATGCAAACCAATAAACGATAATTTTAGATAAAAATAGTTTTGGCACGAAAATGGTAATACAGCAATTCTAACAACTTCTAGTATCTCTAAAGTTGAAATTATGATACCTTTCATCATTGGAAAGCATTTCAAGCACCAAAATCTTAATGGTCAGTCAAAATAGAGACACACATGGCTATCTATAAAAATAAAAAATAAAAAGTGTTTAATATTTGGTTGTACTAATTTGATTTTTTAATCCGTTAACAACCTATCAAGTTCTAAATAAAATTTGAAATAAAATTAATAAAGCATAAGAGTATACAGAATGATAAGTGCTTTTTTTATTTTATTTCTTTCACTAAATAAATTTTTAATTTTTACAAAATATTTTTGAAATAAGTTTTTGAAAGGCAAACCAAACATGGCCATCTACACAAAAAAAAGTGCACAAACATATAGATCAAGAGTTTAATTATATTATGATGTCATCTAGTATTTCATTAAGCCCGCACTTCCAAATTTGTCTCACTTGTATCATCAAACACCTTATGACTGTTCTTCTAAATACCCACATTTCCACTACAAGAATTAACACTTTTAGCAACAAAAAAATTAGTCGCTAAAAGTCAATTTTTGGTCGGCAAAAGTTATCCGCGACTAATTTTTTTTGTCGCTAGTTTGGTCGCCAATTGAGGGTCGCAGAAAGTAATTCGCGACCAAAATTTTCGTTGGTCGGCAAAAGTTGGATTTGCCGACTAAATTTTTGGTTGTTAAATATTTAATTACCGCGACTAATTCATTTTGTCGCTAAAACACTTTGGTCGCAAAAAGTCACATTTTGCCGACCAAATTTCTTAGTCGCCAATTGACACATTTCGCGACCAAAAATTTTGGTCGCCAATTGTGACATTCTGCGACCAAAATTAGTTTGGTCGCCAATTGTTACTTTTCGCGACCAAAACTGTTGGTCGGCAAAAGTGAGTTTCCACGACCAACAAAATTTTTGATCGGCAATACATGTATTTTTTGCGACCAAAACTCTTGGTCGGCAATTGTCATTTTTTGCGAAAAAAAATAATTTATTTGTCGCGACTAATAAATTAGTCGCCAAAGCAAGAAAACAATACACCTGTAATTCCTAATAATTCATTTAATCCATAATAAACCTATAATTTGAAAGCATCATTCAAATTAACATTCGACACAATACATAATTCATTAACATTCGACACAATACACTTTGGTCAAAGTTTTCATTCACAAGTCATATCCATCTAGCATAACAATTTGAAACATAACTATTTGTTATCCATACGCAACTATCAACAAATAAAACTACTAATGTTTGCTATCAACAAGTAAGGTGCGTAGCAGCTGCTTTAGCATCCTTTATGTTCCTAATGCACTCCACTGCCTCCTGATTTGTCATTACCTGATACCAAAAGTCCAGTCTGTTCAGAGCATACATTACAGGGAAAAAGATAAATATACACAAAAAAAACAACTTGTGCCAATAGAAACCAAACACAGAATGGGACACAAAACTCTGTGTTCCTAGCATGACTGATATGATATAGATCAATTACAGCACCAAATTTCACAAGCAACAATAGCTACAAAATGTTTAATATCAGTTGAATCAGCAGAGACAGTGAAGAGAAGCATCATCAAGAACAACAGGTGCCAACAAGAACATCAACCACAAAATAAAAAGAAAAAGGAAAAGAAAAAATTATTTGGGATTAGAAGCATCATCAATACTAGAAGGGGACATAAATCAAATGCATGAGACTACATGATTACCACCGCACAAATTGGAGAAAAAGTGTGGCTGCATAATGAAAAAATAATTTGATTTTTAAAATGAGAGGCATTCTCAGTGACTTAAAAGTGCAGGACAAAGAGGCTTCTAAGCTATTGGGCCACTAAAAGTGAGGATAAAAAACATGACAAGAAACTTTGGCATGAATAATCTAATTCAACTCTTTTTCTTTTTTTTTTTTGGTGTACACAGGGGTGACGCCAGACTACATGCTAATAAGCCGGATAGATCTCACTCCCTGCTTGTCATTCACTAAAGTCGTTGCCATAGATGAAGGGGCAGCTGTTAGAATCTCGCTTCAGGTATCCATACCATCACTAAATCAACAAGTACACACATTATTCATCATATGGTCAAACATATTCGCACAATCTTCACAACTGCAGATAACAAGTGTTAATTGGAGACATTTTACCACCCTGATGTTGCATCTCCAATTGGTTGATTCATTGAACGGTCGAATTGTTACTTATAGTGAGAAAGTTGTCAAATGACCTAGGTTTGCCAACACTATGAGCCCAATGTTCACCACACAAGGACCAACATCGGTCATTGTCACTTAATAGTGTTTTCAAAATTTTCATTATGTTTGTTTCCAAAAACATGAAAAATGAAAACAATACCAAACATGCCCTAATTCTCTTTTTCCAAACACCAAATAATCGAAACTATATTTTTCCCATTCAAGCATGAAAGTAATTTAACATCTTACTGTATGCACCAATTTATATTTGGATAATATGTTCACACTTGTCTTGACAAGTAATATACACCTGAGCTCTATTGACACTAGCCGCAGGGGACCTCCAATAAAACTAAAATTAAAAATAGCTAAACATGGATAATGTAAGCAAAGGATTAGTTAAGTATGCAGCACTTACACTGTTCATATCGTAATCTTTGATGGTTAGAAAAGGAAATATTACGAACCAATAAACACAATCAGTCAGCATCACTGCCCCAGCACTCACCTGTTCATGATGAAACAAACATAGTAAAAAAAATGGTACACAAACCACATAAAATAACAAATACAACCATATTAAAAATGTCGTATCATGGTGCCAAGCATAGTAGCAAGTATAACAGAAACAACATTCAAATTTTGGACTCTTTTTTGAAATATCAAAGCCATCATGCCTCAATGATGTTTAGCATGAGTAACAATATGTGAAGAATGGATCCTATACAAAAGGCTGAGTACCAATTGTTTATCTGCATTCCATGAAAGACAAATTTCTCGAGCCAATGAAGCATAGTGAGGCTCTTATCAAACAGATATATTTTCCCCCAAAAGATAGCAAATCTCTACATTTGTTGGTAGGGTCATAAGGTGAGAGTCTGGTTTAAATAACGGTAGTGGTTACCGTAACGGTAGTAGTAGCATTGACGTGGTTGCGGGGTGTAATGGTCATAACGTAACGGTTGCGGACGCTTTTTAAAACCTTGGATGAGACAGAGGAGAAAGCATGCCCAAAAAAAAAACAAAGGGAAGGGGTGTAGATAGAAGACAAATGAGCAAATAAAAAACAAAAACACAGAGAATAAGCTCATGCCAAAAACACAAAAATTCAGGAGCACAACACAACTAATATGTTGATGATTGACAGATCAACACAGAGAAAACCTATCAGTGTAAAACTCCTGTTTTCCCATTCACCGCAGTTACAGATTCTAAAGAAAGAATATACCTGCAAAATAACTTGAAAGGCATGGCACAAGATGCCTATCATCGGGACATCACCATTCTTCTCCTGATGATTCGAGTTTTTTTCTACTCTAACTCTATATGCAGTTTCCCTGTATGTGAGAGGCACAGATAATCCTTGCTCTGCATCTATTCCCACATAATGACCATTAGAGGCCACACACATCTTGTTATTCTGTTAACATCCATAAATGGAAAGCAATGATCCGAACTACAGAAAACTTACGACAATTAGGTTATAGATAGATCAAATTGATACTATAGGAGCAAAGACTAAAGATATACAGAGAAAATAGGAAGTGTACCCCAAAATAGATGGTGACCAAAATAAAAGTCCACCTGTTGAACATCCAAACAGCATCATTAAACTGAACTTTATAAATAAAAAATAAAAAATAAACTTTTCAAGGTTAATTCAAAAGCTATTGGCCTATGGTTAACAAAATATGTGCATGATAGAATGGAGGTATTCGTCTATGAAACAAGTTTTGAAACCCAACTAACAAAGCTGCTATACGATATCTACATGCCATATACTACTTCATTTGTAAGATATTTCAAACATTGATGTGTGTCATAATGTCTTTGTTTCATAAATAAGAGAACAAGTAAAGAATACATCTCCATTTCTTTTTCTTTTTTAAATTATTGATGAACTCGTAAATGCCATCAAGAATATTTTCTGCATGATCTACACTTTATCAGTTATTCCACTATTGAATCCTCATATATGTGACAGTACATGATGAGACTAAAGAAAACAAATTACTCACTGAGTATAGTAGTATAATATGGAACATCCATGAACAACAACATCAGCAATGATAGTCCCTAGCAGGAAAAAAGCAATAACTCGGAAAACCAACAACCAGACTGGGTGAATTTCTTTCAGGCATGGCCTCCAAGCTTCATCATGATATAAAAACCCACTTCTCTCTTGCTGAGTTATTTTCTCAGATTCTGAACAATCTAAACATTCATATTTCCATATCATATATAATCCTATAAACATGGGTGTCAAGACCCATATTGCACAGATCAAGACCCTCAAGTTTAACCCGTAATTCAGCGTAGTAGCATCGCTAGTCCCCAAGATCTGCATCCCGTGAAAAGAGAAAAGGAAAAAAAAATCACTTTGCTTCAATAAGATGGTTAATTTTATTGAATACTTGTACAGTTAGTAGAACCACCATATGCTATGGAAAAAAAATTATCGAAAGAAAATTCTCAACAAAGATCACTGATGTTTGGAAGAGTTTATACTACCGAAAATCTACATTGGTTTTTAACTTTTCATCCTAGCCTTATATACAAAGTGATGAAGAGTGCCTTCTGCTTTGTTTTTCCAGTGCCCCTCTCCTTGAAGAATAGTATCATCAATGTTATTCTTGCATCAAAATAATTTTGTCCAATATTATATAGAATTACAAAATGACAGAATTTAGATTCCTTTTCTATTGTTGGCATCTCATCTAGAAAGAACTAAGATGCATAGAACAGCTTTTCTATTGTTAGGGTAAGCCTCATCCAAAGGCCTACAACACAGTTTTTAAAAAGGGTTTACTATCCATCAAGACAAAGAACAGCTTTTGTCTATCTCACTCACATAAACCATTCAAATTTTAGTTAACAATCCATATGTTAATACAAAACCATTCAAAAGAACAATAAGCCTAGATTAGTTTTCCATTGAAACACCACTGTGATTGAGGCCAAAATTATAGCTGCAACAATCTCATGAAACAGGGAAAATGTCTCAGAACATTTGGTCCAAAAATTATAGCTGCACACAGGCGCGTGCGCACACACACACACACACACATATTCATGTTAACATGTATACATCTTGTGCAATAAATACAAACAATTTATATGCATATGGGCTTGGAAATTAACAAAAATTGAAAGGCAATCCAATGACTAAAATGGGTCTTCAAATAAAAACAGAATCATGAAAAACCCACAACAAATAAACATCAACTGATATCAGAAGTTGTAAATCAGAAAAGAAAAATGCGAATTGGGGAAACTTACCAGAATCAAGATGAAGAGAAGGGCGTTTGTTTTGTGGGATTGAAAGTTAGAAAACGAAGAAAAATAAAAAAACAAAGAAAGTCAAGAGTGAGAGAAGAAGATAAATGTGTAGTAATAAGGATTAGAACACATCTGGTTCTCTTTCCCTCGCCCATCATCTGAATGGGGTTAAATAGAATATAACTATACAAACAGCTTGAAATACAAAAATCCAATAGTTGTCGCACAAAACAATATACCTTTCCGGTTAGCAACTCCCACAATACAATCCTGAAGCTAAAAATATCAGCCTTGTGATCATAGGGCCTGTGTTCTATAACCTTCAATGCAAAAGAACAATCATAAGCAAATACCCAAAAAAATCAATCCCCCAATAAAAATGCATAACTACAAATACATCAATTCAGCTGACAAAGTTAAAGAATGATAGTCAATATAGGGAACAATGATACCCTTTTCAACACTAAGCAGCAGAAGAGGTTTTAAATAATAGTCCCATCAAGCAAAAGAAGCTAATAAACCATCAAATAACAGGGACATCTAAGTATTTATACACACCAAATCAAACAATCAAAGGAAAAAAAGAGGTGGCAATCCAAGCATCAAACAGTTCCAAGCCACTACTTACCACTATGTTAGTACTAGAATTGACATCAATTCACGCAAAGAAAAATAAATAAAAACAAAAACCTAAGTCCGAGACTTCTAAATCTATCAAGACTCCAAAATAAAAAGAAATGGCTGTAGTCTCTCATCTAGGTGAGGGGAGAAAGAGAATGAAATAATTGTGCTTTCCTCTGAATTTTAATGGGCAATCACAATTTCATAAAAAATATATATATAAAGCCTATCAGTTTGTTTCTCACATACACTCAATGCTTTTTGGTGAGAAATGAAACCTAAAAAACAGGGGAGGGGAGGGTTCTCTTTATTTTCATTTCTTATCATTTCTCATCAAATCACTAGAACCAAAGGGAGTGTTATTGATTGACTAAGGATTAAAAAATAACAAAAGCACAAGAACCAAAGTTGAATTTTCTGAACATGAAAGCATTTCAGTAAGAAATCACAAACAAACAACTCAAAAGAAAAAGGCACATCAATTAACTGGATTTTATCATAGAGCAGTTTGAAGAACAGAAGTGAATATAAACTTACTTCCTGCAGATCATCTTGTCTTGATTGTATTTGCGAGCCAAAGCCATCAAAGAAGGCTCTATAATCCCTCCTCTAAGCCTCAATACAAGATGAAGCATAGACTCTGAATCCAAAAAACAAAAAAAGTCAATTTTTTGTATCAAAACCAAGACAAATGCTTTCAATCTTATAATCATAAAGACTCGATTTTGCCTACATGTGTAGAGAGAGAGAGAGAGAGAGAGAGAGAGAGAGAGAGACCTTTCTGGATGTTGTAGTCGGCGAGGGTTCGGCCATCTTCGAGCTGCTTTCCAGCGAAGATCAGACGCTGCTGATCCGGTGGAATTCCTGTGCAGAATACATGAATTTAACAATCTACTGTTCATTTCTCACTCTAAATATATTCATTATACATACAAAAACACAAACATGTATATATATATAGAGAGAGAGAAGAGTTTGAGTACCTTCCTTGTCTTGAATCTTGAACACATCATTGTCGATGGTGTCGCTGCTCTCGACCTCGAGAGTTATCGTCTTCCCCGTTAGGGTTTTCACGAATATCTGCAGCACTCTCTCACCTGTTCTGCAAGCCTTTTTTTACAAGCCCAAGACGAAGAAAACTAGGGTTCCCTATGAGGCCATGCTTAGCCTCGTACAGCAGCAATTGGGCGGTGGTCAGCCTCCCGGAACAGTCGCCGCCGCCGCTGATGAGGTTTTGGGTGTTTTGAAGAACAATAACCCCAACAAGAGGGAGGAGATTGAGAAATTGTTGAACCCTATGTCGAATCATGTTTTCGATCAGATGGTTTGTATTGGGAACCTAATCACTGATTTCCAAGAAGAAGAAGACAATGTTAGGATTGATGATAATGTGGGTTTTACTGTTGTGTTTGACGAGGAAGAAGAACATGAGGAAGAGAATGGGTTTTACTGTTGTGTTTGACGAGGAAGAAGAACAGAATGGTTTTGATGATGATGATCTTAAAGTTGAGACCAAGCTTTTGGGTCATCTCCAATTCGATAATTTCAGCCTTGTTAAGTCTTTGTTGCAGAACTGGTTGAAGATTGTGTGGTGTACTCGTCTAGCTAGGGCCGAGGATCAGGAGACGAGAGAGAAGATTGAGGAAGAAATGTTGGATTCTGGACTGGAATTGGCTGCAATTCTTGAGCAGTTGCAAGCCGATTGAAAGAGAGAACACAGAGAGAGGGAGAGTTGGAGACAGATAGGAGCTTAGGGCCTTTTTTTAATTTTTTTTTGTTTTCCAGGTACAAAACGACGTCGTTTTTTACTTTGACGACCAAGTTTTTTTTGTCGCCAAAAAATTTGGTTTCCCCCCTCCCTGTTTGAAATTTCCCTCCCAAACACTTTTGGCGACCAAAACACCGTATCAGTCGCAAAAAAGGTACCTTCGCCAACAAATTTTTTTAGTCGCCAAATCTCAATTAACGGCGACTAAAATATTAGTCACTAAAAGTACTAATTTGGCGACTAATTTTTTTTTGGTTGCTGAAAATAAGTTTTTCGCGACCAAATTTTTGGTCGCCAAAAAATATGTGACCTTCCGCGACCAAATTTGTAGTTGGTCGGCAAAAGTACACCACTTTCTGCGACCAACTCATTTTTTGGTCGCCAAAATATAACCTTCTGCGACCAATAATATTTGGTCGACAAAAATAATGATCATTCGCGACTAATTCATATTTGGTCGCCAAATATCATTTTTTTGCGACCAAAATTTTTTTGGTCGGCAAAAGTGGTCGCAAAATGTGTAAATTCTTGTAGTGTTCACATTAAAACATATCAAATTAGTCCAAATCAAACCATAATATGTAGCGGTCCAGGTTTATGCCTGACCCTTTTATACTCTTTGGTTCTGAGTTTTGTACATATTGGTGTTATTGATATCGGTTCTAGTCCTATGTTATCATTTGGGAGTTGAGAATTTGTTTGTTGGTCATGTTTGAAACAGGTTGAGACTTAGTATTTCTAGAGATTTTGGTTGTCTGAGTTAGGTTCCCTTGAGCGGTGTTTCGGTCCCTTGAGCAGTCTTTTATTTCTCCTAGTTTCTGAGTTTACAGTCTAAACTTCTGGGAATTTGGTCTCTTTGCTCGAGCCTAGTTTTGGTCGCTCGATTGATGTTCTGTGTTTGACACTTGAGTGGTGTTTCGTTCGCTCAAGCGGTTTGTTTGTATAAAGCTGCGGGGGAAATATCTTTTTCTTACTTTTCTAATTTCTTCTCTCTCTCTCTCTCTCTCTCTCTCTCTCTATACACTTTTTTTGAACCATTTTCTCTCAACTCTCTCTAATTTCTTGCCTAAAACTTTCGATCTACTTCAATCCTTGAATCTTGCCACCATGGTGCTTTGGAATAAAAGGTAGAGCTCGGGGAGGGAGTTGTTTTGATCTGAAAACTTTGAGTTTTCGTCTTCGTTAGCTTGGGTGTTGTTTTTCTCTTCTTCTTCTTTCTTTTGAGGTAGGGACTTTCTTAATGATCTGCGTGTTGTTTAGCTTTGTTATATGCTAATTTTGGTTGTTTAGAGTTTTTGCAAAGTTAGGTTTTTGATTATATTCGTATTAATTAATGCATTAATTAGGAGAAAACTCTTGTTTTTTTGTTGTGATTTGAAATAGATATCATATGGCTATTGTATAATGAGATTTTGAGAAAAATTGTGTTTTGGATAGAAATTCCCAAAATTTTATCAAAAACCTGGATCAGGGGTCACTGTGATGCTTGCTGTACATGTAAAATAGAACCACTTTACATTTTTTTCAAGAGTGAGGGTGAAGGCAGTACCAACCATCACACTAGTATAAGGTGGCATACCGAAGACACAAGGGGTGATATAAAGCTTGTAACCTATTTTACCTTTTACTTCATGTTAAAGAAAGAATGAACAGTTAAATTACGTCATTTTGATTATTTTTTAAGCAAACAATTCAAATAATTTTTAAATAAAAAATTATAATAAAGTAAAAAATACTCATTCTTTTTAGATTGCATTTTTTCCCCCTTTCAATTGCACTTTTGATGCATTTAAGCAAGTTTTGAAGTAGTCAAAACATGTATAGTTTGTTTGATTTTAATTTCAAAATTAATCTTTCAAAAAAAATACAATTTAATTTGACAAAAATAAACATTAAAGAAGATATTTTTAAAATTTTAAAAGTTATTCAACTTCAAAAAATATAAAATTATATAAAAAAATAATGAGTGTTTTCTACTTTATTATATTTTTTTTTCTACTAATTAAGTCTATTTGAAAATTATTTGAATTGTTTGCTTAAAAAAAAATCAAAATGATATAGTTTAACTGTTCATTCTTCCTCTAATATGAACCATACAGTAAAATGTAAAATGAGTTATAAACTCTACATCACCCCTTGTGTTTTTAGGATACCACCTAATATTAATGGGATAGTTGGTACTGCCTTCATCCTACAGTAATTAATAACCCTTGAAAAAAAATACAAAACGTAAAATAGTATCGTTTAACATGCACGGCAGGTACTGTAGTGACCCCTGATCCCAAAAACCTAGGATGTTTGGTATTTTGGAAATGATATGGAAATTGTTAATGTTGTAGGATTTTTCTTTGAGGAAGGAGGATTGGTTGGAAACATTTATGAACCATTGGAAATAACAAGTATTAATTATTTTTGTTTGAAATATTGAGTTTTGTTATGAAATCTATATCATTTAGTTGAAATTGAATATTAAATGTTGGGGCCACAAAACTCGGAAGGAGTGTGAATGTTATTTATTGAGAATCGTTGATATTTTGAAAAAATCATGGAGATTCTGAATTTTGATGTCATGTTGGAATATATATATATATATATATATATTATTGTTGTTAGGATAATGCTAGGGATACAAAATTTTCTATCAAATGAATGACTAAATATTTTACATGAGTATGGGGTCCACAAATATTCATTTGGTAAAAACTTTGGGACCCATAACATTTTCTTTGTTGTTATCCTTTAATAGTTGTATTTGGCAATTTAACTATTTAAAAGCCATACATCGTGCTGTGCGCATCATGGATTATGTATGAACTGGGGGTTTTATATTTTGAAAATATTATGTTGGAAAACTTGTATAATTTTGAGAAAAAGAATAAATACCGTGTAGAATCTGATTAAGGGATGCGATTGTAATTGATTAAGTTAGGATGTGTGTCCTTAATCGGGACATACAAGCCAACTTAATTATAAATATAACCCAATTATCCACCCAAGGCTTTTAACCATTTAATTGAAAACACTAACCAAGCCGGACAAAATTGATAAAAGTGAAACACTATTGAAGAAACATGTTGAAAAGGAAAAACAAAATTATTTGAATCAAGGAAGCCCACAAACATATACATATAAGAGTAATGCTAGGAATACTGAATTTTTTATTAAACAAATGACTAAATATCTCATATGGTTGTGGGGTTCACTTTTGTGGATCCTACATGTGAGACATTTGATTATCTATTTAGTAGAAAATTTAAGACTTATAACATTTTCCTTTATATAAAGTTATTTATTTAGTAGAAAATTTAAGACTTATAATATTTTTCTTTATATAATATATAATATAATATATAAAACTACGATATGCTCTTAGAAAGTGCGTATGGCATTAACAACATTACAAATTTTTTAACATAAATCTTAGAAAAGTATAATTTTCTCATCATGAAAAGTATTATTATTATTATTATTTTGATCGGCAAAAGAGATCTATATTGATGAAAACAAGATTACATCAATAAAGAGGAGCTTGGAGCTAACAAAGCTCCAAGCTCCAGTTGGTGAGAAACCAACAAAGCAAAAACAACAACACAAAACAGAATAGAAAACACAGAGGCAGACAGATCAGCTGAAGCTTCCTCAATAACCCCTCAAGCACCTCGCACAGATAGCCTAACCTGGTGCAGGTTAGAAACAAAATCATGAGTAGAGTAATCAACCTTCAATATCCATTTGGCCCACAGAGCAATATGCAACTTAATTCTTGCAGTTAAGTCTTCAACAGCAGGTAGAACTCCCTTGAATTTACAATCATTTCTTAATTTCCACACATACCAGAAAACCACAGACGAAATTACCTGCCAAATTCTGGATTCCTTTGACTTGAATTTACCACCAGACCACCAATGTAGCAGCCCCTGAACTGAACCAGGTATAGCCCATACCAGATCCCACCACCTAACCATTATTAACCAGCATTCCCAAGTCAGTGGGCAAAAGAGTAGCACATGATCCAAAGTTTCCTCCACAGCATTGCAGAAAACACAAGAGGAACTAACAATTGCAGCTAAGACCCCAATCCTTTTTAGAAAAGATGAAGTCTTCACCCTCCCCCTCTAAGCCAGCCAGCAGAAAAATTGCATTTTTGGGGGAGCAGACTTAACCTATAATCCTACATGAATATTCAAACCAGGTCCAGTTGCTGCCATCCACCACTACCACATAGAGAGCACTGAAAATTGACCTGAGTTGTTAGCTAACCATGAGCAAGAATCTTCCATTTCAGATCTGATTGCAGGAGATGAAGCCAACAGGCTTCATAACCTCTGCAGCTCCTCTTCTTCCCAAGCAAACGGCCTTCTTCTGAACTGCAACTGCCACACCCCTACACTGCTCTTCTTAGCACTGATTTGATATAGTGTTTCCTCTTTCTCAGTCGATAAGTGATGTAATTTGGGGAAATCAACCTTCAACCCTCCTCTACATACCCAGTCATCAGACCAGAAGAGTATTCTTCTCCCATTACCAACAGATACTTTAAAATGGTCCTCATAAAATTCTCCCAGAGGCTGGTTGACTACATGTAGCTTGACAATGTCCTGCCAGATATTAGACATCCCACCTGTTTGAGACACTGGTGGCATCCAACCCTCACCAATTTTGCCATACCTTGAGCATAACACAGATTTCCACAAAGCTTTGTCTTCCTTCCCATACCTCCACCACCATTTTAACAGCAAGCAATCATTCACCTCTCCTACATCTCTCACTCCTAAGCCTCATTGCCATTTACTTTTGGTTACCTTCCTCTATTGAACCAAGTGCACCTTCTTTTTATTCTCTGATCCTCCCCACAGAAATGAGGACTGTAGTTTCACTACAGACCTTGCAATCCCCTTAGGCATCCTGAACAATGATAGGAAATAGATGGGCAAATCAGACAGAACAGAATTAATCAATGACAATCTACCCGCAAAAGATAGCACCTTCCTTTTCCATGAGGACAGCTTCTTCTTAACTTTTTCCACTACTGGGACCCAAGTGCTCTTCCTTCTTGGGTTGGCCCCTAAAGGCAGACCTAAGAAGTTAAAAGGCAGCCTCTTAGTCAGACAATTCAAGGTCTGAGCAAACTCTTTAGTTTGTTCCTCTTGAAAGCCCACCCCACAAACAACACTCTTGTGGTAGTTAATTTTCAGCCCAGACATCACCTCGAAGCACCTCAACACTCTTTTAAATTCTTCACCTCCTCCAGATGTCCTTCACAGAAAATAATGGTATCATCTGCAAATTGGAGATGAGATACACTCAACTCTTGAGAACCAACTATAGCACCTTGGAATAAGCCTTTCTCAGTAGTCCTCCCCAGTAACAAATTAAGTGCTTCAGCTGCTATAATGAACAAGAAAGGTGATAGAGGGTCACCCTGCCTAAGCCCTTTTTGTGGTTGAAATTCCTCAGTTGGTGCACCATTAACCAGGACAGAAATCTTAGCAGATGAGATACAAGTCTTCATCCAACTAATCCATTTTTCACCGCATCCAAAGTTTCTCATCATATAGACTAGAAATTCCCAATTTATTGAATCATATGCTTTTTCAAAGTCTAACTTGAGAATAATCCCCTTCTTTTTAGGTCTCTTCCACCCATTTACTACCTCATTTGCTATTAACACCCCATCTAGGATGTACCTTCCACAAACAAAGGCAGATTGGACTTCACTGATCACAGATGGAAGAACCCTTTTGAGTCTCCTAGACAACACCTTGGCCAAGACTTTATAGACTGAACTGACCAAGCTAATTGGTCTGTAGTCCCCCAAACCTATAGGGTTGTCCTTCTTGGGGACAAGAACAATAAATGAACTATTGATCCCTCTTGACAACTTTCCATTGGTGTGGAATTCATGCATCAACTGAATTATTTCCCCTTTCATAATCTTCCAACAACTTTGAATGCAAGCTAGGTTAAAGCCATCAGGACCAGGGGCCTTGTTCCTATCACATTCTTGAAAAGTATTATTTTTTTCTCACCACCAAGAATTATAATTTTCACTTCAATTCTTCTTTCATAAATTTTTATCACAAATTAGCATATAACACGTTGCAAAAATTTATAAAAAAATCTTAACTTTTCTACAATGTACTGTTTTTGAGTGCTTGTTATAGATTTCTCCATACAGACTAATCAATTAATAGATGAAAATTATCAATCAATCCTTATCCACACAAATATATACATATATTTGACATCAGAAATAAAATTACGAAGAAAATAATTCAATACATTTTCTTTTCTGAAACCCAAATCTGTTTTAGTCACAAATTATGCACTTCTCATAGCATGATTCTCACATAATTGTAAAATCACCCCAAGAAAACTAATCCTATTATATACATAACCAAAATCAACAAACGCATAGATTATTCCCAAAACAAACACACATATCCAGTAAAATCATCTAAGAAAAACAAAGAGAAAATCCATGTTCTTCTATTTATTGTTCATATGAAACCAAGTAAAATTAATTATTATTATTATTATTATAGAAATAAAACTTAAATCATCTTAATTTATCAAACATTTTTTAATATTTTTTTAACCAGTCATAATCTTCAACACACACATATATTGTAGTGTATAGAAAATAACTCACAAAAAAAAAAAAAAAGAAGAGGGAAAAAAAAATGAAGTGTGGAGAGAGATATAATTACCTTTGCGATTGATTCCAGAATACTAGTCGAACAAAAGAGAAATTTGAGAAGGCTTTCTTGTAGAACTGGAAACAGCCTTAGAAATATTGGTGGGATTGGGGTGCAAACCACTTATGGTGGTTCACAGAAACAAATACAAGAGAGGATTGATAATCTAAAAAATAGATTTATTTCACTCAAATATGTAGAATATACTGAGAAGAGAAAAACACACTTTTACTCTCTAACTCTCTTTCTTTCTCCCACACTCTGAATTCTCAACATACAATAACTATATATAAATAAAACTAATAATGTAAAACCGTTAAATGCAAATACGACTGAGGCTGTGAATTTCAAACGGTTGCAACCACTTTTGACAAAACTTAATTTCAGTCTCCATTCTACTCTTAGGCTGGTGGAGAAAAACAATTTTTTATTATAGGTGAATGAAGATTACTTCATAACATCCTTCCTTAATCTTGATTCTCCATGCTACTTCATCCCGAGCATCATCTTTATTCAGTTGAACAGATCATTTTTCAATGGCTTCATGAAAATATCTGCAAGCTAATCTTGAGATTTGCAAGGAAATAATTCCACCTCTTTATTTTTCACATGCTCTCGGATGAAATGATAGCGGATGTCAATATGCTTACTTCTTTCATGATAGACTAGGTTCTTTGCTAATGCAATTACTGAGTGATTATCAACATAGATCTCAGTAGGATTTTCTTGTGGAAATCCTAAATGCTTCAGCACATTTCTTAACCAAATTGCATGACACACAGTTGAGTTAGCTGTAACACATTCAGCTTCTCAAGTTGATAGTGTTACAATAGATTGCTTCTTGGACGACCAAGTGAACACTGTATTTCCCATAAAGAAAGCAAACCTAGTAGTACTCTTCCGCTCATCTAAGTCACGTCCCCAGTCACTATCTGAATAGCCAACAAGACTAAAATTATCAATTGGTTTATAGAATAAACCATCATCGATTATATCTTTGATGTAGCGAAGAATTCTCTTTGCTACATACAGGTATGACTGATCTGGTGTTTCCATAAATCTGCTAATCAGTCATACTCCATAGAGTATGTTTGGCCTGGTACAAGTAAGATAGTGAAGACTTCCAACTAAGCTCTTGAAATAAGTTGGATCCACATTACCCGCCTTTGTACCTTTTTTGAGCTCTACTCCACTGTCTACAAGAGTGTTCACTGAATTGCAATTCTCCATTCCATATATCTTGAGAATCTCCTTGGCATAGCCACTTTGGGAAATAAAAATTCCATCTTTTCTCAATGTTGAGAAAATGAGCCATCAATCCAATATCTGTCATTTCAAATTCTTGGATCATACTTCTTTTAAATTCTTTGAACGTGGCTGGATTGACATAAAGACAAGCAAGCAACATGCTTCCATCAGCTTCCTTCTTCAAATATAGTGCGTGCTCATATGGGTATTTTTCAAAACCATTGTCATGAAAATACTGATCAATTCTAATATTCCATGCACGCGGAGCTTGTTTCAATCCATAAAGTGATTTCTTGAATTTGTACACTTTGTCTTCATGCCCATTCTGAACACACCCCGAAGGTTATTCAATATAGATTTATTCTTCAAGAAAACCATTAAGAAACGCAGATTTCACATCAAGTTGATAGATCTGCCATTTGTGTTGGGTAGCCAAAAAAATCATTAGCCTGATAGTCTCCAACCGGGCAACTGGAGCAAACACCTCTCCATAATCAATCCAGCTCTCTGCTTGTAACATTTTGCCACTAATCTTGCCTTATAGTGTTGCACTTCGCCTTGTGCATTCCTCTTTTTCTTGAATACTCATTTCACTCCAATGGGTTTGTGCCCCTCCGGTAGACTGGTAAGCTTCCATGTGTCATTTTTCTCATTGTCATGAATTTTTTCATCCGTTGCTTTCTTCCATTTATCTTCTTGGATGGCTTCTGAGAAAGTAAGTGGATCACTATCTGCGAGTATACAGAACAAATTCAAATCTGCTTCTTCTGTAGCTTCATATATCTCCCGCAAATTTCTCATTGGTCTTAGTTGTTTGAAAAAACTATCATCTGATGATGATGATGATGATGATGCATCACTTCTGTGAGAGACTGGCAATTTAGGTGCCGGTATTCTATGTGGAGGAGTTTGTGGCTCATCTTGAACTTCTCTCATGATTTCAACTAGAGCTTTTGATGTTTCATCTTCAAGAATGAGTTCTGCATCTTTAACAACTTCATCTTGATTCCAGTTCCAAGCTTCTTCTTCTTTATATATCACATCTCTACTCATAATCACCTTTCTGGTAATGGGATTATACAACTTGTATCCCATTGTTCTGTCTCCATATCCGACAATGATACATTTTTCTCCCTTATCATCGAGCTTGGTTCTTCTTGCTTCTGGAATCTTAGTGTACGCAACACACCTAAATATTCTGAGATGGTTGACACTTGGCTTATGTGAACTCCAAGCTTCTTCTGGAGTCATAGAATGAAAGCTCCTGGCTGGGCATCTATTTAGTAGATACACATCACATGATATAGCTTTAGCCCAAAATTGCTTGGGCAATCCTTTTCCTTTCAACATGCCTCTTGTCATATCTAAGATTGTGCGATTCTTCCTTTCAACAACACCATTCAGCTGTAGCGTATAGGATCGTGTTGTTTGATGCTTGATTCCATGCTCTTTGCAATAATTCTCGAAAGCACCTTGATCTGACCGCAATGTCTTGATGTAGTAGCCACTTTGCTTTTCTACAAAAACTTTGAATTCTTTGAAGATACTGAACACCTCTGACTTTCTTTTAAGAAAATATACCCATGTCTTCCGACTATAATCATCAATGAATGTGAGAAAATATATATTCTGTCCATTTGACATTGGCTTCAATGGACCACACACATCAGTGTGCACTAGCTCCAGCAGCTTTGTTGCTCTCCACTTCACTTCTTTGGCAAAGCTAGTTCTGTGATGCTTACCAAGAATGCAGCTTTCACAGACTTCATTAGTATGAGCAATATGAGGGAGCCCTTTCACCATATTCTTGCTTGGCAACAGCTTCAAGCTTTCAAAGTTGAGATGTCCAAACCTCAAATGCCATAGTTAGTCTTTGTCTTTGATGATGGCACTTAAACACTTCGCAGTATCATGTTGGATGTTCAATGCAAACATCTGATTCTTGGATATTCTCACACGAGCGATCAAATTACCATGATTGTCTTTGATGGTAAGATGACAATCTTTCATACTGATGTCGTATCATTTCTCTAAGAGTTGTCCCATACTCAAAATGTTGTTCTTCATGGCAGGAACATAATAAACATTGGAGATGTAATCATGATCTCCATTCTTGAGCTTGATCAGAATATTGCCTTTTCCTTTCACTTGAGTCTTTGAAGAATCACCAAATGAGACTTGTGCTTGTACAGTCTCATCAAGCTCGACGAACAACTCTCTTTTACCACATATATGATTTATAGCTCCCGAATCTAGATATCAAACATTGTTTTGGTTTTCAGTATCTCCATGGTGGACAAACATGACTGTAGGTCCAACTTTGTTTGTTTCCTGCTTGGCGAAATTTATTTGCTCTCTGGCTTCTGTTGTGGCTCTACTTCGGCATTCATTGCTGTAATGCCTGAACTTGTGGCAATGGTAGCACTGAACATTACTTTTGTCAAATCTTGGTCAGTTGTTGTAACCACCTCCTCTTCCTCTTGGAGCAAAGTGTGGTTGACTTCTTCCTCCTCCGAATGGACCTCTTCCGCCTCTTCCTCGAAAACTAGAACTTCGGTTATTGTAACCACAACCTCTTCCTTGGCTTCTTTGTGATGTCCCCCTTTGCTCGTTTCTGTTATCTCTAAAAGACAGCTTTGATTGAAGAGCTTGCTTTAGAGAACTTGAGGGAGTCTTCTTGTCGATCCTTTGTTCATGAATCTCAAGTGTGCCCATCAGCTCATCGGTGGTCATGGCACTGAGATCCTTGGACTCTTCTATTGCTACAACCACGTGCTCGAACTTGGGACTGAGTGATTGGAGAATCTTCTCTATCACTTGAAAAAATTCAATCTTCTCTCCATATCTTCTCATCTGATTAACAATGGTCAATGTTCTGTTGAAGTACTCAGAAATTGACTCATTCTCATTCATGTGCAGCATCTCGAATTTGCCACGTAACACCTAGAGTCAAACTCTGATCGTCTTCTCAATTCCATAGTGTGAATTGCGAAGAATACTCCATGCCTCTTTAGATATTGCTGCTGCTGAAATCTTCTCAAAGCTTGACTCATCAATGCCTTGATAAAGTAGATACAAGACCTTTTTATCTCTCTTCCTTGAATCTTTTAACGCCGTCTTCTAAGCTTCATTTAAATTTTCTTCATCTTCGAGAGTAGCTGGCTCGTCATATCCTCGATCCACTAACTCCCACAAATCTTATGAGGCTAGTAGGACTTGCATTTGAATACTCTAATTTTCATAGTTCCCCTTACTGAGTTTTGGAAACTAGGGTTGAAAGAAATTATTTCTGTTGGCCATTAGTTGACGTTAAGAAATCTGTAAATTTTCAGGACGGAATTTGCAAATTCTGACCATACAGATGTGCCCGGAATATTCCAAATAGTTGGAAAGTACTATTGGATCACCAAAAAACGGACTTCAAACGACTTAGATCGAGCAAAAAATAATTGAACGGCTCAAATCGGCAGAAATCTGGAACTTCTGAGAAGCAGGGGATAATTTCTATGGATCGGATGACGTCAGCATGACGTCAACAGTGTGGCTCGGCTCGATCTGTGGCTTGGCGGCATGGCTCGGCTCGGCTCGTGGCTCAGCTCGGCTTAACGGCTCAGATGACGTCAGCAATGACGTCAGCTCCTGGATACGGGTTCAGATCTAGGCTAATGGATAGGATCGTACGTCAGACGGGTCGAACTCTGCAAATCCGGGCAAAGAAGGCGCGTGGGCGCGTTTTTACGCGTGGTGACGGCGTTAACAATGCGTAGAGCGCGTGCGGTCTTTGTGGGACTCGGTTTTCAATGTGGTTTTTTTCAGTGTGATCGTCTCGATGAGACCTACATACTGGTGTGATCAAAAGTTGATTTCAATAACTTTGATTTTTGGGCAAAATTTGAAACGATGCTCTGTTTTGCTTTTTTTTGAAAAAAAAGGCCCTTCTAATGCTCTAATACTACTGTTGGTGGAATTGGGGTGCAAACTACTTACGGTGGCTCACAGAAACAACTACACGAGAGGATTGATAATCTGAAAAACAGATTTATTTCACTCAAATATGTAGAATATACTCAGGAGAGAAAAACACACTTTTACTCTCTAGCTCTCTTCTTTCTTCTTTCTTCCACACTCTAAATTCTCAAAATATAATAGCTATATATAGATAAAACTAGTAATGTGAAACCATTAAATGCAAATACGACTGACGCTGTGAATTTCAAACGGCTACAACCACTTTTGACAAAACTTAATTTCAGCCTCCATTCTACTCTTAGGCCGATGGAGAAAAACAATTTTTTATTATAAGTGAAGCAGGATTACTTCACAACAAGAAAGTGAGTGCCGACAAGGTAGGAAACAAGAAATATTAGGGATTTTCATTTAATGTTTTCATAACACTTGCAAAATATCATTGAAATTTTAAATTTACTTAATTTTACATAGCCTTTGTGAAAAGCTATTATAATTAAAATTAATGTTATTAAAAAAGTAATGTTACCCGCCTAATAGTTTTTACAACATTTTATTACAAAATAATATTAACTCGTAATATTTTATAACATTTTTAAAAATATATTATATTATAAAAAATAATATTTGTTGTAGTATGCACAGCTTTCATTATAATATATATGATGTATAGCATGCGGGTTTGACAATGAAGCCATAAGACTACAAATTTTCCGACTCTCAATAATTGAATAAGGATAATATTCGACATATTAAATTTTTTATTAAATAAATAATTAAATATTTTACATGATTATATTTATATGAAATATTTAATTATTTATTTAATAAAAAATTTAGAATTTATAACATTTTTTTATTAAATAATGTGTGGTTGTTGAGAATTGTTAGGGATTGATCGTTGTTGTCAGTAGCAATGAGCAATGGTTATTTTTCAACTACTTTATTTATTAGGTTTGGTTTGGGGTGTGGATTGTGTTTTGGCTTTTTAATTTTTTTTTATTTATTTTAGTTTGGATTAATTAGTTTTTTTAATTTTTTTGTGAGAGAAAGAATGTAATAATTATGAGTTAGATGTGATATTTTATCTTATTGAAACTGAAAAATCTATTTTAGTTTTTTGTGACTATCTCATTATCAGGTTGGGCTTCTCTCCAATTTTTAATCGAAGATGTGTTATAAAACTTATTGGGTTCACTTTTAGGTTCTATTTCCATAATTAAAATTGTTCATATTTTAAGATTTATCGAGTGTATCATTCTCGTAAAAAATTAAGTCAATTTAATAACGGTAATTATGTATTTTTATTAGTTTTTTATTAATCGTTTATTTTTTAACCGATTATTTATTTATTTATTTTTATACAAATCGAATCCAAATATTTGATTTGTATTACCTGATTGACTTAATTTTTTATTGACATAATATACTGGACGAATTCTAAAATATGAACAGTTGAGTTTACCAAAACCAAATCAAAAAATAGGCCGAACAAATCTGACAATACTTTTTTCCATGTCGATTAAAGACGGAAGAAAAGTCAAGTTCTTCTATTTGTTATAGGTGAGTGACAATGACATTGATCTCTCGCGTTGGACTTCTCTGTGACTTGCGATCTCTCTTTTTAGGCATCTGCTGGGGATGCTCTGAGTGAGTGAGTGAGTGAGTGAGAGAGGGAGAGAAAAGAGAGCTTTGGAGGAAGCCATGGCAGTGGGAATGGAAGTAGTTAGTGAAGGTGGAGAGGGTTACAAAGGAAGGATGACATCATTTGTTCTGTTGTCTTGCATCGTGGCTGCCACCGGTGGAATCATCTTCGGCTACGATATTGGAATTTCAGGTTTTCCTCTCTCTCTCTCTCTCTCTCTCTCAATTTTTTATTTTTTTTAATCCAATAATCAGTGTATAGCAAGGGTGATCCCAAAACAAGAAGGGGATAAATCGAGGAATTGCAACTTTTGTGACTAACCGGTTAGTCACCAAGTCTCTTTGTGGAGAAGCTTAGGCACAGCAGTTACTACTGCAGTATTTGTGGGAGGTTGTTCCGAGTGTTTTTATTTTTTTTTTTATGATCTGAACCATTCATCTTGAAGGGTTTGTTAATAATATTATTCATGTAAAAAATAAAATTAATTGGATATTTATAACCTCATAATTTAGTCGTAATTGTTTTTAAAAGTTCATGAAAATTATGTTAACCGTAAATTTTTGTAAAAATAAATGTGCTTTGGTTATAAGGTTATAGATATCTAATTAATTTAATTTTTTATATATATTATTTAATTGACGAATCTTATAATATGAACGGTTCAGATTATCGAAAACACTCAGGACAATCAGGACAATCTCCTACAAAAGGCACAGTAATAATTACTATGCCTAAGGCGGAAATGGGGTACTTGTGTGCCTCAAGGCAAAGCAGTTATTGGTGCTCTTTTGTGGGAGATTGTTCTGAGTATTTTTTGATAATCTGAACTGTTTATATTGTAGGGTTCGTCAAGAATATTATTTATGTAAAAAATTAAATTAATTAGATATTCATAATCCCATGATCAGATCTTAATTGTTTTAAAAAATTTATGAAGGTTAATAACCGTTAATTTTTATAAAAATAAATATGTTTTAGTTATAGGGTTACAGATATTCAATCAAGTTGATTTTTTATATGGATGATATACTTAACGAATCCGACAATATGAACGATTCAGATCATTAAAAAATATTCGAGACAATCTCCCACAAAGAGACAGCAGTAATTACTGTACCTTAAGCCACAGCATATGCATTCCGCCTAAGGCACAACAGTACCCTTCTCTGTGACTTATTCACCAAACAAAAAAAAAATAAAAAATACCCTATCTCCATTTAACTCTTACCAGAGTGGTAGTGGAATAGAAAAGGATCCTTGAACAGAAGAGGGTTCTCACAGTGCTAATTTAACAACTAATTATTAATTTTTATTCATCAAAAAATGAAAAAAAAATAAATGTATAATTATATTTTTTTAATTTGTGTCAATTTTATTTTTTTTATTTATTTTTGATTCATCTAGTATATGATGACCTAAAAAAAATAAAAAAATAAAAATGGAATTTTCCTTTGTTTTTTGTTTTATGTTTTATGTTTTAATGGATGTTTTAAAGACTAAAAAAAAAACCCTGATTATTTTTCCTTTGTTTTTTGTTTTATGTTTTAATGGATTTTTTTTTTCCTCCATATATTTGAATTTTCTGTTCTATTACTCTTGTAGTTAGTCTAGTTGAGTACAACTTATATAAAAGTGTGCGACTTTGGAAATTTTTAAAATAAAAATTAATAGAAAAATTACTAAAAAGGCCAATCTCAAACCACGCATCAATGGAGGGCATGCCGAAATAAAAGAGGAAATTACTCTTTGCGCCATTTATATTTGGCCATTTTCTCATTTTGTCTCATAAGTAGTTTTTATTTTATTTATTTATTTATTTTTTACTTTGACCCTTTATTTTTCAAATTTTCCATTACACCAAAAGCTAATTTATGTCTACGATGAGAAAAAAAATAAAATAAAATAACATAAAGTTAGCCACGTGACATCAAAATATTTTATTATAGGAAACACTATAATATACACCCTTTTAACTATATGCACCATTTCAAAAGGTGTGTACCATATGCATGTTATGTATTTTTATAGTAAATATTACAAATGCATTTTTATGGTAATGTTATACATTTTTTTATACAAACATTTTCTAATAACAAAATGTGTAAAAATACCTCAAAAATGTATAATTTCATTTTCCGACCACAAATTGTCATAACTTCTAATAGAAAAATATATAACATTACTACAAAAATATGTAATACATCATAAAAACACGTAGCAATGTGCATATGGTACACACCCTATAAAATTTTCCTTATACATGACTCACACCTCTTACATAAACTCAAATCCCACTATAATATTATATTTTTTATGTTATGTGGCATTTAACATGACATTTTTTTTATCTAATTTTGCAAAAAAGTTAGTTTTAGGAGTAAATTGAAAAAGAAAAAAAAAATTTGAAACATGAGAGGCCAAAAATGAACAAAAAATAAATTTAAAGACTAAAGTGAGAAAATAGCCAAACATAAAATAGGCAAATTATAATTTATCCAAAAATAAAGTGAACATTTGAAGTCATAATTAGATAAATGTACGGTTCTTGACTCACCTAATAAATTTGAATAAATTTTGCCTCTTTTGTGGCATGTGATGAGCTCCATTGGATGCCTCAGTGATGGATCTCTTATTGAATTGAGTTAAATCTGACCGTCAACAGATTATTTTGAGATCAAGGCCCGCAAATGCTGTGATATCCTCATCTAATATTTTCTTTTTTTATTTGATAAAAAAAATTTAGGAATCCATGCAGTGGGAGACAAAATTATAACATTTGTAATTCTTTTAATTTACTTTTGTATAGTTTTTGAAAAAGAAGTAAAGCTTTTTAATTGATATATAACGACAGCAATGTATGACTTTTAATTGTAAATATCTACTAATTAAGTTCATGATAAATAATATATCATATCGAATAAAAATTCAAAATTTTAATCTCGTGTATTGTAATACACTTTGATTTCACTTTTTATTTTAAAATTCTCACTAGCCTCTGAACTTCATTTAATCAGCTTTATTGGTAATTTTGTCAAACCCCCCCCCCCCCCAAAAAAAAAAAAAAAAAAAAAAAAAAAAAAAAACTTATTTGTAACTTGTACAGTTCATACTCTTTGACTCTAACCATGAATTATCCAGACAAGAGATCTACCTAGTTATGTATTATTAATCATTTTGTCATTCAGTGAAAAAAATTATAAATATAAAAAGAATTACATCAACATTGATAATTATAATCTGACAATACATAATTAGAAACCCCATAACCATCATAAGAAATAGCCTATAATTGAAGAAAATAGATAATTCAACACAACAAAGAATCCTCATAGTAAGAGAGAAATAATAAATTATTGCTTTCGACAAAGAATGATTTCTTAACATCCTAAATAGGAGCATACAGAAGTGGTCAACTAAATTAACTCGGTTACTTCACTAGTTATGTATTAAAGGAGTACTTAATTGATTGAGATGCTTATGGTGGTACAAGTTCAATGGATAATATAAGTGAAATTAAGGGCAAAAAGCCACTATGGGAGAAGGGATCTAAAATAAAAATTGAAAGTTGGAAGAAACAGAGGAAAATGAACTGAAAGTGATTTGTAGAATTTAAAATCGTTTTGGATGAAAGAATCTACACGAGTTTTAGTTGTAAGAGTTTAGTCTTCATTAGGAGTTTTGTTATTTTTGGTTTCTTGCTAACTAATGTACATGTTTGTTGCATCAAATTGGATTTAAGCTATTTAGCTTCCCTAAATTGATGCCTAATGACGCTTTCCTTTCCTTCTCGTAATGTTTTATTTATTTAATAAAATATTAATTCTTTTGCCGATAAAAAAAAAATAATAATAAAAATTTACTAACTGGTTGAAGATTTCAAAGGTACAAAATAAAAATAGTTGTGTTTCTTCCTTTTCAAAATTTCACATGATTTCTCTGTATTTAGTGAGAATTAATGCACATAATTTGGGGCTCAAAGCTTTCGACATAGTTGTTGGATTTCTCATGTTTTAGTTGCCTTAACTTTTTGGCAGATATTGCCTGTAGTAGTTGGTATTTTCAAAAGTGGATTAAATCATGTAATGGTTAGAGGAAAGTGATGAAACAATTTTATTAAGACATGGGAGTAAATTGTGAAGGTGGAGTGAGCTCCATGGATCCATTTCTGAGGAAATTCTTCCCAGAGGTGTATGCCAAGATGCAAAAAGACACCAAGACCAGCAACTACTGCATGTTTGATAGCCAATTGTTGACATCATTCACATCATCCCTGTATGTGGCTGGCCTTTTTGCTTCCTTCTTAGCCTCATCGGTCACTAAAGCCTTTGGGCGCAAGCCATCAATACTTGCTGGGGGGGTTGCATTCCTAGTCGGTGCAGCCCTTGGTGGTGCAGCTTTCAATGTGTATATGCTAATATTTGGTCGCATCTTGCTTGGTGTTGGGGTTGGCTTTGCAAATCAGGTATTTAACTGTAAATGCTATTTGAAATGTATGTGCAATTTTCACAGTAGTTTTAATTTTTTTTTTTTTTTTTTTTTTCCCTATATTTGATTAGCATGTGATATTACTTTCATTTTTATACAGTCAGTCCCACTATATCTCTCAGAAATGGCTCCACCTAGACACAGAGGTGCAATCAACACTGGATTCCATTTGAGCATTGGAATCGGTGTTTTGTCAGCGAACCTTATCAATTATGGCACTGAAAAGATCAAAGGCGGATGGGGATGGAGAGTCTCCCTAGCCGTGGCAGCAGTACCAGCTTCAATTATAACTATAGGAGCACTTGTCCTTCCAGAAACACCGAACAGCCTAATTCATCTAAGCAACGGTCTTCATAAGGCAAAATTGATGTTGCAAAAAGTCAGAGGCACCCAAGATGTCCAATCAGAACTTGATGACCTCATAAAAGCAAATGAGGTCTCGAAAACCATCAAACACCCATTCAAGAAAATCATACAAAGAAAGTATAGGCCTCAATTTGTCATGGCAATAGCTATACCATTCTTCCAACAAATAACTGGGATCAATATCATTGGTGTCTTTGCCCCGGTTCTTTTTCGAACTATAGGCCTAGGTGAAAGTGCATCACTCATGTCAACAATTGTGACAGGGGTTGTGGCTACAAGCTCAAACTTCGTATCAATTTTGTTGGTGGATAAACTTGGTCGAAGAGTTCTTCTTACAGTTGGCGGAGCACAAATGCTAGTTTCACTAATTATCATTGGAAGTGTAATGGGAGCTCAACTAGGGGACGATGGACAGTTGAGCAAAGGGTATGCTTTAGTGGTCCTAATTTCTATCTGCACTTACGTTTCTGCATTCTGTTGGTCATGGGGTCCATTGGGATGGTTAATTCCAAGTGAAATTTTTCCTTTGGAGATACGATCAGCAGGGCAAAGTATTAATGTTGCAGTGAATTTTCTCTTCATTTTCGTTATTGCTCAAAGTTTTCTACCAATGCTTTGCCACTTCAAGTTTGGGATTTTCTTCTTTTTCGGGGGATGGGTTGCGGTGATGACGGTATTTACTTACTTGTTTTTGCCTGAGACTAAGAATGTGCCGATTGAGCAGATGGACAGAGTGTGGAGGGAACATTGGTTTTGGAAAAGAATTGTAAGAGAAGAGCATGAAGTGGGCAAAATGGAGGAAGAATGAGATGGGGATAAAATGAACTCATCACTTCCCTTGTTTTCTTATGTGGTTGCTGGTTTAGTAATATAATCCTATTGTAAGATCAAAAACTTGCTAAAAACCTGTGTTTAGCTTTGTGCTTAACCGGTGAGGCCACACATGAATGGATGAAACAGGGGATTGGTCTTTGTTTTTGTAATTAACTTAAACTGTTGCTTGATTTATAAAGCAAAATTGAACCAACAATCGATGGCAGTGCATATAGAGAACACATTTTTTCGGGTACATGAAGAGTAAATTTTACATTGCAGCTTTTAGAGGGAAATGATTTACAAACGTTTTTTTTTTTTTGTTAATTTTTTTTTTTTTAAACAAAAAACTCAGACAAAATGATTTGGCAGTGATATTGTTGAAATTAGATGTCATAATGAAGGGTGTTTTAGTTGAAAATGAAAAGAGGATAAAATGTCACATATTTCTGTATAAAAATTCTATTTGTATATCATACATTTTATAGAACTTCGCAAAAGCCTTGGTTGTTTGCCATAATTGGGCTACTAATCAACCATTTTGGCATCCAAAGCATCCAATTGCTTAAATTACTTTGAAGCCTCTAGGTTTACATTAATAATTCATTTAGAAGTACTTAGTCAATAATGTCATTTGGGTCCATATTTCATACTTGGGAGTCTGTTTTTGTTCACACGTGACGTGAGGTGCGTAAATGAATAAAACAATTCCTTTATTAGTTAAGTAGTAAGGTCCTCAATTTTAAATGAGATTCATTATAATATTTTAAATAGTGAGAAAGTGTTTTGTTCATCGAATTTGTCTAGTCAATGATCAAAATGATTTTGTTTTGTTTTGTTTTTTTTTTTTTTTAAAGTTTCCAAACTTGCAATTTGGATTCAGCGCATATACTCGTACTAGGTGGGTCATTACAGAAAGCCTAACGTACCGTTTGGTAGAGTTTTCTAAATATGATTTGAAAATAGAGTTGTATTTTGCATTTGTGAGTTTTGAAATTATGATTTGAATGTGAAAAATTCGTTTGATAGATGAGTTTTGAAATTTTTTTTGAATTGAGTGGGAAATTTTTGATGTGACATATGATATCTGATACAAAAACTTACAACTCATAACCAGACACACAACTCAAAAATCTATTAAAGGCTGTGAATTTTTTTAAAAAAATTCCGAAAATATTGTTTTATTAAAAATAAATAAATAAATAAAAAGTGCCAATTGCAAAAAAAAAAAAAAATCGCCATGTTCCAGTTGACCGATTAAGCCAATTTTTTTTTAAAAAAAAAAAAAAAAAAATCTTGCCTGACACAGTTTTCTTTTTGTTGTAAAAATATAATGTGAAAAATGTATTCAAACATGACATTAGAATGTGAAGATGGAATTATAGTTTGAAAATCTATCCAAACACTTTTTTGTATTCCATTATCTTTAGTCTTACCTCATTAACAAGTTCAAGTTTTGTCACATGGAAGACTTCTCTCCTTCAAAACCGGGACCTCTGCCATACCAAAAAATAAAAAATAAATAAATCTTCCTCAAAATTGTTAGAGATTCTTTCCCAACGATGTGATGTGATTTCACTTCCCTATTATTGGTTAGTTGATCAAGTTTGATCCTGTGAAGTGCGTAGTATGCGGGTTTGACCGTGAAGCCCATAAGAGTACAAATCTTGCCAACTCGATAATTCAATCCCACATGTTCCTTAAAAGTCAAAGAAATGTATAGCTATGCTGATATCTTGCAGTCAAGTTTGACTGCTTTGTCTCTCCCTCTCATTTTACAGCTTTGAAAAGTACTTTTCTCTCTTCTCTTTCTGTGTAACTGTGAGTGAGAGAGAGAGAGAGAGAGAGAGAGAGAGAGAGCTTTGGGAGAAGCCATGGCAGTGGGAATGGGAGTGAAGAGTGAAGGTGGACAGGGTTACAATGGAAGGATGACATCCTTTGTAGTGTTATGTTGCATGATAGCAGCCACTGGAGGTGTCATCTTCGGCTACGATATTGGAATTTCAGGTCTCTCTCTCTTTAATTTCTTCATTCCTCTTCTTTTTGGCTTCTCTTCTCTTCTTGAAATGAAAAATCAAGATTTCAAGGTTTCAAGATGTAAAATAACAGCTCTATTTATGGCTTTTCAGATTTTGATATGATTTCTTTTTCATCAAAAAAAAAAAATTGTTATATATTAACCTATTGTTTAAAAGATATCCTTATCATTAAAAGTAAAAGTAATAAGTCACATGTGTATTTATTTATTAGAGTTCCACTATGTTTATATTTAGTAATAAAAAAATTTAATGAAAAATTTATTTATCTGTAGCATTGCTTACCTATTACAAATGAGACTGAGAAGCATGTACTTGGACATGCAGCTTTTCACAAAGTATTTCGCTGGTGGGGTCATGTTTCAGTTACCTTACACAATCTCTAATAAAAATGTTAAAAGTGTAGTTTAAAGTGTACATGTAAAATAAAGTGAGCTCTAATTTTGTATTAAAAGTTTATTAATTGAGTGAGAGCTAATTTTGTATGATAAGATTTGTTAATTTAGTGAGGGAACAGCTATTCCAATAGAGATGTCAAAATATATGTCGGTTTTAAAGTTTGTGTGAGAAAAGATTAAGTGTGCTTATATATATATGAGATAAAGTGGGGTCTAACTTTAGCTTTGCTTAATATTAATTAGCAATGATGAAAACAAAATGGTATATTCAAGTAGATTAATTCTCTATGAAAAGGCAAATTTTGTGATCATACTGTAGTTTACCCCTAAATAATCCTAATAAAATAATCATAACATGCTTTTGGCCAGGGTGGACCAGCTTACATCTGTGTTCTAGCAAGAAACTTCTCTTAGTTTTTATGTCAATTTTGTTGTAGTTTTTCTTTTTGTTTTCCAATCAAAATTTGGTCTATTGTTCTTATAATTGTTGTTGTTATGGATGTAACTACTAAAGAAATGGTTAGAGCAAAACTTCGAAACAATTTTATTAACATATGGGATGAAATGCGAAGGTGGAGTGACCTCCATGGAGCCATTTCTGAAGAAATTTTTCCCAGAGGTGTATACTAAGATGAAAGAGGACACCAAGATTAGCAACTACTGCAAATTCGACAGCCAATTGTTGACCTTATTCACATCCTCCCTATATTTGGCTGGCCTCATCGCTTCGTTTTTTGCCTCACCAATCACTAAAGCTTTTGGGCGCAAGCCATCAATCCTTGCAGGAGGGGCTGCATTCCTCACGGGTGCAGCTCTCGGTGGTGCTGCTTTTAATGTGTACATGCTAATAATTGGCCGCGTCTTGCTTGGTGTTGGGGTTGGCTTTGCAAACCAGGTATTTAGCTACTCTTTCCATTTTTTAGGATTAATTTTACTTTCTTTGTTCTTAGTTCGTCAAGTTAGCATCAACCCTACTAATAGTTTTTTAAAATGTTTACTAGCTACTAAGAAAAAGAAAAAAATATTAATGTCAATTTCATTTGTTTTCTCACATTTTTTAGTTCATTTCATTTATATGAGCATCTTACGCCCCCCCCCCCCCCCCCCCAAAAAAAAAAAAAATAAAATAAAATAAAATAAAATTTGGTTAACATGTCAATTGTGATATGCTTGTTGTGCAGTCAGTCCCACTATATCTCTCAGAAATGGCTCCACCCAAATATAGAGGTGGAATCAGCAATGGCTTCCAATTGTGTGTTGGCATTGGTGTTCTATCAGCAAACCTTATTAACTATGGCACCGAAAAGATCAAAGGCGGATGGGGTTGGAGAATCTCCCTAGCTATGGCTGCCGTCCCTGCTTCAATTCTAACTCTAGGGGCCCTTTTCCTCCCAGAAACACCCAACAGCCTTATTCAGCAGAACAGTGATCATCAAAAGGCAAAGTTGATGTTGCAACGACTCAGAGGCACAGAGGATGTCCAAGCTGAACTTGATGATCTCATCAAAGCAAGTGAGATATCGAAAACCATCAAACACCCATTCAAGAAAATCATACAAAGAAAATATAGGCCTCATCTTGTCATGGCAATAGCTATACCATTTTTTCAACAAGTAACAGGAATCAATGTCATCTCCTTCTACGCTCCAGTGCTTTTTCGAACCATAGGTCTAGGCGAAAGTGCGTCACTCTTGTCCTCGGCAGTTGTGGCTGGAGTTGTGGGTATCATCTCAACTTTCATATCAATGATGATAGTTGATAAACTTGGCCGGAGAGTTCTACTTATAGTTGGGGGAATACAAATGCTAGTTTCGCAGATAGTTGTAGGAAGTATAATGGCAGCTCAACTAGGAGACCATGGAGGGGTGAGAAAAGGGTACGCAATTGTGGTTATAATCTTTATCTGCATCTATGTTGCTGGATTTGGTTGGTCATGGGGTCCTTTGGGATGGTTAATTCCAAGCGAAATTTTCCCATTAGAGATACGATCAGCTGGGCAAAGTATTAACGTGGCAGTGAACTTTCTCTTCACTTTCGTTGTTGCTCAAAGTTTTCTTGCAATGCTTTGCCACTTCAAATCTGGGATTTTCTTCTTTTTTGGGGGTTGGGCTGTAGTGATGACCGGATTTGTTTACTTGTTCCTACCAGAGACTAAGAATATGCCAATTGAACAAATGGATAGATTGTGGAGGGAACACTGGTTTTGGAAGAGAATTGTGGGAGATGAGTATGAGGTGAGTAAGTTGGAGGGAGTATAAAAAGTGGACTATCACTCCATTAATGTTCTAATTTTGTTGCTGCTTTAATTTCACTACTTGCACAGTTCAAAAAATAATATATGTGGCAAAAGTAATGCCATGATATCAAGTTCTTATGTGTCATCCTTGCATTGTTGTTATGAGTCCCGCATTTGTCATGGCAATAACTGTAGCATTCTTCCAACAAATTACTGGGATACCCAACAGTGAGCAAAATGGAGAAAGAATGAGATGAGGATAAAATGAACTCATCACTTCCATTGTTTTCTTATTTAGTTGCTAGTTTAATGACATGATCTTATTGTAAGATCAAAAACTTGCTAAATTTGTGTTTAGCTTTATGCTAAACAAATGTGGCCGCATATGAATGGATGAAACAGGGGATTAGCATTTGTTTTTGTTATAACTTAAAACTCTTGCTTGATTTTGGAAGACAAAATAGTTATTTATTTATTTTTTATTTTTGAAGTTTCCAAACTTGCCATTTGAATTCAACATATACTCGTATTAGATGGGTCATTACAGAAAGCCTAATGTTCTTTTCTACCTTCCATTACTTCTTAATCATTTGAAACTAGTTCAATTGTTTAAAATTCCGATACCTCAATAACAAATTAAAAAAGTTGAAGTTTTTTCACATGTAAGACTCCTCCCCTCCGAAACTCGGACCTCCCTCCATACCAAAAAAAAAAAAATTTGTACTCAAAATTGTTAGAGATTCTTTCCCAACAATTGTGGGATGTGTTCATTTAACTTCCCTATTATTGGTTAGCTGATCAAGTTTGATTATGTGAAGTGGATAGTATGTTGGTTTGACAGTGAAGCCCATAAGACTACATATCTTCCCAACTCAATAATTCAATCCCACATGTTCCTTCAAAGTCAAATGAATGTACAGCTATCTACCTTGATGCTGATATCTTGCAGTCAAGTTGGCTGCTTTGTCTCTCCCCCTCATTTTACAGCTTTGAAAAGTACTTTTCTATCTTCTCTCTCTGTGTAACTGTGAGAGAGAGAGAGAGAGAGAGAGAGAGAGAGAGAGAGAGAGCTTTGGTGGAAGCCATGGCAGTGGGAATGGGAGTGAAGAGTGAAGGTGGAGAGGGGTACAATGGAAGGATGACATTCTTTGTAGTTTTATGTTGCATGATAGCAGCCACCAGAGGAGTCATGTTTCGCTACGATATTGGAATTTCAGGTCTCTCTCTTTAATTTCTACACATTTATCTTTTTTTTGGCTTTTTTTCTCTACTTGAAATGAAAAATCAAGATTTAATGATTTAAGATGTAAAATAACTGCTGCATTTATTTCATTTCATGTTTTTACATGATTTTTTTTTATTAACTTGAAATATGTAATAGATAAACCAATTATTTAACAGATTTATCATGAAAAATAAAAGTAATATGTCATCAAAAATAAAAGTAATAAATTACAGGTGTATTTATTTATTTGTGAGAGCTCTACTACCTTTAGTAATAAAAAAAAACACTAAAGTTTACAAGGAAATTGGCCAAGAATTGCAAAGTTGAGATTAACGAGTGTTTTGTGGAGTCCATGCCAAAATGAATCTAAACCCCATATTAATGTTTCTGCATAAAAATTCTGGTTATATAGCATTGATGTGAAAAAAAAAAAAGATACTTACGTATAGGTCTTAATAAGTGGACTTATTATCTAATAAGTCCTATGAAAAAAATTTGTTATAAAAAACATCACTAATTGTAAGTTTTAGTAACAATTTATAAAAATTATGATAAAAAAAAGTCACTAATTGTCAATTTTTAACGACGTATGTAAAAAATTGTCACAAAAAATTATTTTTAGCGACAATTTTACCAAGACTTATTTTCAATAGGACTTGATGGGAATTAAGTCCAACTATTAGGACCTATTGCTTACGTGTAGGTCCTAATAAGTGGATTTAGTGTCTAATAGATCCTATGAAAAAAATTTATCATAAAAAAAGTCACTAATTGTAAGTTTTTGTGACAATTTATAAAAATCATGACAAAAAAAAAGTCACTAATTGTCAATTTTTAGCGACATATATAAAAAATTGTCACAAAAAAATTACTTTTAGCGACAATTTTACCAAGACTTATTTTCAATAGGACTTGATGGGAATTAAGTCCAACTATTAAAACCTATTAATAGTTTACCCTTAATTTAATGAGTGAACGAGTATTCTAATGAAGACGTTAAAAAATAGGAGAATTTGATCAACTCCCTTTATAATAAAATTTTATTAAAGATAACTATAAAAAGGTTTTCTTCAAAAGTTCACCGCATATTACTATTACCAAAATATCTTTAGTGAGTAATTTAATATTTTAAACTTTAAAATGATATCACTTTTGATCTAGATGTCATTTTTTAATGCAACCAGTATTTTTAAAAGGGATTTTTGGTGAAAAGCCCCTCCCATTGGGCCTATTTTGTGTGAAGCCCACGGAATTAAACAATGACTCCAAAAGCCCCTCAATTAAAAAATGTCATGAATTGACTGAAATGTCCTTCCATATAAGTGGGGAAATATGAAACAATTAACAGTAAAAATTTACTATCAATCAAAGTAAAATTTTACTATCACTATCAAAGTAAAATTTTACTGTCACCACAAGTCTAAAAGTAAATTTGTGTTAATAAAATTTTACTGTGGTTTAGTGTAACATTGTACTATATTTTAAAGTTAACTTTTACTATTAGGTTTGCCAAAGATTGACAACTCATACAGTGTGTCACCAACACAACTTGAGACATGAATATAAAAGTAAAATTTTACTCTGAAATAAGAATAAAATGTTACACTCTGAATCTAAGAGTAAAATGTTACACCCTGAATTTAAAAGTAAAATTTTACTCTGTATAAAAGTAAAATTTTACTCTGAATAAAAGTAAAATGTTACACTCTGAAACTAAAAGTAAAATTTTACTCTGAAAAACTAGTAAAATGTTAGACTCTGCACAAAAGTAAAATTTTACTCTGTATAAAAGTAAAATTTTACTCTGAAAAACGAGTAAAATGTTAGATTCTGAATCTAAAAGTAAAATGTTACTCTGTACAAAAGTAAAAAAGCAAAGGCAATGTTTGTGGCGGCTGAAGTGTTTGGCAATGACCACCTCTTGACAGTAAAATTTTACTGTCATTCTAACACCAGAGTAAAATTTTACTCTAATTCTCTCAAACAAAAAAAAGAGCAATAGAACCAGAGTAAAATTTTACTCTCATTATCTGAAACAAAAAACAGAGCAATAGAACCAGAGTAAAATTTTACTCTTATTATCTGAAACAAAAAACAAAGCAATTACTCTAGTTTTGTCAATGAAATCAGATAAAAAACAACAAAAATAAATCCAAAAAAAAAAAAAACAAACAAACAAACAAAAACAAAACAAATTAATCAACAAATCAACATATCTAATTGAGAAGAAAAACTTCTAAAACTCGATCAACAATCACAAATCTCAATGAAACTCTTGTTTAATTGAGAGTGTTGATCGTTGGCGGCGAGATCGTCTATTGTTGACCAAGTGAGAGATCTTTGGCTGCAAGATCTTTAGAATTGGAGATCGTCTTCATCGATTTCGTTCTTGATTTCGTTCATGCGAGATCTTCAGCTCAGATTTCAAATATTTCAAATCTATGATACGTATATATAGAAGGGCAATATTGTGATAAAAAAAAATAGAAATTATAAAATGTCCTTATTAAGATAGGCATTTCCTACTCAGGGGCTTTTTGAAAGAAAATTGATGGGGTTATCTTTGCCCTAATAAAAAGGCCCAAAATGGGGGTTTCACCAAAAATCTCATTTTAAAATTCTCTTATCAATATCTATCAAACATCTGTGTGGGCCATGAAATTCTTTAAAATAAATAAATAAAATTACCGTCAAAATTAACATCAACAATAAAATTTTATTTTATCTCACAGTAAAGTTTTACTTTATTCACAGTAAATTTTATTATAAAATTTTAATTTTTAAATAGTAAAATACCATCATCATCACTAAACACCATTGTCACTATAATTATTAATAAACAAGGGAGTTTTCTTCAAAGTAAACTTCTATTGTCATTTATAAATAGATTCTCACCAAACAAAACTCAAATTGGAATAAAATTTTTACTGTGAATCAAAATAAATTTTTACTGTTACGTTAGTTTCAATAAAAAAAAGTTTACGATTTTTTTTTTAATAAAGAATTTCATAGCCAACAGGGATCTTATTTAATAGATCTTGATGAGAGGATTTTAAAAATACTAATTTTATTAAAAACTAATAAATGATTAAAAGTTATATCATTTTAAAATTTAAAATATAAAATTAATTACTAATGACAAGATTGTCCAAAAAATAAGAAAAAAATTTGTGTATGGGTGGCACTAAATGCACCCCCCAAAATAGATTGGACACGGTGTCTAGGACACCGCATTTCTTTGTACATCCCAGTCTTAAATTTGAATTCTTGTATTTTAGGTTTAATTATAACCCTTAATTTTAAATTTTGTGTCAATTTAATCTAATTGATGATGTCATTAGTTTTTTGATAAAAAATAATCTCTAAATTGAGTAGGTTTATAATTTTACTCTTAAAAATATGACACGTGGCATTTATATATGTATTTTATTTAAAAAAAATGTTAAAATTGTAATCAGTTGGACCAAATTGAAACAGTCAGAAATTCATAATCAAAATCAAGCCAATTAAAATTATAGAGACTAAAATAACAAAATACAGGGAATACTTTTGTAATTTTCCCTTAATATTAAGAAATGCTAAAAGTAAACCGCATTTTATTATATATATATATATATATAATAAAGCAGGATGGTTTTTGAAAATGTCTAAAATATATCAGAGATACATTTGATTTTAATGGACTAGATGAATCCCAAGTACATATACACTTAGATCAATGGTTTATACACATTTAGTTCCCGCCCGTTGGAGTTCATCTCTCCTTCTCTCCCACGTCCCCAAACACGTTCTCTTCAACTCTCTCTCTCCCATGTTCTCTGTCACATTCTCTCTCGCATTCTCACAAAATAGCCCATTGCTGCTCATCACCACAACCATTGAAGAGGGAGACCGAATTCAACAAAAACCCAACCCTTCGATACCCACCCTCCCTCTTCGCTACGCTCCTCCTCCTCCTTCCCTTACAACTCTTCGAACTCAGCTCCCTTCGCTATCGACACTACCAACACTGTTCTCGCAAGGTAAGATTCAGCCTTTTCACTCGATTTCTGCCTCTCCCCTTCTCTCTCTGTTTTTATTTTTGACTAATTTCCTTGCTGCAATTTGGCTTGCTGTAATTCAAAGCCCACTGTCGTTATCGACACGTTACCAACGCTGCTCTCGCAAGGTTAGATTAAGTATTTTCACTTGATTTCTGCCTTTTCCCTTCTCTCTCTGTTTTTGTTTTTGACTAATTTCCCTTGCTGCAATTTGGCTTGCTGCAGTTCCAACCCCACTGTCGTCTTCAAGAACAGAGGTATTTTACCCCAATTTTGGGCTTGCTGCAATTCTTTATTTTACATTGGCTTCAAGTTATATACATTGGGTTTGATGGGTGTGATTTGGGTTTGATATTTTTTACCCTTCTCTCTCTATTCTTCTCTTTCATTTCATGAATACATAGTAAGGAGATCGTAATTACAGACTTCACAATTGTATATTAAAGTTTTGTTTATTAATTGTTTGAATTTTGAAGTTTGTTTTTAGAATTTACATGTTTTGTATTGAATTTTAAGTATGTGATTGATTTTTATAATAGGCTATTCAATGAATTTGGTTTGGTTTGGTTGCCTAGATTTCGCACATCAGTTTGGTTTGGTTATTGCATAAGTAATTTGGCCATGTTTGGGAAAATTCTCTTTTTTTGTTTTTTGGCTAATTTACCTTGCTGCAGTTCAAACCCCACTGTCGTCTTCAACAACAGAGGTATTTTACATTTTCTTGATTGGTGTGATTTGGGTTTGATATTTTTTTTCCTTCTCTCTCTATTCTTCTCCTTCATTAAATGCATACATTTTTAGGGTTGTTTATTTGATATTTTTTACCCCTTCTCTCTCTGTTCTTCTTCTTCATTTCATTAATACATACATTCATGAATATATTGACATATTTTTAGTTTCATCATTTGGGTTTAAAATTGGGTTTCTTGGGCCTTCCAATCTGTGTAATTTGGGGTTTAATTTCCTGTTTTTATTAGAATTTGGTGGCCAATACTAATTTTATTAGAATTTGGTTAAATCTAACTTCACAATTGTATATTAAAGTTCTATTTTTTAATTACAGACTTACAGGTTAAATCTAACTTCACAATTAATTGTTTGAATGATTGTTTATTGATTTGATTTTTCAAAAAGTAAAACACAAAAATAGTTATGTGAATGTTTTGATATTGAATTTTGAAGTTTTCTTTTAGAATTTACATGTTTTGTATTGAATTTTAAGTATTGATTTTTTGCAATGAGTTATTCAATGAATTTGGTTTGGTTTGGTTTGGTTTGGCACATCAGTTTTATAATGGGTTACATTTTGATCCTAACAATTATAATTACATTTTGGATAGTTCATGGAAAATTTTAGGACCATAATGCATGTTTGTTCCATAATGCAAAATTGAGGGTTTGTTCCATGTCTAAAGCATTCTGTTATCCATGTAGAACTAACTACTCATTTCACTGCCAATGCACCACTACAACTTTGTCCACTAACCTCCATTCATCGAGTTTGGTATCAAGTTTTCTTTGTTCAATTTCATGATTGCTGTGAAATTTGGCTCTCCTTTCCCAGATTTCTTTGTTCCAGCCACAACCACATCATTGTTGTACCGCTGTTCAAAGGTATTTGATTTCTCTTTCTCTCCCTTTCTCCCTTTGAGTAATTGAGTAATTTAGTTTGCATGTTCAAGTTTGGTATCAAGTTCGCTGATTTTCTTTGTTCAATTTCATGATTTTCCAATCTGTGTAATTTGGAGTTTAATTTCCAGTTTTTATTAGAATTTGGTGGCCGATATTGTTTTTATTAGAATTTGGTGGCTCTACTAATTACAGACTTACCGGTTAAATCTAACTTCACAATTGTATGTTAAAGTTCTATTTATTAACTTTACAATTCCAATTCTAAGCAAACAAGCCATCAATATTATAGATATACAATTCTACCATGAACACCATTAAGACATGATTTTCACAGAATGTATCAAAATGGGACAAAGACCCACCTTTTGTCTCACATTTGTATCCAATTTTGTGAATTTTTTCTATGCACTTGGATTTATATGTGAGTGTTTGGTAAAAAAAATTCTGAGGCATGGTCTTTGGGTGTGTATTACCATATGCTACATTGTTCCTCAGTAGAAGAGGTCAGGGTTAGACTCCTCTTCCACATTGGGAGATTTTCATACATGTAATTTCCTTCTGATATATCGAAAAAAGTATCATTTTAAGAAAAAAGGCTACTCTTTTGATAACATCCTAACTTCATTTTATGCACATAGTTTTAAATTGTTGTCGAAGTGGATGCCTATTTAGAGCAATAGCTCATGTGGCTTGCTTGAGAAACAGAGAAGCTGCTACTAATGAGAATTGTCAGAGAGAACTAGCTGATGTTCTAAGAGCTCAGGTAGGTTTTAAATACCATTACCAGCAAAATTTCTCATTTGCTTAGTGTCTTCTTTCAACAGATTGTGATTTGTAGGTTATGGATGAACTCTTAACGAGGCGAAAAAAGACCGAATGGTGAGCTTTCTAATAAGTGTATAAGTAGTGTTATTGCACATGATTAAATTGGAATGGAAGTGTTTATTCATTCTCTTCATGGGTTTTAGGTTCATTGAAGGAGATTTTGATGCGTATGTGGAAAGAATTCGACAACCTTATCTATGGGGTAGAGAGCCTGAGTTGCTGATGACAACCTTAGATATATGTATATATATATTCCTGATTAGTTTTTAAGAACAATTTTTAAATTTTTTTTAATGATATGTATTTATTAATTTTAAAATTTTATGACATATAATAAATAAATTTAATTATGTATATTAAACGTGTCCCCAGCGTGTCGTGTCCCCTATTTTTTTGAAAATTTGCCTGTCCGCGTGTCCGTGTCATGTATCGTGTTCGTGTCTGTGCTTCATAGGATATAGCATTACCTGGTGTGCATTTTAATTTTAATTTCTTTTAAATTATAGAGCACTGGCTGGTGTGCATTATTTGATATTTAATTTTTTTATATTTGATTTGTTTGGAATTGTAGAGTACAGTCTGTTAAATATATTTTTATAACTGCATTTTAATCTTAATATTATTTACACTGTACCTTTAGGTACGGGCATACGCTAGTATATATATATATATATTGAAGTGGACCATTATTTTCTTACGCATACTTTAAAACGGACATATTTTAGGGGTTTTTTTTGGACAAAACACTTTTATTGGGTCTTTTTTTAGTAAAAATGGCAGTCCAAATTTTTTTAATTTGTAAACCTTCAAAAGAATAAGCGCATCTTTCATGAAGGATAAACAAAAAGAGGCTCTAAATGCACCCCAAAACCTAGGTTGGACACTCCAATTATCAATTTTCTTTTAATACTATTCTGCCCATTAATCAAATTACCAAAATAACCAAATTCTAACCCTATCTCCCTTCGATCACCCCTTCTAACTCCAATTGCCCTCCAGTCAACAACTAGTTCGCATACCCCTTTCCTTGTTGCTATCATGTTATCTATTCTCCATTGTCGTCACATTTCCTCCACTCCACACCGTTTTCACACCTCCACCTCTTCTCATTTTTCCCGTCGCACCCAGCATGCACTTCATCCGTTTCCCCGTCGTCGTTACACTTTCTTCTTTTCTCGTTCTTCCCATTACCACTCATTGCTGCCACTCATTTCTTCTTTTTCTTCTCGTTATCCTATTTTTTTCTTCTTCTGTAAACCTTAGGAAGTCAAGGTGAGAGCGAAGGTCTAGGTTACAGTTAGGGTTTACGCTGGGAGGGAGACAGGAACAATGAAAGAGTCCAGCTCGAAGAAGAACAAAAAGGTAGTGGGGGCAATGATTTGCAGAGGGTGGCAGAGGAGGATTTCGATGTGATGATGAAGAAGAAGAAAAAGATGATGAAGAAAGAGGTGGGGCGATAAAAGGGCGTAAAGGGAGGCAGGGAAAGAAGCGATGAGAAGGGAATGGTGGGCAAAAAGGAGACAACGAAAAGGAAAATGGATTCTAGGTAGTAGAGAAGGATGCTGAAGATAGCTCTGGTGGTGAAGGTGAGCCCGATGCAGATGGGTAAGTAGGGGTAAAATTGTGATTAAGTGAGGTGCATATTGAGAATTGTGGAAAATTGTATAATGAAAACAATATAATTGCATCTCACTTCATTCATTTGCATAGTTTTGAAATTTGTTTATTATGGCTATGTTTTGGAAATTGATATATTATTTCGAGAAAACAATTGTTGACCTCGAAATTTTTTGGGGTAAATACATTTGGTAAGTTCGGATAGGGAGTGTAGTTGGTATTGCTTAAATTGGCCTGAGTGTCTAGGGTAAAAGACCAAAAACATGAGCGGAGTAAGTACCACGTGCCTTCCAGTTAGGAGCCGGTAAAATGGAGGATTGGCAGTGCTTGTTATGCATAGTTGCAGACACCAGCTTAGGAATTACTTGAGTTGTATTTACCACCCCGTGTTATTATTTGAACTTCATTGAGATAATGAATTTTTCGAAAGGAACATTGCATGTGTTTTCAAAAGAATGGAAAACTTGTGGCTTTAAAGCACAGCTTAGCATTGCATTCATATATGTAAGACTACTTAAAACACATATACTTTATTAAGATCTCTCTACTAGACTTTGTGCTCACCCCTAGCGGATCTGTGCAGAAAATGATGTGGTAATCTTGCCTAAGTAAAGGCATGAAAAGTATTTTTGAGAACATGAGGCTCTTTTTCTTTTGTTGATTATTTTTGACACGCCAAGGGCTTTATTTGTAAGCCTTTTATAATCATCTTTTGTGTAACCAGGCTTAAGCCTTAGAAGTTGTAGCCCGTGGGGCATTCTTTTATGTTATTTCTTTGTACTTATTGTATCGCATGTTATAAATTCAACTTTATGAAGATTGAATATGTATTGTGTGTGAGTGATTTTCTGACCACACTGCTCTCCTAGGAATTCAGCTGTAGAACACAGGCAGAATAGATGGCACCTTGCTGTCCTGCACAAAAAGAAAAGGCTCTAGCGGTGGTTCTTCCACCCGGGAGGACTCCGACGATCAAGTCAGTATATCTCTCAAAGATAATCAAGTATTCAACTCACAAGCTTGAGTATTCAAAACGTACCTTAGACCCATGGGGGTGCCTCTCTTTTATAGCCAATACAGTCCTAGTCCCAATTGGAGCCTAACTCCAATGGACTCAGGATTACAGATAATCTGGAACTCCCAGTGGGATTAAGATAAACCCTTTAAGAGTTTCATCTTTACCCAAACTGAAGTCTTCTCTCAATCTAGGACTCTTGTCTTTTATCCACTTATCTCGGATTCCAATATCTTCGGAGATTACCTCGGCAACTCCGAGATTACCTCGGCATAACTACCACGACACGTGGCACCTCGGCCGACACGTCGGCGTCACCCATGCCACGTGTTGGTACTCAGAAAATATGTCCCCACATATTGCATGTAGAATTCAAATGAACTCTTTCACGCGTATGAGCTGTAATGCACCACTTCTCAACCGTTTCTCTTACGTGTTTTATCTCTATTGGCCTGTGCCTGTGACGCGCTTGTAAGCCGTCTTTTGCCTGTATGCGCCGTCTGACGCATGCGTTAACCTAGACGCATTAAATGCTTACGTTTTGCCGCCGTTTCAGGTTTTTGACAAAAACCCTTTTCTTCGTCTTTTTTCCTTCACTTTTACACTTTGATTCTCTTGCTTTCTCTCTCTCTAAGTTTTCCCAAATCCGCCATTGCTCCTGCTCTAAGCTCTGCAACCGGTTTCCTTCCGTTATTCCTGCGAAGCTCCTGCTACTGTTTCATTCGTCCTCTCTCCTCGGCGATTTTCATTCCGGCGTCACTTTATCTGGTAAGCAACTGGCCCTTCTTCTCCAGTTCTTGATTATCCCTGGAATTTCCTGTTTTTACTGTTCTGTTCAAGCATTCAATTTGTGAATCATTCTCCTGAATATATCTTATTTTATGATTTTGCATATGTCACGAACACTTTGCACTGTTTCACCACTGTTCTTGGCCCTTAACCCTTTGTAATCTTCGTGTTAATAACCCATTGTTTTTTCTTGAATCTGAAATTCGCCTTTGTTTTCTGCCTTTTGTATTTTTTCCAGATCCGTGCCCTTGATCTTCATCTTCATAGTTCTAGGTTTGGGATTTGTTTATAGAACCTTCGATTCTTAGGAAAAACTAAAACAAACCTTACCTGTACTTTCCCAGATTTGTAGCCGAGGTTCTTGCAACCCTTCTGAAATAACCCTCTTTTGAAACCCAGCCCTTCATACTCAGATTGACACAATGGGCATGTGGAGACATAGGGTAAACACCCCAACTAAACTTGAATTTTTCAGGCAAGAGTTCTCTATTCCCAATGACGTCCACCTTAGGCTAGCTGGGGATGATGATTCCATCATGCCCACAGACAATACAATGCCTTTCCCTGTCGTAGCTTTTGTTGAATGTGGACTTCGGCTTCCACTCAATCCCCTCTTTCGTGAACTTCTTCATTATTACACCCTCAACCCTATGCAACTCACCATCAACTCCTATAGAACACTTAATGGTATCATAGTTTTAGCTCGGCAAGAGAATGTTAGGATCACTCTCGCCGATATCCAATACTGTTATACTCTGTGCGCCCTTGACCTGAAAGAAAAGGGTTATGTGTATTACCTTAAGCCGAGGTCTACCGAATTTAAAATCGTAGCCGACCTCCCAGACTCCAACAAAGGGGCTGGAGACGATTATCTTATTGCTTCCGGAAATTGGGAATTTGGCCCAGACGAAGAAGTCCATCTCTTCCCTCTTCCCCGAACAGTCAAAGAGGGCAAGGGTAAGAGCCCAATGCGAATTACTTAGTTGTTGGGTTTTTTTTTTAAGTCTTCCAAAAATTTTATCTGTTTCTGATGTTGTGTTCTTCTTTGCAGACGTTCGCAAGCCACCAAAGAACTTTCGCCAGTCCTATTTCGTTAGAAAAGACCTGAAGAAGCTCCTGGACCTTCCGATCCAGAAGCGCAAGGCTTCACTGGTGTTGAACTTCATCCCTACCTACAAATCTACTTTGCCCGACGTTCCAAGGAGGAGGAAAAAGAGCCTCTCTCCACCTACTGCTACCACTACACATTCCGTATCAACATCTCGGGCTGACCAAGGATGAACTTCTGATCCAGCCGATCAACCATCTACTTCAGCCCCATACTTAGTCCCAATTCCAGAGAGGAAACGTCGGCGACGCCTTGTCAAAACAGCTGAGATGGGTCGCCCGAAGCCCGTTGTGCAAGATCTTCTGGCCGACCTCCCAGTCGATGCCGACGCTGTACCAGCTCAAACAGTGCCCCCACCAAAACCAAAAGGAACAAAGAAGGCTCAGCCAAAGACCAAAGCTACTAAGGCTGAGGCTGAAGATGCTTTGCCCATCTCACAATTAGCCGAGAGCAAGAAGAATACTTCTACTTCGGCAAAAAGGTCTGCTAAAACTCAACCAGCAGAGTCCCAGAAATCAAAGAAGCCGAGGTCTTCTTCTGCTACGACTTCAAAGTCCCAAGCACCAAATGTCCCTTGGGCCCCCCAAATTACTTTGGAAGACAGGCCAATAATGGCTAATGAGAGTGCCGACGACATAAATGTCGGCGTGGCTCTTAGTACTGCATTGCTTCTGCCCGGTGATCTGGAGCGAAATGCTGGAAACAGTGAATATGAGAACTACGCTTTAATGCTCCAACACTCAGTTCAAGTAAGTATTCCAGTTTGGTACTCGTCCTTTCTTTTTGTTTCATACTTAGAATTTTGTCTAACACTTCTATTTTCTGTCAGGCTGTCCAGTACGCCCATTCCTTTTCAATGCAGTCATTCGAAAATCGAAAAAAGTTGGCCGAAATGAAGAGGGAGTTTTCAGCCCTTCAGAAGATCAACAAAGGTCTTCAAGCAAAGATGAAGAAGTTGGAAGATCAGGCTGAGGCTGCTACCAAAGCCCAACAGATAGCCTACGAAAAGGCTGATGCTGCTGAAGCTATCAAAAAAGTTGCTGAAGCTCAAAAACGAGAGGCTGAGGAAAAGACTGCCCAGGCCGAAAAGGAGCTGGAGGAAGCTCTGGCCACGAAATCGGCCGAAATCAAGGAAGCCGATGAAAAGGCTTATGCCCAGGGTGTAGCCGATGTTACTGATGATTACAAACTTCAAGTCAGGCAGGCATGCAATAGGGGATTTTCCCTGGGTTGGATGTCCTTGGTAAAAAAGCTTGATCTTCCTGCCGACTCACCCTGGCGTAAGGCTGAAGCTATTCCTCTTCCCTTTCCTCCTCCTCCTCCTCCTCCTCCTCCTCCTCCTCCTCCTCCTCCTCCTCCCAGCCAAGCTAAGGAAGAAGCTGAGTCTGAATCCGAGGCTGAAGACGATGGTGAAGACGACAATGATGAAGAGGCCTTGGTGAGAAAGTCTAAGGATGCTGCTGAGGTCAAGTCTCTTCTTCAAGTTGAGCAGATCCTAGACTTAACCCAAGATGAGGAGACTGAGATGGTGCCCATGGAGGCTGATCCAGATTTATCATCTGACCCTCCCCTAGCTGAAAGAAGTCTTGATAAAACACTTGCGGAGATCGACGCCGAGATTGAGGCAGACAAAGATGCCGAGGTTTCTGTGGAAAAAGATGCAGAGGTTGTGGGAGAAAAAGATGCCGAGGTGGTTCTTCCAGAGCCCTCCGAGGTCCTAGCCTAGCCATCTGTTAATGTTGAAGAAGTTTGAATGTCTTTTGTATATTTTTTCTTTTTTGCACTTTTGTTTTCTGAACAATGTAAGCTTCCTTTTTATGGCTGATGCGCCTTTCTTTATCACTTGTGAACATTCAACTTTTGCTAGGCCATAATGCCTTTATCATATACAACTGCAACTGATTTTCTCTGAATGCTTTAGTCTTTAATTTCTCTTCATTGCTTCTGTGTGGTTCTATACTTAGAATATTTTGGACGATTTACATAATTCTTCCTTTGCACAATCTTCTCGGGGTTACATACCTCGGGTATAATATCTGTAGATTTTACTTCGGCAAGATATTGACCTGCAACCTTTTCGTGAATTTCAACAAGTATAAAACATATACTATTTAATGTCAACCTTGCAGACTTTTCTCAAGTTTCAACGAGTGTTTAAACAACAATCTCAATCTGTCCTATTTGTAAATTGCTACAAATTTCAACAAGGATCAATATATACAGTAAACTCTTCTCAAGACTAGAATAAGTATTAAACAATGATCTACTTGTAAATTGCTGCAAATTTCAACAAGGGTTCACACAATTATATTTACCTTAACCTGTAAATTGTTGTCAATTTCAACAGATGATCATAAGTCGGCTTAACTTTAACTTGTAAATTGCTACAAATTTAAACAAGTGTTAAACATCTTCTTTGGTTTATCCAGCAGATTGCTATAAGTCTGTAAGCAATAACATCGGCTTCACTTCGACTTGTAAATTGCTACAAATTTCAACAAGCGAAGAGAAACAAATATCTCGGCTTAACTTCGACTTGTAAATTGCTACAAATTTCAACAAGCGAAGCTAAGGAACCATCTCGGCTTACCTTTAACTTGTAAATTGCTACAAATTTCAACAAGTGGTAAGCTTTGTATCGGCTTGACCAACTTGTAAATTGCTACAAATTTCAACAAGTGGTAGACTTTGTATTCAGTCTGACCAACTTGTAAATTGCTACAAATTTCAACAAGTGGTAGACTTTGTATTCGGTCTGACCAACTTGTAAATTGCTACAAATTTCAGCAAGTGGTAGACTTTGTATTCGGTCTAACTAACTTGTAAATTGCTACAAATTTCAACAAGTGGTAGACTTTGTATTCGGTCTGACCAACTTGTAAATTGCTACAAATTTCAACAAGTGGTAGACTTTGTATTCGGTCTGACCAACTTGTAAATTGCTACAAATTTCAATAAGTGGTAGACTTTGTATTCTCTCTGCCCCCAATGTGAACCTGAGTTCCACTTGGGTTCTCATTTTTCATGTCTTCCAGAAACAATGTTAAGTATCTTAATCAATCATATGTGCTTGAAGAATTCTGAAAAGATTTTATTAATGACATCGGCCAAGAATAATGAACATCTCAATGATAGAAAAATTTCAAATTACAAGTGTTCCAGGGTCTTGGTAATGCTTTGCCCTCATTGTCTTCAAGCCGATAAGCTCCATTGCCTAACATCGAAGTAATTCTGTAAGGTCCTTCCCAGTTTGGGCCAAGCTTGCCCTCTCTGGGATCTTTCTTCTTGCCGACGACTTTTCTCAAGACTAAGTCGCCGACTTGAAAGTCTCTTGGGTTGACTTTCTTGTTGTAAGCTCTGGCAAGCTGTTGCTGGTATACAGCAAGCTGAATTGTAGCTTTCTCTCTTCGTTCTTCTAGAAGATCCAGATCTCGGGCTAGGAGTATGTCATTTGTCCCATTTTCAACTCCTTGTGTTCGGATCCCTGGAATGCCGACTTCCAGTAGAATTACTGCTTCTGTGCCATAGGCCATGGCAAAGGGGGATTCCCCGTTGATCTCCTCGGCATAGTCCGATATGCCCAAAGTACGTTGGGCAATTCGTCTACCCATTTCCCTTTTGCTGCCTGCAGCCTCTTCTTTATTCCATCCAAAATTACTTTATTGGATGCTTCTGCTTGCCCATTACTTTGGGGAAAACTTGGTGTTGAAAAGTAATTCTTGATCTTCAATTTTGCACAGAAGTTCTTGATAAGTTTGCTGTCAAACTGCGTTCCGTTGTCGGCAACGATGGCTCTAGGGATGTCGAATCTAGTGATAATGTTTTTCCATATGAAATTCTTGACGTCCACATCTCGGATTTTGGCAAGAGGTTCTGCCTCTATCCACTTTGTGAAGTAATCTGTTGCTACCAGCAAGTATTTTCTCTGCCCAGTTGCTTGAGGGAGTTGTCCAACCAGATCCATGCCCCATTGGGCAAATGGCCAAGGGCTGGATACTGGGTTCAGATCAGCAGCTGGCTGATGAATCAAAGGTGCGAACCTTTGGCATTGTTCGCACTTCTTCACGTAGGCTTCTGCATCTTTTTGCATGTAGGGCCACCAATACCCCTGGGTAATGGCCCTATGGGCTAATGATCTGCCCCCAATGTGGCTTCCACAAATCCCTTCATGAATTTCATATAAAAAATCTTCAACTTGTAAAGGATGTACGCACCTTAAAAGTGGTCCAGTGAAGGACCTTCTGTAGAGATGTCCGTCTGCAGTTAGGCTGAATCTTGCCGACTTCAGCCTGACTTTGTGCGGCTCCTTGCGGTCTTCTGGCAGCTTTCCTTCTTTCAGGAATGTCACAATTGCATTCATCCAGCTTGGCCCCATGTCCACACACATTGTTTCTTGCTTTGCGTTCTGTGGTTCTATGCTCGGGCCCGACATGTAGTCGATCATAATTGTTCTTGTCTTTCCAGTCTGTATTGAACTTGCCAGGTTGGCCAACGCGTCGGCGTGGCTGTTATCATCTCGGCTTACTTGAAGAAGTCGGCAGTTCTGAAATAACTCGGCTAATCTGATAACCTCTTTTGCATATGCCGACATCCTCTCGTCTCTGGCAGCAAATTCTCCTGTTGACTGGTTAACAATTAACTGTGAATCACAAAAAACTATTACCTCATCTGCTTCTGCTGCTGCTGCTAGCTTTAGTCCTGCAATTAATGCCTCGTATTCTGCTTCATTGTTTGAGGCCTTGAACCCCAAACGGATGGATTGTTCTATTATTTCTCCATCTGGGGATATCAGCAGTACTCCTGCCCCCGCTCCCTGTCGGTTTGAACTTCCATCGACAAACAGTCTGAATGAGTCGCCGATGTAGATGCTGCAAGGTCTGAGCTTTTCCTTCATTTGTGCCTTGGTCTTTGGCTGGGATTCTCCCTGCTTGCTGGGACCTCGTTCATCTTGGCTCACCGGAGCCCGATGGTCGATGGACTCAGGTGTGAACTCTGCCACGAAGTCGGCCAGAACCTGGCCCTTAATCGCTGTTCTGGGCCTGAACTCCGAGTCATACTGGCCCAAGGCCACTGCCCACCTTGCAATTCTTCCTGTTAGGTCTCCTTGTTGCAACAAGGACTTCAGTGGGTGTTCTGTAAGTATTACAATCTTGTGTGCTTGGAAGTAGTGGTTCAACTTTTTTGAGGCCATTACTAAGGCCAACATTAACTTTTCTAGCAGGAGATACCTTGTTTCTGCGTCGGCCAAGGTTTTACTTACATAATAGATAGCCTTCTGTTCTCCCTGCTCTTCTCGGATTAACACTGCACTTACTGTGTGCTCTGACACAGTTAAGTACAGAAACAACTCCTCCCTGGGTCCAGGTGTCGAGAGGACTGGGGCCGTGGTCAGATACTTTTTCAGGTCGGCCAAAGCGGCCTCACATTCTTCAGTCCATAGGAAGTCTGCGGTCTTTTTTACCAGGTTGAAGAAGGGTTTACACTTGTCTGAACTTCGGCTTATGAATCTATTTAGGGCTGCGGCCCTGCCAGTGAGCATTTGAACCTGTTTTGCCGATGTTGGGCTCTGTAAATCTAGGATGGCCTTGATCTGATCTGGGCTGGCTTCTATTCCCCTTCTTGTTACCAGGTAGCCTAGGAACTTACCAGATCCAACTCCGAAAGCGCATTTAGATGCGTTGAGTCGGAGCCGATATGTTTTGAGTATGTCAAATACCTTTTTCAGGTCGGTAAGATGACTTTTAGGTTCCTTGGTCTTCACGACCATGTCATCGATGTAGACTTCAACTGTTTTGCCTATCAGGTGTTTGAACATTTTGGTTACCAGCCTTTGGTAGGTTGCTCCTGCGTTCTTCAGCCCAAAAGGCATTACCCTGTAACAGTACAGGCCTTTTGAGGTGATGAACGCTGTCTTCTCTTCGTCTGGGGGGTACATGGCTATCTGATGGTACCCTCTATAAGCATCCAGGAAGCTCATCCTTCCGTGTCCTGATGTGGCATCCACCAGCTGGTCAATCTTTGGCAGAGGGAAGCTGTCCTTGGGGCAGGCTTTGTTTAGGTTTGTAAAATCTACGCAAACCCTCCATTTACCGTTTTTCTTTTTTACCACCACAGTGTTGGATAGCCACGTTGGATAATTGACTTCTCTGATGGCCTTGGCTTCCAGAAGTTTGTCTACTTCTTCTTCCACAGCTTCGACGTGCATCAACGTCGGTCTTCTAGCTCGTTGTATTACAGGTTTTGCCGACCTGTCGATGTTCAGTCTATGGCATGTGACCTCGGGGTCAATGCCAGGCATTTCGTAAGGTGTCCAGGCGAACACCTCTATGTTTGCTCTTAAAAAAGCTTCCAGTTCTCTCTCTTCTTCTTCGGCTAAGCCTGAGCCCAGAAGAAAGAAGCGTTCTTCGTTGCCCTCCTGGACGAGGATTTTCTTTAGTGATTCCTCACTCTTCTCGGCCGGCTCCTTGCCGACATCATCTAGGACCTCCATGTCCTCATCTTCAATCTCTGCCTTTGCTGGTTCTCGAATATTGCAGGTAGTCTTCATTGTTGCCATGGAGCAATTTTTTGCCTGTAGTTGATCTCCTCTGACTTCTTCAATCCCATGTTCTGTTGGGAAGTGCAGTAGTTGGTGCAATGTCGAGGGAATTGCCCCCATTGCATGCAACCACGGCCTTCCCAATATGATGTTGTAAGGAGAAGGCGTATCAATCACGATGAATTCTGTCCTGATCTTCTTGGTACCGGCCTGTACTTCCAAGTTTGTAGCGCCCAGTGGCCATGTCGGCGTTCCATTGAAGCCGACCATCGGGCCATTCGATTGCTCCATGTCGTCTGGGTGAAGGCCTAGCTCCTTGTAACATCTAACGTACATGATGTCACAAGAGCTGCCTTGATCTATTAGGATGCGTTTCACTTGGCACTCCCCAACCAGGAGGGATACTACCAAGGCATCATTATGCGGGTGCTGGACTATCTCTAGGTCTGCTTCGGTGAAGGTTATCATCGGTCCTTGGCACTCCGCTGGCCGATGTCTCTTCTCCCCGACTTGGTAGACATGCTGCAGATGCCTTACCCTCTGAGTCTCTCCTCTGACTTCGTTCTTGTTAACTTTTGAATGAATCACATTAACTATCCGAGGTTCTTCTGCCCGAGGTGGAGGTGGTGGGGCAGCTGGAGCCTGAGGCAGTCTTGCCTGCTCTTCTCTTGTTCTGGTTTCATCGACAAGGTCTCTCAGGTGTCCTTGTCTTACCAGATCTTCCAGGTGTGCTTTTAAGGCTCTGCAGCCCTGTGTTATATGTCCGTTTTCATTGTGATAAGAACAATGTCTGTCCATGTTTCTTTCCATGAATTCTCCTGGTTCCCTTGCTGGTGTTCTGAAATAGGGCTGGCTCCGAATTTTTCCTAGGACTTTTTGAATTGGAATTCGGAACACGGTTGTCACTGCCTGTTTAGCCCTTAACTCCATCTCTGTTTTGCTGAATCCGTTGTTACTTCGGCGAGCCGTTCCCTTTTTCCTGTTTGACTTCCTTGTGGGCCGATGTATCCTCCTCGGCTCGTGCGTACTTCTCAATTCTTGCCATAAGCTCCTCCATGCTTTTTGGCAACGTTTTTGCCAAAGATTTCCGCAGTGAGCAGCTATCTTTCAGGCCGTTCTTGAAAGACACGACCGCTACCTCCTAGTTGCACTCAGGTATTCGATTGAACACCTCGTAGTACCTTTTCGCATAGGCCCTGAGGCCTTCATCCTTGTTGATTTTTAAAGCCATTAGCGCGTCCACCCTTAATGGCTGTAATTTGTTTGTTACGAACCTGGCCACAAACATCTCGGCCAGGCCATCCCATGTCTTCACGCTTCCCTTTGGTAATTTATGGAACCAATCTGAAGCAATTTCTCCAAAGGACGAGGGGAACACTTTGCAGAGTAGTGGCTCATTTCCGCTGTATAACGCCATGGAGTTCAAAAATAGTCCAACGTGGAAGTTAGGGTCCGACTTACCATCGTAAATTTGAAACCTTGGCATGCTGAATCTTTTTGGTGCTTCAAATTTGTCCAGTTCTACCGAGAACGGTGTCCTCGGCTTGACGGGTAAGGTTACCTCGGCTTCAGCGTTCTGTTCCTTCCTCTTGAGGTAGCTTCTCAAGTCTTCTTTACTTCTCCCCGGAGCTCGGCTGTCTATGGACTTTAGTCTCTTCGGCACACTACTCTCGGCCTCGTGATGGGCCCGTTTCGATCTTTCTCCGTGGGTTGTGTCAAAGCAGAGCGCCTGCTTTTGAACATGCCGATGTTCTCTAGGTTCCTGATCCTTCGTTTGATACGTTCTCTGGGACTTCTCTTGTCTTGGCTCCTCTCGTCTGTCCTCCCCGGAGGGTGGGTGAGAGTGCCTATTGCTCCTGGAGTGTTGTGGTGCTTCAGGAATTATTTTCCTTCCTTCCTTCCGGGTATTAACTGCTGGAATTGGCGTGTCCTGCAACGGGTATAGTGACTGCATGACATTGTTTTGCATCATGAAGTTGACAATCGATTGTAGGTCAGCCAACTTGTTTGCCAGTTCTTTTACTTCGTCATCCCTCCGTAGGCACCTATCCCTCCATACCTGGAGGTTGTCTTCATTGTAATATCTGCCCTGGTCTGTTTTCTTCGAAGTGTCGCCCTCCTGGACGGCGTCCTTTCCCCCGTGTCCCTGGCCATGGGCTTCTTCGTTATGGTTATCTCCTTCGGCGTCAAGGTCGATAGGCCTGCCACTCCCAGCGGGAGCGTCGTCCCCAACCTTCTCGTTTTGTGCGTTGCTGGCCATCTATTCGTCTTTCTTTCCCACAGACGGCGCCAAATTGTGTGAGTGATTTTCTGACCACACTGCTCTCCTAGGAATTCACCTGTAGAACACAGGCAGAATAGATGGCACCTTGCTGTCCTGCACAAAAAGAAAAGGCTCTGGCGGTGGTTCTTCCACCCGGGGGGACTCCGACGATCAAGTCAGTATATCTCTCAAAGATAATCAAGTATTCAACTCACAAGCTTGAGTATTCAAAACGTACCTTAGACCCATGGGGGTGCCTCTCTTTTATAGCCAATACAGTCCTAGTCCCAATTGGAGCCTAACTCCAATGGACTCAGGATTACAGATAATCTGGAACTCCCAGTGGGATTAAGATAAACCCTTTAAGAGTTTCATCTTTACCCAAACTGAAGTCTTCTCTCAATCTAGGACTCTTGTCTTTTATCCACTTATCTCGGATTCCAATATCTTCGGAGATTACCTCGGCAACTCCGAGATTACCTCGGAATAACTACCACGACACGTGGCACCTCGGCCGACACATCGGCATCACCCATGCCACGTGTTGGTACTCAGAAAATATGTCCCCACATATTGCATGTAGACTCCTTTTGTAAATCTCTTACATGAATGAAATATCAGTATAGAGATTTGACCGCTTAAGTTGAGATTATTATGTTTAAATGGATTAATTGGACTTATTATTATGCCATTTTTTTTGGAGGCGTTACATAACTTATCTATGGATTAATTAATGAAAACAAAAGTAAAGACAATAAAATCTTTAGAATTTTAGTGACATACTATGTCTCTATAAGTAAATTATAGATGAATTGGTTTTGAGCTTGGGTTTGTTTAGAAAGACATAGAGAAGTATAGTAGTTTTTAAAAAGGCAAGCATATAATAATAATAAGAGAATAGATACATAATGTACTTATTTACAAAAATTAGTTCCATCAATATTACATCCCAAAATAAAATTCCAGATGGACTATACAAAACACAAAAGAAAATTTCTAACTTCTCTAGGACAGCCAAAAATCTTTGAAGGTTTCCGACTCGTCATCTTCTACCGCAAGATCTTCTTTGGCACCTAGCATGATACGCCATGAGCTTTGAATGCTTAGTAAATGCACACATACCTCATCCTTTTTTTTCCAATCTAATATACAATAGCAATTACAACAATAGGGGAAAAGAACATGACATTCAAGTAAATAACAAGGTTACAATGTTAGTTGTTAGTAGTCTAGAAATTACCCCAAAGAGATTTCATCCTCCCAACCCCAAGAATCGGACGCGGATTATTCGGTATGCCCCCTCTTTTGCTGCTTTGCAAACCTTACCCCGGATGCCTACCAATGGTTACATACTGCATAGTGCTAACCAAGGACCTCAAAAAAGACAATAAAATAGGGCATTTCCCATTCCCTTCTCACACCAAACCACCTGGGGTCCGAATACAATCGCTCTGCTCAAGAGTTCCGAACAACCACTTGCGCAAGACTTTAACTTCCAAAAGGGAACACGTCTTGTTAACCAATTCAATTTGAACATAACTATAACTCATAACAATACTCCTGTGATCGAAACCCCATTAGCCGTCCCATTAAGTTTTCTGTTTGGATTAATGTTTTAAGTTAGTTAGTACAAACAAGTAACAAAAGAATAAATTTGCATAAATGTGATCATCCTCGAAGGACTAAAATAAAAGGTATATAACCATGACATATGTAATATCATACCAACACATGATCATATATTAATAAGCATATTCATGAACACTAGAGCATAAAACACCAATGCAAAACAGAATTTCCAGATTTAGTACCACTTAAAGATTAAAATCAAAAGGGCTATTTCAGATTTGTCCCGAACCTGGCCTTCCTACGGTTAGTAGAGAATTTTATCTAGTTTTTAGAACATTTTTCAGAAATGGAATATCTTTTCTAGATTTTTATTTATTTAAGAAACACTTTAGCACTGTCCAGATTCGTCGACCGTTGCGAAAATCGAATTTTCTTACAAATCGCTCACTCTTTTTCAATGAAACCAATTTTCATTGAAAGCTAACTCTTTAAGAAAGTTTTTGACATAAAACCAAGGTCCAGATGATTTGTTTATATTTTTCTAGATTTTTCAAAAGTTGGTTGTAAAATAGATTTTTCATGCACAATACTCAAAATAAGAAGATTGGTGAGAAAAAAGGCCAGCTAAGGGAAATTTTTCACCTCTTTTGTGATATACTAAATAATATATCAATAACTCAAATTTTTACAGTGATGGTATGCCTTTGGAAAAAATGTGAGATGTGGGAAGAAAAAAGGTAGTTTGCATTTATTAAGAGAAAATATGAATAGAAGAAGGATTAAAGCCTAATTCATCCACTTTGAATACATGAATACCATTACAACACATCTGAAAATGTGGTTTTAAATCTTTAATAACATGTATTTGAAAAAGGAAATAGAATGAGGGATGGTGATGTGGCTTACTTGAGGCTTGGTTGGTTAGCTAACAAGACCTTCTCTTTCTTTCCTTTCTTCCACCAAGCTCACTCTCTTCCCCTCTCTTCCTCTCAGCCGAATGATGTGTTTGTGTATATGTTCTTGTATGTAAAATGCTAAGGGAGGGATGGTTTTTTTTTTATAATAAAATTGGTGCAAAAGGTCTAAAGTGCCCATTGGTTGGAAATGGATTGGACATTTTGGATTTAATTGGAATCTAATGGGATGGTGAATGATTAGAGGCCTTAATTATACAATTAATCATGATCTAGTTAGGCTTTGGTTAGGATTGGATTTAAGGTGAAGGCACGGTTCTATGTTTTGGGGGTACTAGCCAATATATTTCCTTGAATTCATGGATATGGTTTGAAAAAGTTGTATATATTCAACTTTCATAGGGTGGCTGGCCATGTGGCTGATTTGAGAGAATTATTTTATTTTATTTTTCTTGTGTACAATTGTTGAAATTTTCAAAATATGGTGTAGGTTTAAGGGTACAAGTGTATATATATATATAATAGTACTTGTTTCAGGTCTATTAGTGATTTAATAAAAAAATGTGAGGGCTTTGGATTTAATTTATGAATGGGAACATTTATTTTAGTGTAGAATTAAACTAAATTAGGGTTAGAGGATCTAATTCGATTTGGATTTCTTATTTCGACTAAAAAGACAATCAATCGACAAACGTGATAAAAACCGAAAAAACCTAGGGTTTTCAAGTGGTAATTCCATATTCAAGGAGTCAATTAATTAGTATTAGGGTATTAGAAATTATTTCTAAGCTACCAAAATCGATTAGGGTTTGCGAGTTTTTTGTTGGCATATTTTGATCCTAGGGTTAAAATTGTAATTAATTAAGAAATTGAGGGACTTCAAAGAAATAATTTAAAAGTAAGGGACTCTCAAGAAATTAAAATTTTCAGGGGCCTCACACCATTGAAGACCATGGATTGAAGCTTAAGTTGCTGGTGATTGAAGATCAAACTCAGAATATCTGAGAATGCTTGAAAGAACGGATTGTTTATCAAAAGGCTTATTTTCCTCAATTGAATTAAGTCCATCAACTTTTTCATCACTTTCTCTTCTATTTTCTTTTCTTTTCTCTCTTGCCAAACATTATATTTCTAAGATTATGTGTTGATTATCATGTGACTGGGCCTTGTGGATAGTGGAGGTATAGGATTGCTTGGATTACTTAGATTCTCACTTTCTCTCATTTTCTCTTTTATTTTCTCACCTTCCAAACACTCTATTTTCTGATTTTCTTTGGTAATTTGGATTAGTTTTGGACTTGTATAGAAGGTTCCAGTCCTACCTTATAGCTTGTTTTCATACTTATTTTGTTTTGCCTCATTTTCTTTCATTTTCCATCACTTTCTCACCAATTTTCTCATCATCCAAACACATTTAATTCTCTTGATCTAATCCATGCTCACATTTTAATAAGTATTTGGGTTGCTTCATGAAATTAATTTTGTGATCTACGAGCCTAAATTGGTGGTTAGAGATTTTTAGATTCTATTTTCTTTCATTTTCTCTTACTTTATCATATTCTCTCTCTATTTTCTTGGAAGCCAAACATGGCTTCCACTTAGAAGTAATTTGTAATCTACTCTTTCCACCTATTTTAAATATGTATTTTGGTATCTATTTACTCTTTTTCATAACAGATGATGAAAATTCAAATTCAATTCTTTGATTCACTTTTTATTTAGTTTTCATTTCATGTATGTTTCTTCTATGATCATCATTGATTTCCTATATCTTTGATGATCAAAGAATCCTATCATCTCATCCTTTCTTCCATGATGAGTATGGAAGTTCTCCCTCCTTGGTGATTAAGGAAGGCCATCATCTCTTCTTTCCCATAGTGAGAATGATGGATTTGGCTTATTTCCATTCTTTATTTGTATGATTTTATGATCATTGTGTGGTATCTTGTGTTACTTGATAGTTTCTCTAGTGTTTTCATTTTATAGCTTTGTTAATTGTAGACACCCCATTTTGACTGGCCCTAAGACTTGGGTGCTTTCTTTTGAACACCCGATGATGAAAATTGGAATATACTATATTACAAATTTCTTAGCAGAATAGTTAGATTTAAGCTTTAATTCCAACCTTCAACTGTTTTGGCCAAATTGTTTTAGACTGTATTTGTACATATTTTGGTATTTTTATATAAATTATTTTTATATTGAAAACAAAATATATAATAAAAAAAGAAAGAAAAGGAAGTGTGCGGCGCAGGTGCACCTAATTCAATCGTGCATATATATATATATATATATTATATAAATAAAGAAAGGACGAAGTGTGCGACTGAGGTGCTCTTGATTCAATCATGTATCTCTTTATATATAATAATTAATATAATATATATAAATATGTTTATTTGATGATGGGTGTCGGCTGTTTTGTTTATTTTTTATTTATTGCTTTTACTTTACATCGCTATAAATGGTGTAAGACTTCAAAAGAAAACGGGGGGATGCTCAAAAGAGAGAATAAAAGAGCTGGATGAGTTCAACGTGGTGAGGAGAGAAAGGAGAAAAAAAAGAGAAAAAAGATAAGGAAATAAATTGTTTTATTCTTGAAGGAATTGATCAAAAATTATTTTAATCAACCTTCCTATCCATTGAAATACACCATCCACAACCACGTTAAAGCTACAATTTGACATATCTTGCTGAGATTTCAAAGAATACTCTATAATTGTGAGGGTATAATGAAGAAAGTTTGACAATCAAAAAATTCATCATTTTCTCCAAAGGTAAATTTTTATAATTTTCTCATTTATTTTCTTTCTATTTCTCCTATTTTAAATATGTGATTTAGGTTGTTAAAAATATTTTTCTTGTTTTAAATATGTGATTTAGATTGTTAAAAAATGATTGGCTGAATCACCTAATGTAATTTGTTAACTAATTGTATATATATTTTTGTGCAGTGGTGGGTAAAACCACCACGCATATCATGTTTTATAAAATAAAAAATATATAAGCTGTCTAATCTTTCTTTATTGATCCTAGTGTTTAAATATTATCTGTAGGGAAATTTAACACAAGACTTGGTTTGGCTCAGTGGTTTTAGTGGTTGAAGCTTAGGTTAGGGGTTCAAAACCCCATAGCAACATATTTGTCTTTGTAACACCCTAGAAATTTTCCCTCTACTCGAGCGCCAACTCTTGCGTTCGAGCAGTCTTATGAGGCACCCAATACTTTTGCAGTCTATCCGAGATTTTGAGAGTTGTGAATTTCTGCTTGAGAGTAGGAGTGGTCGCTTGAGCGGTCGACTTTGTTGGTCTGTTCACTCGAGCGCAAAATTGGACGCTCGAGCAGTTTGCCTGGTTGAGTCTAAATTTTTGGGACTAGTGGGATTGCTTTTGACATTTTATTATTGTGTTTGGAGCCTCCTTGTTTTATTCTGGGACATTGATCAAAGTTGTAACATGATAGCAGAGTAAGATTCAACCAAAAACTTTGACTAGGATAATTTTCCTATAAATAGCCATCACTCTTTTGCCCTTTTCTTTTTCTACACTTTGAATTTGGGTGTGAGGCTAAAACCATTGGAAAGCTTGTTTCCGAGGCTTCGATTTGGACACAAGAACAACCTACAACAGAGTCTGGATGACAGAGTTATGTCTGTTTGAAGTTTTAGTATTTGTGTTGGAAGCAAGTGCACTCGAGCGCAAAAAGTGACACTCGAGTGGATTGCGCGAATTCAACAGTTTAAAAAGTGCCTTTCTAGATCATTCTCTCCACTTTTCTTTTCTCTCTTCCTTTCCCTCATCCTAAGTCCGAAAAACCCTAGATATTTTACCCAAATACCTTCCATATCTCAAAGATTTGGCCAAGATCTCTTACCAAAATTTGAAGAAGGCTTGAAGATCTTACTTTTCTACCTACTGAATTTTGGATTTGCGAAGGATTCTTCTAAAAGTTTTTCTATATTGCTTGATCATTGAGGTAGGGGTTTCTAGTTCTCCTTCAATACTCTTATTTATAGACAGATTTGTGGTATTTTCCTTATACAAATACAAATTTACATTTTAAAGCATATTGTGAAAAATCATGAGATTGGGGGTTTTGGGGTCTGAAGAGTTGGGGCATACTTGTTGGGTTATGAATTTGGGTGTATAAGCAATAGAAGGGTTGGAATAAAAAGTGTTTTGTAAAAAGCTTTAACTTCTCTTAAAAATTCTAGTTTGGTTCATGAAGATAGATGATTGTTTTGCTTAAATTGAAAGTAGTATCATGGAATTGAGGTGTTAAATTACACATATACAAGTTTAATTGAAATTTTAAAGAGTTTGAAAATTTATGTAAAAGTTGCAATTGAACTCTTAACGTTGATATTTTAAATTATGTTATATTATGAAACCAAACTTGGGGGAAAGAAATTACTAATGGTATGGACGATATGAGCTTTGTGATGAAATGAAGATGTGGAGGTTTAAGAGTTTGTATTGAATTATGTCGAATTGTATTGAATGGTATTGAATTGGGTTGTGTTGAATTTTGTTGGGTTATGTTGAATTGCATTGAGTTATGTTAAAATGTGTTGAGTTGAGTTGAGTTGAGTTGAGTTGAGTTGTATTGAGTTGGGTTGAGTTGAGTTGAGGTGAGTTGAGTTGCGTTGAGTTGAGTTATGTTGAGTGGTGTTGGGTTGTGTTGTAATTGGTACCTGCACGGGAAGTCAAAAAGAAAAAGAGGAAAATGTCTTTCGGTGCCCACATCCGTCCGTATAAGAGTCGATAAATGTGGGGGTAGTTTTGAATTCAAGGTGTCCAAATGCCTTGTCTAGGCTCATCGCTGGACGAATGTGAGAAAAATATTTTTTGGTGTTCACAAAGTCCTGTCGTATTGTAGTCGGCAAAAGTGAAAAATATTTTTAGGTGTCCACAAAGTCCTGTCGTATTGTAGTCGGCAAAAGTGAAAAATATTTTTAGGTGTCCACAAAGTCCTGTCGTATTGTAGTCGGCAAAAGTGAAAAAACGGATGATTTTAAAAAATGTTTTTGGGTGCTCACGTCCTGCCGTATAATAGTAGGCAAATGTGGGGAATAGTTTTAAAGTTGAAAATGGTTTTTGGGTGTCCATGTCTTCCCGTATGACAGTCGGAAAATATGGAAAAACATGGTTTTTGAAAAAATATGATTTTTGAGAGAATGGTTTTTAGGAGTTCACTTCCCGCCGTATAATAGTCAGCAAAAGGTGGAGGGTGTTATGAATTGGGTGCCCACTATCCCACCGTATAATGGTCGGCAAAAGGTGGAGGGTGTTATGAATTGGGTGCCCACTATCTCGCCGTATCAAGTCGGCAAAAGGTGGAATGTGTTGTGAAATACGTTGAATCGGTGATGATATGTGTGAATTGTGATGAACTTATGAAGTTATAATTTGATGTGTAATTTGGTATTGAAGGGGAACGCATATAGAAATTATTCGAAAAGAATGGATAAGGAAATGGTAATTAGATAAGAGATTGGTGATAATGAATTCACTGGGTTGTATGTAATTATAGGGAGAGATTAAGAGTTTTGATTCGTAATTAATTGAGAAATTAAATTAAGTGGGTTTATTATTCTTGTGTTATATTGAATTACAATTGATAATGCAAATGTGGATGTGATGTAGTTGTCAAACAAATAGGAGTTGAGTGTAGGAGAATTGTTATTGAAAATAAAGGAGGTTTGGATTTCTATGTTATGAAGTTATAATAATGGGAATTAGTAAAAAAGAAAATGGAAATAAAAAGAGGTATATTAAGATGGAAATTAAATGAGGAATATTTTGGAATTGGTTGATAAATTTAAGATGATGTTGTTCCTTAAACATATTTGTTTTTGAAAATGAATTATGGTTTTTTCTGATAATGAGGGATAATTTTTATAGCTGAAAGTTTTCCTTAAATGTTCAAAGAAATTTTGAGAAGAAGATACTCTACGTATAATATTTTAAGCTTACAAAACGTCACCTTACTATATGATATCACCCTGCATGCATGATCATTTTTATCTGTGTGTTAGTTATTGTCGTAGAACTATGAGATTCTTATTGGGCAATTTTACTCATCCCTCGTTGTTTTATTTTTTTTCTGGAAGAGAATTCAGATCCAATAGTTGAAAAGTTAAGAAGTCCATGAGTCCCTTTTGTGTAATTTCATTGTGGATATGAAGGAAATAAATATCAGATATTGATATTTGTAATTATTTACATGTAGCTCCGTAGTAGAAGCTTGGCATGTATCATTGTTATTGTTGTATTCATTGAGAAAGAGAACATATATTATTATGTCTCTATTACTCAAGGGTAATAGATTTTCTTTTTTTTTTTTTGAAAAAAAAATTGGAGGGGGGGGACCTAAATTAAAGACTTTTGGTAATGTTTCCGAGTAGTTAAAAATTAGGGCATGAAAGTCTTTTTGTTTCATTTTTTTGTATATTACTATTTGTGGATGATGATGTCAGCATGACACACCACTGACATCAGCAAACGGAATATTCCTTGTTTCACGGAATATTCCTTAGTGTTAACAGAATATCTCATAAATTTTGAAAATTGCACTATGGCCCAAAATTTTCAAATAATTGTGGTGTGGCCCGACTTTTTGGGAGGATTTTCAGTAAGGGCTCTAGAAATGCGGCGAAGTTATTCCTAGCTAAAAGAACCATTTCGAACACAACTGTAAAGTTAGAATTGTTAAATTCTAAAATTGCGATCTCCAAGGCCTATGCAATTTCTGTTTTTCTTTTTAATTTGAGTGTTTTGCGCTGCCTCATGTTCTTGAGATGATTTACATGTCATCTCTTAGAAGCCGAATCTTTGGTTGCATTTCATGAGTAAACTGCATTAGAATGTTGTATATAAGATCATGCATATTTTGCTAACTTTGTTTTGTAGCTGTTCGCGGGATGTCGATAAACATGTGAGTTTTTATGCTTTAGCATCCCGTTTGTATATATTTTTCTTACTATGTTTAGCATCCTACCATGAGGCTATGTGCTTACTTGATATAACTGTATGAATGTCAATAGATGGAGATTCTGTCACTTAATTTGGAATGGTATTGATTTCATTTTTGTAAACTCAATTTCTATGAGTTATACATCTTCAAAATTCTTTCAAAACACATGAAATCAATTTGTTCCAAAATGAATGGCATAGTCTATACTTGTATGCTTCATATAGTAAATTTTATGATTTATTAAAGAATCAGAACATGAACATATAAAGAAAAATAAAATTCATATTATAGTTTAATAGAGGCCGATCTTTTGTTGGGTGAGCAGGGGTGCTCAATAATGACATTCCCCTCTCATACCTAAGGTTTTAAGCCAAGCATCTTCGGTGACGACGAACAGTGGTCTTGGCATTGTAGATACGCCCCGGGTGAGGGCCTCAGTGCTACAGTTCGGACTCGATTTGTTACGGTTCTTAATCTGAACCAAAGAGTCCAAATCCGGCAAATCGTTATGAGAAAACAGATTTTTGTAAAGAAGTGCCAAACATGGACTACTTTGCCAGATACAAAGTCGCCACCTAAATATTTTTATTTTGGGGAATTTAGGAAACCCTGACTCGTTTGCCAAAGGCCACGTGTCCGTCATCACCAAAGTTGCCTCGGCTCGGGAACTTGGGTACGATTGGGGAAGGTCAGCTATGAGCACCCCCTTTCGCCCGATCCGAAGATCGGCCTCTACTAATCATGATATCTGATTTTGAAAACGTTATGTATTCTTATTCCGATTAATTAGCTAATCTTACTATGTGATGCGCACAACACAAAAGTATAGACTAGATTGCCTAATTTGGAACGAAGCATTGCATATCCGTTTGTTTTGGGAAAAAAAAAAAGTGGTTTGAAATTTGCTACTCGCAAGTAGGCTAAAACACGGATTTCAATGAGTTGTCCCAACTCAAATAATCCAACCTTCACCCACAGGCATTCAAGCAGTTTATATCACATAAGCATCTAGCCACATGGTAAGCATGCTGTCATGTTAACATTCACACTCATGCGAGATGCTAAAACATAAAACACTTACAGTGTACTCCAAGCCAAAACAATAAGCATGTTAGCAATCATGCATGATCCAAGTCCATGTCAAGTGGCTAATGCAACGCATATAGAATGTCACTAGAATAGGCTCGGCTAATCCTAGGATGACATGTGGGATGCAACAAGTATCACGTATTCAATTTGGAATTGAAATACAATGTAGTTAGCATAATGCGCCGAGCCCGGTGCATGCAATACTGACGAATGATGCACGCATGCATAGCATAAGGATGCTAAATTAAACATGTCCTAATACAAACCATCAAAAGCAGGTAAGTAAAAGGGAGAAAGAAGTGGGGGTTGGAAGACATGCACACACGCACCTACACTTATTACAAATTCGCCCTCGCTCGGAGGGACCAAAAGAATAATACAAATCAATTAACCTACAAGCTAATTAAATACAGACCACTTAACTAGTTAAGCAAATTAACTAAGCTAAGAAAGCAGTAAAAGGCCTCGGGAAGAGGGCTCAATGCAATGCGTGCTCGGCTCCGCTCGGAAGTCCACTGCTATGCGCAAGTTGCCTCTGTCCACACTGTTTTCCTTCTCTGATCATTGCAAAATTTCCAAGGTGCACTCTATGAACCCTGCGGGATGCCACCGGCCAAGGGAAATGATCACTGGCCAAAGGAAATGATTACCGGCCATCAATTGTTGGTCGGTCGGCACTAAAGATGGCCGGCCAGCCAAACCTTCCTGCAGAATCCTGTTTTGATAGCAGCAGAGGACAAAACAAGGCATAGCAATGCATTCCAAGCAAATGTGTGCACCAACACATCCCTTATCATGTTTATGACACAAAGGGACATGGTTCTCGGTTCTCGGACCACCAATCGCGCATTTCGATGCGTGATAGCCCAAGGAACCAAGTTGTGCATTTTGATTTCAAATGAAATGAAAACCAAAGAAGCACAAAACGGCCCAACCTCTACCACTTGATTTCAAGAGGCAAGGCATGCATGCCAATGCAATGCAACCTAGGCATGTAAACTAGGCATGCAATATGAACATGAAGGCAAGTAGGCTAGGCATACAACCTAAGCTAGCAAGCGTGTAAGCATGTAATAACTATGCTAATGCTCAACATGCAAGATGTAATCTAATCATGCAAGTGTGTAAGGCATACAACATGTTATGCAACCTAATCAAGGAAATGCGTGCTAAATGCAAATGTTACTTAAACATGCAACAACAATGCATGGTAAGCCAAGTATGCAATCAACACACAAGGTGAGCATGCCACAACATGCAAAGGAGGGACTTACACTAAGGAAATGGGGGCCAAATCCACACACAAGCATGCATGCAAACATGGTCCATCACTTAGGCATAAAAGAGCAACTTCTAAGCGCACTTAAAAGAGGCTAAACATGGGAATATGGCAAGCATACCAAGCTCTCAAAATCATGTAATAGAGGTGCCAAACCAACTAATTAAAGCAAGCAAAGCATGCAAGCAAAGCCAAAACTCAAGGTAAGCCAAAGATGTATTGAACTACACTTAGCAAAAAAAATCAAACATGGCATGAATTAAATAACCAAAATCAGAGTTTTAGCATGTTAAAACAAAGCCAAAAACATATCTAGATGGCATCTAAATGGTCTAAACATACAAGCATACAAAGAGGCCAAACATGGAGCATAAGATGACAACCTTATAAAGCATTAAAGGGACATCAAATGCAAGTATACAAGCATGCCATGAGGATTGAAATGATGCTATAAGTGGTTCTAAGCCACTGAAATGATGCAAGGATGGCATGCTAGAAGGGCCAATGCTTAAGGCATACAAGAGAGGTTACATGGTAGCTATACAAAGCAAAGCATGGACAACTCAAATGACCAAAAACAGACCTTTAACACATCAAAACAAGCATAAAAGCTTCACAAATCTTGGCAAAAAACATGCTAGAACAAGGCTCAAAGCACAAAACATGTTAAGGCAAAAACATGGCATTACAAGACATGTATGCAAGGCAAGCATGGTGTGTCTAAACCAAGTAAAAACAGAGCTATATTATGACATAATAAGCACAAATAACAGCTAGGACATGGCCGACATGGACCTAAATTAGATGCTCACACATGAGGCAAAAATGGACCTTTTCAAGGACAACAAGGAGAGGGGGTGGCCCTCTCCTTCTTAGGACCTTAAGGCACCATCCTCACCACTGAAATCCCTCAAGATTTCAGTGGTGAGGAGGCCCAAACAAAGTCGTCCCGGAGCTCACCAAAATAGTACAAAAAAAAGGGCCTACCAAGGCCTATGAGGGTCCAAACAACCTCAAACAACAAAACACTCTTAAACAACTATTTAGAGCACTCAAAAACCAGACTTTTATTAGTTATATACAAAGTCTAAAAACAGTTGCAAGGTAGGTTAAAAGGCTATGCAAAAATGGGGAAAAAGGGGTAAGATTCTTACCCATGTAGACCCTTTCAAGGATGGAGTTCCAGCTGCTTTCCTTAGCTCAAAACCAGCTCAAAACCTCTGAAAATAGCTCCTTAGTACCTCAGTAGCTCAAGGAAAGTGTAACTCTAGGTGTTTGTGTGCAAAATTAAGCACAAAACACCTTAAGGCAAAAGAGAGAGGGAGATAGAGATAGATAGATACACTTGTGACCTAACCCTAACTCAGAGCTCCCTCTGTATTTTTTTGTAACCCTAATGGAGAGAGAAGAGGCTCCCTCTTATAGACAATCCCTCTTGCAAAGCTTCTCAAGTAAGCTAGTCAAGAGGAAAATCCCTCCATACACGTGTATGGAGGGGAGCAAAGGTGTATGCCAGCTAGCACAACTGGCATAAAAATATCTACAAAAGTAGATGCACAGTGGTCGGCCAGCCAAAAATGCAATTTGACCAAAATATATGGTCGGTCGACTACAAAGAGTGCTGGTCGGCCAAACATTTGGCCGGTGGCAACAAACCAGTGGCCGGTGGCCCCAAGCCATGGCCGGTGATGTGTGGAGGTGGCCAACAAGCCATTCCCTGTCCCTCAAAGGCAAAACACAAGTGTTTGGTGCAAAACCAGACACAAAACAGTCGAGCCGAGAGATCCTGAGACAAGGCGTGTCGCCAAGACCTCCGGGAACTCAAGACAAACACGAACATGGATGATCACCGAGTGTTCAAACGGTGACATCCAAGTCTTGAGGACGGTCAAAAATGGGGTGTCTACAGTTGCCCCTCTTTGACAGAACTCGAAAGTCATAACAATGACGGGAGTGAATGTCAAAGCCCAAAGACGACCCATTTTTGACAAGGCCGAAGACTTAGACAAAGCATGCAAGACAAACAAGATATGCACCCGAAGGCAGGGGCAAAATGCAACTGACAATGCAAGAAGCCGAACATAACTTATAATCATGCAAAGAAAACTGTAACGAAGCATAACATGTGACAGTTTTAAGCAATCAAACACAAATCCAACTACATTACAATGCAGAAAGGATGTAAGAGAATTATGCAATTCTCAATACGTCTCACTCGGAGGATACCATACCTGTGCGGCTCGTCTGGTTGCACCAGCTTCAAATGAACCGTACATATAATATTGTGCCTGTAAAAGAAAGCAACTTAACAGGTACGATATCGTTAGCAACATGCATAATATGCAAAATGATATGCAATATATACAAAACTATGTATAATAATGCAAATGAAAAATGCAATGCAATTGAATCATGATCAAATCATGAGCGGTTCAAAACCACACAAATGTCAAAAGGATGATGGAGATGCAAAGTCCGTCTACCATAGAAAAGGTGCCGCAACCCTCAAACCAACATACCAGCGTGGAATAGGCGCGTACACATGCAGAACTATGAGTGATGTAGACGGACACAAGAACAAGTAAATGGGTGGAATGACATAAGTGGGGAAATGACCCGCTGAGGAAAGACCAATGATCCTAATGCTGGATGCAAAAATTACACTACAATGTAATATATACAATGAATATGGCATGCAGCCAAACCAAATCTTGCCTAGGAAAGGCATGTACACAAACGAACCGCGTCTAACACAGAAAAGGTGCCGCAACCCTTAAACCAACATACCAGCGCGGAATAGGCGCGTACACATGCAGAACTGTGCTTTAACGTGAAAAGTATGGGCACATACCAAACCAAGCTCAACATGGAAAGGTGCAAGCCATAGACGGAGGTGATGCAGTGAATGCATGCAAGCTATAATGCAATATATACAATATGCACTGGAATGGAATATATACAGAAAAAAAATGCATGACATATGCAATATTTACAGTGATATGCATGACATATGCAATATTTACGATGATGCATGACATATGCATGTTTGTTTTTTGAATGCACGACAATGCATGATGAAGGGAAAATGCATGACAATGCATTTTTTTGTGTTTTTGTTTTTGAAATGCAAATGATGCATGTTGTTTTTGTCGTTTTCTTTCTTCTTTTTGAAATGCAAATGTGTGATGATGCATGATTTTGAAACACACGACAACGCGCGGCTTTTGAAATGTATGACAAATGCAAATGATCTTGGAGTGCGCGACACTGCGCGACACTGCGCGGCTCTTGAAATGCATGTGAACTCGAATGTGCGACGACGCGCGTCGCTTGAAATGCATGATAATGCAAATGAAGTGCATATGACAATGCAAATGGGAGGTGCGCATGACGATGCGACCTAAGAATGTGCATACTAATGCAAATATGGCATGCGCATGACAATGCGAGACGTATGCGTAACGAGGCGAGTGAGATGGCGCATAACCAACGCACGTTTCACGACAAAACGTTGTAACTTATGCATGTGGGACAACTTTTGAATCTCTTAGGAGACAAAAGGATACAAAAAGGATACGCCACGCACGTACTCGAGTGCTTTGCATAGAAAACACGGTCCGAGGTCAAAACGGAGTCCGGTTGAGCTTCGGAAATGCACTGTCTTGCACTGTGTTGAGAAATGGAGGCCCCAAACCACATATCTGACCCAAACAAGGTTGTAGGAGGCTCACCGGCCATCATAGGAGGTCACCAGCTGCCCACCGGCCACAAAAACATTCCACCGGCCAAATATTTGGCCGACTGGCCAACAGTGTGGCCGACCAGCCAAATCTGCCTGAATCGGGGCAGTTTGGTCTTTTGGCCTTGGGTCTTATAAAATAGGGTCTCAAGCCCTATTTTTCTCACTTGTTCTTGGCCGAATTTTCTCTCCCTCTCTCTCTCTAGAGTATTTTCCTTCCTTCGATCCTCCGTTTTCCTTGATTTTCGTGCTCGTTTCGTCGTTTGATTCGCAAATACCTTCGTGTTTCGAACGTTTTGAACCGAACGTTTCTTCGTTTCGGTGTTTCTTTCGCGATTTTTGCCTCTTAGGGTTTGTTCCCCTCGAGTTTCTCTTGGTTTCCGTGCCTTTTCCATATTCCGACTTTTCCGGCCATTTTCCATCCTCCTAGGGTTGACTTTCTGTTGACTTTTCACATTCTAGCCCGATTTCCACATTTCCGGCCATTTTCACACTTTCTCTGAGATGGCAGACGATCTTCCACAGGGCGGGACTCCCCCGGATCATGAGATGGATCCCGAGTCCGAGCTCTTGCCCTTGAGCGTCCGCCCGTTCGACCCGGCGACCTACTGGCCGACGATTCACATACTACCTCCCGACGGACTTCGCCAGTTTCGGAGTTTCGATAGGACGGTGGCTCCAGAGCTTCTCATGCGCGAGCCGGAGTCACATCTATCATATGGCGCTTCCGAGGTATATTCTTCCCCGTTGCATTTTCTGCAATGTAGAACATTTAACTGCCATAGTTGATTCTGTTCTTCAACTGCTTAAACCGGATACACTGTATGTTGTAGTTGACTGTGAACACACTCACACTTGATATCTGTTTGAATTGGAACACGCGCACACATACTGTATTTGCCTTAAACCACTCAAACACACTGACACATCATACACTATAGTTCACTGTGAGCACACCGGCACCCGATGTTTGTTTGAACTTGAAAAACGTGCACACACGCTATATCTGCACTAAACCACTCGAACATACTGACACATCATACAATGTAGTTGACTGTGAGCACACCGGCACCCGATGTTTGTTTGAACTTGAAAAACGTGCACACACGCTGTATTGTACCAATTTTGACTGTTCTTCAAAACTATTTATTGAATCTTGCTTCGCCACTGTTTGTTTTCGAATACAGGGAGATTCCCATGCCTTCCGGGGGTATGGGAATGTCGCCGCCCGCGATTGGTACATGGAGTTGCCCAATACGGTCTGCCACATCGTAGACCAGGCCGGCTTCGGCGCCTTCTGCAGAGGACTCTCCCGGCTTACTGCGAGCAGGCCTCTTCTCGCCGCTCTGGTGAAGAGGTGGTGGGATACCACTGACTCCTTCCACCTTTCCATCGCGGGAGACATGACGATGACTCCCTATGACTTCTTGATGTCACCGGCATTAGGGTAGGGGGTGATCCGATCCCCTTCGACACCGATATGGATGAGTGAGAGGCCACTTAGGTTTACTTGCTCGGCGAGATGCCGCCTCTTGCACGCCCGGGATTTGTCAGATACTCATGGTTCGAGAGCCGCTTCAGGGTTCAGCCAGGCTTGGCCGAGGAGGCACCGATGGCGCAGGAGGAGGTGGAGCACTACGCCCGCGGTTTCCTAATGTTTCTGCTGGGGACTACCATTTTCGCCGATCGGGCGAACACCGTGCCTCTCTGTTTGTTGAGTGCACTAGTGGATGTCACCAGGATCTTGCGCTACGACTGGGGTGGCGCTGCCTTGGCCACTTTGTACGGATATATGAGCTCAGCCTCCCATTGCAGTGGGCAGTTGCTCGGAGGCTACTGGCGGGCTTGGGAGGTACATCTTCTTTTCTGCTTTACATTTTTGTTTTACATTTCTGTTTTACATTTTCTATACTCTGTACACTGCACACATTGCGGTCTGCTTCACGCTGACTGTATACTGCACACACGGCACACACATACTCTGTTTTACACTGACTGTACACTGCACACACTGTACACTCTGCACAATACACTACACAATACACGGTTCTGCAATTTCTGCTTTATTCTTTATTCTGCTTTGTCTGATAAGCGTACTGATATTTACTCTGCAGTTGTGGGTCTACGCCTACTTTCCGAGACTCGCCCCAGTGCCAGACATGGAGACTCCTCTCGGCGTTCCATTCTCCCGCCGCTTCGATGTGAGATGCGTGCGGAGACCCCGAGAGACGTTCATCTTCTTCCGCCGCTACTTCGACACCATCACCCCCGCGGAGGTATGTTCAACTTTAGAGTTTATTTAAACTTCGCTTTACACTGTATTTTCAATAACAGTAGATAACAAACTGCATGTCATTTACAGATCACCTGGCAGCCTTGGGCTCCATTGCCAGCGGTGATTCGGGAGCGATTTGTTGGTGCGGAGGAGACTGCACGTTTCAGGATCTTGTTAGAGGGCCCGGTCTGTCGGGCTTGGTACTTGGGTGAGCGTTTCCTACGCCAGACCCTGGGTTTACCAGAGCAGATAGTCCCAGTTCACCCTCCTGAGCATATGAGGGATACCGAGAGGTTCACTCCTGTGCAGATGGCCGACTACACGATCGGCTGGGATGCGATACGCTTCAGAGGCATAGGCGACTACTCAGAGTACGTTCAGACGTATATCATGCGGCCTTTGAGCAGTGGCCGTCGAGCTGAGAGGGAGAGGCCTGTGGCGCCGGTAGCTGGAGCGGGAGCAGGGGAAAGGACATCGAGGACAGCCCGAGTCCATGGCAGGAGTGGAGCTCGGAGGGGACGAGGGGTTAGTTGGCCAACACTGCCCACGATGATGACATGTAGAGGGCGGGGTGGGGCGACTTACCAGATCCCCATTGCTCCCCTTCCGGCTGATCATGAGTTAGTCGAGTTCTACGGCTTACCTCCGGTATGTAATACTGCATTTTGCATTCTGCACAGTCATTTCATTTCAATTCATTTGATATTCCGCAGACTATTGAGACTTCTAACACTTTTGCAGGCTTCCTCCGAGTACACTCGCTAGTCGCTGGAGTTGGCCGCTTCGATGATGGGGATGCTTCAGCAGAGCCTCGACCTCCTGGCCATTTACAGTATTCCGGTATGTTCTTCTGACCATGGTCTCAAACCATACATAAACTGTTTCACATAATCTGATGCACAACTCAACACTTGATACACGGCCCTCACGGCGTCTGACACACTGTAGCACACAGACTGTTCACAGCACTACTCACGACATTCTGTAGACACCCCATTTTTTACTATCCTCAAGACTTGGACGTCACCGTTTGAACACTCGGTGATCATCCATGTTCGTGTTCGTCTCGAGTTCTCAGAGGTTTCGGCCGCGTGCCTTGCCTCAAGACCTCCCGACTTGTGTTTTTGCTTCTGAGGGCAGGGAATGGCTTGATTGGAGATCCCCACACCTCACCGGCCATGGCTTGAGGCCACCGGCCCTGTTTTCTTGCCACCGGCCATTGGTGATGGTCGGTCGGCACCTTTGGTGGCCGGTTGGCACCTTTTGTGGCCGGTCGGCACCTTTGGTGGCCGGTCGGCATCTTTTGTGGTCGGTCGGCCATCTTTGTTGGCCGATTGGCTCTTTTTCTGGCCGAGACCTCTTCTTGGGGAGGCTTGAACCTTTTGAACCCCCTGTTTTAGCTTCTTGAGGAAGCTTGAACCTTTTGAACCCCCCTTGGTTTAGCTTCTCCAAGAAGCTTGAACCTTTTGAACCCTTGGTTCTAGCTTGAACCATTTGAACCTTTGCTCTAGCTTCTCCAAGGAGCTTGACCCTTTTTAGCTTCTCCAAGAAGCTTGAACCTTTTTAGCTTCTTGGAGAAGCTTGCACCTTTTTAGCTTCTTAGAGAAGCTTACACCTTTCTAGCTTCTCCAAGAAGCTTGAACCTTTTTAGCTTCTTGGAGAAGCTTGCACCTTTCTAGCTTCCAAGAGAAGCTTGCACCTTTCTAGCTTCTCTTAGAAGCTTGGCACCTTGCCTTGTCTATATATAGAAGAGCTCCTCTTCCATTTTAAGGGTTCCAAGAATTGGTCTAAGGCATACAAGAGTTGTATCTCTCTATATCTCTACATCCAAGCTCCATAAGTGTTGGTTCTTGGCCCCTTTGCACACCACCTCTCAACCACACCTCTCCATCATCCATCTAAGCTTCTTGGAGGCCATTTTCAGAGGCTAAGGAACTGGTTTTTGGGACCAAAGGCTGCTGGTTTCGTTGGTCTACAAGGGTGAGCCTTTAACCCTCTTTTATCCCCCGTTTTTGCATAATCTTTTAGCCTGTCTTTCTTGCTGTTTTGAGCTTGGTGTATAACATAAAAAAGTTCTGTTTTTTTGTGTTTAAGATACTTCATTAAGGACACTTTTGTGTTTGGGGTTGTTATCCCTCTCTTAGGCCTTGTTTGGCCCCATTTTGTGCTATTTTTGGTGAACTTCGGGACCACCTTGTTTGGGCCTCCTCACCACTGAAATCTTGAGGGATTTCAGTGGTGAGGATGGTGGTTTAAGGTCCTAAGAAGGAGAGGGCCATCCCCTCTCCTTATTGTCTTCAAAATGTGCCATTTTAGCCTCATGTGTGAGCACTATTTTTAAGTACATGTTGGCCATGTCTTAAATGTTATTTGTGCTTATTTTGCCATGATATATCACTATTTTCAATTGGTTTAGACACACCATGCTTGCTTTGCATACTTGTCTTGTAATGCCATGAAATTGCCTCAACATGTATCTAGCATTTAGACCACTATGCTTACTTGTTTTGGCTTAGCTTTGTGAAGCTTTTATGCATGTTTTAGTGTGCTTAAGGACTATTTTTGGTCGTTTGGGTCATCCATGCTTTTCTTTGTATAGCTACCATGCAATCCCCATTATGAGCCTTGAGTGTTGACCCCTCTAGCATGCTTTCCTTGCTTTGTTTCAGTGGTTTGGAACCACTTTCCATGCCATTTCAGTCCTTGTAGCATGCTTGTATACTTGTTTTTCATGGCTCCTTTGATGCTTCAAGAGGTTGTGTCTTATGCTCTATGTTTAGACATTTGTGTATGCTTCTATGTGTAGGTCATTTAGATGCCATCTAAGTGGTGTTTGGGCCTTACTTTGACATGATTTGGGACTGTTTTGATTCACTTTGATCATTTGCTTCATGTGTCATATGATCATGGTTTAAGTCCTTGGGCTAATTCCAAGCTTCTATGCATGCTTTGCTTGTTTTGCTTACTTGGTTTGGCACCATCTATGACATGATTTCAGAGCTTATAATGCATGCCATATACCCATGTTTGTCTTCTTTTAAGTGTGCTTAAAAGTTGCTTCCTTGTGCCTAAGTGTTGGACCATGTGTGTATGCATGTTTGTATGTGTTTTGGCCTTCATTTCCATGGCACTTGGCCACTATTTTGGGCCTAGTATAGAGCTGCCCAAATTAGTTTAAATCCATGTTTGACATGTTGCTCAAATGTTGTTGCCTTATTCCATGCCTTGCATGCTTGTTAGCTTAGGTTGTGTGCCTAGTACATATTGCATGTTTGCATACTTGCCTCCATGCTCATGTTGCATGCTTAGCTCACATGCTTAGGTTGCATTTGGCATGCATGCCTTGCCTCTTGATTGAGCATGATAGAGGTTGGGCTTTCATTTGTTTGGTTTGCATTACATTTGAAATCAAAATGCGCAACTTGGCTTCTTGGGCCATCATGCATTGAAATGCGCGATTGGTGGTCCGAGGGTCGAGGACCATCCTCCTTTGAGTCATGAACATGATAAGGAGGGTGGTGGTGCAAACATTGCTTTGAAAATGCATTGCCATGCCTTGTCTGCCCTCTGCTGCTGTCAAACAGGTTTCTGCAGGAAGATTTGGCCGGCCGGCCATCTCCAGTGCCGACCGGCCATCCATCAGTGGCCGATGGCTTAATCAGTGGCCGGTGATCATTTCCCATGGCCGGTGGCCATTCCTTCTAGCCGGTGGTGCTCCACAGTGTCCATAGAGTGCTCCCTGGGACTTGTGCAATTTTCAGAGGAGCAGAGCAGGGAAAACAGATGCAAACTTGTGCATGGTGTTGGATTTCCGAGCAAACCCGAGCACGCGCGCATTGGACCCTCTTCCCGAGGCCTTTAACTGCTTTCTTAGCTTAGTTAATTTGCTAGGTGGTCTGTAATAATTAATTAGCTTGTAGGTTAATTAATTTGTATTATTTTTTTGGTCCCTCTGAGCGAGGGTGAATTTGTAATAAGTGTGGGTGCGTGTGTGCATGTCTTCTAATCCCCACTTCTTTCTCCCTTTTACTTACCTGCTTTCGATGGTTAGTATTAGGGCATATTTAATTTAGCATACCTTATGTTGTGCATGCGTGCATCCATACATTTGTTTTACATACATCGGGCTCGGCACATCATGCTAACTGCACTTGTATTTCAATTCCAAGTTGAGTACTTGTTAGTTGCAGCATTTCACATGCCATCTTTAGGGTAGCCGAGCCTATTCTAGCTGCATCCTGCATGTGTTACATTAGCCATCTTAACATGAACTAGGGTCATGCATATGATTACTAACTAGTTTCTGTTTTGGCTTGGTGTACTAGGTAAGCTTTTATGCTTTAGCATACCGCATGCGTGCGAATGTTGTCATAATAGCATAATTACCATGAGGCTAGCTGCTTATGTGATATAACTGCTTGAATGCCTGTGGATGGAGGTCGAGTTACCTAAATTGGAATAATGCATTAAAACTGTGAGTTTTAAAGCCCACTGGATAGTGGCAAAACCATCTTTTCTAAAAGCCCACTCGAGGGTGGCAAAACCTGCATTTTAGCCTACTTGCGAGTAACAAACCATTTTCAAAACAAACATGAAATGTTTTGTTCCAATTTAGGCGATTTGGTCTATACTTGTTTGCTGCGCGCATAACATAGTAATTCTAGGCTAATAACCGGAATAAGAGCATATAATGTTTTCAAAACAAGATATCACGGTTAGTAGAGGCCGATCTTTGATCGGGCGAGAGGGGGTGCTCATAGCTGACCTTTCCCAATCGTACCCAAGTTCCCGAGCCGAGGCAACTTTGGTGATGACGGACACGTGGCCTTTGGCGCTGAGTCAGGGTTTCCTAAATTCCCCCATTAAAAAATATTTAGGTGGCGACTCTGTATCTGGCAAAGCAGTCCATGTTTGGCACTTCTTTACAAAAAATCTGTTTTCAAAAACGATTTGCCGGATTTGGACTCTTTGTTTCAGATTAAGAACCGTGACACAAATTGAGTCTGAACTGTAGTAAGGCCCAAGGGCGCGTCTACACATTCATACACTGTACTCATACGCTGCATTCTGCACTGATACACTGCTCACAGTATTCACACACTGTATTCATATACTGCATTCTATAGCATACTGATGCGTTTGCCATTTGTACTTTTCAGCCCCCCCTTCCAGCTTCCTACTGTAAGAGGTGCTTCCTTCTGCTCTTACTCGAGACGGCATAGTATACCCCCGCACCAAAGCGGGACGTACTCACATTGGGAGTAGCTCACGGGCACCAGTCCCTGATGACGATGAGTCTGAGGCGGAGGCAGAGGCAAAGTCAGAGTCATCTGAGGAGGAGACCGGAGATGGCACTGACTCAGGCTCAGATGACGGCGCTGATGACGATGCTCCTGGACCTTCGTCCAGGAAGAGGACGAGGATAGACCCCTAGGCCTGAGGCCGCTTGACATTGATCCAGATTTTTGCTGCTTTTCTTCTTTTTTTGTTTTGTACTTTTCTTTTTTTGCTAGTAGCTAGAGTACCTTGTACTGCCGCAGGCAGGTTTTGTTTTCTCCAAAACTTTGTACTTAAAAAGATAATGAAATGAAACAAACTCTTTTGTCTGAAAAAGTGTTACATTTTGGTACATTTCATTCATTGCATCGCACTGCATCACATCACACCTCAATGTAAATGAGATTGATCTCCTGTCTGAAAGTCAAACATTTGTATTGTAATAACCAGGTAACGAACCAGCCAACGGCAAAACAACTCATACAACCCACTGCTTAGTCTGAACACTCGGCCCATACTCTGCTGGGAATTAATCTGCATACAGGCCATTCTGTTTATTCTGCACACGGCAAACCTTGAGCAAACAGTCCAATCTGACAAGACGGAATACAAAGGTAGAATCGGCTGAAGTTGAAGCACACTCAGATGCCCCAAATTTTCCCCTCCTTCTTTTGCTTCGCATAAATGTGGAGAATGGCATAGCACTCTGAGCACTGCATGATTAAAAATTTTTGAAATTGAAAAAGGGTTTTTCAAACCGGGGTATTGAGCCTACAACTGAACACAGTAAAAAAGACTCAAACAAAAAGTACACGACCTAATGACAACGAGACACGCTCGGGAAAAGACTCAAAACAAAATTTGAGGTAAACACAACAAAAGACACGACATACAGACGTGTTGCAAAAACGAGAGACCTGAAATCACGAGGAGCCAGTTCCTTCGGGCATTATTCCCCACCCTTTCTGATTTGTGACTCTCACATCACTCGGCCCTCAGGCTCGTTTTTTTTTTTTTCTCAAAACCCTTTTGCTCACTTTTCTCTCAACTTACATCTCTCTATTCTTTAATCTCTCATTTTATATCCCTCCCCTGGATGGTTGATGAATAAATTGAAGGTCGTGGGTTCCTGCCCAACACTGTTAGCTCACGGCTATTTCTTCTGGTGACATTTAGTCGATGCCCTGGATGAGGGAGTGGAGTGTCTTGATCCACCCCAATCTTGTGCTTCGCACTTGGCTTGATACCTCGTTGCTTGGAGGTTGTTGGGAGCTTTCAACCCTTTACTGACAGCTTCAGTTGTGTCTTCTTCTGGCAAATAGAGTGCCCTTCTGGCAAGTATTGACAATCGGGGGAAGGACAGGGAGCCTAACTCAACTGTGCCCCTAGTTCAGCATTTTGACCATTTTTGTTTTGGTTTTCTACTAAAATAGTTTTGACCAATATGAGAGTCAGATTAACATACTTGTTCGATTTTTGATTTGAAAATCATGCAAGTTAGGCTATGAGCACTGAAAATTTTCCTTTTTTGGGTCCAAGAAAACGGTCCAGTTTTGGAAAAGATGGAATAATTTTTGAGAAAATAGTCAACCTCAGTGAAAATTCTCAAAAACTATTTTTGCAAACGGTCAATGCTCAACGAGCACGAAACTTACTCTCGAGATGCGCAACCTCGGATCGGAGGCAATGGAAAATTGCCCCTTGCTTGAAAGAGCTGCACGGCAACGGAAAGTTGCCCCTGGTTTGAATGGCGACTCATGGCAACGGAAAGTTGCCCCTTGTCTGGATGACGCCGCAGCATTTTGTAAACAGTCCTCACTAGTGATGATCACGACCGAACTCTCGGACACGGAGAAGATGAAGATGGTCAGAACCAATATATAGACACAGTCACTTTGTAAGCGTTGGTGGCTGGACTTCAGGATGAAGTTGCCTACGTATCCCAAACATGGGAATCAAGCCTACGTAGTTCACGGTGTCACAACCAAACTATCGGATTCAGAGAAGGTGAGGATGATCAAAACCATTACATGGACTAAATCGCTTTGAAAGCGTTGAGGGCTGGACTTCGGAATGAAGTTGCCTACGTATCCCAAACATGGGAATCAAGCCTTACGTAGTTCCGGTTAAGGTACACTCGGGTATTTTAACCTTCACTTTTTAGGCTCTAACTTTTGCCAAGGCGCCCGTTGCGGGTTTTCGACCTTGCGAGCTTCTGTTTTTCTTTTCATTTCAATTCTTTTCTTCTTTTTCTTTTTCTTTTTCTTTTTTTCTCTTTTTCTTTTTTTTTCTCTTTTTCTTTTTGTCTTTATTTTGCCCTTGCTCTAACTTTTGCCTGGGTCGCCCTTCCGGGTTTTCGGCCCAGCGAGCCTCTCAAAGGGTAAAAGTGTAACAAGTTCATGCCAAATGGTTTTAGGGTTTTGAAGCCATCCGTATCCAGGAGAGTGGCTGTTGTTATTGATTTACAAAAGGATTCATCTCCGGCTCTTCGAGTACATTGAACATTTTACCCCTAGTTTAAGGGGTGCTTCTGTTCTAGCTTCGCAAGCTTCTTCTGGCGAGATCTGATTTTCTTGATCTGACTTTGATGCCTCTTGTTCGAGGGCTGCTTCAAATCTGGCCACACAGGCCTCTCTTGATGATTGATCGTTGAACGTTCTGAATGGGTTCAAGGTTTGAAAGCAAGTGGATTGAATCTTGAGGCTGAGAGCGACACTACAACAAAAAACACATTTGGCGACACACAAATTTCGTCGCCAAAAGTACAAATTTCGTCGCCAAAAGAATCGGCGACAAAATATACAACTTGTCGCCAAAGCCCTGTCACTAAAAGTATTGGCGACGAAATCAAAAATTGTCACCGTATGTAGACATTTAGCAACAAGCAAAATTGGTCGCCAAAAATCATATATTTTGTCGCTATAAAATTACAATTTGTTGCTAAAAGGTTAAAATTTGGATAGGCTATGTACTTTTAGCGACAAATAAATGCGTCGCCAAAAGTACTATTTAACGACGAAATTAATTTGGTCGCTAAAAATCACATTTTTAGCGACGAGCAAGTTTTGGTTGCTAAAAGTTCTTGGAATAACCACTAACTTTTAGCAACAAAAACAATATGCTGTCGCCAAATATATTAACAGCGACGAAAATACCACCTGTCACTAAAAATTCAGTACACAAATTTTGATTTTAATAATTTTCTTGTTCAACATATTCCTAAACACCTGTATTCCTGTGCACAATATATACACAAATGTAATGTAAATAATAATACACCTGTGCAAGAAATTCATACTAATTCAAAATTAATAGATATGAAAAATCCCAATAAACATAATTACAATTCTCTGACAATCTAAAACATCCATACCAAAGTACTTACAAACTACTAACATCAAACTTATAAATACATTACCAAATGCTATGTCAAAATATTTTCAAAATTACAACCAAATATTTTGATGTTAAACATCTAACCAACAAGTCATTTACCAAAATCCTATGTCAAAATATTTGCAAAAATACAACACCAAATATTTTGATGCTAAACATTTAATCCATAAATCATTTACCAAAATCCTATGTCAAAATATTTGCAAAAATATAACACCAAATATTTTGATGCTAAACATTTAATCCATAAATCATTTACCAAAATCCTATGTCAAAATATTTCCAAAAACACAAAATCAAATCTTCTGATGCAGCCCAAACTATTTTCCACCATTGCCAATCTGTCACATGAAAAAACAAAAAACAATATTAGATTAACAAAAAAAAAAAAAAAAACTTCGATATGAACTTCACAATTTTGATTTTAATTTTGTAATGGGAAGTCTAATCGGTGCTGTTTGCTCATACAAGTCTATTTAGGCTTGAACAAGCTGTCCGTGCAAAGTTTCGGTGGTTATTTTGCAATTTCGGCCCCCGAACGGGCCTTTTAAGTCTTGTGTATTACAATTTTCCTTCTAATTTTCCAATCGGAGATCCAATAGAGGTCCCGTTTGTTCCTACAAGTCTATTTAGGCTTGAAAAGGCTGTCCGTGCCAAGTTTTGGTGGTTTCGGTGGTCATTTTGAAATTTCGGCCCCCGAACGGGCCTTTTAAGTCTTGTGTTTCACATTTTTCCTTCTAATTTTTTAACCGGAAATCCAATCGAGGTCCCATTGGTTCCTACAAGTCTATTTAGGCTTGAACAAGCTGTCTATGCCAAGTTTCGGTGGTTTCGGTGGTCATTTCGCAATTTCAGCCCCCGAACGGGCCTTTTAAGTCTTGTGTTTTACAATTTTCCTTCTAATTTTCTAACCGGAGATCCAATTGAGGTCCCGTTTGTTCTACAAATCTATTTAGGCTTAAACAAGCTGTTCGTGCCAAGTTTCGGTGGCCATTTCGAAATTTCGGCGGTCATTTCGAAATTTCGGCCTCCAAACGGGCCTTTTAAGTCTTGTGTTTTACATTTTTTCTTTTAATTTTTTAACCGGAAATCCAATCGAGGTCTCGTTTGTTCCTACAAATCTATTTACGCTTGAAAAATCCATCCGTGCCAAGTTTTGGTGGTTCCGGTGGTCATTTCGCAATTTCGGCCCCCGAACAGGCCTTTTAAGTCTTGTGTTTCACAATTTTCCTTCTAATTTTCTAACCGGAGATCCAATCGAGGTCCCGTTTGTTCCTACAAGTCTATTTAGGCTTAAACAAGCTGTCTGTGCCAAGTTTAGGTGGTTTTGGTGGTCATTTCGCAATTTCGGCCCCCGAACGGGCCTTTTAAGTCTTGTGTTTTACAATTTTCCTTCTAATTTTCTAACCGGAAATCCAATTGAGGTCCCGTTTGTTCTTACAAGTCTATTTAGGCTTGAACAAGCTGTTCGTGCCAAGTTTCGGTGGTTTCGGTGGTCATTTCGAAATTTCAGCCCCCGAACGGGCCTTTTAAGTCTTGTGTTTTACATTTTTTCTTTTAATTTTTTAACCGGAAATCCAATCGAGGTCTCGTTTGTTCCTATAAGTCTATTTACGCTTGAAAAATCCATCCATGCCAAGTTTTGGTGGTTCCAGTGGTCATTTCGCAATTTCGGCCCCCGAACGGGCCTTTTAAGTCTTGTGTTTCACAATTTTCCTTCTAATTTTCTAACCGGAGATCCAATCGAGGTCCCGTTTGTTCCTACAAGTCTATTTAGGCTTAAACAAGCTGTCTGTGCCAAGTTTCGGTGGTTTTGGTGGTCATTTCGCAATTTCGGCCCCCAAACGAGCCTTTTAAGTCTTGTATTTTACAATTTTCCTTCTAATTTTCTAATCGGAGATCCAATCGAGGTCCCGTTTGTTCCTTAAAGTCTATTTAGGCTTGAACAAGCTGTCCGTGCCGTGTTTCAGTGGTTTTGGTGGTCATTTCGCAATTTCGGCCCCCGAACGGGCCTTTTAAGTCTTGTGTTTTACAATTTTCCTTCGAATTTTTTAACCGGAGATCCAATCGAGGTCCCGTTTGTTCCTACAAGTCCATTTAGGCTTGAACAAGCTGTCCGTGCCATTTAGGTTTTACAATTATTTGTTTAATGAAAGTTGAAGTTTTTATAATTATTGTAATACATTTTTTTAATTTAACATTTAATTTAAAGATGCTGCATGTACACATGATCACATTGTATAGTATAAGAAACTACAAGTCAAATTATATGGTGATCTTCCACACAGGAAAAAAAAATTGTCTCTATTTTTACTCATGTATTGTAAATTACAATGGATGTAGAAGTAATTGTTTGGTAGAGAGATATATGCAGAGATATGGATACCAACATCCTATTGGCCTTGATGGCTGTTTTTCAATTTTCTATTGCTTTTGTTTTAAAAAGTATTTAAAATAAAATTATTTAAAGTGAAACTAAACAAAACCATTCTTAATGTTAGAGTTTAAATTTCCTTATTTTAAACTAAAAATCATACTTTTTTTTTTTTTTTTGAAACAGCCAAAAGAGAAATTTTATTGATAAGTATCAAGGAAAAACATTGACAGATATCAATCAAATACAAAGAGCACAGACAGTTGGTAAGACACCAACCCAAGGGAAAGCAGAGTACAGTTCTGCTCCCCAAACACCATGACAGCAGTCTCCATACCAGCAGTTGAATCCACAGCAGACTCCAAGGGAAACAGATAAACCAAACCATAACAGATCAAACCAGCAGCCCAGAACAAAATCAAACCAGCATCCTAGAACACCAAAACAGCAGCCACAAACCAACCCAACTGCAATTCCCAACTCTACTCTGCAATTCCCACAAAACCAGCCACAAACAGCAGCAACCAGAAGGAAACCAAAACACCAAAACAGCAGCCACAAACCAACCCAACTACAATTCCCATCAAACCTACACAAAGAACACCAAAACAGCAGCCACAAACCAACCCAACTGCAATTCCCAACTCTACTCTGCAATTCCTACAAAACCAGCCACAAACAGCAGCAAATAGAAGGAAACCAGCCTCTGCAATTCCCATCAACCCAACTGCAATACAACTCCGAATCCCCAACCCCCAAACTGAATAGGCAGAAAAGAAGGGAGTCACCAAACATCAACCCAGACTCACCAAACTAAAAATCATACTTAACTACAAAAATGTATTAAGAATATTAAATTTTACATCTCAAACTTTGCCTTCTGGTGCTTTAATAACCTGAGACTTTTGGTAATGCACCAATTAATTGATGATATTAAATGTATAGTGTTTGGTGCAATTTATTGCATACTAAAAATAAAAACAAAAGACAAAACAGCTTTCCTAAACTTTGAGATAATCAATTTTGGTTTCAACTTATTTAAACTATGAATAATTCTACCTATACTTGATGATATTAATCATCCAATGATATTTGAACATATATGTTTTTAGTAATATTGTTAGCAAGACTTTAAATAGACGTAGCATTGCTCTTAAATTATTCTTACCTAATAAACTATAAACAGAAACTATACAAAACAGTTTAAATTGACTCTAAAAATAATAAATAACTATAAACAACTCATATAAACCATACAAAACAGTCCCATAATGTGGCATGAATCAAATTATCACCCAGCAGTCCCACAAACAACCCTCATTTTATATGATGTGGCAGGAAACATGCATTTTCTATCTAATTTTGAACAAAAGTTAGTTTTAGGAGTAAATTAGAAAAAAACTTGAAACATGAATGATCAAAATAAAAAAAATAAAAAAATGACTAAAAATAAAAGGGCAGAGTGCAATTTATCCTAAAAGAATTGGATCCAAATATATATTGAGTAGGTATCTATAGTGGTAATAAACCAGTGACAATATGACCCTTAGAACAACCACTCACATGTAAGGTAATAAACAACTAACTAGCCATTAAATTAATTTCTAGCACTACCCTCCATTTCATTTTTCAACTCACTAACTTCTCTTCTTTCTGCTTTTTTTCTTTCTCAGACATGGGTCTTGAAAGTCTTCATCCACTGTGAAGGCTGCAAAAGGAAAGTAAAAAAAGTCCTCCATAACATTGAAGGTAACCAACAAACATATGTTTCACTATTTTTTTGATTATTTGGTGGTTGGTTCAGCTTGCCCCCCACGCGACTAGTCTCAAGATGTTGAAGTTAAAGTTAAGGCTGCACAAACGTCCAGTAACCTATTGGGATGACTCGAGCAATGTTTCAGCTCAATGATCATACTTTATCAAGCTTTCTTGTTTGGTTTCTCTTCATTTTATAAATTTTTTTTTTTTTTGAGGCTATCAAATTTAAAATTAATTGATAATGAACGGTGAGAGACTAACATTTTTTTTTATAGTCTGGTCACATGTGAAGATGATAGAGAGATGAGAGATAAATTCAGAACGAATACTGGACTTGTGAAGCGACTCAAAGAAGTGAGAGGCGTCAGAGGATATAATTTAAGTTTGAATAATTTATATAATTTGTAGTTGACTAGTTGAGTAGAAAAAAATAGTTAATAAAACAAAATGTCATGTCCTATACATTAATCAACAACTTTTTCTTTTACAATTATCTATTCACCTACAAAAAAAAAAAAAAATCCACAAATCATCCAAAACATAATTCTTTTTCATTTCAGAAAAAAATTAAAAAATCAACCAAAATAGTCAAGTTGCTAAATGACATATCTAGTCCCATTTTTTTGACAACTAGACTTATTAAATTTAATAAGGTTATATAGTTTCAAGATCATAGGTGTAGAAACTAAAATGACTAACTTGATAAATAAATTTAAAATGCCCTCAAATATAGTCAAAGCTTACTTGATGTAGTAATTGCCCCCAACGAATGATTGCACCTTTTTGATCTCTTTGCATTAGCCAATAACCTATAACATTTGAATTGTAAATCAAAGTTTAAATTAAAATCGCACTATACATGAAATTAATGGAGAGTGGACATGAAATGAATGTTATATAATGAAATTATTAAAAGGGTCACCGACACACAAAATATCTATAATTTTTTGGGCAATGAATAGTTGTAACTTGTAAGAATATTCAACACAAAACTGTGGTCCACCATCATGACACACCACTTGAATAAAAATACAAAAAAAAATGCAAGTTCCCTAGTTCATTCACATACCCAACAAAACAAAACAAGAGTCATATTTTGCATACTCCATCTAAGCCAATGGCAAAGACAATCTCAGCCAATGCTCTCAAATATCCCATTAACATATGCTTCTTAATGCCATGTCATGCTGTGTGCTCACAATCGATGGGCCTCATCGACACATTGACAGTTGTGGTAAATATTAATCCAAGCAATATTTTTTCGCCTTTTAACAATGAAAAATATTTTTCACCCAAACAAATTATTTTGCATTGACTATAAAAAATATATTTTGTTGTTAACTTTAGTTTTCCTTCATAAAAAACTATAGAACATATAGAAAATAAAAAATAACTTTCACTTAAACAAACGAGCTTAAGTTTGATCTTTGTTTTCTTGGTAACATCCATTTTCCTTTTTGCCTTCTAATGCTATATAATACATCACCAAGAAATAAAAAAAATAAAAAATAAATTTTGAACCAGTCTATGGTTGTTGTAAGCAGATATAATATATATATATATATATATAAAATAAATAAATAAATAAATAAATAACAGAGATTATCACAGCTCCAAAATCAATCACAAGAACAGAGACAAAATCAAAGAATTCTGTGGGTTGCATCAAAGAATCTGTGGGTTGCATCAAAGAAGTCTGTGGGTTGCATCAAAGAATTCTCTATATAAAGTCTTATATAAACCATCCTTGCATCTCTTGAAAAAGCTCTACATTTCGTTTCTTACAAAAATCAGTCCAAAAATTCAGAACATACCAGTCCCAAAAATCAGTCCAAAAATTAGAATATATCAGTCCCAAAAATCAGTCCAAAAATTCAGAACATACCAGTCCCAAAAATCAGTCCAAAAATTAGAACATACCAGTCCCAAAAATCAGTCCAAAAATTAGAATATATCAGTCCCGAAAATCACAATATCAGTCCGAAAATCACAATATCAGTACGAAAAATCAGAATAGCAGTCCGAAAAATTAGATTGATGACAAAGAAGAAAAAGAGGAAGATGAGAGAGTCAGGGAAAAATCAGTCCCATTGATTGTGTTGTGTTCTACAATGTCGAACAAGAGAATGAAATTGATGATAAAGAAAAAAGAGAGGAAGATGAGACAGTGTGAGATAGTGTGAGAGAGAGAGGGAGAAGGAGAGGGAAAGAGAGATGAAGAAGAGGGAGAGAAACATACCTCTTTGTGCCGCTTCAGGTTGTGGTTCTGGAATGAGAAGAGACGAAGAAGACTCTTTTAGGTCAATTTTGTTGAGTCACTTAAAGGTCATTAAAATATTAAAAAAAAAAAAAAAAAAAAAAGGGAATACGTATTTAAAACGACGTAGTTTTGACAAGGAATTTATTGGCGACGAAAATCATTATGTTGCCATAAATATCATTCACCTTTCAGCGACTAGTTTAATTCCGTCGCCAAAAAGTCCCAAATTGGCGACAAACAGTTTCGTCGCCATATATTAATTTCGTCGCCAAAACGTTTTTAGCGCTCCCGCCCAAAAAATTAAATTGGCGCCAACTATTTTTCACGACGAATTGAGATATTTGTTGCTAATGGTGTATTTTTTGGTGACCAACACGTATATTGTCGCCAAAAACATACAATTGGCAACAAAATTTAATTTTGTTGCTAAAAAACGTCGCAAAAAATGCTTTTTGTTGTAGTGCGATCCTAGGCTGCACAATCTCAAGAGCGATTCCACACAGGTCTTCACAGGACCACGCAAAACATTTTGTTTTTGAAAGTTTTTACGAAAGCGACAAATCGCTCGCACTGAAGATAGTGTGGAACCAATCTGGATCAAGCTAGGGTCCTTCTCAGTACTCACGCTAACAAGCATGATTTCATTCATTAAGGGCTTACCATGCCTCACTTTCTCTCAAATTGATCAAAGTTTTGTAAAACCCGAGGAATTCCTTCCTCTTCGTTTTCATCACCACAGTGTTCAAAAAAAGTTTTGAAAAACTTAGGTCAATACAATGAGTTTAGAGCACAGAAGAGTAAGTGAGATGCTCCGCCGTTTCATTCAAATCCTCTGGCACAACTAGCTCAAGGTAGCAATAAGCACAGAAACATGATGGCCGCAGCTGTTTCATTCAGATTTCCTGGTTGCAACTGGCTCCACAACAGAGACAGACTCAAAAGAAAACAAAAATAGTATTTGAGGCAACAACCCCGGAATCACCGGACATTCTATACAAGGGGACTGACTCGCTACAACAAGACAGACCCTTAAGCAAAAAGACAGACTCAAGACAATGAGACAGACTCAAAACAAAACAAAGGACTGACTCGACACCCAAGCAAAAAGTTACAAAACTAGCATTCGCAGATGCTCAAAAATGCATGCCAGACGCCACATCCAAAATATGCCGAGGGTCGCCCGCAGGTGGTTCACTCCTCGGTCACATACTCGCAGTATCCTCAAAATCTAATAACCTAGCAGTGACAAACTTCACTGAGGTGGGTGGGAGGATGACCTCATTGTCGATCAAATCTTGCACTTCATGACGAAGGCGAAAACAGTTATCGGTAGCGTGACCGGTGTGCTGGTGGTACGCGCAGTACAAAGCAGCATCATGTGTGGAAGGGAGATTCTTTGGGAGAGGCCTAGGCTCGAGGGGCTTAAGGTGCCCTCTTTCGGCCAGGATCTGGAGTGCCTTAGACAACGGCATGTAGAGAGCGTGAAAGACCCTGCGCCCTCAGGGTAGGTACTTTGAAGTCTGAGAATTCTTGCTAGACGCACTAGCGAAAGGGTCGGCAGGCACTGCCTTGACTTTCTGATCTTTCCCAAGTGTAGAGTTGGGAGTGGAAGGAACTGTTCTGGTATGACAAGGCCTATCCCGGTTTTCTACCTAGCTTGAACTGCCTTCAGTTGGAGTGGGGAAGACATCATCCACAGTCTTGGTTGTGACTGTGGATACCTGTTGCTTATTCATCCCCCCGGCTTTCAAAGCCTCGACTACCCACAGCAGTTGTTCAATGGGATCGACATCTGCCTTCATTTTGTTCTTACCTCTGGCCTCAGCCTGATCGAGGGCTTGGGTTGATGTTGACACGTCATTGCTATAACTTGAGACAACCTCAGGTTGGCTGAGCTCGATCACAATCCGTCTTAATAGGGGAGGCTCCTGCGGTTCAAAATTTCCGGCATATGGTGCAGCTGGTGGCGAAGTCGATATTTCGTAAGCGAGATCTACCATAGACCTCTGGAGGTCACCAATCATCCCCATCAATTCGAACGTAGTGGGCTCACAAGCCTGATACAACTGGGGTTCCCAGATCGGGTGCGCAGCAGGCGACCTGGGCGGATGTGGTACATCAACATTGGTCTCACTTTGCAGGGTGATTCCTTGATCTAGTGCGGCTGTCATAACCATGATTTCCTTTGAATTCTGTGTCATGATAAGTCTGCTGATCTTGAATGGTGACGAACGGATCAGGTATCTGCCTTGCCTCAGCAAGGGAGAACACTGGCTTTTCTATACTCGAATCTCTGAACTGAAAGGGAAAACATGAGCATTTCAGCCCAAACGGAACAAACACAGGTGTAGACACCCCATTTTTGACCGACCTTAAGACTCAGACGTCACCGATTGAGCGCTCGGTGGTGTTGCATATCGTGCTCGTTCAGAAGCCCCAGAGTCGCGGCCGTGCGCCTTGCCTCCGGACTTCCGAACTCTCTTCTGTGCCTTGTCTCGGTTTGCGAACCAGACTCGGTTTTCTCTGTTTTCTTTCCTGAGGGAAGGGAGTGGTCCTGTAGACCATCTCTCGGTGGCCGTGTGCTACTTTTCGTGGCCGTAGGCCATTTTTCCCATTTCGGAGCCCGGTTCCCGGTTTTCGGAGCCGTTAGGCCGTGTGCCTCGGTTCGGGACCGCCCAACCATCTCCGATTTCTCCGGTTTTTGGCATGCATCTCATTTACTCCCATTTAAGGGACACTGGGGGCTCAGAAACCCACTTCGCAGCCGAACACCACTTCCGGTGCCGGCAGCCTATTTTCGGGATCCCGAACCGCGCGGTTTTGGCCCCGAGCATTCATTTTGCATCGATGTCTGTTCATTTTTGGCAGACACTTCTGTTTGGTCCTTCCGAGGGACACTGGGGTCTCTGAGACCCACTTCGCAGCCGAACACACTTCCGGTGCCCGGCAGCCCATTTTCGGGATCCCGAACCGCGCGGTTTTGGCCCCGAGCATTCATTTTGCATCGATGTCTGTTCATTTTTGGCAGACACCTCTGTTTGGTCCTTCCGAGGGACACTGGGGTCTCTGATACCCACTTCGTGGCCGAACGCCACTTTCGGTGCTCATAGCCCATTTTTCGGGACCCCGAACTTCGCGGTTTAGGCCCCGAGCTTTCATTTTGCATCGGTTTTTGTTCATTCTTGGCAGGTACCTCTATTTTGTCACACTGAGGAACACTGGGATCTCCGAGACCCACTTCGCAGCCGAACACCACTTCCGGTGCCCGGCAGCCCATTTTTCGGGACCCCGCGCGGTTTTGGTCCCCGAGCTTTCGTTTTGCATTAGTTTTTGTTCAATTTTGGCAGGTACCTCTGTTTCATCATTCCGAAGAACACTGCGGTCTCAGATGCCCACTTCGTGGCCGAACAAAATCTTTTCTTTTTGCCCTCAAAATATCTAGATATTTTGCCCTCAAAATATCTAGATATTTGAGGCAAGATATTTCAACCCTTTTGGCCCTCCTTTTAAGCCCTCTCTCTGTCCATTCCAGCAGCTGGCCGAACCTCATTTTGGGAGGAGAAAAAAATCCTTCAAGAACACTTAAGCTTAAACCTCCATTTTCATAGCAAAAAAGCTCCAAACTTCTTCAAGTCTTGCATTATTTCTTCACCAACACCAAGCCTCACCATCTCCACTACCATTCCAGCAGCAAGGAAGGGTTTTTCAAAGGTCAAGAAGCTACAAATTCAAGTCAAGAAGCAAAGAAAGAAAGGTCTTCAGGGGTAAGACTCCAAATCCATCTTTTTGAGCACTTTCTTGATTCATTTTTCTACTCTAATTTCTTGAGAATTTGGGCTCCGACCCCTACTGATTTTGTGCTCATTTTGAGCCCCTCTACAACATTGTAGAAGGGCTCAACCATGTTTGGTGTTTGTATATACTAGTTGCTTCAATATTCATCAAGTATGTCCCATTTTTGCATGCTATTTTTGACCTATTTGCCTTTGTTTTTGGGGCTCCGACCCCTACTGGTTTTGGGCCTATTTTGAGCCCCTCTACAACATTGTAGAAGGGCTCAACCTCATTTGGCCATTCTATATACCACCTCCCTTTGAAATCCACTTTAGGCCCTAATTCTTGCATGTTTTGTTTGACTTGCTTAGCTACTGTTTTGAGCCTCCATCGGGCTTAGAAATAGCCTTGTTTTGGTCTCCTTTTCATGTTATGTTGAGGGCCTTAAGCCATTTGGTTAATGTTTTTGGTACTTGCTTTGTAATTCCTCAAAATTACCGTATTCTTGCATGTTTTGTAGCCTTTTGTGCTTATGGTTTTGGCTCTTGGTCAGAGCTAATAGGGGTCTTATTTTGACCCCCTTTACATGTTTCATGAAGAAGTTTGGTCATTTGGTGTATAGATTGCATGTCTCATGATATAGCCTATTTGGAGCTTATTTTGCATAGAATTTCTAGCATGTTTGTATTATGATTTCGAGGCTTCCATCTTCTGCAAAAGTGCTTATTTTTAGGCCCTCTTCAATGTTGTAGAAGAAAGTTTGTCCATTTGAATTTTCTATATACTACCTCTCATTATATTCCTCTTTTGGCCACTAATCTTGCATGATAATGTTGCCATATCTATGCTTACATTTTGGCCATGTTTGTTACTGAAAAATGCCATATTTGGGACTGCCTTGCTACTGTTTTTACTGCCATGAGTCAATTTTGCATGTATAGCATAGCTGTAGGCCATTTCGGGGGGTTATTATAGCATTTCGGGATGATTTCATGCATTGATTGTCATTTCGTATCATTTCGGGACTGTTTTCCCCTTCATATAGCTGCTGAAATTTGATTTGCATGCTTGCATATCATTTCCCATGTCATTTCATGCCTTAATGCATTGCCTCGGTTTGCGTGCCCATGGGCACGCACTTCGAGGCACTCCATTTTCATTCATCGGCAGCCTATGTGAGTGCGTTGAGGCCCTCTCATGTTGGCGTAAGCCCAATCTACATTTTCATGCCATTTCATGCCTGTATGTCACTGCCTCGGTTTGCGTGCCCGTGTGCGCGCATTTCGAGGCACTTCATTTTCATCTCACGGCAGCCTATGTGAGTGTGGTTGAGGCCCTCTCATGTTGGCGTAAGCCCAATTTGCATTTTCATGCTTTGTATGCCATCGCCTCGGTTTGCGTGCCCGTGTGCACGCATTTTGAGGCACTTCGGTTTTATCCGATTTGCATTTTCATACCATCGCCTCGGTTTGCGTGCCCGTGTGCACGCATTTTGAGGCACTTCAGTTTTATCCGATTTGCATTTTCATATCATCGCCTCGGTTTGCGTGCCCGTGTGCACGCATTTCGAGGCACTTCGGTTTTATCCGATTTGCACTTCACATCTCCGCCTCGGTTCGCGTGCCCGTGTGCACGCATTTCGAGGCACTCTGTTTTATCCGCTTGGCATTGCGTATGCCTCTGTCTCGGTTTGTGTGCCCGTGTGCACGCATTTCGAGACATTCTGTTTTATCCGATTGGCATTACGTATGCCTCCGCCTCGGTTTGCGTGCCCGTGTGCACGCATTTCGAGACATTCTGTTATCCGGTTTGCATTGCGTATGCCTCTGCCTCGGTTCGTGCCCGTGGGCACGTATTTCGAGGCCCTCTGTTTTATCCGATTTGCATTTCATCATCGTCTCAGTTTGCGTGCCCGTGAGCACGCACTTCGAGGCACCTCTTTTTTATCATTCCGGCATCCCGTATGAGTGTGGCTGAGGCCTTCTCATGTTGGTGTAAGCCCATCATTGCATTTCGTGCCTTTATGTCATCACCTCGGTTCGCGTGCCAGTGGGCACGCATTTCGAGGCATCTCATTCTCATAGCATCGTGCATGCTAGGTTGTATGTTAGTTGCATTTCATGCATATCATGCATATTGCACGGGAAACGAGGCACGTTTCGTACTCCGAGTAACGGAACGGGTCTCAATTCCCAAGTCACCGACACTCCGGATTATCCATGATGGAGTTAAGTGTTGTTTTAGCATTCATCTGCATTCATCCCTATATTGAGTTGTGCAATTCGACTCCTCGGCCATCATGCATCGATATGCGTGATTGGTGGCACGAGAATCGAGGCATGCATATATTTGTGAAATACATTGCTATGCCCTTTCCTGCTCTCTGTTGCAGCAAAATCCAAACTCAACCACTTTTCAGAGTCCGGCGCGCATTTCGAGAAACATTGCAAACAGAGGCTAAATCGGGCATCTCAGTGGATTTCTGCGCAACACAGTCCAGCATACATTGTATCAGAAGCGAGGCAGCCCCTGGCTTGCATGCCAGTTTTACTGCTTTCCTAGTTTAATTTATTAATTAATTAGAAATCTGTACATTATTTCGGACTGTATATTTCGGACTGTATATTTATTCGGACCCTCTGCGCGAGGGCACAAATGTAATAAGTGTGCGTGTGTGTGTGTATGTCTTCCAACCCCCATTTCTTTCTCCCTTTTATTTACCTGCTTACGATGGTTAGATATAGGGCATATTTCAATTAGCATAACGGTATGACAGCATGTTTGCATCATTCATCTGTTTTGCACGCACCGGGCTCGGCGCATCATACAAACTGCATTTGTATTTCAATTCCAAATTGAATACATGTTAGCTGTAGCATTTCATATGCCATGTTTAGAATAGCCGAGCCTGCTATAGTTGCATTTTGCATGTTTGCATTAGGCATTCTGTATACTTAGGATCCATGCATGATTTCTAATCGGTTCCTGTTTTGGCTTGGAGTACTAGGTGAGTTTTTATGCTTTAGCATCCTTGCATGCGTGTGAGTGTTGCCATGATAGCATGCTTGCCATGAGGCTAAGTGCTTAAATGATATAACTGCCTTGAATGCCTGTGGGTGAAGGTTGAGTTATTTGAATTGGGACAGTGCATTGACTGTTTGTTTTAAGCCCACTAGATAGTGGCAACATCATGTTTTCTAAGCCCACCCGAGGGTGGCAAATCCGCATTTTAGCCTACCTGCGGGTAGCACCATCACACAATTTTCAAACAAACAAACATGAGATGTTTTGTTCCAATTCAGACGACCCAGTCTATACTTGTTTGCTGCGAGCATCACATAGTAACTAGGCTAATAACCGGAATAGAACTCACAAAGTTTTCAAAAACAGATATCATGGTTTAGAGGCCGGTCTTTGACCGGGCGAGCGGGGGTGCTCACGATGTGACCTTCCCCAATCGTACCCAAGTTCCCGAGCCAACTTTGGTGATGACGGACACGTGGCCTTCGGCACCGAGTCAGGGTTTCCTAAATTTCCCATTTAAAAAATATTTAGGTGGCGACTCTGTTATCTGGCAAAGCAGTCCATGTTTGGCACTTCTTTCAAAAAATCTGTTTTCAAAACGATTTGCCGGATTTGGACTCTTTGGTTCAAGATTAAGAACCGTGACATTTGAGTCCTTGAACTGTAGTGACCCCAATATGAACAGAACGGGACCTAACCCTCCCGGGGCGTTCGGGGACGTCTACAGTTTCTGGCGACTCTGCTGGGGATTTAGAGAACTTGACTCGAACTCATGATATCTGCTTTTGACTACACTTGTGTGTTTCTTTGCATTGCATTTGCATTGGTGCGCCTAGGACACCGTGTTTGCCATATGCCATTCCCGAACGATTTGCCGGAGGCTTGTCTTGTCAAGTCATGTCCGTAAGGCTGATCGGCTCTGGGCTCTGACAGCATGGGAACACAAACCCCGGTTTTACCGGGGCACCCTTTTTGACCATTCGACCTAGTGCATATTCGGATCCATAGTGACCATTCCAAACTAGGACAGGTTGCTTACCCGTTTATAGGTTGTTTGAAGCCGCTGCGTGCGTAGTGAAACCCTAGCTCCTGACAAAATAGGACAGGGAAACCCTACCCCAACATAGGGGTGTTTTGGCTCTCACTTATCTGTTATGTGCTTGTTAGAGTGTGTCTCTACAGGGAATGCATGTATCAGTTTGCGAGTTTGGGCATCAGGCCTGCGGGCACCAATTCAGTATTTTGGGTATCAGGCCAGCGGGCATCAGTATTTGGTGGAATCAGTTGTACCTGAGGGTATCAGCTTACAGGCGGAATTTTGAGGCAGAATTCAGTAGAGAGCACACTCATTCAGCTTTGTTCGTATCTGTTATTGTGAAATCAGGCTGAGATGCTGTCCGTTTTCTCTTTTGCTAGGTAGTCCTGGAACCATAGCTTCAGAAGGCTCCGATATCCCCCGGGTACATTGGACTAGTGTTGATAGACTTTGTTAGGTCAGAAATTCAATTCAAGGGCAACCAGTGTTCTTTCGCTGAGGCAAGGCAAAGAAGGGCCATACAGGGCTCATTGGCTCATCTGATCCGTCAGTCACCAGTCACATCACCCTTGTTCAGAATCAGCAGCCCGTGATGGCACAGGGTTCGGAAGAATTTGTGGCCGTGATAGCAGCGTTGAATCAGGGAACTGCCATGCAGGCTGAGACCAGTATTGAAACAGCGCCCATCTGGGGCATCTGCCTCACATCCAGCTTTGGACCCCAGCCGAACTTTGACCCACTTCCGCCAGTTGAAGATTTGCGTGTCCGAGTCCTCGAGAAGGGTTAGCTCAAGCCCAAGTTTTCAGACCCATGGTGCAGCCTAATGAGAGGCGTTATCCCCTTGATGCTAATGACCTCGATCTGACCGCAGTGAAAATTGCGAACCTCGAGAAGCAATTCAAAAAGGCACAGGGCCTTAACTCCATTCCCGACATTGAGATGGGCACACTGAGTCTGCTGTACGGCTCCCAGACAGATTCAAAATGCCACATATTGACCGTTTCGACGGGTCTGGGGATCCAATGGTACATATCCGACTTTTCTTGGATGTCCTAAAGCCGATGGGTTTGACTAAGCCACAGAAACTCTCTCTGTATGGAAGAACCCTGTCCGGTGTAGCAGCCACTTGGTACGCTAAGTTGGAGGACAAAGTGAAGCAAAACTGGGAAGAATTGGCTGAGGCTTTTGTCGATCAGTATTCCTATAATACCCAAGTTGAAATGACCATCCAAGAGCTTGAAGCAACCCGCCAAAACCCAAAAGAGCCTTTTGTGAAATTTGTTGCGAGATGGAGAGCAAAGGCAGCGCAGATGACAGATCGCCGCCCTTCTGAGAGGGATCAAGTGCAGATGATGGTGCGAAACCTCGAACATGATATGTTGCAAAAGTTGATAGTCGCTCCACTATTTACTTTCAAAAGTTTGCATGAACTGGGGGTTCAGGTCGAGAATGCGTTCAACAGTGGGATCATTTCCAGAACAAGGGAACCGACAAGGAGGGTGGTTTCAAGGAGTACCAATGCCGGAAGTAGCACTATTTCCAAACCCACTGAAATCAATACAGTCGCCACAGCCAACCCTTTTGCCAATCCAAGCCTACAAACAGCCGACCCAGCCCGAGCCCAAGGCAGAACTTTCACCCCTCTCCATATGAGCCTGACTAGCGCACTAAAACTCCTGATGGAAAGAGGGCATCTCAAATCCCTCGATCCTCAACCTCTTCCCGACCCACTCCCAGCCAGACATAACCCCGCCAAGTACTGTATGTACCATCAGCAGCGCGGTCATGGCACCGACCGTTGCTACCGCCTTCGTCATGAGGTCCAAAATCTCATCGACAATCGGACGATAGCTCCACCTTCAGACCCCAATGACCAAACATTTCCCACCTACCTCAATCTCATCCATGCACTGCCATCCACCTATGACCCCAGCATATACATCACCCCGGCTCATCTACCCAAGCCTGAGGTGTTTATCCCAGAAAGCATGGACTTATGCATGATGGGTGCACCTGAACCCCAATCATCTCAAACCCGAGAACCCACTACTTCTGAGTTGATGGGAATGATAAAAGATCTTCAGAGAACTGTGACCGATTTGGCCTCCGGGACATTGGCTCCATCATCGACCGCACCACATACTGGGATTTCATGTCAAAAGGCTCTCCAGTCTTGGAGCGGGCTACATCTGAGGAAGGCCAATCCCTTGGCAAAGTGGAAGCGAGTGGAAAGAACAAGGTAGGGGCATGGGTCCCCATGAGCATCTTCTGTGGCTGTTGAGGCTTTGAAAGCCGAGGGACTGAACAAAGAGCAAGTGCTCGCAGTTGTTGCAAAAACTGTGGATGGCACTTTCGCTACTCAAGTTGGGGGCAGTTTGAACCAAGGAAACCGGGAGAAGGGCCGTTATACCAGAGCAATCCTGTTAGCTCTAACCCTCCACTCAGAAGAGATCGGCAAACCAGGCCAGCACCTGCCAATCCTTTTGCTGGTGCGTCCAGCAAAAATCCACAAACCCAGAAGTACCAACCCCGAGGTCGAAGGGTCTTCCATGCCCTCCACATGCCTTTGTCCAAAGCTTTCCAAATCCTTGTTGGACAAGGCCATCTCAAACCCCTTGAGCCTCGGCCTCTCCCGAACCCTCTTCCGGCTACACATGATGCTACCCAGTACTGCGCATACCATCAGCAAACTGGCCATACTACCGACAATTGCTTCCGTCTTCGCCATGAAGTACAGGATCTGTTTGACAACGGGGTCATCCTCCTGCCGAGCTCAGCAAAGTCTATCGGCACTGGGTCAGTGAACTTGGGGGATAATGTTATGTGAATGGGGGATGAACCACCTGCGGGCGGCGCTCAATCAACTCCAGACGTGGGAATGGCACGCACTGTTCTGAGCAATATGCAAATACCAGTTTTGTGCTTTCTGACTTGGGTATTGGGTCAGTTTTTGTTACTTTGTTTTGAGTCTGTCTTTTTGTTTTGAGTCAGTCTCTTTGTCTTGGGTCTGTCTTGTTGTATCGAGTCAGTCCTGTTGTATAGAAGTCAGGTGATTCAGGTGATTCCGGGGGTGTTACCTCGGGCATCACCATTTTATTTTGTGTTTGTCTTTTCGTTTTGTTTTGAGTCTGTTTCTGTCAGGGAGCCAGTTGTGCCAACAGATTTTGAATGAAACAGCAGTGATTTTCGCGCCCTCGCATTTGCTTCTGCCGTGTGCTAGTTGTGCTTGAATTTGAATGAAATGACAGTGCATTCCACCTGCTCTCTTGTGCCTTGAAGTCATTGTAATAACCTAAGTTTTTCAAAACCTTTTTGAACACTGCGGTGAAAACAAAGAGGAAGGAATTCCTTGGGATTTGCAAAAATTTGATCAATTGAGAGAAAGAGAGGCGTGCTAAGCCCTTAATGAATGAAATCATGCTTGTTAGTGTGAGTACTGAGAAGGACCCTAGCTTGATCCAGATTGGTCCTACACTGTCTTCAGCGCGAGCGATTTGTCGCTTTCTTAAAAAACTTTCAAAAATGTTTTGCGCGGTCCTGCAAAGACATGTGTGGAATCGCTCTTGAGATTGTGCAGCTTAGGATCGCTCTCAGCCTCGAGACTCGACCCCCCCTTGGCTTTCAAACCTTGAACTGGCATTCAGAATGTTCAACGGTCAACCACGATGTAAGGCCTGTGTGGCCAGATTTGAAGCAGCCCTCGAACAAGAGGCACCAAAGTCAGATCAAGAAGGTCAGACCTCATCAGAAGAAGCTTGCAAAGCTAGATCAGAAGCACCCCTCGAACTAGGGGCAAAAAAAATATCCGATGTGCTCGAAGAGCCAAAGGTGGATCTTTCTGCAAGTCAATACAACAGCCACTCTCCTGGATATAGAGGGCTCCAATCTCAGAACCATTTGGCATGGACTGGTTACATTTTTACCCTTTGAGAGGCTCGCTGGGCCGAAAACCCGAAAGGGCGACCCAGGCAAAAGTTAGAGCGAGACAAGAAAAATATATATACAAAAATGTAAAAAGAAAAAAATGCAAAGATACAAAAAATGCAAAAAAAAAAAAGAAAAGAAAAGAAAGATGAAAAAAGAAGAAAAAGAAGAAATTAAAAAGAAAAGAAAAAAGCAAAGCTCGCAAGGTGAAACCTGCAACAGGCGCCTTGGCAAAAGTTAGAGCATAAAAAGGAGAGGTTAAATACCCGAGTGTACCTTAACCCCGAACTACGTAAGGCTTGATTCCCATCTTTGGGATACGTAGGCAACTTCATTCTGAAGTCCAGCCGTAAAACAATTCAAATTCAATTGTGTCCATGCAATGGTTTTGACCATCCTTGCCTTCTCTGTATCCGAGAGTACGGTTGCAATCGTCGCTTGAGGACTGACCATAATGTGCTGCGTGCCATCCAAACAAGGGGCAACTTTCCGTTGCCATTCAATGCGCGTAGTGCCATCAAACAAGGGGCAACTTTCCGTTGCCATTCAATACGCTGCAGTGCCGTTCAAACAAGGGGCAACTTTCCGTTGCCATGCAGCTCTCTTCAAGCACGGGGCAGTTTTCCTTGGATCCGAGGTTGCGCATCTCAGGAGCAGGTTCATGCTCGTTGAGCAAGTGGCCGTGTGCAAAAATAGTTTTTGAGATTTTTACTGAGGTTGACTATTTTCTCGAAAATTATTTTCATTTTCCAAAACTGGACCATTTCTTGGACCAAAAAAGGAAAATTTTCAGTGCTCATAGCCTGACTTGCATGATTTCAAACAAAAATTGAATAAGCATGTTAACTCGACTCTCATTTTGGTCAAAATTGTTTTAGTAGAAAGCAAAAATAAAAAATGGTCAAAATGATGAACTAGGGGCACAGTTGAGTCAGGTGTTCTGTCTTTTCCCATTGTCAATATACTCGCCAAGAAGGGCACTCTACCTGCCAAGAAGGGCGCAATTGAAGTTAACGACAAAGGACTGAAAGCTCCCTCATCCTCCGAGCAACGAGGTATCAAGCCAAGTGCGAAGCACGAACTGGAATGGATCAGGATATTCCACTCCATCATCTGGACAGATCTGATCACGTCCAAACTCCCCAGCAAAGCATCATCAATCGATGTCAGCTGCAGATTTGCTACACATCCTGTTGCAGCGCAACCCCTCTGTGGGAGAAACTCACTGCTGTGAGCGGAAGAAAAAGAATCTAGCTGAGTGCTAGGGGCGAGGGCCTTCAACTTGCTGTTTATCCATCAAACACCCAGGGGAGGGATTGAAAAATGAGAGATTGAAGAATAGAGAGATGTGCGATGAGAGAAAAAGTGAGAAAAGGGCTTTTTCAGAAAAACAGAGCTTGAGGGCCGAGTGATGTTAGAACCACAAATGAGAAAGGGTGGGAAACACTACCCGGTGAAATAGGCTCCCTGTGCACGTCTGAGTGTCGTGTCTTTTTTGTTTTATCTCGATTTTGTTTTGGGTCGTTTCGAGTGTTACTCGATGTGTCTAGGTTGTGTGCCTTTTATTTCCTTGTTGAGTCGTTTTGCTGTGTTCAGTTGTAGGCTCAATACCCGGTTGAAACTCATCTCTCAATTTCAAAAATAAAATCGTTTTGTGCTCCGAGTGTCGTGCCGTTCTCCACATTTGTGCAAAACAGAATTGGTTCTTTCATAAAGCCGCAGGGTCCACCCCCGATAAGTGTGAATAGTAAAACAAGGACCTATCTGAAGTTATTTAGGTTCCAGACTGCCAAGCAAAAAGAGGGAAAATTTGGAGTATCCTAGCATGTTTCAACTTTAGCAAAATTCGAGACTGCATTCCAGGTGCACCTTCTCAGGCCTCGCCGTTTCTCTGGAGTATGGTGTATCTCGACCCCAAGTGTAAGCCTGCTTCAAGTCAGAATGGCAGTCCAAGCAGCACCCGAGGGTTTCACATGCAAATGTTATCTCTTGCCGATATGAACAGGTGGTGTCCCTTTTGAGCTGAGTATGTTGTGAAGCCCTCTAAGAGGCAAATCAGAGGCACCAGAGTACATATTTGATGATCCTTTATTGCATAGAATGTGAACTTTCTTATACACTGCTGTTGCATGCGTGCCGCGCATCATTATGATTCATGCATAGAAAATGCTTGCTTTCAATATTGCATAAATTGTGCTTCCATACTTGCATAGAAAATGCCCGTATCTTTTGCATAGAAGATGCCCCCATACTTGCATAGAAGATGCATTTTATCGCACTTTCTTGTGCATTTTATCTCGCTCGCACTATCTTGTGCACTTACACTTTGTATCTCACTTGCACTGTCTTGTGCATCTTGTGTTTGTATCTCACTCTCACTATCTTGTGCATCGCATATCAATCGCGCTGTTTAGCGTATCGCACTATCTTGTGCATTTCAAATCACTCGCGCTATTTAGCGTATCGCGCTGTTTAGTGCATTTCAAATCAATCGCGCTGTTTAGCGTATCGCACTATCTTGTGCATTACATTTCATTCGTGCTATTTTGCGCATCGCACTATTCTGTGCAGTTTATCATTCGCGCTATTTTGCGCATCGCACTATTCTGTGCAGTTTTCATTCGCGCTATTTTGCGCATCGCACTATTTTGTGCATTGTATCATTCGCGCTATCTTGCGCACCTCAATTGCACTATTTTGTGCAGTTTACATTCGCGCTATTTTGCGCACCTCAATCGCACTGTCCTGTGCTTTGCATATCACATCGCGCTATCTTGTGCATTTCAAATCAATCGCGCTGTTTAGCGTATCGCATTATTTTGTGCATTGTATCATTCGCGCTATCTTGCGCACCTCAATTGCACTATTTTGTGCAGTTTACATTCGCGCTATTTTGCGCACCTCAATCGCACTGTCCTGTGCTTTGCATATCACATCGCGCTATCTTGTGCATTTCAAATCAATCGCGCTGTTTAGCGTATCGCACTATTTTGTGCATTGTATCATTCGCGCTATCTTGCGCACCTCAATTGCACTATTTTGTGCAGTTTACATTCGCGCTATTTTGCGCACCTCAATCGCACTGTCCTGTGCTTTGCATATCACATCGCGCTATCTTGTGCATTTCAATCATCAATCGCGCTGTTTAGCGTATCGCATTATTTTGTGCATTGTATCATTCGCGCTATCTTGCGCACCTCAATTGCACTATTTTGTGCAGTTTACATTCGCGCTATTTTGCGCACCTCAATCGCACTGTCCTGTGCTTTGCATATCACATCGCGCTATCTTGTGCATTTCAAATCAATCGCGCTGTTTAGCGTATCGCACTATTTTGTGCATTGTATCATTTGCGCTATCTTGCGCGTCCCACCTGCACTTGTTAGTGTATTACATTTCACTCGCGCTATTTTGTGCATCGCACTATTTTGTGCACATTACTTGCGTTGTGTATGCATTTTATCGTGCTATCTTGCGCACCTTACCTGTATCACACTGCTTTATGCATTCACTCGCCGACACCGTGTGTGTCAGACTTTCAGAATCACAGGAATCACATTGAATATATGTTGTTAGCATATTGTTCTTGTTGAATTTCTCTATTTTGCAGGCACGATATTGTATGTACGGTTCATTCGAGGCTGGTGCGACCAGACGAATCGCGCAGGTATTGTATCTTCTCCGTGTGAGACGCGACGAGAATTGAATGATTCTCCGCATTCCTAACTGCATGAAATGTAGTTGTTGCTTTGCATTCTTGCTTAACACTGTTGCATCTATTTGTCAATACTTGCTTCATTACAGCTTGCTGCATTTGCATAATCATTTGGCTCTGTGCATGTCGCTTTGCATTTTGCCCTCTGCCTGCGGGCACACATACCTCTGTTTATCCTGTTTGATTGTCTAAGTCTTCGGCCTTGTCAAAAATGGGTCGTCTCTGGGCTTTGACATTCACTCCCGTCATTGTTATGACTTCCGAGTTCTGTCAAAGAGGGGCAACTGTAGACACCCCATTTTTGACCGACCTTAAGACTCAGACGTCACCGATTGAGCGCTCGGTGGTGTTGCATATCGTGCTCGTTCAGAAGCCCCAGAGTCGCGGCCGTGCGCCTTGCCTCCGGACTTCCGAACTCTCTTCTGTGCCTTGTCTCGGTTTGCGAACCAGACTCGGTTTTCTCTGTTTTCTTTCCTGAGGGAAGGGAGTGGTCCTGTAGACCATCTCTCGGTGGCCGTGTGCTACTTTTCGTGGCCGTAGGCCATTTTTCCCATTTCGGAGCCCGGTTCCCGGTTTTCGGAGCCGTTAGGCCGTGTGCCTCGGTTCGGGACCGCCCAACCATCTCCGATTTCTCCGGTTTTTGGCATGCATCTCATTTACTCCCATTTAAGGGACACTGGGGTCTCAGACCCACTTCGCAGCCGAACACCACTTCCGGTGCCCGGCAGCCTTTTCGGGATCCCGAACCGCGCGTTTTGGCCCCGAGCATTCATTTTGCATCGATGTCTGTTCATTTTTGGCAGACACTTCTGTTTGGTCCTTCCGAGGGACACTGGGGTCTCTGAGACCCACTTCGCAGCCGAACACCACTTCCGGTGCCCGGCAGCCCATTTTCGGGATCCCGAACCGCGCGGTTTTGGCCCCGAGCATTCATTTTGCATCGATGTCTGTTCATTTTTGGCAGACACCTCTGTTTGGTCCTTCCGAGGGACACTGGGGTCTCTGATACCCACTTCGTGGCCGAACGCCACTTTCGGTGCTCATAGCCCATTTTTCGGGACCCCGAACTTCGCGGTTTAGGCCCCGAGCTTTCATTTTGCATCGGTTTTTGTTCATTCTTGGCAGGTACCTCTATTTTGTCACACTGAGGAACACTGGGATCTCCGAGACCCACTTCGCAGCCGAACACCACTTCCGGTGCCCGGCAGCCCATTTTCGGGACCCCGCGCGGTTTTGGTCCCCGAGCTTTCGTTTTGCATTAGTTTTTGTTCAATTTTGGCAGGTACCTCTGTTTCATCATTCCGAAGAACACTGCGGTCTCAGATGCCCACTTCGTGGCCGAACAAAATCTTTTCTTTTTGCCCTCAAAATATCTAGATATTTTGCCCTCAAAATATCTAGATATTTGAGGCAAGATATTTCAACCCTTTTGGCCCTCCTTTTAAGCCCTCTCTCTTGTCCATTCCAGCAGCTGGCCGAACCTCATTTTGGGAGGAGAAAAAAATCCTTCAAGAACACTTAAGCTTAAACCTCCATTTTCATAGCAAAAAAGCTCCAAACTTCTTCAAGTCTTGCATTATTTCTTCACCAACACCAAGCCTCACCATCTCCACTACCATTCCAGCAGCAAGGAAGGGTTTTTCAAAGGTCAAGAAGCTACAAATTCAAGTCAAGAAGCAAAGAAAGAAAGGTCTTCAAGGGTAAGACTCCAAATCCATCTTTTTGAGCACTTTCTTGATTCATTTTTCTACTCTAATTTCTTGAGAATTTGGGCTCCGACCCCTACTGATTTTGTGCTCATTTTGAGCCCCTCTACAACATTGTAGAAGGGCTCAACCATGTTTGGTGTTTGTATATACTAGTTGCTTCAATATTCATCAAGTATGTCCCATTTTTGCATGCTATTTTTGACCTATTTGCCTTTGTTTTTGGGGCTCCGACCCCTACTGGTTTTGGGCCTATTTTGAGCCCCTCTACAACATTGTAGAAGGGCTCAACCTCATTTGGCCATTCTATATACCACCTCCCTTTGAAATCCACTTTAGGCCCTAATTCTTGCATGTTTTGTTTGACTTGCTTAGCTACTGTTTTGAGCCTCCATCGGGCTTAGAAATAGCCTTGTTTTGGTCTCCTTTTCATGTTATGTTGAGGGCCTTAAGCCATTTGGTTAATGTTTTTGGTACTTGCTTTGTAATTCCTCAAAATTACCGTATTCTTGCATGTTTTGTAGCCTTTTGTGCTTATGGTTTTGGCTCTTGGTCAGAGCTAATAGGGGTCTTATTTTGACCCCCTTTACATGTTTCATGAAGAAGGTTTGGTCATTTGGTGTATAGATTGCATGTCTCATGATATAGCCTATTTGGAGCTTATTTTGCATAGAATTTCTAGCATGTTTGTATTATGATTTCGAGGCTGCCATCTTCTGCAAAAGTGCTTATTTTTAGGCCCTCTTCAATGTTGTAGAAGAAAGTTTGTCCATTTGAATTTTCTATATACTACCTCTCATTATATTCCTCTTTTGGCCACTAATCTTGCATGATAATGTTGCCATATCTATGCTTACATTTTGGCCATGTTTGTTACTGAAAAATGCCATATTTGGGACTGCCTTGCTACTGTTTTTACTGCCATGAGTCGATTTTGCATGTATAGCATAGCTGTAGGCCATTTCGGGGGGTTATTATAGCATTTCGGGATGATTTCATGCATTGATTGTCATTTCGTATCATTTCGGGACTGTTTTCCCCTTCATATAGCTGCTGAAATTTGATTTGCATGCTTGCATATCATTTCCCATGTCATTTCATGCCTTAATGCATTGCCTCGGTTTGCGTGCCCATGGGCACGCACTTCGAGGCACTCCATTTTCATTCATCGGCAGCCTATGTGAGTGCGGTTGAGGCCCTCTCATGTTGGCGTAAGCCCAATCTACATTTTCATGCCATTTCATGCCTGTATGTCACTGCCTCGGTTTGCGTGCCCGTGTGCGCGCATTTCGAGGCACTTCATTTTCATCTCACGGCAGCCTATGTGAGTGTGGTTGAGGCCCTCTCATGTTGGCGTAAGCCCAATTTGCATTTTCATGCTTTGTATGCCATCGCCTCGGTTTGCGTGCCCGTGTGCACGCATTTTGAGGCACTTCGGTTTTATCCGATTTGCATTTTCATACCATCGCCTCGGTTTGCGTGCCCGTGTGCACGCATTTTGAGGCACTTCGGTTTTATCCGATTTGCATTTTCATATCATCGCCTCGGTTTGCGTGCCCGTGTGCACGCATTTCGAGGCACTTCGGTTTTATCCGATTTGCACTTCACATCTCCGCCTCGGTTCGCGTGCCCGTGTGCACGCATTTCGAGGCACTCTGTTTTATCCGCTTGGCATTGCGTATGCCTCTGCCTCGGTTTGCGTGCCCGTGTGCACGCATTTCGAGACATTCTGTTTTATCCGATTGGCATTGCGTATGCCTCCGCCTCGGTTTGCGTGCCCGTGTGCACGCATTTCGAGACATTCTGTTTTATCCGGTTTGCATTGCGTATGCCTCTGCCTCGGTTTGCGTGCCCGTGGGCACGTATTTCGAGGCCCTCTGTTTTATCCGATTTGCATTTCATCATCGTCTCAGTTTGCGTGCCCGTGAGCACGCACTTCGAGGCACCTCTTTTTTATCATTCCGGCATCCCGTATGAGTGTGGCTGAGGCCTTCTCATGTTGGTGTAAGCCCATCATTGCATTTCGTGCCTTTATGTCATCACCTCGGTTCGCGTGCCAGTGGGCACGCATTTCGAGGCATCTCATTCTCATAGCATCGTGCATGCTAGGTTGTATGTTAGTTGCATTTCATGCATATCATGCATATTGCACGGGAAACGAGGCACGTTTCGTACTCCGAGTAACGGAACGGGTCTCAATTCCCAAGTCACCGACACTCCGGATTATCCATGATGGAGTTAAGTGTTGTTTTAGCATTCATCTGCATTCATCCCTATATTGAGTTGTGCAATTCGACTCCTCGGCCATCATGCATCGATATGCGTGATTGGTGGCACGAGAATCGAGGCATGCATATATTTGTGAAATACATTGCTATGCCCTTTCCTGCTCTCTGTTGCAGCAAAATCCAAACTCAACCACTTTTCGGAGTCCGGCGCGCATTTCGAGAAATATTGCAAACAGAGGCTAAATCGGGCATCTCAGTGGATTTCTGCGCAACACAGTCCAGCATACATTGTATCAGAAGCGAGGCAGCCCCTGGCTTGCATGCCAGTTTTACTGCTTTCCTAGTTTAATTTATTAATTAATTAGAAATCTGTACATTATTTGGACTGTATATTTCGGACTGTATATTTATTCGGACCCTCTGCGCGAGGGCACAAATGTAATAAGTGTGCGTGTGTGTGTGTATGTCTTCCAACCCCCATTTCTTTCTCCCTTTTATTTACCTGCTTACGATGGTTAGATATAGGGCATATTTCAATTAGCATAACGGTATGACAGCATGTTTGCATCATTCATCTGTTTTGCACGCACCGGGCTCGGCGCATCATACAAACTGCATTTGTATTTCAATTCCAAATTGAATACATGTTAGCTGTAGCATTTCATATGCCATGTTTAGAATAGCCGAGCCTGCTATAGTTGCATTTTGCATGTGTTGCATTAGGCATTCTGTATACTTAGGATCCATGCATGATTTCTAATCGGTTCCTGTTTTGGCTTGGAGTACTAGGTGAGTTTTTATGCTTTAGCATCCTTGCATGCGTGTGAGTGTTGCCATGATAGCATGCTTGCCATGAGGCTAAGTGCTTAAATGATATAACTGCCTTGAATGCCTGTGGGTGAAGGTTGAGTTATTTGAATTGGGACAGTGCATTGACTGTTTGTTTTAAGCCCACTAGATAGTGGCAACATCATGTTTTCTAAGCCCACCCGAGGGTGGCAAATCCGCATTTTAGCCTACCTGCGGGTAGCACCATCACACAATTTTCAAACAAACAAACATGAGATGTTTTGTTCCAATTCAGACGACCCAGTCTATACTTGTTTGCTGCGAGCATCACATAGTAACCTAGGCTAATAACCGGAATAAGAACTCACAAAGTTTTCAAAAACAGATATCATGGTTAGTAGAGGCCGGTCTTTGACCGGGCGAGCGGGGGTGCTCACGATGTGACCTTCCCCAATCGTACCCAAGTTCCCGAGCCAACTTTGGTGATGACGGACACGTGGCCTTCGGCACCGAGTCAGGGTTTCCTAAATTTCCCATTTAAAAAAAATATTTAGGTGGCGACTCTGTTATCTGGCAAAGCAGTCCATGTTTGGCACTTCTTTCAAAAAAATCTGTTTTCAAAACGATTTGCCGGATTTGGACTCTTTGGTTCAAGATTAAGAACCGTGACATTTGAGTCCTTGAACTGTAGTGACCCCAATATGAACAGAACGGGACCTAACCCTCCCGGGGCGTTCGGGGACGTCTACAGTTTCTGGCGACTCTGCTGGGGATTTAGAGAACTTGACTCGAACTCATGATATCTGTTTTGACTACACTTGTGTGTTTCTTTGCATTGCATTTGCATTGGTGCGCCTAGGACACCGTGTTTGCCATATGCCATTCCCGAACGATTTGCCGGAGGCTTGTCTTGTCAAGTCATGTCCGTAAGGCTGATCGGCTCTGGGCTCTGACAGCATGGGAACACAAACCCCGGTTTTACCGGGGCACCCTTTTTGACCATTCGACCTAGTGCATATTCGGATCCATAGTGACCATTCCAGACTAGGACAGGTTGCTTACCCGTTTATAGGTTGTTTGAAGCCGCTGCGTGCATAGTGAAACCCTAGCTCCTGACAAAATAGGACAGGGAAACCCTACCCCAACATAGGGGTATTTTGGCTCTCACTTATCTGTTATGTGCTTGTTAGAGTGTGTCTCTACAGGGAATGCATGTATCAGTTTGCGAGTTTGGGCATCAGGCCTGCGGGCACCAATTCAGTATTTTGGGTATCAGGCCAGCGGGCATCAGTATTTGGTGGAATCAGTTGTACCTGAGGGTATCAGCTTACAGGCGGAATTTTGAGGCAGAATTCAGTAGAGAGCACACTCATTCAGCTTTGTTCGTATCTGTTATTGTGAAATCAGGCTGAGATGCTGTCCGTTTTCTCTTTTGCTAGGTAGTCCTGGAACCATAGCTTCAGAAGGCTCCGATATCCCCCGGGTACATTGGACTAGTGTGATAGACTTTGTTAGGTCAGAAATTCAATTCAAGGGCAACCAGTGTTCTTTTGCTGAGGCAAGGCAAAGAAGGGCCATACAGGGCTCATTGGCTCATCTGATCCGTCAGTCACCAGTCACATCACCCTTGTTCAGAATCAGCAGCCCGTGATGGCACAGGGTTCGGAAGAATTTGTGGCCGTGATAGCAGCGTTGAATCAGGGAACTGCCATGCAGGCTGAGACCAGTATTGAAACGCAGCGCCCATCTGGGGCATCTGCCTCACATCCAGCTTTGGGACCCCAGCCGAACTTTGACCCACTTCCGCCAGTTGAAGATTTGCTGTGTCCGAGTCCTCGAGAAGGGTTAGCTCAAGCCCAAGTTTTCAGACCCATGGTGCAGCCTAATGAGAGGCGTTATCCCCTTGATGCTAATGACCTCGATCTGACCGCAGTGAAAATTGCGAACCTCGAGAAGCAATTCAAAAAGGCACAGGGCCTTAACTCCATTCCCGACATTGAGATGGGCACACTGAGTCTGCTGTACGGCTCCCAGACAGATTCAAAATGCCACATATTGACCGTTTCGACGGGTCTGGGGATCCAATGGTACATATCCGACTTTTCTTGGATGTCCTAAAGCCGATGGGTTTGACTAAGCCACAGAAACTCTCTCTGTATGGAAGAACCCTGTCCGGTGTAGCAGCCACTTGGTACGCTAAGTTGGAGGACAAAGTGAAGCAAAACTGGGAAGAATTGGCTGAGGCTTTTGTCGATCAGTATTCCTATAATACCCAAGTTGAAACGAAGCGTTGCATTTCGATTAATTAGCTAATCTTACTATGTGATGCTCACAACACAAAAGTATAGACTAGATTGCCTAATTTGGAACGAAGCGTTGCATATCCGTTTGTTTTGGAAAAAAAAAAAAAAAAAGTGGTTTGAAATTTGCTACTCGCAAGTAGGCTAAAACACGGATTTCAATGAGTTGTCCCAACTCAAACAATTCAACCTTCACCTACAGGCATTCAAGCAGTTTATATCACATAAGCATCTAGCCACATGGTAAGCATGCTGTCATGTTAACATTCACTCATGCAAGATGCTAAAACATAAAACACTTACAGTGTACTCCAAGCCAAAACAATAAGCATGTTAGCAATCATGCATGATCCAAGTCCATGTCAAGTGGCTAATGCAACGCATACAGAATGTCACTAGAATAGGCTCGGCTAATCCTAGGATGACATGTGGGATGCAACAAGTATCACGTATTCAATTTGGAATTGAAATACAATGTAGTTAGCATGATGCGCCGAGCCCGGTGCATGCAATACTGACGAATGATGCACGCATGCATAGCATAAGGATGCTAAATTAAACATGTCCTAATACTAACCATCAAAAGCAGGTAAGTAAAAGGGAGAAAGAAGTGGGGGTTGGAAAACATGCACACACACACCCACACTTATTACAAATTCGCCCTCGCTCGGAGGGACCAAAAGAATAATACAAATCAATTAACCTACAAGCTAATTAAATATTACAGACCACTTAACTAGTTAAGCAAATTAACTAAGCTAAGAAAGCAGTAAAAGGCCTCGGGAAGAGGGCCCAATGCAATGCGCGCACGGCTCCGCTCGGAAGTCCACTGCTATGCGCAAGTTGCCTCTGTCCACACTGTTTTCCTTCTCTGGTCATTGCAAAATTTCCAAGGTGCACTCTATGAACCCTGCGGGATGCCATCGGCCAAGGGAAATGGTCACCGGCCAAAGGAAATGATCACCGGCCAAAGGAAATGATTACCGGCCATCAATTGTTGGTCGGTCGGCACTAAAGATGGCCGGCCGGCCAAACCTTCCTGCAGAATCCTGTTTTGACAGCAGTAGAGGACAAAACAAGGCATAGCAATGCATTCCAAGCAAATGTGTGCACCAACACATCCCTTATCATGTTTATGACTCAAAGGGACATGGTTCTCGGTTCTCGGACCACCAATCCCGCATTTCGATGCGTGATAGCCCAAGGAACCAAGTTGTGCATTTTGATTTCAAATGAAATGAAAACCAAAGAAGCACAAAACGGCCCAACCTCTATCACTTGATTTCAAGAGGCAAGGCATGCATGCCAATGCAATGCAACCTAGGCATGTAAACTAGGCATGCAATATGAACATGAAGGCAAGTAGGCTAGGCACACAACCTAAGCTAGCAAGCGTGCAAGCATGTAATAACTATGCTAATGCTCAACATGCAAGATGTAATATAATCATGCAAGTGTGTAAGGCATACAACATGTTATGCAACCTAATCAAGGAAATGCGTGCCAAATGCAAATGTTACTTAAACATGCAACAACAACTCATGGTAAGCCAAGTATGCAATCAACACACAAGGTGAGCATGCCACAACATGCAAAGGAGGGACTTACACTAAGGAAATGGGAGCCAAATGCACACACAAGCATGCATGCAAACATGGTCCATTACTTAGGCATAAAAGAGCAACTTCTAAGCGCACACATGGGAATATGGCAAGCATACCAAGCTCTCAAAATCATGTAATAGAGGTGCCAAACCAACTAATTAAAGCAAGCAAAGCCAAAACTCAAGGTAAGCCAAAGATGTATTGAACTACACTTAGCAAAAAAAATCAAACATGGCATGAATTAAATAACCAAAATCAGAGTTTCAGCATGTTAAAACAAAGCCAAAAACATATCTAGATGGCATCTAAATGGTCTAAACATACAAGCATATAAAGAGGCCAAACATGGAGCATAAGATGACAACCTTATAAAGCATTAAAGGGACATCAAATGCAAGCATACAAGCATGCCATGAGGACTGAAATGATGCTATAAGTGGTTCTAAGCCACTGAAATGATGCAAGGATGGCATGCTAGAAGGGCCAATGCTTAAGGCATACAAGAGAGGTTACATGGTAGCTATACAAAGCAAAGCATGGACAACCCAAATGACCAAAAACAGACCTTTAACACATCAAAACAAGCATAAAAGCTTCACAAAGCTTGGCAAAAAACATGCTAGAACAAGGCTCAAAGCACAAAACATGTTAAGGCAAAAACATGGCATTACAAGACATGTATGCAAGGCAAGCATGGTGTGTCTAAACCAAGTAAAAACAGAGCTATATTATGACATAATAAGCACAAATAACAGCTAAGACATGGCCGACATGGACCTAAATTAGATGCTCATACATGAGGCAAAAATGGCCCTTTTCAAGAACAACAAGGAGAGGGGGTGGCCCTCTCCTTCTTAGGACCTTAAGGCACCATCCTCACCACCCTCACCACTGAAATCCCTCAAGATTTTAGTAGTGAGGAGGCCCAAACAAAGTGGTCCCGGAGCTCACCAAAATAGCACAAAAAAAGGGCCTAACAAGGCCTATGAGGGGTTAAACAACCTCAAACAACAAAACACTCTTAAACAACTATTTAGAGCACTCAAAAACTAGACTTTTATTAGTTATATACAAAGTCTAAAAACGGTTGCAAGGTAGGTTAAAAGGCTATGCAAAAATAGGGAAAAAGGGGTAAGATTCTTACCCTTGTAGACCCCTTCAAGGATGGAGTTCCAGCTGCTTTCCTTAGCTCAAAACCAGATCAAAACCTCTGAAAATAGCTCCTTAATACCTCAGTAGCTCAAGGAAAGTGTAACTCTAGGTGTTTGTGTGCAAAACTAAGCACAAAACACCTTAAGGCAAAAGAGAGAGGGAGATAGAGATAGATAGATACACTTGTGACCTAACCCTAACTCAGAGCTCCCTCTGTATTTTTTTGTAACCCTAATGGAGAGAGAAGAGGCTCCCTCTTATAGACAATCCCTCTTGCAAAGCTACTCAAGTAAGCTAGTCAAGAGGGAAATCCCTCCATACACGTGTATGGAGGGGAGCAAAGGTATATGCTAGCTAGCACAGCTGGCATAAAAATATCTGCAAACGCAGATGCACAGTGGTCGGCCGGCCAAAAATGTAATTTGACCAAAATATATGGTCGGTCGACTACAAAGAGTGCCGGTCGGCCAAACATTTGGCCGGTGGCAACAAACCAGTGGCCGGTGGCCTCAAGCCATGGCTAGTGATGTGTGGGGGTGGCCAACAAGCCGTTCCCTGCCCCTCAAAGGCAAAACACAAGTGTTTGGTGCAAAACCAGACACAAAACAGTCGAGCCGAGAGATCCTGAGACAAGGCGTGTCGCCAAGACCTCCGGGAACTCAAGACAAACACGAACATGGATGATCACCGAGTGTTCAAACGGTGACGTCCAAGTCTTGAGGACGGTCAAAAATGGGGTGTCTACAGGCATGAGTCATGGGTTTCCTAATTTTTCCAAAGCGTTAGGTGGCAACTCTAAGATCTGGTGATGCACTCCATTTCTGGCAAAGGTTTTGTAATAAAATGGATTTTCTATAAAATTTGCCAAAACTGGACTCTCATCTATGTTTCACATTGCACTCGTAAGACTAGATCAAAGAAATCAAGGTTTCGAACTGTTTAACACGCACGGGTTCCCCCTCGAACATGTTACATTAATATGGTTAGTTTCCATTATTCTTATCATTTTGCTTTCCTTAGTATAGATACTGGTGTACTCATCTCTTTATTCTCTATCCTTTTTATTTAGAGTTTTCCTTATCTTAGCATCATGTTTTCTTTATTTCATTATTCTTCCATGTTTTACATCTATTTTTCATGCATAAGGCTTTGCTTATTTTATCTCTCATTTCTTTATTTCTTATATGATTTTGTGTGTTACCCCATATCTTGGTATTCTGTAAAATTATCATGGTATCAAAGCCTAACCCTAAACCTAAACCCATCTACCCATACAGTTCCTGGTAGCCATCGGAGCCACCAGCCACCCGCCGAAGACAACCCACTAGCCAGCAACCACCACTTCTGTCATGACCCGAACCCACCCCTATAGATTAAGGTCATAACCGGCCAGTAATCATGAGATTACCTACGATCTCAAACAAAATCAAACGTATCTTAATAGTAACAAAGGGGCCAAAACAGAAGCAGACTTAAGTTTTTGTCCAATGAGCTATGCATACATGGCATACCAAAAGCATTTCCCGTATATTAGATAATAACTCACACCATATATTGATAGTTAACATCTTGTACACCCAGGATCATTCAAACACATAGTCAGTTATACCAAAAAACTTAAACACATAAATGGTCTATCATGAGCAATGGAAGCAGCAAAAGAAAATACAAAAGATCATAAACAAAGCCTCTTGCGTGAGGCGCCTAGGCTGACTCCACAAAAGCCAGGTTCCTTTCTCAAACTCCACTAAGATTGGGGTTAAATGACCCTTTGCTCACCTATATACATACAACTAAGAGTGAGCTAACGCCCAGTGAATAATACCAAAGTAAAGGGGTTATATGAATGCGATTCATGTTAAGTACATCGAACCCGTGAATTTGAAATTCAAATGACCTTAGACCTATTCTGTGATTCTATTGTACATGTCAAATGGCCTCGGGCCCATTTTAGATCCTTATCAAACATATCAGACAGCCTCGGGCCCATTATATAACTTTGTTAGATTCATCAAACGGCCTCGGGCCCAATTCAAACACTTCAGACGTATCAAACAGCCTTGGGCCCATTATTTTACATATTCATATTGATGCACATTTCATATTCATGGTCACGATCATCCTTTTATACAAACAACCTTTGGCCCATCATAATATTCAAACGTATCTAACGGCCTCAGGCCCAATTCATACATATCAAACGGCCTTGGGCCCAAATCATGCTCTTCGTAGAGCCTTATACAAAAATTAGGCATATAGAATACTCATTCATAAATCAAACCAACAAATCCATGAAGCTTATTCAGAAGTAGCATTTAGAAAATGACATACTTGAAAATATCTTTACCAAGATATTATTCACAGTGTTCCATTGATGGATTTGCCCTTGCGCTTAACCCTACACATTCCATAACACATTGGGTCACAAGCAATTCAATCCGTTCTTAACTTGTTTATTTCTCTTAGGCATTTTTTTTATTTCTTTAGTTCATTTACAATGCTCAATGCATGCCTAAGAGTCCTTAGAAATGAAAGAGAATGGAAAACAGAACATAAAACAGCCTTTCAAAAGTTTCTGAAACAAGACACTCCGCTCGAACGGTCTGTACAACACTATAAAAGTTCTAGTTGTATGATTTTTACACTCGAGCAAACTTTCTGTCGCTCGAGCAATGAGCCTTGCAAAACAGGGTGTGCTCGAGCGCAAGATTTACTGCTCAAGCCTCCAGGCAATCTCTGTAAAACTTCTAGGAGCTTGATTTTTATGCTCGAGTGACACTTGCCTCGCTCGAGTGGACAGGTCAAAATCTGGAATTTCCAGCACACTATTTGAGCTTCAAAACACAATTCTACATGGTGTAACTTGCATAATATTTCCTATATGTTAACCATGCAACTTCTATCATTATATAACTATCAATTTTACAAGATTTGAATCTCAAATTCTCATAGATTCATCACATAAACTCAATCATTTTCTTCCCTTTTTAAACATAAATTTTTAAAATTGAGGTTCATACCATGGTAATTCATGCATGCATGTATCAAACAACTCTCAATTCAACATGGGTTATATGTTTTAGGCTCAAACATGCAAAATCATGACAATTTATTACATGCATATACATATTAACTTCAAATTCATCATATTCACTTTAAATATTGCTCTTAGCTACATAACATCTTTGAATTTACTTAGTTATGAACTTAAACTCATGAGTTGAGTTCAATTACTCACCTAGAAGCCTTAACCCTTCCAATTATAGCCAATTCTTGAGCTAATCCTCCTAGTTCTTAAATTCACTTACAAATCTTCAAGGATGATCCCTCTCTCTCTCTCTCTCTCTCTCTCTCTCTCACTCTCTCTCTAATTCGGCTCACTCTCTCTCTAAAGTGTGTATTTTCAGATTTTTGAGCTCATCCCATGAGCTTAAGTGTGTTTTATACATATATATACTTGGTGATTAGCTTAAGTTAATCGTACTCAATTAAGTCTAACCAATTGTAGTTAATTTAATCAATTTGATCTGAATCAATTTTTAATTAAATATCGCCGTAGGTTCTAAAAATCATGCTAATCACAATGACATGGTCAATTTTAGTTTTTGTCGCCTCTACGGCCTTCAATTTAAATTTTATAACAAAAAAATCAAACATATTTCTTTATGGTGAACAGATATGGATTCAAAAACATAATTAGTCACATAATTAGTATCCAAAATCATATTAAGCACATAATCACAATCATAATTAAGATTAATTAACATAACACAGGACAGGGTTATCTCAACTTCGGCAGCCGACATCTATGTCAGCTCAAGCCGATTCCACCTTAAGGGGTTTTGGCTCAAGTCGAGCATGACCCAGGCTATTTCGGGCTGGTTGATGCCTGTCTAGGGTTCTCTCCTCACCCTGGTTGGTTGAAATCAGTACCGAATATCACCCTATGGTCCGAAACTTATCTGGGGTGGTCGCAATCCTCACTGAAGGCCTATCCTGATCTCGATTGGCCTTTGCCAAAGGGTCTCTTGGCCTAGTCGCCCACTAGTGACGGCTTCTCTTGCCCAACTGACAGCCCCTATGCCTTCTATGGCGTCATGGTTCCGCTGCCCTTGTTTTCTACCCAGGTCGTCCTCGTCTTTATGTTTTTATTCCGTATGTTGTAGTATGTTCGTCTTTTTCGTCTCTCTTAACTTTATTCATCTCTCTTAAAAAAAAATCAAAAAAAAAAAAAACTATGAGTGCTTAATTCTCTATTCTTTATGCTTTCATAGTGGTAGTTGTGTCTTCCCTTCTACCACCACCTTTCGGGTTTGTGATTGACACTAGTTTTGTTAAGGGTTCAGTAGCATAGTATCCATGGCAGATTCCACCAGTGTGTCCACGACTTCTCAAACACCTAAGAATGAAAGTTCTATGATACCTCCGACTATGACTGATCACCCCAACCCTAGTCTTAAAATCACTACTTCTCTATTTAATGGCCAGAACTATCTAGCATGGTCGCATAGTTTGACTATTTTTTTGAAGAGTTACAGGAACCCAGCACTACTGACCCAGGTTATAACTAATGGGAGATTACCAACTCTTTGATTACGAGTTGGCTTATCCATTTGATGGTACTAGAAATTAGTGAGGGCTACTTGTCTATGGAGACTACCCAAGATATTTGGGATGCTGTGGCCGCCACCTATTCCCGCAAAGCGAATTTCTCACAGGTATTTGAGTTGCGCCGTTCCATTGAGAGCTTTCTTCATGGGGAGCAGAATGTTCTTCAGTACTTCACCTTCCTCACCAACGACTGGAAACACCTTGATCACCTGTTAGACTATAAGCCTATTTGCACTACTGATTCAGTCGAGTACAGGAAGTTCATTGCACAGGAAAGGGTCTTTAAGTTTCTGGCAGGTCTCAATATGGAGTATGATCTGGTTCGAAGTCGGGTTTTAGGTATGGACACTCTTCTTTCACTTCAGGACGCATTCGCCTATGTACAGAATAAGAAGAGTCGCCAGTCCGCTATGATGTCACCTGTCTCTACTGACTGCTCAACGTTACTGTCTACCCCTAGAGATGGCCTCAGTCTAACTCTTATCCCTCCATCTGCTACCAAGGAGTCTGTCTTCTGTGATTACTGTCGCAAGCCACGACATATTCGTGAGACATGTTGGAAGCTTCATGGGACTCCTTCCGAGGATCGAGGTGATCGGTTTGGTTCTGGACGAGGTCGGTCAAGCCAGTCTAGAGGACGTGGCTCCTATCCACGAGCTCATCAGTCTAGTGCCATTGATACACTTGATTCTATTTTTGCTTCCATTGTCTAGGCTTCTGATAGTCTCTTTGGCATGACTACTCATGAGCTTGAGGATGTTTTGCGTCACTTGCTGGGCCGCTGGTCTTCTAGTGCTCTCAGTACATCTTCCTCGTCGTTTGCCCGCTCAGGTAACTTAGCCTCTTCTCCTTGTGTTTTCCTTTCTCATACGTCTTTGCCCTGGATTATTGATTTTGGTGCCTCAAATCATATGTCTAGATTCTCTGACCTTGTCTCTGCCTATAAGCCCTCTTCAGGTCAGGACAAAGTTAGGATTATAGATGGTACTGTTTCTGCTATTTTCTGGAAAAGGTTTAGTCCATGTCACTCCTACCATACCTCTATCTTCTGTTCTCCATGTTCTCAATTTTTCTGTTAACTTGTTATCTTTGAATCGTATTACACAGGATTTGAATTGTAGTGTGACGTTTTTTTCCTAATCATTGTTTTTTTCAGGACCTTGTCACGAAGAGGACGATTGGCAGTGGTAGTGCAGAAAATGGTCTCTACTTCCTGAATCAATCGGACAAGCTTGCTTATTCTTCCACTACGAGTCCTACTACCCAAAATGATTTATGGTTGTGACATCAGCGTCTTGGGCATTCTTCTTTTTATTTACTTAAGCATTTATTTCCATCTAGTTTTGCAAACAATAATGTGGCTGAGTTTCTTTGTGAGTATTATCAACTTGGAAAATAACACAGAGCTTCTTTTGCTTCCAATTTTAATAAAAGTTTATTTCATCTTTCATTCATACATTTTGATGTCTGAGGTCCATCTCGTGTTATGTCTATGAAAGGTCATTGATGGTTTGTTACATTAATTGATGATTTTTTTCGTACTACTTGGGTGTATCTCATGAAAGACAATAGTGAGATGTTCTTTTTGTTCCGCAATTTTCATAAGATGATTTGTACTCAGTTTGGGGCCACTATCAAAATCTTCCGTTCTGATAATGAGGGGAATACATAGATTCTGGGTTAGGGCAATTTTTTTCTACTCATGACATTATCCATCAAACCTTTTACACCAATACCCCTCAACAAAATGGGGTAGCAGAACGTAAGAATCGTCATCTTCTTGACATGGCTTGGTGCATGTGTTTTTTTATGAATGTGCCTCGATCCTACTAGGACGATGTTGTTCTCACCGCAGCCCATCTTATTAATCGTCTTCCTACCTAGGTCTTGCAAAAACAAGCTCCCCTTTAAGTCCTCCTAGATTACGAGTCCTTGTTTTTTATTCCTCCCAAAATATTTGGCTATGTCTGTTTTGTCCACAATCATTCTCCTACTCGTGGTAAGTTGGACCCTCTCTCCCTCAAATGTCTTTTCCTTGGGTACTCTCTTACTTAGAAGGGGTATAAGTGTTATCACCTTTCTTCTCGTAAATGGTTTGTATCCATAGATGTCACCTTTTTTGAGTCTCAGTGCTATTTCTTGTCCTCTTCAGTGTCACAGTCCTCTCTTCAGGGAGAGCCTTGGTGTGAAGTGATTCATATGATTCCCATGGTGGAACCATTTGTTCTTGCACCGCCACCTCTTATTGGTATAGAACCCAATGTCACCAAGAACAGGGAAGGACAAGTTTATGTCAGGGGCAAAGACAGACATAAAGTTAACTGGATACAAGAGACCACTTCTGCTCCTCCACTGTTATCTCCTGCTTCTGATGAGAGTCCAGGTAACTTTGAATTTCTTGAGTCCACTGATCTTGATATTCCTATTACTAAGAAAAAGAGTGTGCGATCTTGTACTCAACATCTTATCTCAAATTTTGTGTCTCACTCTCATTTGTCATCCTCATATAGAGCTTTTGTGTCAAATATTTCCTCTGTTAGCATTCCTAACCATTTTCAGGATACTCTTGCTATCTCTGAGTGAAAAATTGCCATGATTGAGGAAATAAAAGCACTTAGGAAGAATGGCACTTGAAAATTGACTGAGTTACTTAAGGACAAATGACTTGTGGGACACAAATAAGTGTATACTGTGAAACACAAAGCGGATGGTTTCATTGAGAGTTACAAGACTAGACTTATGATAAAAGGGTTCACTTAGACATATGGCGTTGACTATCACGAGACCTTTGCACCTATGGCTAAGATGAATTCAGTTAGAGTACATCTCTCTATAGCAGTTAATCTAGATTGGCCACTTCATCAATTTGATGTAAAGAATGCATTTTCTCCATGGTGACCTCGAAGAAAAGGTATATATGGACATTCCTTCTGGTTTTGAGGATTATCAGACAGAGGGTAAAGTATATCAGCTTCGGAAGTCATTATGGTCTCAAACAGTCTCCAAGGGCTTGGTTTGAGAGATTTACTCAGGCTATGCTTAAATATGGCTTCAAACAGAGTCAGACAGATCCAACCTTGTTTGTGAAACATTCCTCACCTGGTAAGACTACGACGATCATTGTTTATGTGGATGACATAGTTCTTACAAGTGATGATAGTGAGGAAATACTTTTGTTGAAGAAATATTTAACAAGTGAGTTTGAAATCAAAGACTTGGGAAGCTTGAAGTATTTTCTAGGAATTGAAGTTGCTCGCTTTAAGGATGGGATATTTATCTCACAAAGGAAGTATGTGCTTGACCTATTGAAGGAAACTAGGATGTTCGGTTGCAAGGCCTGTGACACTCCACTAGAATCCAATTAAAAACTTGGGGATGATGAAGGAGGAGCAGTTGTTGATAGGGGAAGCTATCAGCGTTTAGTGGGTAAGCTTATCTACCTATCTCACTCGCATCCTGATATTGTTGTTGTCAATGTGGTTAGCCAGTTTGCATGCTCCTTATCAGATTCACTTCGAGGCTGTCATAAGAATTTTAAGGTACTTGAAATCTGCTCCTGGTAAGAGTCTTTATTTTTTGAAGCATGATCATCTTCGTGTGGAAGCTTATATAGATGCTGACTGGACTAGTAACTGATAGGAGATCGACTTTAGGGTATTGCACCTTTGTTGGCGGCAACCTAGTTACTTAGAGAAGTAAGAAACAAAACGTGGTTGCCAAGTCAAGTGCAGAGGTTGAGTTTAGCGCTATGGCACAAGGTGTGTGTGTGAGCTTTTATAGATCAAGTTATTGTTGAGTGATCTAGGTATTGACCAGACGGACTCCATGCGGTTATACTGTGATAATAAGGCCGTCATCAACATAACTCACAATCCGGTTTAACATGACAGAACAAAGGATGTTGAGATTGATTGCCACTTCATTAAGGAGAAACTCACTTGTGGCACAATATGTATTCCATTTGTGTAATCTGGTGACCAACTCGTTGTAGCTGGTTTCTCGTGCTCCTCGAAAGGGTTTAGTCTATTCGGATATGATAGCTCTACAGTTCAGACTCCCGTGGTTCTGAATCTAGTTTCATAAGTGCAATGTGAAATAGAAAAACACAAATGAGAGTTCAAATCCGGCAAATCTTTGAAAAATCGATTTACAATCAGAAATGCCAAAAATGGACTGCATTGCCAGATTTTAGAGTCGTCACCTAAATATTTTTGAGAAATTTAGGAAACCCGTGACTCATGCCAAATGCTATTTGTTTGTCATAACCAAAGTGTTTCGGCTCGAGAACTTAGGTATGAGAGGGGAAGGTCATAAATTGAGTACCCCACTCACCCGATCAAAGATCGGCCTCTACTAATCATGATATGATTTTTATGTACAATATATGCTCTTGTTTCGATTATTATGCTAACTCATTGCATGAGGCACGCAAGTACAGACTATTTTACTCACTTTGAAATGCTTTGATTTCATGTCGGTTTGAAAAGAATTTTGAATATGTGCCACTTGAAAAAAAGCGAGCTCATATATACATTAATCAAAATCATCCTAACTTAAGTGAATAGCCTTCATCCACAGGCATTCAAACAGGTATATCAAATAAGTACTTAGCCTCATGATAATATGCTTGATATGGTGACACAAACATGCATGCAATATGCTAAAGCAAGAAATGCTCACCTAGTACTCAACCGAGGCAAGCCAAAGAGAAGAAAATAATTAGAAAAATGTGTGTTCTAATATGTAAGTGACTAATGCAACACATACAAAATGCATCTAGCGGATTCGGCTTCTTAACATAACATATGGATCAATCTAAGGCATATGGTAGCGCATATATTCAAGTAAGTAGGAAATGGCAATGATGTTAGAATGATGAACTAAACCCGATGCATGCAAAAATGGATATTTAAGCATGGCAATGATAAGGAATGAAAAATATGATGCTACCACGGTAAGCATATAAATAAAAGGGAGAAAGAAATTGGGGTTGGAAGACATACAAATATTACAAGTGTTTACAATTTCCCCTCGCACAAGGGGGTCCGAATGAATATCCGAATGTTAAACTAATTATTACAAATACTAAATAGATTAACTAAATTAACTAGCTATTACAAATTCAAATGAAGCTACTAATTAAGTATAACAAACTACTATTAAAGCATTAATTTAAAGGACTACGAGAAGCAAAGAGTTGCACGCGCACAAACAAGAACATCCTCCCAAAAACGTCTCTGTTTTATTGCTAGAATCTGTTCTGTTTGCAGTCAAAAAATTATTTTGTTTTTGCCTCAGCTTTTGCTCTGTTCTACCACAAAAATGACACTGCTTGTATAAACAATGATGGCCAACCGGCCTTGAGAAGTTGTTGGCCGGACAAAAAGGTTGTCGGCTGGCCACTGTTTTTGGGTTCTGCCATGCTGTCACAGAATTGAAACAAAGTAAAAACAGAGTATTTCTAGGAGATGTTTATCCTTTCTACCTCTCCCTATCATGAAGATGATCAATGGAGAAGTAGATTCGATTCACAAATCATCAATCGTGTTGCAAGTTTGTTGCGTGATGATCTATGAACCAATAAGACAAAAGCTTAATAGAGGGAAATGAAAGACCAACAACACCTCTTCCCTATCATGTAGTTATCTCAAGAAAAGGGGTGGACATTACTTCTTAAATCATTGAACATCACTAAGAGTATGTAATGATTCGAGACGCAATAGGTTCAATGTAATGTTCGATTAAACCCGACTCAATTTTATTACCTTTTTTTAACCTTTTTTTACTCCAATTTTATTAATTCTTTTTTTACATTACCTTCCATTTCTTATATTTTGTTCATTTTTGTCCAAAAGTGATAGTCACGTCCACTAAGTCCAAAAGCAATAAAGAATATCAAGCATTGACTTAACCCCAGAAATTAGCCTTTCAAGCCCTTTTCTACGAGAGAAATTATAAAGGAAGTGGCAAACTCATTTACAAGCGATAATGAATTCTAAATCAAACTCAAAAAGAGCGATAATAATTAGTCAAACTCAAAAATAGCGATAATGACTAACGAAGCCCATAATGAGCTATAATGACTCTAAATCTAAACTTGATAACAAGATATAATGACACTTTCCTTGGTGATTTCCAATGGTCTAACTAGAAAATTAGTCCCTTAGAAGTAAATGCACCGGTGATGAAGAGAATTAACAAACAAGAAATTGTGATTAGCATAAGAGAGATATAATGCCTTGGTAATGAACCTCCGAAGAGATTAAATCATTAAGTATGGAAGGTCTCTTTCTTATGCTTGAACAACAACCTTTGTTAAACACAACTCTTTAATCAAAATGAACAAAGAATAAAGGGAGGTTGCAGAGATGATTATGCAAAGGTGGTTACAATAGTATGAACAAGTATGACAGCTATAAAAAAGAGCAGCAAAAAAATATCAACTCAAATAGATTGAAAGCTATACCCATGAGGACTTACAACAACACATCTACAATATTTAAAGCATATTTAAACACACAAAACATCACTGAAACAACCCTAAGATAGTACTGAAAATTGAGTTTTCGAAGTGGAAAAAGTGAGGAAAAAGAGGCTAAGACCAAGAGGTTTCAAACAATCAACAAGCCTAAGGAAGGGTGGCTAACCCCTCCTCTTTTTTAGTAACTCAAAACCACATTTTTAAGCTAAAATAAACTCTGAAAAACAGTAGCTAAAAGTAAAGAAACAAGTGGGAAGAACAATGATATAAGCTATGGGATAAGGTTCAAGAAATGGTGGTTAACCCCTCCACCTTTGGTAGCTTTTAAATCATAAGATTCGGCATTTAAAGCTAGTCTAAAACAGTGTATAAATAGGAAGAAAAGAGAAGAGAAAAGTAGTGTAAACAAGGCAAAAGATGGCAAAAGTTATACCTCTTGAAGATGAGACACTCTTGGTTAAGAAAATCACAAGGCAAACACTCTCAAGAGCTGAAATTCAGGGTCAATAATCTCAGTAAGAGGCCTCAAGTTTTTTGTTTAGGAAGTGCATAGAGAGTGTATGTATATTTGCAAGAGAGAGGGGTAGTGTGTTGAACAAGTTTTGGCTCTTGAAAAATTTTCTAACCTAAAACCATGAGGAATGGTCAAGTATTTATAAAAGAAAGCCTTTTCACATCAGAAATATCTGTAATAAGCAAGCTAGTGCAAGGCATGCATATGGGGGACAGCTGGCTGTAAAATATCTGCATGCCAGGAAACATGGCCGGCCGGCCATGAAGAGGGCCAATCAACCAACAAAAAATGGCCTACCAGCCAATTGTTGGCTAGCAGGGCTTTGGGGGGTCAGGCTAGAAAAAAATTAGGTTTTGGTCCAAAAGGGGTGCAAGGTTTAGGCTCTGAAGTTCAAAATCGAAGCCTTTGCTGAAGAAACTGAACGATTGTATAGTGTAACATTTCATCATCGAGTGTTCAACGTGAGGCGCCCAAGTCTTAAGGGCGATAAAAAATGGGGTGTTTACATTGACTGACATCCTCACCAAGGGAGTTGGGAGTAAGCCATTGTATGACATCCTAGGCAAGCTAGGCATGGCACCAACTTGAAAGGGAGTGTTAGAATAGTATATTATTTGTAATTATTCTATGCCTTAGGGCCTTCTTGTAATTAATAATCTTCATTAATATAAAAGGGAATGATATCACAGTCATTCCCTAATCTTGGTATTCTCTAAAATTATCAAAGTCTTTAGTTGCATTATTTGTATGTATTGCATTAGTTTCTTTGCATCTAGGATCACGCCTATTTCTCTAACCTTTTTTGCTTAGCTTTGTGTAGAGGAGTACTAGGTGAGCTTTTTCCGTCTTTGCATCCTGATTGTATGTGTTTTTCTTACTATGTCTAACATTTTTATCATGCAACTACTTGCTTACTTGATATATCTTTTTAAATGCCTGCGAATGGAGGTTATTTCGTTTAAGTTGGAAAGATATTGATTTCCATGCATATGGACTCTTCTTTTTTTTTTTTTTTTTTTTTGAGTTTTACTTTTTCAAACATTTTTTCAAAATGCATGAAATCAAAGCATTCCAAACTAAGTAATTTAGTCCATATTTGTTTGTTTCACATAATAATTTTAGCATTAATAATAAGAACATGAATATATATTGGTGTGGAGAAGTGAGTTTGGAAATACTCTTCTGATCCCGGGGGACGCTAGTGATCATCTTCTAGTCACTTGAAAAGAAATAAACACTCCAGTCGGGGGTGCCAGAATTAGCACTCCGACGGACAAGTCAGTCTCTAATCTCTGAATTGCTTATATTTTAAGTAAAGTGTAATAGTTCTCACATACCTCTTTCTGGCTGTTGTTCTTCTATTTATATGTTTTCTTTCTTGGGCCTCGGGATTAGGTCCATTTCCAATTCTATATTCGGCATATTTCGTAGTAGTCCGCTCTCTACTCGGCCCCTTACTTAATCGACTATTTAGTCGAGTAGAGTTGCGTTCGAGCGTTTGAGCATACGCCGAGTACCACGTATTTTGACTCTCCCAGGTTCGACTATCCAGAATCTCTATGACTCCCAATACTCGGTCCCCACAATTGGTAATGAATCTCATATTTAGAATTAGTAGAGATCGATCTTTGATAGGGTGAATGAGGGTACACAATTCATGACCTTCCCCCTTCATACCTAAGTTCCCGTTCCAAGACACTTTGGTTACAATAGATAGTAGCATTTAGCACGAGTCATGGATTTCTTAGTTTTCTTAAAAGATTAGGTAGCGACTCTAAATCTGGTGATGTAGTTCATTTGTGGCATTTCTTATGAGTAGTGAATTTTCTATGGATTTGCCAAATTTGAACTCTCATTTTGTGTCATATTACACTCGTGAAATAAGACCAAGAGTTCTAACTGTCGAGCTCGCTCGGACTCCCTGTCCGAGAGATCCCACACATAGTTTTAAGATTAGTTAAGGGTTTTTAGGCTAAAAATGAATTTGTATAAATAATCAACCACTAAAATCATAAAATAGAAAGTTAGTATAGGCCAATCTTTGGATTGGACAAAAAAAGATGCTATCATGCAATGAGTGGCGACTCTTTGTTGGTTAAAGCGAGTTGGTACAACATTTTGTGTGGAAACAAGCTTTAGACTCAAAAAAGACACGATGCCCACACTGTCTGTTCAAATATTTTTTTATCTGTTTAATTTTGTTGACTATCTATTCATTCTTTTCTCTTATCTGTTCAAATATCTATTCAAATTTTATTATCTGTTCAATTTTGTTGACTATCTATTCATTTTTTTCTCTTATCTATTCAAATTTTATTATCTGTTCAATTTTGTTGACTATCTATTAATTTTTTTCTCTTATCTATTCAAATTTTATTATCTGTTCAATTTTTTTGCTTATCTATTTAAATTTATATGTCCAAATTTTATTATCTGTTCAATTTTTTTGCCTAATTCTAATTGTTAATTTTTATATCTGTTCAAATCTTTGTATCTGTTGAAATTCTATGATCTGTTAAATTTCTTCCCTTCCATGATCTGTTGAATTATTTTCTCTATCTACATACCTACAGATATTATTCAATTCAATATGGCTTCATCATTTGATCAACTATACCTTCAAATCAAAACAATCTTCAAGCTCAGATTAAAAAATAAAAATAAAAATAAAAATAAAAAGTCTTGATCTAAATAGATAAGCACACAAAAACACCATCATCATTTGAGATCTGTTCAAATGAACAGATCGATGGCCTTCTACACAGATCGGGCTCAGTCCATATATTGTTTGAGATCTGTTCAATTGAACATATCCAGATCTACCACAAATTGATCACTACATAAAAAATAATATTGAAAAAAAAAAAAAGAACAATGAACCCTTTGGACACTACCTGAAAACACTAAGGCATCTTTTCACAAACAGAGAAACTCGAACACACCCAAACCCTACCTTCATCTCCTAACCCTATGGACTTTGACTTCTTTTTGGATCAGCGGCGTGGATGTAAATGATCACTGGTGGCTTTGTGGCGGGAGAGGAAGAGCCGGAGCCAAGTCCCACTGAACGCACTTAGATCTGACCCTTTGTGACATCAGATCCCTCTGTGATTTCATAAACAGAGTCTGAGAAATAGACTCTTGCTGAGTTCACTGGGGGAAGAAACAAGGGTTTGATCGGACTCGGAGATTGAGGCGGGGATGGAGAGAGAAGCGGCGAGGTTGTGAGTTGAGGTGGGGTTGCAGAGTAGAAAGAATGAGTAGACGTTGTGGAATATGGGGTAAAAGAGGTGGCCGCGGTGGGCGGTGAAATCGGAGAGGAGGGAGGGAGTGTGTGGCAGAGAGAGAGGGGGTTGAGGTTTGGTTGGAGAGAGAGAATAGCTTTTTCCACTGTGTATACAAGTTATTTTTGGTCATTTTATCTAAATTTATCAAGTAATTTTATTTCCACGCACCAAAAGATCTCACTCCACATTTCTTTCTTAATACACACTAACTAATTTCAATTTTTTTAATTTTACTCAATGCATAATTTTTTTTGGCAAAAATATCCCTCTCTTTAACATTGAAATCCTAAACCAACACCCATTTATAAGTATTGTTTCTTTCTCCTCTTCGGTCTTGAAAAGAATTTTCATTCATTTTTTAAAAAAAAATTGTTACATTGAGGCATTGTAAATGGCATGTTGGTTAGAGCTATGGTTTAATTATGGATTTATAAGTTATTAAATTTTTTTGTTATATATTCATCAGAATTTTTTTTTGTTTGTTTTTGATTTTTGGGTTAAATCTGGTTGATATTTGAAATACAAAGCCATTGACAGACCTAGTACAAAGCTTAATTAATCATATTTCACTTATGTTTCTGGATCTGTAGTTCATCTGTTTTAATTACCATGTATTATACATCTATTTGTAAATAAATTTTTTTGTAAATATTCTGCAGGATTAAATTTGTTCAAATCTATTCACCCAAAAAAAATTTGTTCAAATCAACATGCATTGTTTCCTATCAACGAAGCTAGCCAAACGCAATCTAAATCCTCAGGAGGGAATGGTGATTTTGCGGCAAAGAAGTTGTAGCGGAGTTGATGGCGGCGGCGGTGGTAATAGCGGTGGGTGGGAGCAAGGGTTAGGGTTAAGAAATTGGGTTTTGGTGAAGACAATAAGGACACTTCAGTAATTTTATTATAGGGAAAAACTATAATAAAAATAAATAAATCATTAAGCGTGTGCACAGAGATAGGTAAGTGTGTGAAAATAAAATTTTCCAAATTTATCCTTGTGAACAAAATATTTCAGCGCTGCCCTTCATTAAATAAAAATAATTTATTATAAAAATAATTTTTGATATTAAAATATATTAACATATTTATACCAAGAAAATGATATATCAAAAAAATAATAATATATTAAAATAATATAGTACCCCAAAAAAATATTTAGAAAACATAATTTTTTATATTAAAATAATAAAAAAAACACCAAGAGTATTTATGAAATTTCATATAGTTAATAACAACATAAAATGAAAAAATAAAAAAGAATTTTTGCTAGTTTGATGATCATGAAAGAAAACATAATTTTTCTTAATCTCCTCACTCAATTCCACCACATTAATAATTTCTTCACTAACAATTTCACTCACCTTCACTCTATAAAAACAAATCAGCCCTTGGTAGTCATTTTAAGTAACGAGCATAGAATGGAGACCTTCACTTGATTCAAATTTTCACTAGTGCTAATAAGGTTTCGTTCCCATCTTCTTATAATTGTTCTTTTTGTATTTATTATGAATGAATATAGAGAAAATTAATCTAACATCCCTCTTTTACTTTTAGTAATGGAAGAGGTCCATAATATATATATATATATATATATATATATTTGTAGTTTAAGGTCTCTCCATATATCAGACTCACTCTCTCATTCATTCTTTTTTATAGATTTTATTTTTTCTCTCTTCAAACCCTACATCTCTCTTCTTTCTTCGTTACATCCATGGCAGGGAGATCAGGGTTTGGCTCGATGAGTGACAATGATCATCACCAACACTCCTATAAAAGAAGGTGAGATTGAAGGAGACTGTAAAAGAAACAGAAGATGCTGTGGGAAGAGTCCAACTCAAGAATAAAGTGAAAACATCACAACTTTTGGATTTTATGAGACTTTCAAGCTTTTTGTGAGTAACATTTACGATATGATCATCATTAGAAAGCAAGCCATGAACTTCATACCGTTGTTGGTCTGAACTTAAATTGAGTTTTGGAATTGCTGAAATTGAGTTTTGGAATTGCTTCGCTGCAATTTACAGTACACAACCTACATTGGAGATAAGTGATGTTGGAGTAAGGGAACTTGATCTGCCCAAGTTTTCCACATTTGAAGGACTCTAGATAGTTTTGGAATGAGGTGTTGTCTTCACTAGTAGTGAAGAAACAATAGGTAAGAGAGAACAAAGAAAGCCAAAATAGAAGGAGAACACCCATTGTAAATTTACAAAATGGGTAACAATTATGCTGTTTACATAGTGAATTCTTGTTGTGTTGCTATGTGTTGGCTTTTTGATCAATTTTTTTTGGTTGAGTCAAAATACAATTTTCTCTGGTTTGGTCAAAACACAGAAAAAAATTGTGAGTAAATCAGAGAAAATTGGTCATAACACAGTGGAAATTGTGAGCAAATCAGAGAAATTTCAAACAAGAGATATTTCAAAACATAGAGAAAATTATAGAAATTTCAACCTAGAGAGAGAAAATTTCAAAACATAAAGAAAATTAGAGAAATTGAACAAACCAGAGAAATTTTAAACCAGAGAAATTTCAAACTAGACAAATTTAACACAGTGAAATTTGAAATTTGTCTAGATTGAAATTTCTCTAGAAAAATGTTGAGGGACCTCAATCACTATGAAAATATTGCATGTCGTTTATCATATAAAATCTTAATACCAGGGACTTTAAAAAAAATTCCCCTAGCGAAATTTAGACGAGGGGATTGTGATGTGTAAGCAAATCAGATTGAAAGTTATGTGAGCAAATCATATTGAATTTTCTCTGAACTATGTGAATTTTCTCTGGATGTAGGAACTGTGTGAATTTCCTCTAGTTGTGATCATTGTTTGTAATTTTGTAAATTTTCTCTGGCTATATGAATTTTCTCTGGCTGTGATCACTGATCACTGTGTAAATTTTCTCTAATTGTGGTCACTGTTTGTAATTTTGTAAATTTTCTCTAATTGTGGTTACTATATGAATTTTCTCTGGCTATGGTCACTGTGTTTCTCAAACACTGTGGGATTGTGATGTGTCTAGAGAAATTTCAGTGAAAATGCCTAGAGAAATTCTAAACATGAACACAAACACAATCAGCGAAATTCTAAGGGGATTCTGATGTGTGCAGATGAATTCCAAACATGAATACACAAACACACTCAGCGAAATTTCTCTAGAAAAATGTTGAGGGATCCCAACCACTATGAAAATATTACATGTCATTTATCTTATAAAATCTTAATATCAAGAATCTTAAAAAAAAAAAACTTTCCATGAATATACATGTCAATATAGTAATGGTCATTAATATATATTTTTGGACCAATAAACATACAAATATAAAGTATGTTTCGATTGAATGTATTTTTCTAGTAAGGCTCTATTTGTTTTAAACGAAAATAATTTTAACGAAAATATTTTATTTATTTTCTACTATTTGGTTCGCTAAATAAAGTAAAATATTTTTGTGTAAGGTGAAAATGAATCATATTTAAAAAGTCTATTAAGTTATTTTTTTGCTCTATTTTCATCAGCTTCATCAGTTTCAATTCTTACCTTATTACAATCCCTTCTTTTTTAGCTTTATCCATTATCAAAAATTTTCTTATAAAAATATATTTCATAACCAAACACACGAAAATTAAAAAATATTTTCAAAATCATTTTATATAAAAAAAAATATTTTTATAATCTTTTATTTTACGTCAAAACAAATAAATCCAAATCAATCGTGAATTTGTTATATGTTGAGACCTTAGATAACATAAGTTATTGGCCAGTCATGCCGGTCATTCCTTGTTTAATGGAGTTGGGCCGTGACACAATTACCTAACAAATATGGGACTGACAGAAACTTTTATGGTAGGCATCCTCTTTAAGAGTGTGTAATATATGCATATTATTATATATTTTTGTAGTGTTACATATTTTTATGGTAAATAATACATAATTTCTTAATAAAAATTATAATAATTTATGATTGAGAAATGAAATTACGTATTTTTGGAGTAATGCTTTGTATTTTGTGATATTGTTACACATTTTATACTTAGAAAATGTTTGGATGAAAAATTGTGTAACATTACTACAAAAATGCGTAATACTATTACAAAATATATAATTTTATTTTGGATAATACCGTATGATATTTTAAGATTACTATGATTATGCCAAAATGCTTACCATTTGTGTATTGGCCCACCTATAATTATGTCTAATGAGTCTCACTTTGATTATTTGGATTGTTCATTTTTAAGATAGATTTAGAAGAATAAAAAATTAATTAAATTAGTCGGATATCAGTAATTATTTCATCAATTTTCATTTATTTTCAATTTTACATTTAAAATTACATATATATGAAGGGTCATTATAGAATACACATCCTTTCAAAATGGTGTATCATGTACAAGTTATGATATTTGTAATATTGATTATCACAAATGTTATTACAGAGAGACTCCTCTCTAATTGGGTATCCGAACTAGAGGGTATTGTTGGGCCTCCGTGGGCACACCATGGAGTCTGCATCAATGATCTGAACAGTTCAATGTGTAGAACTCGTCGAATATTTCATTCCTACAAAAAATCATGTTGATCAGATATCGATACCAATTTGATCAGATCACATTTGTATAAGTAATTTATTTTAAAAATCATACTTACTTTTGACACAAATGTGATTTGATCAAGTAATTATTGATATTTGATCAATATGATTTTTTACAAGAATAAAATACTCGGCGAACTTTATACATTGAACGGTTCAGATTATCGATGTGAGTTACATGGTGGACCCACGGAGACTTAATAGTAACCTTCAGTTCGATTTGGACCGGAGAGAAGTTGCGGCCTATAATTAAATCACTTTCAATCATAATTTAAAAAGAAAAAAAAAATAATAATTAGTCATAACCAAACACATATAAGATAAACTTTTTGAATTATAAATAAAATAATCACAGCATGTCATAACCAATATCACAATAAGTTATAATTAACATCACAATTAATAGTAACCAAATCATAATTAACATCACAATTTATCATAACCAAATAGCACAAATGTTATGAATATATAGATTGTGTATTATAGCATTTCTTATACAAAAATAACATATAATATGTAGCGTCTAAGGGGTCGTTTGGGAAGAGAGTTTTTAGTGGTGTTTTGATTTTTTAGTTAAAATATGAGATAAAAAAATTAATACGTTTGGGATGGTTTTTTAATTTTTTAAGAAAATATATGCAAAAAATAGAGTAAATAAAATGTAGGAAAAATTACATCGGCAGTCCCTATATTTTATCTTTTGTGTCATTTTGGTCCCTATACTTTCAATTAGCTCAATTTTGATTATTAATTTTAGATTTTGTGTCAATTTGATCTAATTGATAATATCATTAGTGTTTTTTTTTTTTTTTTTTTTTGTAAAAATTATAACTAAATTGATTGAGGGTTAACTCACTGAATTGAGTAAATTTATAATTTTTCCCTTAAAAATATAATTCATTATACTTATGTGCGTATTTTCCATAAAGAAATGTTCAAATTTGTAATCAATTAGATCAAATTAAAATAAAATCATAAATTCAGAATTAAAATCGAGTCAATTGAAATTACAATAACTAAAATGACACAATAATTAAAGTACATGGACTACCATCATAATTTGTCCTAAAATATAATCTTTAACTTTTTGATATTTGTTGATTTTTTTTTTTCAATTTTTTAAGTGACTTTTGACTTTTAAATTATTTTAGTCGACAACCCCTAATAATAAACAAATTTGATATAGAAATCCAGTGGTGCTAACATTCTCATGTTATGCTTCATAATTTTTTTTTTTATTAGATTTGAATAAAAAATTGATGAAAAGTCCAATATGATATGAGACATTTCAATGGTGAATTAAGATTTTTTCTAAATCTGGTTAGTCATCCAGTCTAAAGTAAATTTTTGGTTCATAAGGCCAAAATCTAGTCATCTGGTCAATCGTCCACCAACGACTACCTACAAAATTTGATAAAAGACTAAACATTCCCCTAATTTAATAAAAAATATATCTTTCCTTTCATTTGATATCAATTTAATGAAACGACTGAAATATTGATTTCACTATACTTTTATCAAATTTAAATTTGATAAAATATATGAAACTGAATTGAAAATGGCTTTACAAAGCATGCCAAGATTAAATAATTCTTAAAATCTGTGATGAGTTTTATGCTTTTACTAGTCAGATAACAATTTTAATGGAAGACACGATGGATTTAAATAGTAAGCTTGAGGAACTTTGACACTTGCTCTTGTTTTCCACAATGCAGATTGAACCAACAATCTTAAACTTTCATGCTAATGCGATCACTTGATGCTGTCCACGCATTATTAATCGGTTTTGAATCTCTTTCAGCTGCAGCCTTTTTAATTAAAAGCTGGGGGATTAGTTTTGAAGTTTAATATATATATTTATGTGCTTTTCAAAAAATCTTTTTTTTTTCTTTATTATATATATATTTTAAAATTTGATCATTTTTTTAGATAAATTACAAATACACCACCTGAAGTTTAATTAAAATACAAATTGCTCTTATAGTTTTGAAAATTACATTCCATCCCTGGAGGTTTCTAATTTCATAACAAATGTCATTTTTATTAATAAATCATCAAGTCAATTAACAGTTTTTAACGATGTTAAAAATATGTTTCAATTAATAATTTAGGTAATTTTATTATTGTATATGAAAGTAATTATGAATTTTATTTTTTTAATCAATTCTATTAAATAAATTTTTTTAATAAGGGAGTATTTATAATTTTTTAAACTATAGAAAGTAATCTGTATTTTAAACAAATTTTATGAAGTGTTGTTGTAATTTACCACTTTGGTAAAAACTTTTGGAGATTTTAATCAAGTTTGGCATATATTAAATAATACAAAAAGTTAAAAAGTCACTATCCTATTTAAGTCACATCATTTTATTTAAATCACATAATCTCTCTAACACATCACATTAAATTCAACCTAAATTCAACCTATATAAATTAATAAATCAAAAAATATACTTTTTTATAACATCCCAACCTTGGCAGCCTAAAAGTGTTTCCCAAACGGCTACCTGATTGGTATGAAACACCTAGTTATAGCATTAATCTTGTTGAGAAAGAGGGGCGGCGCCACATCATGTTGGTGGTATTCACGTCACCAAGTCATTTGATTACACGAATTAAAAATTAAAATAAATTATATTTCAGCGCTGCGGTTAGTTGAGAATTTTTAGAAGAGATTTGACCAAAAAAAAAAAAAAAAAAGTAAATGTGTATAAAACGAAATGAAATATAAATATATTTTATTTATATTTTATTTATATTTTTATTTTATTTTTTTAAAATTTTCAACCAAATACAATTTAAGTATTAAAATATATATATACATTAAAGTAATATTCTGTTTGTTTGGGCGAATTTTGTTTTTGTATTTTTTTTGCGTTTGATATGATAAAAAATAAAAATCAACAGAAAATATTTTTCATGATCAATCGAAAACAAACTTATTTTAGCGGAAAATATTTTCCATTATTAAAAGCTAGAAAAAGTTTTCCGAACTAAACTTTTACTAATGTTTTCACACTATCACCACCACTCTCACCTCCGCTATCACACCACCATCACCATGGCCATTGCCACCATCACTGTCGTTATCACTACTGCCGTCACCCCACTGCCACTCCCCTACTATCTCTACCCCCACCTTCATCTCACTACCATTACTACCAAATATAGAAAAATATTTTTTCCAATCACTACCATTACCACCAAATATAGAAAAATATTTTTTAAAATAAATTTTTTTTATAAAAAATATTTTTCACTTAAACAAACAGAACGTGAAAAGAAAATTTTCTTTCACGATGGCCTTTAAATCATCAAATCCTTTCATATACTACTATACTTTTGTGACATAAATAAAGTAAATTACCTATTTAACCCCTAAAATATGAGTCTTTTCCCACTTGATCCTTAAGGAAAAAAATTTCTATTTGGTCACTAACCCCCCCAAAAATGGTCTAATAAAAAAAATTAAGCTAAATTACACTTTTTACTCTACTACGATATCATTCCTTGCAACAACCACTGGAATATTACAGAACGATCTAAAGAGGATCATAGCTTATTCAACTTGCAGTCAATTAGACCATATGATCTTTACTTGCAGCATCTCTAACTATTCAATTAGCATCTTTCGCTTAATGAATCATGCGTTTTTCAAAATATTACTAGTCCTAAGTGTAGGTTCAATGATTCATGCCATGTCGGATGAGCAAGATATAAGAAAGATGGGAGGCTTGGCTTCTACCATGCCTCCCGCTACGTTATCCAATAGAAGTAAAAGACGCAAGCTCCTAAAAAAGTCAAGGTTCTTCTCCCTCACAAAGCCAAGTTCCAGCTCGACCGACCGCCACTAGGAGACATTGCATTATGTTAGCTACTTATAGTATACTTATAGAGAATATCTATCTAGGCAACTCTCTTCTTTGTCTTGCCTCGCCTACCATGCAGAGTGGGAGCATTTCAAATTCTTCCAAATTCCAAGTATAAATTCATATCGAAGAGTCTTAGAAGGTAACAATGGGTAACTCCCAAAGAAGTAGTGTTTCATCTGTCCAATCCTAACCAAATTCTTCTTAGCTCTAAAGCATTCCCTCCAAAATTATTCCATTCAAGAATAATAACAGGTTAAGGCCCTGTTCCACTAGATGAGAGGAAAGAATCTTTAGCTTATATGACTATAGGTCTTTTCCATGGAGGCAATAATGGCTAGGAACAAAAGCTAGGAGTTAGCTTCACACAAATTTTAATTTGGTCCCTCTTTTTTTTAATTTCAATAATTAAGCATTAGACTTCAACTTGAGTTTCAATGTAGTCTTTTTGACACTTGCTATTAAAAATTTAGACGAAAAATGCTCATGTAAGGGTTACAGGAGCACAATTTAAGGGATTGGACAAAAAAATAAAAATAAAAAAAATAAAATTATGACAAATTACACTTTTCATCTCTTAACTTTCACTCAATTTCATTTTGGTTCCTTAGATTTCGTCAACTTTCACTCAAATTCAAACGGCAAGAGAACCATATTGAAACACGAGTTAAAATTTGAAGATTTAATTATTGCAATTAGGAGATAAGAGATAACAGTGAAATTTAGGTGAAAGTTTAAGGGTAAAATGTGTAATTTATCCAAAATAATTATAGTTTCTCCCAATCACAACTTGTCAATCATCCACCAAAATGTTATCTCTTAAACGTTCACTCCATTTTCAGTCTCTCATTCTCTTTCATCCTCTGTATCTCTTAAACCTACTATCTTCGCTTCCATATCCTACCGCCATAATTCACTACCTCTTCATTTCCAATCCACCAACTAATATCCTTCACTAACCTGCATATTTTGATTCATAGTGTTAATGTATATATGGTATATATTCCTACATATATTAGGTATTAATTTTCTAGATATATTAGGCATTGCCATAGTTAGGTTTCTTATAGGATACTCTTTCTCATAGTTAGATTTCTAGTAGAATATTCTTTCTCAGCCTATATATACAGGCCTTCTATTTAATTTAACACAATTCATTCAATACATATTATATAGGAAAATTCATTCAATACAATTCATATTATTCTTTTCCTCTCTCTCTCGCTCTACTATTCTAACATGGTATCAGATTTATAGGTTAAGCTCTTGGTGTTCTTCGCCTTACCGGCGGGCGGGAGCCTTGCCTTGGCCGCCCGTCGGACCTTAACCTATTCCGTTGTCATATTTTCCTGTCAATATTGTTTCGTGGTGATCCCTTCCTTTGTCCACTAATTTATTCTTATCCCAAATATCGCTATCATATATATATATATTCTTTATTTATTTTTTACTTGCAATCCACTTTTTTGTGTGTTTCTGCTCCACTTTGTCTTTATCTCTATTTCAACCTCAAGTAGGTTTATATCTTCAAACCTATTTGCGTTCGTTGGGAGGTATTATACCTATTATGGTGAGCATGGTTATACACCATGTAAACCACCCAAGCCGCCCTCTTTAGCACACCACCCAAGCTGTCCATTTTGGCGCACAATCTAAGCTGCTCTCTTTGGCTCACAACCCAAGCTACCCTCTTTGGCGCACCACCCAAGCTATCCTTTCTAGCACACAATCTAGCTGCTCCATCTGGCGCACAACTCAAGCCACCCCCTTTAGCGCACAATCCAAACCGCCCCCTAGCGCACTCAGTTATCTGTTGCCATCATCGTTCAGCACCACGTCATAAGTTATATATGTGCCACGCTTGTTAGTTCAACATCCAGTTCTCTACATCAGTCCGGCATGACCCCTTAAAATTGTCCCGATATTGATTCCGGTTAGTTCCTACATCGGTTTGACATGACCCCTTCAAACTGTCCCGACATTGATTCCGGTTAGCTTCTACATCGGCCCGGCATGACCCCTTTAAACTGTCCTAACATTGATTCCAATTAGCTCTTACAACGGTCCAACATGACCATAAATTGTCTCTTGGCATTAGTTACAGCCAGTTTCTCCAACAGTCCGACATGACCTTAAACTGTCCTAGCATTAGTTTCAGTCAGTTCCTACAATGGTCCGATACGACCATAAACTGTCTCTCGACTTTAGTTTTGGTCTCTGATCTATTTCAAGCGCCCTTGCGCTCCCGTTAGGATTTTGCAATCTATTTGCCTTTTATTTTATTTAATTTTATTTCATGTCTTAGTTTTTCTCACCAAACTCAAGATGTTTATCCTTCTTAAGCTTGAGAGGGGGATGTTAATGTATATATGGTATATATTTCTACATATATTAGGTATTGATTTCCTAGATATATTAGGTATTACCATAGTTAGGTCTCTTATAGGATACTCTTTCTCATAGTTAGATTTCTAGTAGAATATTATTTCTCAGTCTATATATACAGGCCTTCTATTGTATAGGAAAATTAATTCAATACAATACATATTATTCTTTGCCTCTCTCTCTCTCTCTCTCTCTCTCTCTCTCTCTCTCTCTCTCTACTATTCTAACACATAGCATCTTTGCTCTTCGAATGAAGCATACCTTCATTTTCATTCATTCCATCGGGTGGTTTTGGGAGTGGGAATGGTTTTGAGATTTGGTATAGTGTTTGGATTTATGACCTGAAGTGGAAAATTTTAGTTTTCTTACGGGACTAAAGTGAGAAAATTTAATTTTTTTTAAGGTTCAAAATGAGAATTAATTTTTAAAATTCCTAGTTGTCCTTTAACAATGGCAAAAGTCAATAGATAATTAGACCCAAGTGAGACCAATGTGGGAGAATCTTTAAAGACTGAAATGAGAAATGGTCTATACTCTCTAAGGGGTGAATGTGTCATTTACACTTGAAATTATACATAGTTAACAAGGCCGCTCAAGGGGGAGGCCAATGAAGCACTCGCTATAAGCCCCTGGTTTAACAAAGGCCTCATTTTGAACTGAAGCCCCTTATAGGCAATTAAAAAATAAAAAAAAATAAAAAAGGAGAAAAAAATTGTGTGCCAATAAAAGGGCCTCATTATACGCATGTAGAACCACATTCATGTGTATAGGTGGTAAAAAAAATAGTTATTTAGTAGAAATCTCTGTTGTTTGTGTATGAGCTAGCCCTGTATGGTAAATATATAATTGGAATGGGGATATTTGTCACAAATGAATATATTTATTCTTTTGAATACCTTAGACCCAAAATTTTAAATTTTGAACTCTCTCTCCACCAAAATTTTGAACATCCGGCACCCTCCACTGATATTTAAATTATTTGTTTCGTAAAAATTGAAGGGACAATAATATTTAAATTATTACTTTTTTCATACAAATTGTAGCGACAATAATTTAGAGTAAATTGAGAGAATTTGTTTCTTCTTTGTATGGCTTACTTGAATCTTAGTATTTTATTTTCTTACTTTTCTATAAGCTATCAAGCGGAGTTATATTTACATGATTTTTCAGGAGAAAAGTTGATTGCAAATTTGCAATTGACAATCAACAGTTAAATTATTGATATGTACTACTCTAGCTATGAGTTTTTAAAAATTGAAAAGAATTGATGACGTTACTGGAAAGTTGATGACGTTGCTGTGGATGAATTTGTTTGTAATATCCAACAAGCCAGAGGCTGCATCTAAGTTGGCTTGGCCTGGATCATGTTTTGCTGGTTTTGTATGTTAGTTTGGGTGATCAGGAGCAGTTGCAGCATGCGCAGTATGTTTTGGAAGCAGGGATTGCACCACTCTCAAGTTGCTGATGGTTTTAGTGGCTGCTTGGATTGGCTTGATTGGATTTAGTGGCTGCTTGGATTGGCTTGATTGGATTTATTACTGTTCTGGTAGCATGTGTGGGCTGGTTGGTACAGGGTTCTTATAGCTTTGTAGTTTGTTTTGTGCTCCTCCTCTTTGGTTGGTTTCTCACCAATTTTTGATGCTGTGTGAGCATGTGATTGAGCATGTATTTCGGTGCCAACTTAATTGGAATTGTTGTATCACTATGATACTTTTTGCTTTTATCTTTTTCCTTTGTTGATGTATTATTTTGAATTTTATTTTCATCAATTAAGGCTCTCATCTTTTTTCTAATAAAAAAGAAAAAGAAAATCAAGAACGATCTTACCAACATTCAAATACTCATATTTTATATTTGAATAATATACAATAGTTGAGAGAATGGAGTGATTAGGTAAATCATTAAACAAAAGGGAACATAATTGTATCATTTGGGATTGATTAGTATATATTTAAATATAAAACATTATTATTCAGACCCAAAAATTAGACCCACTTTCTAGACCCCTCTCCCTCATCTTTCTATATATATATATATAATATATATATATATATATATATATTTTGATCAGTAAATATTAGTTGTTAGATTAGCACCTATGGGAGAAAATCTCCACACCTTTGGCAAAGCACCTAAGTGCTTGCGCTCCCTTAATTCAACTCCCCTAAGGGGAATTGAACACATGACCTCCTTGGGACTAAGCCTTAAGGAAGACATGGTGACTAACTAGGTTAGGCCTAGTTGGTTTATATTCTTTATTATATTACGCACACAACTCATTCACTTATGCTGTGTTTAGTTGGGAGATTTGGGGATGGATTTGGAAAGGGAAAGGAAAAAAAGTGTGTGAAACTATGTGAAATTTAGGTATATTTTATTCACATTTCACCTACCTTTTCCATTTCATTTTCCAAATCCCTCCTCAAATCCCCCAACCAAACACAGCATTAAGGTTTTATCACACAATTTTATTTTCAAAAAAAATCACAGCAACAACATAATGTTTCAAATGTTACCTAAGCTACTCTAAGGACCAAAAAGTAACTCCAACACGTCAAATATTGCACGTTCAGTTACACATCCCGTAGACCTAGATATATATATGTGTGTCGAGTGACTCCTCTGTGAGTGAGCTTGGTAGAAGCTAGCCATGGCCAAGAAATCAGAAATAAGGAGTGAAAGTGGGAAATACAATGGGAGGATGACATCATATGTGGTGTTATCTTGTATGATGGCTGCCATGGGAGGATCTCTTTATGGTTACGACATTGGAATTTCAGGTAATTCAATTCTTACTACTAGAATACCAAACATAGATAATGGGTAATCCAATACCATTATCGAATATTAAGTAACTAAGTACTCAAGATGGTAAATGTTTTAAATAGATTCTCATATATTTTGAGTATTGCTAAGTTTACAAGCACATAAATTTGTCACAAATTAAGACACAAAATTTATATGCATCGATAATATTTTTTTTAAAAATAGACCCCACTAAAAAATCATGTAAAATCTTTTCAATTTATATGTATCTAGTGTCCAATTTTGTTTCTGACTTTCGCGTTTATAACTATTTCAATTTTACAAGATTCCTTTCTATTAAGTTGGGGAATTCAAGGTGCTTCTATGGTAGTCAATGGAAACTACAATTTTTTTTTTTTTTTTTTCAAAACAAAGGAAGCTTATTTGTTAAATTTTTTTTATATAAAAAAAAAAAAAAAAAAAAAGATCTGAATTTTCTAATTCTTCGTTGTGAAGGTTGGCATTAAAAACGATTTAAGAAAAAATCTATTTTACACCCATCTGAGTTAGGAATAGGTTTTCACATGGCTTAAGAGTAAGTTGATGTTAAGGGTAATATTGTTATTTTCTATTGAAATTGACTTTGACTTTTATTTTTATTTTTATTTTTATTTTTGCACTCTAAAAATGTAGATGTCACAAATTTTGTTAATTTGGACAGAAAAGGTAACAGTTGCATTGAATTTGTCTAAAGATTTGGTTTGGGATGTTCTAAAAAAGTGCACTTTTTGACTTATTGGCTTATATGGGTTGGGTTTGATGTGATGTGTTAGAGAGGTGATGTGATTTAAATAAGATGATGTGACTTAAATAGGATAGTGACTTTTTGACTTTTTGTATTATTTAAGTTATGCCAAACTTGACCTTAAGTGGTTTCAAACAAGCAAAAAAGCAAACTAAATGAGGTAGATGAATTTATCATATCATAGGCAAGCAAAAATGTGCGCCAGTCACACAATTGCTTCATATTTCACTCTATATTTTGACTTCGAAGGAGCCAGACTCTGTTTAAAAGACAATACTACTACGATTACTCAATTATAGTGTAATTAAAATAGATTAGATTTTAAAAATATTTCAGAAAAACTTGTAGCAAATTTATTAACATATGCAAGTGAATGAAAAGGTGGAGTGTCCTCCATGGATGCATTTCTAAAGAAATTCTTCCCGGATGTGTATACTAAGATGAAAGAAGATACCAAAGTTAGCAACTACTGCAAATTTAACAGTGAATTGTTGACCTTATTCACATCCTCACTCTATGTCGCCAGCCTCATTGCTTCCCTCTTTGCCTCATCGGTCACGAAAACCTTTGGGCGTAGGCCATCAATCCTTGTCGGAGGAGCTGCATATCTTGCTGGTGCTTGTTTTGCTGGTGCAGCTTCTAATGTGTTCATGCTGATATTGGGTCGTGTCATGCTCGGAGTTGGCGTTGGTTTTTCAACCCAGGTATGCTACTCCTGCCCTAACTATTTTGTTTGCAAGACCATCTTTAGAGCACATAGCTTTAATCATAGTAGGCAAAAGGCATGAAAGTGAATGGTATTGATGGCATATATGATCTTTTTTCTTAGAATCAAAAGAGGTTGATAATATGAAATGAAACCCTTAACCTACCCTTAACCTTTTGTTAGCAACTCTTACTAAAAAATGAAGGTTATTAGATGAATGAAAGCGACAATCATTGTCTTACTAGATTGCTTTCTTCATCAATAGAGTTTCGTTTTATTGATCAGAAAAAAAAAAAAAATGACGTTTTTTAATAATGTATGATGAAAAATATCATTAATTATCATATGACCTATTAAGTAATAAATCTACCTATTTAAACTCATACATAAGTCCCCCTTAGTTTTCCCCTTCCCTCGACTCAGACTCCATTTTCAAATTTTAATCCTCTCTCTCTCTCTCTCTCAATACTTTCTTTTCTCTTCTTATTCTTTTTTCTTTTTTTGGTCGTTGTTTTGGTTCTTTCTTTAGCTCTCCATTTTAGGTTTTTTCTTTCTCTTCTCCATCTTTTTTTCAAAACTTATTTTTCTAATTTAGTTCTTTCTCATATTTTTCTTTTTCTTTTTCTTTTTCTATTTCAATTCTTTTGGTTTGTCTCTTCTTCTTCAATAAGTCTTTTAAGAATTAAAGATATCAGTAATGCTAGGTATCATGAAAATTTTTTCATGAAAATAATCATGAAAGCTTTGTGACCCTTGGATTACACTTAGAATAAAACACTACACACTAATCAAGGTAATCCAAGGATCATAAATTTTTCATGATCATTTTCATAACAAAATTTTCATGATGCCTAACTTTTCCCTAAAGCTATTTAGAAGAATTAATGAACAATCAATTTAATTAAGATATGGCAGAGTTACTTATTCTTACTTTGCTTTAGTTTCTAGACTAGAAATGGTAATAGGTCTTTTAAAACTAGAGATATTTTAAATTTATCCCAATGACTTCACAGTACAAGAAAAACTTCAATTGAAATTTTAGATGCAAAACTATGAGATTAATAATCCTTATACATCTCATCTTTTAAATGTTATCAATAATTTTTGAGTTGTGCCAAATGTTAGTATAAACATGAAAATCAACAATTTGTTGTCTTATAGATAGATTTGTTCATCTTGTTTTACTTTTACTTGTTTATGCGACAATAGAATGTCTATTTATTTTGCCATAAAAATTATCAAGACTAAATTGTGTAATGGTATTAAGGATGAATTTTTAGCAATTTACTTGATCACATGCTCCTTACAAAATTTGCGGTTACATATATAAACTTCTCTCGCAATATTTGAATCTTGTGTTTGTCTCTAGTATAATCAACCTTAGGAAAATATCATATTAATTGAATAAAATAATTTTTTTGAAATAAATTTAATTTAGATACTAATTAATTTTTTGTATTTTGAAATACCACTTAATTGAAATTACTATAAACTGTAGGATGTTGATTAAGGTAAATACATATCTTCAGTACCGTGCAATTTCTCATCTTTTTTATCATAAACAACATTGTACTGGATATGAAAAAAAATTGCATGCACTTTTTTATTTATTTATTTTTTATTTTTTATTTATCAGCAAAATAAACTTTTATTGATGATAAAAGAAGTGAATACATCAATAAAGACAACGATGAGAGAGAATAGCATTATATCGAAACAAACCAATCCCATTCCAATTTGATTGGTACCAGGATGAACACCAAATCACTTACTATCGCCCCATCAAATTGGTGAGTGACCAACTAGCACAACAAACAAAATCACAAAACAAAAGTACAAAACCCACAAGCCCAAACACAACCAGCCATACTGCTTCATAGGGACACCATAATGCCAACACCAGCAAGGCTTCAGATTCAGCCAAGCTGGTAGCTCCCCTCAATTGCATGCACGCTTAACTTGCATGCCTAGCTTAGATTTCATTTTCAGAAATCTATACCGGGTTAATTACACTTAGTATTCCTCTATTTTCACTAAAATTTTATTTTTGTCTCTCCACTTTTAATTATAATAGTCAACCCCTTATCTCACTCTTCTATCCATTTACCGTTAATAAAGTTAATCGAAATTAAAAGTGAAAGGATAAAAGTGAGATTTTAGTGAAAGTATTGAGATTTTAATAAAAGTGGTGCTAATGAGAAAACAAAAAATTATATTTACTTCAAATGACAAGTTTCGTTAACTTTGTTAGCCATAGACAAATAGAATGATAAGATTACAATTTGACTTCAAATATAAGGAATTGACTATTATAATTGAAAGTGATTAAGCTAAGGTGAAATTTTAGTAAAAATGCATACTACTCATACGACTGACTTTTACTTCTACTCTTTATGCAGTCAGTCCCACTATATCTCTCAGAAATGGCTCCGTCCAGATATAGAGGAGCAATCAGCAATGGTTTCCAGTTCAGCCTTAACATGGCAGCTCTATCAGCAAACCTTATTAACTATGGCACACAAAAGATGGAAGGTGATTGGGGATGGAGAATCTCTCTAGCCATAGCAGCAATGCCAGCTATTGTTCTAAGTTTGGGAGTACTCTTCTTCCTTCCAGAAACACCCAATAGTCTAATTCAGCGCACCAATGATCATCAAAACGCCAAGTCAATGTTACAAAAAATCCGGGGCACCGAAGACGTTGAAGCTGAACTTGATGATCTCATAAATGCAAGTGCCATAGCCAAAACCATCACCCACCCATTCAAGAAAATCACAGAGAGAAAATACAGGCCTCAACTTGTCATGGCAATAGCCATACCATTCTTTCAACAAGCCACAGGGATTAGTGCCATCGCTTTCTATGCTCCAATACTTTTTCGAACCGCAGGTCTAGGCGAAAACGCTTCATTATTGTCTGCAGTATTGATTAGGTTTATGAATGCTACTTCGACCTTCATATCAATGTTGATAGTCGACAAACTTGGCCGAAGAGTTCTATTTATGGTTGGGGGAATACAGATGTTAGCTTCACAAGCAATGGTTGGAAGTATCATGGCAAATAAGCTAGGGGATTATGGTGAGATGAGCAAAGGGTATGCTTTTGCACTCTTGGCTTTGATATGTGTATATGTTGCCGGGTATGGTTGGTCATGGGGTCCCTTAGGATGGTTAATTCCAAGTGAAATTTTTCCATTAGAGATACGATCAGCCGGGCAAAGTATTAATGTGGGTTTGAGCTTTTTCTTCAATTTCATCATTGCTCAGACTTTTCTCGCCACGCTTTGCTATTTCAAGTCTGGGGTTTTCTTCTTTTTTGGTGGATGGTTGGTGTTGATGACCGGATTTATATACCTATTTTTGCCGGAGACTAAAAACGTGCCAATTGAACAGGTGGATAGAGTTTGGAAGGAACATTGGTTTTGGAAGAGAATTGTGGGAGAAAAGCACGAGGTTAGCAAGATGGAAGGAGCATGAAATGGGCAGTCACAATTTAACTCGTCAATCTTGTGATAATAATATTTCACTTAGGCTTTGTCACTTCAACACGTCTTTTATCACTTCAGCCACATGTTCTTTGTCATTTATTACAACAACAATTACCTTAAACACCACAAATTTATAAGGAAGTGAAGTACATGTTCTTTGTCATTTATTAGAACAACAATTACCTTTTCTTTTCTTTTCTTTCTTTTTTTTTTTTTTTGATAAAAAAAAAAAGAAGATATTTTGAGGTGTCATTACTGCATCCGTGGGTCCAGGCTCCACGATAACGGGTAGCCAGACTGATTTAATCCAACCCAAAGAAAATGATCCACCACCGAGGCACTAACGGGCCCAAAGGAAGGACCCACCACCGAGCTACCAGCGGAGCTCAACTATACGCCACAGACGAGTCTAGAATTCGATTGAAATACAGAGTAAGATTTTCGCAGAGAACTACTGAAATTACCAACCATTTCGCTCCCTTCAGAAGTCAAACTTGGGTCACGCTTGTGGAGAAAGATGCCTTCTCTATTAGACTACCACCCCCGGTGGTATTACCTTAAACATCACAAATTTATAAGGAAGTGAAGCAATAGACATGTGAAAATTAATCTAGCATTAAATAATTGAAACCTATATCAGCTACGTGCTTGATATGCAAAACCACGAATTAATTGAAAAAGGCGATGAGGTGAATTGGAGAAATTGAATATGACCAACGTCAATATTTAAGAAAATAGAATCCATTATCGGCCACTCCGTGAGAGTACGGTCATGTAGTATTTTATAATATTATAATTGATAAAAAATATAAAATATTAAGATTTTGTGTTGAGTGATTAAAAAATATGAGAATGAAAAGACATGACGAATAGTGATTAATGAAAGAGTACGTACACGTGTTATACCGGAAGTACCTAATAATTTTCCGAGAGGGGGAGACAATTCTTACTTGAGAAATTTTGAATATTGTTAGATCAAAAATTATCTTGTCCTAAAAATTTACATCCTTGTTGTTGGATCACCCATTGAGGTGATCATGGAGCTCCCACCAAGAAAAGTGGAGAACCCATTGAGGTAGTGTGGTGGTTGAGAGCACCATTGTAGTGGGGCACCAAAGAGTGGGGTGGTTGACCACTCACCACTGTCCCTTCTCTTCTTCCTCTGTATGTCTATAAATTGTGAGGGAGGGAGGAGAGAAAAATGAGAGAGTGAGTTAGAGAGCCAAGAGCAAGGCATACCAAAGAGATGTGAGAAACCGTCTCCCTCTGTGTGAGCGAGGGAGATGGGTGAATGGGTGAGTGAGAATAGTGTGAGTTTTTCTCCTCTGTAATATTCTGTAATCTCCATATTGGTATAGTGAAAACCGGCTGCTCTCCCGTGGATGTAGGCATTGAGGCCGAACCACGTAAAATATTGTGTCTCCGTGTGTGTGGGTGTGTATTTCTGCTTGGTATGGTTTCTATCAGGTCTTGGGCGGGATCCCCGATCCCAACAAGTGGTATCAGAGCCTCGTCGGTGGCGTTTCGGCACAAAAACAGTGCGATGTCCGAAACTGTCCAGAAATCGAATTGCTCGAAATCGAGTTTTGAGCATACCAGGAGCAAGGGCTCGGCGAGAGGATTACAGAAACATAAAGCAGAGCCCCAGAAGACGCCGCACGCGCCCTCACGCGTCCCTAGAAGGTGGCGCGTGAGGCCCAGCCTCATCACGCGCTGTCACGCGTCGTGAAGGCAGCCGGCGCGTGGGTTCACGCGCTCCCACGCGCCCCACGCGCGCGCAGAGGAAGAAGGTGACTGAGGATGGAGCGCGTGCGGGACACGCGCGCTAGGCACGCGCAGGCAGTGTGTCAGCAGTCGTCGCCACGTGGCTGCCGTTGATTCGCCAGGTCAGAGCCATGTCACCAGCCACGTGGCGTCCACGTCATCAGACACGTGGCGACACGTCAGCAAGAGGATGCCATGTGTCGGCCACGTCACCCGGCCACGTCATCGACACGTGGCGGCCCATGTCACTGCCACGTCGGTAAGGAGTGCCATGTCAGCAGACACGTCAGCAGCACAGAGGAGGGATCCTGTGTTACGCGGCTAAGGTGCAACCGCAGGGGAAGGATCCAGTGCTTCGCGGCTATGGTGCAGCCGCAGATCTGAGGCGTACAAAATGTTTTGGCTTGATCTAAGCCATTTGGAGTCCGTTTTTGGCGATCCAATAGTGGTTTCAGACTATTTGGAGTATTCCGGACACATCTGTACGGTCAGATTTTGGAGACGGAGTTTCTGTAAAAAGAAGGCAGATTGAAGGGACGGACGGCATCGGGTGCAGTGGACGAAATGTTCTGTTGATACGCAGAATATTCCCTGAACTTCTGAAAATTGCAATTTGGCCCAGAATTTTCAGAAAATTGTGGTGTGGCCCAGCTTTCGGGGATATTTTTCAGTGAGGTCCCCGGAAGTGCAGCGAAGGTTGGTCCTAGCTAAACGGACCGTTCCGGACGCAACCGCGAGCTCAGAATGGTGAAATTCTGCACGGTTTTTTAAAGATTGTTAAAAACATGGGAGTTTGTTATCTTTAATACTCGGAGGGAGGTTGCCGGATATTGTGGAACGCTGCGGAGTCATTGAAAAAGGTTAGAATAGGTAGATTCTAACCAGATTGAACAACCAGGTACAACTCGAGATAGATCATTGAAGACCAGAGGAGATCAAGCTTGATTAAATGGCAGATCGAGGGAGATCAGGATTGGTCAGGGGCGATCAGAGGATTGCAGGTATGATTATCTCAAGATCAACAATGTCTAGGAAAGTTCTGTCAAAAAGACAGTGTCTAAGGAGACTGGTTCTTAAGTGGGACCGGGTGTGACCCCACCAGTCTTTCCTGGGAACTTTCCTGGTTGTTGACGTCATCGGAGGATCTGGTTCAATCAGAAGAGAAGACCATTCATCGACGGACAGATGATTTGGCAACCAGTTCAGGCTCAGGGAAATGTTGTGGCTGTTGGAGCTACTGTATACGAGTAAGTACTGGTGATACGTGGACATGTAGAACAATAGTTGCAGAGGGGCATACTAAGCGCAGGGGCACAAATGCAGATGTGCAGTAGTGCAAGGGTACGGTAGAGTATCGTACAGAGGCGCCAGAGGAGTGTGCAGCAGCAGGTTGTTGAAAGTTCACAGGAACTTCCAGACAGAGAAATTGAGACAAACGCAAGAGTGCGCGCCAACGAGTGGCAAGTCTTTTTTCTTCTATGGTGGTTTCTTTCATGGCAGCAGAGGATAGAGTTGCCTAGTGGTAACTTGTACAGACCGGTGGAAGTTGTCTTGGCAGAAGGGCTAACTGTCAAACATCAGTACGGACGTACAAGTGAGACAGAACCGAACATCAGGGATTGCAGCACAGACAACGGGCGTATGAGATCGCTGGGAAGTTGTTCTGAAGTGCAGAGGCAAAGGCTGGTTGTTCAAAGAAATAAGCTCCGAGCGAGGAAAATTGAGGATGTTGATGTGTCAAACTCTGAAATTTTCTAGTTGCTCCCGTGTTCCCTATGCAAGGAAGTGCATAGATGACGATGCTTTGACAGATGAAGCTACTGTCAAACCATCAATCTCCTGGACAGTACATCAAGGATAGCACAGGCACAGACAACAAGCGTATGGAAACGCTAGAAGGTTGTTCAGCAGTGCAGAAGGCAAAGGCCGATAGTTCAGAGGAAAAGCTCCGAGCAAAGAAGACAGAGGACGTTGATGAGATAAACGACAAGTTTTCTAGTTGCTCCAGTGTTCGTCCTGCAAGGTAATGCATGACAGTCAAGGGCATCCCAGCAGGGGGTGCAGGACATCCAATCAGGGGGTGTCAGATATCTTGGTTACGCAAGTTCAAGCATAGCAAGTGAAGGCATCCGAGACAGAAGCGTGGAAGAGATCTGTGGGAGATGGGAGCAGAGGCTCTCTCCAAATCAGAGAGTAGTGTGAGTTGAGTTGAGGATGTAGGATTCCCTCCTCCTCTTGTATCTCTGGTGTATTATCTCTAGCTTTCAGGGGATGCAGCGTCTCAGTGAAGAGATGAAGACTATGTTGAAATTTGGGCGTAACAAGATTAGCAGCAGTGGGTGCAGTGGATCACCTCACATGGGTTGAGGGGGTGATTTGTTGGATCACCCATTGAGGTGATCATGGAGCTCCCACCAAGAAAAGTGGAGAACCCATTGAGGTAGTGTGGTGGTTGAGAGCACCATTGTAGTGGAGCACCAAAGAGTGGGGTGGTTGACCACTCACCACTGTCCCTTCTCTTCTTCCTCTGTATGTCTATAAATTGTGAGGGAGGGAGGAGAGAAAAATGAGAGAGTGAGTTAGAGAGCCAAGAGCAAGGCATACCAAAGAGATGTGAGAAACCGTCTCCCTCGGTGTGAGCGAGGGAGACGGGTGAATGGGTGAGTGAGAATAGTGTGAGTTTTTCTCCTCTGTAATATTCTGTAATCTCCATATTGGTATAGTGAAAACCGACTACTCTCCCGTGGACGTAGGCATTGAGGCCGAACCACGTAAAATATTGTGTCTCCGTGTGTGTGGATGTGTATTTCTGCTTGGTATGGTTTCTATCAGGTCTTGGGCGGGATCCCCGATCCCAACACTTATTTATAAGGAGTAAACATTTCTTACTGATTTATAATTACTTTTTTTCAAATCTCACTGATTTGATATTTCTCTTATTTATAATATATGAAAAAATTGAAAAGGAATTGAAAATTTTGAGTTAAACTTCAATTTGGATTGGATAGTGCAATGCAATATTTTGAAGATGGGACCTTTCATTGAACCAAAAAAAGGACTCGATGAAGGTTAATGGTTCAACCGTCAGATCAATAGGAATAGAATCTGAATCAATTAACTTTTTTTTTTTTTTTAGGTGGGGGAATATTAATAATTAACTTATGTTTTTGACCCTAAGAATTCACATATACAATTAAATAATCAAAATGCAACACTTATTCCAAAATTTCACATGGGTTTACCTGATATTTAATGCTCAAGCCATTGCAACCTTGACATGTTGCGCCAAGAAATAAAGATATATAATAAATGCTTCAATTGAAGAGAGAAAGGGGAGGGAGAGCAGACAGAGGAGAGAAAGAAAGAATACTGCAGCAAAGAACAACCCAAATTAATCCCTCGGCTCGTGTCCTCGCCGAAATCCTCATTGGAATTGCGTTTTCCTTTCGCCGTTCACCGGATTCCAACGGTTGGACAGAGAGAGTGGCTGAAATTGACAAACCAAGAAGGAGAGAGAGAGAGAGAGGCCGAAAATCCCTCGCCTTACCCGTATTCCAGAACTGCATGTGAGCAATAAAAATTGGGCAAAGATAGATCACTAAAAATGGTATTTTAAAGCAATCACTAATGTTATGACTTTCACTTTTTTTTAAAAAAAAAAAGAAAAAAAAAAAAAAAAAAGAAGACACAACAACACTAATTAGCACTCCCACTTATTTTTCATAAAAATTTGGGTTTGGTTTCCTTTTAGGTCTGTGTTGGAAGCTAAACATTTTAGTCAAACAATCTTCACATCATTATTTTTAATTTTTTTTTATATATTTTTGTAAAATAATAAAAATTTATTAAAATAATATATTCTTAAACGGTGCCTTAAAATCATTATTTGAGTGTGGAATTGTATTTTGAAAAATTAGTTTCTTAAATAATTTTTTTTTATAAAAAACTTGTTTGGTTATAAGTTTTGAAAATAGTTTTGAATTTTGACTTATATTTTGAAATTGTTTTGGGTTTATTATTATTTTTAATTATTTAAAAAAATTATTTTATTTTTTTATGATAAATATTTTTTTATTGTAAATATTTATTTATTTATTTCATGTATGTTGTATTTATTACATTTGTGCACTATATTGTTTTTAAATATTTAAAAATTTAAAAAAAAATATATTTTTTTTATTTTAAATATGGAATTTTTATTTTAAATATTTTCTTATTTTTTTTCATTTGTAATATTTTATTTAATATTTTAAATATTTTTTATTTTTTTGAAATATTTAATTTTTAAATAGTTTTTAAATTTAAAAAAAAAATTTGATCACCTATATATGTCTAAATCATAACAAATTATTTGGCCAATACATAGAAAAATTACAAAATATTTTTTTCAAAAAAATAAAAAGAAAAATCTTCAAAAATAAATATAAAAAAATATTTTCTGAAAAAATATTTTAAAAAAAAATAAAAATAAAAAATAATTTTAAAGAAGGAAATAAAAAAATTGATTTTTTTTTTATTTTTTAACATAGAGTTTTGAAAAGAATTTGGAATTGAGTATTCGGTTATGAGTTTTGAAAAGATTTTTGAAATTTTTTTATTGGAATAATGATTCCAAAATTAAACCAAACGCGCCTTATTTGGTAACCATTTTTTTTTCAATTTTCAGTTTATATTTGCAAAAATTTTAAAAACTATCATAAAAACTTGTTTCATAAACTTTTTGGTTTATAAATCAGTGGTTTCAGTTTGTAAATTTGATAAAAAAATGTAAACTCAAAAAATGAGTTTATGTTGGTTTTTAAACAAACCAAAAATGCGGAGCTACAGTAATAATCCATCACGATTTTCCATCCGTCGTCTTTCGACCTCAACTTGCTGTCCAATCACCACCACCGGTGGGCTTGGGTTCAGAGTCTAACGTCAAATCAACCATCGTCACCAGTGACGAAGGAAAGCTCTTCATAAAGGAGTATAGATCTGGACTCATCGTGCACAGATTTGAGCCTCTTACCCTTCAGCAAATCAGAGCTGGTGCTGCCGTAGATTTGGGGAACCGGCACCGCTGCAACTGAGGCTCTAGATCCATCGCCCAGATCTGTAGCTTCAGATCCATCGTGATTTGTTGAGGCTTTGATGGAGAGCGGGCCGGCCCTGAGAGCCGTGAGCTGTGGGTTTGAGCCACGGCAACGACAACATCGCTGATGGTTGAAGCTTAAGCTATTCTCTTCATCTCCTCCTTATCTTTCTATGTTCTGTTCTCTCTCTCTCTCTCTCTCTCTCTCTCTCTCTCTATACATATATATATATATATATATATTTCACTCATCAGATTGACCAAGCATGTTGGTATTGTATCAATATGGTTATTATAGATACTTATTATAAAGTGTATGATCTCATTGTAATAAATAAATATAAATATAAATATTTTAGGCCTTAACAAACATGTTTTCTAGTTTATGTTTTTAAAAATTTTCAAATATTTTGTCCAAACCAAACGTATTTGTAGTTTATGTTTTTCTAAAAATAAACAAAAACCAGTTTATAAAATTTTTGTAAACATAAACAAAAAACGTAAACATTACCAAACGCTACCTAATTGAGTTTTTTTGAGTTTTGTATGTGTTGCACAATGCTGGCCAATGATCAAAACCCAATCCAGTTTGCTAGTTATTCTGATTAAACAGGTGATTCTGTCGGTTTTCACAATCTAAGCTGGTTTTGAGCCTAGAACGGATTTGGAGGTTCTGATGTAGGACAAGATTTTAAGAATTTTTATATTTTTAGTTTTAATATTTTTGATATATTATTTCTTAATTTTATTTTTTTGGAATTAGATTTTGACTAGGATTTTAAATAGTTTAGAATTTTAGTTTCCTATTCTCTTAGGTTTATTAATTTGTGTTGATTTAAGTTTCCTAATTTATTTTAAAATTACTTTTCCTACAAGTATTAGGTTTAATTTATTATAAATAAGCCTATGACCATATGTAATGGATTCAACTTTTATTTAATAATATTAAGGTATTTTCTCTTCCTTGTGGATTCAAGGTTCTATTTTTCTCGTGAATTTGAAAGCCCCTTTCGTCTACTAGGACGATATTTAGTCCCCGTGTATTTCGCTGCGCCAAGTGGTATTAGAGCATGGATTTGCCTAGCTCAATGACACAAGACAATGAAGAACACACAATCCCTACTGACATTGATTGTAGAGTGGAAGCCATATGGGATGCGATTAAGGAACATCAGCTAAAGGTGCACGAACTTCGCAATGAGATTTGTAATCTACTTACCGATTTGGGAATAATCATTAACCAGAGGCAACCAATAGTTGACAACAATTGTGCTGGAGGATTCACCTGAGGCCAACCTGTTAGCTTACGTTATTTTGCCCAAATTTTATATTTTAACGGTTCAAGTAAGTTTTAAAAAGAATATTTTCTTGATTGGTTGCTTGATTTTGAAATTTTCTTTGAATTCATGAAGATTCCTTATGAAAATAAGGTTATATTTGTATCCTACAAACTTGATAAAATTGCATTGAAGTGGTGGAATGGATTACAAGATTATCAAGTTTGCAAAGGTAAAGACAAAATTCATTCATGGTTAATAATGAAAAAGTTTTTAGCAAGAAAATTTTACTTTCATGATCATGAAGATATATTGTCATATACAAATCAAGATACTTCCATGGAGTTGGTAAAAATTTGCAATGAAATTGTAGTTGCAAAAGAATTCACATCCAAATATTATTTGTGGTGAGATTGTTTGTAAAACTAATGAAGAAGGTATAAAGTCTTGTTCGAGTGTTGATAATGCATCGACACATTGTAATTTGAATATTGGGAAGAAAGTTTTACAAACAAATCATAAAATTATTGAAGAAGAATGAGATCTGATTGAGCCCAGTAACAAAGAGAAAATAGAAGAAGAGATAATACAACTGCTATGTGCAACAAAGAAATTGGTTGATGCTACACTTGATATTCCAAGGTTGGTAATGGAAGGATCAATTGAATCTGGGATGGTGCAACATCAAGAGAGCATGCAAGTTCTACATAAAGTAAATTTGGTTGATTTTCTTAGTGTAGAGCAATTTAATTTGATTTTCAATACTTGTCTAATTGATCTTGTCAACCAGTTGAAGAATATAGAGAATAACTTTCAGAAAGTAGACTTCTCTGCATATAATTTTTCAAAGAGAGACAAACAATGGAAGTATTCCAAGTATCTTTTTATTTGGCATGGACAATGGTAAATCTCTAATATGAACTCAAGGACAAATTCTTTCAAAGAAGAGGAGTCTGATGTAGGACAAGATTTTAAGAATTTTTATATTTTTAGTTTTAATATTTTTGATATATTATTTCTTAATTTTATTTTTTTGGAATTAGATTTTGACTAAGATTATAGTTTAGAATTTTAGTTTTCTATTCTCTTAGGTTTCTTAATTTGTGTTGATTTAAGTTTCTTAGTTTATTTTAGAATTACTTTTCCTACAAGTATTAGGTTTAGTTTATTATAAATAAGCCAACGAGCATATTCTCTTCCTTGTGGATTCAACTTTTATTCAACTTTCATTCAATAATATTAAGATATTCTCTTCCTTGTGGATTCAAAGTTCTATTTTTCTCGTAGATTCGAGAACCACTTTCGTCTACTAGAACGATATCTAATCCCTGTGTATTCCGTTGCGTTAGGTTCATTCGGACTAGAGTTAGGACCGATCACCGGTTCAACCGGCCAGTCCGATCCAGGTTCCTAAACATTGGTAGAATGTATAAGGAACGTCTACAGTAGCTCGACTTTCTTCGCGTCCCCTTTCGGAGAGCTCGAATTGGTCATACAGTTCGCACTCCTGTCACAGTTCTGAATCTAGTTTCACAAGTGCAATGTGAAACTGATAAACACCAAAGAGTCCAATGCGGCAAATCATTTTGAAAAATCGATTTTGAATCAAATAATGCCAAAACTGGACTACTTTGCCAGATTACAGAGTCACCACCTAAATATTTTATTTTTGGGAAATTTAGGAAACCTTGACTCGTGCCAAAGGCCATGTGTCCGTCATCACCAAAGTTGCCTCAACTCAGGAACTTGAGTACGAGAGGGGAAGGTCCTGAAATGATCACCCCCAGTTGCCCGATCAAATATTGACTTCTACTAATCATGATATGTTATTTTATAAACCTTATGTGTTCTTGTTCTGATTATTAGCTAACTTTACCATGTGACGCACACAAGCAAATATAGACTAAAATCTCAAGAATTGGAACATTTCGACTCATGTTTGTTTTCAAAAATGGTTTGAAGGTGCAACCCTTAAGTGGGCTAAAACACGAATTTGCTACCCTCAGGTGGGCTTAAAAACATGATTTGCCACTTCGCAAGGTGGGCTTAAAACTTATAATCATCGAATTGTTTTAATTCAAGTAATCAAGCCTTCATCCACAGGCATTCAAGCAGTTAATCACTTAAGCAAATAGCCTCATGGCAAGCATGCTATCATGGCAACACTCACACTCATGCAAGCATGCTAAAATGTAAAACTTACAGTGTACTCCAAGCCAAAACAAAAACTAGTTAGAAACAATGCATGATCCTAACTATGTTAAGATACCTAATGCAACACATACAACATAAAATTAATAGGCTCGGCTACTAAGATGGCATATGAATGCAACGATTTGATACATGTATTCAAAGAAGTATTAAAATACGATGCAGTTTGAATGATGCGCTAAGCCTTGGTGCATGCAAGACAAATGAATGATGCAACATGCAAGTATAAGGTATGCTAATCGAAACATGATCCCTAATCTAACCATCAAAAGCAGATAAATAAAAGGGAGAAAGATGTGGGGTTGGAAGACACGCACACACACACACACGCACATGCACACTTATTACAACATTACGCCCTCACGAAGGAGGGTCCGAATGAATAAGCTAAGCTACACTAAGCTAAGCTAATTATTACAAAACGAAACTAATTAACTATTCTAGTTAACTAATTATTACAACACAATTGAATAACTAGTTATGCTAAGCTAATTAATAAAGCAATTTAAACAGCCTCGAGGGACGAGGGATGCATGCATGCTCGGTTGCTTCCTCCCGAAAATGCTCTTGCCTTGCCATCGGATGCCTCTGTTTGCACTCATTTGATCTTGGAAAGTTGCATCAACTTCCAGATTGCCTCTGCTTCAACACAAGAACACACTTGCACAAAAATTCACTGGTGGCCGGTCGGCTACAAAAAGTGGCTGTCGGCTACCTCAACTGGCCGGTCGGCTACCTCAACTGGCCGGCCGGCTACTTTAAGTGGCCGGTCGGCCACCTCCATTTTTTGGGCTTCTGATTTTGCTGCAACAGAGAGCAACAAAGGCAAAACAAAGCATTTTCAAGGAATGTGTGTACTGCTACACTCCTTATCATTTCTCAAGCTCAAAGGAGTGTAGCCCTTGGCTCTCAAGCCATCAACCAAGCATTTTCAATGCATGATGGCTAGAAAACCAAGCTTGTACAAGCTTAATGAATGCACAAATAAGACTTGAAGGACCTCCACCCTATCACGCATGATCAAGGGTGTCGGTGACCAAGAAAAGTGGCACGTTTCATCACTTTGAGTATGAAACATCCCATTTTTCTTGTGTTTGGATTAACGTCCAATCCAAACACATGCAATGCAACACAACATGCTTAACTTGCTCAAGTTTTACTTGTCATGTTTTGTTTACATATTTTACATTACCGATTAGTCCTTTAACCGATTAAGTCCAAAGTGAAAGTCCTCTAATTGGAAAGAGGTCCTAAACCACAAGTGCATTGAGCATGAAAGAGGCCTCATGCTATTGGTTAGTAGAAACCCTCAAGGGAGGATTAAAACCATTAGGCATAGCCTCAATTTCACACTCAAGCCAACAAGGGGCTCAATGCCACTTTCAAAACAAAGTAAAAAGTGAAGAATAGAGGGAGGTTGCAGACATTTCAGTGCTGATATGGTATGCAAAATGACACTAAATCATGCAAGCAACACATGCACAACATGTTCAAAAGCGAAAAACACTAAACTAGTGAAGAGCACTACACTAGAGGCATGCAATACCAAGCTCAACTGACCAAACCGGCTCAAAACAGAGCAAAAACATGCCAAAACAGTGGCTAAAACATGCTGAGATTGAAGCATAAAAGACGAGAAAAGCATGCTCACATGTTAGCTTGCAAACAAGACTCAAAACACAACCCTCAAAAGCAATGAAAGAGTGAAATAAATGAGCATGTGACAGAGCTATAAACACTGAAATTACATGTTAAATGACACTACAACATGCAGTCATCTCAAGCAAAACATGTTTAGAGGCCTAAAACACTAAACTAGTGAAGGCATTTGCATTATAACTAACATGGTTCATATGATCAAAGCAGCCCAAAATAAAGCTAAATCATGCCAAATCAGAGCTTGAAACATGCCTGAATTAAGCTAGGTTTAGCCATAAAAACATGCTACCATAGGATGTTAACTAGGCATGGGAGAGAGACACAATAAGGGGAGGCAAACCCCTCCATTTTTGGACTTCAAAACATACTTTTTACCACTGAAATAACTTTGAATTTCAGTGGTTTAAAGGGCCAAAAGGTTTGGTTTGAATATGCTAAAAGATGATGCAAGAAGCTTCACAATTAGGCAACAAGAAGGGTAGACAACCCCTTTGCACAAAATGATTTCAAACCAACATGTTAAGACACAAAAATCAGAGTTTTTTGTAGTTGAAAACCAGGCCAAAAATAGTGTAAAAAGATGGCAATTCAAGCAACTAAAACAAAGCTTACAAGGTAACTCTTATACCTCTTGAAGCACAGCACTAAACAAGTCCAAATTCTAGCTCAAACCAACCTTAAGAGCTCAAACTAGGCCTCAAAGAACCTTAGCTCCAAGATGAGGATGTGCGGTTAAGGGTCTCGTTGCAAAAGTGTAGAGAATTCTCACTTTCAAGCACAAAATAGGGAGAGAGAGAGAGAGAGAGAGAGAGAGAGAGAGAATTCTGGAGAGAGAGGAAATTTGCTCACAAAATATCCAATCTCCCCAAATGGGGGAGAGACCCCCCATTATATAGAAATCCAAGCCAAAGGCTTGCATTCATCCCTCTATACACGTGTGCGGAGATGACATTCAGTGACCAACAGCTGGCACAGCTGGCTAAGAAAATATCTGAAAAATGAGAAAAATGGCCGTCGGCCACTTTAGGTGGCCGACTGGCCACCTCACCTAGCCGACTGACCACTTCAAGTGGCCAACAAGGCCAAAAAGTGGCCGACAAGGCCCTTCCCCTCTCCAGGCAAGAGGCACCTAGGTTTGGTCCAAAAACAAGCACAAAACAAAGAGGGTTTAGAGGCTCAAAGACAAGGTGTTCCGCCGATAATTTCGGGTACTCAAAACGAGCACAAACAAGCACAATCATCAAGTGCACAAATGATGACGTCTAAGTCTTGAGGTCGGTCAAAAATTGGGTGCCTACTTCTACAAACAAGCAACAAGAAAAATGGAAATTATAAAATAAAGTTATTTAGGTCTATTTGGTAATGTTTATATTTATAAAATTTGTTTTTGAAAATTGTAAACAAAAACTCATTTGGTTTTTGTTTTCGTTTTCAAAAAGTTTTAAACATGAAAAGGTTGTTTTGGTTTTTGTTTAATTTTTTTTTATTTCTTCTTTTTATTTCTTCTATTCTTTGTGACTACCACCCATTGCCCCCCCGTCTCGATCTATCTTGTCCCTACATCAATTTTATTTATTAAATATATATATATATATTTATATAATATGTACATAATTTAATTTTTAATATAATAAAACTAAAATGTTTTAATATTATAATAAATATTCATTTTCACTCATTTATTTATTATATTACATCTTTTAACTCTCATGTTATGAAAATTTCGCTCCAAATTTGTCTCGTTGATATCCCTACTCATCTCTATCAGCTACTATCACCAATGACCTCATCTGTCAACCTCCTTTGACCACCATCTACCTTCAATTGCTAACTACCTTCCATTGCCACTAACCATATCTCACTAGTAATAACCACCTTTGGCTATCACCTTTTCTTAAAAATCACTTTAAGCGGTGGAGCAACCATTATCTCCAACCATTGACAGTCACTTTTGACAAACACTTCTTATGGCCAATAACCACATCTAGCTATTGCCAACTATCCCTTACCAATGGCAACAATTTTCGTCACTACCTCTCATGGCCAACAACCACCTTCAGCTACCATCTCTAATTGTCGACAATTACCTCTCATAACTCCCATTTTCACTTGTTTTCAAAACAATATTTTAAAATACTTCTATACCAAACATGCTTTTTATTTTCATTTTTATCAAAAATAAAGACAAACATGTTTAATGTTTTTATATAAACAAAAAATAGTAAACTATAAATGTTATTAAAAAAAAAAAAACAATTTGTCATAAACGAAAAAAATGAAAATTTGGAGGCCCAAACAATTGAAATATCCTAAAATCCGACTTGGATCACGAAAAACCAATGAGTTTTTCTCTAGATTAGATTATTTTCAGTCATACTATAAGTTGAAGCAATTCCAAACTCATCCACCAAAGTTACAACTTTACCCTTCGATCAATTCAATTTTTTCTTAGGCCACTATTCATCCAACTGCTTCAAAAACCCTGTGTCATGTGTCCTACATAAAAAAGATTTCGGCTTGTTTCATTCTAGTTTTCAGAAAATTCTACATTTTTATTTTTCATATTTTACTATTTTCAATGATTTTTTTTAATATTTTAAGCAATCTTTTAAATTTTTAGACACACCTAACATAAATACACTTAAAACGTATAATATTTGTGAAAAAATCTTTAAAAAATACACTAAGAGGTTGTTTGGGGTGTCCTAAATAAGTGCACTTTTTGCCTTTTTGGACTAAAAAGTTGAGGATAAAAATATGGATGTTTGGGTTAACTTTTTAACTTTTTATGAAAAAATGTGTATTAAAAAATTGTATAAATAAGGTGCAGGAGAAAATAGTGAAATAGGCTGTACGGGTTGGGCAGTGCAGTCGGCCGGGTAAGAGATGGAAAAAGATTGCCTCCTTTTCGGGCTTTAATTGGACGGTATTGTTCGGCCTATGGGGGCCCACCACGGGTCCCTTTTTTTCTAATCGGAACAGTTCAATGTGTAGAAATCGTCGAATACTATATGCATGTAAACAATCACGTTGATTGGATATCGATAGCTATCTGATTGTGTTAGTTTTTTTTTTTTTTTTGTCAACTGTTAACTATAACACCATCCATTTTTTGTACAAAACTGATTTGATCATGTAGTTAGCGATATCCGATAGACGTGATTTTTTACAGGCATATAATATTAGACGAGTTCTACATATTGACGGTTCAGATTATCAAAACGGGACCCATGGTAGGCCCCCATGGGCCCAACTTTACCATCAAACTTAGTGAATATACACATGTAATTTTTTTTTTCCTTTCACTGCCTTTGGTTTGACGTCAGCCCTTAGAGTGGCATGAAGTTGATTTATATTTTAATATTATGTATATTAATTTTTTTATATTTTTTTTGGTGAATAGTGATAACTTTTTAACTTTTTTGGTAACTTTTTGGCTTTTTTGATTTTTTAAAGTTCCCAAACCAGCCCTAAATACTAAAAAATACGAAAAAATGAAAATTTAGTACATTTTTCATATTTTTGTGTATTTATTAATTTTTTAAATATTTTGTCACAAATATTTTACTATTTAGATATATTTAAGTAAGGTGTATCTAAAAAAGTAAAAAAATTGCTTAAAATTTAAAAAATATTCACTAAAAACAAAAAAATAAAAAAAATAAAAAACTCAATTTTTAAAAAATTGAAACCAAACACACTGATTAGCGTTTTCTGAGTAATCCCTCCATGGCATGGCCACCTTGAATCCACCTTGCTGGTAAATTACACTTACTAGCACCATTACATTTCCTCTTAAATATAATCTTGATTTTTTACACATTTAGGGCTGGTTTGGGGTGTCCTAAAAAAGTGCACTTTTTGTCTTTTTGGACTAAAAAAGACAAAAAAAAAAAAAATGGAGGTTTGGGTTAATTTTTTGAATTTTTATGGAAAAATGTGTATTAAAAAATTGTATAAAAAAAGTGTGTAAGAGATGATTATAGAGGAGTGGGCCCCAGTCGTACAACCGGCTGAGTGAATTGGAGTTGAAAATTATTGGCTAATTTTTGTACAAAGCACTAGACGGTTTTGTTTGGCCCGTGGGGGTCATCACGGGTCCCATTTTAATAATCTGAACCGTTGAATGTGTGTAACTCGTCGAACACTATGTACCTAAAAAAAATCACGTTAATCGGATATCGATAGCTATCTGATCAGATTTATTTATTTTTCAATCATTAATTATAACACCATCCATTTGTTGTATATAACTGATTTGATCATATAGTTATCGATATCCGATAAATCTGATTTTTTGTAGACATATAGTACTCGACGATTTCTACACATTGAACGGTTCAGATTATCAAAACGGGACCCGTGATGGCTCCCATGAGACGAACAACTGTGTGTGTGAAAATCACACCGAATCATTTCTTTTTTGCTGCACAGCCGCTGCAAACGCTGCCCAACATCAATTCAAATGGTACTTTTTTTGGAAGAAAATTAATTTTTTAATTTTTTTTTTGGGTGAATAGTGATATCTTTTTAGATTTTGAAATAACTTTTTGACTTTTTGACTTATATAGGATAAGCCAAACCAAGCCTTAATTTTGATATTCAAAATTCTTCTCTCTATTTAAGTTATAATATCGACCCTCTGTCAATAATTGCCGCTCAATTTAACGACAATTAGATATGAGGCTGCAACATAATCTGATTTGATGTTACTTTAATCCTGCAAATTCATTTTAGGACAATTTACCTATAAATCCTCTATGAAGGAATGTTGATCTATTTAGTCCTAAGAGTTTTCTTATGAATCAATTAGTCTTTTTTTTTTTTTTTTCCCCAGAAAATTGTATATATTTGATTTGATATCATTTGAGTTTAAGTGAATGCCCTTATGGATTCATTTTTCTAATTTTCTAATTCGCTTTTGGGATAATAATGGAAATGTAAGGTGTGGAAGATTTTTTCAGGGGAGGGGGGGTTGGTGGCTGAAGTGTTGGTTGTCAAGTATGAAAATCAACATTTCTGTTAGTGTAATTTCCTAGTGTTACACGGAAGTGTTACATTAGAGTACTACATTTGGAAAAAGTACGTTGAAGAGTTTTGTGTGTTGCATTGATTAGAGTGTTACGTTTGTGAAAAATGCACTAAAGAATGTTTTTGGAATGTTATGTTATTACGTTTAAGGAGTTTTTCAGCGTGTTACATTGGAGTGTTACATTTAGAAAAAGTATACTAAGGAATTTTGTATGTTTTATTGATTGGAGTGTTACGTTTGAGAAAAGTACATTAAGGAGTTTTTTTTTTTGAAATGTTACTTTGTTACTTTTGAGAAAAGTATACTAAGGAATTTTTTGGTGTGTTAGATTGGAGTGTTACGTTTGGAAAAAAGTATAATAAGGAGTTTTTTTACTATTAAATTGATTTGAGCGTTACATTTGGGAAAAGTACACTAAGAAGTTTTTGTGGAATGTTACGTTATTACGTTTTAGAAAACTACACCAATAAGTTTTTAGTGTGTTACATTGGAGTATTACGTTTTTAGAGTGCTATGTTTAGGAAAAGTACACTAAAGAGATTTTTGAAGTGTTATGTTTAGTAATTTCAACGCTATGAGAAAATATACATTTGTCTCTCAACACATAACACATGCGCGTTTATGCTTGTCCTTTTATGTAATTCACACTAGAATGAGACCTTTGAATCCATAAAAATAAAAATAAAAAACTAAAATAAAAGGACCAAATAATTCATAAAATCACTATTTAAACTTGCCCTAGAAACTTGACCCACAAACTGTACCATAACACAACACATTTGAACAAGACTAGCCCATCCAAAACAATATGCTCAATCACCCATTATCAATTCGTGCTCAATTCATTACTCAAACCAATTCCACAAGATTTAAGAATTCATTTACGCGTCAATATAAGGTTTTACCTTTGTTTTGAAAACACTTCCTTGAGTACAACATATTGCAAACTAGAAGAAGTAAATAAATAAAATAAGTAAGTAAAAACAAAATGTTCCAACCCACATCGAGTTTCATTAAAAAAAAAATAAATAAAAAAAATAAAAAAAATTCCCATCAATTTTTAAAGTTTACAAGCTTGTTAAACATCATCCAAGAACCAACAAATGAAATCACCACATAATGTTTTTAATTCCAATGCCCACCAAGGCCATAGCATCGGAAAAATTCATTTCCCTACCCCTTTTTCAACATCATCACCAGTGACCCCTAAACCGTCACCCAAAACCACCAATCACAACCAATGCGATTTCAACAATTAATCTTAATATCAATCAAAACAATAATTCATAACAGTAGCAATCACATTGAAAGATAACCATACACATTCATGCTTATAAATCTTTGGGCATTTCCTCTTATCACATTCGTTATCACCCATTAACAATCACACGTTAACACATCACATTTCTCATTCCCAAAATTTTCTCCTACCGAATCAAAAAAATTTCACACATACCCACACTAAATACTGCACTCACGCAATCAAATTTTGACACTCTAGAGTGTATTCCCAAGCACCCCTTAACTGCACAATTCCTTACCCAAAACGATAACAACTTACGAGGTGACTATTTGTCATCCTCTTTTTGACATAAGATAACTAACATCATTAATCCTCAACACTTAGCACTCAAACACCGATGAGTTCCCAACACTAATCACCCCTACATGGGGTTCAACATCCACATACTTACACAACACTTGTGTCTACGCCAGACTCCCAAAAACTAATCACAATAAGACCACCCTCTCTATTTATTCCTTCCCTAAGCCTGGACCACCCAATCTTCGCTCCCAAGTCAACTCCTAATAACCTTTATACCTATATGGCATTTAGACACTTCACACCACTTCTAGTAACCGTTAGGGTCACCAACAAAACCACTTACTCACACCAACTCGAACACCTTCGATGACTAACTCTACCATCATTCTCAATACCCCACTAAGAAATTCTCACCACCCCTATAAGACGCTTAACCCCCCTCAATTGATGTGACTTCCTTCTCAAAACCCCTCAGACTTACTTCACGACAACACACTCATTACAATTTTTTTTTTTTAATAACAATTGACAATCAAGGAAGGACTCACAAGACCTTACATACATCAACTTACGAAACACTAACACATTAGCAATGATGCTCAAATTTACTAATCCCAACAATGACTTCGCCATTTACGTTAATTCACAAACATCACAAGTCTAATTTACTGCATTTAAGCCAACAAAATACATGAATACAACATCAGTAGGCATGAGGCCCCATATTTAATTACAAAACATTACAATGTCAAAACAGCCAAAACATTCCACTAATCTTCAATAACTTCTCTTCTCCAATCTAAACTACCAGGACTGATTCTGACGACGCTGAGGGCAACACTGCCTAACATGGCCTAACTGATTACACTTTGAGCAAAATGGTGGTCCTCTATTCTGTGACTGACTTGAGGAAACTTGAGTCTGATTAGACCTCCCAAAGAATGACTCTGAATGAACAATAGTAGACAAAGGATAAAACTGTTCTTGTGATTGAGATTCTACTTTCCTTTGCCTCCTACTAGGCCTAGTGTACTCTCGAACCATAGAACTCGCCAATATGGTCTCTTCTCCTCCATCCTAGCCGACCTCAAGATTGGTGGCTTCCACGTGAGCCGTCGCTTCTACTAGTGTGTGATAATTCCTATGCATGCACCCAACAACCTTCCATCGAATATAATCACATAACCTTTCCTTAAATTCAATGTAACGACGCTTCTCTATTGCTACCAACTCTGGAGCAAACCTTGATAGACTAGTGAATCTCACCTCAAATTGTGCCAAAAGAGTAGTACCTTGGTGCAACTCTACCAATTGTTTCCTCAATCTTTCTCGAGTGGAAAAAGGAAAGCACGTGGCCAAAAAGGCCTTAGTGAATGCAACCCAGGTGGTGCCTATGGTAGTGCTCGCATACTTCCACCAATACCCAGCATCTCCTTTTAGCAGAAAACTCGTTAGTGCCATTCTCAACCCCTGATCCTTGACCCTGAACACATCAAGAGTCTTGGTGATCTCTTCTAACCAATTCTCTGCCTCCAATGGTTCAAGCCCTCCTATGAACTCCAGTGGGTTAAAACAAAAAAAACTCCTTAGTGATATTTAGGACACGAGAATCGTCCCCTTCATTACTAGTTAAAGCCTCCTTTACAGCTCTTACAATCTCACGTGCAATCTCCTCGCCCATAGTTGGTGCCGCAGGTATAGGTGTTACTGGACCCGTTGTGCCCCTATCGGCATTTCTAGTCCCAACACGACCCCTACTTCCTTGCCCAGACATCCTATCAATGACAACACCCAGCTTAGTAAATGAAACTCTAGCCTTTCCTAAGACACTTACTCAACCCCCACCAAATTACATAACCTGTCTAGCATATAGTCACATAACACATAAACAATAGCACTTAATCACATAATCGAGTCAAGTCTACATAGATATCCACTTGTCCTGAAACTCTCAAAGAACTCCCACCAGAAACCACGTTGATCAAACTCGTTTCTAATGGGATCTTAAAGCAAGTTAACTGGCTACAAGCACTATCCCTAAAACTTAACCCCATGCCCACACAAATGTAACACATAATCTTCAATTATCTAATTCTATCACATGCAAACGTCCTCACCAAGTGAAGTTAACCCATTGTGATAAAAACCACTTCCCACGAGCTCAAGGTTTTCAAACCTGGTTAGCTCTGATACCAATTGTTGCACCCGTAATTTTGTTTCACAGATAGTTTACCAAATTCCTTATGAAAGTCCATTTTCCAATAATAGTTATAGGTGCAACACAAACTAAATAGAATAAATGAGGTTCTCTCTCTCTCATAATTACAATGATAAGAATGTTCACTACAAATATTCACAAAACATGCCTTAAAGGCTTTCATAATAGATTTCAAAATAATTAATTACATAGAAAAAACCACCTCAACTGTAGCACTATGTGCTTTCTGTTATAATGGAACTATATTAGAATCTTTGATTATCTTGATTGAGAACTTTCTTAGTTGATATTTGAGCCTTGGTTGAGGTGTTACCATAGTGGTTGGGTGAGATTGAATCAGAAACTCCAAATTCGAATAATTGTTATTGAGTAGTTTTTAATCTTCCATAATTTTCTCTCTCCACACTTTGAATCATTATGTGAGGCTAGAACCATTAGAAAGCTTACTTCTAGGGCTTCAATTTAGACACAAGAACGACCTTAAACAAAGTCCCGATGAGAGAGTTATGCCTATTTTAAATTTACGAATCTGTGCTGTGTGCATAGTTCGCTCGAGCGCAACTTTCTTTGCTCGAGCGAGGCATAGACCCTTCTAGCACTATTTTTAATTTTTTTTGAGATACTGTAAGCCTCAATTCTTCGATCAAGCACAATTTCCATCGCTCGAGCGAACTATTCAGAATCATATCTTTAAAAGTCACTTTTCGAGTCAAATCTCTTCACTTTTCACTCCCTTTTCTCTCTCCTTCTGCTATTTTTGAGTTTTCAAGCTTTTTAGCCTTGATTTCATCTATTTCTACACATCTTTGACCACTAGTTCCATATACCAAAACGTAGAACTCGACAAGGGCTTCCATTTAATCTGAGCGGATTGTGTTTTCATTAAAATTGGATTTCAGGTTTCTTCTCTTCATTGCTTGAGGTAGGGATTTCTTTGCTCCTTTTCAATACCTTATTTATAGATAGATATGTGGTAGATTTTATTGTATGAAAATCATATCTATTATGGATTTCTTTGAAAGTTATGAAAGGGGATCTAGGGTTTGTTATTTGTGAATGAGATTGTTAAATTGTTTATTGTTTGGGTTATTTGGGGAGTAGTCTAACATGTTTATGCTGAAAGAGAGAAAAAGCCATAATTTAGTATTTTGACTTGGTGAATTAAAAAGGGATAAAGTTGAATAATGTTTGTAAATTATTTTTATGGATTGTGTAAACGTGTTAATAGCTAAAAGGGAGAATAAACTATGGCATTGGAATTATTTTGGATTGATCATATTAAGTTGAGTTGGGTTGTGGCTTTAATATCCATGGATTTAGTTTTGTGAAATGAAAAGAGTGAATTTGGATAAAGATTCGAGTACGTCAACTTCAAAAATAAGAGAATTGATTTTTGAAAAGAGAAGGAAATCATAACACTTTGTGAATTTTAGAAATGAACATGAGGTTGGATTATAAACACTTTATTTATTATTTGTTGTTGTTGGACTTAAAGTCTTATGAGAATTGGAGTATGATATTACGTGTATTAAATACAAGTGTTTGGAGTTTTTGTCCTTGGTCATCGATGGAGGATGACACCATCGTGTTGAATAGATTATGTGTATGTATTACACTTGTGTTATTTATGTTTTTAACATGTTGTGATGATTGGTAACGTATACTGCGCTGGGAATGAGAGGTACCATTACTTTCTAGCTAGCGCCTGGAGAATTGGCTGTGCTTAGAATGAGTGGTACCAGTACCTTCCAGCTAATGCCTGGAGAACTTGGCAGAGGTACAGTTACCTTCCAGCCGGGGCCTAGTAAATTGGCATTTCGTTATGGAAAGGTGCATCCTTGGCTTACCGTGCTTAAGGCAGGTAGAGCAGAGCTTATTTATCATTATTATCTCAGTGTACCTGTGTATATCATGCATTATGATGGTTATGGTTCAAGAAGGCCGAGTTGTCTTATTTGTTGAGTAGATAGTTGTTAGGTGCTTATTGTTTTCGTTTCACGTGTTAGATGTATATATGTATATTTGAACGTGTTGGAAAATGATGTAGACCATGTATTGAGTTTGTAAATAATGTGAAAAAAATCAAAGATTTATGAACATGTTTCAAACTCTAAAACAAAATAGTTGTTATAAGATATATTTGAAATAGGAAATGAAAAGGAAATGTGAATTGTCTGTATTGTTGAAGGAATTGAATAATTTTGGAAAAAGTACTTATGTAAATATTCTTTGATTATAAACCATCACATTATTTATATAGTATGAGACTAAGCATTCATGATCATAGCTATCTGTAAGTTGTTATTGTTTAGGATCTTGTTGGGATCCCTACTGGAATTTATGTTCATCTCACGTTGCTAATAATTTTCCAGGTGAATGTCGAGAAGTTGTTCAAGATTGTGCATCTTCCTTATATGTTGGCCACGAGGCCTTTTAATTGTTGATGGAATGCCATTGTGTTAAAAGGGTTGAGCCCCTTTCTTTTATATGTAATAATGCAAGCCTGCAGGCAATTTATTTAATTATAACTCTTGTTGCATTCATTATTTATTCAAATGAGAGAATCTTTACTTAATTGTCCTTATTAATGTATTGAAGTTCCATACGTTATCTTTGAAAATGTATTATAATAAAGGATTTGGTAATGGTATCCGTGAAATCAAAAGTGGGGCGTTACGACTTGGTATCAGAGTGAGCCAGATTTGAATACTTTGGGCTTGTGTGAAATAGCTTTTACCACAATGGGTTTGCTATGTGTGGTAAGGACATTGCATATAGTTAGCATTAATGTTAGGACTTATATATTGCATTTATGTGAGCATGGGATTAAGTTTCTTGGATAGTACTTGTAGCTGATGAACTTGCTTTGAGGTCTTATTAGAAACATGCCTGATCAACGTTGTTTCTGATAGGAATTCCATGAGAGTTTTGGGATGAGTGGCTATCTTTGTGGACTTGATTTGATTATGTGTTTAGGTTATTAGTTGTTTATATGTAATAGAATTGTCTGATTCGGGACTAAGTGTGTCTTGTAACTTAATCGGGGAAGGTTGTTATGTTATGCACTTATTGTGATTCTGTTTTGTTTTTTTTGTTTTGTTTTGTTTTTTTTTTGTTTTTGTTTTTGTTTTTGTTTTTTTTTTTTTTTTTGGGTTTTATAGGATGTCTACACAAGGGAATAGAGGACAAATTAGGAATATGAGTGCTAGTAGGGGCATAGCGGTTCCTTTAGCACTTGTTATTGCGGCATCGGCTGTCGACGAGGAAGTTGCACGCGAGATTGTGAGAGCGGTGCAGGATGCTCTAGCTTACAATGAGGGTGACAATGGGCGTGCCCTCAAGCTTACTAAGGAGTTTTTTCATTCCAACCCACCAGAATTTGTGGGGAAGGCTAAACCGTTGAAGGCAGAGGATTGGTTGGAGCAGATTATCAAGACTCTTGATATGCTCAGAGTCGAGGATGAAGAGTTGAGGATTTCTTTGGCGAGTTTCCAACTGAGGGGTGATCTAGGGTATTGGTGGAAGTATGCTAAGAATACTGTAGGTAACACGTGGATTGGTTTTACTGAGGCCTTTTTGGCCAAGTACTTCCTTCATTCTGCTCGAGAAAGGTTGAGGGAACAATTTGTTAAGTTGTGTCAGGATGCTACTCCTTTGGCACAGTTTGAGATGCAATTTACTAGTTTGCCGAGGTTTGCTCCAGAGTTGGTGGCAACAGAAGAGCGTCGTCGTTATGAGTTTGAGAGACGGTTATGTAATGATATCCGAGAGAAAGTAGCTGGATCCCTATGGAAGAATTACTATGCTCTAGTTGAGGTAGTGGCCCATGTGAAGGCCATGATTATGAGTGTTGGTGGGGTTAGGGAGGCCATCTCGGCAACTCCTACGGTTCATAAGCACTCTAGGCTCATTAAGAGGTGGAGGCGAGCACATGCTCAGTCCCAGGCTCAATCCTTGTCTTTGTCAAGGGTTTCAAACTCTTACATAGGAAGGTCCAGGGAGGTTCAGGCTAGTCTTAGAGTAGGAAGTCTGCTGTTTGTTTTGATTGTGGTCATTTGGGCCATGTTAGATGTTTCTACCCGTTACGTGTGAATTCTTTGAGTGTTTTAGAACCTAGTCAGACTCAATCTAATCAGTCTAATCGGGGGCGATATCGATACCAGAACCTGGCAGGTCAGGCTTCGAGAGCCTCGCGAGGGTCAACCTTTCAGCCAACACAGTAGTATTACCTTAAGAGGGGCTTTTATATTAGAGACCAATGATATAATATATGAACTTTTGTTGTTGACTGGTGTACTATTGGATGCTGAGATATCATGATTATGTGTTGTAGATATATATTGTTGTTTGTTTATCCTCATGTATTGGGGGCACATATTGAATCTCGAACTCTCTTTTATATATATATATATATGTGTGTGTGTGTGTAATGAGAAGTTGTTAATAGGATCGATAATTCAAGTGTTATTTTATGTCTGGTATTAAATTATGGCATAGTTATGTGATGGCCTGTGAGCCTTGTTTGGTGCTGGGTGTAGAGGTTTATTGAGTTGATTAGTCGGTTTGTTGATATCGCGGTTTGGTTGACAAGTAGTCACCTTAGGGAAAGCTTGGGCTTGTGTATTATGGGTGCCTTGGAATGATTTTGCGAGCATTGAGTCTCATGTATGTGGTTGAAAAGCTTGTGTGAGACTTGTTTTGGATTAGTAGAAAAGCCCTGGTTGGGGTAACGTATTGTAGATTCTTTGTTTGCGTATGCATTTGCCTCATTTGCCTCATGTAGCTGATAATTTATGATAATGATTATAATAGAATGAAATTGCAAAATTGTGGATATTGTGTTGATAGCATGGTTGTTATTTTTATTAACTGTTATTACAGAAATGTTACGTTTTATGTTGATTGTGGCATCACCATATGAGTGATGGGTGTTGTTGGGTGACAGTAGAGGTTCACCGATTGTTATATTGGAAAGGAATTGGAAAATGAATTTTTCCTAGTGTTATGGCCATCTAATGGCTTTGTTAAAGCAGGATGGTATGAGGAATTTCAATGAATAGTTCTTGGCAATTAAATTATGGATTATATGTTATGGGTAATACCTTGTTTTCGAAAAATGTTTAAATTTTTTTTGAGTTTCACATGGAAAATGCAGAAATATATTTTGATTATGAACAGTGAAAATTTGAGCATCTTTTAAGAAATGTTTTATATACAAGAGAATGATTTTCAAAGAGTTAAGCAATAATGAAAGAAAAAAAATTTTAAAAAAGTTTTGCTATCGTTTGTTTTACTTGGGATGATGAATGTTGAGTAGTGACTTAGCTTGGATTGCTAGTCGTGTGTTTAGAAGTGTTGTTTTGAGGAGGGTTTGGTATTGTTGGAGCTTATTGTGCTGGAGCATAGTCTTTTGGGACGTGTTTTCGTGGTAAGTCCTCTTCTTTTGTGAGAGTTAATTGAGGGTTTTGTTGTGAGGGTAGTTTTCTTTTCCTAAGTGCTCAGGGTGTTGAGTGCTCAATGGTTGATTTGCCTTGTGTTTTGGTGTATTCTTAATTTTAGGGATGAAATTTTCGTAAGGTGGGGAGGTTGTAGCACTCTGTGCTTCCTGTTATAATGGAACAACATTTGAATCTTTGATCATCTTGATTAAGAACCTTCTCAGTTGATGTTTGAGCCTTGGTTGAGGTGTTACCACAGTGGTTGGGTGAGATTGAATTAGAAACTCCAAAATCGAATAATTTTTATTGAGTAGTTTTCACTCTTCCATCATTTTCTCTCTCCACACTTTGAATCTTGATGTGAGGCTAGAACCACTGGAAAGCTTACTTTCGGGATTTCAATTTGGACACAAGAACGACCCTAGACAGAGTCCGGATGAGAGAGTTATGCCTATTTGAAGTTTGCGAATCTATGCTGTGTGCATAGTTTGCTCAAGCGCAACTTTCTTCGCTCGAGTGAGGCATAGACCCTTCCAGTTCTGTTTTTCAAAATTGTTTGAGATACAGAAAGCCTCGATTCTTCGCTTGAGCACAACTTTTCTCTCTTGAGCGAATTGTTCAGAATAATATCTTTAAAAGTCACTTTTTAGGTCAAATCTCTTCACTTTTCACTCCATTTTCTCTCTCCTTCCACCATTTTTGAGTTTTCAAGCTTTTTAGCCTTGATTTTATCTATTTCTACACATCTTTGACCCCTAGTTCCATATACCAAAACGTAGAGCTCGACAAGGGCTTCCATTTAATCTGAGCAGATCGTGTTTTCATTGAAATTAGATTTGGGGCTTCTTCTCTCCATTGCTTGAGGCAAGGATTTATTTGCTCCTTTTCAATATCTCATCTATAGATAGATATGTGGTAGATTTTATTGTATAAAAATCATATCCATTATGGATTTCATTGAAAGTCATGAAAGGGGATCTAAGGTTTGTTATTTGTGAATGAGATTGTTAAATTAATTGTTGTTTGAGTTAATTGGGGAGTAGTCTAACATGTCTATCTGAAAAGGAGAAAAAGCCATAATTTAATATTTTGACTTGGTGAATTAAAAAGGGATAAAGTTGAATAATATTTGTAAATTATTTTTATGGATTGTGTAAACGTGTTAACAGTTAAAAGGGAGAATTAACTGTGGCATTGAAATTAGTTTGGATTGATCATATTAAGTTGAGTTGAGTTGTCACTTTGATATCTATGGGTTTAGTTTTGTGAAATGAAAAGAATGGATTTGGATAAAGATTAGAGTATGTTAACTTGAAAAATAAGAAAATTGACTTTTGAAAAGAGAAAGAAATCATAACACTTAAAAAAATTTTAGAAATGAACATGAGGTTAGATTATGAACACTTTATTTATCATTTGTTGTTGTTGGACTTAAAGTCTCATGAGAATTGGAGTATGATATTACGTGTATGCAGTTTGACTTTTTCGTGCCCCTTTTTGGAAGACAAATAAGCCCTATAGTATCGGACTCCTGCAGTTCTGAATCTGATTCCACAAGTGCAATGTAAAATAAATAAACACCAAAGAGTCCAAATCTGGCAAATCTTTTAGAAAATCGATTTTGAATCAAATTGCCAAAGATGGACTGCTTTGCCAGATACAGAGTCGCCACCTAAATAGTTTGGAAAATTTAGGAAACCCATGACTCGTGCCAAAGGCCATATGTCCGTCATCACTAAGATTGTCTCGACTCGAGAACTTGGGTACGAGAGGGGAATGTCATAAATTGAGCACCCCTGCTCGCCCGATCAAACATCGGCCTCTACTAATCATGATATGAATCTTATGTACATTCTATGCCCTTATTCTGATTATTAGGCTAGCATTACTATGTGATGCGCACACACACAAGTATAGACTAGTTTGCAAAAATTGGAACATTTGATTCATGTTTGTTTTGAAAATTGTTTCGAATATGTTCCACTTGAAAAAGTGATCTCATATAAACATTACTCAAATTGTTCCAATCCAAGCAATTAACCTTCATCCACAAGCATTCAAAACAGTTTATCAATTAAGCACTTAGCCTTATGGCAAGCATTCTAGACAGGGCAACATCAACATGCAATATGCTAAAGCGAGTAAAGGCTCACCTAGTACTCCAAGCCAAAAAAAGAGAAACAAGTTAGAAAAATGCATGATTCCTAACTATGCGATATGACTAATGCAACGCATGCGATGTGCAATTAATAGACTCGGCTATTAATATGGCAAATGAAATAATTTGATAGCATGCGGTCTAAACACATATTCAAAGAAGTACTAAGCTAACAATGCATATTAGAATGATGAACCGAGCCTCGGTGCATGCAATACAAGTGGATGCAAACATGAAGTATGCTAAGCAAAACATGATGCCCCTAAACTAACCATCATAAGCAGTTAAATAAAAGGGAGAAAGACGTGGAGTTGGAAGACATACACATTATTACAAGTTTGCACTCTCACGAAGGAGAGGCCGAATGAACTAACTAGCTAACTAATTAAAGTTAAGCTAATTAATTAGCAAGCTATTACAACAACAAATGAATAAATAGCTAAATAGCTAAATAGCTAAATTACTTAACTAATTATTACAAACCGAATTAATTAACTAACTACTTTAGCTAATTAAAATAATTACAACACGAGACAAATTAGCTATTCTAACTAATTAATTACAAAACCACTATGTTAAGCACACCACTAATATATTTATAACACGGATCCCGAGGATCGATGGAGGGCTTATGCATAAACGCGGTTTCTACCCAAAAAAGCCACTCTTTCTGTTGCTAAATGCCTCTATTGCACAGTAGAACATTTAAACTAATTTTCACCTCCAGACCAACTCTGTTCTGCTGGGGAAGTACACTGCTGGATTTTGCACTGGTGGCCGGCAGACGGCCTGCCGTCCACTGATGATGGCTTGCTGGCCACAGAAGGTGGCCTATCGGCCACTAATGCCTGGATTGTCCTGCTGCAACAGAAAGCAAACAGAGCAGGGACAGGGTATTCCCAAGGGTTTGTTTGCATAATTTACCCCTCCTTATCATTTGAATAGCTCAAAGGAGTAGTAAGTTTAATTCGCAAACCACCAATTGATGCAATTTCATTGCATGATGGCTTATGAATCAAGTGTGCAAGTTCAATTAATGCAATAAAACAAGACTCTCAAAGCCACCTCCCTATCATGAAAGATCAAGGGAAGTAGTTGATAATGACTCTTGAACCGTTTTCATCACTAATGAGTATGAAACGACTCAAGACTCAAGGGTTCAATTAACATCCGATTGAACCCAAACAAGTTATTATCTTGTTCCATTTTTAGTTCAAGTTTTATTACTTCATTTTAATTACCAACCATTCTTTAACCAATGGAGTCCAAAAGTGATCTTTAAGTCCTCTAATGGAAAGAAACATCAAACCAAATTTTGTTTTAGGCATGAGAGAAGTGTCATGCTGTTGGGAATGAACACCAAAGGGATTAAACCATTAAGCACAATACCTCAATCTCATGCTTAAATAAACAAGTGGCTTGAAACAACTTCAAAACAAAGTAAAAGCCAAGAAAGGAGGGAGGTTGCAGAGGTGATTAGAGGTGATCACAAGTATGGAAAACAAGAAATAAATGATATCAACTCAAATAGGTAGGTGGCTAAGGCCTAAACCACCAAACCTATGAGGACTATTACACTATAAGCATGCTATACAAAACTCAAATGTAATAAAAAGCCAAAAACAGTCCTAAAATAGTGCTAAAACAGTCCTAATACATACTGGAATTAAGACAAAAATAACTAGAACAATAAGCTAAAACATAGAGATACGTAAGCTAGTGAACAAGACATAAGGAGGGGAGGCTAACCCCTCTAATTTTGGATTTCAAAAAGTGTTTTTAGTCACTGAAATAACTCTAAAATTCAGTATTTAAAAGCTCAAAAAAAGGTGACAACAAGTTGGGAAACACAAGGGTAAAGGCCTTGGAGCTAGGTAGAAGGAAATGGTGAGCCACCCCTCCACCCTTATTGGCCTTAAACCACAAGTTTCAGCCTAAACTTTTAGGGTCTGTTTGGTAACGTTTACGTTTTCAGTTTATATTTACAAAAATTTTATAAACTGGTTTTTGTTTATTTTTAAAAAAACATAAACTACAAACGCGTTTGGTAATTGACAAAATATTTAAAAAATTTTAAAAATATAAAAAAGAGTGAGATATGGCAAGTTGTGGCAAGTGGCGGCGGAAGACGGTGGTGGAAAGTGGTGACAGTGGATGGTGGGTAGCGGGTGGTGGTGGGTGACGGTGGCAGGTGGTGGTGGTAGCGAATGGGTGGTGGCAGGTGGTGGGTGGCGGTGGCAGGTGTGTGGCGGATGGCGAGTAGTGGTGGTGGGTGGGTGGGTGGGTGGGTGATGGTAGCGGGTGGTAGCGAGTGGGTGGTGGTGGTGGTGGTGGTGGGTGGTGGATGGTGGTGGCAGGTGGGTGGCGGATAGCGGGTGGTGGTGGCGGTGGGTGGGTGACGGTGGCGGATGGTGGGTGGTAGCGAGTGGTGTGGTGGCAGGTAGGTGGCGGATGGCGGGTGGCGGGTGGGTGTGGTGGCGGGTAGGTGGTGATGGTAGGTAGGTGGGTGACGGTGGCAGGTGGTAGCGAGTGAATGGTGGTGGTGGTGGTGGTGGCGGGTGGTGGTGGCAGGTGGGTGGCAGATGGTGGGTGGTAGCGGGTGGTGGTGGTGGTGGTGGTGGTGGCGGTGGCAGGTAGGTGGTGGGTGATGGTGGTGGTGGTGGTGGTGGTGGTGGTGGTGGTGGCGGGTGGGTGGCAGGTGGCTGGTGGTGGATGGTGGTGGCAGGTGGCTGGTGAGTGGTGGTGGCAGGTAGATGGCGGGTAGTGGTGGCGGGTGGCGGGTGGTGGTGGTAGTGGTGGTGGTGGCGAGTGAGTGGCAGGTGGGTGGTGGGTGGCAGGTGGGTGGTGGTGGGACGTGGGTGGTGAGTGGTGGTGGCAAGTGGTGGTGGGGGGTGGGGGGTGGTGGTGGAAGATGGTGGTGGAAAATGGTGGCGGGTGGTGGCTAGTGTTGGGTGGTAAAAAAAAAAAAAAACTCAAAACTCAAAACGGAAACACATTTTTTGAGTTTACATTTTTTGGTCAAATTTATAAACTAAGACCACTGATTTATAAATCAAAAATTTACCAAACAAGTTTTTATTTGAGTTTTTAAAATTTTTGTAAATATAAACAGAAAACTGAAAACGTACCAAACGGCACTTTAGAGTTTAGACAGTCCAAAAATAGCCCAAAAACAGTACAAAAATGTGTTAGAATGAAGACAAAAGTAGCTACAACAATAAGATAAAATATGGAGCAATTTAAGCTAGTAAACAAGCCAAAGGAGGGGTGGCTAACCCCTCCATTTTTGGGACTTCAAAATCACTTTTTTATCCTCTGAAAACCTCTGAAAAACAGTGGTAAAAAGATCAAAAAAAATTTGATGAAGAGATGGGAAACACAAGTGTAAAGGCTTAGAGAACATGGTTCAAAGAAGAGTGATTAACCCCTCTACCTTTAATAGCCTCAAACCACAATCTTTAACCCATAAAAACAATTGAAAAATACTTCAAAATCAGCAAGAAAATATAGAAAACAAGTAGTGCAAAGATGCTCAAAATTATACCTCTTGAAGAGGAATAACACTTTTGTTTACAAACCAACAAGTTCTCACTCTCAATGGCTAAAATTTGGACTCAATGATCTTAGCAAGGAGAGCCCCAATATTGGTTTAGGAAGTGTAGAGAGAGGGTGTATAGGTTGCAAGATAAAGATAGAGAGAGAATTTCAAGTTTTGGAACTTTTGGAATTTTTTTTGAACCTTAAACCATTAAGGAAGGCCAACTATATACAGAAAAACTGGCTATCAGGTCGAAAATATCAAGCCTGGAATAGCTGGAGCTTTTGGGGGACAGCTGGCCAAAAATATATGTGTTTTTCACTAGTGGCCGGCAGGCCAAAAGTGTGAATTTACAAATGGTGGCCTACCGTCCACTTACCATCCACCAATAGTGGCCTGCCGGCCACAGAAAATTTGTTTCCAAGCCCGACTTTAAACGGGTATATCTCCTTCATCCGGACCCAGTTTTAGGTCATTCTTTAATCTAAATTGAAGCTCCATAAGTCTACTTTTCAATGATGGTAGCCTCACATCTAAAGTCTAAGTGTGCAAAGAGATATGCATATTTTAGTGAAGGTTGCTTATTTCTATCTTAACTAGATTGATGCCCAATTTCAAACGACCATATCTCCCTCATCCAGACTCGACTTTAGGGGATTCTTGAGTCTAAATTGAAGCCCCAGAAGTCCAGCTTCCAATGGTGGTGGCCTCACAACTAAAGTATAATTGTAAAAAAAGATAGGCCTAATTTAGTGTAGGTTGCTCAGTTCTCCCTTAACGGTTTCATGCTCAACCATTTCCCCAACTAGTTTTCCTCCATCTCCTCCAATTTTGTTCAACTCCAAACCTCTAAATAAGATGTTTCAAAAGATTTTTCAAAGGTTCACCTCCCTTCCATTTGTTTCCACTTTGTCCTTGCTTGGTTTACCGAAAAGTGCAACTTTTAAATAAAATGCGAGCCTCAAAACATCGTAGAAACATGTGGAAAAATATTTTGAAAGAGAGGGGTTTAAGGTTGGAATTTAGAAGCTCTTCTTGCTGAAGAAATTGAGCGATTGGACAATGTAACTTTTCATCATTGAGTGATCAACCTGAGACGCCTAAGTCTTAAGGGCGGTCAAAAATGGGGTGTCTACAGTGTATTAAATACAAGTGTTTAGAGGTTTTGTCCTTGGTCATCAGTGGAAGATGACACTGTCGTGTTGAATAGATTATGTTTATGTATTACACTTGTGTTATTTATGTTTTTAACATGTTGTAATGATTGGTAAGGTATACTGTGCTAAAAATGAGAGATACCATTACCTTCCAGCTAGCGCCTGGAGAATTGGCTGCGCTTAGAATGAGAGGTACCAGTACCTTCCAGCTAGTGCCTGGAGAACTTGGTAGAGTTATCATTACCTTCCAGCCGATGTCTAGCAAATTGGCATTTTGTTATGGAAAGGTGCATCCTTGGTTTATCGTGTTTAACGCAGGTAGAGCAGAGCTTATTTATCATTATTATCTCAGTGTACCTGTGTATATCATGCGTTATGATGGTTATGGTTTAGGAAGGTCGAGTTGTCTCATTTGTTGAGTAGATAGTTGTTGGGTGATTATTGTTTTTGTTTTACGTGTTAGATATATATGTATATTTGAACGTGTTGGAAAAGGATGTAGACCATGTATTGAGTTTGTAAATAATGTGAAGGAAATCAGAGATTTATCAACATGTTTCAAACTCCAAAACAAAATAGTTGTTATGAAATACTTTTGAAATAGGAAATGAAAAAGAAATGTGAACCGTCTGTATTGTTGAAGGAATTGAATAATTTTGGGAAAAGTACTTATGTAAATATTCTTTTGTTATAAACCGTCACATTATTGATATAGTATGAGACTAAGCATTCATGATCATAGCTATCTGTAAGTTGTTATTGTTTAGGATCTTGTTGGGATCCCTAATGGACTTTATGTTCATCCCACGTTGCTAATCATTTTTTAGGTGAATGTCGAGGAGTTCAAGATCATGCATCTTCCTTATATGTTTGCCACGGGGCCTTTTAATTGTTGATGGAACGCCGTTGTGTAAAAAGGGTTGAGCTCTTTTCTCTTATATGTAATAATGTAAGCCTGAGGGCAATTTATTTAATTATAACTCTTGTTGCATTCATTATGTATTCAAATGAGAGAACCTTTACTTAATTGTCCTTATTAATGTACTGAAGTTCCATACATTATCTCTGAAGTTGTATTATAACAAAGGATTTGGCAACGGTATCCGTGAAATAAAAAGTGGGGCGTTACATCAACACCACTACCCTTTAATCTTTTATTTACAATTACACAAGATGGACTCATAATATAATAAATAACTTCTTGATCTTCCAATTGTTGCACCCGACTTCGTCCCTGAAAAATGGTTAAACAACATGGTATGAACATGAGGTCCAGTAAGGATCTGTAGTGATTCTCAACAATAATAATCAATAGATAAATGTGATCATAAATACTATCGAGTGATACATATATAATTAATGTGTCCTTTAATATGCAAAATAGATTACATAAATAGATACTCTTTTCAAAAAATCCCACTTGAACATTTCATTGAGACCTCCTTTTTAACTCTTTATCTCATCAAAATTCACTCGAATGATTTCCCTAAATCTCTTTTCCATAGATAAAGGTTTTAAGCCAACTAATCATTTACTACTTCTAATTCATATCTCACACTCATTAATTATGCCACAACTTGTCACCTTACCATTACCCACAAAACACCAAACACATATACACCACACACCACACGCAATTTGCACATTGCGGTTATTAAATTCAATTTGTTTTTAATCTTGTCCCATTTACACATTTCAATTCCTACTACAACTCTTCACCACAACATAATCCATATAACACCAATCTTATACATATGTAAACACATTTCATATAATTGGATTATAAGAGTCAACTCATTAACAACATATTCTACATTACACGCTTCAATTTACATCTAACAATTATCACAATCACATAACTAAATTGTTACAAGAATTTTCAACAATATCCATACGCCAACAATCTGCTTCACCAAGTCATGCCAACACAGTTTACCAGGTGCTACTCCGGAAGGAAAGCTGGAACTTGTCTCAAGCGCCATGCTTTACCGATGACTAACCAGAAGGAAAGCGGAACCTCTATTAGCTCAATAATCCACACGCTTTACCGAGCGCTACTCCAAAAGGAAGGTGGAACCTCTATCAAGCGCGACACTTTACCAGTCCTAAGCCAGAAGGAAACGGGCCCTCTTTCCAAATTTTAACCCATCAATTCTTTATTTCAATCCAGAAAGTCACACCAAAATTCATTTAACAACAAAAGTAAAATTTCTCCTTTATGAACAAACATGACTTATTTTTCCACAATGTTCCCTACACCTTAATATCAACTCCTTTCATTTCAATTAATCAACTCATTTAGAATCATATACCTTCTATAGTTCGTAACACAAATTTCCATCACCAATTACTATATCATGAACCCATCCCGCTAGGATTGTTCTCACAACATCTAATAATCAACATTCATACTCAATTCAACCAAGCATTAAGTCAAATTCAAGAATTTAAGGCCAACTGAAGAAAAACCCGTGTTTAAATAAAATACAAAACTAGGGTTTGGACAAAAATTAGGGCTTATCACTCTAAAATGCATAATCATATTTCAATAGCTCAAAACTTCCATAATTAACTTGAAATCTCTAGTTAACTCTTTTGTGTTAGAAACCTTAACATTTCTCTACATATTTTTCAAGAAAATCCCTTTCAACACAAGGTTTTATGCAATAACAACATATCACCCATCTATCTATACGAAGATATTGAAGAGAAGCAAGAAATCCCTACATCTAGCAAGGAGAGAAGGAGACCTGAAAATCCATGTCGATGAAAACACAATCGACTCAGATTAATAGGAAGCCCTTTTTGTGCTTTTCATTTTTGTATAAGGAACTAGGGTGAGATTCTCACTCTAAGGAGATGAAATCCAAGGTTTAAGGAGGTTTAGAGCTCAACAATGGCAAAAAAGAGGGAGATGAGAGAGAAAGAATCTGGAAGAATGAATAAAAAAGGCCAAAAATGACTTTTTAAAGTGTTGAATCCGAGCAGACCGCTTGAGTAAACATTTTACCGCTCGAGCGGAGAACACAATCTCTCAAAAATTTTGCAAGTCTACAGTGAAAATACTGGGAGCCTCGCATTGTTGCTCGAGCGACCACTTGACCGCTCGAGCGGTCACCTTGGACATAGCTAGTCACACAACTCAGTTCCTAAAAGTACTCCCAACACATCAACCTTATTTCCATATGTAACCATATAAGTAAATACTTTCATTTAGCCTCTAACATTTATATTTCATTTACTTAAGTTTATAATGTAAATAAGGAAATACCCCCCATTTGGATTCAAAGAAAAAAAAAAAAATTCAAATCCAATTAAATCAAAAAGTGACTTCCTAGTTTTAGTACAAAAATAATTTTTCGACTGAAATTTCTAAGTTTAACGTTGAAGTAAAGTGATTAATACCTTTGTAGAAAAAACTCATAAAATCAAATTAGACTATTTAATATATAAGGAACAATTATCGCCAAATATTATTTTCAAAATCACAAGTTTTGAAAAATCTAACTTTTACACTTAGAAAATTTTCAGCACTAAGTCCAATTTTGAGAAAAAACTCGGATCTCGACCCGAACAAGTACAGATGAGGAGGAGAATGAGGACAAACAAAGAGAGAGAGAGTGAGAGAGTAAGTGAATCTTGGTGCGAAGCTTTGCTTCCATTGTTGGCTTGTTCTTGCTTCGAAGCTCTAAAACTAGGGTTTCGATACCAAAGAGAGAGCATTGGCGGTGGCGGTGGCGGTGGCGGTGGTGGTGGTAGGGTCGATGGCGGTAGGTAAGGCGAAGTGATCGATGATAGAGACAGTGACACCTACCACCCGCTGCCGCCCTTATGACACTGTTGCGTCAACGGGAAAATGAAGAGAGAGAGAGAGAGACAGAAAGAGAGAGCGCCATCAACAGAAAGATGAAGAGAGAGAGAGAGAAGAGACGAGAGGAGAGAAGGACGAGGGGCTAGTTAGGTTTTTGGTTTGGAAACAATATATATATATAAATGGGTAGTTTGGTGATTTTGATGGCACTTGTCCTTAATAGACGAAGTATTTTAAGCGAATGCCCTAATTATTTCTATTTAAAGAGTCAATTAGTTCTCTCTAATTATTTTCTAATTCTAACAAATCTGGCCTAAGTCCCTCAATCTCTTCTTTAAAAATATATAAATCAACCAAACAAATTATATATTTATTTTTATTTTTCTATCTCTTAAAGAGATCTTCACTCCTTATGAAACAAACTCGATTGTCCCATAAATCTAAAATAAAATAAAACATAATGAAATATTATTCTACTTTAAAAAAATTTAAACTGTTTATTGAATGATTGTGTTACTTAACCTTATCCTCCCTACCAAAAAAAAAACCTTATCCAATGAACAACAAAAGTAAGTTAGATAGGAACATTTAGGCTAATTAATTTAAAGGACAATATTGATTTGGGTTGTATTTGAATCATGGATTTGAGGGAAATGGGGATGCTAATCACAATAGCCCGCTGCGAGTCCAGTGGAGGCTTATCCTGAGCTTTTTTTGATAATCCGAACTAGTCATATTATAAAGTTTGTTGAGTAGATCATCTATGGAAAAAAATCAAGTTTATTAGACATCAGCAACCTTATAATAAGACAACATTCACCTTGTTTAGTTTTACTTTTCAAAAAATTGAGTTTTTTATTTTCCGTGCTTTTTGCTTTCACTGAATTTCTTTAATATATGAAGCATTTTTTATTTTTTTTTTAGATACACCTAACATAAATACACTTAAAAAGTGTAATATTTGTAGAAAAATTCTTTTAAAAAATTCACTAAATACTAAAAATACAAAAAAATATTTAGTACATTTTCATATTCTTACGTATTTATTGATTAAAAAACAATTAGGACCCGATCATGGGCCTATGAATGTCTGATTAACTTGATTTTTTACATGGATGATATGCTTAATGAACCCTACAGTTTGACGGTTCAAATTATTGAAAAAGACTCGAGATATGCCTCCATGAGAACTCACAATAGCATCCCATGTCTTGGATTTGAGACCCTTTTTCAATCCCTACTCAATGTATAATCCAAACACAAGAACTACCTTAATCTAATAAAACCCAAATTGTTGGACAAGACTTAATCATATTTTTTTGTGACACTTGTGAATTATAATGCCTTTAGAATATATTTAATTCCATCATTTTAGCTATTGAAATCCCTTAGTTAGTGTATTTTGCTCTTGGTTAGATGGGAAATTTGAATCTATATGTAGTTAGGATGTGAATTTGCACGTGGGACTTGTCAAAAGGCGTTTTGGAGCTTTGAAAATCTAATTGGATGTTGACACTATGTTTCTAGGTGTCGACACTTGCACCCATTCCTTTCTTCTTCATCATTCTATTTCTGGGTGTCAATACCAGAATAGTCTGGGGTCGACACCATCATCACTAAATTTCTCAAGGTTGCATTATGCTTTTTAGGGTAGACACCACCATCTTTGGTGTCGACACCGTCAGGCTGGAATTTCAATTTGTGTTTCCTGTTTTCAGGGGTCGACACGTGGGCAATCTGGGGTCGACACCTTGTCTATTTTGAATATCTCTTTTCGCTACTATATATGTGAGGAGCAACACCCTCTACACGATATCGACACCTGCGACAAAACCCAAATACTCCCAGCCACGTTTCGTGCCCTACTTTTGGGATTTTGACTTTATATTTTATGTATTATTGTGCCCCATGACTCATTTTATCTCTCCACCATAAATAAAAGCCATTTCTCTCTCTCCTTTTACTCACTTTTCTCACTCTTTCTTTCTCTCCCACCGTCTCCCTTTCTCTTTTTCTTCCTTTTCACCATTGTTAAGAGCTTCAATCTTGGGTTTCATATACCTAGAGGCGAAATCTACACCTAATTCTTGAGGATAAAAGCTAGAGCACGTCGAGAGCTACATTTGGGTGTAAGTGGATCATGTTTTATCACCATCAACATTTGGGTCTTCAACCCATCTCTCTCTTTCTTGAGGTAGGAATACCTTTAACTTTGTATATCTATATTTTAATGTGAATATATGATATTTCCATAAATATAATGATGTATAAGATAAATGATTTTGATGAGAAGGGGTGTGATGTTTTAAAAATGGGGTTTCACTCAAACCTCTTGAATTATTTTGAATGTTTTGCTAAGAATAGGTACTGGCTTGATAACTCATTGATTAATAAGGAATATGAACAAAACCCCCAAATTTTACAAACCTCAATGTATGATTTTTGGATTTAAAATTGATATTTATGATGAAATGGAGCTGATGCCTTGATGGTACGTTAGAAAACGATGCGACAGGATGTATTCTAGAAATTTGTTGTGGTAAGAAGTGATTGTGAAAGTTATTGAAAACTACATGATATGTTATGTATTGTATTTGGTACCTGTGCGAGAAAAATTAGGCATCCACGTGCCCGATCATGTGAGGACGATGAATGTGGAAAATATTCTGAGGTATCCACGTGCCCAATCGTGTAAGGAAGATAAATGTAGAAAGTATGAGATGCCCACTTGCCCATCCGTGTGATGACGGAAAATGTGGAATTGCTTTGGAAATTATATATATATAATTGTTTTGAATAAAATTCATTGTTGCGTTTCTTCTTTCGTAATGGTATGAAATAATGGATTGTGATATGATCATATTTATATCAAATGTTTATATGTCTTGTTAAATGTATTTCTTTTGGACAACACTGCTCATTCTTACCAAAATTAACATTTTAGGTCAAGAGGAAGGAACGCTATCCCATTGAGTAGAAGATGGGGATATTTCTTTTGTGGAGCACGGACGCTCTTGTGATGTGCCTTATGTGATATAGTTTTTGAGCAAATTTGTCCAGATAATACTCTATTTTGTGCAATCAAGACTCTTTTCTTGAAAAAGCTGGACCCACATAATTTTTGTTGTTATTTTTATTATCTCAATTCCCCCAAGCTTTCATTCTCTTTAAGCCCAATGAAAGAAGGGAAGCTTTATGTTGTTCTGATAATAATAGTGTAATATTACCTAGCTAGAACCATATATGGGTGCTAGGGCTTATTTCAAAATGCCTAACCTTGTTAGGACTTATTCCGAAAATGCCTAACCCTACTAAAACTTATTCCAAGAATGCCTAACCTTGTTAGGACTTATTTCGAAAATGCCTAGCCTTGCTAAGACTTATTCCAAGAATGCCTAACCCCGTTAGGACTTATTCCAAAAATACCTAGCCTTACTAGGATTTATTCTAAAAATGCCTAGCCTCATTAGGACTTATTTTGAAAATGCCTTATCTTGTTAGGACTTATTCCAAGAGTGCCTAACCTCATTAGGACTTATTTAAAAAATACCTAGCTTATTCCAAGAATGCCTAACCCCGTTAGGACTTATTCCAAAAATACCTAGCCTTACTAGGATTTATTCTAAAAATGCCTAGCCTCATTAGGACTTATTTTGAAAATGCCTTATCTTGTTAGGACTTATTCCAAGAGTGCTTAACCTCATTAGGACTTATTTAAAAAATACCTAGCCTTGCTAGGACTTATTCCAAGAATGTCTAACCTTGTTAGGACTTATTCCGAAAATGCCTAACCATGCTAGGACTTATCAAAACACCAACTTGCTTCTTGGCGAGCAAAATTCACTCGGTAAGAAATCTTAGAGTTGGATAAATCACAAATTTCCTTATTGCTAAGCAAAATCCGCTTCATAAAGAATCCCACAGTTGGTCAAACTTGCCAACCTACTTTGTTGGCAAAGATTTTCAAAGTTGGTCAAACTTACCAACCTACTTTGCTGAGCAAAACTAGCACGACAAAGATTTTTCAAGTTGGTCAAACCTACCAACCTACTTTGCTGAGTAAAATGCCGCTCGACAAAGATTTTCAAAATTGGTCAAACTTGCCAAGCTAATTTACTGAGCAAAATGCCACTCGACAAAAATTTTCAAAGTTGGTCATACCTGCTAACCTACTTTGCCAAGCGAAATGTCGCTTGGCAAAGATTTTCAAAATTGGTCAAACCTGCCAAACTACTTTGCCTAGCAAAACCCGCTCGATAAAGATATTCAAAGTTAGTCAAACCTGCCAACCAACTTTGGCAAGTAAAATGCCGCTCAACAAAGATTTTCCAAGTTGGTCAAACCTGCCAACCTACTTTGCCGAGCAAAACCCACTCGACAAAGATTTTCCAAGTTGGTCAAACTTGCCAACCTACTTCACCGAGTAAAATGTCGTTCGGCAAGGATTTTCAAAGTTGTTCAAACTTGCCAACCTACTTTGCCGAGCAAAACCTGCTTGACAAAGATTTTCAAAATGGTCAAACCTACCAACCTACTTTGACGAGCAAGACCCGTTCGGCAAAGATTTTCCAAGTTTTAATCAAGAGGTAGCGTAATTCGTCTTGTCCCTATGATCTATAAAGAGACAACTCCATCTCAGCATGTTTGACCTAAATAATTTATTCAAATATATTCTAAATCCAACAATATATCTGACTAAAATAGCAGTCTTCATTTAGTTTCGGTGACATATCAGACCAAAATAAAGGTCTCCATCCACTTCAGTATAAACATTCATGCTCCGTGGATGATGATGATAATAATAATAATAATAATAATAATAATAATAATAATATAATAATAATAATAATAATATAATAATAATAATAATAATATCTCCATGACTGCATAAAAATCCGTTGTAATAATTGCTAATCCATATCTTCGTGGTCAAAATAATAGTGCATAAACTCCGTGCTTTGCAAATATTAAAAATATGATAATTGATAATAATATCTCATAGCTAAATGCATAAAATCCATGCAATAATAATATTTCTGTGCCGGGAATAATAATGCATAAAATTCATGCTCCACAGATAATAAAAATTCGATATAATAATTGATCTTCTATATCTTCATGGCCGAAGTAATAGTGCATAAACTCCGTGCTCTGCAGATAATAAAAATCCAACATAATAATTGCTAATAATATCACCATCATGAGATTTCAAGTTGCTGCACATTAAACTTGATCACTAAGTTGATGGTGTGATATGCGTAATTTGTTGCTCCTAATGGTGCTCCTCTTCAGCACTCTCAAGCTAGTTGAACTTTTTGTTTAAATGCTCATCGCTTGGTGCTTCACACAGCAAAAAGATGAAGTCCAATCATTGATCCTGAAAGTGTATATGAACATGGAGTGTCCATATTTGCGAATTAATAGCACTTTTGACCGTGGATTGCAATTGCTGGGAAGCTACGTAATCTGTGATAGTTGTCTTCTTCGTTGAGTCAGTCATTTTGACAAGCGGCACCAATTGTATGGACATAAAAAATAAAATAAAAAATACTGTATTTGATGACGAAGAAATCTAATGAAGAAGTGATCGACACCACCACACGATCGCTATCTGCATGACAAAACACCCCCAGTTGTAGCCGGGGGCCCTCCGACCCCCAAGTTAGTCCTCCAATATTATCAAAATATTTAATGGACAAATTCATAGAGAGAAATTGCATACCTTAACCCATGGGGGTGTTGGCTATTTATAATATCTACTGACTTACCTCACAAGTGGCTTGAATATTCCAGAAGTCCTATCCCAAATGATCTCTACTTGTCTAAGACTTCTATATTTGTAAGATTTCATCTATTGAAAAGTTTTGCGTAACATAAAACACTAATACAGTGTCTGATAAGGATTTGACAACTGTCATACACTTGATAATCCATAATTACATCATGTGGCAGTGTCTGGACTCACATAATTTTTGTGGTTAATTTTATTCCCTTACAGATATTTTTTAATTTATGTCCTTATTTTATATTAACTTTTATTATGGGATGGATATAACAACAAAAAGGTTTGATGATTATATTGATCAAAATATCAAGGCGTTACATTTTTGTTATGTATCATAAACAATCTAGTGGTTCTTGCTAATAATTAAGAATGAAGGAGTGCTTGATAATATGATTCAATAATTAAAACTAAATGTATTACGTGATAATCAATTAAGCTCGTTTGATAACCATAATTGATATCAGTTAAAAATTTAAGTGTCTCTTAAAATATAAACTAAAACATAAGAAATTTGAAGTCATATAAAACTTACTTAATTCTGATTGAATTTATAAATACTAATACCCTACTATAAACTCACTACCACCACTGCTACCACCAGCATGCCACCACCACCGCTCACCACCACTACCACCACCATCACCATCATGCTGCCACCGCCGTTACCACCACTACTACAACCACCTTTATCACTATTGTCGTTATTGTTATAAGTACCACTATCATTTTACGACCACTACCATTACTACAACCACCACCACCACCAACGCTGCCATGCTACCACTTTCGTCACCGTCACCACCACTACCACCACTATCAATGCTACCACCACCGCTAGGACTTATTCCGAAAATGCCTAGCCTTGCTATGACTTATTACAAAAATGCCTAGCCTCACTGTGACTTATTCCGAAAATGCCTAGCCAAACCTCATTAGGACTTATTTCGAAAGTGCCTAACATTGCTAGGACTTATTCCAAAAAGCCTAACCGCGTTAGAATTTATTCCGAAAATGCCTAACCTTATTAGGACTTATCAAAACACCAACTTGTTTCTTGGCAAGTAAAATCTGCTTGGTAAGGAATCCTAGAGTCGGATAAACCACAATTTTCCTTCTTAGCGAGCAAAATCTGCTCGATAAGGAATCTCATAATTGGTCAAACTTGCCAACCTACTTTGTCGAGCAAAACCTGCTCAACAATGATTTTTCAAGTTAGCCAAACCTGTGTAGACACCCCATTTTTGACCGAACTTAAGACTCAGACGTCATCGAGTGAGCGCTCGGTGATAGTGCATGTTGTGTTCGTTTCGAGGTTTTGGAGTTTTGGCTGAGAGCCTTGCCTCCGGGCCTCTGAACTCTTTGTGCTTCGGCTCGATTTGCGGACCAGGCCTTGTTTTCCTTGCCTGAGGGAGGGAGAGGTTTTGTAGACCATCTCTTTGTGGTCGTAGACCACTTTTTGCGATCGTAGACCACTTTTCCCGTTTGGAGACTAGTTTCCAGTTTTCGGAGCCTTCAGCCGCGCGCCTTGTCTCGGGACTGCTTAACGTTCTCCGTTTGGCGTGGTTTTTGAACCACACCTTGTTTCTTTGGCCTAGAGGGCCACTGTGGTTTAGGAAACCACTTTTGTGGTCGTAAACCACTTTTGGTGCTTGTCAGCTAGTTTTCGAGGCTCCCGGCTGTGCGCTTTGCCTCCCGAACTTTCGTCTTGTATTCGTTTTGGTTTGTTTTTGGTACAAACCTTGTTTTCCTTGTTTGGAAGGTGGTACAAGGGTGGGAGACCAGTATTTCTCCTTGGAGACCACTTTTCTTCCCGCCAGCCAGTTTTTTGATCTGACAACTAGTCTCCTGGGTCTTTGGGCCACCTTTTCTGGTCGGCCACCCCACCCTTGGCTTGTTTTTAGTGTGCTGATCATCTCCCACCATGGCCGACCACTTGTTGTCTTGGAAGACCACTTGTGGTGGTCGGCCGACCACTTCAAGTGGTCGGCTGCTTTTTGCCATCTTTTTGGAGATATTTTCCTCTAACTATCACAACTTGAGAGCACTGAAGCTATCCTCTATACACGTGTATGGAGGGATTGCCTTGAACCTTAGCTTCTCCAAGAAGCTTTGCTTTTGGTTCTCTATAAGAGAGAACCATCTCCTCCCTCCTCTAGGGTCAGAAAAAAAAGGGTTTGAGTTATAGATATAGCTTTGTATCTATCTTGCCTTGGTTCTTCATTTTTGTGCCTTAAAGTGTCATTTTGTCTTACTTTAACATACAAACACACACTCAAACACCATCCTTTTGCTACTAAGGTGCTTAGGAGCTGGTTTTGGTGTTCTTGGGTTGGTTTGAGCTTGAAAAACCTGCTGGAGTTGCAGCCTTGAAGAAGTTTATCAAGGGTGAGTTTCTAACCCTTAAAACCCCCATTTTTGCTTAAGCTTTTGAGCCCTTTTGCATGCTGTTTTTGTGATAACCCTGTTCCGTATTATGCTAATTGGTCCTTATTATGAACGTAATTATGTGTTTGATATGGTTTTGTGTGCCATTATGTGAAAAGTGGCATGAATCCAAGGGCGCCCTAGCAAGAAGTTGTAGGCAGAGGGGAACTGCAAAACCTGGAATCTGATAGAAAAGGTCATCGGGTCAATTTCAACTGGCAGTTCTATCTCGCCCATAGTTTCCCTTCGCGATCCGTCGAAAGCTCGGACTACTACGTTGCTGTGTTGGAGAGAACCTTCACCCATCCTCAGACTTGTCAGAGTTGAAAACGGGCAGACCCATTGTCAATCAGTACACGGGTGACTATCCTTCCTTTAGTCTTGACGGCAGGAGGGCTTTGATATGCCCAGTTCTTTCATCAGGGATCTCGTCATCAGTCTGTTCACCGTAGGAATATCTGTTGAATTATCTACTTTGGAAATTTAATTGAAGGCCTTATCAGCCACAGAACCCGAAATTGATTACGCCTTTGTGATTAGCGTAATTTTTAGAGCCTACGGTGAAATTTAATTGGAAATTGATTCGAATCAGATTAAATTGATTTAATTAATCAATTAAGTGCTCAAATATCTAATATTAAATTAATGTGACTTAGTGGGGTTATACAAGGGCCATTACACTCTCAATTCTTCTTTTTGTGCTCATTTGGCTAATATCAACTCTAAGAGAGAGAGAGAGGGTCGGCTAGAGAGTGAACAAGAGGGAAAATTATGTGTTTGGCTCAAGTTTGAGAAATTGAAAGGTTGAACTCAAGAATTAAGCATACATTGGGGAGATTGAGCTTCTAGGTGAGTAATCAACCCTTCGATTCATGAGTTAAGTTGTAATTTTGTGGATTGAAGATTAATTAGTGAGTTAGACTATGAATTGAGTTGATCATGTTAAATTGAAGGTCAATGTATGCATGCATGTATGTAATTGCTTTGAATTCGCATGTTGAGCTTAAAATACATGATCCATGTAGAATTTTGGTTAAAGCTCATGTTTGTAATCACCATTTGCACCCTGTAAGTTGAGAATGAGAGTAAGATGTCACATGCATGTACAATTCATAGGGGTGTAATTGTTGAATGCATGAATTTGTCATGTTGGAAATGAGTTTGTGTAATTTGGGACATGCATGTGATTAATTTGTGGAATTGAGCTTCAAAATGATGTAATTTGGTATTTATACCATGTTAGTATATGTATATGCGAAGATTAAGCCAAAAGTATGCATTTAGAGCCTTTGAATATCAAGTTGAAGCTCAAGAACATGTTCTGGATTTTCCAGAAAATTTGATGTCCGCTCGAGCGAGAGAACCTCCGCTCGAGCGTAAAATTTGTGCTCCCAATATATTTTTGTAGGCAAGGTGTCCGCTCGAGCGGGGAAGTTCACGCTCGAGCGGGGAGCTATGTAGACAGACCTTCAGCTCGAGCGGCCGACTTCACGCTCGAGCGTAAATTTGATGCATCCAGTACTTTTGCAGACCTCATGGGTCCGCTCGAGCGGGGAAGTCCACGCTCGAGCGGGGACCCTGTTTCTGAAAATTTTAAAAAGGCATTCTGTGTTTCGTTTTCTGTTCTCTTTCACTTCTAATTCTAACTACTCTTAGGCATACAGTGAGCATTGTAATTGAGTTAAAGAGATAAGAATGAAGCCTAAAGAGGAATATGTGAATTAAGGAACGGATTGAACCATTTGTGACCCATATGTGTTATGTGATGTGTAGGGTCAAGCTCCAGGGCAAATCAACCAACCGATCACTGTGAGTAATATCTGAACAAAGATATTTGAAATATATTGTTTGTCCAATTGCTTACTTCTATGTAATTCTTATAAGTTCGATAATTTGAATAGTGGATAATGTTTGCTATGCCAAATGAATGGGCCATAGGCCAGTTTGACACGAAAGTCTGAATGGGCCAGAGGCCAGTTTGGCATGAAAGTGTGAATGGGCCAAAGGCCAGTTTGACACGAAATTGCGAATGGGCCATAAGCCGGTTTGACATGAAAGTGTGAATGGGCCAAAGGCCAGTTTGACACGAAAGTCTGAATGGGCCAGAGGCCAGTTTGACATGAAAGTCTGAATGGGCCAGAGGCCAGTTTGACACGAAAGTATGAATGGGCCACAGGCCATTCTGATATGAAAGTCTGAATGGGCCAAAGGCCAGTCTGACATGAATGAAAGAATGGATGGGCCAAAGGCCAGTTTGATCTGAATAAAAGATAAATGGGCCAAAGGCTAGTACGACACGAACGAATTGGGCCCGAGGCCGTATGATGTGTTCGGAACCGAAGTCACTTGATCTATAACTATTTATATACTAGATAGAAATATGAATTGGGCCTAAGGCCGTCCGACGTATATTGTTCCAATACATCTTCTTCAATTGATATTATAAACTGGGCTTTCGCTCACGCTCATTCATGTGTTTGTAGGTGAGCCAAGAGAGGTCCAGACCCAGCCTTAGTGAAATCTGTGTGGAACAACCAAGGTTTTGAAGAGTCAGCCCTTGCGTCTCAAGCATGAGACTCGTCTTTGCCCTTTTGTCATGTATTTATATTTTGTCATGTCGGCAAAGACTTTGAATCTGTTGTATATAGTCTTCATGGGTTAACTTAGACTTAAATGATCCTGTCTGTACAGAACCTTATGCTACTATATTTTCTAAAGTGAGTTATTAACATGTATGTGTATGGTTTGTTATGACGTGCCACGTAAGCACAGCTCTATGGACAAAGTTTTAAATTTTGCTTCCGTTTGGCCCCTTTACTCTAACGAGTTATGTCCGGTTTGGTTTGAGGCCGTAGGTAATCTCATGATTACTGGTCGGTTATGTCCTTAACCCTTGGGGGCGGGTTCAGGTCGTGACAGTTTTAAGCTTAACTCTAAACTACAAAAAGTTCTGTATTTTGGTGCTTTAAAAGTTTGTTTAAGGTCACTTTTGTGTTTGGAGTTGTTTACCCTCTCTTAGGCCTTGTTTGGCCTTGCTTTTGTGCCTTCTTTGTGAGCCTTTGGGACCACCTTGTTTTGGCCTTCTCACCACTGAAACTCAGAGGAATTTCAGTGGTGGGAAGGGTGTTTTGAGGTCCCAAAAAGGAGAGGGTCATCCCCTCTCCTTGTGTCTTCAATACTTGTCTTCATTAGCCTCATGTGTGAGTATGTTTGTTAAGCTTATGTTGACCATATCTTAGCTTGTATTTGTGGTTATTTTGCTGTGTCATGCCACTATTTTTGCTTGGTTTTGTCACTCCATGCATGCATGATACACTTGTAGTGTAAATTTCTTAAACTAGCTTTGTATGCTTCATAAAGTCGCATGTCATTCTAGCTTATGTTGAGTCCATCTCAGCATGTTCTTGGGCTTGTTTTACCATGTCATACCTTTGTTAGGGCTTGGTTTGGTCACCCTTTGCATGCTCCATGCACTTGTAGTGTATTTCCTTGAAATAGCCTAACATGCATCATGTTTTAACATGTCATTCTAGCATGCTTTTGGCTTAACTTCATGAAGCTTTTGTCCATGTTTTTAACATGTTTTAGCTCTAATTTTGGTTGTTTTGGCCATGCATGCCTTGCTTTGTATAGCCATAGTTCAATCTAGCTTGTTAGCTTTGTGCATCAAGTCCACTAGCATGCTTTACTTGGACTATTTGAATGATTTGGCATCATTTATTATGTGATTTCAGTCCATGTTTCATGTCCATGCACTTGTATTTATCACTCATTCAATGCGTTGGAGGGTTTGCCCCTTTATGCCTTAACATGAGTCATTGTGTATGCCTTCATGCCTTAGCTTGCGAGCCATCATTTCAATGAGTTTTTGGGGTTATTATTCCATGATATAACTCTGATTTTTGTTGCTTAAGTCATCCCATGCTTGGTCTCAATAGGTGTAGTGTAATCCACCTTATTTGCCTTGTATGCATCATGTCTTATGCCCCTCATGCTAGCATGTTTTGGCTTCTTTCCATGCATGTTTTAGACTCATTTTAACATGTTCTAGGACTGTTTTGGGTTGCCTTGGTCACATGCTTCATGTTTTGCATAGTTGTAGTACAAGTGCTCTTGCTTGCTTCAAGCTTTAAGCACCATAGCATGCTTCATTTGTGTTGTGTACACGATTTGGTATCACTTAACATGACATTTCAGAGCATGTAGCATTGCCATGTTCTCACTTCATTCATGCTTTGAATGCCTTTGAGTATTGTGCATTGTTGCCTTACTTGTAGCCTAGCTTGTATGCTTGCATGTCTAGGTCTTTGAGCCTCCATCTTAGCATGTTTTGGTCCATGTTTTGACCTATTTCAGCTCTGTCCATGGTTGGTTCATGCCTTTGTACCATGTATTGCATGTCTCTAGAGTAATCGTCTTTGTTAGCTTTCATGCTTTAGGATTCTTGCATGCTTTACTTGCTTTGTTTGAATGATTTGGCATCATTTCTTACCTCATTTCAGTGCACTTAGTGTTGCTACACTTCCACTTTTGTCACTCTTTGAGCCTTCTTTAGGGTTGTGCTCTTGGGCCTAGTTGAATGGCCAATGCATTGTGCATGCATACCTTGCCTTTTGTGCCTTGGTTTTATCATTATGGACACTGATTTGGGCATGACTGAGGTTTACCTCTTTTGGTTTCAATCCATTTAGCATGTTCACTTGCATGTTGCTTGCATGCTTATCTTACTTCGCACTGTGTATGCTATGTAGATGCTTTGCATTGTGTATGCCAAGTTGTTCCTTGCATTGAGTATGCATGTTCCTAACATTGCTAAGTTGCCCTTGTAGCATTGTATTGTGCATGCATGCGTTAGCATTGTTCGCATGTCGTTAGCTTTGTTAAGTTGGTCATGTCACATTGCATTGAGTATGCCATTTTGTCATTTAGCATTATGTATGCCAGTTGTTCTTAGCATTGTGCATTGTGCATGCCATTAACCTTGTTAGGTTATTCATATTGCTTTGCATGTTCGCATGCTTGAGTCATTTTGCATATTTGCATGCCTATGTTGCATTGCATTTTTGCATACTCCATGTTACATAGCATTGTGCATGCCATGTTATGTGTTGCATTGTGTTTGGAATAGGTATTAGTCCAAACACGGGAAAAGAGGGACGTTTCATACTTAAAGTGATGAAATGTGCCTTAATTCCCGGTCGCCAATGCTCTTGATCAAGCATGATAGAGTTTTAGGCCTTATGTGTTTACTTGTGCATTCATTTTCATATTAAATTGTGCAACTTCGGCTCTTGGCCATCATGCATTGAAATGCGCGATTGGTGGCCCGAGGGCCGAGAACCGCACTCGCTTGAGTTCATGACATGATAGGGAGAGTGGTTGTGCACACATATCTTGCAAATACATTGCCATGCCCTTTCTTGCTCTCTATTGCAGCAAATTACAGTTCAGCAGCAGCAACTGATCGGCCAGCCAGAAAAATTAGCTGGCCGACCACTTTTTCTGGCTTTCAACAAAGATAGGTGGTCGGCCATGGCTGCAGACACCAACAACTGGTCGACCACCCTCCTACAGGTCCCTAAGATGTGTTAGAAGCTTTCTGGAGCTTGGTGCAAGGTTCTGAGGACAATTGAAAACAGAGGCAAATCGGGGCATCGCATTGGATTTCCGAATGAAGTGACCGGGCATGCATCCAGTCTTCTCCCTCTGAGAACCTCCTGCTTTTATTGCTTTCCTTAGCTGCCATGCTTAGATAGCTAGTTTATGCTTTGGTTTGTACCTTAATAGTTAATGCGTTTAGCTATTTCAAGTTGTTTTGTAATAATTAGTTTAATTAGCTTAGGTTACTAGTTAGCTTCTTATTCGGTCCCTCCCTCGAGAGGGCGCAATGTTGTAATAAGCGTGCATGTGTGTGATGCATGTCTTCCAATCCCCATTTCTTTCTCCCTTTTACTTAACCACTTACGATGGTTAGTTTTAGGGCATATTTCGTTTAGCATACCTTATGCTTTGCATGCGTGCATCATTCATCTGTATTGCATGCACCGGGCTCGGCGCATCATACTAATTGCATTGTACCTTCAATACATTTACTTGAATACGTGTTCAACAGCATGTTATCAAGTTACATTTCACATGACATTCTAGAACAGCCGAGCCTATGTTAGTTGCATCTTTGCATGTGTCGCATTAGCCATCTTAACATGAACTAGGATCATGCATGATTTCTAACTACTTCTTTGTTTTGGCTCGGAGTACACTGTGAGTGTTTACGCTTTAGCATACTGCATGTGTGTTATTGACTGCCATGAAAGCATGCTAGCCATGAGGCTAACTGCTTACTTGATATAACTGCCTGAATGCCTGTGGGTGAAGGTTGGATTACTTGAGTTGGAACAATTCATTAAAATCCCTGATTTAGCCTACTTACGAGTAGCAAACTCCAAACCATTTTCAAATGAATATGCAATGTTTTGTTCCAAATTAGGCGATCTAGTCTATACTTGTTTGCTGTGCGCATCATATAGTAATTCTAGGTTTATTAACCGGAATACGAGCACATGTGTTTTCAAAAACAAAATATCATGCTTAGTACAGGCCGATCTTTGATCGGGCGAGCGGGGGTGCTCATTGCATGACATTCCCCTCTCGTACCCAAGTTCCCGAGCCGAGGCAACTTTGGTGATGACGGACACGTGGCCTTACGCACGAGTCAGGGTTTCCTAAATTCTCCCAAAATAAAATATTTAGGTGGCGACTCTGTATCTGGCAAAGCACTCCATGTTCGGCACTTCTTTATTAAAAATCAGTTTTTCAAAACGATTTGCCGGATTTGGACTCTTTGGTGATTTATTGATCTCACATCGCACATTGTGAGATTAGATTCAGAACCGTGACATTTGAGTCCGAACTATAGTAGCTCAGAGAACAAAACGAGATCTGCGCCTTCGCACGCGGATGTCAGGGAGTTCCCGGGGGCGCGTCTACAGTTTCTGGCGACTCTGTTGGAGACTTAGAGAACTTGACTCAAACTCATGATATCTTGTTTTGTTTACACTTATGTGTCTCTTTGCATTACTGCGCCTAAGTCACCGTGTTCGCCATCTGCTATTCTTGAACGGTTAGCCTGAGGCTGTACGCCGTAAGGTTGATCGGTTACGGGCTCTGCCACGATGGGAACACAAACCCCGGTTGTTATCGGGGCATCCTTTTTGACCATTTGACCTAGTGCATGTCGGAATCCGTAGCGACTATTCCAAACTAGAACAGGTTGCTTACCCGATTGTAGGTTGTTTGAAACCGCTGTGTGCGTAGTGAAATCCTAGCTCCTGACAAAATAGGACAGGGAAACCCTACCGCAGCATAGGGGTGTTTTGGCTCTCATTTGCTTGTTATGTGCTTTTAGAGTGCGCCTCTACAGGAATGCATATATCAGTTTGCAAGTCTGAGTATCAGGCCTGAGGGCATCAGCGTTTGGGAATCAGTTTTATCTGAGGATATCAGTTTTGGCACAGCAATTTGGGCAACAACGATCAGTGTTTGAAAATAGTGTGTTCAGCTTACAAATACCGACTGTGTGTTGTTTGGCCAACTATGTGTTGTCTTAAATTTATCTAGTTCATAACATAGCACACTGCACTTTCGGGTTGTTTATTTCCTTATCATGCTTTATTTATCTTTTTGCAAGGTAGTTTAGCACAATTGCATCCGACCAGGCAGATATTACCCGAGCACTCTGGGTTAGAGGTCGAAGACTTAATCGATCCAGGGATCTGATAGATAGACAAGCAGTGTTTCTTTCTTTACCCCTGGTAACTAGGCGGAGGTCAAAAAGGCGCAATGTATCAGCACAGAGGTCGCTAGATCAGTGGTCCTTGAATAGTCAGGCTGAGGTCTCAGTTTCTACTGCAGAGGTAGATATACTGGTTGTTTAGATAGACCAGCACAGTATGGCAGGTATGGAAGAGATGATGCGTCACCTCTAGGAGAGTATGCAAGTTATGCAGCAAGATGCTGCCCGTCAGGCAGAAGTATCTACACGTCAAGCAGAAGTAGTGATCCAACAGGCAGAGTTAATTGCCAGGCTACAGCAGCAAACCGGGGCATTTGCTTCGCACACACCCCCTCCCCCACCAAGAGTTCCAATACTCGAGGAGACACCAAATGCCCAGGAAAATACGGACGTTCCAATGGGGCCAGCTCCGCCCCCAATCCTACCCTAGCTATCTAAAGGGCCCACCAATCTAGTTGATTCACTGTTTGAGTTTGAGGTGGATCCAACGGCGCTAAAACTGAGCAAGCTAGAAAAGCTTTTCAGGAAGTCTCAAGGTGTGAAATCCATTCCGGATATAGAGGATGGATATAACGACTCGGCCGTGACTCTGCCGGACCGATTTAAAATGCCGCACATAGACCGCTTCGATGGGTCTGGAGATCCTATGGTGCACTTGCGGTTGTTTTCAGACATTTTAAGGCCGATGGGCCTCTTTAGTGTACAGAAGCTTTCCCTGTTTGGCTGGACCCTGTCGGGTATAGCGGCCATTTGGTATGCAAAACTAGAGGACTCCGTTAAGAAAAGTTGGGAGGAGATGGTTGAGGCTTTCATAGCTCAATACTCCTACAACACTTAGATCGAGATCACAACTCGTGATCTCGAGACCACCAGGCAAGAACCGAAGGAGAGCTTCTCCGATTTTGTGACCCGTTGGAGGGCTAAAGCCTCAATGATGACCATTAGGCTCGTTGACAAAGATCAGATTCGAATGGTTACGCGCAACCTCCAGCCCAAGCTCATGCAAAAGATGATTGTTCTCTCCCTCCCCACCGTTGCAGACCTACATGAGATTGGGGTGCAGATCGAGGACGCAATGAAACAAGGTTTGATTCACTATGAAAAAGAGCAGCCCGGGAGGGCATTCAACCGCAGTACGAATATAGGCACAAGCAGTGCAGCAGCTGCCAGATCTTCAAATGTGGGAATGGTCACCACCACCCCTCCCAAAACCCTTGTAGCTACACCTTTTATTGGTATGTCCGGAAGTAGTTCATAAACAACCAGATATGCGCCCAGAGGCCAAAGAACCTTCACCCCACTATACATGCCCTTGTCCAAGGCTTTAGGGGTTTTGATCAAGAAAGGGCACTTGAAGCCCCTAGAGCCGCGGCCCTTACCAGAAAAACTTCCTCCTACCCATAACCCAGTGAAGTACTGTGCCTATCACCAACAGCATGGTCACGAAACCGACCAGTGCTTTCGATTACATCGTGAGATTCAAGATCTCATAGACAACAGGGTGATTATGCCCCTGGAGAAGCCGAACGTCACAACCAACCTCTCCCACCACATAACCAAGCTCCACCTCCTAAACGCATCAACCTCATCCAAACCTCGGTCATCCCATATGACCCGAGCATATATATTACCCCTTCTCACCTACCCAAGCCGGAGGTATTCATTCCCGACGGCATGGACTTGTGCATGTTGGATATCTCCCAAACCTAACTTGAACTGGTGATGGTGACCATCGAAGATAGAATTAGGAGCACTGTTGAGGAAGACGGGAATGATCAGTCAGAGCCTGAGGGGTCTACAAACTTTGAGTACAACCCGAGCGGTTATATTACTTCAGTGGGTCAGTTTAGACCAAGAGTAGAGTTCTCGGTCGGGGCAGAGATCTGTGTAGTTCAAAAGGATGGACCTAATCAGGGGCTAGATGACCTAGCGGAACTAGAAGAGGACATTTCGAATCTACAATTCTTTGAAGAACAGGATTCAGGGGACGTCACCGTTAACTGGTTTGATCTGGGAGGGTCAGCGAAAGGTACCGGATGGCTCAGTGACGAGCCCGATGTTGTTGAACAACCTCAGCCAAAGCAAGGACTGTTAGAAACGGGGACATCAGTAGTGGCCAGAATGGCCGGGAATCAGAATGGACGGCCGGAGAGCACCTGTGATAAGAATTTTGCTCAGGATCAGAACAGTTTGAGTACAGAAGATGCTGAGCAGCAGGTTGCATTGAAACAGTTTGAGCAGGAAAAGATCGAAGATCTGAAGAGGGCTAGAAAGGCCAAAGCCCCTGTGGGGACAGAATGTGCTGTGGGCACGAGAATGAAATGTGCTGTGTGCACAGGAACAGTTGTGACAGGATCGGATAGCTGCTTGTCGATGGCCGATGGCATGTGGTGGGAAGATGACGACTTATGTCTTGCCCACAAAGACGAAGATTGGGGGAACAACCAACCGGATGATACCTGGTATATTGGAGAGGTGGACCACATGACCAGGAGTGGGCAGTATTTCAAGCCCCCACACTTAAATCAACCAGAGGCGTCCGAGAAGGACAAGGAGGCAGAAAGGCAGAAAGAAAAGTTACTCGAAGAGGAGGGTGTGTTGAAATAGCTTAAGAAGATACAAGCAGACATCTCCATCTGGGGACTGCTTATGGCCTCAAGAGTTCATAGACAGGCTGTCCTTTCCGCAATGGATAGGGCTAAACTTTCGATCGATACCACGCCTAAGCAGCTGGTAGGATTGGTTTTTTCGGGAGGAGCTTCCCCGACGTTGACCTTTAGTGATAAGGAGTTGCCCCCTGAGGGCTCAAACCATAACAAACCACTCTACATCTCTGTGGAGTGTAGAGACAAATGGATACTAATAGTCCTTGTCGATACAGGATCTGCCATCAATGTATGTCCGTCGAGGACGGCATATGCAATCGGGTTGAAGCCCGTGGACTTCGTACTCACTGCCCAAGTGATTCGGACATATGACAATACTAGCAGAGAAGTGATGGGGACTGTACAGATTCAGACTAGGGTCGGTCCAGGACAACATGATATTGACTTTCATGTCTTGGACGTTCCTGTGGCCTTCAACCTACTCCTAGGGTGGCCGTGGCTACACCAAGTAAAGGCAGTCTCTTCCACCCTGCATCAGATGCTGAAGTGCCCCCACGGAAAGGGGATGGCTATAGTTTTTGGGAATTCGTCAATCCATCCGCCGCCAGAGGTGTCTACGCTGGTTCTGGAGATTGAACATGGTGCGAAGGATGTGTTCCTGTCAGGGTTTACCTTAGCTAAGGCTCGGGTTATACAGAACATACTAGCTATTGACGAGGGGATATATGTCAGTGCACAGTCTGTGTACCTCATGAACAAACTCCAGCACATCCCCGGGATGGGATTAGGGAAAAGTGGCCGGAAAGGCGTTACAACATCGGCCGAAGTGCCGCATAACCCGTATACCTTTGGTTTAGGTTATCTACCTACCAAAGAAGACTGGGTGATGAAAGGCAAGGAGATGGCCAGAAGGGCCAAAGCAAAGCGAGCCAGGAAGCCTTATGAGTTCGTGCACCGGCCTATCCAGGGTACCCTAAACGGACGCTTTGTCCGAGAGGGGGAGGACTTCCCGTTCTGTGGCTTCCCAGAGCCATGGTTGAATTCAGAGAGGAGGTGTTTGCTAGGGTTTAAGATATTCTTTGACTTGCACTTGTCTGGAGATGATGTTGCTGAGGAGCAGATAGGCCCACCAGCTGAGGTTGAGCAGTGTAGGGAGGAGGATTCCGAGAGAACAGAGATTGAAATAGGGACAACACTGTCTTGTCTACTTTCAGATCCTCTGATCGTACATGAGTGCTTGGGGGATAACTTCTCGATGTCCATGATCGGGAATGAAACGGCTATGAGCCCATCTTCAAATATTTTGGATGCATCCATCGCACCCTCCTTCGTCTGGCAATACGAGGAAGGATTCTTATCGAGCAGCACCGGGTAAGGTAATGAGCCGGAATCTGATTCCACTGAGTCCGTAGAGTAGGAATCAGGTTCCAACTCATCTGAGTCTGAGTCCGGTATTCTTGGGGGTGACAACCCGGATGCCACAGTCCTGTCTAGGTCATCTTTTTCTTTTTCCTTTGAGTCTGTTGTAACAGAAGAACCAGGCGACATGGAAATACTTAATGAGAATTGTGCGGCTGTGGCCTTCGAATACTTTTCTGTGCCCTTAATTTATTGCATTAATCAGGATTTTCAAAATTTTGATGAAAACGACGAGGAAGAAATTCCTTCGGTTTTGCAATATTTGCTTGATCAAGAGCAAGAGAGGTTTGTAAAACCTTTGGTTTATGAAATCACCCAAATTAATGTTGGTACTGAGAAGGACCCACGGCTGGTCCAAATCGGGTCCACGTTGTCTTCGGAGGAGTGCGAGCGCTTAGTCGCTTTGTTAACAGATTTCAAAAATGTTTTCGCGTGGTCCTACGAAGACATGCCTGGAATCGATCCTGAGATTGTACAGCACCGGATCTCTCTTGACCCAAAGGCCCGACCTGTTAAGCAGAAGCTCAAAAGGATCCGCCCGGATTGGGCTCTCAAGATTAAGGAAGAGGTCACTAAGAAAATTGACGCAAGGTTCCTGCTGGTATCCGAATACCCAACTTGGTTGGCCAATATAGTTCCAGTGTCGAAGAAGGACGGCAAGATTCGGGTATGTGTGGACTTCAGGGATTTGAATGAAGCCAGTCCGAAGGACGACTTCCCTTTGCCGCATATCAATGAGTTAGTGGACTTTACTGCTGGGCATGCATTGCTCTCATTCATGGACGGTTTTTCAGGCTACAATCAGATATTGATGGCACCCGAAGGCCGGGAGAAGACTGCTTTCACCATCCCGTGGGGAACCTATTGTTATAGGGTGATGCCGTTTGGGCTGAAGAACGCTGGGGCTACGTATCAACGGGCTGCGACCACAATATTACACGACATGATCCATAAAAAGGTAGAGGTGTACGTGGACGACATGATTGTCAAGTCCAAGGAAAGAGAGGGCCATTACACCGCCTTGCAGAAGTTCTTTCAACGGATCAGAGAGTATCGGTTGCGACTAAATCCTCAGAAGTGTACGTTTGGTGTTACAGCAGGGAAAATGCTGGGGTTCCTGATCACACAGAGAGGTATCGAGGTCGATGCTTCCAAAATCAAGGCCATCTTAGAAATGTCACCACCAAAGACTGAAAATGAGGTGCGAGGCTTTCTGGGTAAAGTGCAATTCATAAGACGGTTTATTACTAAATTAACCTTGACTTGTGAACCACTCTTTGGTCTCCTGAAGAAAGGAAAGAACTTCCAATGGGACGGCCGATGCCAAGCTGCTTTTGAACAGATCAAACAATATCTACAGAACCCACCTGTGTTGTCACCGCCTGAGCCGGGGAAACCGTTGATTCTGTACCTTTTAGTGATTGAAACTACAATGGGCTGCATGCTCGCGCAGGAGTCTGAGGACAAAGTGGAGAGGGCTATCTACTATCTGAGCAAGAAAATGCTGGAGTACGAGACCCGTTACACTCCGCTGGAGAAGGCTTGTTTGGCCTTGGTATGGGTTACCAGGAAGCTGCGGCACTACCTGTTAGCTCACTCTGTAACACTGATTTCAAGATTGGATCCTATCAAATATCTCTTCGAGAAACCAGCACTTACGGGTAGGCTAGCCCGTTGGTTGCTTTTGCTTTCCGAATTCGATTTGAAGTATGTGACGCGCAAGTCAGTAAAAGGGAGAGCGGTAGCGGAGTTCCTAGCCGATCACCCAGTTGAAGGGGATGAAGCAGTTAAGTACCTATTCCCAGACGAGGCCATTCTGCATGTCGAAGACGAAACTTGAACGATGTACTTTGACGGAGCGTCAAACCAATATGGCTATGGGATAGGGGTGTTGCTGATAGCACCCGACAATTCTCGCATACTTTTAGCATTCAAACTCCGGTTCAAAGTATCAAACAATGAAGCAGAGTATGAGGCATGTATTGCCGATTTAGAAGCCGCCCTAGAACTAGGGGCAAAATGGTTGGATGTCATCGGGGACTCGAACCTTGTTGTATCTCAAGCTAAAGGAGATTGGAAAGTCAAAGAAGAAAAGATAAGAATTTATCACCAGACCTTGGACGTGTTGATTCCTTGGTTTGAGAAGCTGAATTTTGCTCATCTGTTAAAAGAGAACAACAGGTTCGCAGATTCATTAGCAACTCTACCTTCTATGATAGACATTCCTTTCGGAGTCCGGATGTGTCCGATCATCATCGAACAGAAATTTGTGCCGACCTACGAGCTGATCGCCGCCATAGATGAAGTACAAGATGAGAATCCTTGGTATTACGACGTCTGGAACTTCTTGGAGAAGGAATCGTATCCACCAGGGGCAAAGATAAGAGGGCAATTCGAAGAATGGCTGCTCAGTTCATTGTCTGCGGGGGTAAACTGTACAAGAGAGGTCATCTTGGAATGCATAAACTGTGTGTTCATGCTAAAGAATCCAAGCGCCTGATGGAGGCCATCCATGGAGGAGAGTGCGGAGCGCACATGAACGGGGTGATGCTAGCCCGAAAGATCCTTAGACAAGGTTATTACTGGTCCACCATGGAGGAGGATTGTATTGGCTTTGTTCGGCGATGCCACAAATGTCAGATCCATGCAAACCACATGAACATTCCGCCGTCGAAGTTGTACAACATGACTTCGCCATGGCCATTTTCAGTCTAGGAGATTGATGTGATTGGAGCTGTTACTCCGAAGGGGTTCAATGGGCATGAGTACATTCTGGTAGCAATAGATTACTTCATGAAGTGGGTTGAGGCCCAATCTTACGGGGTGTTGAAGGTATCGCACGTTGCAAAGTTCATCAGGAACAACATCATCTGCCGCTATGGGGTTCCGAGTGAGATCATTTCAGATAATGGTTCCCATTTCAAGAAGGAAGTGGTCGACTTGTTGGAGAAGTACAACGTAGCTTTTCATAAGTCATCTACGTATCGGCCGCAGACCAACGGAGCAGTTGAGGCCGCCAACAAGAACATCATGCACATTCTGCAAAAGATGGTGGAAACCTACCGGGACTGGCCAGATAAGCTGCCATTTGCTCTGTGGGGCTACTGGACTTCAATTCGAACTTTCTACTGGAGCGACTCCATATTCCTTGGTTTATGGGATGGAGGCTGTTTTGCCTATAGAAGTTGAGGTTCCGTCATTGCAGGTATTGGTTGAGTGTCAGATAGCTGAGGCAAATTGGCAGCAGAGTAGGTTCGAAGAACTCATGTTGTTTGACGAGAGAAGGCTGAAAGCACTATATCATGTTCAGGGTTATCAACGAAGAATTGCCAAGGCTTTCAACAAGAAGGTTAAGTCCAGGAATTTGAAAGAAGGGGATCTTGTGCTCAAAGACAACCGAGCTCCCATTCACGACCCTAGAGGCAAGTTCAGACCTAATTGGACTGGCTCTTACATCATGAAATCTATCTAGTCGGGTGGAGCTGTCGTTCTGATGGACCTAGATGGCCTAGAGTTCTCCCAGCCGATCAATATGCATAAGTTAAAGAAATATTATCCCTAAGTGGCTCGCTAGGCCGAAAACCCGAAAGGGCGACCTAGGCAAACGTTAGAGCACAGAAAATTTGAAATAATAAAAACTGAGCTCACAAGGTTGAAAACCCAGAAAGGGCGGCCTTGGCAAAAGTTAGAGCGCAAAAGGAGAGTGTTAATACACGAGTGAACCCAAGCCGAACTACGTAAGGCTTGATTCCCATCTTTGGGATACGTAGGCAACTTCATCTTGAAGTCCAGCCATAAACATTTTCCCGATCAACTTTGTCCATGTGATCATGTTGGTCATCTTTGTCTATTCTGCATCCAAGAGCTCGGTTGTGATCTCCAGTGCAGTGCTATTCAGACTAGGGGCAACTTTCCAGTTGCTGGAATCCGGGGTTGTGCATCTCAGTGATAGATCTCAGGCGTGTCCAGTTCTGATCCATATCGAAAATGGTTTTGAAAATTTTTAATAAAAGTTGATTTTGTTCAAATTAATCTTTTTACAACTTAGACCATTTTTGGACCAAACGGAAAATTTTCAATACTCACAACCTTCAATTTCATTGATTTCAACACAGATTTCTCCTACTCTTGAATACAAATTGAAGTTGGTTTTTATTACATTCATTAAAAAAACTTGAAAGTACTGATAAAACAATAAATTTGGGGCATGGATAAGTCAGGTGTTCCTGCGCCCCCTCCCAGAGCTGGTCGAAGCCTCTGATATCAAAGTAGGCCCAACCTGTGCCTTCTCATCAAGCCAAGTTGTGCACTCATCAGAGAGGGTGCAACTAAAAGTGGAAGCGGGGCCAGAAGCTCTCTAGTCCTCCATGCCATAGCATACCGAGCCAACTGTGTGCCTCGGACTGGAAATACAGTGGGATACTCTATCCCCTTTGCCGGGCAAGTCTGATCATGTCCGAACTGACGTCGGAATCAAAAAGGAAAGTAGAACATGCACTGTGTCAGGCCAATCAACTGAATCCCGGTCTGCCGGGACATGCTGTAACACATTGCTGGTAGATTGAGCCAAGGACAGCGCCAAGCAATGCCGTCTGCGGACAAACTGCACATCCAGTCGCACCACCAACCCTCATCAAGGGCATCGACTAGACATCGTCGGAAGAAATAGCCACGAGCTGAGTATGCTGAGCATGGGTCCACAACCTTCAATTTGTCCATCAACCATATCTGGGGAGGGATAAAAAAATGAGAGATTAAAGAATAGAGAGGTGTACGTTGAGAGAAAAGTAAGAAAAGGGTTTCGAGAGAAAAACCGAGCCTGAGGGCCGAGTGATGTGAGGAATATATGTAAGATGGGGTGGGAAACATTACCTGCAATAATAGTGGACTCCCCGCAAATCTGGTCATCTCTCGGCGATGAAAAGCATCTAAACCCATCAATGTCTCAGCCAGTGTCATGGCAATGCAGCTCTTGCCCTCTCTCAAGCCCTCGGCAATCTCGATCAAACGGATGCTAGACCCTCCAAAGCCTGAGGCAAACAAGAAATGAGATAGCATGCACAAGCAAAGCGCATGTCGCCGAAAACTCTGCCAGTGATGATCTCCGCGGTCACCGGCATCAGAAAACTGATGAACTAAGCTGGGGATGTCCAATGCTCCATCGCGGATCAAAGGCCGAGCATCATGCATAGTAAGCCCGCACATCCGTCCTAAGGCTTGGATGTGGCCAAAGCGAAATTGCGGCAAAATTTCTTCATCGCGCTCGGATTCCATTAAAGCTTGGAAGTCTTCAAATGTGGGACATACCTCTTGTCCGCCGAAGCTAAAGACGTGTGTTACCGGATTCCAAAACCTTGCCGCGGCATGAAGAAACGTAAAACGCAGCGGGGTGTGACTCAACGTGAATAGTGCATTTATGCCAAAGCCCTGGAAATTCACCTTTTCCAAGCCATCTAAGGGAACAATCTAATTTGTGAGATTTTGGGTGAAGAACCCTCCATTTTGGTACAAAACTGAGTTAGAATGAGGAAACCACGAAGCTAGAACCTTTATAAAGGATAAGGCACTGTTTGGAGGACAAGTGTCACAAAACTGGAGGCCCCTAGGCAAACTGGAGGCCCCTGGGCCAACTGGTCGGCCGACCACTTTTCCTGGCCGGCCAGCCAGTTTTTCTGGCCGGCCAGCCAGTTTTCCTAGTCGGCCAGCCACTTTTTTTGGCCTACAGTAGAAGAAAGTGGTCGGCCAACTCCTATGGTGGTCGGCCATGTGCAAAAAACTGGTCTCCAGTTGTTTCTTGTCTCCAGAAGAGAGTCTCTAGCTTTCCTGTGTGCTGAGAGTACTGAAGGTTCGAGTTTACCTCCGTTTCAGATGCGTTCTGTCACCCTATTTATCTAAAATGCATTTGCTTATCGAGTTGTTAAGTCTTGCTTATCGAGTTGTTGCTCTTTGATTATCGAGTTGTTGTTTGTTGCTTATCGAGTTGTAAACTTGCTAAGGTTTTGTTGTTTCTTAGTAAGTTAAGTTGTTTAGTTTATTGTGTCGATTCATTACCTGACTTGGTAATACACGATGTTCAAATTCTATTCAATTCCATTTTTTTTTGTGTGTGCAAAATGGTGCGATGCGATGCTTAGAATGTAAAGTACAACACTTTTGAACAAAAAGTCGTTTTCATTCCATCATAGCTTCTTTTACAACATTTTACAAAGGAGTACAAGTTTTGAAGAAAGAAAATAAAACTGTCTAAGCTATACAATGTGCTACAACTACATGTAAAAAGAACAATAAAGCAGGGAGCATCTGCATCAGTGCTATCAAGCTCAAGACCGAGAGGCCCTCTTCATCCTCTTTGGCTGAGCAGCCTCTGCGCCACCACCATCTGAATCGGAGTCAATGTCCTTAGAATCCTTCTCGGTGTCACCTCTGTCCTCAGAACCGGAACCGGAATCATCATCCCTGCCTGCAGATGTCTCTGACTGCGGATGTGCCGACTCCTTCTCTTCGCTGGACTCTTCGTCATATCTGACAAGTACTCTACGCCTCCCTCCGCCGCGAGTCCAGCCTTCTCTCCCAGCTGCTCGGTTAGGCCAGGATGGCCCAGGCCGTGACAGTGGAACCTGAAAAGACCAGTTTGAATACATCAGCCAGAATATGTATATCAGACGCAAGTAAGATGCGTGAAGTACGTGCATGCAGATACAGTATGTGAACGTGATGTGTCAGATGTGCTCTACACATGCAGTGAATCAATATGGTGAAATGTTCAGTTTCAATATGTCATCAGAAGTATGATAAATACAAGGAAATTGAAAAGAACCGGAATGCCGGCAGCGTACAGCATCGTCTTCCTCCGCAAGACCATGCTCTCGAGTGAGGCCACCACTCCGAGTAACTCCTCAGTATAATCTCTGGCAGGCTGCAGATACAAGTTCAAATCATCAGTGAATGGAGGCATGTCTAAATATCTGAGTGATAAATGTAAACTGTAAAACATACCGGTAGCGAGTTAGAGTCACTGACGTATCGATGGTCGGGCATCGGAGGCTCCAGTGGAATCGGGTAAGAAGTCCCGTACTGCCAGCCCGTCAGCTCGGTCGGAAGATCTGGCCACCCAGCATAATGACAAGTCAAGGGCATCCCGCTAGCCATACCCCTCGATGTACCGGCCCTGCTAGTGGAAGGGACGTCTGCAGCTCGAGCAGGACTCGATGACGGCATATCAGCAGCCCTCCTCGTAGGGGCACGGACACCTGTCAATAGAGGCATCAAGTATGTATGGCGGTATGTCGCGTAATCCCCTTCCTCCAGGAACAGAACTAGGTCAACACCCAACATAAGGTCCTCGACCTCCCGGGAAGTGAGCCTCTCCATGGACCGCATATCCAATGGAGGCGCTGAAGGGACCTCCTGATCGGCATTGCCCATCGTCTGACGCATGAAGCGATCCCCAAGAAACCAGGCTCTGCCGGCCGGTTTCTCAAACAGAACCCTATATCAGGAGAAGGCCCATGCCCCAGGGAACTGAAATTGTGGAGACCCGGGCATCGCCATCCAAGGCTGCCAAGTAATCTGCGGATAGCAAGTGCATAAACTGCTTAGATGTCATAAATATGCAAGATGAATCAAAGCTGAAAACATGAAGAAATGAGAGTTCTGGTTTACCTCGGACACCCGCACAATGTCAAAGTACTACCGAAGATATGGCAGAGTCTCCCGGGGCCCGGACCGGCACTGACCCTCAAATCTGCAAGAGTAAGGGATCTCAAGAGGTGCCTCGACCTCAAGCTCGGGAGCGAGTGTGGAGAAGTATGCGTAAACCCATAGCTGTGAAAGGCAAGGCAGTGGCTGTCAGAATACAAAATGTATAGAAAATGCAGAAAGCTGAGTGCAGAATGCAGAATACAGAAAATATAGAAAATACAGAATGCTGAGTGCAGAATGCAGAATACAGGATGTATAGAAAATGCAGAATGCTGAGTGCAGAATGCAGAATACAGAATGTATAGAAAATACAGAATGCTGAGTGCAGGATGCTGTGTGCAGTGTACAGATAATGAAAATCAGAAAATGTAGAATGCCGAGTGCAGAATGCTGAGTGCAGAATGCTGTGTACGGTGTACAGATAATGAAATGCTGAGTGTAGAATGCTGAGTGCAGAATGTTGTGTACAGTGTACAGATAATGAAAAAGCAGAAATGTAAACCGAGATGACAGAATGTACCTCCCAGGCTCACCAGTAGCCTCCAAGTATGGTCCTCCGCTCGCAGGAGGTCGCGCTCATGTAGCAATAAAGGGTAGCGACGGCGGCGCCACCCCAATCAAAGTGCCGGACCTATGATAGGTCTACTAGAGCACTGAGCAGATAAAGCCCAACTGTGTTCCCCTTGTCGAAGAACAGAGTGGTCCCGAGCAAGAACATCAAAAATCCCCGGGCATACTACTGTATGGCCTCGAAGGTCTCTGGCATAGACCCTCTGTAATGCTCAGCGAACCAGGTATACCTGACCCTTCCTGATGATCTGTTGATCGGTGGACGGGCTCCGAGTAGATAAACCCAAGCTGCCTCCCACTCACCCATATCTGCATCATATGGGAATGGCCGGCCCGCTACGTCGCGGCCCGTCAGCATGGAGAAGTTATACGGGGTGATCGTCATGTCCCCGGTAGCTGAGAAATGAAACGAGTTAGTGGTGTCCCACCATCTCTCTACCAGTGTGCCCATAAGGGTCCTGCTCGCTAGATGACGCGACAACCCCATACAGAATCGGCCAAATCCCGCCTTATCCACAATATGTCGAATGGGATCTGAGAGCTCCATGTACCACTCTCTCGTAATAATAGACCCGTAACCCCGTGTGCAACGGGAAGATACCTGCATTCAGAATCAAAAGTATGAGCTGTGTGTTCAGAATCGAAATGTATGAGCTGTGTGTTCAGAATCAAAAGTATGAGCTGTGTGTTCAGAATCGAAATATACGAGCTGTGTGTTCAGAATCGAAATATATGAGCTGTGTGTTCAGAATCAAAATGTATGAGCTGTGTGTTCAGAATCAAAATGTACGAGCTGTGTGTTCAAAATGAAAAAATATGAGCTGCGTGCCAATGAAAAAGTGTGCTGCGTTATGGACTGCGTGTTCAGATTGACCAGTGTGCTATAAACTGAATACCGTGTTATGAACTGCGTGTTCAGATTGAGCGATGTGCTATGTTATGAAAAAGTGTGCTGCGTTATGGACTGCGTGTTCAGATTGAGCAGTGTGCTACAAACCAAATACCGTGTTATGAACTGTGTGTTCAGATTGAGCGGTGTGCTATGTTATGAAAAGTGTGCTGCGTTATGGACTGCGTGTTCAGATTGAGCAGTGTGCTATAAACCGAATACCATGTTATGAACTGCGTGTTCAGATTGAGCGGTGTGCTATGTTATGAAAAAGTGTGCTGCGTTATCGACTGCGTGTTCAGATTAAGCAGTGTGCTATAAACCAAATACCGTGTTATGAACTGCGTGTTCAGATTGAGCGGTGTGCTATCTTATGAAGAAGCGTACTGTGTTTTGGACTGCGTGTTCAGATTGAGCAGTGTGCTATAAACCAAATACCGTGTTATGAACTGCGTGTTCAGATTGAGCGGTGTGCTATGTTATGAAAAAGTGTGTTGCGTTATGGACTGCGTGTTCAGATTGAGCAGTGCGCTATAAACTGAATACCGTGTTATGAACTGCGTGTTCAGATTGAGGAGTGCGCTATAAACTGAATACCGTGTTATGAACTGCGTGTTCAGATTGAGCGGTGTGCTATGTTATGAAAAAGTGTGCTGCGTTATGGACTGCGTGTTCAGATTGAGCAGTGTGCTATAAACCGAATACCGTGTTATGAACTGCGTGTTCAGATTGAGCGGTGTGCTATGTTATGAAAAAGTGTGCTGCGTTATGGACTACATGTTCAGATTGAGCAGTGTGCTATAAACAGAATGCTGCGTTATGAACTGCGTGTTCAGATTGAGCGGTGTTATGAGCTGTGTGCAAACTAAATGGAATGCTGCGTTATGAATTGTGTGTTCAGATTGAGCGGTGTTATGAGCTGTGCGCAAACTAAACAGAATGCTGTGTTGTGAACTGTGTGTTCAGATTGAGCGGTGTTATGAGCTGTGCGCAAACTAAACAGAATCCTGTGTTATGAACTGCGTGTTCAGATTGAGCAGTATTATGAGCTGTGTGCAAACTAAACCGAATGTTGTGTCATGAACTGCGTGTTCAGATTGAGTAGTGTAATGTGCTGTGTACCCAACATGTGCTGTATGCCCAAATGTGTTGTGTGCCCAAAAGAGCTGTGTGTAAAGTGAACAAGGTTTTTGTGTTAAGAGCTGCGTGCTAGATGAGCGTAGTGTTATGTTGAAAGCTACGTGCCAAGTGGATAAAATGCTGTGTGCAAGTTGTGTTCAAGTATGAGCAAAAGCATTGTGTATGCGAATGTGTTCAGAACAAGCAAATCAAATACTTCGCAGAAAATGTAAAAGTGAAGTATGTACCTCTCGCACGTGCTACGATAGATGAGACTCGGGCTCTCGTAGCAGCAAGTCTGCAGGTGCCCGTCACGCGAAGTTAGTGAAATGATGAAAAGTACTCAGAGGGAGGATATGCTCTTGCGGATGGTACTCCTTCGGATTGAATGGCCGTATCCTCGGAGGTAGTGGCATGACGTCCGGCTCATCCTCTACTCCCGGGAAGTCTCCGCCATACGGAATATGATCAACCATCTGAAGAAAGATGCAAAAATGAGCAAAAATGAGTGAAATGAGCAAAAATTGCAAAAAGGCAACAAAAGTCAACTCTCGGAAAGAGAAAAAGTCAACAAAAGTCAACGCCCGGGAAAATGTGCCAAACTTCGAGACAAACATACCTCAAGTGGTGAAAATAGAGAAAGAAACTCCGAAAACAAATTCTAATCGGTTCAAAACGAAGAGAATAGAAAGTTTTCGCGAAACAACTTCGCGTGGGGCGTTGGAAAATGCATATAAAGTGCAGATCTGAGAGGGAAAAAGGTCTAGGGATGGAGAGAAACTGATTTCGGCCTTGGAGGTGTGAGCAAAACTGATTTGGAGTGGTGTACTTAAAGAACCGAGCATGAAAAGACAAAACTGCCCCGGATTTTGTAAATTGGTCGGCCAGCCAGTTTTTCTAGTCGGCCGACCACTTTTGTAGGCAACAACAGGTTGGCCATTGATATAACTGGTCGGCCACCCTCCTGGTTGATCTTCAGAGCTCCATTGTTCTCCCTATGTGTTTTGGTGGTGATTGGAGCTCTTTTCTTCCAGGAAAATACAAGAAAAGTACACTTTTCGCGCGAAATGTCCCTATGAGAACTTCAAACTCAAGTCTTTGATGCGTGGCTCATCGTTACTCGTCAAGAGCAAGATGCATCCTTTTTGAGTACGTAGTGACCCCTTAGAGAGGTAACTCGGAGGTTCCGGTTAAATCGCTCACGTTAAGGCTTGTATTTCCTTATTCGGTATTTTGTTTCGAACATACTATTGAAGTTGCACTTCTCTCGCATTGTCATGCACATTTTCCTCTCTTGCATTTGTTATGCACACCACTTGTTGCTTTGTTATGCACTCACTACTTGTGTTGACACGCTAGTTTTTGCTTACATTGTTATGCACCCCTACCGCATTGTTATGCGTCACACTTAGGTTGCATTGTCATGCACCCCTTCCGCATCGTTATGCGTCACACCTAGGTTGCATTGTTTTGCATCCCTTTCCACATTGTTATGCGTCACACTTACGTTGCATTGTCATGCACCCCCTTCACCTGCGTTGTCATGTACTTTTTCACTTGCATTGCTATGCATGTTTCTAACGATATTGTACCTGTTGAGTTTCTTTCTTTTGCAGGCACGATATTGTATGTACGATTCATTTGAGGATGGTGCGACCAGACGATATTGTATGTACGGTTATTTGAAGCTGGCGTGATTAGACGAACCGGACGGTATTGTATGTACTCCGCGTGAGACGTAGCGAGAATTGTATAATTCTCTTACATCCTTTCTGCATGTAATGTAGTTTGATTTGTATTCGCCTACTTAAAACTATTGCATTTATTGTGTATAATTGCTTCATTACAGCTTTCTTTGCATGATCATAAGTTATGTTCGGCATCTTGCATTGTCCTTGGCATTTTGCCCCTGCCTGCGGGCACATCTCTTTGATTTCTTACATGTTGGTCTAAGTCTTCGGCCTTGTCAAAAATGGGTCGTCTCTGGGCTTTGACATTCACTCTCGTCACTTATGACTTCCGAGTTCTGTCAAAGAGGGGCAACTATAGACACCCCATTTTTGACCGACCTTAAGACTCAGACGTCATCAATTGAGCGCTCGGTGATAGTGCATGTTGTGCTCGTTTCGAGGTTTCGGAGTTTTGGCTGAGAGCCTTGCCTCTAGGCCTCTGAACTCTTTATGCTTCGGCTCGGTTTGTGGACCAAGCCTTGTTTTCCTTGCCTAAGGGAGGGAGAGGTTTTGTAGACCATCTCTTTGTGGTCGTAGACCACTTTTTGCGGTCATAGACCACTTTTCCCGTTTGGAGACTAGTTTCTGGTTTTCGGAGCCTTCAACCGCGCGCCTTGTCTCGGGACCGCTTAACGTTCTCCGTTTGGCGTGAATTTTGAACCACACCTTGTTTCTTTGGCCTAGAGGGCCACTGTGGTTTGGGAGACCACTTTTGTGGTCGTAAACCACTTTTGGTGCTTGTCAGCTAGTTTTCGAGGCTCCCGACTGCGCGCTTTGCCTCCCGAACTTTCGTCTTGAATCTGTTTTGGTTTGTTTTTGGTACAAACCTTGTTTTCCTTGTTTGGAAGGTGGTACAAGGGTGGGAGACTAGTATTTCTCCTTGGAGACGACTTTTCTTCCTGCCAGCCAGTTTTCTGATCTGACAACTGGTCTCCTGGGTCTTTGGGCCACCTTTTCTGGTCGGCCACCCCACCCCTGGCTTGTTTTCAGTGTGCTGATCATCTCCCACCATGGCCGACCACTTGTTGTCTTGGAAGACCACTTGTGGTGGTCGGCCGACCACTTGAAGTAGCTGGCTGACCACTTGAAGTGGTCGGCTACTTTTTGCCACCTTTTTGGAGATATTTTCCTCCAGCTGGCACAGCTGAAAGGCACTGAAGCTATCCTCCATACACGTGTATGGAGGGATTGCCTTGAACCTTAGCTTCTCCAAGAAGCTTTGCTTTTGGTTCTCTATAAGAGAGAACCATCTCCTCCCTCCTCTAGGGTCAGAAAAAAAGGGTTTGAGTTATAGATATAGCTTTGTATCTATCTTGCCTTGGTTCTTCATTTTTGTGCCTTAAAATGTCATTTTGTCTTACTTTAACACACAAACACACACTCAAACACCATCCTTTTGCTACTGAGGTGTTTAGGAGCTGGTTTTGGTGTTCTTGGGTTGGTTTGAGCTTGAAAAACTTGCTGGAGTTGCAGCCTTGAAGAAGTTCATCAAGGGTGAGTTTCTAACCCTTAAAACCCCCATTCTTGCTTAAGATTTTGAGCCCTTTTGCATGCTGTTTTAAGCTTAACTCTAAACTACAAAAAGTTCTATATTTTGGTGCTTTAAAAGTTTGTTTAAGGTCACTTTTGTGTTTGGGGTTGTTTACCCCCTCTTAGGCCTTGTTTGGCCTTGCTTTTGTGCCTTCTTTGTGAGCCTTTGGGACCACCTTGTTTTGGCCTTCTCACCACTAAAACTCAGAGGAATTTCAGTGGTGGGAAGGGTGTTTTGAGGTCCCAAAAAGGAGAGGGTCATCCCCTCTCCTTGTGTCTTCAATACTTATCTTCATTAGCCTCATGTGTGAGCATGTTTGTTAAGCTTATGTTGGCCATATCTTAGCTTGTATTTGTGGTTATTTTGCTGTGGCATGCCACTGTTTTTGCTTGGTTTTGTCACTCCATGCATGCATGATACACTTGTAGTGTAAATTTCTTAAACTAGCTTTCTATGCTTCATAAAGTAGCATGTCATTCTAGCTTATATTGAGTCCATTTCAGCATGTTCTTGGGCTTGTTTTACCATGTCATACCTTTGTTAGGGCTTGGTTTGGTCACCCTTTGCATGCTCCATGCACTTGTAGTGTATTTCCTTGAAATAGCCTAACATGCATCATGTTTTAACATGTCATTCTAGCATGCTTTTGGCTTAACTTCATGAAGCTTTTGTTCATGTTTTAACATGCTTTAGCTCTGATTTTGGTTGTTTTGGCCATGCATGCCTTGCTTTGTATAGCCATAGTTCAATCTAGCTTGTTAGCTTTGTGCATCAAGTCCACTAGCATGCTTTACTTGGACTATTTGAATGATTTGGCATCATTTATTATGTGATTTCAGTCCATGTTTCATGGCCATGCACTTGTATTTATCACTCATTCAATGCGTTGGAGGGTTTGCCCATTTATGCCTTAACATGAGTCATTGTGTATGCCTTCATGCCTTAGCTTGCGAGCCATCATTTCAATGAGTTTTTGGGGTTATTATGCCATGTTATAACTCTGATTTTTATTGCTTAATTCATCATATGCTTGGTCTCAATAGGTGTAGTGTAATCCACCTTATTTGCCTTGTATGCATCATGTCTTATGCCCCTCATGCTAGCATGTTTTGGCTTCCTTCCATGCATATTTTAGACTCATTTTAACATGTTCTAGGACTTTTTTAGGTTGCCTTGGTCACATGCTTCATGTTTTGCATAGTTGTAGTACAAGTGCTCTTGCTTGCTTCAAGCTTTGAGCACCATAGCATGCTTCATTTGTGTTGTGTATGATTTGGCATCACTTAACATGACATTTCAGAGCATGTAGCATTGCCATGTTCTCACTTCATTCATGCTTTGAATGCCATTGAGTATTGTGCATTGTTGCCTTACTTGTAGCCTAGCTTGTATGCTTGCATGTCTAGGTCTTTGAGCCTCCATCTTAGCATGTTTTGGTCCATGTTTTGACCTATTTCAGCTCTGTCCATGGTTGGTTCATGCCTTTGTACCATGTATTGCATGTCTCTAGAGTAATCGTCTTTGTTAGCTTTCATGCTTTAGGATTCTTGCATGCTTTACTTGCTTTGTTTGAATGATTTGACATCATTTCTTACCTCATTTCAGTGCACTTAGTGTTGCTACACTTCCACTTTTGTCACTCTTTGAGCCTTCTTGAGGGTTATGCTCTTGGGCCTAGTTGAATGGCCAATGCATTGTGCATGCATACCTTGCCTTTTGTGCCTTGGTTTCATCATTATGGCCACTAATTTGGGCATGACTGAGGTCTACCCCTTTTGGTTTAAGTCCATTTAGCATGTTCACTTTCATGTTGCTTGCATGCTTATCTTACTTCGCATTGTGTATGCTATGTAGTTGCTTTGCATTGTGTATGCCAAGTTGTTCCTTGCATTGAGTATGCATGTTCCTAACATTGCTAAGTTGCCCTTGTAGCATTGCATTGTGCATGCATGCGTTAGCATTGTTCGCATGTTGTTAGCTTTGTTAAGTTGGTCATGTCACATTGCATTGAGTATGCCATTTTGTCATTTAGCATTATGCATGCCAGTTGTTCTTAGCATTGTGCATTGTGCATGCCATTAACCTTGTTAGGTTGTTCATATTGCTTTGCATGTTCGCATGCTTGAGTCATTTTGCATATTTGCATGCTTATGTTGCATTGCATTTTTGCATACTCCATGTTACATAGCATTGTGCATGCCATGTTATGTGTTGCATTGTGTTTGGAATAGGTGTTAGTCCAAACACGGGAAAAGAGGGACGTTTCATACTTAAAGTGATGAAATGTGCCTTAATTCCCGGTCGCCGACGCTCTTGATCAAGCATGATAGAGTTTTAGGCCTTATGTGTTTACTTGTGCATTCATTTTCATATTGAATTGTACAACTTTGCCTCTCGGCCATCATGCATTGAAATGCGTGATTGGTGGCCCGAGGGTTGAGAACCGCACTCCCTTGAGTTCATGACATGATAGGGAGAGTGGTTGTGCACACATATCTTGCAAATACATTGACATGCCCTTTCTTGCTCTCTGTTGCAGCAAATTGCAGTTCAGCAGCAACTTGCAGTTCAGCAGCAACAACTGGTCGGCCAGCCAAAAAAACTAGCTGGCCGACCACTTTTTCTGGCTTTCAACAAAGATAGGTGGTTGGCCATGGCTGCAGACACCAACAACTGGTTGACCACCCTCCCACAGGTCCCCAAGATGTGTTAGAAGCTTTCTGGAGCTTGGTGCAAGATTCTGAGGACAATTAAAAACAGAGGCAAATCGGGGCATCGCATTGGATTTCTGAACGAAGCGACTGGGCATGCATCCAGTCTTCTCCCTCTGAGAACCTCTTGCTTTTATTGCTTTCCTTAGCTGCCATGCTTAGATAGCTAGTTTATGCTTTGGTTTGTACCTTAATAGTTAATGCGTTTAGCTATTTCAAGTTGTTTTGTAATAATTAGTTAACTAGGATTAGTTAATTAATTGTGTTGTAATAATAAGTTTAATTAGCTTAGGTTAGATAGTTAGCTTCTTATTCGGTCCCTCCCTCGAGAGGGCGCAATGTTGTAATAAGCGTGCATGTGTGTGATGCATGTCTTCCAATCCCCATTTCTTTCTCCCTTTTACTTAACCACTTACGATGGTTAGTTTTAGGGCATATTTCGTTTAGCATACCTTATGCTTTGCATGCGTGCATCATTCATCTGTATTGCATGCACCGGGCTCGGCGCATCATACTAATTGCATTGTACCTTCAATACATTTACTTGAATACGTGTTCAACAGCATGTTATCAAGTTACATTTCACATGACATTCTAGAACAACCGAGCCTATATTAGTTGCATCTTTGCATGTGTCGCATTAGCCATCTTAACATGAACTAGGATCATGCATGATTTCTAACTACTTCTTTGTTTTAGCTCGGAGTACACTGTGAGTGTTTATGCTTTAGCATACTGCATGTGTGTTATTGACTGCCATGAAAGCATGCTTGCCATGAGGCTAACTGCTTACTTGATATAACTGCCTGAATGCCTGTGGGTGAAGGTTGGATTACTTGAGTTGGAACAATTCATTAAAATCCCTGATTTAGCCTACTTACAAGTAGCAAACTCCAAACCATTTTCAAACGAATATGCAATGTTTTGTTCCAAATTAGGCGATCTAGTCTATACTTGTTTGCCGTGCTCATCACATAGTAATTCTAGGTTTATTAACCGGAATACGAGCACATGTGTTTTCAAAAACAAAATATCATGCTTAGTACTGGCCGATCTTTGATCAGGCGAGCAGGGGTGCTCATTGCATGACCTTCCCCTCTCGTACCCAAGTTCCCGACCCGAGGCAACTTTGGTAATGACGAACACGTGGCCTTAGGCACGAGTCAGGGTTTCCTAAATTCCCCCAAAATAAAATATTTAGGTGGCGACTCTGTATCTGGCAAAGCAGTCCATGTTTGGCACTTCTTTATTAAAAATTAGTTTTCCAAAATAATTTGCCAGATTTGGACTCTTTGGTGATTTATCGATCTCACATCGCACATTGTGAGATTAGATTCAGAACCGTGATATTTGAGTCCGAACTGTAGTAGCTCAGAAAACAAAACGAGATCTGCGCCTTCGCACGCAGATATCGGGGAGTTACCGAGGGCGCGTCTACAACCTGCCAACCTACTTTGCCGAGCAAAATGTCACTCTGCAAATATTTTCAAAATTGGTCAAACCTACCAACTTTACCAAGCAAAATGTCACTCGACAAAGATTTTTAAAGTTGGTCAAACCTGCCAACCTACTTTGTCGAGCAAATCTCGCTCTACAAAGATTTTCAAAATTGGTCAAACCTGCCAACCTACTTTTGCAAGCAAAATGCCGCTCGACAAAGATTTTCTAAGTTGGTCAAACCTGTCAACCAACTTTGTCGAGCAAAATCCACTTGACAAAGATTTCCAAGTTAGTCAAACCTACCAACCAACTTTGCCGACCAAAATGCTGTTCGGCAAATATTTTCAAAATTGTTCAAACCTACCAACCTACTTTGCCGAGCAAAACCCGCTCGGCAAAGATTTTTCAAGTTTTAATCAAGAGGTAATGTAATTCATCTTGCCCCCATGATCTATAAAGAGTCGACTTCATCTCAGCATATTTGACCTAAACAATTAATTCAAATATATTCTAAATCCAGCAACATATCTAACCCAAATAACTATCTTTATTTAGGTTCAGTGGCATATCAGACCAAAATAACAATCTACATCCACTTCGGTATAAAATTTCATGCTCCGTGGATAATAATAATACCTCCATGACCGTATAAAAATTCGTTGTAATAATTATTACTCTATATCTTCATGGTCAAAATAATAGTGCATAAACTCCGTACTCCGCAGATATTAAAAATCCAATAATTGATTGTAATATCTCATAGCTCAATGCATAAAATCCATGAAATAATAATATTTCCATGCTGGGAATAATAGTACATAAAATTCATACTCCGTAGTTAATAAGAATCTAATATAATAATTGATCTTCCATATATTCGTGGTCGGAATAATAGTGCATAAACTCCGTGCTCCGCAGATAATAAAGATCCGACATAATAGTTGCTAATAATATCTTCGTCATGGGATTCCAAGTTGCAGCACGTTGACCTTGATCACCGAGTTTATTGCGCGATAGTGTTTAATTCGTTGCTTCTAATGGTGCTCCTCTTTAGCAATCGCAAGCTAGTTGAACTTTTTGTTTAAATGATGGTCATTTGGTTCTTCATATAGTAAGAAGATAAAGTCCAATCATTGATCCTGAAAGTGTATATGAACATGGAGTGTCCATTTTTGCGAATTAATAGCATTGTTGATTGTGGATTGCAATTGCTAGAAAGCTTCATAATCTATGATAGTTGTCTTCTTCATTGAGTTAGTCGTTCTCACAAACGGCACCAATTGTGCGAATATAAAAAAATAAATAAATAAATAAAATCCATATTTGATATAAAGAAATCCAGCAAAGGAGATGATCAACACCATTACGCGATTGCTATCTGCAAGACAAAACACTCACAGCTATAGCCGAGGGCCCTCAAATGTCCAAGTCAATCCTCCGATATTATCAAAATATTTAATGTACAAATTCATAGATAGAAATTGTGTATCTCAACCCGTGGGGGTGTTGCCTATTTATAATATCTAGAGATTTACCTCACAAGTAATTTGAATGGTCCAAAAGTGTTGATGATTGTATTGATCAAAATGTCCTTATTTAATATTAACTTTTATTATCGGATAGATATAAGAACAAAAAGGGTTGATGATTATATTGATCAAAATATCGGGCATTACATTTTTGTTATGTATCATAAGCAATCAAGTGTTTCTTGCTGATAATTGAGAATGGCACTAAGGAGTGCTAGATAATATGATTCAATAATTAAAACTAAATGTATTACATGATAATCAATTAAGCTCATTTGATAACCATAATTGATATCACTTAGAAATTTAAGTATCTATTAAAATGAAAACTAAAACTTAAGAAATTTTAAATCATATGAAACTTACTTAATATTGATTGAATTTATAAATACTAATACACCACTATAAACTCACTACCACCACCGCTACAACCATCATGCCACCACCACCATCGCTCGCCACCACTACCACCACCATCACCATCATGCCGTCACCACCGCTCCTGCCGCCATTACTATAACTATCTTTATCACCATTGTCATTGTTTTCATAAGTACCACTATCATTTTACTACTACTACCATCACTACAACTACCACCACCACCAATGCTACCATGCCACCATTATCACCGTCGTTGATGCTACCACAACCACAACCACAACCGCGACCGCAACCACCATCAATGCTACCACCACCACTATGCCACCGCTACCGCCATTTCTACCACTACCACCACTACTAATACCACCATCATACTGTCACCACCACAACTACCACCACCATACAATATAAAAATTGAAATATACTATTTGAAAAAAAATAAATTTTAAATTTCACTTTATACATATCAAACAACTTATTTTTACTTCATCACTTAAATTTTTATCAAATAGGTTTCAGCTTAAAAAATTCAATATCCAGTATTTAGTTTTTAATACTTAATTTTCGGTTTTTAGTTTTCAATTTTATCAAACACAACTTAAAACTGTGTTTTAGTCATAGATTTGAGTTTAAATAGGAAAAGAAAAGGAAAAAATATGAGATAAATGTGATTGAAATATAAATTTACTTTTTTTTCTTCATTTTTCTTTTTAAATTTCTATTGAAAGCATAAGTAAATCCGTAATCATATTGATTTGAAAGTTTGTACATCTCAATTCATTAATAAATGAGTTGGTTCGTGTTAAAAAATTGTTGGGACAAGTTTGAGCTAAAAAAACATACAAATTATTTATAGAGGCGATAATGGATTAACTACAAGTATGAATGGCAAATTTATCTAAAACTAGCCTGAATTGACCATATAATATTTTTCTATATAAAAATGACAAAGCATTCCAAAATCCTATAATTCTTAAAACTATGTAGAGTTCTATATATGCTTTAACAGGTGAAGCCACTGATTCAATGGATGCCAGGGAGGATTTAAGCATTTTGTTGAGATTTTTATGGCAGAAGGATAAGATCCTGAGATTTGTTTTGAGAAGGACAAAAAATGTATTACAAACAGTTAGATTATCAAAATACTCTTAGTAGTTTAATTTGTTTTCAAATTTTTTCAATACCTTCTAATGTTCTTTTGTAAAAAAAAAAAAGTTATACTTTTGAAATCCTTTCGTCGAAAACTTTCAAATAAGACTCGTGTTCAATATAAAATTTTGAAGAAAGAAAAAAGACAAAATTTAACTGTATTTGCTATCTTCAAACAATAAAACATCTCAGTCCATAGACAATGAAATTTTACTGTATTTTCAAACAAAAATAAACTCAAATTAAATTGAAAAAAAAAATAAAAAAAAATCAAAAGTAGAAGGATTTATAGTACTTAATTTCAATTTCCCAAATTGGGGTCTAGAAAATTGCAAACGTATATCATTGTGTTAGGATTAAAAAAAAAAAAAAATGCCAAAACAAAATTGAAATTGCAATAAAATAAACATATATATATATAATATATCAAAGGTCACATTCCTAGCATAGATAAATAATAAATAATAATCAACAGAAATCACTCTCAATTCGCTGGACAGGAGGATAGTGGAGCTCAACACAAACCCCAACCAACTAGTAGATGATGATGTCATCACTACCATTACTCAAGATGACAAATCATAGTGGAGAATGAACTAAACTCCCTAGCACACCAATCACTACCACTACTCAAGATGACAAATCATAGTGGAAAATGAACTAAACTCCCTAGCACACCAATTCTACGAATAAATAACTTATTAGGTATAATGGTGATATTATGCTATGATATCATTAATTAATGAGTAATTTTATTTTACGGTAGGAGTTATATTGGTTAGATTAGTGGGAGATAAGTTTTCTTCATCTAATAACTTTTACAATTTTTTATTAATTGAGATAATATAAAATGATGTCATTGTTACATTTAATTTTCTTTTCAATTTTACAAAGTGCAACCATTTTACAAATAATATATAGACGTTCATCCAAAACTAGGCCCAAAACAAGATTACTAAAATTGAGATCATACTATAGAAAAGCATTCACAATGGACTGTTTGGTATAGTTAAAATATATATATATATATATATATAACTTTTTATTTAAAAATTTGTGCCAATTATTTTTGAGAAACATATAGAAGGGTACTTTTAATTTCTAATTTTTGTTTATTGACATTTAATTTGCTAAAAATTAAACCAAACATGCTCACACTAAATTCACTGTAGTGATGCTCAGGACAAAAACACGAAGCAATCCCACTATACTCCTACTATTACCATTATCATGGTCATTATCTCACAAACCTTACATCGGACTAATGTTATTGTCTCTTCGTCCACAAAATCTTTTCTATCCGTATCTTTCTCTCCCTCCCTGATACCATAGCTCACTCATGTCGACAAAATATGTACGGACAAATTACACTGACACTTCTTAATGTTTGGATTTAATACATATTCTCCATTCACCTTTTAAAAATTACATTGCTCCCCCTTGTCAATTTTTGTCTTTTAACTGAGTTAATGAAAAATATAAAATTACCTTATTATCCTTACACACTATAACAAAATTACCTAATTACCCTCAGTAACTCTACCCCTAATTCTTGACTCTTTTTTCCAAGCTACAACTCACCACTTCTCTCTCTCTCAAACAAACCACTATAACCCACCCCTTTTTTTCTCATTGCCACCAAACACATCAACTCCCAAATCCTACCACAACACCATGTTCATCTCTACCATAACTACTAAACCCATCACTACCAAATCAATATCAATCTTCATTGATGGAAAATTGGGAAAGAAGTAGGGACGATGGCCAGTGATGGCAAGATGGTGGTAAGAAAGATGTGGAGATGATGTCTACCCAAGGCAAGCTCATCGAGAGCAGTCAACGACAATTACAGGCCATGGTGGCTCACAGTGCCCAGTGATTGATTTGATGAAAGAGGGAGCATGAGAGATTTGGCAACTGGGTTTGGAGCTCCTCTAGAGACAATAATGTCACGTAGGAGTGTAATTGTCTTGGTCATATCAGTTCACATGTTTTTTTGGATGCACTGAATAAGGGAGATTGAAATTCATCGGACTGTTAGTCTTGAGATATATTGTCCCCGGACTATTTAGTTGAACTGTCAAGACTATTTGGTTGAACTGGATTTGTATCTTATATTCGTTTAGTTATGGATTTGTTTAGTTATGGAATTAGATGTCTGGATTGGATTATTTTTAGTGAATCTAATATTTGGTTGGACGGACTGGATAAGGATAAATGTTCAAAAGACTATTTTACCCTCGTAATTTATAATTTTTATTTAATATATAATTTTAAATTTATAATCTATAATTTATAATTTAACAATACTAAATTTTTTTTAATTTATAAGGCCATAATTTTTAATTTATTATTTTCAATTAAATTAAATTTATAATTTATAATTTGTAATTTATATTTTTATTTAATATATAATTTTAAATTAACAACACTAAAAAAATTTAATTTATAAGGCCATAATTTTTAATTTATTATTTTTAATTAAATTTAATTTATAATTTATAATTTATAATTTATATTTGATATATAATTTTAAATTGACAACACTAAAAAAATAATTTATAAATATTTAAAAGACTATTTTACTCTTTTCCAATTGTTTACTAAATAATAGTATGAGGATAAAATGGACATTTCACACATTAGTTTCATGAGATACTAATCACATAGAAATAATCGCACCCCCCTAGGATAGAATAATCCCTCATATGAGGGACTAATAGTCCGGAGCAAAAAAATTCAACTAAATAATGGACTATTAGTTCGGAGGGACTAATAGGTCAATCCCATAGTCCAATCCTTCAAAACAAACACTACCGTATAGAATGTATGCACTCGATTAATAGCTTCAAACATGTAATTTTTCCTCAACTCTAGAAACAAGGAAATAATTGGAATGGTTCTGGTTTTGGAATTTGTATGCGCCATCATTTGATTGGTCAAGCTTTGGGTGGTAAAACCTTTTCAAATCTCCTCTAGTTCATACAGCTACCAAGTTGCGAATTTTGTCTCTCTTTTCTGTCAAAAACACATATTCTTTGCTTGGAACGATAAAACTATTTTACACTTTTATATCAATATGTTCTCTTTTGAGCTTCAGAGTTTCAATAGTTATTTGGAATAATCTAAATAATTATATTTTTTTGACTTTTTATGAAAAGATGTACAATATGATAGAAAAATAATGGCTCAAATAAAAAGTGATGTGACATAAATAAGATAAAAAAATGTACTAAAGTAGTATATGTCAAACAAGACCGTCTTAACGTTCAATTCTGTTTTGTTCAATTATTTGGTGTATATATAAATTCTTACACACATACACATATATTAAATTATTAATTAACCCCCTGAGATTGAGAGATGGAGATATGTTTTTTGGGTTTGGGTTAAAAAAACATGCCATGGCTGTGAAAGAACTGATTAATGATGGAAGAAATGAAATGCAAACAAAAGAGAAATGCGGTGTGTATTATAAAATTTTTCAAAAATGAAATATAAATAAAACACACATACTTTATAATACACACTCTATATATTTTAAGGTATGTACTATATTCTCCAATTATAACATTTGTGATTTTTTTGTTAAGATTTATTGTAGTGTTAATTATGATTTAGTTATGACTTATTATGATGTTATTTTTAACTCATTATGATTTTAATTATGATTTATTGTATTATTTTAATTATGATCAAAATAATTATCTATAATATTTAGTTATTACTTCTCTATGATAGTGTAGAATGACCCTTCTTCTTTTTCTTTTCTTTTTTGTTACAGGAAAATCCTCCCTACCCTCCCGCAGGTCCAAGGCAGCGCTCCTTGCAGAGATCACCAAGGTGTCCTGTTAGCCGTTCCGAGCGAGGAGACTATAACTTGGGAACTTGCCCCGACCTCCCAAGACAAGCTCCACTTAAGTCAGGACTTGCACAACGGGGAAGCATTGAACCCACACCAAGTGTTGACTAAACAACTTGAGGTCCAACCTCCTAACCAACAGTGCTTCGCCCAGAAGATTGGCCCAAGGGGTTGCTCTGTTGGTTGATTTGGTATATGTAACTAGGTGGTTCATAAAATGATTAATGTGTGTCAGATGCTTATAAGAAGAGGGTAAGGAAATACAACAAGAAAGGGAAACAAATGAGGGTAAAATTGGTATAAAAAAAAAATTAATGGCTAACATAAGCAAAAGACGGTAATTTATTTAACGGTAAACTAACAGGGAGAGTGATTTGTACGTTGACTTTAAATTAGGGTTGAGTAAGAAATTCGTATAATCTGTATCGGTCCAATCTAATTCTGTAAGTTTGGATTGATTTTTTGAATTCGTGGTTCAGTTCGGGATTGAAAATTTGAAAATCTGTAGGCTACGGATCGGTTCCGGATTGAACCCCACAGTTTTAGATTGGAACTGATTCGGACTGTATACATATAGTCTATATTTATATTATAGACCCTTCAACATAATATCATTTCTTATTTGATATGAAAGTTAAACTAGTTTTCTTATTGCTTTTGTTTGATGCTATGTTTATGTTTTTATGAAATTTTTTTTTTTTTTTGGTTATTTAATTATGTGAATCCATGGTCTTAAACCGATCTAATCCGTGTTTAAACGGATTGGTTCCACGATTTAAACGGATTGGATTGATTCTAATTTGCCAAGAACCATAGATAACAGATTGGTCTTCGTTTTACCATAATCCGAACCAATCCGGACCATGCTCACCCCTACTTTAAATCATAGGGAGGGGATTGTAATTTTTAAAATGTGAAAGGAGAATCAATATTAAACCCAAACTTCAAGGGGTGCCAATGTAATTTACCCAAAATCATTAACGTTGTGTTTGGTTGAGAGATTTGATAAGGGATTTGAAAAAAAAAAAAGAAAAAAAAAATGTGTGTAAAACTAGGTAAAATATGTATTTTATTCACATTTTACCTAACTTTTCCCTTTCATTTTTCAAATCCCTTTTCAAATCTCTCAACCAAACAGAATGTAACTAAAAATTAAATACATCAAAGGATAAATTTGTCCATAATTATAATACTATAGTAAAGAATGTGTACTTAGGTCTTGTTTGGCAATTACGTACTTTAGTTAAAAAGTCAAAAAATTATTATAAGTTGTTACATCACTCATTCTATTTTTTTGTATATCTTTTTATAAAAAGTCAAAAAATTACTAAAATTACTTATTACCAAACAAGGCCTTAAACTCTTTAAAAATTAAATCTAGGGATTTTATTCACTAAAAACTGCTAAGATGCCTTTTTTCACATTAAAAAGTTAAAGCTTGGTTTGGCATCTTCAAAAAAAGATAAAAAATCAAAAAATTACTAAAAAAGTTAAAAAGTTATTACTATTCACCAAAAAAAATTATAAAAAAATTATTTTTACACAAAAAAAGGTACAATTCACTCTAACGTGAGTTGCCTTTACCTAACTTTGGTGAGAACAAATTACACAGGCGGAGGCAAGCTTAAGGACGATGTTGTTTGGCCCATGGGGGCCCATCATGGGTCCCTTTTAGATAATCTGAATCGTCAATATGTAGAACTCGTCGAATACTATATGCCTGTAAAAAATCACATTGATCGGATATCGCTAACTACATGATTAAATCAGTTTTATATATATAAAAAAATAGATGGTGTTATAGTTGACGGTTGACAAAAACATTAATCCGATCAAATAGCTATTGATATCTGATCAACGTGATTTTTTACAAGCATATAGTACTTGACGAGTTTTACACATTGCACGATTCCGATTACCAAAACAAGACCCATGGTCAGCCCCCACGGACCGAATATCACCGTCTAATTCAATACCTGAAAAGGAGGCAAGCATAACATTTTCACTGGCCTGCCCACTACTCTGCTTCTTCTCTACCTTCTCTTATTAAATTATACAATTTTTTAATATACATTTTTTTATAAAAAGTCAAAAAGTTATCCCAAATAATCATATTTTTTTCTCAACTTTTTAATCTAAAAAATTAAAAAATATACTTATTTAGAACATCTCAAACAACCCTTATACAATTAAAGTTAATGGTCTTGTATCTATAACTTTTGACTTTTGCTTTTGTTTTCACAATGCAGATTGAACCAACAATCTTAAACTTCATGCTCCTGGTGACTTGATGCTGTCCAAGCATTATATACTGGTTTTTTTTTAATCTCTTTCAGGTGTAACTTTTTGAATTAAAGCTTAGGATTAGTTTACTATAGTACTCTTTGCTTTCTAGAAGATTTCCATTTTTTTTTTTATTATACTTTTTAAAACCATAATTTTATCATTTAAATTCTTATAATTTCAATTAATTTGATTTTGATCTTAAATTTATATTTTTTTCCTTAATTTTGTCCATTAAATTGTGTCTGTTAATATTTTATTTTATAAAAATGCTCACGTGAGTGGCATGTACCATGCATTCAAGAATTAAATTATAAATCTGGTCAATTTATTGAGTTAATCATAACTAATTTAATGACTATTTTTTTTCAAAAATCCTAACTAACATTATTAATTAGACCAAATTACTACAAAATTCTAAATTAATGATCAAAATCAAACCGATTAAATATGGAGGGATCAAATTGATATAAGGACCAAAATATAAGAACTATACCGATGTAATTTATCCTTTTTAAAAATTTGATCGATTTTTTTTTTTCTTTCTTTTTCTTTTTTCTGGAGCGTCTAGTCTAGAAAAATCTAAAAAAAAAAAAAAAATGAATTTTTTTTCTTCTTAAAAATTAGGATAAGTTACAAAGATTAAAAATACAGATTCTCTAATTGATATATCAATTAGTGCATGTAGCACTACTATTGAAAGAGGAAAAATTATTTATAAGTCCTATTAGGAAAACTTATACTACATATGGTCCTATTAAAAAACTTATGTTCTCATAAGTCTTGTGGGAAGTTTGTTGACACATTTACCCTCAATATTAGTTGTTAATATCATAAATAATAGTAAAATTATATATAGGAAATTGAATGTTACCATAGATCATATCTATATAAACGTAACGTAACGTAACGTGACACCTACATAAACGTAGCGTGACACCTTTACGTAATGTGACATCTACATAAACATAACGTGACACTTATGATCTATGGTAACATACAATTTCCTATATAGGAAATTGCATGGGAAATTGTATGTTACCATAGATTATATCTACATAAACGTAACGTAACGTGACACCTAGGAAATTGAATGTTACCATAGATCATATCTACATAAACATAACGTAACGTGACACCTATATAAACGTAACGTGACACCTATGATCTATGATAACATTCCTATATAGGAAATTGAATGTTACCATAGATCATATTTATATGAAACGTAACGTGACACCAACATAAACCAACAACATTTTCACATTCAATTAAAAAAAATAAAAACTCATTAAGTTTGAGAAACGTAACGTGACACGTTACGTTATGTTTATGTAGGTGTCACGTTACGTTACGTTTATGTAAGTGTCACGTCACGTCACGTTACGTATATGTAGGATCTTGTGGAATACATTCCTATCTAAATAGGACTTGAGACTCTATAAGAAATTACACAGGACTTAGCCTACCATAATTGTCTGAAAAAAGACTTACAAATCCCATTGAAAAATTGCATCTCACCTCTTAAGATTTTCAATCACATAGCAAATAGCTTTATTAATTAATCAACCGTTAAGTCGAATTAATAAAGTGTATAACGTAAGTAATAATTTTTTTTTAAGTACCTAAATTAACCTTTATAAAATTAAACACTTTATTTATTTATTTATTTTTCCTGTCTCACTTTCTTTATTCCCCACTTGGCCTAATCATGCATTACCATTGCCCACTCTCCATCAGCAGCATCGTCTTATTATTATCTACAACCATTTTGTGTGTTGTCGAGGAGTATTGAAGAATATTTTGATAGTAGAGAGAGAGAGGGATTTCGTGGTAGGTGGATGAAAAGATAATAATATAAAGTTTAAATTACAAGTACATTTTTAGAATTTGCCTAAATTACGGATTATCTTATGTAGTTCAAAAAATTGCAAATACTCCATTGTTAAAAATTTTTGTTTAACAAAATTAACTGAAAAAAAAAAAATTCTTAACTAGTCTTCTATATAATAATAAAATTACTCAAATTGTTAATTGAAATGTATTTCTGACACTATTAAAAATTATTAATTGACTTGACGATTTATCAATAAAAAGAGTTAGAAACTTCAAGGGGTAAAATGTAATTTTCAAAATTATAGGAGGCAATTCGTATTTTAAGCAAATCTTAAGGAATGTATTTATAATTTACCCATAATTTTATTTTGGTATTTTTTTATTTTTATTTTTAGTGTTTTTGTTAAGTCAATTGTAAGAAAAATTTTGATAAAGAGAATTTTTTAATTTTCAGAACGTGGGTGGAGGTATTTATAATTTATCTTAAGAATTAACTACAACAAAAGGCAGGAGAAAAGTGGCTTAAAAGCCTTTTCCAAACGGAGCCTAAGGTTGTTATATGGAACTTCAAGTTCAAAGTAAGACAAAACAGAATCAATCAAATTTGATTCTTGGTTCGTATTTGATAGTGAAAGCAATATGACTAAGAGCATGCATAATAGATGTGTTAGTGTATTTGTTAGTGTTAGTTGTCAATTTTTGACCAGCTAAAAATATTGTTTTATGCTGCAATGGAGCTGTTAAGAGTTGTGTTAGTGTCAGCTGTTAACTTGTGTGTTAACTACAGCGATGCTTCTAACTAGTCGAGAGAGAGAGAGAGAGAGAGAGAGAGAGAGAGAGAGAGACAAAGCTCTGAATCTTGTTAAAACATGGTCATATATATATATATATATATATTCTCAACTGAGAAGACGAGTTGTAGGCTTGAAAGCTATTCATTTATTTTATTTATTTATACATACATCTATATATATATATACACTTAACACACACATGAACACATCCATTGCATCACCACTCACTCTATAAAATTAATAAACTCTTAACACACATTTTTGGGCTCTACTTTTATCACTTTTTGTCATATAACATACTTTAACAAACAATTTTAGTCATCTCATTGTGGATGCTCTAACTTCACTATTTATCTTATGTGAACTTCAATAATTTTTATTTATTTATTTATTTTTAGTTCAGGAAAGTGAAAATTTTATTAAAAATATAAAACTAAAGGTATTAAAAATGAAATGCACCAAAAGATATTTGAAAAATACAAACTATCTCTACTACTATGGCTCATATCTACACAACCAACCCATCGGCCTCGAGGTTGGGAACACTACTACGTGATCTGTGCAACAATAACAGCAGCACATAAAAAGGGCACCATTTTGATCGATGATATTGTGTTCTAAGTTAGAGTTTGTTTGACATTCCCTAAATAAATGCATTTAATTGGGTCACATCATCTTTTTATTTTTTTTACATATCTTTTCATAAAAAGTCAAAAAGTACATTTATTTAGATTATTTCAAACAACCCTTAATGGCAACAAAGTATTAAAAATACATATTCGGTCAAAAAGTTTCAAACTTTGGAACTCTTTCAAAGAAACCCAGTCTTAAACCACTATGCTGCCAAATCTATAGCGATTCTGGTATGGATCCGAACCATTTGATGTTTTGGATCCGGGTTTCATTGCCTTGTATAGTCTTTTATATCTTATTTCCCTTATACCTCTTTGAGTTTGGATTTTGGGTTATATTGGCTGCGTTTGGAACAGGTTGGTACCTTGTTTTTCAAAAAACCTTGTTGTCCAGAATTTTGCTTCTACGCTCGAGTGGTCTTTGTGAACTCTCAGTAGTTTTGCATGTGTGCAAAACTATCGGGAGTTGGTATTCTTCACTCAAGCGAAGCTTCTTGTGCTCGAGCGGCCTTTATTGCTCTCAAGCGTTGGTCTTATGTCTGTAAAACTACTGGAAGTTTGTATTCCATGCTCGAGTGACAACTTCTTGCACTTCAGCGGTCACATCTTTTGTATCTTACGCTCGAGCGTCACGTCTTGTACTCAAAGACTGCGCGTATATCAATCCGTAAAAGTCACTTTTTACATCACTTTTTCATTTCACTCTCTCCCTAAACTTTCTTAAAACCCTAGATCTACATACACTCTTTCTCTAAAACTCACATTCTCTCTTCTAAAACACCTAGATCCATTGATTTCTCTACCCTATTCCCTTTGAGAAAAAGGTAAAGCTCACATGGAGCTTCATTTTCATCTGAGCAAAGTTGGGTTTCGCCGTTGTTGAAGCTTTTTCATTCTCTCTCTCGTTTTCTAAGCTAGAGGTAAGGATTTTTCACACTCTTTTATGAGTTTTACCTTAGTTATTTGCTATTTCAAAAGATTATAGTGGTTTGGGCTATTTGTTAAAAACCTAGGGTTTGAAATCAAAATGTAAAAGAAGGGTTTTCAAATGGTTCCTTGGAAAAGCTTGTAGTTATAAAATTGGAGTTGATATATGTTGAAATGAGATATTTCCTACATTGAAATTGATTTTCAAAGAGAAAAAGATTTTGCCCTAAAATGTGAATGTTTGAGATTGTAAAGAGAAAATGAAATTGATGTTGAGAATTATGAAATTGAAGTAATGTTGATGATGATGGCAGAGTTGGATATGTATTATCACTCCCATCATGAGATTTTGGCAAAGTGTATCTTTAATGAAATTTATTTATCTGTTTAGAGATATCTGTTTTGGGCTATCGGTGAATGATAGCTAAGAGTGTTGTAGAAATTGCATGAGAATTAGGTGAATTAAAACTAATTCCTCATCCATGTGGATTGAACATTGTCCCTCATTTAGTACATTGAAAAGATATATGATTTTGAGAAAAAGGGGTGAATGTGGGAAAGATGTGTATATCATCAAATTAAGTTGGCTTGTGTGTCTAGGGTGAAAGTCTCGAAAAATGCGGGTATACATGGGTGCCGATTCCCGCGGACGAAATATCCGTAAAATGGAAATAGTAGCGCTTGTATAGGCTACGTTTATATGGGTGTCGTTTGACAGTTCCCGCTGAAGAAATATCCGTGAAAGATTGTACTGGTTTGAGATTTTTCCCCTTGTTTTCTATTGTAAAAGACATGATTTTGAGAATTGTGATATAAACTGGGCATGGCATTGCTTTTGGGAAGAAATGTAAAACGTTTTGACATGGGCATTGCATATGCATAAAACCTTATGGTTTTGTTAAGATTTATACATTGTGTTGTAGTGTTTCTATAAGGCTTTGGCTCACCCTATGTGGGAAAACCATTTTCAGGTGCTGGTGATATGCCTCCAGAAAGGACTTAGCTTGGGAGGACTATGCAGCTAAAGGCTCATTATTGTTATTTTGTATTTAATTTTGTTGAAACCTAGGGCTTTACTTGTATTGAGCTTAAGACTCACTTTTGATGAACCCAAGCATTGACTTGGAAAGATGTCAGCCATTAGGGTATATGGTTATCTGTTTAGCTTTCATTTCTTTTCACTACCTTGTAACACATGTTGTAGATTTAGGATGTACTGTTTATGAATGTATATCGCATGTGTTACCTTTTGTATATTAAACTCAAATTAATGAAAGCTTATTATTTCGTTTATGTTACTATTTATTAGTCGTTATGAGGTGGGTATATTATATTTATCTCGAGGCGTTACAAAATCAACTTGTTAAACATCTGGTAAATCTATTTTGTTTATTACCTTATTCAAATATCTTTGAAACAAGTATATTTGATTTTTATGAAAACAATAAATATATGAATATGTACCTAAGTTAAGAATAAATATTAGGTATATCAAAGTGTGTCATCAATCAACAAAATTATATGTATATACAAATCAAACTAGGTGAATGTCATTTTATCTCATTTTAACATGTAATTCATAATTTTATAGTGAGAGATGAAATGATATCCACCTGATTCGATTTATATTTTTTGTTTGAACCTATTCATCCAAAAAAAAAAAAATTTTGAAACGGCAAAAACGTTACTACTTGAAAAACAAACAATATAATTTGTCAAAGTAACAATAACAAATAAAATTTGAAATTGTAGGAAAAATAAGAAATAATAATCAGCGAAAATAAACGGATTTGGGCATACCTTTCACGCTTAAACCGAATCCATGGATCATGTGGGTGAATCACGTGCCTCCATTAGTGTCTTTGAATAATTCCTAATAGTGGAGTATAACTACTAGAGAACTATCCACACTATTCACAGTACAAAGGCGGAATGGTTTATGGGAAAAGAGAACGTATCTTTTTTTTTTTTTTTTTGTATGAAATATAGAACCCAAGGTCTATTTATATAGGAGAGTTAGGAGACCCATAGGATAGACGTATTATCCTAGATAATATCTATCTCATATCAATAATATCTAATTAATAATTATTATCTAGTATATTGACAATTGTCCATATCAAGATTATCCCATATCAAGATTATCTCATATCTTGAAATATAATCTATTATTTTATTTGGATCTCTCCTAATCAGATCATGCCACCATGGGCGATCCAATTGGGTCTGGGTTCTAAACTTGACCCAATTTCCAACATCTCCCACTCGAACATGCGCTGGCATGACACCGCGCATTTTGTATCTCAATCTACCCAATAAACACAATCATATTGGCCAATGGACCGTGTGACAACTGAGAACACTTGCATGTGGGAGCTCTACACTAGAAACTCAAAAAAGAGCCAACATAGAGACATCAACTCGAAAATAAAAAGTGTCTCAAATACCCCAGACCCATCTAATTACACCATTCCAAAAAACATCTTTAATCCCTCAAACGAGCATGTTTGACCCTCTCAATTCTTGCAATATATTCACACTCAATTTGCCTCTCATATAGAGCGATGTGAGTTGCCGGCAGTGAATATACAACAGTGGTGTAATACTAGATGATCTTCTCTTTGCCCTCATGCCATTTAGTTTAGGATTGACCACTTTACCAATGATGTCCCTTAAGGCTGAATCATACACGACCGCAGGCAACATACCAAAGTAGCAAAACATCAACCCCGTACCTTATGACATAGTTAAAGGTCACAAAAAGGTAAATAAGTGAAAGTCATATCAATAATGACATGTAAGACTCACACGGTGAAGAAATAGGGATCCATTCTCTCACTTCATTACTTGGTCGCCAAGAACATGTAGTATGAATACATGCTATGGTGGAGTAACTCTTCCAAAGAGTGACGTTATACTCGATACATCGTACAGATCTTAGTCTAGTCGCTTTCTAGCACCTAACCTGAATTCTCTATTTGCTCGTCTTCCAGGTGCCAAATAATATCTCGCATCTGGCTAATCATAACAGGCACAACATGGAAAGTGGGTACTAACATCCATGTTTGGTCTTTAACACGACCTTATCTTTGTTGTAACCAAGGTGACATACATAGTGGATAATTTAAGCCACTCTTAGCTCCAAATAAAATAAACCACTAGTCTCATCCTTGCTCGCTCCCAAGCGCCAAAGGCGATGCTCGTGTGAGTGAGCCAATCTTGCTTGCTGACATCATCATCTACTAATCATTATGACACAAAGCATAATAGTATTAATATCCCAAAATCTCAAAATAAGTGATTGATTGAAAAAACACAACCATAATTTGTGCAATTCTAGATTCCAAACATAAGCCTTATCAGCACCTCTTGCGATAAGCATATACAACAGAATCCACCTTGTGCGCCTCACATGAAGTGATTCAAGATCACTACCTCTTGCGCAATTACCTCTCTAAAGATATTTTGGTGATCAATTTGTTTTCATTCAAGATGCGTCCAACAAGCGCATTGAATCTTACAATGGGCAAATTTATACACTACCAGTATAGCATCCTATCCACTGTCTAATAAGTAAGGTCAAAGTCTAAACTACTCAGTTGACCATTTACCAAAGATAACACTCATCATGCCGAATACGCCCACATAGCGTACTTCAGGCTCCCATAACAAAAAGATCAAGGAATATAGGTCATTTGTTTCTCCCAGAGACAATATGAGGATTCACTCAATCGTTGAGACTCTAGCTTTTACCGATAGGTAAGTCAATGGGTTTGCAATTTTGTATCTAGAATCATTCTAGTATTTTTCTTATGTAAGTCATCAAAGACAAACCGAGAATTCTCTCAAAACAATCCCTAAAGATCGTACATCCGAGCATATACATTACATCACCCATGTCCATCATATCTAAAACAGAGGACTGCCAACCCTAGGTGACAACAACCTTATAAATTCCAGGCTCATAATCACTAAGTAAGGAAAAACTTCTTTTAGACCATTGATCATGCCTCAGTGGTCTTCATCGATCATCGTTGGCCTATCATGGCTCGATGAAATCTAAGAACCACTATTTGGATAACTATTTTAGGTTGTAAAAGTTTTATTGGAACTGGCAATCTTTTTGCGCTCCTAACTTTTCACCATAAAAGTAGAAGATAAATCCTTACGGATCTACTTATCTAATTCTCCCACGAGAGGTTGGTCAAAATGTCCACAAAGAACTCATGTCAATCATGGCCTAAGTCTTCTCATGGTCTACACCTTCCTCAATGGTGTGATTTTTCGGTATCTAGCGAGCCTTCTGCCTGAAAAAGTGACTATCCAAACTGTGCATAACTTTAGAACAATTTTGCGTCATAATGGAAAGTCAACCAAATCCTAGAAATGGTTAATCCTCAAAGACTTTGTCTTAAAATGGGCAACATTGATCCACTTTTCTAAAAATAGGGGACTAGAGAGCCTTTGGCATTATCCTAGGCTCTTTATCATCTTGCGGAACAATCATGAATGTTTCCCTCTCAATCACCTAGTGATGATGTGGAAAAATTTCACATTCGCTACCATGCAACTAAGAAGGTAGAGTATTATTCTTTAATGGAGTAATCCACTAGTAGGCACGACACTTCCACTATCCCTAGGATATTGAAAATTTCTTTCCATTCTCAATTAGGCTATATAAAGCACCATACTTAGAATTCTCTATCTTATAGAGTTCCAAAACTCTACAAAATTTCTCTCAATTGAACGACCTCCCACTAACTATGGCATGTCTAAAGCATGATAAAATATTTAACTCCACATGATAACATGTCAATGTAATTCATAAAAGAAAACATGCTACAATATTTAATCATGGAAGTAAAATTCACTAATATAAATAAATCATGCTATTTAAAATAACAACATACTATAAGTTCTAATCATTTAAAAGAACTTAACATGCTGTATACAATATTTAAATAATGCCATAACATATTTCTATAATTTCTGTAATTTTTTGAAAATTTCTAGAATTACAAGTTATTAATAATTACACAGAAAATAAAAAATAAATATTATAGAATCTAGAAAAATACAAAAATTGTACATGTAAACAAGAATACGTAACAATAGCCTACTGTAAAAATTTTAAGTTCGGAATCCAAGTCATGCTCTCCCAAGAGCAATTTAACATAAAAATATTTTATTTTTCATAAAATTCTGAAACTTTAATATCTTATAGAAAAATTAATTATGAGTGCAACGGTATAATCCATGCTCCAATCAGAATTATATCGAATAATATAAAAGCAATTAACATAATTTTTTAAATTTAAAACAAACAAACAGAGCCTTAAACTTTTTAGCTCCTTCATCACCGCTTACTTAAGCGTCAGTCAGCGTCAAGTCAAACCGCGTAAACGACGTCAGCAAATTCATCTTTTTGTCTGTTTGTTTCAGCTGTCAACTAAAATTAAGGTTTGAGTTTTCTCCTTAACCATAAGTTAGAATCAGGCCCATAATATACCGTTTCGAAGGTCTCAAAACAAAGATTCCAAATATATAATTTTCATAATATAAAAACAAAGCATGTAAAACCAGCATGCAGTCAAAGCTATGAAAAATTAAATATGAATAATAATAATGGCTCTTATACCAATGTAGAAAAAATAAGAAATAATAATCAGCGGAAATAAATAGATTCAGGCATACCTTTCACGCTCAAACCGAATCCATGGATCATATGGGTGAATCATGTGCCTCCATTGATGTCTTCGAATAATTCCTAGTAGTGGAGTAGAACTACTAGAGAACTACCCATACTAGTCACAATACAAAGGCGGAATGGTTTATGGGAAGAGAGAATATATCATTTTTTTTTTATGAAATATAGAACCCAAGGTCTGTTTATATAGGAGAGTTAGGAGACTCATATGATAGACGTATTATCCCAAATAATATATATCTCATATCAATAATATCTAATTAATAATCATCATCTACTATATTAACAATTATCCATATCAAGATTATCCTATTTCAAGATTATCTCATATCTTGAAATATAATCTATTATTTTGTTTGGATCTCTCCTAATTAGGTCATGCCACCATGGGTGGCCCACTTGGGTCCGGGTTCTAAACTCGACCCAATTTCCAACAGAAACTTATACCAAAAACTATGACATATCATCTAAAAAACACAAACAAATTCCAAAGACTCAAACAAAATTCTATAACAAAAATGTTTTAGAGCTCTAAAAGAAGAGCTCTAAAATAGCATTAATTTGTCTTTTTCTTTCTTGTGTTTTGTCTTTTTCCTTTCTTTTTTTTTTTTAGGTGCATTTACAGCTCACTAGGACTGATTTTAGAGTAACTCTATTAAAGCTCTCTATCAGCTCTAAATTCTATAAAAATATATCTAAAATATGTTTGTTGGCTTTTTGGCTTTCGAAGGTTAATAAGGTAATTTTAAGCGTGCTAGCAAAGATCAATTTGTCCTTACAGAATATTAATTGCCAACCAATTATCAGACGATTGTGTTATAGTTCTCTCAGCCTCAATGAAGAGGACTTTTACTGGTGGCTCGTTTAGGAGAAATTAGTAAATAACAACGAGTGAAGAACAATTTCAGAATCTTATGTTCATTAAGTAAATGAAAACTTACAATGATTTGACCTAGTCTCGTAGAGGTTCACAACAACAAACTATTTAAAACTACTACTAGGAAATGAAGTGTAGTACAGGAATTGAAGTGCAGAAATGTAAAGAACTGTAAGACTAGAAAGAAAACGAAGTAAATAAATTGGTTTTTTTGATCTGAGTCTAGGAGCTTTATTCTGGGGCCTTCTCTGCTATTTATACTCTTCAATGATAACCGTCGAAGTGGGCTTCCAACCGTCGAAATGTCCTCTCATGATTGCTGAACATGCTCTCTCATAGTTAGTCCCACTACATCACTCTTGCAGTTAGGCTTCTGTAGACACCCTATTTTTTATGGCCCTTAAGACTTGGACGTCATCGCTTACACATCCAATGATGGGTGCATATGCTTGTCAAGTGCTCGAAGTCTTCAGCGGAATGCCACAGCTTTGAGCCTTTCAAACCTTGCACCCTTGTTACCTTGTTTCTGGACAAAACCCAGTGATTTTCAAGCCTGCAACCTCTGGTGGCCAGGCTGCCAACCAATGCTCTTAGTTGCTAGCCACCAGTGATAGCCGGCCGGCCACCAATGTCTTTTGCAGATATTTTGTGACAGTGGTGCTAGTTGTTTGCTTCCACGTGTATGACTAGATGTTTATGAGGGAGATTCATGTTTTCTATATATAGAGGGCCTCCCTCTCATGTTTTGAGGTTAGAAAAATTTTGGAGCAAAATTTTTCCTCTCTTTCTTGCAAATTTCTCAACCTTTGCCTATACACTCTTAACCAAACCTCTCCATCTTTGAGTTGAGGTACCTTTAAGCCTTGTTTGAGCTCTTGAGGGTGTGTTGGTCTTGTTTTATTGCTTGAAATTGGTTCTTCTCTTCAAGAAGTATAAAGCCTAGTCTCTTTACTTGCTTTATTTACTCTTTTTCTTACTATTTTCCAACTGATTTTGGGCTGTAAAAACTCTGTATTTTTGGGTTGAAACTTAGGTTTTAAGGCCAATATAGGTTGAGGGGTGGTTCACCCTTCTATACACCTTGCTCTCAAGGCCTTTACCTTGTGTTTCCCACCTTTGCACTATCTTTTTTTGAGCTTTAAAACACTGATTTTTAGAGTTATTTTCGTGGCTAAAATCATGTTTTGAAGTCCAAATTTGGAGGGGTTAGCCTCCCTTCCCTGTGTTTTGCTTACTAGCCTAGCATACTCCATGTTTTAGCCTATTAATCTAGCTATTTTTGTCTTAATTCCAGCATGTTTTAGGACTGTATTAGACTTGTTTTAACACTGTTTTTAAGTGCTTGTTGCATTTGAGCTTTGTTTTGCATGATCGTAGTGTAATTATCCTCATAAGTTTGGTGTTTTAGGCCTTAGACACCATCTTGTTTGAGTTGATAGTGTTTATTTATGGCTTTCCATACTTGTGATCACTCTTAATCACCTCTGTAATCTCTCTCTTTTCTTGGCTTTTGTTTTGCTTTGAAAGTGATTTTCAAACTACTTGTTTGTTTAAGCATGAGATTGAGATGTCATGCATAATGGTTTAATCCATTTGGGGGTTGATTACCAACGGTATGATGTCTCTTTCATGCCCAAAGCAACTCTTGGTTTGAGCCTTCTTTCCATTAGAGGACTTAAATTAACCCTTTGGACTCAATTGATTAAAGAATGGATGGTAATCTAAAATGGAGTAATTAAAACTTGGAATTAAAAGTGATGCAAGATAACAACTTATTTGGGTTCAATCAGATGTTAATTGAACTCTTGAGTCATGAGTCGTTTCATACTCATTAGTGATGACAACGGTCCAAGATTTATTGTCAACTACTTCCCTTGATTTTTCACGATAGGGAGGTGGTTTTGAGAGTCTTATTTTGTTGCATTTATTGAACTTGCATACTTGGTTTCATAAGCCATCATGCAATGAAATTACATCCATTGGTGGTTTGTGAAATCAAATTTACTACTCCTTTGAGCTGTTCAAATGATAAGGAGGGGTAAAATGTGCAAACAAACCCTTGAGAATACACCGTCTCTGCTCTATTTTCTCTCTGTTGCAGCAGAGAAGTTCAGACATCAATGGTCGGCAGGCCACTATTGGTGGCCGGCAGGCCATCATCAGTGGACGGCAGGCCCTCTGTCGGCCACCAGTGCAAAATCAAACAGTGTTCTCCTGAGGCAGAACAAAGTTGGTCTAGAGTTGGAAATCAATGCAAGTGTTCTACTGTGCAACAGAGACATTCAGCAGCAGAAACAGTGCCTTTTTCGGGAGAAAACCGCATCCATGCATGAGCCTTCAATCGATCCTTGGGATCCATGTTGTATATTAGTATTGTGATTAAACTAGTGGCGTTGTAATTAATTAGTTAGAATAGCTAATTTGTCTCATGTTGTAATTATTTTAATTAGCTAGAATAGTTAATTAATTTGGTTTGTAATGATTAGTTAAGTAGTTTAGTTATTTATTTCATTTGGTTTGTAATAGTTAATTAATTAGCTTAGATTTAATTAGTTAGCTAGTTAGTTCATTCAGACTCTCTTTCGTGAGAGCGCAATGTTGTAATAATGTGTATGTCTTCCAACCCATGTCTTTCTCCCTTTTATTTACTAGTTTATGATGGTTAGTTTAGGAGCATCACGTTTTGTTTAGCATTCTCCATGTTTGCATCCATTTGTTTTGCATGCACCGAGGCTTGGTTCATTATTCTAACTTGCATTGTTAGTTAAATACTTCTTTGAATACGTGCTTACACCGCATGCTATTTAATTGATTCATATACCATATTAGTCTAGTAAATTGCATTTCGCATGTGTTGCATTAGTCATATTACATAAGTTAGGATCATGCATTATTCTAACTCTATCATTATTTTTTGGCTTGGAGTACTGGGTGAGCCTTTACTCGTTTTAGCATATCGCATGTTGATGTTGCCATGTTTAGCATGCTTGCCATGAGGCTTATTTCTTAAGTGATAATTGCTTGAAAGCTTGTGGATGAAGGCTAATTGCTTGAATTGGAATAATTTGAGTAATGTTCATATGCAATCGCTTTTTCAAGTGGTACATATTTCGAAACAATTTTCAAAACAAACATGAATCAATTGTTCCAACTCTTGCAAGTTAGTCTATACTTGTGTGTGTGTGCATCACATAGTAATGCTAGCTTAATAAATTGGAACAAGAGCATATAATGTAAATAAGATTCATATCATGATTAGTAGAGGCCGATCATTAATCGGGCGAGCGGGGGTGCTCAATTCATGACCTTTCCCTCTCGTACCTAAGTTCCTGAGCCGAGATAATCTTGGTGATAACGGACACATGGCCTTTGGCATGAGTCATGGGTTTCCTAAATTTCCCAAAAACATTTAGGTGGCGACTCTGTATCTGGCAAAGCAGTCCATTTTTGGCAATTTGATTCAAAATCGATTTTCTAAAAGATTTTCCGGGTTGAGACTCTTTAGTGTTTATCTATTTCACATTGCACTTGTGAGATCAGATTTAGAACCGCGGGAGTCCGATACTGTAGGGCTTATTTCGTCTTCCAAAAAGGAGCACGAAAAAGTCGAGCTATAGTTTCTGGCGACTCTGTTGAGGAACTTAGAGAACTTGACTTGAAATTCATGATATGAAATTTTATCTACACTTACATGTTTTGTTGCATTGCATTTGCATTGGTGCGCTTAAGTCACGTGTTTGCCATCTACTATTCCTGGATGGTTTGCCGGAGGCTTGCCCAAAAGCTTACCAAAAGGTTGACCGATCACGGGCTCTGCTATGATGGAAACACAACCCTTGGATCTGGGTTACCGCTATACCATTTGATCCTCCTTTCACTTCTCAGTGTTAGGTGTGAGATATATATTAGGTAGTCTTGCTGAGGTACCCTTTTGACCATTTAGCCTAGTTGCATATCGAAAACCATAGAGACTGTTCCAAACTAGGACTGGATGCTCACCCGAATGCAGGATTGCGTGAAATTGCTTTGTTTGAATAGTGAACCCTTGTTCCTAACGAAACTAGGAAAGGGTAACCTTACCCCTTCATAGGGGTTTTTTGGCTCTCACTTAACTGGTATGTACTTTACAATGAAACTGTACAAGAATGTGTGTATCAGTTGCAAGTTTGGTATCCATTTTGGAGGCAGAATTCAATGTTGAGTGCAGTTCTACAGCTTTGATTACATCTATGTTGGTAATATCATTAGCTGAGGTGCGGTGCGGTTTCTGATTACTGCTTTCTTTTTGCTTTATTTCTTTTTGCTAGGTAGTATAACACCATAGCTTCAGAAAGTTCGGATATCCCTCAAGTGCTCTAGACCTGAATCAAAAGGCTTTACAAAGCAGAAGATCTTGTTAGGGGACAACCTGTGTTTACTTTACTCCCACCGGTTACGAGACGGAGGAGAGTCCGATAGAGTTCACCGGTCCAGTTTCTACAGCAGTCACCCCTCAATTCACCTGTATCTAGTCAGGCTCAGGGACAGTCTTCTACATCTTGTCCAGCACGAGATCACTCGTCTATTCCGATGACACAATATCCCCCAGTCAGTATGGAGGAATTGATCCATCATTTTCAGTAAATAGTTACACCTTGCAGCAAGATGCTGCTCATCAGGTCGAGGTCACAACCTGTCAGGCTGAGGTAATAAACAGGCTGCAACAACAACAACTACAGCTGGTAGAAGCTTCTGCATCCCATGCACCTCCTATGGGTATCTTAGAACCCGGAGCCACTGCACATGTTAAAAATTAGGGCAATCCGACAGACCCGATCCCACCACAAGCATCCAAAGCACCTGTGTATCCAATTGAAGCTCCATTTGAATTTGAGGGTGACCCAACTGTGCTTAAGGTCAATAAGTTGGAGAAGCTATTCAAAAAAGCACAAGGTGTTAACTCCATCCCCGATATAGAAGATAGGTATACCAACTCTGTAGTGACATTGCCAGATCAGTTCAAAATGCCACACATCGATCGATTTGACGGCTCCGGGGATCCCATGGTTCATCTATGGTTGTTTTTAGACATTTTGCAGTCGATGGGCCTGACCAGATTGCAGAAGCTTTCTCTCTTTGGCTGGACCATGTGAGGAATAACAGCCATATGGTATACAAAGTTGGAGGATTCTGTGAAGCAGAATTAGGAGGAAATGACCAAGGCTTTTATCGCTCAATACTCGTACAACACACAAATCGAGGTCACAACTCGTGATCTTGAGGCAACGTGCCAAGAGCCAAAGGAGGGCTTCTCAGAATTTGTAACGAAGTGGAGGAATAAAGCTTCAATGATGACCACAAGGCCTTCTAAGAAAGATCAGATAAGGATGGTAGTCCGCAATCTGCACAGGGAAGTTGTTGTAGAAATTGATTGTCCTACCTTTGTTCACATTCACCGAGTTTCATGAGATGGGGTCTCAAATTGAAGACGCCATGAAACAAGGGCTGATTACTGATGAGAAAGAGCAAGCAAAGAGGCCTTTTGTGCGCAGTTCCAATGCTACCACCAGTGATAGCACAGTTGCGAGGCCGTTGGATGTCAGTGTTGTCACCACCACAACTAAGACTACCAATCCCTTTGCCAATACAGCTCCACAAACTTCAACCAACCCTGCCTTATCCCAGAGGACCTTCACCTAACTCCACATGACCCTATCTTAAGCCATGAAGGTCTTGGTCAAAAAAGGGCACCTCAAACCATTAGAGCCTCGCCCACTGCCTGATCATCTTTTGCCCAAACACAACCCAGCAAAGTACTGCGCATTTCACTAGCAGCATGGTCACAACACAGACCATTACTTCAGACTGCGTCATGAGATTGAAGACCTTATTGACAACAAGGTGATTGCACCACTCCAGAAGCCAAATGTAACTACAAACCTTTTCTCGGCCCACAATCAAGTTCCTCCACCGCAAAATCTAAACCTAATCCATACACTGGCCATCCCTTACAACTCTAGCGTATATATTACCCCTTCCCACCTACCAAGACCGATGGTGTTCATTCCTGAACGCACAGATTTATGCATGATGGACACGTCTACACTTCAACCTAAGCCTGTGGTGGTGACAGTTGCAGTAGAAGGGAGGCTGGACTTAGAGGAAAGTATGGGTCTGTTGTTGGAGAGCTCTGAGGACTTGCCTAAGAGGGTGTATGATCCAAGCTGTTACATTGTGTCAATTGATCAAATCAAGCCAGAATTGGTGTTGCCAATTATCGTGGAGGTTAATGTAGTTAGGGAGGATGGCCCAAGTCAAGGGTTGGATAATCTGGCGGAGCTAGAGGAGGATTTAGACAACCTGTAGTTCTTTGACGAATAAGGTCAAGGGGATATGCAGATTGGTTGGTTTGATTTGAATGGATCAATTAACAACTCTAGGTGGCTGAGTGACGAGCCCGACAGGGAGGAAGGAACTGAAATAAAATCGGAGGAAAAGGAAGTAGGAATTGCTGTAGTGGCCGGAAGGGCCGATGAAAAGGGAAAACTGCAGAGAACCCCAGCATGGAAAATTTAGCTCAGGAACTAGGTGCTGTGAACACTGTGGACATAGAACAGGAAGCTACGCTGAAGTAGTTTGCACAAGAGAGGGTCAAAGTCAACCAGAAAGCAGTACTGGCCCAACACCCTGCGGGGGATACTTGTGATGTGAAAGTGATCTGAACGGAGCCGGACAATTATTTATCGGCTGCCGAAGGTGTATGGTGGGAGGATGACGATCTACATCTGGCTCACACTGACGAAGATTGGGGTGAGTGTCTTCCAGACAACACATGGTACGTGGAAGAGATAGATCACATGACAAGAAGTGGGCACTTTAAGCCACCACACTTAGATCAAGTTGAGGCATCTGGAAAAGATAGATAGGCTGAGAAACAGAAAGAGAAGTAGCTAGAAGAAGAGGCAGTGTTAAAGCAGCTTAAGAAAACCCAGGCTGACATCTCAATACGGGGTCTGCTTATGGCCTCCAGGGTACATCGACAAGCAGTACTGTCAGCAATGGACAAAGCTAAATTGTCCATTGACACTCCCCCTGAACAACTTGTGGGATTGGTCTTCCCAGGTGGCGCCGAGCCAACCCTAACCTTTTTTGACAAAGAACTACCGCTGAAAGGCTCAACTCACAACAAACCCTTGTACATATCTATTGAGTGCAGGGAGAAATGGGTACCGTGGTGTTGACAAACATTGGTTCGGCCATCAATGTCAATCATTCCCACACAGCTTATGCCATCGGCCTTAGACCGGAAGACTTTGTGCCCATGACCCAAGTAATTTGGGCATATTATAATACAAGCAGGGAGGTTATGGGCACGGTGCAAATCAGAGTCCAGGTGGGCCCAGCTCAACAAGATGTCGAGTTTTATGTCCTAAATGTGCCGACCACCTTCAACTTACTGCTAGGGAGGCCCTGGTTGCATCATATGAAAACTGTCTCCTCCACTCTCCACCAAATGTTGAAGTACCCTCGCAAGAAAGGAGTGGCGATTATTTTCATAAATTTATTCATCCACCCGCTGCCAGAGGTAACTACACCAGTACTGAATATCATTCATGGCGAGGAGGATGTATTCCTCTTAGGGTTCACTCTAGCTAAGGCCTGGGTGGTGCAAACCATTTTGGCCGCAGATGAGGGCATGTATGTCAGCGCCCAATCTAGATATGTCATGAACAAACTGTAGCATGTGCCAGGAATGGGACTTGAAAGAAGTGGCTGGAAAGGTGTCACAGCATTGGCCGATGTGCCGTACAATCCACATGCCTTTGGTCTGGGATATATACACACCAAAGAGGACTGGATCAAGAAAGGAGAAGAAATCAGTGACAGAGCAAGGGCCAAGCAAGCCAGGAAACACTATGAGCTCATTCACAGGCTAATTCGAGGAACACTAAATGGCCACTTTGTTCAGGAGGGAGAAGATTTACCTTTTTGCGGCTTCCCCGAGCCCTGGATGAATTCTACGAGACAACGTGTTCCTGGGTTCAAAATCTTCTTTGACCTGCAACTACAAGATAGTGACGCCGAGGAAAAGGCTGAACCAAGTACTAAAGCTGAACAGAGCATGGAAAATGAGTCAGACAACAGCGAACTTGAAGTAGGGGCAGCATTGGCATGTCTCCTTACAGATCCTATGGCTGACTTAGAGAACTTAGGGGATGACCTTACCATCTCCATGATCGGGGAGGAACTGGGTGTGAACCCATCCAGCAGCATTTTGGATGCATCAGAGGCGCCATCTCTTATCTGGCAGCTAGAGGAGGGTTGTCTATCTCGTTCTGAGTCAGGTGATGAGCTAGAATCTGATTCCACTAAGTTTGTGGAGTCAGAATCAGATTCCAGTTCTTCTGAGTCTGAGTCCGGTATTCCTGGGGGTGATAACCTGGATGCCAAGGTCTTGTCCAGGTCCTCTTTTTCTTTTGCTTTTGAGTCGATTGTAATCGAAGATCTGGATCTTATGAATGAGAATGCTGCCGATTCTGAGTATTTCTCTGTGCCATTTGTCTATTGTATTGACCAAGATTTTTAGAATTTTAATGAAAATGAAGGGGAAGGAATTCCTCTGGTTTTGAAAAACTTGATTAATCGAGAGGAGGAGAGGTTTGCTTAACCCTGTGCCGATGAAATCATTGCTTTTAATGTGGGTACTGAGAAGGATCCATGTCTGGTCCAGATCGGGTCCATGTTGTCTTTGGAGGAGCGCGAGCGCTTAGCCGCTTTGTTAAAAGATTTCAAAGATGTTTTCACGTGGTCCTACGAAGACATGCCTAGAATCGATCCTGAGATTGTACAGCATCGAATCCTGCTTGACCTCGAGGCCCGACGTGTCAAGCAGAAGCTGCGTAGAGTCCGTCCGGATTGGGCATTGAAAATTAAGGAAGAGGTCATCAAGCAGATCGAGGCAGGTTTCTTGTTAGTATCTGAATATCCGACATGATTGGCTAATATCGCCCATTGCCGAAAAAAGATAGTAGAATCCTGGTATGTGTGGACTTCCGGGATTTGAATAGAGCCAGTCTAAAGGACGACTTTCTTCTGCCGCACATTGATGAGTTAGTGGATTTCACTACGGGCCATGCATTGCTATCCTTTATGGACGGATTTTTCGGGTACAACCAGATTTTGATAGCGCCCGAGGGTAGAGATAAAACTGCATTCACTATGTCGTGGGGTACCTACTGCTACCAGGTTATGCCGTTTGGGCTGAAGAATGCTGGGGCTACCTATTAGAGGGCTGCAACCACCATTCTGCATGACATGATCCACAAACAGGTTGAGGTGTACGTGGACGACATGATTGTCAAGTCCAAAGAAAGAGAGGGCCACTACACCGCCTTGGAGAAATTCTTTCAATGGATTAGAGAACACAGATTGAGGTTGAATCCGCAGAAATGCACATTCGGCGTAACAGCAGGGAAAATGCTAGGCTTTTTGATCACACAGAGGGGCATCGAAGTAGATCCTTTCAAAATCAAGGCCATCCTAGAAATGCCACCACCAAGGACTAAAAAGGAGGTGCGAGGCTTTCTGGGTAAAGTGCAATTCATAAGACGGTTTATTTCCAAATTAACCTTGACTTGTGAACCACTTTTTGGTCTCTTGAAGAAAGGGAAGAAATTCCAATGGGATGATTAATGTCAATTTGCTTTTGAGCAGGTCAAGCAGTACCTCCAAAATCCGCCTGTGTTGTCGCCGCCAGAGCCAGGGAAGCCTTTGATTCTGTACCTGTCAGTAACTAACACTACCATAGGATGCATGCTTGCTCAGGAATTTGAGGATAAGGTGGAGAAAGCCATCTACCACCTGAGCAAAAAAATGCTAGATTATGTGCCCCGCTATACTCCGTTGGAGAAAGCTTGCCTAGCCTTGGTATGGGCTACCAGGAAGTTAAGGCACTACTTGTTAGCTCACTCTGTAATCTTGGTTTCGAGATTAGATCCCATCAAATTTCTCTTTAAGAAACCAGCGCTTACGGGTAGGCTAGCCCGTTGGTTTCTTCTCCTCTCTGAATTTGATCTCAAATACATCACCCACAAGTCAGTCAAGAGAAGAGCTATAACGGAGTTCCTGGCAGATCACCCGGTAGAAGGGGATAAGGCGGTGAAATACTTGTTCTCAGATGAAGCCATTCTGCAAGTTGAGGAGGAGAATTGGACGATGTACTTTGATGGAGCGTCCAATTAGTACAGTTATGGGATAGGTGTGTTGCTGATAGCACTCGACGACTCCCATATATCTTTAGCCTTCAAACTCCAGTTCAAGGTGTCCAATAACGAAGCAGAATATGAAACGTGTATCGCTGGTTTAGAAGTCACCCTAGAACTAGGGGCAAAAAGATTGGACATTATTGAAGACTCGAACTTAGTTGTTTCTCAAGCAAATGGAGACTAGAAAGTCAAAGAAGAAAAGATGAAGGTTTATCACCAGACCCTGGATGTTCTGATTCCTAGGTTTGAAAAGCTGACTTTCATGCATCTACTAAGACAGAACAACAGGTTCGTTAATGCTTTGGTAACTCTATCTTCTATGGTAGACATCCCACTCGGAGTCCGAATGCGTCCGATTATCATTGAGCAGAAATACATGCCAGCTTATGAAACTATCACGCAATAGATGAAGTGCAAGATAAAAACCCTTGGTACTATGATATTTAGAACTACTTGGAAAATGAGATCTATCCACCAGGGGCAAATACCAAAGACAAAAGGGAAATACGGCGAATAGCCATCCAATTTATCATCTGCGGAGGTAGACTATATAAAAGGGGTCATCTGAGATTGCACAAGTTGTGTGTCGAAGAAAATAAATCAAAGCGTCTAATGGAGGCCATCCATAGAGGAGAGTGCGGAGCACACATGAACGGAGTGATATTAGCCCGGAAGATTCTCAAGCAAGGTTACTACTGGTCTACCATGGAGGAGGATTGTATTGGTTTTGTTAGGTGATGCCACAAATGCCAAATTCATGCTAATCGCATAAATATCCCGCCATCAAAGCTGTACAACATGACTTCGCCATGTCTTTTCTCAGTCTGGGGAATCGATGTCATCGGTGTAGTCACACCAAAAGGGTCGAATAGGCATGAATACATCTTGGTGGCAATTGATTACTTTACAAAATGGGTGGAAGCTCAGTCTTATGTCGTGTTGAAAGCATCGCATGTGGCCAAGTTCATCAAAAACAATATCATTTGCCGATATGGAGTCCTAAATGAGATCATATTAGATAATGGCTCCCACTTCAAGAAAGAGGTGATAGAATTGTTGGAGAAATACAATATGGCTTTCCATAAGTCATCTACATATAGGCCGCAAACCAATGGAGCCGTTGAAGCCTTCAACAAGAACATCAAGAACATCTTGTAGAAGATGGTGGAGACTTACAGGGACTTGCTAGATAAATTGCCATTCGCACTCTGGGTTATAGAACTTCAATCTGGACGTCTATAGGGGCAACTCCTTATTCTCTCGTCTACGGGATGGAAGCTGTTTTGCCGATTGAAATAGAAGTCCCGTCACTGTGAGTTATGGCTGAGTATTAAATAGCAGAGGCGGATTGGCAACAGAGCAGATTCGAGGAGTTGATGTTGTTTGATGAGAGAAGGCTGAAAGCATTGTATCATGTTCAGGGCTATCAATGCAGAATTACCAGGGCTTTTAACAAGAAAGTTAAGTCCTGGAATCTCAAAGAGGGGGATATGGTGCTGAAAGGCAACCAAGCTACCATTCATGACCCTAGGGGCAAGTTTAGACCCAATTGGACTGGTCCTTATATCATCAAAGCTAACTGGTCGGATGGAGCTGTTATTTTCATGGACTTAGATGGCTTGGAATTTTCACAACCGATCAACATGGACAAGTTAAAGAAATACTATCCCTGAGAGGCTTGCTAGGCCGAAAACCCAGAAGGGCGACCTAGACAAAAGTTAGAGCATAAAAAATTAGAAATAAAGAAAAACTGAGCTCGCAAGGTTGAAAACCCTAAAGGGCGACTTTAGCAAAAGGTAGAGCGCAAAAGAAGAGAGTTAATACTCGAGTGAACCTAAACCGAACTACATAAGGCCTGATTTCCATCTTTGGGATACGTAGGCAACTTCATCCTGAAGTTCGACCGCAATCACCTCCAACTCAATTGTCCTGTCCATGTGTTTGATCAGGTCATCTCTACCTGTTTCTTACTTGAGAATTTAGTTGTGATCTTTACTCTAAGAGAAGAGCTGGTTACAATGCAGAGTAGTGATGTTCAATCAGGGGCATTTTTTATCTTTCGGTTCGGGGTTGTACATCTTGAGGATTGATTCCGTGCGTGTCAAGTGGTGATCCTTTTTGAAAATAGTTTTGAAAAGTTTTGATAAAAGTTGATTTTGTTCAAAATTTTACCTTTTACAACTTAGACCATTTTTCTAAAAGGAAAATTTTCAATGCTCACAACTTTAATTTCATTGATTTCAACATAAAGTTCTTTAACTCTCTGATACAAATCAAAGCTGCTTTTATTACATTGAAAAAAAAAAAAAAACTTGAAAAGAAAGGTCAAAGCAATAAACTAGGGGGAATAGGTGAGTCAGGTGCTCCTTCGTCTTCTGCTCATGCTTGCGGAAGCTTCTGAAGCCAAAGTGGGCCCGATTTGTGCCTCCTCATCGAGCCAAGCCAAACACTCGCTAGAAAGGATGCAACTAAAACTAGGGGTAGGGGCCAAAAGCTCTCTCATTCTCCAAGCAATGAGATACCTAGCCAAGTGTGAACCACGGATCATAAATGAAATCGGGTACTCTACTCCCTTCTCTGGGCAGGTCTGATCATGCCCAAACTGACGTTTGAACCAAAAAGGGAAATAAAACACGCAATGCGTCAGGTCGATCAATTGTATACCAGGCTGCCGAGCCATGCTGTAACTCATCTCAATCAGGTGAAGCCAGGGGCAACGCCAAGCTATGTCAACAGCAGACCCGTTGCAGATCCAGTTGCACCATCATCCCTCGTTGGGGAAATCCACTAGTCGGTGGCGAAAGAAATAACCTTGAGCTGAGTACTCAGGGCAAGAGTCCACTACCTTCAGTTTATCCATAAGCCACACTTGGGGAGGGATGAAAGAAAAGAGAGATTAAAGAATAGAGAGATATATGTTGAGAGAAAAGTGAGAAAAGGGCTTTGAGAGAAAAATAGAGCATGAGTGCCAAGTGATATGAGAAACACATACGAGAAATGATGGGAAACAATACCTGAAGAAGTAGTGGACTCCCCGCGAATCTGGTAGTCTCTCGCCGATGAAAGGCATCTAAGCCCATCAAGGTCTCGGCCAGTGCCAAACCAATGCAACTCTTGCCTTCTTTCGAACCTTGGGCCACTTTGATCAATCGAATGCTGGATCCCCCGAAACTAGGGGCAAGAAGGAAATGTGCAAGCATACATAAACAGAGGGCATGTTGCCAAAAACCTCGCCAGAGAAGGTCGCCTCTGTCACCGATATCGGAGAATCAATGAATCAAGCTGGGAATGTCAAGCTCTCTGTTGTGGGCCAAAAATTGAGCCTCATGTAGAGTAAGCCCACATATCCGTCCCAAAGCTTGGGCGTGGCCAAAACAGGGCTGAGACATGATTTCCTCATAGCGCCGGGATTTCATTAGTGCCTGAAATTCTTCAATTGTAGGGCATGTTTCTTGTCTCCCGAAGTGAAAGACATGTGTAATCGGATCCCAACATCAGGCCGTAGCATGGAGGAATGGAAAACAAAGTGGAGTACGGCTTAACTGGAAAAGTGCATTTATGTCGAAACCCCAGAAATTTACCTTTTCTGTACCCTCTAAAGAAGCTATCCAATCCATGAGTTTTTGGGCAAAAAAATGGCACCATTTGTGGAAGAAATTGCAACTGAAATGAAGTTCTGGAGAAGAAATCATGAAGTTGAACCTTTTGTAGAAGATAAGGCTGTGAGTGGAAGCTAGCTGTCAACAATCTGGAGGTTATTTACACTGGTGGCCGGCAGGCCACCTCCTCTGGCCGGCAAGCTCTACCTCTAGCTAGCAGGCTCTCTTTCTAGTCTGCCATCTATCTTTGTGCTGGGCAGTGCTGGAAGCTTGTGTTTTGTCTCGATCATTGTGTTTTAAGGTCTTTTTTTGAGTCTTTTTGGTTTTAGCAAGTTTGTTTATTTGTATTTGAGTTGTTTTTGTTTTGTTTATTGAGTTATATGTTGTGTTTTGCATTTTGGTTGTTGGTTGGCTCATTACCCGATTAAGAACATTGTTTTAATCAAGTGCACTATTGGCCAATTCAATTCCATGTCCATTTCATGCAAATATGGTTCTCATGATACAAAAATTATAACACTTTTCATAAAAATTGCGAGGTTTTATTCCGATCATGGTTTTTACAAAAGAGGAGTACAAGTTTCAAAAGCAAATAAAACCTATATGAAGCTATATATGTGCTAATGCTACCGAACAAAAAGAAACTAAGAAAAAAATTACGAAAATCAGCGCCAGTCGCCTCAAGCCTGAGAGGCCCTCTTCGTTCTCTTCCTTGAATGGGAGGACTCGGGGGCACTATCTTCATCGGCACCACTGCTAGAATCAAACTCTGAACCAGAGCCGGTATCGTCTCTGCTCTCTGTTCCAGAGTCCTCACCGGTATTACCTTCGCTTTTTGCCTCAGAGCCCGCCCCGGTGTCACCTCCGCTCTCAGCCCCTGAGCCAGTATCATCGTCTCCACTCTCGGATGACTCAGAATGTAGACTCACTACCTCTTCGGAGTCACTAGTCTCAGCATCGTCGTCGCTCAAGATGGGCTCTAAAGGGTTGCTCTAGCCCTGGGCGCCCCTACCTCTGCCTCGATTGCAGCTCGCATCTCGGCCACGAGTTGGGGTCTGTCTCTCTCTCCTCCCTCTATTGGAGGAGGTACTGTCAGTGTTGGCGCTGCTGCTGCTGATGCCATCGATGCAGATGGGATCTGAAAGAAACAGTTGTCAACATATCAGCTACAGTGTGTGTATCAGATACAAGTGGTATGCAGAAATTAGATACAGTAAGGATACAGCATGTGCGTACAGTGTGTGAGTACAGTGTGCCAATGCAGTGTATCAGTGTAGTTTGGAGAAGACTTAGTTGAAATGCTAGTGTATCAGTGGAAATATGATACCATGAAGCGCAAACTGAAGGAAATTACCTGGATACCATGGAGATCAAGCAGTGTGTCCCTCATCTGCACCATGCCCATCAGGGAAGCCACCAGTTCGAGACAGCTCCCCGTATACTCTATAGATGCCTGCAAATACATTTGGATGATTAATGTTTGCAATGAACATATCTGAAATGAAAATGTGGGATACAAATTGTAAAGTGTGGTCCATACTTGAGATGAGCCTCGAACTCCGACAAGCTCGTGCCCAGCCTCTGCCAGCTCAATCGGGATTTGATAAGCAGTCGCAGTAGGCCTCTAACAGGATCTAGAACCGTGATGTGCCCCACGCTCCGGCGTGTTGGTTCTGCACCCCGGCCGACATCATGGCCCAGGGCTACCACGTGATCTGCAAACAGGGGATGTACAGATTATTAGTTGCTGTCAGTTACTACAGTATGAATTAGACCAGTTGTAAAACAAAAATGACTGTGTTTCGGGTTACCTCGTGGGTGGCCACAGTGTCAAAGTAATGGCAGAAGAAGGTAAAGGACTCGCGATTCCTACGCTGACATCGGCTATCATATCACATCGAGTAGGGAACCATCGGGAGGAGCTCCTCCATGGGCTCTGGTGCGAGAGCTGGAAAATATACATAAACCCATAGCTGCAAGGAAAGTGCAGTGGTATGTGATCAACAGTATGAACAGATATAGAAAGTGCAAAGCAAAAAGCACACAACATAAATAGATGTAGAAAGTACAAAGTAGAAAGCACATGTGTTGAACTTATATAAAGCTGGAAATGTGAAATAGAAAAGGTAAAGTGCAAAGAGGAAACTGAAATGCATACCTCCCAAGCTCGCTAGTAGCCTCCGATGCGCTCTCCCCTCAGGCGGGAGGTAGAACTCATAGAGCCATATAGGGTGGCGATGCAAGCTCCGCCCTAGTCGTAGAAACGTACCTGGGGAAGGGTCACCAGGGCGCTCAATAGATATAAGCCCACGATGTTCCACCTGTTCGAAAATAAGGTGGTACCGAAGACAAACATCAAGAAGCCCCAAGCATACCGCTCCATCTCTTCTAACGTCTCGGGCTCACTCCCTCAGAACTGCTCAACAAACCAACTGTACCTCACAATGGCTGGCCGGTACAGAAGTGGGCATGCTCCCAACAGCTCGATCCAGGCAGCCTCCCACTCCCCCATGTCAGTGTCAAAAGGGATCGGATCACCCCCTACTCCTAAGCCTGTGATCATGACAAAGTCGTAGGGAGTCATCGTCATCTCCCCGACAGTAAAGAGGTGGAAGGAGTTGGTAGTGTCCCACCACCTCTCCACTAGCGCTCCTAGAAGAGGATGGCTCGCAATGACGCATGTCAAGCCAAAGCAGAAGAGGCTGAAGTTGGTCTCATCGACAATGTCACGGACCCCGACAGGGAGCTCGTCATACCAATCCCTCACTGTCGTAGCCCCATACCCTCTGTAGGCACGGATGTCTCCCTGTGGCAAAGAACAGATGAATCAAATGAAATGCAGTGATGAAAGTATAGTCAGATGAAAGGCAGTCCAGGAAATGCAGCTACAGGAAAGACATGAAGAATTCATACCTTAGTAGCGCTCAATGAAAGGTGGGAGGTCGGCTCCCTCAGCAGGAGGTCCTCTGGTACACCGAGAGCAAAGTTGCTGAAGCACCGAATTCCTTCGGGTGATAAGATGTGTGTGCGAGGATGATATCTCACTGGATCAAAAGGCCACACTCTCAATGGTAGCGACTCTGGCTCAATCTCAGGCTCAAAACTCTGCCTCAAGGTCGATCTCAATTCCCTGAGCCGTTTCGCCAGCCTTGGCAACTACCGGCTCCTCTACCCCGACAACGGGTAGGAATGCAAGTGGAACCTTTGGAGGGGCTCCGTCTTGTGGAATCTCATCTGCTATCTGGAAAATGGGTGAAAAGTAGGTGAAAAGTGAAGAAAATGGAGAAAAGAGGATAAACTTGAAAAAAGTCAACCCTAGGAGAGAGAAAATGGAAGAAAAAGTTAAAGCTCGAAAAAGTTCACGAAACCTAAAAGAAACTCGAGGGGAACAAGCCTAAAGTGGTGGAAATCCAAGAAAAGCGTCAAAATCAAAATCTAATAGGTTCAAAGTGAAGAGAATCAAGAGGGTTTTATGAAAAAAGTATGCGTAGGGCGTTGGAAAACGCGTGTAAAGCACGGATCTAGAGAGAAGAAGTGTCTAGAGAGAGAGGGGAAAGATTTTCGGCCTTGGAGAAGTGAGGAAATGAAGCCTTGAGGCTTATACTTAAAGACTCGAAGCAAAATGACATTTTTGTCCCGAATCTGCCACAGGTGGCCAGCAAACCACCATTGGTGGCTGGCAATGGCCGATAGCCTCACCTGGTGGCTGGCAGGTGGCTGGTGACTCTCAGGTGGTTCTTGGTGCTATTTTGTGCTTCTGCTTCCTGTGTAGTGTATAGAAGGTTCTGTTTTGGAAGCTTGCAGTGGCGTTCCAGCTTGTGAATGTGTCCTGCTTGCTACTATGAATGAGGTGTATCCTTTTGAACATGTTGTAATTCCTCCGAGAGGTAAATCGGATGTCGTCTTCGAATATCATTTTATTCATTTTGTTAAATTCCACTTTTGTTCTTTTCCGTTGCATCGAATATGCATTTCACACATATATATGCTGCATGTGTGTCTTGCATCATTTTTTATTCATGCAGAGAACATGTCTTCAATTTTGCATAGAACATGCTTGTCACACCTCAAACCCGCTTCTAGCAGTTTGGGCATGATCTATGCAGAAATGGACACTTAACCTAATATATAACATAGGGGCCTGAATGGAAGCATTGATATCATATAATAAAATATAAGAAGGTATGACATCCATTGAGCTGCTATTACCATGCCAGGATCACAGACATTGCAAAAAGAAGATACACATTCGAGAGCTAGTTATAAACATATGCATATACAGATCCAGCCCTAAGGTTGGGCGTATGACAAAACATTATGTACATTTCCTCCTAAGCCAATAACTAAAGTATAAGCCATAGTTTAGCAAAACACTGCAAAAATGTACGGCTTCGACCAAGTGCCTGGCTATGCTTAGGCTGACAAAAATGTGACGGTGTCAAGACTAGGACCGACCTCCCGGTTGGTTACCTATAGAAACAGACATAATATAGAGTGAGCCAGGCTCAATGAACAATAGTACTTAAATGACTCGGTCCACAATTCAAATTATAATATATTTCAAAGCATTCTGATTCTATACAATTTTCGGAACGACGGTTCACAACTTCACAGGTTGGCCCTTGGCCTGATGGGTTTACACATTCACAAATTGGCCCTTGGCCTCATAGATTCATAGCTTCACAAAATGGCCCTCAGCCACATAGGTTCATAATTTCACAAAACGGCCCTCGGCCACATAGGTTCATAATTTCACAAAATGGCCCTCGGCCACATAGGTTCATAATTTCACAAAATGTTTCGATGTTTCACAATTTCACACTGTATCTCAAATAGCGTACATATCAACATAGTTCTTGCGAAGAATATAACGTCAATAACAATCATTATTAACGATATTAAAGATACACCAAAGTACTATTACTCACAGCGTTGTTGCGAGGCACTAGTTCCTCTCGAAGCGTGTCCTGCACACATTCACAACTTTTAAGTTAGTTAATTTCTCTTTGTTGAATTAGTTCCTGATTCACTCCATTTCAAATGAATATACAAACATCAATAGGCACAAAATACAATTTCTAAAAATATCCGAGGGTCGAGCACGCGAAACGGAACGAACTATTTTTTCCAGCTTGGGCCGCACGTGCGGCTGTGAGCCCCGCACGTGCGGCAAAGGTTCCCGCACATGTGGCAGTGGTGCCCCGCACATGCCTTTTTAGCAGTGTTCAAGCCCCAAAATACCTCATTCCCTGCACGTGCGGCTGGGGTTCCCGCACGTGCGGCCATGACCCTCGCACGTGCGGCGATTCTGGTCAAAACAGTCCGAAAATTCTCTCAAAATTCCATTTTTGTGTAGGTGTTTTTAGGGCCTCAAACCTAACCATAAATTGCTAGTATAAAGTTTTAAATTCATATGACTAGGAACCAAAATACATACATCACTTGAGTACAAGTTAGATCATTATTCTTAAGTTCATAAACACACTCAATCTCATGAGATTTCTAACTTTACTCACACATATATACAAAGCCATGCCGTGTAATTGAATTCAAGCAAGGAAATTGAAGGAATAAAGTGTAGCTTCTCATTAAGACTTCAATTGAATCTAAACATTCAAAAGTAAGGTTATCTTGCCAATTCATTTCTTACACACACATAGCATCATAATCCCAACCCTTAAGTGACAAGATTATGAGGGCATCTCACACAAATTAGGAAAAGAAGAGTTGTAGGAGTTAATGATAAGCTTAAGTAGATATTCCAACTATCAAAAACACACACACACACACACACACACACACACACACTTAAGTAGACATTCCATCACAACTCCAATCTACACCACATCAAGAACTTCTTACTTTACATCAAAGAGAGAAAGTGGAATTAGATGAATTAGACTTACCTTAAGCTTTGAATTCCCTCTAAGTTATCCAATTTTGATCTTGAAGAAGTTCCCCTCTAGTTCCTTTTCTCTCTACCCTTTCTCAGAAATGAAGTTAGGAATTCTTAAGGCAATTGGTTAAGAACACACATATATATATTAGAACGTAATAGGACAAAAATCAATCGTTTAATCATCCTAAATTGAAATTTCACAGCAATATTTATTATTACTTAAAAATTATGCTAATTTCAAATATAAAATCAATTTCGACTTATCAAGTCCCTAAGGCCCTCAATTTCTGAGTCAAACATTCCAATTGTGACAGATCTTTTCCTTATTAAACAGATATGCATCTCTAACCATAGAGTTTACTTAATTAAACTCAATTTCACATGAAATTTCACAATGAGCACTTAAAAGCACAAAAGTTAGGGACTGAAACCATACTAAAATTATATACGAGGGTCAGGTTATTACAATGCTTTTGCTCTTGCATAGAATATGCCTTCAATTAAAATCATACGTCGGTTGTCTATCTTCTATCTTGTATGGAACATGCGTTGTCACTATATTGATTTGTAAACTCGTTCACTTTGTGCATCAATTGCACACGTTCACTTTGTGCATCTATCACACATGTTCACTTTGTGCATTTATCACACACGTTCAATTTGTGCATCTATCGCACACGTTCATTTCGTGCTTCTATCGCATTTGTTCATTTCATGCATCTATTGCACGCCTCTATGTTTTATCACGAGACCCATGAAGTGTGAGCCCAAGCGATTTCTTTTGTGTCTCAGGACGCGTGAAGCGCGGCTCTAGGCGTGTTTTATCTCAGGACATATGAAGCGTGAGCCCGAGTGGTTTCTCTTGTATCTTGAAACACGTGAAGCGCAAGTCCAAGTGGTTTTTCTGGTTTCTCAGGACGTGTGAAGTGCGGCTCTAGGCGTGTTTTATCTCAGGATATGTGAAGTGCAATCCCGATCGGTTTCTTTTGCATCTTAGGATGCGTGAAGAGCGACTCTGGGCTTGTTTTATCTTGGGACGCGTGAAGTGCGAGCTCGAGCGATTTCTCTTTTATCTCGGGACGTGCGAAGCATAAGCCCGAGCGGCTTTTCTTGTTTCTCAGGACGCGTGATGCGCGGCCCTGGGCATGTTTTATCTCGGGACGCGTGAAGTGCGAGCCCAAGTTGCTTTTCTTATTTCTCAAGGCGCGTGAAGTGCGGCCTTGAGTGGTGTTTTATCTCGGGACACGTTAAACGGGACCCCGAGCGATTTTGTTCCTCTGTTTCTCGGGATGTGTGAAACATGACCCCGAGTGGTTTTCGTTTCTTAGTTTCTCAGGATGCGTGAATTGTAACCTTGAGCGGTGTTTTCTTTCCTCATCCTGCGTTTTGGTATAGTTAGATTGTTGTTATCTCATTCTTGCTTATTGCATCATCTCGCATGATCATAAGTTTTCAAAATAATTGGCTTCGCGAAGCTTGTGAGTTCAATTTTTCATGTTTTCTTCATACATATCATTTGCATCATGCCCCAGAACTACGTTGGTTTGATTCCTTATAAAGGGATACGTAAGCAGCCTGCGAGCGCAACCATTTATTTATGTCTTGATTGTTTGTCCAAGTCTTACAACCTTGTCAAAATGGGTCGTCTTCGAGTTTTGACATTCACTCACGTCATTTCATGACTTTGAGTTCTGTCAAAGAGGGGCAACTGTAGACAACCCATTTTTGAAGGCCCTTACGACTTGGACATCATCGCTAGCACACCCAATGATGAGTCCATATGCTTGTCAAGTGCTTGAAGTCCTCAGCGGAATGCCACAGCTTTGAGCCTTTTGAAACCATGCACCCCTGTTGCCTTGTTTCTAGACAAAACCCAGTGATTTTCAAGCTTGTAATCTCTGGTGGCCTGCCGGCCACCACTATGGGCTGCCGGCTATTGCTCTTGGTTGCCGGCCACTGATGTGGCCTGCCGGCCACCAATGTCTTTTGCAGATATTTTGTGATAGCTGTGTTAGCTGTTTGCACAGATGCATGCTTCTGCTCCCACGTGTATGGCTGGATGTTTATGAGGGAGATTCATGTTTTCTATAATAGAGGGCCTCCCTCTCATGTTTTGAGGTTAGAAAAATTTTGGAGCGAAATTTTTCCTATCTCTCTTACAAATTTCTCAACCTTTGCCTATATACTCTTAACCAAACATCTCCATCTTTGAGTTGAGGTATCTTTGAGCCTTATTTGAGCTCTTGAGGGTGTGTTGGTCTTGTTTTGTTGCTTGAAATTGGTTCTTCTCTTCAAGAGGTATAATGCCTAGTCTCTTTACTTGCTTTATTTACTCTTTTTCTTGCGATTTTCCAACTATTTTTGGGGTGTAAAAACTCTGTGTTTTTGGGCTGAAACTTAGGTTTTAAGACCAATAAAGGTTGAGGGGTGGTTCACCAATCATTACACCTTACTCTCAAGGCCTTTACCCTTGTGTTTCCCACTTTTGCACTATCTTATTTTGAGCTTTTAGACACTGATTTTTAGAGTTATTTTAGTGGTTAAAATCATGTTTTAAAGTCCAAATTTGGAGGGGTTAGCCTCCCCTCCCTATGTTTTACTTACTAGCCTAGCATGCTCCATGTTTTAGCCTATTAATCTATTTATTTTTGTCTTAATTCCAGCATATTTTAGGACTGTATTAGACCTGTTTTAACTCTTTTTTTAAGTGTTTGTTGCATTTGAGCTTTGTTTTGCATGATTATAGTGTAATTGTCCTCATGAGTTTGGTGTTTTAGGCCTTAGACACTTCTTGTTTGAGTTGATAGTGTTTATTTATGGCTTTCCATACTTGTGATCACTCTTAATCACCTCTACAACCTCCCTCCTTTCTTGGCTTTTGTTTTGCTTTGAAAGTGGTTTTCAAACTACTTGTTTGTTTAAGCACGAGAATGAGATGTCATGCTTAATGGTTTAATCCATTTAGGGGTTCATTACCAGCGGTATGATGTCTCTTTCATGCCCAAAGCAACTCTTGGTTTGAGCCCTCTTTCCATTAGAGGACTTAAATTAACCCTTTGAACTCAATTGATTAAAGAATGGATGGTAATCTAAAATGGAGTAATTAAAACTTGGAATTAAAAGTGATGCAAGATAATAACTTATTTGGGTTCAATCGGACGTTAATTGAACCCTTGAATCTTGAGTCGTTTCATACTCATTAGTGATGAAAACGGTCCAAAATTCATTGTCAACTACTTCCCTTGATCTTTCATGATAGGGAGGTGGTTTTGAGAGTCTTATTTTGTTGCATTTATTGAACTTGCACACTTAGTTTCATAAGCCATCATGCAATGAAATTGCATCCATTGGTGGTTTATGAAATCAAACTTACTACTCCTTTGAGCTGTTCAAATGATAAGGAGGGGTAAAATGTGCAAACAAACCCTTGAGAATACACCGTCTCTGCTCTATTTGCTCTCTATTGCAGCAGGGGAGTTCAGACATCAGTGGCCGGTAGACCATCATCAGTGGATGGTAAGCCCTCTACCGACCACCAGTGCAAAATCAAATAGTGTTCTCCTGAGGTAGAACAGAGTTGGTCTGGAGTTGGAAATCAATGCAAGTGTTCTACTATGCAACAGAGACATTCAGCAGCAGAAACAGTGCCTTTTTCGGGAGGAAACCGCATCCATGCATGAGCCTTCCATCGATCCTTGGGATCCGTGTTGTATATTAGTATTGTGATTAAAATAGTGGCGTTGTAATTAATTAGTTAGAATAGCTAATTTGTCTCATGTTGTAATTATTTTAATTAGCTAGAATAGTTAATTAATTTGGTTTGTAATAATTAATTAAGTAGTTTAGCTATTTATTTCATTTGTTTTGTAATAATTAATTAATTAGTTTAGATTTAATTAGTTAGCTAGTTAGTTCATTCGGACTCTCTTTCGTGAGAGCGCAATGTTGTAATAATGTGTATGTCTTCCAACCCCACGTCTTTCTCCCTTTTATTTACTAGATTATGATGGTTAGTTTAGGAGCATCACGTTTTGTTTAGCATTCTCCATGTTTGCATCCATTTGTTTTGCATGCACCGAGGTTCGGTTCATCATTCTTACTTGCATTGTTAGTTAAATACTTCTTTGAATACGTACTTAGACCGCATGTTATTTAATTGATTCATATGCCATATTAGTCTAGTAAATTGCATATCACATGTGTTGCATTAGTCATATTGCATAAGTTAGGATCATGCATTATTCTAACTCTATCATTATTTTTTGGCTTGGAGTACTAGGTGAGCCTTTACTCATTTTAGCGTATCGCATGTTAATGTTGCCAATGTTTAGCATTCTTGCCATGGGGCTAATTGCTTAAGTGATAATTGCTTGAATGCCTATGGATGAAGGCTAATTGCTTGAATTGGAATAATTTGAGTAATGTTCATATGCGATCGCTCTTTCAAGTGGTACATATTTCGAAACAATTTTCAAAACAAACATGAATCGAATGTTCCAACTCTTACAAGTTAGTCTATACTTGTGCGCATCACATAGTAATGCTAGCCTAATAAATTGGAACAAGAGCATATAATGTAAATAAGATTCATATCATGATTAGTAGAGGCCGATCATTGATCGGGCGAGCGGGGGTACTCAATTCATGACCTTCTCCTCTCGTACCTAAGTTCCTGAGCCGAGACAATCTTGCTGATGATGGACACGTGGCCTTTGGCACGAGTTATGGGTTTCCTAAATTTCCCAAAAATATTTAGGTGGCGACTCTGTGTCTGGCAAAGCAGTCCATTTTTGGCAATTTGATTCAAAATCGATTTTCCAAAAAATTTGTCGGATTAAGACTCTTTGGTGTTTATCTATTTCGCATTGCACTTGTGAGATCAGATTCAAAACTGTGGGAGTCCGATACTGTAGGGCTTATTTTGTCTTCCGAAAGGAAGCGCGAAAAAGTCGAGCAACAGCTTCCCTTCTGATTTTGAAATTAAACTTTGTGCATAACCGTTAGGCCACATCATCTTGTATCCTTCGATTATTCCAATGCTACGCAGATCTATTATTACCAATACGAATTGCCACGTGTCTGACTTTTGTTGGCAACTTGTATTAACTCCCTAAATTTCCCTCTTCATGCCACGTGTTAAATTGTTATTGGCTTTTACAAATTATACAACAAACATTACCCCCCGCATTAATATACCCAATACTTGGTGATATTAGTGAACTAGTGCAATCCACCCACGTTCTAAGACATGCATGAACTCTGTGTATTCTGGTAGTATAACTGCTTTTTGAATAATGATGCAGTGAACTTCATTAAATCCTTGTATCTTGCACTTCCATTCTTTGAGTAGACGAAAAGACTGGTACATCTCTAATGGCCAATCACACCTTCTCTTACATTGATCGAACATATGAGGAGTCTATGGAAGATGATTGCAGGCCTCGAAAGAACCTCAATGCATTTATTGGTTACACCTATCCGCTTCTATTTATATAAGTCATGGAAGCTTTTTCAAATTACCAACCTTTAGACCAAAAATTTGCCAACTACAAACCCTTGGACCAAGCATTTGCAAAAATGGATCATGGAAGCTCCTCTTCTACCCCACCACTCTTTGCATGGGACATAGCTGCTTCTTCTTCCTCCAGGTCTACTGGCTGGGAAAGTTGGCCAAAACGTAATGAACCCAAATTAAGGGAGCGGATTCACCATCGATTTGTTGAATTCGATGATCCCCTTTTTGTTTCTCCTTTTGCTTGAAGCTCAGTGGTTTACTCCTATGTACCCATTGATCACTGACGTAGTCTGGAGGACAACTTGTTTGTGGCATGGCACACATCCTTTATGTCAATGAAGATAGTGCGAGAAACTCCTCATGTTGACGAAGCACAGGGATACAATCTGTTATTCTTGGCTAAGATGGCAAAATTTTGCTCTTCTGACTGGCTTGAATGCGTGAATAACCCCCAGTTCTCCTCTTCTTTCGGGATGGATCCCTCTGCACCTCCTCTTCCTCAGAATCCTCATTGGATGCAAGAACTGAAACTTACTTTTTTTGAGAATCAGTTTCTTCCTTCCTATGAGCCCCCAGCTCTTCCAACTACATTTGAGCGATACCAAGCTCAACTTTTGCTTGTTGCCTTCTCTCACTTGCCCTTCAAAGTTCTTGGACATGAGACTCCTCTCAAGAACTTCCAATGGGCCTATGATATAATGATTCGGGGTCATGTCCTCAACCCCATTGCCCAGGCATAGTTCAAGCTTTTTTGGATCAACTCCCACTCCTCCTTCATTGGTACCAAATTTCTTTGGCTACCAGTAACTCTTTGGACAAAATCTCAACAAATCGAATTCAGACTCAGTACGAAGCAGAGAACCTTATTGAAGAATATAATGACTTCAAGAATAAGGATTTTAGATATGGACGAAATGGAACAAGGCTTGAAAGAGATAGAGTTCGAGATAAAAGCTGAACAACTTTTTACCAAATAAGAGCATGGCAGCTGCAACAACCTAGCTTTGATAGGACAGAAGAAAGAATAAAGAAAGAACATAAGTTCATTGAACACTGCTAGATCAAATTTAATGAACTTGTCACTTTTTCCTTCCTTACTATTATGAAATCGAATTCGTAGCCAAGTAGGCTTTTTAATGTAATTACTTAGATATCAATAAAACTAGGTTTTTCTTTCTCTATTTGGCATGATCTGGTTTTATGTTCCAATTGCATGCTTGTGACCGTTTTATTCGCCCAATTCAAATAAAATTAGAGCTTCGAATTTACCAATTTTTTCCTTCGAAGCCTGATTTGAACATTTCCAATGGAATACTTGAAACCTGATTTGAATATCTCCAAAATATGGAGTACAATTGACAATCTTTGCCTTAGGTCTTCTCATTCCAATCGCATGGTCAAGATAATTTTAATAGCATTGAATTGACCAACCTTTGTATCAAAGTTACTTTTAAGTACTTCGAAGTACTTAGTAACGATGCTGCTTTCTAAAAAGGTTTGCTTTGACAGAGAATCCCAAAAGAAAATTTTCATGTTTAGGCAAGTCTTTTTTGGATCTTGATCTTTTACTTGACTTGGTACTAGTTCTACAACTTTGAAGTCTAAAACGTCAAATAAGAATCAAATTCTAGCTACAGAATACTTCAAAGTTCACTTCGAAGGATTTTATCTTTCACAAGAAATCTAAGAGCAAGTCCCCAATCCCTTTGAAGTAGACCAAACCTAAACATTCCTGCATTCTCAGGAATAAAATGTGCTTCGAAGTCAACTTCCTACTCTCGAAGCCTTAGTTGGTTGTTTGACATCTGGATTTGGAGCCAAATCTTGACTTCGAAGCCAAATATTAGTTTTCGAAGCCAATCAGATTGTTTGAGATACGTTTCCCGCCCAAATAATTACCCTTGAGAGAAACTTTTCACGTTGTACTTTCAGGGCTCCTACAAGTTTTAAGACAAAGTCTTAAACTCATATGGGTTCTAAAATCAGCCAAACAATTCATCTCGGGTCTTTCTACCCATTTAGACAGATTAGCCATCTTTCAGACAGAAAGGTTTAAAAACCCTTTTCCTTTCACGCTTTTAACTTATTTGATCACTCACAACACCAACCCTTCATTTCTATTGCTCTCTCCTCTGCTCTACTCTTTTTCTCAATTTCGTCTTCTGAAAGCTTCTGCTAATGGCTTCTTCTTCCTTGAAAGTACCAGTTGTGGAGCACGTGAGCCCATCCGTAGCTTTGAAGAGGGTCATTGCTGAAGAGTGTGAGAAATACAAAGCTCGCGAACAAAGTGCCATCAATGGGCGCATTTTTATTCCCCGTCGCCATGAGCAACAAGATTATGTGCTTGGGCCTATTTTTAGGGAGGCTCCTGCTCAGCTTCTTGCTTTATACCCACGTTTGGAGAACCACTATCTCCTCTAAAAAGGTGGTTTGGATTGGGGAAACTGGAGGATGAACCAACCCCATCGCTGTTGGCCCACAGTAAGGCCAGAATGGGAAGAATGGTACGATCGAGTTATTCCCGCCAGGTCATTGGATCTCCAAGAACTCTGCCTCTTCGACGCCCTTCAACTATCTAGGTTCTCTATTTCGAAGGATCCATTTTTAATACCTGCTGCTCTTTGTTTTTGGAATTCTGCTTTTAATTTCTTCCAGTTTAGATGTGGTATGATGGCCCCTACCGTCCTTAACATTTGCCATCTTTTAGGGTTTTCCCCTACTGGTACTCCCTTTAGCCCGGACTATCCTGACCTTAATGTTTCCTTTTCTATTCCTCCTCTGAATTCATCCTATAGTGACTTTGTTAAATCTGAGAACAAAAGGAAAGGTCTTGTAACTGATGGAGAACTCTTTTCTTTTTTGTTGTATTGGCTTTGTAAATTCATCTTCTGTACCTCTTCTTAGAGGATTATGCCTGAGTTTACCTCTCTCGCTAAAGCTTTTGTTTTGCATAAAAATGTACAGAACTTACTCCCAATTTTGTGAAAAACCCATGGATGCCAATCAATGAGGCCCATTTTGGATACTATAACTCTGGCTTTTTGCATATTTTACTGACTTGAACTCCAAATGCCTAAGATTTCTATCACCAGACCCTACCTCTTATGGCATGAAGTTTGCTAGGGTCTCTCTTTACCCTTTCAATTTTGCCTTCTACTTTTCTTTTTTCCATCAACTTCCAAGTTCCTCTTCTAACCTCTTTTTCTGTCCCTTCGAAACCAACCTTGGACCAGCCTGGCTGAGAGCCTTTTTGGGTGACAAGTCCTACTCTAGGCCTCAACACAAAGATATATGGGCTTCCATTCTGATTCCGAGGGAACTTTTCATTGGCACTGTGAATCCTAGAGCTTACAAGTGTATTTCTGAGCCTTATTGCCACGCCCAATTTGCTATGCAATTTCGATTTACTCAAGAGATTCCTATCCTTCTCTGCAACCAATTTAACTCAAATCTTGTAAGCAGAGACCTAAAGGTTCCAAAGTCCAGACTGGAGGAAGCAACCTCCAAGTTAATCCAAGACTTAATTCATTTTGAATATTTACCCTTCATTCCTTAAGGTAATACACTGAAAAGATACCATAATTGGTGGACGGCCAATATGGAGGTGCACTTGGCCATCCCTCCTCAAGATTTGTTAGTAGGACTAGATGTGTCTCAGGCCAAGTCCAAGGGAACTGGGCTTGTTACTCTTTCTATTACTCTTGCTATCACAACTTCTACTCCTGCTATTATAGAGACTGCTCCTGCTGCCACAGAGATTACTCATTCTGTCTCTCTTCCTCCTCCTAGAGTCACCAGGGCTGCTTCGAAGAGAGGCAGGCATTTCCATTTTTTCCTTTCTCTTCTCTCTATGATGCTTATAATGCCTTGCTCGTCTACTTACGGCTTTCTTTTTTATGTAGGAGCTTCACAAGTAGATTCTCCTCGAAGGGCTCAAGCACTAAGCATTCTTAAAGACAAGCAACAACAGCAAAAGAAAAGAAAACTTGTGCTTGGTCTTGAAGAGGATGAGGTACCTGAAGAAACACCACTTAAAAGGAAGAAGAAAATAACAGTCTCCCTTTTTGATTTTAATGATGACCCTACTCATTTGGCAGCCGCCAAGGCAGTAGAGAGAGAACAATCCAAGGAATTGGTGGTTTTCCAGAGATATGAGAAAAGAAGGCAGCGGTAGATATTAAGGAATAAAGCTACTGCTGCTGATACACTTCAAAGGGAAACTACAAGGAGGCAACAAACTGCCGAGCATTATGCTTTTCACAGTTCTCCGACCATTACCACCACAACTTTCGAGGCTGGTAATTTCCTTTAGTTTCTGTAGTAATTTCTTTTCCCAAGTTTTCAGCAATAAAACTTAACATTGCTTCTTATTTCTTGTCTTGTAGCAATAGTTACCCCACATCCTCCTTCGATAGTAGCTTTTTCAGTCTTATCTGAAGTTGAAAGACCATTAGAGGCAACCTCTAATAGGAGGAAGAAAATCAACACCAAAGTGCCCCTAAGCGTAGAGCCCATCCAGACAATAGTTCCACTTCCCGGCTCTACACTTTCCATACCTTTTTTAAGGCAAAGCATCCCTGTTTCTTTATCCTTGGGCTTAACTCCATATCTACCTCATCTAACCTTTACCTCAGCCCAATTTACTCTCCCTACAATTCTGGCTGCTCCTTCATCACTTAAGAAGGCCCTAGTTGTCACCTCATCAGTGATAGCTAGTGCTTCTAGAGAAGATATCGGTAGCTTACCAATTTCTTTTTCACCACCACCATCCACCTCCAGTCCCACTTCCCTTGATCTACTAGTGGCCAGGACTATAGACACTGCCAAGGACACTTCAACCTCTTCTCCTATGCCTATGCAATCACCTCTTCCAGACCACTTTGTACCTCCAATGTCAGTGGAAGAGATAGACATTTTTGAAGCCCGGCTGGCTAGCCTTTTTGACACACCTTCAACCACTCCAGCAACCAGCAGTGAAACTGAGCCATTGGCCCTTGCTGACTCCCTATTGGAAATTTTTGAGAGCTCTCCAACCATCAGCAGAGTTTCCTTGCCTCCATTAGACTTAGGCACTTGTTTGGAATTACTGACATCATTTTCAAGGATCCCATTCGAAGCCTTACAAAGACCCGTACTTAAGAATGATTTCCTCCAATGCTGCAAAGTCATTGAGCAATCCAACATGGCCATTTCAAGCCACTTCTCCCAGGCAACAGCTACCATAGATTTCTATATCAACATTTTCCACGTTGCTAAAGCTATAGAGGAGAAGCTATTGAAAGACAAGGAATTTATTTCCTATATACATGTTGAAGTATCTGAATTGAAGGAACAACATTCCTATACTTCTCAGTTTCGCATTCAACTCTTGGAGAAAAAAGTCCAATTAGAAGAGGAGTTAGCAGCAGTTAACCTAGCCTTAGACCGAACTACTACAAAGCTGTAGCTTACCAATCAAGGGCTAGATGACTGTAAGCAAGACATGACCACATCCATTCAGTTGTTCGCATCCCTTAGGAGTAGAGAATCAATTATAAGGGAACAACTGAAGCATTGTACTGATTTTTGGGCCAATCTATGGCTGTATATACTTAACTCTTTATGAAATGAAATCCTTATTTATGTTTGAGTGTTTTCATGCTTCTTTTGTTTAGCATTTTCTACACTCCTTGTGTTTCCCACACAGTTGGATAATAAGGTTTCAAGTACCTGCCATTAATTTTCTTAGGATGCACATATCCATTCAGATTTCTTAAATGGTATGCTCCCCTAGGCAAGACTCTATGAATTTGATATGGTCCTCCCCAATTAGGTAACCATTTGCCAAACTTATAGCTTTTAATTCCTATTAGAAGTATTGTCTTCCATACCAAATCACCTTCATCAAAGCTAATGTGCCTGACTTTCTTATTATAGTTTTTGGCTGCCTTCTTCTTTTGGAAAGAATACTATTTAATACCAAAATTCTAGCTTCATCCACATTTTCTAATTCTAAGAACATGCTCTGATGGTACTGCTCAGAAGTTAACTGGTCCTGGCATTTCACCCTCAAGGACGTAATGTTAATCTCCATAAGCAACACTACATCATGCCTGTATACTAAGGCATAAGGAGTGACTCCTGTACTTGATCTTGAAGAAGTCCTATAAGCCCACAATACATCCAACAACAAGTTATGCCAATCCCTAAGATTGTTTTCCACAACTCTCTATATTTCTTTTTCTAAGGACTTGTTGGATGATTCGGCCTGACCATTTGCTGTACATAATAAGGGGTGGAATTAATAAGACTAATTCTAAATTCTGCTGTGAAAGACTTTACCATCTTTCCATCAAATACAGTTCCATTATCTATAGTTATGGTCTGTGGGATGCCAAACCTGTGAATCAGATCTTTAATAAATCCAATAACCTCAGTTTGATTCACAGCTTTATATGGTTTAGCTTCGATCCACTTAGTGAAGTAATCTGCGGCCACTAGGATGAAACGGTGATGCTTCGAAGAGGGTGGATGTATTTTCTATATCATATCCATGGCCCAACTTCTAAATGGCCAAGGCTTCATAACTGCATGCAGATCAGTTATTGGTATATGTCTTATCATGCTACGCTTTTGGCATGTCTGGCAACCTCTAGCGTACTCTATACAATCTTTAAGAATGGTGAACCAATAGTAGGAATGCCTTCGAAGTAACCACCTCATCTTCACCTCGGGCTGATGGGCACCACAAATGGCTTCATGGACTTCAACCATGGCTGTCAATGCCTCATTCAGCCCTAGACATTCCAATAACAACCCATCTGCTCCCCTTTTGTAAAGAGCATTACCATACACTATGTATTGCATAGACTGTAATTTAATCTTTCTGCTGGCCTTCGAAGATGGTCCAGTTAAGTACTGCATGATTGGATGCCTCCAATCTTGATCCTATAAGTCATTATGATTGACTTCCAACACCACATTCCTTTTAGCTAAAGGTGGTATTAATTTTTGATATGTTGCTTGACTTATATTCAATTGAGTGGCATCCCTCCTTTTGAAATTCGAAACCTTCTGAGCTACATCATTGGCTTTGTTATTCATGAACCTTGGGATATAAGTCACATTTGCTATCTGAAACTAAGAAAGCAAATGTAATGCAACAACATAATATGGTAACATGCTTGCCCTTTGACATTTGAAAATTTCTTTCACTTGGTTGACTACTAAATGAGAATCTCCAAATATATCAACTACATGAGCTTGTAATCCAATAAGCATTTCCAACCCCATTATTAAAGCTTCATATTCAGCTTGATTATTGAAACAAGTAATTTCATCAACCCTGAAACCTTGTGTGGTTTCTACCCCCTGTGATGACTTAATTACAATATCAATCCCAATCAGACCATTGGCCTTTGATCTATCGAACCATATCTACCATGGCTCAACATGGATCATACCAAGATCCATTATCTCTTGGCTTTTTGTTTGACATGGATGATCTGCCAAGAAGTTAGCCAAAACTTGTCCTTTTATTGCCTTTTGGGGGACATATTCTAGATGAAATTCTGACAAAGCTAATATCCATTTGCCAATTCTTCCTCTCAACATTGGTCTAGATAACATGTACTTAACCAAGTCTGTGGTTGCAATTACCAAGACAATAGTAGGCAAAAGATAATATCTTAATTTCATTGCTGCAAAGTACAATGCAAGGCACAACTTTTCTACAGCTGAGTATTTACATTCACAAGAATTTAAAAACCTACTAAGGTAACAAACTGCTTGCTCCTTGCCTTCTTCATTGTCCTGGGCTAGAAAAACTCCCAATGAATCTTCTACTGCAGCAATGTATAATTTCAAAGTCTTGTCGCTCTTTGGTGGCATCAGCACTGGAGGCTTGGCTAAGTAGGCTTTAATTTCTTCGAAAGTAGTTTGATGCTCTGCTGTCCACACAAACTCCTCTTCATCTTTCAACTTTAACAAAGAATAAAACACTTTAGTTTTCCCTGCAGTGTTAGAAGTAATTCTTCGAAGAAAATTAACTTGACCAAGGAACTTTTGTACTTCTTTCTTACTTGATGGAAGCTTGGCCTCAATGATGGCTTTGGCTTTGGCTTTGGCTTTATTATGATCGATTTGTATTCCCTTCTTGTGCACTACATACCCCAAGAAGTTTCTAACTGATACATCAAAAACACATTTGAGAGGATTAAGTTTTAACTTGAACTTTCTCATTCTTTCGAAAGCTGCTACCAAGTGAACCAAGTGTTCCTCCATGAACTGGGACTTTACAACAATATCATCAATGTAACACTCTAGGTACCCTCTAATAAGATCATGAAAGATAGTATTCATTGCCCTTTGATATGTTGCCCCAGCATTCTTTAGACCAAATGACATTTTTACCCATTCAAAGGTGCGAATATTCCCAAGACACCTGAATGTTGTCTTGTGGACATCCTCATCTGCAATGCAGATCTGGTTGTAACCAGAATGCCCATCCATCATAGACAAAATCCTGTACCCTGCTAAACTGTCTACTAATTGATCCACTATAGGCATGGGGTATTCATCTTTTGGAGTTGCCAAATTCAAATTTCTAAAATCGATGCACACCCTCATCTTGCCATTCTTTTTAACCACATACACAATGTTTGACAACCATTCAACATACCTGGCTGTTCTAATGAAGCCTGCTTTAAGGAGTCTGAGAATTTCCTCATTTACTTTCTGAACCACTTCAGGGCTCATCCGTCTTGGTTTCTATTTGTGTGGTTTGAAGTTAGGCTTCATAGGGAGTTTATGTTCCACTAATGACCTATCCAATCCTGGTAGTTCATTATAAGACCATGCAAAACAATCCTTATATTTCTTTAGGACTACCAACAACTGGTTCCTATCAATAGAACTTAACCAAACACTAATGTAAGTGGGTTGTTGTGCAGAACCTTCCTCTAAATTGACTTCTTCCAAGGGATCTTGTACTTGAGCGCTTACTAACGTTTCTCCTTCGACTTCTTCTACCTTCGAAGCAACTTCTTTGCTTTGTTCTGCTCCCACTTTGTTTGGTTCAACATCTTTGCCTTCTTCCTCATAGAAAAAATCTATCCATAAGGCTTCTTTTTTCTGTATTTCCTGGACTTTTGTTTCGATGTCTAATGCACAGTACTTATCAAGGGTCAAAGGCCTGACTTGTTGTTGCTCCTACTTACAGCCAACCACCATGGCTTCCCTCTCTTGTTCCTGAATCTCCTAGACTATTGATTTTAAGTCCAATGCTAAAAAATTGACCAAAGCCAAGGGTCTGGCTTCTTGGGTCTCATCTTCTTGCCTACAACCAGGCATCATTGTCATCCTTGGTGACGAACTCTTCATCAGCACTTTCCTGCACTAAGTGCTTTAGGTGTACTACTTCTTTATCAGTCGTCACTTCGGCTGTTCCATCAGGTTTCCTCAATATACTGAGTGGTGTCACTCCTTCAGTATATTACTTGGCCTCTGCGAAGTCAGCATAAGCGATAAAGGGTTGAGGGTCTGTGTTGATCTCCTCTGTCTCTCCATTGCATAGGGCCATCATTATTTTCTTATGTAGAGATGAAGGCACAAATTTGTTGGTGTGGATCCAATCCCTGCCAAGTAAAGCATTATACTTGGCATTACTATCTATAACAAAGAATGCCGTTATGCAATCTCTGGTTCCCACACTCAAGTTGATGGACAGGATGCCCTGAGCCATAAGCTTATCCCCAGTGAAGCTAGCAATGGTTGTGCTGGTTGAGATTAATATGGGGTTTCTTTTCCCCAATTTCTTCAAAGAGGACTTTGAAAGTAGGTTCACTGCTGCCCCATTATCCACTAACACCCTGTTTAATTGTATCTCATCGAAATAAGCCTTGATACACAAGGGCTTAACATACTGCATCATAGATGTTGTAAGATACTCGAAGGGATACAAGAGATTAATACTCATCTCCTCACTTTCATCTTCAGTTTCCATTGGTGTGGCCACTTCAGACTCATCTTGAATCATGCTAACCTGTGAATCTTCACTAGAAACTGGAATACGATCATCTTCCTGACCTTCTTGTTTTCCATCTTCAGCTTGGAACTCCTGTGGCAATATAAATACCATGTTTACTGATACTGGAGGAAATGAGCCAAACTGAATTGCTGGTTGCACTTGTTTCTTTTCCAAACTAACTTGTTCAGTTATTTCGAAAGCATCCTCCATGCTGCACTCTGATACCTCAGTATTGGTGACTTCCTTTAAATTAACTCGTTTGTGGTCTACTCCTCTTGGCTTTTCTACCAAAAAGGTCTATTCAACCATGAAAGCTTCAAACATCTCATCTTTAGCCATTTCTTTCCTTTGGCCTAGTTCAACTTCTTCTTCTGTCTCACTGTCACTTTCCATCAAGGCCTTTTCAAGACCTGCTAAGCTGGATTTTTCCTTGGCTTTCAGTTCAGTACGAACCTTAGTTAACTGCTCTCTATTGACACTCCTTTTGTTCTGAGAAGCCAATTTTGGATTTTATTTCTCCTCTGTCTAACCTTTTAACTAGGCCAATGAAGAACTCTCTCCACTTTCCTTCAGATCCTTTTGGTACAGGGTGTACCTTCGTTGGATCTTTCTCCTTTAAGACCTAGAGATTACTGGAACCATATCTGGTTCCTTTGTTTTTGGGTGCTTGAGTAATACGCAATTATTTGGAGCCACCAAGGGAGGTTTAATCATTCTGTCCTGGTCTCCAAAGACATTTCTCTATTCAGGTATTTCCTTAGGCTTGTTCTGCATGACAAACTAGTCTGGCACCCCAAGTACCCATGAACTCACTAGTTCAGTTGCTGAACTTGCTTTCCCAGTCTTTGAAACCACCTTCAATGCTAACTTTTGAGGCCATTCACTAGCTCTGACACCCTGTCTTGAGCTTAATTCAGGCCTTCTTTCAAGGTAATTGCCTTACCTCTTGTTCGAATTTGACTTTGGAGGCCAATTACTGGCTCTGATTCCCTGACTTGAGCCTAATTCAGGCCTTCTCTCAAGATAATTTCCTTCTATCCTGTAGTAATTGGGTGGTCTGAACCCATGCAGAGATCTCTTACCCTTGGAATGTATTCTAGTAGCTGGTGGTCCAGCCAAGAATGGTTGTTGTCTGGGACCAGTTGGGTATGGCCTCTTATTGTAGGTATTGGTTGACTTAGCGTGTCCTTATACATCCTTGTAATACTATTTCTCATCAATTGGGAGCATTTTCAACCATTTGTAACTTAACCTGCATCTAGGACACATCCTTTGCATGATAGCTACCTCAAGAGAGTCATCATCCAGCACCTCCTCACTAGAGTCATCCTTTTGGTCTGCAAAGCTCTGTCTATTTGCTGGTGAACTTTTGGTATCCTTCTTGAAAGCAGTCTGGCTGGCAACATGCATCTGCACATTAACCTCCTCCAATTCCTTTAAGGATAGGTTTTGGAAATCTGGCATGCCGACATTGGATGTAACTTCCCCAATCTCTAGGAATGGGTTAGTGTCAATCCCCATGGCTTTTCTACTTTGGCTAGAAACTTTAAACTCTCTTTTCGAATCTGTTCTTGGATCCTGTCCCGAAAAATAATGCAGTTTTTAGTTGAGTGAGACCAAGAATTGTGCCATTTACAGTACATTTTCCCTTTAAGTTCTTCTGGGGTAGGGATCTTAACTCCCTTTGGTAACTTTAGGAAATTTGCTGCAAGCAAATTATCAAAAATATTATCTGCTTTTGTTAAATCAAAAGAATACTTCCTATGAATGTCTTTCTTTTTAAATTGCTAGTCTATTGTGGTGTTTTTCTGAATTAACGCCTCACAGGTCATAGGCTATTTCCCTACGATTTCTGCTACATCAATTTCATAATTACGATCCCTATAATAAGTCTTATATGATGCATTACTTCGATCTTTCTCTTTCGCAAGTAAAGATTCATATCTAGACACCTTATAGGTTAACTCCACTAAGTTTCGAAATTCGGTTGAATCGAACTTCTTTTGAAGCCTAAACTTTAAACCATTTTGAGTCAATCTCACAAATTTGGGCTCTGGTAGAATGACTCTACACATGTTCCGTGCCCTTTTGAATCTGGCAATAAATTGAACAACCTTCTCATCAGGCCTTTGGCTCAACCTTACCAAATCTGCCATGGAAACTTCAGGCTATGTTTGGAAGAATTGGGCATGAAATGCCTTCTCCATTTGTTGCCAAGTTTGGATAGAATCAGGTGTAAGGTTAATATACCATACAAAGGCTACCCCAGATAAAGAATTTGGAAAGAGTCTTAACTTCATATAATAATTATTGGTAAATTCACCACATTGGCCTGCAAACCTGGCAATGTATTCTACTATTGATTGGTTTCCGTCTGAACCCCCCGAGCCATAGGTCCACACATTTCTCTAACAATATCAGCAATTTGGTCTCTAGGAACCATATTTTGTGCTTGTTGGACTACTACTGGGGGAACAAACACAGGGTTTGGTGGAATCCCATGTGCTTGAGGTCCTCTTGGTCCATAGGGAGGTATATTTGGGACTGGCTGTCCCTGTGGTACTGGCTGCTGTTGAGGGTATGGTTGGCCTCTCTAAGCCTATCCTGCGAAAGGTGCTGCAATAGGAGGAACAGGTGTTGTTTCTCTCTCAGCCATAGGAAACCCTTCCAACCTGCCAGGTGTGAATTCGAACAGAGGGTTAATGAACCCGCTTGTGCTAGGCATGGTTTCAAATATGGGATTTGGAAACATTCTCATGCCATTTTCTTGTGTTGGTCCAGATTCACCAATTTGTATCGCTTTGCTGTTAGATAATGAGACATTTTAATTTACCAAAGGCCTCGGAGGAGGCTCATACCATGACTGGGGTACAAGTGATCGTCTTTCATAATTTTGACTACTATTTTGACCATTAGTATGTCCATTAATTTGCATAGGCTGCTTATCTCTAGCCAATGTTTGCTAAAGAACATTTGAATTTTCCTCCATATGCCTTATGATAGTTGGTTGATGGGAATTCATTCGATCCATGAAGGATGTTGCTTATCTTTCCATTGTATACATTAATTACTGCCCCATGGCATCTACCAAGCCTCCTCACGGATCCATTGGCTGGGTAGATGGAAGAGTGGATGGTCCAATTCTATGGCCTCGTCTAATATTTTGAACATGTGGTGCATGCTCTGAGGTGCTGGTCTGTTTGACCATAGGTTTTGATGAGATAGGTGCTTCCACAGGATGTGTTATCACATTATCCTCTGGATCAGGTACTTCTACCTCTCCCTTCACACTTTCTTCCAGGCGTTCACTTTCTCATTGTCTCCTACGTCTAGCCATTTTAGAGTCCCACTAGGCGTGACAAAAATATATGTTGACTTTTTGGCTCTCGAAGGTTAATAAGGTAATTTTAAGCGTGCCAACAATGATCAATTAGTCCTTAAAGAATATTAATTGCCAGCCAATTATCAGACGATGGTGTTATAGTTCTCTCAGCCTTAATGAAGAGGGTTTTTACTGGTGGTTTGTTTAGGAGAAATTAGTAAATAACAACGAGTGAAGAGCAATTTCAGAATCTGAATTTCATTAAGCAAATGAAAACTTACAATGATTTGACCCAGTCTCATAGAGGTTCACAGCAACAAACTATATGAAACTACTCATAGGAAATGAAGTGCAGTACAAAAATTGAAGTGCAGAAATGTAAAGAACAATAAAACTGGAGAGAAAATGAAGTAAATAAACTAGTTTTTTGATCTGAGTCTAGGGGCTTTATTTTGGGGCCTTCTCTGCTATTTATACTCTTCAATGATAACCGTCGAAGTGGTCTTCCAACCGTCGAAATGTCCTCTCATGATTGTTGAACATGCTCTCTCATAATCAGTCCCACTACGCCACTCTTGCAGTTAGACTTCTCTCCTAATTTGAAATTAAACTTTGTAAGTAACCATTAGGCCACATCATCTTATATCCTTCGATTGTTCAAATGTTACACAGATCCATTATTACCAATACGAACTGTCACGTGCCTGACTTTAGTTGGCAACTTGTATTAACTTCTCAAATTGTCTTTTTCGTGCCACGTGTTAAATTGTAATTGACTTTTACAAATTATACAGCCAACAATGTCCCCCCCCCCAAAAAAAAAAAAAGGTACCATTATCTTAAAATCATGATAAAAAGTAAAGCGCCATTATATTTATAATTGTACTTAAATAAGGTAATAAATAATATTTATGCACTTAATGTTGAATGGAAAATTGGCAGCGTAGTGGTTTAATTGTGGGACTTGATGTCTCTGTGACGGAGGTATGTTGAATGACCTTATTGACAAATAAATATGCGGAGCTGATAGGTAGCTCGAAAATTGATTGGCCCGAATGGCTCGATTTTCCGAAACGACCACGTTTTGATTTTTTTTTCTTTCCCTCTTGCTTCCTCTTCTTCCTTCCACTGGGCAATCTAAAAAATTAAAGAAGAAGTTGCTGGTTTTTTTTTCCCCCTCTTTGCTTCCTCTTCTTCCTTTCCCTTGGGCAATCTGAAAAATTAGAGGAGGAAGAAGAAGAAGAAGAGCCCAAAAAAATCAAACCCAAAATCTAAATCTAAATCTAAAATCAAAACCAATTTCAACAGAAAAATTAGCAGAACAAAAAAAGAAAGAAGAAAACTAGCACTAATTTCAGCAACAAAAACAGCCCCAATTTCAGCACAAAAACTGCCCCAATTTCATCATCAAAAAGCACTAATTTCAGCATCAAAACAACACCAAAACAGCAGCAAAACAGTAGCAATTTGGCAAAAACAAGACCAAAACAGCAATTTCTTCTCCTCCTCTCCTCCTTCTCTTTCTCTCTTCCTCCTCTATTTCGTCTCTTCCTCCGCTATTTCTCTCTCTCTCTGTTTTGGTTCAACTTTTGAGTGGAAGGGATTAAAGGAAAAGAAAAAAAAGTCAAAACGTGGTCGTTTCGGAAAATTGAGCCATTCGGGGCAATGGCTTTCGAGCTACAACGCATTTTCCATAAATATGTTTGTCACGGAGGTTTAATGTTGAATGGAAAATTAAGGTTGTGTTTGGTAGAATTTTGTAAATATGATTTAAGAGTATGAATTGTATTTTGAGTTTGTGAGTTGTGGAATTATGATTTAAGTATAGAAAATTTGTTTGGTTATGATTTTTGAATAGAGTGTTGAATTGAGTGTGGAATTGAGTTTTGAAAGTTTGATTTGACATGTGAAGTAAGAAAATTTGTTTAGTTATGAGTTTTAGAAAAAGTTTTCAAAACTTAATTCAAATTATTATAACTCATAACAAAACACACTACTTTCACACTATTGAAAATTCTTATCAATACTCATAACTAAACTTTTTTTAAAATTCAATTAAAAAAAATTATTATTAACAGAAAATAAAATTAATCAATTTTTTAATTGAAAATACTACAAAGAAAATAATTTTTTTTTCAAAATAAATATTTAAAAAATTTAAATCATAAATATATAAATAATTTAAATAATCTAAAAAATTTAATAAGTAAAACATTAAAATAAATATTCAAAAATTTTAAATAATTTAAAATGTTAATATTTTAAATTTAAAAATAACTCTACACTCAAATCGTAACCAAATACATAAAACAAAACTCAATTAAGAAATTATTTTTAAAACTCATAACCAAAGACATAACTCAAAACTCCATACTACGTTTACAACTCTACACTCATATCGTAACCAAATACATAACTAAAAAATTGAAATATTTAAAAATATTTTTATAAAATAGAGTTTGAATTTATTTTTATAAAATATTTTTAAATTTAAAAAATTAAAATCGTAATATTTTGAAATTAAAATATTTAAAAATATTCAAAAAATAAAAAAAAATCGTAACATATTTAAATATTAAAATATTTAAAATCTTAACAAAATTAAAATATTTTTAAAATATTTAAATATTTAAAAAATTAAAATATTAATTTGAATTGAGTTTTGAATTATGTGTTTAGTTTTGAGTTTTGAAAAGTAATGATTATGTTTTGAATTGAGTTTTGAGAAATGGATGTAGAATTATGATTTGAAAGTTCTAAACAAACAACACACTCAAATCAATAGATAGAATTATATTTTGAGAGGCTTACCAAACGCAACCTAAAGCTTTGCTTGGTTGATGTAGTTAATATTTTTGTATTGAAACTTTTTTAATTGGTTTTTTTAGTCTTGTTTAGTTTAAATTTTTTGACTTTTATGAGAGAAAAAATATAATAATTATTAATTAGATGTGATATTTTGTCTTACTAATTTATTTAGCCTATTTTATCATTTTATACTTTTTTTAACCCAAAATAATAGTCAAACCAGGTTAAGTACATCAAGTCCCACAATTAATGCTGAATGGAAAATCACTTAGGATAATGTTAGGAATATCAAATTTTTTACTAAATAAATGATCAAATATTTAGGTATGGAGTCCGCAATTTTGTGACTCCACATCCATGTAAAATATTTAATCATTTATTTGATAAAAAATTTAAGACCTATAATATTTTTTAGTCTGTTAATGTTGAATGGAAAATGGCTACGCTACCTATTTTAATCTTGAATGGAAAATTGGGACTTGATGTCTCTGTCACGGACGTTTAATGTTGAATGGAAAATCGCTTAGGTTATGTTTGTTTGGACGGATTGGATTAGCATTCTCATGACTAATAGTGTTAGGACTACGAATCTGTTGGATTATGTATCTTATCTTAACTAATATTCAAGTTTAAAATAATTAGTCCGTACTTCAATTGTTTAACTAAATATCGGATTAATAATTTTATTGGACTATTAGTCCAATCCCAAGCTCATGTCCACCCAAACAAATATGGCCTTAATGTTTATTGAAAAATAGCTACGCTGCCTATTTTAGTGTTCAATGGAAAATTGGGATTTGATGTCTCGGAGGTTTAATGTTCAAAAACTCATTGACAAAAAAAATATATGTTCTTAATGAAAGCGGGAATAATATTGTGCTTCGATCAAAACGGCGCCGTTTTATTGCTCAGCCGTAAGCAGCGCGGGCTGCATAACAGTGTCCCAATAGGGTAAGTGCTGGGCCGGCCCCTTCGTTTTTTCAAGAAAATTGAAAGATTGTTTTGGGCTGGACTGAGTTAATATTTTTAATGCAAAATATTAATAGGGCATTGATTTAGACCCCCTTAAAACATCCATCCCCACAACCCCCTCACAGACATAGAGGTTCGGGATTGGGTGAGAAGAAAAAAAAAAAAAAAAAAAAAAAAAAATTGACCAATCAAAATTAAAGGGGGTGAAGGGGGTGACCCCCAAAGGGGGTCTCAACCTTTATTCATATTAATAAGTTGGTTTTTGAATTTATCGTTTCAACTTAACTCCGTCCGACCTGTTAAAAAATTAAATGTTAAGAAATTAGTTAATTATTTATTTATAATATATTAAAATATATATTCTTTTTGTTAGGATCTAAACTCTATATTTGTTGATTTTATTAAACTCACATTTGTGATGATATGTGATTTAATTTATTTAAGAAAATTTTCAATTTATGTACAAAACCTTTCAATCTATAATGATATCAATATATTTATTTAAGAAATATAATGTGTAACTGAATTTAATTATGGAATGTTTAAATTTTTTTTTAACATATAATCCGATGGGTGAGCTTGAAATTTATAATTAGTTTTTGGATCGGGCTTGGACAAATATAGAGGCCTGATATTAGGGCCGGGTCAGGTTTGGACAGACACAAAATTCCTTACTATGTAGTTGTTTAGGATGTGCTATATAAGTGTACTTTTTCACTTTTTCGTTAAAAAAGTAGAGAAAAAAATATGTATGTTTAGGATAACTTTTTAACTTTTGACCAAAAAATGCGTAATAAAATATTGTAGTAAAATCAAAATTATCATTTTACGCTTTTAACTTTTTGACTTTTTGGATAGTTGAATTCAAAAGGCAAAATAATAATTTTGTCCTAGTGGCTTCCTCCACAAGCTACTTTTAAATAGTATAGATCTTTTTAACTTTTTTTAGTAACTTTTTGAACAAGGCCTATGTAGTAACCTGTTTTTTAGTAACTTTTTTTATTCCAAACAAGGCCTATGTAGTAACCTGGCCCTGCTCGATGTTTGTCCACCCGTAGTCCACAAACTCCTCGACCTCACGATTTTTATAATTATCAAAAACAAAAACATAAATAAAAATAATTAAGTGGATCTTAACTATACTACACTTAATTGCGACTTTCCTCTACTAATGAATAAAAATTATAGTTAATATTATAATTTGGACATATATTACGTTTTTAATCTAAGTATAAATTTATAACACATGGGTCTATATATTAGCCATTTGTTAGTCAAATCGAAGAGTGTAAAAATGGTCCGTGATCCGTGGGCAATTTGAGATGGGTCCGGCCTAGTTAGACCCGAGCTCGAGCCCAGTCCATAACTCTAAGCCTGGACCTGGATCGCCATTTTGAAGCCCGATCGAGCTCACGATCCAGCTTGTGGGCTCGTTCGAGGCTCACTCAAAACGCAACCCGAGTCACGGGCCCCCCTATGGCCTAATATCATTTTTAGTAGAAAAAATAGAAATTTTTTTTTAAAAAATATTTAGGCCCGCCCAGGCCCAAGCTCGCTGGCCCAGCCCAAGGCTTGGTCTACCAGTTCGCCTAAGGCTCGAATACCCCTAAGCTTGAGTCTAATTTTCTAACTCATGGGCCAACCCGGCCTGAATTTTAACGGGAGCTTGGGCGGCCAACATGGGTCGGCTTGAGCTCAAGCTCGAGTGGGCCAGGCCCAATTTACACCAGGTCAATTTGTGAAAAATGATCATATTAGTATTTTTTACATTAAAATGCATGTTTTATATATATATATTATTTTTATATCTAAACATCATTTGCATCTTACTACTCATTATATATTTAAATATAAACTTGAGACGACTTGACAACATGTTTTCCGTTTTGATAATTTGAATAGTTTATTTTGCAGAATCCTAATGAATATTTTTTTTCTTGAAAAAAATTAGTCGATTCGTAATATTTTTTATTTTATTGTATTTATTTGAAAAAAACAGACAATAAGTATGTTTTTAAAAATAAATTATCATTTTTTTAGAGATAAATATGATAAAATGAAAAGGTTAAGATTATTAAATCACTATAATTTTTTCGTGGATGATATTAACAAAGATTTTTAAGAAATTAAACATTTTAAATTATCAAAATGAGACTTTACGTAAAAATAAATTAGGATTGACTTATGGTGTTGGACTAAATATTAGAAGTGACCTAGAAATTACTTCACTCAATATTTATGTTAATGTGACATTCACTTAATTATTAAAAATTGTGTTTATTGATTCGTGACTGATATGTGTTAGTTTGAGAGTTATAATATTTGATTAAATATTAAAAATTAACTCAGAAAATCTCGATTTTTTCCCCTCCACAATTCTTGGTTTAAGCTATAATACATCATATTTTTTAACAAAAAATTATAAATATTAAGAAAATTACATTTGAACAAATTCTAACATAAAATTTTTACATTAAAACTTTAAGACTTTTACATTTTCTTTGACTTTATAACTAATTTTTGATATAGCAACTAAACTAAATTTCAATCATTATTATATGGAGAGATATATGTAATAAGAATTTATAGTACACAATTTTAAAAAGTAATATTAATTCAAAATTTCTAATATGAAAAATATGTACCCAACTTTACATTATGTTTTGATTCATTTGGGTAGAAATTTGTAATGAGAAAGGAAAAAGATAAGTGAAATATAAATGAAATATAATTACATTTTACCTAATTTCACACACATTTTTATTCTTCCTTTCAAAATTTCTATCCAAAATCATAAACCAAAACATCATCAATGTTTAAAAGGAGTTTTGGATCTTTTATTGTATTGATATACACTATATAAAAAAAAATTATATAATATTTGGTGGGAGAAGCAAATTCTTAAAATGGAAAAACAATCACATTATAAGGAAATAAAACCTAGCCAATAAAAGATTTTTTTTAAATATTTAAAAAATTAAACATTAAGATAAATAAACAATGGGATATGGGAATTGATTCCTATATTTTAGTGATACAAAAATCTAAATTTTAAAACTGATCCTTTTCAAATTTTTAAATGGATTAATTAAATTTCCTTTTAAAATATGTAAATCAAGACATAATAAGATTTTTTTAAATGATTCAATAACTTTTTAAAAAAAATTTAAAACTGATTAATTAACTTTCCTTTTCAAATTTCTAAATTTAAATTTATAAATAGATGAATTAACTTTCCTTTTAAAATGTGTAAATTAAGGCATAATAATTTTTTTTCAAATGATTCAATAAAAGTTATAATTTTTTTTAAAAAAATTTAAAACTGATTAGTTAACTTTTCTTTTCAAATTTCTAAATTTAAATTTATAAATGAATTAACTACCTTTCTTTTTGAAATGTGTAAAGTAAGGCATAATAAGATTTTTTTTTTTTTTTAAAAATTAAAATTGATTAGTTAATTTTTCTTTTCAAATTTCTAAATTTAAATTTCTAAATAAATTAATTAACTTTCCTTTTAAAATGTGTAAATCAAGAAATAATAAGATTTTTTTAATAATTTAATATTAATTAACCAATAGAATATTTTTTAATTATTTGAAAAATAAGAATTATAAAAAAAATATTATGAGAGTTTTGAGTTTCACGAAATTCTTTTCATTAGAAATTTCATTTTCTTTATAGATAGATGAAGAAAAACTGAATTCAATTCTCATTAAAAAGTATCTAAGATACAGAGTGTATTTATACAAGTGATATCTAACTGATTAATAAATCCTAACTACTTCTAACTAATCACCATGAGCTACAGAAACAGTTAAAAGATATAATTGTCAGTGAGGCTTGAGCTGGTGAACCTTGGGCTGAAGCTGAATATGATCTGTTAGTGATGCTGAAGCTAAACTGGCATGAGCTGCAGCTGAACTTGCAGTTGCAACTGGGATTGCATCTGATGCACTAGAAGGTTCTTCAATATTAACAGCCCCCTTCAAGCTGATGGGAGAAGAGCAGACCATAAGCTTGGACTGAAGAAACTGAAACCGAGTGGCTGACAAAGGCTTAGTAAAGATATCAGCAATCTTATCAACAGAGGGAATGTATTTGAGAACAAGGTATTTCCCAACAACTTTTTCACGGATAAAGTGACAGTCCACCTCGATATGTTTTGAACATGTGTGAAACACTGGATTAGAAGCAAGTGCAATTGCTGATAAGTTGTCACACCAAAGAATAGGAGAATAGGTAGTAGGAATAGAAAGATCATGAAGAAACATTTGTAACTAGCTCAATTCAGCAGTAGCCTGAGCAAGAGAGCGGTATTCGGCCTCAGTACTTGATCGAGAAACAGTTGGTTTCTTTGCAGACCAAGAGATGATATTTGAACCAAGATAGACACAATAACCTGAAGTAGATTTGCAATCTATGAGATCCCCAGCCCAGTTAGAATCAGAGAAGGCTTGTAAGGTGAAAGAACTAAGACGAAAAACCAACCCATGAAAGACAGAGCCCTTAACAAACTGAAGAATTCGTTTAACCAAAGCAAAGTGACCATTTGTAGGAGCATGCATGTATTGACATGCTTGATTAACAGCTAAGGAAAGATCTAGACGTGTAATAGTCAGATATTGCAGAGCTCCAACTAAGCTGCGATATAACTGAGGTTGAGCAAAAAGAAAAGAAGCAACAGGATTAAGAGGAGGTTTCATGGAGCTAGGTGTAGGACAATATTTACAAGAAGTCATGCTTGCTTTGACAAGAATATCAGAGGCGTACTTCTATTGAGATAAGAAATAAGAATCCCCAAGAGATTGAATTGAAATTCCCAAAAAATAAGAAATATCACCTAACTCTTTCATGGCAAAAGCTGAATGCATATGGTGAATAAGAGTTTGAAGATGAGAGAGATTACTGCTAGTAAGAAGAATGTCATCCACATATACTAGAAGAATAGTAACAGAATTAGAAGTTTTGTGGATGAACAAAGAATTATCACAGTGGCTATTGACAAATCCCTGAGAAAGAAAAAACTTGGAAAAAGTAGAATACCAAGCTCTGGGAGCTTGCTTCAATCCATAGATAGCCTTCTGTAATTTGCATACAAGTTGAGGGGAAGAAGAATTGACAAAACCTGGTGGTTGTGTCATATAGACCTCTTCATCCAAGGTACCATGTAAGAAGGCATTGCTAATGTCTAGCTGCTTTGAGGGCCAGTGATGATGCAAGGCAAGACAGAGCAAAATGCAAATTGTGGGATGTTTAGCAACAGGACTAAAGGTTTCATTATAATCTATACCTTCTTGTTGCAAGAAACCTTTAGCAACTAATCGTGCCTTGTATCGAGCAATGGAACCATCATTGTTTCGCTTAATGTGAAACGCCCATTAACAACCAATACCCTGTTTAGAAGCTGGAAGAGGGAAGAGAGACCAAGTTCCTTGAGCCATTAAAGCCTTATACTCATCAAGCATAGCAGCATGCCAATGTGGAGAGGTAAGGGCCTGTTGATAAGTAGAAGGTTCAACATCAACAAATGAGGAGGATGTGTGTGTCACAAGACCATGAACTTTGGAACCCCGAACTTTTGAACGAGTGACCATGGGATGAATATTTGTAGGAGATGAAAAACGAGGTAAACCAATAAAAATAGACTGAACAGGAATAGGATGAGGTGATGCAGCAATAGGTTGAGCTGGTGCAGCAGTAAAATGTGCTGTAGTAGGAGGTGGAGCTGGCACAGCAGTAGGGTATACTGATGTAGTAGTGAACTGTGTTGGGACAGATGCAGCAGGGATCTGTGCTGGGGCAGCAGAGGTCTGAACCAAAATAGAGGCAAAAGACTGGGCTGGAGCAACTGGGACAGTAGATGTTTAAACTAGTGGTGCAATAGGTGGCTGAATTGGTACAGCACCAGAGAGCTGCTGAGGCAAAACTGATTCAGAAGCTAATGAAACAGACTGAACTTGTGCAACAGTAGGCTGAGGCATAGAAACATGGACTGCAGCCATATGGGTCAAAGGAGAAGCAGGCCAAAAGAAAGACTGAAGAGTAGACAATGAAGATGTTGCAAAAACAGAAGATACAGTAGAAAAAGAAAAGATATCTTCATTAAAGCTCACATGTCTAGAAATATGAACTTTACCTTTGGTCAGTCCAAACATCTGTAACCTTTATAGGAGGAGTGATAACCAAGAAAGACACAGAGAGTGGACCTAGGCTGGAACTTATGTGTGGTATAGGGTTTCAACCAAGGAAAACATTAGCACCCAAACACTCTGAAAAAAGAGTAATCAGGTAAAGCATGAAAAAGAAGTTCATAAGGGGATTTATGAGAAAGAGTGTCACTAGAGAGTCTATTAATGAGATGAGTAGCAGTAAAGACTGCATCAAACCAAAACTTGATGGGAACACAAGAGTGATGAAGTAAAGCAATAGTGGTCTCAATAATATGTCTATGTTTGCATTCAGAGACCCCATTCTGAGGTGAAGTGTAGGGACATGATAATTGATGAACAATGCCTTGAGCTTTCAGAAATTGAGTCATAGAAGAATTAACAAATTTAGTACCTCCATTAGTCCTAAGCACTTGCAATTTAGTAGAAAATTGAGTCTCAACATAAGCTTTAAATTCCAAAAATTTTGAAAACACTTCACTTTTATAACAGAGAGGATAAAGCCAAATAAACTTGTTATATTCATCAATGAAAAGCACATAGAATTTGTAACAAGAGGAAGAAGAATTAAATGGCCCCCATACATCACTATGAATAAGAGATAAGGGCTTATTTACAGTAGAATTAGAAAGCTTGAAAGGAAATCTATGACTTTTAGCTATACTACAATGAGTACAAGAAAAACTAGTAGATTTGGTGTGATTATGAGCAACAGATAAGTGTTGTTTTAAAGCTGCAAATTTCGGTTGTGAGGGATGACCCAATCTTTTATGCCAGGTAACCTTAGATATAAGACTAGTAGTAGTAGAAAATACAGCATGAGATGATGATGCAGGAAGAGCATGCACAACAGTAGAGGAAGATGATGACAAATGTCAAAAGTGATATAAGCCATAAGCATTATGGCCCTTGTGCAGAATGGCCTTCGAGTGTTTGTCCTGGATCACAAATGAAGACTCATCAAATGTAATAGTGCAATTATTATCCTTAGTGAGCTGATGCACAGCAAGAAGATTGGAGGAGATAGGAGCATGCAAAAGGTTGTTAAGCTTAAAGGAAAAATAAGGAGTAGGTAGTAGGCCTTTACCTGTATGATGAATAAGAAGGGACTTACCACTGCCTACAGTAATATGATCAGGTCCTTGATAATCCTGATACATGTGGAGATTAGAGAGATCATGAGTAATATGATCGGAAGCAGCAGAATCAAGGTACTAGAGAGAAAATTCAGCAAAAATAGTAGATGGAGTGGAAGTCACAAAAGCTCGAGGAGAAGGATAGCCAGATGAAGGAGATACTGAAGCAGATGGAGAAGAAAAATTAGAGGAAGAGGATGGATAAAAGTTAGCATCCAGTCTATGCCAACAGTCTATGGCAGTGTGACTGCTTCTCCCACAGATTTGGCAAGTTAAGTTGGAGGAGTAATATCGACCTCGGCCACGAAAAGTAGATCTATCACTGCCACCACGAAAACCACCTTTAAAACCACCTCTGGAACCTCAAAAGGATGAGCGTCCTCCTCTAGAAGCAGTACTAGATGAACCACGCTGTGCAGTATAAGCAACGGAAGGCTCATGAGAATGTAACTTTCTCTGTTTAGCTTCAATGTGAATTGATTCAGAACTCAACAGAGATGTTAACTCTGCCATAGAAATAGGCTCAATACGTGCTCGAATAGTGGTTTTGAGAGCATCAAACTCATCTGGTAATCCATTAAGAGTGAGAAGTACCAGATCTTCTTCATCAATAGGTGAAGATGCCAGAGTTAATTGATCAGAAAGGTCTTTTATCTGAGTCAAATACTCATTCATTGACAATGAGTCTTTTGTCAGATGATTCAAGCGATTCTTCATTTCATGAATGTGAGATCTAGATAACACTGTGAATCATTTACAGAGAGCATTCCAGACCTCATAGCTATGGCTCAAATGAAGAACAGAAGAAAAAATTAGAGGTGTAAGTGTGGCTGTTATATAGCTTAGCAGATGAGCATTAATTTTGTTCCACCGTGCTCGATCTGGATTGATCACTTCAACACCATTTGAATCTTTGATTTGCAATGGTGGACAAGGAACTGATCCATTTGCAAAATCTAACAACTCAGTTGCACGCAAAACATTCTGGAACTAACTGCGCTATATCAGAAAATTTGCAGAATCAAGTTTAACTGTAATGAATGAACTGAGATTAGAGATCAACAATTTGAGATTAGAAGATAAAGAAGATAGAGATGAATCAAAAGAAGCCATGGATGGCCCAGAGTTATGCTCGTGAGAGCTTCAGAGGGGCTCTGATACCATGAAGAAAAACTGAATTCAATTCTCATTAAAAAGCATCTAAGATACAGAGTGTATTTATACAAGTGATATCTAATTGATTAATAAATCCTAACTACTTCTAACTAATCACCATGAGCTACGGAAACAGTTAAAAGATATATCTGTCAATGAGGCTTGAGCTGGTGAACCTTGGGCTGAAGCTGAATATGATCTGTTAGTGATACTGAAGCTGAACTGGCATAAGCTGCAGCTGAACTTGCAGTTGTAACTGGGATTGCATCTGATGCACTATACGGTTCTTCAATATTAACAATAGATATGCCAAATTCTACCTCCATTTAATTCTCAATATTAAAGAGAATGGGGCTTATTCTTTTTCTTTTTTAATAAGTACAAAATCTCGTCACTTCTAAATTCCATTAAATTCTCAATATTTTTTTATGAGAGTGATTTAAATATATATATATATATATATGGGCAAATTACCAACACCTCAACACCCCCTCGAGGTTTGACTAAAATAAGGATTCCCCTGAGGTTTGAAAAATTACATCATGTCCCTTGAGGTTTATATTTTCATAACAAATTACCCCCTGAGGTTTATATTTGCATAATAAATTGCTCCCTCATTTGGTATGCAAATACAAACCTCAGGGGCAATTTATAATTTCTCAAACTTCAGGGGGAACCTATATTTTAGTCAAACCTCGAGGGGGTGTTGATAATTTGCCCTATATATATATATATATATATGAGTCCACTTTTTAAAATCCAGTCATTTGGAATTGATTAGTATATATTTAAATGTAAAACATTATTATTTAGACCCAAAAATTAGACCCACTTTCTAGGCCCCTCTCTCATCTTTCTCTATATATATTCTCTATTATATTACACAACTCATTCACTTAGGTCATGTTTGATTCACAAGATTAATAGTGAAGTATTAATAATCCTATTAAATTAGTGTAGTATTCACTATCCAATTGGATTAATATCCATTGGATTAATAATCCCACCACTACCCCATTACTAATAATCTTATAAATTTGTTGGATTAATTATCCATTAGATTAATAATCCTAAACTAAAATGTTAAAACAAACATAGGATAATTGGCCCCACGGATTAATAATCTCAATCCCATACTCTAATCCACCCAATTAAACATGCTCTTAAAGTTTTATCACACAATTTTATTTTCAAAAAAAATCACAGCAACAACATAATTTTTCAAATGTTACCTAAGCTACTCTAAGGACCAAAAAGAAACTCCAACACGTCAAATATTGCACGTTCAGTTACTCACACATCCCGTAGACCTAGATATATAAATATATATATATATATATATATATGTTTGTGTGTGTGTGTGTGTGTCGAGTGGCTCCTTTGTGAGTGAACTTGGTAGAAGCTAGCCATGGCCAAGAAATCAGAAATAAGGAGTGAAGGTGGGAAATACAATGGGAGGATGACATCATATGTGGTGTTATCTTGTATGATAACTGCCATTGGGAGGATCTCTTTATGGTTACGACATTGGAATTTCAGGTAATTCAATTCTCACTACAAGACCACCAAACATGGATAATGGGTAATCCAATACCATTATCAAATATTAAGTAACTAACTACTCAAGATGGTAAATATTTTCAATAGATTCTCATATATTTTGAGTATTGCTAAGTCTACAAGCACATAAATTTGTCACAAATTAAGACACAGAATTTATATGCATCGATAAGATTTTTTTTAAAAGTAGATCCCACTAAAAAATCATGTAAAATCTTTTCAATTTATATGTATCTTATGTCTAATTTTATTTCTTACTTTCGCGTTTATAACTATTTCAATTTTACACGATTCGTTTCTATTAAGTTGGGGTTCTATGGTTGTCAATGGCAACTACATTTTTTTTTTTTTTTTCAAAACAAAGGAAGCTTATTTGTTTTAAAAAAAAAAAAAAAAGATATGAATTTTCCAATTCTTCGTTGTGAAGGTTGGCGTTAAAAACGATTTAAGGAAAACTCTACTTTACACCCATCTGATTTAGGAATAGGTTTTCACATTGTTTAAAAGTAAGTTGACATTAAGGGTAGTATTGTCATTTTCTATTGAAATTGACTTTGACTTTTATTTTTGTTTTTATTTTTGCACTCTAAAAATGCAGATGTCACAAATTTTGTTAATTTGGACAGAAAAGGTAACAGTTGCATTGAATTTGTCCAAAGATTTAAGTGGTTTCAAACAAGCAAAAAAGCAAACAAAATGAGGTAGATGAATTTATCATATCATAGGCAAGCAAAAATGTGCGCCGGTCACACAATTACTTCATATTTCACTGTATATTTTGATTTTGAAGGAGCCAGACTTTGTTGAAAAGATAATACTACTACGATTACTAAATTATGAAGAACTTCAGAGTTTATTCATTCATCTTAATCAATCAGTTACAGTCAAGAGCTTTATATATACTAGCTACCATATGTATATATCTATATGTATCTATGTAACAAACTATATAACTACCTAACCAATATAACTGCCTAACCACCTACTCTCTCTCTAACTAATCCAGGTATACAATCACATGCGATGCACAACAGCATAATACAAACTACTCCCTATCAAATTATAGTGTAATTAAAATAGATTAGATTTTAAAAATATTTCAGAAAAATTTGTAGCAAATTTATTAACATATGTAAGTGAATGGAAAGGTGGAGTGTCCTCCACGGATGCATTTCTAAAGAAATTCTTCCCGGATAAAGTTAGCAACTACTGCAAATTTAACAGTGAATTGTTGACCTTATTCACATCCTCGCTCAATGTCGCCAGCCTCGTTGCTTCCCTCTTTGCCTCATCGGTCACGAAAACCTTTGGGCGTAAGCCATCAATCCTTATCAGAGGAGCTGCATATCTTGCTGGTGCTTGTTTTGCTGGTGCAACTTCTAATGTGTTCATGCTGATATTGGGTTGTGTCATGCTCGGAGTTGGCGTTGGTTTTTCAACCCAGGTATGCTATCCTTCCCGAACTATTTTGTTTGCAAGACCATCTTTAGAGCACATAGCTTCAATCATAGTAGGCAAAAGGCATGAAAGTGAATGGCATTGATAGCATATATGATCTTTTCTTTTAGAATCAGAAGAGGTTGATAATATGAAATGAAACCCTTAACCTACCCTTAACCTTTTGTTAACAACTCCTACTAAAAAATGAAGGTTATTAGATTAATGAAAGCAACAATCATCGTCTTACTATATTGCTAAATCAATCACGCTACACACTTGTAACTTTTATTTTCGAAAACTGTCCAAAATTTTTGCGTTAGTAAGCTGGCAACGCCCATTCATTTTAGTTTAAAACTATACTTTAGCAGGATGAATGCAGTAATGCTCCAAGATGGATTGGAGGTATCCCCTGAGAATTTATTGAATACCCTTCCCCTAATATTATTAGATTAGTAAATGAGACTAGCATAATTGGATGATTGATGCTTCTCCTAAAGCTCGAGCCCTAAACCTCCCCACAAAAACCTCGAGGTACAATTACTTGAGCTACACTAAAGTTCAAAACCCACGGTGGCAAACAATTAAAAAACAATAATGAAGCGATTTGTGACTTGACATAATTTTCATTTCCAACTCAGACTTCTTTTCAAATCTCTCTCTCTCTCTCCCCTTTTCTTTGTTTCAATACTTTCTATTCTCTTCTTATTCTTTATTGTTTTAGTTTTCGAGTAAACTATCAATAACTCTTAATAGTTAAACCACTACAACAAAACTAACTATTCACGGCATCATGTTTACGACATGCATTAAATGCATGTCGTGGTTAGTACATTCTATGGCATTTTTTTTTTTGCAAGCCGTTAATGTTTTGTCAATAACAGCATACATACCATGTAAGTCGTTGATTCATATATTTATAGCATGCAAAAGCATGCCGTAAAAAACGTATGTTTTTACGACTTACAAAAATATATCGTAAAATATTTGCACTTAAGACGACATGCATTTCATGTTATAAAATATTATAACTTACACGGCATGCATTAACATGTCGTGAAAACTTTTGTAAAAAAAAAAAAAATTCAATCCGGAATTTTTTTATGGCATGCAAAAGCATGTCGTAAAAAATGTATATTTTCACGGCATACAAAAATATGTCATAAAATATTTGTACTTAAGACGACATTAATTTCATGTCGTAAAATATTATAACTTTACACGACATGCATTAGCATGTCGTGAAAACTTTTATTAAAGAAAATTTCAATTCGATTTTTTTTTTTTTATTTAAAAAAAGTTAACAATTTCCAACCACGCTTCTCACTTTAAATTTTCCTAATTGAGGAAAATGTAAAAAATAATTTATACATTATTTTATAATTTAGTGTCGCTTTTAAGGGATAATTGCTTTATACATTAAAGTGTGATAATATATACTCTATTACTTTTTAATCACAATTTTAAATGAGTGTGATTATATACATATTTTTTAATCACACATTTTAATTAAAGTGTGATTATTTATATATTTTTTAATCACACTTTTTAATTTAAATATGATTATATATACATTACTACTTTTTAATTACACTTTTTAAATAAGTGTGATTATATAAAATATTCTAATTTGATTATAAAATATACAATTTCCAAATTTGCGTCTCTATTCTACACCCATGAATGACAATGTACGACTTTTTCTAAGCACTATAAGAAATTAAGATGTTAAAGACAAATTTTTAGGAACAAAAATAATTTATCTGTAAAAATTATACTTATAAGAGAAAAATAAAAGAATTTTGAAAAAAAAAAAATTTTAATCATACTATTACATTTTTGAGACAAATCTATTTCATTGTAAAATAATTTAGTGACTTTTTATCTACCATTTTAATTGGTCCCATTCAATTTGCATTCTTTGAACTTCAATAGTCGGGAGATTTCATTCAAAGGCTCTCTCTCTCTCGATCGATCGAATCCCTAATTTCCTTCTCCATAAAATCGGGGGTTTGTTGATTTCGATCCCTAATATGATCTCAGAGACGCTTGATCTGCACTTCTAATCGGTGCTTTGTTGATTTCGTCCCCAAGGAGTCTCATATCGTCTCTCTCAATAGCGATTTCCGAATCCAGGCTTGATCGATTAATCGATTTCAATCTCATTGATTTGGTTTTCAATCTGTTGTTCGCATTTGTTCTTCAAAAATGCTTATTTATCGGTGTAATGTTTGTGTTGATTATGTGGTATAACGGCCTTTTCAGCATTGACTCTATCCCCAAGGCAATGGCAACAAGAGCAAGAATGTTGTAGCATCATCTATATCTCTTCGTCAGAAAACACTAAGTTCGATCTTGGAACTGAAGGAATTGGCCTCTTCGCTCTTGGACTCCGCCAAGCGCCATCTCGATCGCTTGCATTTGGAGATCCTCAAGGACCTTCAGCCTCTATCTCTCTCTCGTCTTCATAAACGATTAAAGGTATCTGTCGCTCTCTTTAAAATTTTATCATGATGTGCTCTAATTGCTTGATCGAAATTTCACCATAGAACCACAGGTTGAGTTTTGATTGTTCTGTCTCTGTCTCTATGTGAGCACACGCGAGTGTGTTCTCCTCTGCATTGTTATTATTATTATTTGTAATCTCGAGTTCATTTCCAGAAAGAAAAAAAAAATTTGCAGAATGAGAGGTTGAAATGTTAGATTAAATTTTGTGAGATGAACTGAATTGTCATTGGAAAAGAAAAGTGTCATGGTGAGAAATTCTGTACAGTTTAAACTTATAGATGCTTCTTGCTTGCTCTTACTTTTGCTTTAAATACCATCACGGCAAGGCCTTAATGGCATAGTTTTGTTATGGGACAATGATTAAAGTTTGTTTGTGAAGAATGGAAGAAAGAATTATGCAGCTAGCACTACAACAAAATTGAATTTTTACGACTTGCGATGCATGCCGTAAAAACTCTTTCACGGCATGCAGACAAATGCCGTTATATGACATGCCGTGGAAAGTTGAGTATCATTTACGACATGCAAGTAAAGTTGTAAAAAGTAATAAATTAAACATTAATGACATACTTTGTATGTCGTATATAACTTTTTACGACATGCCATAAATCATCATACTTTCCGTGGCATAATTTTGCATGCCGTAGAAGGTTATTTTCAAAAAATTAATGGCATACTTTGCATGCCGTATATAATATTTTACGACATTTTCTTACATGTCATAAATTATCACTTTTCACGACATAATTTTGTATGCCATAGAAGATCATTTTAATATATTTATGACATACTTTGTATGCCGTATATTATCTTTTACGACATTTTCTTACATGCCATAAATCATTACACTTTTCACGGCATAATTTTACATGCCGTAGAAAGTTATTTTTAATATAATATATATATATATATATATATATATGAATATGACCTTGCCTAACCGTATGTAGACAGTCGTTTATAAAATGTAACCTGTTACAAACCAAGCAAAGGCAGCAACTATGAAGTAAGTAAAAAAATCTAATATCCATACACCAAACAACCTGCATACTTACTTTTATTCTCAACTTCTATCATATCAAGTTGATAACAACCTCAAACATACAAATCAAAAAAAATATCCAAATCATAAAATTCATTTATCAACATGATCTACACTATGAAAGATGGCAAACTTTTCCATCTGATTATGCATTTATCCAGAGTTTTAAATCACATGATTTACACTGTGAAAGAACTGTCCAAGTACAAGTTTTGGGATCCAATAGTGCCCAGAGATGATCATGATCACCATTCACATTGTATATAGGCCCAATATCTATTTTAACTGGACACTTCTCGTAGATTAAAACGAAGTATGTGAAGTAGCAAAGGGATACATTTAAAGTTATTGATCATCTACACTTGACCTAGGAACCTTATAAATAGCATTAAAATCAGCTGACAACTGAATTAAGCTTTAGCTGGTGCAAAAATGAAGTATTCAAATCTTACATCCACATTGTATACGCACTACAACAAAACTAACTATTCACGGCATCATGTTTACGACATGCATTAAATGCATGTCGTAGTTAGTACATTCTACGGCATTTTTTTTTTTGCAAGCCGTTAATGTTTTGTCAATAACAGCATACATACCATGTAAGTCGTTGATTCATATATTTATAGCATGCAAAAGTATGCCGTAAAAAATGTATGTTTTTACGACTTACAAAAATATGTCGTAAAATATTTGTACTTAAGACGACATACATTTCATGTTATAAAATATTATAACTTTACACGGCATGCATTAACATGTCGTGAAAACTTTTGCACACAAAAAAAAATTCAATTCGGAATTTTTTTTATGGCATACAAAAGCATGCCGTAAAAAATGTATATTTTCACGGCATACAAAAATATGTCATAAAATATTTATACTTAAGACGACATACATTTCATGTCGTAAAATATTATAACTTTACACGGCATGCATTAGCATGTCGTGAAAACTTTTATTAAAAAAAATTTCAATCCGAATTTTTTTTATTTTTTTTTATTTAGAAAAGCTAACAATTTCTAACCAAGTTTCTCACCTTACATTTTCCTAATTGAGGACAACGTAAAAAATAATTTATACGTTATTTTATAATTTAGTGTCTCCTTTAAGGGATAATTGCACCCAGTGGGATTTTGAGAAAAAAAAATTACATATTCATGAAAAAATTTATAATTTTAATAATTAATATTTATATGGCTTCTCATTAATTTGTAATTATTTTTTTTTTAAATTACCTTGATTTGATATCTTTCCTTCTTTTAATAATTTATTTATTTTTTACTTTTTAGATGTGCCTAATCTGAATACAACTAAAAAATAAAATATTTGTAAAAAAATATAATAAAATATAATATATATGATTAAATTTTATATTTTTTTAAATTTAGTAATTTTTTAAAAAAATTAAAAAATATTTTTCCTTTAAGTACATGTAAATTATTTAGATTTAAAAAGTAAAAAATATTTATTTAAAATATTTAAAAACTTACTTAATTAAATTGAAAACCATTGCCCCCATTACTCTCTCAGTCACTCTCTGGGTCTCTCTCTCTCTCTCAACCCTCTCTAAACCCTAACCTCTCTCAACCGACCGAATCAATCTCCTTCTTCCCATAAAACAATGACTATTACTTTGTGAACAGACAAAGATAATTCCTCCCAATCGCTCTCTATTTTGCTTTCAAAAGAACTTTCTAGTCTCCAGACAACAACTATTTATGTCCTTGGTTGAGTCGACACACACATTTCATTTCACACGAACAGACATTTCGGGTAGGTTTGGTTTGTGTTTCTGAAAAAAATTTCAGAAATTTTCTCTACAAACAAATTTCAGAAATTTTCTCTACCAAACAAATTTCCCAAAAAAATTTCCCAAAACACACAAACCAAACAAGTTTTCCAAAACAAATCTCTCTCACACACACAAATCAATCACTTTTTCCAAAACTCTCTCTCAAAACAATTTTCCAAAACAAATTTCCCAAAAAACCAAACCAAACATGTTTTCGTACTTTTTATCTCTAAAACACATCTCTCAAACACAAACCAAACATACCCTTCATTTCACACAAACAGAGCCAGAATGAGAGAAAACAGAGGTTGAGAGAGATCGAGAGAGAGAGAGAGCAGAGATTTGGAAAATGTCGTGGCAGACATACGTGGATGATCACCTGATGTGCGACATCGAGGGCAACCACCTCACCTCCGCCGCCATCCTCGGCCACGACGGCAGCGTCTGGGCTCAGAGCGCTTCTTTCCCCAAGGTTCTCCATAGATCTGTCTTTCTAATTTATTTATTTAATTATAATATGTTTGATTTCGATTGCTTTTTCATCAATCTGTTCGTAAAAATGTTGATCGCCGATTGCCTTTACTGATTTTATGAATTGTTGAGATTTCGATTAGATCCGAGTGTTCATCTATCGAAACCTGTAATGATTCTATGAAACCTTTTTTGATGGTTGGCTTTGGGATTTTCATTATTGAATCATGAGATGTGAGATTTGATTTGTTTGGTTGATTAGCGCCGGTTCAGAGTGTTTGATTTTCACCTGCATTGTTATTCAATTTGCATTCCTATGAGTTTGATCTGTTTTACCTTGGGAAGATCTCAGAATGGATCTCCTTTTTTCCTTCATTTCAAGCTTTTACATTTTAGGTCTGTTTAGAAATTAATCACAAAATCATTTAACATCTTAAATTGGGAAATGACCAGCCATGTTGTTCATAAACATTGCTTTTTTCACCTCAAATTCTAGTTATCTATTAGGTTTTGAAGTTTCCTCAACTTCACATATATGGCTTTTATTATTTACAGCTATGCCTCAATAGAATCTTACCTTTTGTGTTTCTTGCTAGATTTGATTTGATTTGATTGCCCCTTGTGCTGATTTTGTATTTTATAATTGTTAATTTTTTTTTTGTAGTTTAAGCCTGAAGAGATCATTGGCATCATGAAAGATCTCGACGAACCTGGCTTTCTTGCTCCCACTGGACTTTACCTTGGCGGCACTAAGTACATGGTTATCCAAGGCGAGCCTGGTGCTGTGATTCGTGGAAAGAAGGTAATTTCATGATTTCATTATCCATATGTTATTCTTCATTCAGTTTGATTTCATGACCCTCATGGCCCTTGTTACAGAAGGCATGGGTCATTTCATTGCGTTAAGCCTGATTTCATGGAATAAGATGCAAATTTAAATTTTAATGCCAAGGGCATTCAAGTCAAGACCAAATCAAATTGTGAAATTAAAAAAACAAAACAAATGACATATATCTGTGCGTGTTTAATTATGCATAAATACCTTTTGGAAGACACTATTTCCTGTTTTGACTTTTGCCAATTCTAACAGCATGACTTTACGAGATTTTGTTACTATTACAATACACGTGAAGTTAGTCGTTTATGTTGACATTTCTATTTTCCATCCTCCGCTTCTTCTGACGGCGTGAGGACAGAAGGTGAGAACAGTTTTAGATACTATTTCAAAGTTTGAGTCTTTCATCTATGTGGTCTCTGTTCTGTTTCTGTTTCTGTTTATATATTTTGCTGAAAATTTGTTTGTATTGTTGTTTGGTTGCTGAGAATTTGAGGGAAAAAAATTAGAAAGAAAACACATTAATTCTCCCCATAGACATGCAAATTATAAAAGATTCTACTTACAAGAAAATTTATACCTACTTTCTTTAAGCTTAGTCTCTTAGTCCTTTTGGTTCTTTGCTTCTTAATTTTTATGAATAATAAAAAAATATTGTATCAATGCTGATCTTGTTTTCTTCTAAAAAAAGTTTAAAGCTTGAACCACAAAATGGCACGGACAGAACCGCGTAAATGGAGCGTAGAGAAGAGAAATATGATACAGAAGACATAGAACAGTTTATGGTAGAGGAAATAGATGGGGTAATGGGTAAAGAGGAGATAGAAAATGAAGCAGATGAAGAGAAAGAAACAGAAAATGTAGACGAACTTGCCAGTATTCCAATTCAACCGTATAATCACAAGGCCCAGACTGGGGCTATTTTCATTCTTGAGAAGGCTTCTTTGGAAGTTGCAAAACTCGGAAAGGTCTGTATAAATTTTATTATCTTTGTCTTTTTCGATTTCTATATTCTTTCTTAAACTTATTTTTCTTGGGTTTAGGATTATGGTGCTTTCAAACTTTTATTGTAGTTGTGTTTCTTGAGGGTTAAGGATTTAGGCTTCAGCATTTTGGTTGGGATTTCATAAGGATGTTCCATCATTGGGGAATGTTTCAAATTTTTTGTTCTAGTTTTGTGTTTCGTTGGGTTTCTTAACGATCTTCCATCATTGGGTTTAAAGTATCTCTTCATCTGTGTGCACACACACATGATGCATGTAATTTTGCCTAATAGCTTTTTTATATCCATACAGTTTTACCAGCTTTTGAGCTCAGATCATGACAAATTTCTGAGAAGTAATAACAAAAATCCTGCTGATTACCGGCCAGATATTGCTCATCAGGTACTGAACTTTGGTGTTACGGTCCATATCCTTTTGTTGAAAAGTTCAGTTGTTTTAACTTTTTTGCTGTTTACGTATGGTTGACATTGGTATGTATAAGTCTAAATCATGGTTATCAGGAAACACCAGCATCCCAACAATTTATGTTCCCAAAACATTGTACATTTTCATTTGAGAACACCCACATCTAGAAAACATTGTATCACCTTCATTCTAGAACACCGAGTATAATGATTAGAAAAAGCTGGTTCTTATTCTTTGGTGTAATTATCCTATTATAAGATGAAACATTCGAAAAGGATAAAATAAAAAAACAAAAAAACAAAACTATGAAATAGAGGATTTTTGCAGGAGATAAATAAAAGAGGGCCATAGTGGAAGGAGAACTGCTCCACATTTAGAACTGTCTAATTACATTTCAACTATGTAATCTGTGTAGCCTTAAAACCAAGGTATTTTGAGTGTTTATACCATATCTTTTCGCATCTAATTTCCTCTCTTTTGTGTACTTGGCATCTTTGTCACTGCTATCTAGATGGTAGTGGTTTAGTTGGTTTAGCATCTTATTTACATAGTGCTGAAGGAATTGGTATATCTTATCGAGGCTCCAGAGGCTTCTAATAATCTTGATGTTTAGCTGCAAGTAACCAAAGGCTTTTTGGTTTTGTCTGTTTGAGCATTACTTAGTGGATTCATTGAGATGATTAATTATATGTTGAGAAGTTAATGCATGCACATAATTTCTTTCTTTCTTTCTTTCTTTTTGGGTGCTCCTTTTCTTCCTTTGCTTCCCTTACATTGAGATTTCATCTTGCATAATACTATTCCTATTATGTTCATTAGCTTTATGTTGTGATGCTACATTTAGTAGCGGAGCCACCTTAATTTTAAAAATTATTGTTTGACCTATGGTTTTTAATATATCTTTTAGTTTGTTCTTTCTAAAATTATATGTTAGACTTATTTGTTTTTTTATTTTTATTTTCATAAAAAGCCTTACAATTTGACCCTCTCAAATGTTTTTATTTGTTACACAATTCCCTTGATGTATGCACACACACATATATTTATGCTAATAACTTCTCTCATTTTTCTTTAGTCTCTCTCTTAATATATAGCATTTTTATTCTTATATTTTGTGGATTGCCCGTCCTAAATTGATTTTTTTACCTCCGCCACTTGCTACATTGCAGATGATTTGTGCAACATGTGCCTGAACTTGTTAATTATTGGTGTTTTTTATGTTATTTGATCATGTCAAAAAGGAATTTGTAATTTTGACTAGTTCTTTGCTAGAGAATATATTCCTTTCTTCTTACTTCACCTGAGGGAGTTTTAAAATTTTAGCTACTTATCTTGCTCAGATAACAAATTTATTGTTATTTTGTGCATTTTTTTTGTTGTTGTTAATGTTCCCTTTGTCCCAATAGTGGATGTGATTCCAATGCTTATTGTCTATAAGCAACTGATTTTCCTTGCAGAGAAAGAAAACCTTTGCCTGTATGGATTCCCCAGTGAGCAATGGGAAGTTAATTTGCCTGCTGAAGAGGTGCCCTCCAGAGCTCCCAGAGCCTGCATTAGGCATTTACTTTGCCAGGGATGGGATGCAAGAGAAGGACTGGTTGGATCTAGTTGCTGTCCACAGCGATGCATGGTTACTTGCCGTGGCCTTCTATTTTGGTGCTAGATTTGGTTTTGATAAAGCGGACAGGTGTTCTTTCTTCCCTCTACTATCCTGTGGTGCATTTGGAATTATAAGTTTCTAGTTTGCTAGAATATTGAAATGTGCTGTGATCCATCATATCATTATATGAAAAAGTAAGCCTAAATGAAAAGGCATGTGAGTGTGTGAAAATTATTAAGAAAATTTAGATTAATTTTTAAAAAACATTTGAAGTACTTTTAACTCTACTGTATGATATCCTTTTGACAACCAGTCTTAAAATGATGATGTTTCCCAAATTTGACTTGAACAGAAGATTATTTTCTTTTTCATTGACAAAAGTTCCTAATAGTTTTTGAACAACCATACTGAATGCAAAACCAAGTCAAGGAATACTATTTCTATACATTGTATTTGAATGGAAGCACTTACTCATTAGCAACTTTTGAATGGAAGCACTTACTCTCAATAGAAATTTCTGGTAGGTAAATTTCTGGTGCAAGCAACTTTTGTTGATAGATATATAACTAGTGACATTAATTAAGTAAAAACTCGGACCCAAGAATTGAACTTACAGTCCAGATTATTCATCTGTGCTGCTGCGAGTAAATTTTGGACGGAAATAACCAGCAAAAAGACCTGAATTCTTGACCCCATTATTCAACAAAGAATCATATAGACTCTTGACTAACTGAATTACAATGAACCACCTTAAAACCAGTCCGCTTTCATTCAGTTCCGCTGTTTGTTAGAACTCTTCAAGAGACTTTTCCATGATAATGATACCCGTATACTCTCTTTAAACAAATTCAAGATGCACATAATAACAATGCAACAGCACATGACTCATCCTCAAGTTTTCCAACTAAATATATTTAATATATCCCATAGACACTATGAAAGCTGATAGATATATATTTAGTGGTTCAGATTAATTACAACGCAACTCCTATACACCAGGACCTATCACTACAACAAAACTAACTATCTACGGCTTTATGTTTACGGCATGCATCAAATGCATGTTGTAGTTAATACATTCTACGACATTTTTTTTTTTTGCAAGCCGTTAATACTTTTTCAACAACAGCATACACATCATGTAAGTCGTTAATTCATATATTTATGACATGCAAAAGTATGTCATAAAAAATATATATTTTCACGACTTACAAAAATATGTCATAAAATAATTGCACTTAAGACGACATACATTTCATGTCGTAAACTATTTTAACTTTACACGGCATACATTACCATGCCGTGAAAACTTCTACCAAAAAAGATTTTAATTCAATTTTTTTATGACATACAAAAGTATGCCGTAAAAAAATATATATTTTCACGGCATATAAATATTTTCATTTAAGATGGCATACATTTTATGTTGTAAAATATTATACCCTTACATGACATATATTAGCATGTCGTGAAAACTTCTATTAAAAAAAAATTCAATCTGATATTTAAAAAAAAAAAAAACTAACAATTTCCGACCCATTGGGTTGGTTCAGTGTTATGTTTTCGTCACTGTATTAAAATCGGATTAAGGACTTGCCAATAAAATCCAACCCCTCTCTCTCCTCCCCTCCTCTTCCTCCTCCTCCTTCAAAACCCTAGAAAACGAACTAGACCTTCAAATCCCCTGATAGATCTTCATACATTCTTTGCATTTGAGATTAAAGTCACACAGATTTTGCATTCATACGTCTCTCTCTCTCTCTCTCTCTCACACAAACGCACGAGCGCCACCACCGACCACCACAAGCTGTTGTCACTCTAAACTTGGAGCTCAATTCCAAGCTTGGAGTTCAATTCTGATTCTAAGCCCTTTCCACGGATTCGATTAATTCGGTGTTTGCATATCTATTCGATTAATTCGATTCTAAGCCTTGAATTTATGTGTTCCAATTCTCCTCTCTCATCTCTTTTTGATTTTGATTTCTAGGGTTTTCATGCCCTTATTGAATGTGTTTTCACTTCTGTGATTGCTCATTTTGGGATTGAACAAAAAGGCCCTCTTCGCGATCGCTTCATTCGAAGTCTACTTCGAAGAACGTTTTCACGGTACCTTCTCTCTCTCTTTAGCTCCTGTTTTCTGGTTCTTACATGCTGATTTTCGCTTGCATTTCGAGATTCCTATGATTTTGCGGTGGTTTAGTGGAATGAATTGATGTTGAATTTGATATTCCTCGCCGAAGATTGACATTATGATTACGCTTGTGTTGTCGATCTGATGATCTGATGATTTTGCGGTGGTCTCAACCATATTTTCTGGTCCATGGACTTTTGTCAAAAGAAAACAATCATTTAAAGCTATTGAATCATTAGAACATTCAGGTCTCTTCACTAATTAATATATCAGAGTTTTTTGAGAGCCCTTAGCCTAATGTCTATTTATAGTTTGTTTAGAAAAGACATTGCATGAATTACAAAAACTTGTGCATGTTACCCAGCTCAAGCACACTACTATCCCTGTTCTCTTTCATGTAATGTTGTCACCCATGCGCTCTTTGAGCAAGCTACGAAAAGGAGCCTCTTGGGATTTTTACATTTTTTTAGAAACCACTGAGTGCTCCACTCAAGCTCTTTTCAAGCAGGCCCTTAATCTTGTTTTCACAATTTTTAGTTCCAAAATATCAAGGTTAATGTTAAGTCAAATAGGCCAATTTTAGGTAACTAAAACCAGTGTCCCAAAACTAATGCAACATTTTTTTTTCCTGTGCTAAGATAAGCTCAAAACACAACCACAATGGGACTTCGCAACCACTGCTTTGTTTCAAACTGCCACACTAAAGTTAGTCTCCAAACTGTCACAATAAAGAAGAGCAAAAAATATCATTTTGGCTGGCCCAAACTTATTTAGGAAGCTCCTGAAAGTTGGTTATTTCCAGGAATGATTTTATGAATCCTAAGTTTTTTTTTAGTGTTGATGTGCCAATTTTGTATTAAAGTAAAAGAACTATTGGACTACTTAGTTATTTGGGGTTGAAGGAGTACCAATATTTTCAAAAATTATTTTCTTGGGAAAAAGAATTTCATTTTATGCCTATTTCAGTTATCTTGGTATTGTTTGAATGATGTGTGTTTGCATGTGTGATACTGATCTCGCCACCATCACCATGTGTAATGATCTTATGGTTTTATTGATATGGAATGGACATGTTTGATAGTGGTATACTAGGATTTTGGCCAATGTATATATGACTTGTGCAACTGTCAATGTTATGAATATGCATGTGGTATGTGCAGTGGCTTGCAGCTGTGGAACTTGGACTTTTAAAAGGCCGTCATCCTCTTTTGAAAGATGTCGATGTTACCCTCAATCCTTCAAAAGGTTTAGCATGGGTGGAAGGCACATCATCTGATAAAAGTGGTAGAGTAAACAAACTCCTGAATCTTTTCCAGTTCAAGATTCAAACGTGATTCACAGAGAAATCCTGAAATTGAAGATAGAGGATTGCAACAAAAGAGCAATGGTACATTAGATCAGGCTAGCTCTGTTGATGCAGTATTAGTCAAAGACGAAGGCAATCCTATAGATGATGAAAGAGGCCAAGTGCTCCAAACTGCACAAGTGGCTATGAATATGCTTGATGTGACCATGCCTGGTACTCTAACTGAAGAACAGAAGCAGAAGGTATTGCTTTATTAGTTGCATACTGGTCTTCAATATATTGTATTTCAGTTAATAATGGTTAGTTTTACATGCTCTGTATGTTGTGTACATAAAATGAAATATGAAACCATGAAACCAGTAGCAGTTCTATATTTTTCAGTTAATGCTTAAACATTTTTTTATTGTTAACTGGTTTCATAAGATGTCATTATTCCCCCCTCCCCCCCTATATCTATAGAAATCATTGTAGGTTAAGTGTTGTAATTTTTATTTTTTTTTTGATGTAGAGTTGTATAGATAGGTCCTAGAGAGTGCTACCCTTATGGAGAAAAATTAAAATAGAGTTTGTTTCTCTCTCCTTGTATGATGCTTCCATGTTGTGGTGTGAGATTCTGCTTGGCATTTCATTAGGATGAGTTCATAAATAAAAGTTGTCTATTTGTTTTTCAAGGAGTAGGGATTCTGGGTAATAATAATTATGAAGTTCACCTTGTAGAACTCGAAATTGTCTCATAAATACTGTTATGAGCTATTTAAGAATGTCTCATTTCTTAATCAATTTCCTTTGATATACTTGCATATTTGGATCCACAGGACTTGGTATAAAATGATTCGGTGGGCTACTTAATGGATAAAGTATAGCATTTAATTATGCTGTCAAAAAATTATAGAAGTTTTATCACAATTTTTTGTCATTTGTGTCTAGGTCCTGATGGCTGTGGGCCAAGGAGAGACAGTTGTGAAAGCTTTGCAAGATGCCTAATTTATGTGCTTTTCATGTTGTTTTTTAGTGTATTAGTGGCTTTGACTTTGCTTTATCTGTTTATTTTTGGTCGTGTTTGTGTATAAATAACATAGTTAGTTGGTGGTTTAACTTCAGGTTTTCTAGTTGGCAAAATTCATGTTCACATTTTACATGGGTTCTCTATTTTAAGTCCATTTATGACTTTAAATTGTAGTTTTCAGATCAATTGAAATTTAAATCATAAAATAAAAAGTGTTACCAATTGATAGAGAAGGCTGATTTTGGCTTTGGTCATACTTGATCTCAAAAGGTGAATTGGAAATTCCTACAAAATTGATCTCAAGCTTGCTTGGAGATTATAAAACCTTGCAGATTTCTGGCTTTAATAACCATACAATGTTAGTGAAAAATTTTATTCTCTTTGTTAAAGTAGCATTATTCAGTGTAAAATTGTATGAATCAATATAGAAGTCAAGTGTTCTTTATCCACTATTAAAATTATGTGTTTAAAATTCATGTTCTATTTTTTCATCAAATCTCTAGTCAAAATGCATAGGTTCATAGATGTGGGAGGTAAGTAAATATTCTCTAATAGTTGAGATGTCTTGATATAATTAACCTTATTTTTTATGTTGTGCTGCTAACAGTAATCTGAGAAAATGAGATTATGGAATAGCTATTGGCCAAAAAGGCTCTTTTAAGAAACCATGTCCTTTAGGCTTTGGTTATTTCAAAGAGGGCTATGTGAGAAATTCATTGGGCTCAATTGAAAGTCTATGATCAAGTTTTAAAAAGAAAGGCTCAGATTAGCAGGATTTGCCCCCAAAGAAAACTAGGAAGTACTTTCTAATTTCTGAAAAGAGTAATGTGATTATAGGACTTTGAATTATTGCACCATATTATAATCTTTTAATTCAGTTTTTTTAAAGAAAGATAATTGCATTATTTCATACAAAAGGAACTATAATATATATCTCTGCAAGACTGATTTTGCCTTTGTAACTGTATATTTGAGAACTGAATGGTGGTTACGATTCATGGTGTGGTTTTGTTTTTGTGCCAGAGTTTGATGATTTTGTTAGTTTTTTTTTTTTCAAAATTATTTTTTTCTTGTTATGTTTTTGTTATGTCATGCATATTTATTGGGGCCTTCCTAGGTGTTGATATTGTTGTTACTCCCACCAAAGTTCTGTAGCACCACTTGCAATTCTTCAACTTTGTCCCCCTTTTTTTTTTCGGTTTCCCTTATGGCTGAGGTTTTCTTTTCTCCTTAACTTTAGAATTACTCTCTCTGTGGGCAGTTTTTGTCAAATATTGAGAACAAATAACTATCTTAATGGGTGCCTACTGTTTTAAATCATCTTATGAAGTTTATGTTTGGGTTTGAAAAATTTTGTGCCATGAAGGGATTTCCTTCTTCTTAATAACCCTCTAAGTGGGCTAACCAATCAAATATCTTTTTATGGTGTAAGTCATTATATTATACTTTTTTGAAAGGGTCATGTTTTGGTTCGAAAGGTAGCTTGACTGACTTTTTATTTTATTATTATTATTTTTTTAAATTGTTTTTAAGCCAAGTAAATCCAATAAGTACATTTTTGTTGGTTTTGTTTATGTTTGAGGTATCTGGTATCCGTTCATTTGATGAAAAATATATGAAAAGTTTGATGCCATGATGTTCAAAAGCAATGTTTATATGCTTAATGGTAATGGATATTGAATGATTCTATGATTAGCAGATGTACATATTTCTTAACTTCGACTTTCTGCTTAAAATCTTCACATCCAAATATATGTATATGATTTCCTTAAGAGTACTATTTTTTGTAAGTGGCATCTGTCTTACTTAGAATTGATATGAAACACACAGCTTATAGTTTTTCATTAGTTGATCTTGATATAAAACTTGTTGTAGTGAAAGGGCCCTATCTTAAGCTCTTAGGGACTACTTGATGTTATGAAGATCCAAGCTTATGGTACTGCAAGTTTACAAAATGAACTTAATCCATTCACCTATTTTGGCTTTCTCCTTCCTAGTTACACTCTGTCTATTATCCTTTTTTAATTCAATTCTTTTTGGTAATCTTTTGTGTCTCTTAACAGGTACTAATAGGTGGAGGGCGGAATCACATAATGGGATTATTTGATATGGTGATGATAAAAGATAATCATATATCAGTAGCTGGAGGTGTCAAAGATGCTCTTAATTTAAACTATTCATCTATCATATATCATGAAGGGAGCTATCAGGATGCCCACCAAAGTTCTTCATATCACTACCAGGAAGTCCCCTTGTGGTGAGGGTACTGAGTTTAGAAATATCTTAATCTATTGCTTGATGTTATTATAGTGGTTGGTAGTTTTGATTAAAAGGGCATACAATCACACTTGTAACATTTTCCATTAGATTGTGACTTTGTTTCTATGTTTAACTGGTCACCAAGGTTTCCATGTATTTATGTCCTGGCTGGTTGATTTTTTTGGTAGTTTATTGTAATGTTTTTATACATTGGTCCATGGCAAAAAGTCCGGTTTTAGTAGTGAGATTAGTGAATTTTATGATTTGGATATTTTTCTTGGTTTGTATGTTTGTGAGGTTGTTATCAGCTTGATATAATAGAAGTTGAGGATGAAAGTTAATATGCAGTTGTTTGGTGTATAAATATTAGTTTTTTTTTTTTTTTGCTTACTTCATAGTTGCTGACCCTGCTTGGTTTGTTCACCGGTTATTGCATTTTATAAGCTATTATCTGCTTACTGTTAGGCAAAGTTATACTCCTATATATATATATATATATTATATTAAAAATAATTTTCTACGGCATACAAAATTATGTCGTGAAAAATATAGTGATTTATGACATGCAAGAAAATGTCGTAAAAGATTATATACGGCATGCAAAGTATGTCATAAATATATTAAAAATGACTTTTTACGGCATACAAAATTATGTCATGAAAAGTGTGATGATTTATGACATGCAAAAAAATGTCGTAAAATATTATATACAGCATGCAAAGTATGTCATAACTATATTAAAAATAACATTCTACGGCATGCAAAATTATGCTATGGAAAGTATAATGATTTATGGCATGACAAAAATGTCGTAAAAAATTATATACGACATACAAAGTATGTCATTAATGTTTAATTTATTACTTTTTACAACTTTACTTGCATGCTGTAAATGACGTCCAACTTTCCACGGCATGTCATATGACGGCATTTGTGTGCATGCCGTGAAAGAGTTTTTACGGCATGCATTGTAAGCCATGAAAAGTCAATTTTGTTGTAGTGACGGGCCCAATATCTATTTTAACTGGACACTTCTCGTTGATGGAATTTTCCAGTTCAGATGCACTGTTGAAAGACTAAAATCCCAGACATATGTCATTATCCAATGTGAAAGAGAACTCTCTCCGTCCAAAGTATGACCGGTCACATGCAGGATGCTTTCCATCTATAGACATATGGTTATAAAACATAATAATATCAACAAAACATAAGTAAAAGAGAGGGAGGGAGAGAGAGAAGGGGCTGAACAGGGAATTTGGATTACCATTTCCATAAGACATCCACTTAAATATATCATGATGTGGAAAAAGCTTCCCTGCCATAAATAAAAATTAAACCTTTTACAAGAGATGACAATAAATTAGCAAACATTTAAAATCAAGCCCGTCATGAGTAATCATCAGTATATTTAATCATAGACTCACACAAATAGAATTAGGTGTTAAGAAATAACCAAACACACAAACAATAGCAAGAAGAAAATGAAAAATCTCACACAAGAAATGATACAGATTTACGTGGTTTGGCAAGATTGCCTATATCCACAGCTTACACCAGTTTCACTATATCAAAGAGAATGAAACGAGAGTACAATCAACTACTACAAAAAGCAACACCTTATATAGCGCTAGGGTTACATCAACAATTACCAAGCTACCCTTAGTACTCATTTTCTAATCAGACCTATATTTCGGAGTTGGAAAACTAGACGCTTACTCTTTTTTTTATTTAATTCTCAGTTCACAACTTTCTTGCATGTGCTCACGAGTGGGATTCGAACCCGCACTTCAGGATTACCATCCGGAAGCAGGTCCCCTCGAACCCCAGGGACCCATGTTCAGTACTATCAGGCTCCATAAACCCCAACATTAGGCATAATTTTACATTTGATAGAGCTGCAAAAACTTCACATCTACTACCAAATATATGATCCCAAACCAAACATCTCATGAAATAGCCAACCAAGAGATCAACAAAATTATAAAGTTATTCAGTAAACCAGTTTCGGTATTACCCAATTCTTTATTTCATCAAATAAATTTAATTAACAATCAATGGCAAGCTAATTAAGTCCCAATCAGGATAAATCTGCTGATATATTAAAACCCAAATTGACCAAACAGTTCATAATCGAAATGGAGAAGCAATTACCATAGTAAACTTTGAGGTAATTCGTATTGAACCCATCCGGAACAGAGTTTCCTCCAGGCTGTTCAGGCTCACATCCGTCAATTAACATGTCATCTCTACCATTCTCAGATTCTTCTCTAGGCATTTTTGAGTTCTAAACTTTTTCCCCAAACCAAAAAGACAGAGTCTTCACTTCAATTTAATGAGGAATGGAAATACTGTAAACAAAGAATAATTTAAAACTTGTTCATTCTCATAACAAGTGAACATCTCAAAACTTCCTAGATATTCTGTTTTAATTTTTAAAGGCAATTCATGTGATAATGATACAGTTATTTGCTTAACAATGTCTATTGTTACACAAAGAGGAGCTGCCTTTTGACAAATCCATATCAAGGAAAAGCAATGGATCCAACTTCAAAAAATTAATAATGAGATCATATTGCCCGAAGAATTCCTATTGTTTTCAAATAACACTAAACTAACCAACTTGTGAGAAAATGCAGACAAGAGATTTACCTATGGCCGATTATGAACCGGAAGTTAATTCCCTTCTCTTGTTCCAATTGAAGAAGTCTCTCTCCTAATCAAACCCAAAAAGCTAGTCAGGGAACGCCATGAAATTAAGATATAGTAGGACATACACACAAGGACAATATCAAATTATCACCTTGAGGCATCCAAGTTTGTCATAACTGGGTTTCATGTGCATAAGACATAACATCAAATAAATGATCATGGCACCGCATTCCTTAATTATGGCCTCCACTTCCGCAAGCAATAGAACATGCCATATGAAGACTAGTATGAAAATATGAGCATTGCATATGAAACTAGCATTTAAACAGAAGCAATGAGTACATTTGTAAGTATAAATATAGTTAAAGTAAAATGAGAAATTCAAATAATAGCATTTAAACTACCACTTTTTTCCCTTTTGGCAGAAAATTTAGATCGAATTGCCCCAAATATGATTGAACCAAACCTGATAGTAGAGAAAAGTTGTTATTGATCAACTAAGGTAAATCCCATTTGGCTGTTGCTTGGTGAAATTTATTAGCATTTACAAGATCGCAACAACACTTACAAATAATGTAACAATTAATTTATAAATTATCACATCTCCATAGATTCTGTTAACATTATGAGGAATCAAGGCATACAGATTTGACATAAATTTAAAAGATTTCTGGGAGATATTAAAAAATATGAATGAAAGCAGTTATAGTCCCGTAATTACCAGAAAATCAAGAGAAAACTGAAGCAGATAGCAAAGAACAACTAAGATTAAAATAATTTAGGGAAAAAAAAGGAGAAGAATGTGCATGTGGCATACTCTTTCTCTAGGTTCCACAACTCTGGAAATGCATGGGGCATCTGTCTGGAAAATGAAATGAGAATAAATAATGTTAAAGAACTAAAATAATAATGAAATGAGAATAAATAATGTTAAAAAAATAGTAAAATTCAATTTGACAGAGATTTCAGGGGTTAGGAACTTAAGGACAAATATTTGAACAACCAAGAACATCGTTATTTTAACTCTCAAATGATTGAGATATTATCAGCAACTATAAATCATCAATGCAAAAGTAACCAGGAGTTACTGCAGCGGAAATTCCAAACAAAAGCAACCATCCAAATATCATATCTCAATCCAGATGTGTTTACTAGAATGTCCTAATTTCAAATACAAAAATCATTTTCCAAAATATTTAGAGCAAGTAGCAAAACTACAAGAAAGCTTTCTTTATATGAATAACCAATCCATTTTCAAATATAGTTGTTTGTATTCAGAAAACCTGAAGAAGTTAAACAATCAAACAAAGAACAACCACAAAACCTACCAAGATGGAGGACAAAAAAATAAAAAGGAAAGAGCACATCTCTACATCAACAATTGTTTTTGCTACAAACATCTAGTTTAGTTTGCATTTTCTGAAACTATCACCTATTCATGCATGCCACTAGTTTAATTACGGCTATTCATCTAGTTTAATTACGGCTATTTCATATCCACAATTACCGAATCTAACACTCACAAATACGAATTAAAAACGAATCATATTATGATAATACATCATCAACACAAACACTACACCGATAAATCGATTAATCACACTGGATGCTGACATCAAAAACCAAATCTATGAGATTGAAATCCATTAATCGATCGAACCTGGATTCTGAAATCATAGTGGAGAGAGATGCTATGTTATCCCTTAATTGTTGAAATCAACGAGATCAGAAGAACACTACGATCAATTTGTGCTCACAGCCATCAGGGATTCGATCGCGAGAGAGAGGGATTGAAATCAACAACCACCAAGAACAATGAAGTTAGGGATTCGATAGCTTGAGAGAGGGATTGAAATCAAAAAACCATCGAGAACAATGAAATTAGGGCTTGAGAGAGAGAGAGAGAGAGAGAGAGAGATGGGTGTGGAGAAGGAAAGGAAATGAACAATGAAATTAGGGCTTAAGAGAGAGAGAGAGAGCTGTAATATTTTAAATAATTTTTTTCTTTACTTTTCAAATTCAAATAATTTATATATACTTAAAAGAAATATTTTATTTTAATTTTAATAATGTTTTACTTTTTAATTTTTTTTAAAAAAATCACTAAATTCAAAAGAATATAAAATTTAATACATTTCATATATATATTATATTTTATTATTTTTTTGTTGTATTCAGATTAGGCACATCTAAAAAATAAAAAATAAATAAATTATTTGAAAGAAGAAAAAATATCAAATCAAGGTAATTTAAAAAAAATAATAATTACAAATTAGTGAGAAGCCATATAAATATTAATCATTAAAATTATAAACGTTTTGATGAATGTGTAATTTTTTTTTTTTTCAAAATCCCACTGGGTGCAATTATCCCTTAAAAGAGACATTAAATTATAAAATAATGTATAAATTATTTTTTATGTTGTCCTCAATTAAGAAAATTTAAGGTGAGAAGTTTGGTTGGAAATTGTTAGCTTTTTGAAAAAAAAAAAAAATTGGATTGAAATTTTGTTAATAAAAGTTTTCACGACATGCTAATGCATGCCGTGTAAAGTTATAATATTTTACGACATAAAATGTATGTCATCTTAAGTACATATATTTTATGACATATTTTTGTATGCCGTGAAAATATACATTTTTTACGGCATGCTTTTGCATGCCATAACAAAAATTCTGATTGATTTTTTTTTTTTTTTTTTTGTAGAAGTTTTCACGACATGTTAATGTATGCCATGTAAAGTTATAATATTTTACAACATGAAATGTATGTCGTCTTAAATGCAAATATTTTACGACATATTTTTGTAAGTCGTAAAAATATACATTTTTTACGGCATACTTTTGCACGCTATAAATATATGAATCAACGACTTACATGGTATGTATGTTGTTATTGACAAAACATTAACGGCTTGCAAAAAAAAAAATGCCGTAGAATGTACTAACTACGACATGCATTTAATGCATGTCGTAAACATGATGCCGTAAAAAGTCAATTTTGTTGTAGTGTAGCAATGAGAATATATTGGAAAATATTAACAAGAGTTATAATAGTTTTATCTAAGCAATTAAAGATTTTACATGGAAGAGTGTTGTTTGCGTTGAAATATCAATATGGAATCTCACCTTCCTAAATAGCATGTCAGCATCGTAGAATAAGGAAAGCGATTGGTGTCAGGAAGAGTTTAAAAGTACAGCAGGAGAGCATATGGAGTTTGAGATGTTTTAGCGCTTGAACTACTTTGATGCTGTAATGAAAAGGTGTTTGATTTTCATTTTAAAAATGAGATTTCATATCCTTGTTTTTATTTTTATCTGATATATATAATATATAGTGTACATGTAACTTCAAAAATTGGCGGCGAGTTAAAGATTATGACATATTAATACTGACTTATTGTCCTAAGATTATGCAAAGAGGCTGAGAATTGCAGAGAGGCATTGTTCTTATGAGGGGGTGTGAGCATTTTTCATGCAGGATTTGCCATTGGTTCCAGTTTGGACATGAATTGAGGCTTTTCGAATGCCTTCTCTGCAATTTTTTTTTTTTTAAACATATTGAAAAGCTAATCGATTTTCAATTACTGAAAAATTTAACACTACATAACATGGTTTGAAATTGGGTGGAAAATATTTCCATTGAGAAGGTTTTTATATCTTCTTTCTCTAGTTCAATGGATAAACTGACAAATTAATTATGAGTTTTAAGAACCTTTTTTTAACTGTTTCTTGTTAAATATAAGGACTTTGTAATGTGACTAGGATTGATCACTTAAATTGGTGACATTGATTTTCCACCAGAAAATGGAGATCTGGATTGGATCTCAATTTTGAAGGATGTGAATCCAAGTAATAGAAACTTGCAAGTAACTTTATTTCCCTAAAATGTCCTTTCTTTGTGATTTTCTCTTCTAAAGTGTCTTCAGTTATTCCGCTTCATATGGTCCCCAAAACAAAAACAAAAATAAAAAATAAAAAGGTGAATATAAGATATAATTGTATAAGATATTGGTGAATATAAGATAGTGTCTTCAGTTATTCCGCTTCAGTTATTCCGAACTGTCACTTTTGGCCAACGACTGTTGAAATATTGGTATAGTTGTATAAGATTCTTGAGGCTTTGTTAGGGTTCTCCAAACTCTGCTTTTCCTAAATTTCCAAGGTTAAGTGGTTTTGGAAAAAGGTGAATATATGTTTCTTTCTGAATTCTTTCCGTTCCTCTAATAGCTATTTTGGCTCAGATTTCTTGCTGTAGAAGCATTAAGTTTTCATTTGATCTAATTTCAGGGATAATTGTGGTTTCTTGTGGTTGTAAATAGCTTAATATTTTCTTTAATATACCATTGTTTGGTTGTTTTTCTGTTGATACAGTTTCTGATTAGAAGTTTATTCACTTGAGCAGGAATGGTGATGATGATTCAGTAGCTAAAATGAAGGCCGCTGAAGATGCCCTGCAAGAAAAGGAGAAGGTAATATTTTTTTGGGTCTGCTACCTGCTATAAGTTGTAGCATTATTTGATTATTTGAATAATTTTTTCGTCCATAAGATAGGACATCTGCAGGGGCAAAGATTAGCCTTAAATTTTTTTTATTTTTTATTTCATTTCTCTGAGTTTTCAACTTTATCATATTGCATGTATTTGTTTGGATAGATTTGATGTTTCTGCATGCATTCTGTTGCCTTATAAGTTAACTGTGATTTGCAGCAAAAACCTTCATTCGAGCTCTCCGGGAAGCTTGCTGCGGAAACTAACAAAGTCAGAGGTGATAATCTAATTGCCTTCATTTTAGGATAATGAATTTCATTTTGTTATTCACTTGGCTGAAGGGGGCACTCTTAAATAGAGCTGTGAACATGTTCATTTGTTGGCGTTAATAAATGTTATACTGCATTTTGATGATTAAGGGGTGATCTCCTGCTTTCCATCATTTTGAATATGGCTACCTGAATATTGAGATATATCTTTTTGATTTTCTCAATCTGTTGCTTTGCTTGTATTACCACATGCTTTTCCTAGCTTATGACCTCAGTAAATTTCCATGGCAGTGACTGACACGTACTCACACATAGTCCTTTGAACATAGTTATTAATGTGCTGCATCGGAATGGGCTGACCCTTTCTAAAAGTTTCCCACAAAATTTAGAAAGCTATTTTTGTAATATTTTTTTCAATATTTTGTCTTGGGAAGAAAATTTTCAAATATTTCTCTAAGTGAATATATTACATTTATGAAAGTTGCTGTTTAATTCTATCATCACTTTATGAGCAATGAATTTGTAACTTAATCATGTGATCTTATGTGGTTTGGACTATGCTATGATTTGTTAAACATGTTAGTAATGTTTTAGAATAACTCCATTATTGGTTTTTGGTTGGGCAGCCCTTCTCCCCCCAACCTTTCTATTCTTGTAGATTCACATCGTACCTACAATGTCAATTGAAACAAATTGAATTGCTCAAATGGAGATTTGGAGCATCTGTTGTTAGAAGTGATGGTCACATGAGCTTCTACATATCCTTGTTATGTCTTTTGTTCTTTTCTTAATTAGATGTTACTTTGCATCAGGTGTGACACTGCTGTTCAACGAGCCCCCAGATGCTAGAAAACCAGATATAAGATGGCGACTGTATGTTTTCAAGGCTGGTTAAATGGTATTTATTTTAAGGGAAATATTCCTGCATTAATTTATTCTCACGGATGTATATTTCATCTTTTCATCCATGTTTGAAGTATATATTTATTGTGAGAAATTTCTAATTGTTAGATCACCAATTATTTGAAAAGCTTAAGTTATTGATACGTGTGGTTTCTAATTGTTAGATCACCAATTCTTTTTTCCATCTAATTGTTAGATCACCAATTATTTGAAAAGCTTAAGTTAAATTTCTACCTACCTATAAACATTTCTGTGACACTACTGCCATTAGAATGTTTTTGATAAGTGTGGTTTCTTTTTTCCATCTTCTATTTGTTGTCATTTGAGATGTGTAAAGTTGTATGTATTGATGTTTGATTTGAAATTTGTGGTTTTTTGAATTTTATATTGGCCATACCATTTGTAATCTAAGATGTAAAGTTGAATTCTTTTTGTTTTTGTATTTGTCGAGTAATAACAGGGGCAAAGTGGCTTCTTGTTGTGTTATCTGCAGCAAGTGAAGATGGTGATGATGATGATAATTCGGTGACAGAGACTTGAGATGCCGACACCATGGTGTCTGATAAACAAGAAAGCTGATTGTTACAGCTAAGTGATAAGTGTTACATTGCCAACAGTTGTGAAGAATGGTGATCATAATCATCTCTGGGCACTATTGGATCCCAAAACTTGTACTTGGACAGTTCTTTCATAGTGTAGATCATGTGATTTAAAACTCTGGATAAATGCATAATCAGATGGGAAAAGTTTGCCATCTTTCATAGTGTAGATCATGTTGATAAATGAATCTTATGATTTGGATATTTTTTTTGATTTGTATGTTTAAGGTTGTTATCAACTTGATATGATAGAAGTTGAGAATAAAAGTTAGTAGGTAGGTTGTTTGGTGTATGGATATTAGATTTTTTTGCTTACTTCATAGTTGCTGCCTCTACTTGGTTTGTAGCAGGTTACATTTTATAAACTACTGTCTACATACGGTTAGGCAAGGTTATATTCCTATATAAATATATATATATATATATTATATTAAAAATAACTTTCTACGGCATGCAAAATTATGTCGTGAAAAGTGTAATGATTTATGGCATGTAAGAAAATGTCGTAAAAGATTATATACAGCATACAAAGTATGTTATAAATATATTAAAATGACTTTCTACGGCATACAAAATTATGTCGTGAAGAGTGTGATGATTTATGACATGCAAGAAAATGCCGTAAAATATTATATACGGCATGCAAAGTATGCCATTAATTTTTTAAAAATAACCTTCTACGGCATGCAAAATTATGTCACGGAAAGTATGATGATTTATGGCATGACAAAAATGTCGTAAAAAGTTATATACGACATACAAAGTATGTCATTAATGTTTAATTTATTATTTTTTACAACTTTACTTGCATGTCGTAAATGATGTTCAACTTTCCACGGCATGTCATATAACGGCATTTGTGTGTATGCCGTGAAAGAGTTTTTACGACATGCATCGCAAGTCGTAAAAATTCAATTTTGTTGTAGTGAACCTAATTCTCATCAAGCTCTATTAAAAATAAGTCATACTAAAATGGTCACTAAAAATAATTTTTTGTAACAATTTTTTGCATTTATTGCTAAAAATTGACAACTACTAACTTTTTTTTGTTCCAATTTTTATAAATTGTCACTAAAAATTTACTATTAGTGACTTTTTTTGTAACGAATTTTTCAAACTATCGCCGAAAGTTGAAAATTAGTGACGATTTTTTTAAACTATTGTTAAAACTTATAATTAGTGACATTTTTTGTGACAAAATTTCAATCTATCACTGAAAATTAACAATGAGTGACGTTTTTTAACAGCGTATGATGAAAAATATCATTAATTTGTTGGTGGGAGAGGGACTTCAAACTACTTATGGTAGCTTGAAATAAAATTCTGAGAGATAAATTTGGAGACAAACAAATAGACTTTACTAAGAAAAATTATAGAACAAGGAGAAACACTCTCTCTGTCTCTCTAACTCTTACACTCTTTTCTTCTTCTTTCCACACACTGAAATCTCAAAATACAATAGCTATATATAGATAAAACTAGTAATGTGAAGGCATTAAATGCATATACAACAATACAATCTTATTTTGACATTAAGCCTTCAAACTTGAATTTTCATGCTTCAGCAATCTTTGAACACAGATTTTCGGTGGCTAGGGTGGTTGTCTAGGGTGGTGGCTATTAAGCTTACTTTTCAACATCCTCCCTTAAGCTTGATTCTCCATGCTACTTCATTCCAAGTATTATCTTTATTTTGTTGAACAGGTCATTTTTCAATGACTTCGTGAAAATATCTGCAAGCTGATTTTGAGATTTGTAAGAAAGTAACTCCACCTCTCTCTTTTTCTCATGCTCTCGGATGAAATGATAATGGGTATCAATATGCTTACTTCTTTCATGGTAAACTGGGTTATTTGCTAATGCAATTGCTTAGCGATTATCAACATAGATCTCAGTAGGATTTTCTTGTGGAAATCCTAAATGCTTCAGCACATTTCTTAACCTAATTGCATGACACACAACTGAATTGGCTGCAACATACTTAGCTTCGCAAGTTGATAGTGTCACAATAGCTTGCTTTTTAGACGACCAAGTGAACACTGTATTTCCCATAAAGAAAGCAAACCCAGTAGTACTCTTCTGTTCATCTAAGTCACGTCCCTCCCTCCAGTCACTATCTGAATAGCCAACAAGACTGAAATTATCTGTTGGTTTATAGAATAAACCATCATCGACTGTACCTTTGATGTAGCAAAGAATCCTCTTTGCTGTATAAAGGTATAACTAATCCGGTGTTTCCATATATTTGCTAATCAGTCCAACTCCATAGAGTATGTCTGGTCTGGTGCAAGTAAGATAGCGAAGACTTCCAACTAAGCTCTTAAAATAAGTTAGATCCACATCATCTGCCTTTGTACCTTTTTTGAGCTTCACTCCACTGTCTACAGGAGTGTTCACTGGATTGCAATTCTTCATTCCATACCTCTTGAGAATTTTCTTGGCATAGCCACTTTGGAAATAAAAATTCTATCTTTTCTTTGTGCCACTTCAATGCCGAGAAAATGAGCCATCAATCCAATATCTGTTATTTCAAATTCTTGGACCATGCTTCTTTTAAATTCTTTGAACATTGCTGGATTGTTTCCGGTGAAAATTAGATAATTAACATAAAGACAAGCAAGCAATATGCTTCCATCAGTTTCCTTCTTCAAATATAGTGCGTGCTCATATGGACATTTTTCAAAACCATTGTCATGAAAATACTGATCAATTCTGGTATTCCATGCACGCGGAGCTTGCTTCAATCCATAAAGTGCTTTCTTCAATTTGTACACTTTGTCTTCATGCCCATTTTGAACATACCCCAAAGGCTGTTCAATACAGATTTCTTCTTCAAAAAAACTATTAAGAAATGTAGATTTCACATCAAGTTGATAGATCTGCCACTTGTGCTGGGTAGCCAAAGAAATCATTAGCTTGATAGTCTCCAACCGGGCAACTGGAGCAAACACCTCTCCATAATCAATACCAGCTCTCTACTTGTAACCTTTTGCCACTAATCTTGCCTTATAATGTTGCACTTCGCCTTGTGCATTCCTCTTTGTCTTGTATACCCGTTTCACTCTAATGAGTTTATGCCCCTCTGGTAGACTAGTAAACTTCCATGTGTCATTTTTCTCAATGGCATGAATTTCTTCATACATTGCTTTCTTCCATTTATCTTCTTGGATGGCATCTGAGAAAGTAAGTGGATCACTATCTACGAGTAAGCAGCACAAATTCAGATCTTCTTCTTCTGTAGCTTTATATATCTCTTGCAAATTTCTCATTGGTCTTGGTTGTTTGAAAAAACTATCATCTGATGATGATGATGATGATAATGATGCATCACTTTTGTGAGAAACTGGTGATCTAGGTGCAGGTATTCTATGTGGAGGAGTTTGTGGCTCATCTTGAACTTCTCTTGTGATTTCAACCGGAGCTTTTAATGTTTCATATTCAAGAATGAGTTATGCATCTTTAACAACTTCATCTTGATTATAGTTATAAGCTTCTTCTTCTTCAAATATCACATCTCTACTCATGATCACCTTTCTGGCAATGGGATTATACAACTTGTATCACATTGTTATGTCTCCATATCCGACAAGGATACATTTTTCTCCTTTATCATCGAGCTTGGTTCTTCTTGCTTCTGGAATCTTGGTGTATGTAACACACCCAAATATTCTGAGATGGTTGACACTTGGCTTATGTGAACTCCAAGCCTCTTCTGGAGTCATAGAGTGAAGGCTCTTAGTTGAGCATCTATTTAGTAGATACACAACACATGATACGACTTCAGCAAAAAATTGCTTGGGCAATCCTTTTCCTTTCAACATGCTCCTTGCCATATCTAAGATTGTGTGATTCTTCCTTTCAGCAACACCATTCAATTGTGACATATAGGATGGTGTTGTTTGATGCTTGATGCCATGCTCTTTACAAATTTTTTTAAAAATCATTAGATGTATATTCTCCACCTTGATCTAACAGCAATGTCGATGTAGTAGCCACTTTGCTTTTCTACAAAAGCTTTGAATTCTTTGAAGATACTGAACACCTCCGACTTTCTTTTAAGAAAATACACCCATGTCTTCCGACTATAATCATCAATGAAAGTGAGAAAATATCTATTCTGTCCATTTGACATTGGCTTCAAAGGACCACACACATCAGTGTGCACTAGTTTTAGCGGCTTTGTTGCTCTCCATTTCACTTATTTGGCAAAGCTAGTTCTATGATGCTTTCCAAGAATGCAGCTTTCACAGACTTCATTAGTATGAGCAATATGAGGGAGCCCTTTCACCATATTCATGCTTGACAACAGCTTCAAGCTTCCAAAGTTGAGATGTCCAAACCTCAAATGCGATAGCCAGTCTTTTTCGTTGATAATGGCACTTAAACACTTCACAGGATCATGTTGGATGTTCAATGTAAACATTCAATTCTTGGACATTCTCACTCGAGCGATCAAATTACCATGATTGTCTTTGATGGTACGATGACAATCTTTCATGCTGATGTTGTATCCTTTCTCTAGGAGTTGTCCCATACTCAAAATGTTGTTCTTCATGGCAGGAACATAATAAACATTAGAGATGTAATCATGATCTCCATTCTTGAGCTTGATCAGAATATTGCCTCTTCCTTTCACTGGAGTTTTTAAAGAATCACCAAATGAGACTTGTGCTTGTACAATCTCGTCAAGCTTGACAAACAACTCTTTTTTACCACATATATGATTACTGGCTCCCGAATCTAGATACCAAACATTGTTTTGGTTTTCAGTATCTCCATGGTGGACAAATAGGACTGTAGGTCCAACTTTGTTTGTTTCCTGCTCAGCAAAATTTACTTGCTCTCTAGCTTCTGTTGTTGCTCTACTTCAGCATTCATTGCTGTAATGCCCAAACTTGTAGCAATGGTAGCACTGAACATTGCTTTTGTCAAATCCTGGTCGGTTGTTGTAACCACCTCTTTTTCCTCTTGCTCTTCCTCTTGGAGCAAAGTGTGGTTGACTTCTTCCTCCTCCGGCTGGACCTTTTCCGCCTCTTCCTCGAAAACCAAAACTTCGATTATTGTAACCACGGCCTCTTCCTTGGCTTCTTTGTGATTTCCCCCCTTGCTCGTTTATGTTATCTCTGAAAGATAGCTTCGTTTGAAGAGCTTGCTCTAGAGAACTTGCGGGAGTCTTCTTGTTGATCCTTCGTTTATGAATCTCTAGTGTACTCATCAGCTCATCGATGGTCATGACATGAGATCCTTGGACTCTTCTATTGCTACAACCACGTGCTCGAATTTGGGACTGAGTGATCGTAGAATCTTCTCTATCACTTGAAAAGATTCCATCTTCTCTCCATATCTTCTCATCTGATTAACAATGGTCAATGTTCTGTTGAAGTACTCTGAAATTGACTCATTTTCATTCATGTGCAACATCTCAAATTCGCCACGTAACACCTGGAGTCGAACTCTGATCGTCTTCTCAATTCCATGGCGATTCCATGGCGATTACATGGCGTGAATTGCGAAGAATACTCCATGCCTCTTTAGAGGTTGCTGTTGTTAAAATCTTCTCAAAGCTTGACTCATCAAAACCTTGATAGAGTAGGTACAAGGCCTTTTTATCTCTCTTCCTTGAATCTTTTAACGCCGTCTTTTGAGTTTTATTTAAATTTCCTTTATCTTCGACAGTAGCTGGCTCGTTATATCCTCGATCCACTAGCTCCCACAAATCTTGTGAGGCTAGTAGGACTTGCATTTCAATACTCCAATTTTCATAGTTCTCCTTGCTGAGTTTTGAAAACTGGGGTTAAAAGAAATTGTTTGTGTTAGCCATTGATTGACTTTAAGAAATCTGCAAATTTTTAGGATGTAATTTGCAAATTCTGATTGTACAGATATGTCCGGAATATTCCAAATAGTTGGAAAGCACTATTGGATCACCAAAAACGGACTTCAAATAGCTTAGATCTAGCAAAAATAATTGAATGGTTCAGATCGGCGGAATCTAGAACTTGTGAGAAGCACCGGATAATTTCTCCGGATCGGATGTCATCAGGGTGACGTTAGCGGTGTAGCTCGGCTCGATCTGTGGCTTGGTGGCACGGCTCCTCTGCGGCTTGGCTCGGTTTGTGGCTCGGTTCGGCTTAATAGTTCAACTTGACGTCAACAATGACGTCGTCAATGACGTCAGCTCCTGAATACGGATCCGGATCCGGGCTAATGGATTGGATCATACGTCATAGGGGTTGGACTCTACAAATCCGAGCGTTACTGATTGTAGTGACGGCACGTAGTAACGGCATCGACAGCGCGTGGGATGCGTGCGAGCTCTGTAGGACTTGGTTTTCAACGTGGTTTTTTTCAGCGTGATCGTCTCAATGAGACCTCCACATTGGTATGATCAAAATTTTATTTCAATAACTTTGATTTCTGGGCAAGATTTGAAACAATGCTCTGTTCTTTTTTTTTTTTTTTGAAAAAATAGGCTCTCCTGGTGCTCTGATGCCACTGTTGCTGGGAGAAGGACTTCAAACTACTTATGGTAGCTTGAAATAAAATTTAGAGAGATAAATTTGGAGACCAAAAATAGACTTTACTAAGAAAAATTATAGAACAAGGAGAAACACTCTCTCTGTCTCTCTAACTCTTACACTCTTTTCTTCTTCTCTCCACACACTGAAATCTCCAAACACAATAGCTATATATAGATAAAACTAGTAATGAGAAGGCATTAAATGCATATACAACAATACAATCTTATTTTGACATTAAGCCTTCAAACTTTGAATTTTCATGCTTCAGTAATCTTTGAACACAGATTTTCAGTGGCTAGGGTAGCTGTCTAAGGTGGTGGCTATTAAGCTTACTTTCCAACATAATTATCATAGGACCTATTAGATAATAAATTCACATATTAAAACCTACACATAAGTCCCCTTTAGTTTCCCCCTCCCCTAAACTCAGACTCCATTTTCAAATTTTAATCCCCCTATGTGTGTGTGTGTGTGTGTGTGTGTGTGTGTGTTCCAATACTTTCTTTTCTTTTCTCTTCTTATTCTTTTTTCTTTTTTGGTCGTTGTTTTGGTTTTTTAGCTCTCCATTTTAGGTTTTTTCTTTCTTTTCTCCATCTTTATTTCAAAGCTTATTTTTCTAATTTAGTTCTTCCTCATCTTTTTCTTTTTCTTTTTCTTTTTCTTTTTCTTTTTCAATTCTTTTGGTTTGTCTCTTCTTCTTCTTCAATAAGTCTTTTAAGAATTAAAGATATTTAGAAGAATTAATGAACAATCAATTTAATTAAGATATGGTAGAGTTACTTATTCTTACTTTGCTTTAGTTTCTAGACTAGAAATGGTAATAGGTCTTTTAAAAGATATTTTATCCCAATGACCTTACAGTACAAGAAAAACTTCAATTGAAATTTTAGATGCAAAACTATTAGATTCATAATCCTTATACATCTCATATTTTAAATGTTATCAATAATTTTTGAGTTGTGCCAAGTGTTAGTATAAACATGAAAGTCAACATATTTTGTCTTATAGATAGATTTGTTCATCTTGCTTTACTTTTACTTGTTTATGCAACAATAGAATGTCTATTTATTTTGCCATGACAATTATCAATACTAAATTGTGTAATGGGATTAAGGATGAATTTTTAGCAATTTATTTGATCACATGCTCCTTACAAAATTTGCGGGTACATATATAAACTTCTCTCCCAATGTTAGAATCTTGTGTTTGTCTCTAGTATAATCAAAATATTATATTAATTGAAGAAAATAATTTTTTTGAAATAAATTTAATTTAGATACTAATTAAATTTTTTGTATTTTGAAATACCACTTAATTGAAATTACTACAAACTGTAGGATGTTGATTAAGGTAAATACATACCTTCAGTACCGTGCAATTTCTCATCTTTTTTATCATAAACAACATTGTACTGGATATGCTCTCAATTGCATGCACCTTTTTTTTTTTTTCTTTTTTTTCTTTTTTTTTTAATCAGCAAAATAAACTTTTATTGATGATAAAAGAAGTAAATACATCAATAAAGATAAGGATGAGAGAGAATAGCATTATAACGAAACAAACCAATCCCAATTTGATTGGTACTAGAATGAACGCCCAATCACTTACTATTGCCCCATCAAGTTGGTGAGCAACCAATCAGCACAACAAACAAAATCACAAAACAAAAGTACAAAACCCACAAGCCCAAGCCCAAACCCAACCAGCCATACTACTTCATAGGGACACCGTAATGCCAACTCCAGCAAGGCTTCAGATTCAGCTAAGCTGGTAGCTCCCCTCAATTGCATGCACTCTTAACTTGCATAACTAGCTTAGGTGTCATTTTGAGAAATCTATACCAGGTAAATTACACTCAGTATTCCTGTATTTTCACTAAAATTTTATTTTTGTCCCTCCACTTTTTGTTATAATAGTCAACCCCTTATCTCACTCTTCTGTCCATCTATTGCTAATAAAGTTAATCGAAATTAAAAATGAAGGGATAAAAGTGAGATTTTAGTGAAAGTAGTGAAATTTTAGTAAAAGTGGTGCTAATGAGAAAATAAAAATATTACATATACTTCAAATGACAAGTTTCATCAACTTTGTTAGTTGTAGACAAATAGAATGATAAGATTACAATTTGACTTCAAATATAAGGGATTGACTATTATAATTGAAAGTGATTAAGCAAAAGTGAAATTTTAGTAAATATGCATACTACTTATACGATTGACTTTTACTTCTACTCTTTATGCAGTCAGTCCCACTATATCTCTCAGAAATGGCTCCGTCCAGATATAGAGGAGCAATCAGCAATGGCTTCCAGTTCAGCCTTAACATGGCAGCTCTATCAGCAAACCTTATTGTGTGTGTCAATTTCCGACCACACCGCCAATCAAGCACTCAGTTGGAGAACACTGGCAGAATAGATTAAACTCGAACAACTTGTCACAGAAAGAAGAGATTCCGGCCGTGGTTTGTCCACCCGGGGGCACTCCAACAATCAAGTCAGTTATCTCTCAAAGATAGCAAAAGTGCTTAACTCACTATTCAAAGCATAAAAAACATACCTTAGACCCATTGGGGTACTTCTCTTTTATAGCCAACACTTACCTAATCCCAATAGAAGCCTAGCTTCAATAGACTTAGGATTACTGCTAATCTTAGACTCCCAGTAAGATAAGGATAAACTCTCTAAGAGTCTTATCTTTACCCAAACTGAAGTCCTCTTTCATTCTAGGACTCTTGTCCCTTATTCGCTTATCCCGGATTCCAGTTTCTTCGCAGATAACCTCGGCCTAGTTGAGATCATATCGGTGTCATGACCAGGACACGTGGCACCTCGGCCGGCACTTCGGTGACACCTCGGCCACGTGTTGTCATTCAAAAATTATGTCCCCACACTTATTAACTATGGCACAGAAAAGATGGAAGGTGATTGGGGATGGAGAATCTCTCTAGCCATAGCAGCAATGCCAGCTATTGTTCTAACTTTGGGAGTACTCTTCTTCCTTCCAGAAACACCCAACAGTCTAATTCAGCGTACCGATGATCATCAAAATGCCAAGTCAATCTTACAAAAAATCTGAGGCACCGAAGACGTTGAAGCTGAACTTCATGATCTTATAAATGCAAGTGCCATAGCCAAAACCATCACCCACCCATTCAAGAAAATCACAGAAAGAAAATACAGGCCTCAACTTGTCATGGCAATAGCAATACCATTCTTTCAACAAGCCACAGGGATTAGTGCCATCGCTTTCTATGCTCCAATACTTTTTCGAACCACAGGTCGAGGCGAAAACGCTTCATTACTGTCTGCAGTATTGATTAGGTCTATGAATGCTACTTCGACCTTCATATCAATGTTGATAGTCGATAAACTTGGCCGAAGAGTTCTATTTATGGTTGGGGGAATACAGATGTTAGCTTCACAAGCAATGGTTGGAAGTATCATGACAAATACGCTAGGGGATTATGGTGAGATGAGCAAAGGGTATGCTTTTGCTCTCTTGGCTTTGATATGTGTATTTGTTGCAGGGTATGGTTGGTCATGGGGTCCCTTAGGATGGTTAGTTCCAAGTGAAATTTTTCCATTAGAGATACGATCAGCCGGGCAAAGTATTAATGTGGGTTTGAGCTTTTTCTTCACTTTCATCATTGCTCAAACTTTTCTGGCCACGCTTTGCTATTTCAAGTCTGGGATTTTCTTCTTTTTTGGTGGATGGTTGGTGTTCATGACAGGATTTATATACCTATTTTTGCCGGAGACTAAAAACGTGCCAATTGAACAGGTGGATAGAGTTTGGAAGGAACATTGGTTTTGGAAGAGAATTGTGGGAGAAGAGCACGAGGTTAGCAAGATGGAAGGAGCATGAAATGCGCAGTCACAAATTAACTCATCAATCTTGTGATAATAATATTTCACTTAGGCTTTATCACTTCAACATGTCTTTTATCACTTCAGCAACATGTTCTTTGTCATTTATTACAACAACAATTACCTTAAACACCACAAATTTATAAGAAGTGAAGTACATGTTCTTTGTCATTTATTAGAACAACAATTACCTTTTCTTTTCTTTTCGTTTCTTTTTTTTTTTTTTTTTTTGATCAAAAAAATATATATATTTTGAGGTGTCATCACTGCATCCGTGGATTCAAGTTCTGGAATAATCGGTTGGCAGCTTGATTTAACCCAACTCAAAAAAAGGGACCCACCATCGAGGCACCAACGGAGCTCAAACATACGCCACAGACGAGTCCAAAGTAAAGTCTCTGCAAAGAACTACTGAAATTACCTAACATTTCGCGCCCTCCAAGAGTCAAACTTGGGTCACACTTGTAAAGAAAGATGCTTTCTCCACTAGGCCACCACCCCGATGGTAACAACAATTACCTTAAACACCACAACTTTATAAGGAAGTGAAGCAATAGATATGTGAAAATTAATCTAGCATTAAGTAATTGAAACCTATACCAGCTACGTTCTTGATATGCAAAACCACGGATTAATTGAAAAAGGTGAAGAGGCTAATTGGAGAAATTGAATATGACTAATGTCAATATTTAAGAAAATAGAATTCATTATTGGGTATTCTATGAGAGTACGGTCACGTAATATTCTATGATATTATAATTAGTGAAAAATATAGAATACTATGATTTTGTGTTGAGTGATTGAGGAATATGAGAATGAGGAAACATGATGAATGATGATTGGTGAAAGAATACGTACATGTGTTATACTGAAAGTACCTAATAATTTTCCGAGAGGGAGAGAGAATTCTTACTTGAGAAATTTTGAATATTGTTAGATCAAAAATTATCTTGTCCTAAAAATTTACATCCATTATAAGTGTTAAAAATTTCTTTCTGATTTGTAATTATTTTTTTCAAATCTCACTTATATGATATTTCTCTTATTTATAATATATGAAAAAATTAAAAAGGAATCGAAAATTTTGAGTTAAACTTCAATTTGGATTGGATAGTGCAATGCAATATTTTGAAAATGGGACCTTTCATTGAACCAAAAAAAGGACTGGATCACGGGTTAATGGTTCAACCCTCAGTGGGAATACAATCAGAATCAATTAACTTTTTTTTTTTTTTAGATGGGGGAATATTAATAATTAACTTATGTTTTTTACTCTAAGGAGAGTAATGCTATAAATTCTAAATAATCTTTTAAATGTTTTACTAAATCTCTCACATTGATAATGTTACACACAAATTTATATGTATGCAGGTCTCACGTTCATATAAAAAGTTTGATAAAACATTTGGTAAATTATTACTCATAATTTTGTGCTTCGATCAAAACAGCGGCGCCGCAGTAAGCAGCCCGGGCTGCGTAGCAGTGTCCTAGTAGGGTGAGTGCTGGGCCGGCCACTTCGTTTTTTAAAGAAAATTGAAAGATTGTTTTAGGCTGGACCGAGTCAATATTTTAAATGCGAAATATTAATAAGTTGAATTTTGAATTTGTACTTTCCACTCAATTCGATCTGATTTGTTAAAAAATTAAATGTTAAGAAATTAATTAATTATTTATTTATTTATTTATAATATATTAAAATATATATTTTTTGTTAGGATCTAAACTCTATATTTGTTAATTTTATTAAACTCACATTTGTGATGGTATGTGATTTAATTTATTTAAGAAAATTTTCAATTTATATACAAAATCTTTCAATTTATAATGATATCAATATATTTATTTAAGAAATATAATATGTGATTGAATTTAATTATGGAATGTTTAAATTATTTTTTTTTTAACATATAGCTTGATGGATGGACTTGAAATTTATAATTAGTTTTTAGACAGGGCTTGGGCAAATATAGAGGCTTGATGTTAGGGTCGGACTGGGCTTGGACAGATACAAAATCTCTTACTATGTAGTAACCTGGCCTCACTCGACATTTGTCTACCTCTAGTCTCCAAATTCCTCAATCTCACGATTTTTATAATTATAAAAAAAACAAAAACAGACAAAAATACATAAAAATAATTAAGTGGATCTTAATTATACTACACTTTAATTACGACTTTCTTCTACTAATGAATAAATTATAGTTAATATTATAATTTTGACATATATTATGTTTTTAATCTAAATATAAATTTATAACACATGGGTCTATATATTAGCCATTCGTTAGTTAAATCTAAAAGTGTAAAAATGGTCCGTGGTTCGTGAGCGGTCCGAGGTGGGTCCGGCCTAGTTAGACCCGGGCTTGAGCCTAGCCCATAACTCTAAGCCTGGACCTGGACCGCCATTTTGAAACCCGGCCCACCCATGGTTTGGCCCGTGGGCCCGTCCAAGGCTCACCCAAAACCCGACCCGAGTCCCAGCCCACCCATAAACTAATGTCATTTTTAGTGGAAAAAATAGAAAAACAATTTTAGAAAAATATTCAACCCTGCCCAGGCCCAGGCCCAGGCTCCCTGGCTCAACCCATGCCCTGATCAGCCGATTTGCCCAAGGCCTAAATACCCCTAGAGCCTGAGTCTAATTTTCTAAGTCGTAGGCCAACCCGCCCTGAATTTTAGCGGGAGCCCAGGCGGCCCAACATGTGTCGGCCTGAGCCCAAGTTCGGGTGGGCCAGACCGAGCCGAACCTGGTCCAATTTACACCCCCAGTTCAATCCGTGAAAAATGATCATATTAGTATTTTGTACATTAAAATGCATGTTATATATATATATATATATGTGTATATATTATTTTTATATCTAAACATCATTTACATTTAAATACTCATTATATATTTAAATATAAACTTAAGACGACTTGACTGCATATTTTCCGTTTTGATGATTTGAACGGTTTATTTTGTAAAACCCTAATGTATATTTTTTATGAAAAAAATTAAGTCGATTTATAATATTTTTTATTTTATTGTATTTATTTGAAAAAAAAAAATAGACGAGAAGTATGTTTTTAAAAATAAATTATCATTTTTTTTAGAGATAAATATGATAAAATGAAAAAGTTAAGATAATTAAATCATTATAATTTTTTCATGAATGATATTAATGGAGATTTTTAAGAAATTAAATATTTTAAATTATCAAAATGAGACTTATGATAAGCCCTGTAAACTTGAAAGTCACCTAACCCATTGAATAATACACACCACTGAGAGAGTGAGGTGAATTATTAGGTAGAGAGACAATAATTATGTTATTTCACATTGGCCTTCGTTTAACATAAGTTAAAATAAAATTTTTTTGGTTAAAATAGTTACAAAAAGACAAAATATGTTTTTTAACCTAATAAGACAAAATGCTACCTCCAAATTATAATCATTTCATTTTTTTTCTCAGAAAAGTCAAAAAAGTTAAAAAAACTTATCCCAAATAAGGTTTTTTAGTCCTAAGCTAAAATAGTCAAAAAGTTAAAAAGCTAAAAAATCAACTCACATCCCAAATGAACCCTTAGTACATATATAAATACAACATATCTAATTGACATTTAAGAGATGAAACTGATGATATGGATTGATCATTATTAGGGTTTTTTTTAGTCTTGACAAAATAAAAATTTGATGTTACAATGGAGTCAATTAAAATTATAAGAATTAAAATAATACAATAATTAAAATATAAAAAAGTGGATCAATACTGACAAAATCTACCTCCATTGGCATTGACAATAAACCAAATAAATTAGGAGGAATTTCAATATAGTGGGATATATGAATTAAAATTACAAAAATAAAAAATAAAAAATATGTGGTGTATAAGTGAAAGACCTTGCGTAAAGCTCTACTGTTTTTTTTGAAGCAAGATTGTGTAAAGCTCTACTGTTGGCATTAGTGTGGAAAGTGTCAAGGAATTAGAGTAAGAGTGTTCTGGTAGGTTATAAGCTTTTGTAGAGTTAGTTTTTGGGTGGCAATAAGTGTTGGTTTAAATTGGTGTTGGTTTTTCACTAACATTATGCTTTGTTCTTTTTTTCTTTTTCTTTTTTCTTCCTTGTTTATGTAAAATCTCATATGTAATGTATGTTTTCTTCATTAATAAAGATTTTCTTTGCCGATAAAAAAAAAAAAGAAAAAAAAAAAGTGAAAGACCTTGCACCCTTTTATGTTGGTGTAAATTTTTTTTTTTGTCCGACTAGGATGTAATTTTCTCAATAAGTGGCAGTCAAGTTGTACTGCTCTCATTCTTCCCTCATCTACATATTGAAACCCTCTCTCTCTCTCTCTCTCTCTCTATATATATATATATATATATATATGTATGTATGTATCTGTGACACTCCTTTGTGAGTGAGCTTGTTAGGTAGAAGGTAGGCATGGCAAAGAAAACAGAAACAAGGAGCAAAAGTGGGAAATACGATGGGAGGATGACTTCATACGTAGTTTATCTTGTATGGTGGCTTCTATGCAGGACGGATCCAGGATTATGACTTTGGGGGGCTAAAGTACGTTTAACCTCTAACTAATAAAATTTGAAGTTCAATACCAATTTCTACTAACATAAAAAATAATAATAATAATAATAATAATAATAATAATAATAATGTTACGATAAAATATTGAACTATATTCCTTGTCAACATAGTTGAGTACCAAAAGATGATCATACAATTGAGAATATTTTTTTGCCCATATTCACTTACAAAAAGTAGTAACTATTTCTACATGCATTTATTTACTAAAATTAGGCATCTTCAATTGAGCTCGATGCTCTTTCATAATATCAAAAGCATGAAGATAGAGTCTACATCAAACCCTCGAGCAATGTCTTTTTCAATGTACGTAATCAAGTAACTAGCCAAAAAACCATCTTCCATCCCATTCCAAAAAGTCATAAAATATATGGCAGCGCAAAATAACATTTAGATTTTTATCCAAATTCTTAGAGGAAATCAACAAATCATAATCTAAAAGCCTATTCAATTATCAAGAAATCACACAACACAGTACCTACGAATTAAAATAAATCATAGTATTAAAAAAAAATTCACAATATTTAGTTAACAATTGTACCAATAACAATTATCAGATATTCATCGCAACTCCTGGCTTCTCCACCCTATGCCAACCTCTCTGCCACAATTTCACCCAAAAAAACAACCAGCTTGCATTGGCTCCACATTGTCATTAAATTATTATTTATTTTTAAAAAAATTCAAAATCAAAAGCTAATCCAGATAATGTTAGAGGTGGTGGGTTCTGATGTGTGTGTTGAAAGAGTATGTGTATTTATTTTTCCGATTGGCATAGTAAAATAAAAGTGTTTGGAGAGAGGAACGAAATCTATTGACAGTGGGGGTGTAATTGTGGGTTATTGTAGACACCACATTTTTGACCGACTTTAAGACTCAGACGTCACCGATTGAGCGCTTGGTGATGTTGCATATTGCGCTTGTCCAGAGGTTTTAGAGTCTCGGCCGTGAGCCTTGCCTCTGGACTTTCGGGCTTTTCTGTGATTTGCCTCGGTTTGCAAACCAGACTCGGTTTTCTCTGTTTCTCTTCCCAAAGGGAGGGAGAGGTCTCGTAGATCATCTCTCAGTGGCCGTGGGCTACATTTCGTGGTCGTAGGCCATTTTGCCCATTCGGAGCCCGGTTCCCGGTTTTCGGAGCCGTCAGGCCGAGTGCCTCGGTTCGGGACCGACTAACCACCTCCGTTCGCTCCGATTTTTGGCATGCATCTTATTTACTCCCTTTTGAGGGACACTGTGGTCCGAGAGACCAATTTCGTGGTCGAACACCACTCCCGGTGCCTAACAGTCGATTTTCGGGGCCTCGGACTGCGCGTTTCGGCCCCCGAACCTTCATTTTGCATCGGTTTTGGTTCATTTTTGGCAGGGACCTCTGTTTCATCACCAGGAAGGTCATAGAAGGGTGGGAGGCCAGTAATTGTTTCAGCAACCAGTTATATTCCTTCATCGCCCTCCGTCGCCCGTTTTCTCTCACTTCAAAGCCAATATTGACCACCCTTGGGCCATTTTCTTGCACCCTAAACCCTATATTTGTGATGTACACATCTGGGAGGCCACCAATATTTGGTGGCCGGCCAGTAATTGCTTTTGACCCTTTTGAACCCCTTTGAAAAGTGGGTTGTTCTCTCTCCTGGTTCACTGTTTCCAATTTTTGACCACAGGGTTGTGTTGAGAACACATGGGAGGCCACCAATCTGTGGTGGCCGGCCACTAATCACACTTGGCCCTTTTGACCCTTGGCCGGCCGGCCATGGAGAGAGCCGGCCGGCCACATTCAAGCCCAATACCTGGCCGGCCTTGCTCCTTGCTACAGGTACATTTCAAATATGTATCCTTTCCCCCCCCAGATTTTGTATCCGGGAGGCCTTTTTTTGGGGGGAAACTTGAATTCATTTCGTCCCCCCCAATATTTCCCCCTCTTTCTCCCCCTCTCTTGCCTATATAAACCAGCCTCCAGCTCTGGTTTAAGGGTTAGAAAAATTCCCTTTGAGCTCCTATATTGCATCCCCCTCTCTCTCTCACTTCAAGGACTCAAACCTCCTAAACCATACACCATTTCTTCACCATCATCTAGCACCACACCACCACCTCCATTTCAGCCACTTGGAGCAGATTTCCAGAGCTTAGGAAGCACCATTTCTTGTGCCAAGGAGCTGTCAAAGACTAGGCTACAAGGGTAAGTTCATTTCCCTTCTTTTTTGGCCTTATCTTGTTCAATATCTTAACTCTTTGTGCTTGCATATTTGGGCTCCGACCCTAACTAGAGATAGGCTTATTTTGAGCCATTTTCCATGTTTGATTGAGGGCCTCTCACTGTTTGAGACCTCTTTGTTGCACTTGCTTCATTATCTCAATAATATGCCATTTTCTTGCACATTGTTTTTGGCTTATGTATGAACTGATTTGAGGCATGTTGTAAACTGTGAAGTAGCTTATTTTGAGCCCTTATTCAACATTGTTGAAGGGCTCATCACTGTTTGGGCCCCCCTTTTGTCACTTGCCTTTGTATCCCTCTTTTGGCCCCATTTTTGCATGATTTGTTAGCCTCTTATGCTTCTGTTTTTGGACTCTGGTCCGAATTAAAAATGGCCTTATTTTGACCCCCTTATTCATGTTTCATTAAGGGTCTTTTACTGTTTGAGGCATGTTTTTTATACTTTGTGTTATAGCCCTCTTTTTAGCCTTATCTTGCATAGTGTTTTGAGCATACTTGTACACTGTTTTGGCTCTGATCATAAACTGTAAAAAGTCATATTTTAGGTCCTTCTTAAACTTTGTTGAAGGACCTTAATCTGTTTGGGGCCAGCATACATCACTTACTTCTTTGTCCTCCTTTAGGCCCACTTTTTGCATGAGGGTTTTGCCATACTTGTGTCTATTTTTGTGGTTTGTGGTAAACTGTAAAACACCATATTTTGGGCCCCTCTTCAACATTGTAGAAGGGCCCTTCTCTGTTTAGGGTCAGAAGCTGTCACTTGCTTCATTATCTTGCTTTCGGGGCTGTTTTTGCATGCTAGTTTAGCCCCATTTGCGTTCGCTGTTTGGCCTTGCTTAGAACTGTGAAAATGCTTATTTTTGGGCTGTCTTGATTCTGTCTTCACATTCCATGTTCAAATAATGCATGCATTGCATAGTTATAGGTCATTCCGTATGCCTAATTTCATGTTTCGGGACCTATTCCATGCATCGGGTGTTGTTTTGCCATCTCTCGGGGCTGTTTTGCATCACTTATTGCCTCTGAAATTTGCATGATAGTATGCCATATTCCATGCTTTTCCATGTCATGTTAGAGTGGCATTCGTGCCTTAGGGTCGGTCCTCGGTTTGCGTGTACATGTGCATGCATTTCAAGTGTCTCATTTTCATCTAATGGCCTCTTACGTGAGTGTGGCTGAGGTCTACTTGTGTTAGTGTAAGTCCATATTGCATTGCGTATGCCATTTCATTCCATAGCGTTGTGTATGCTAGGTTGTATGTTAGTGCATTGTGTATGCCATGTTACCTGGTGCATCGTGTATGTCATTTCATAGCATGTTGCATGTTAGGATGTATCTTAGTTGCATTTCATGCATGTCATGCATATTGCATTATGTTCGGAATAAGGGTTAGCCCGAGCACGGGAAACGAGGGGCGTTTCGTACTTCGAGTGACGGGACGTGTCTCAATTCCCAGTCACCGACACTCCGGATTATCCATGATGGAGTTAGGTTTTAGTTTAGTTTTCATGTGCATTCATTCTATATTGAGTTGTGCAATTCGATTCCTCGGCCATCATGCATCGAGATGCGTGATTGGTGGCACGAGGATCGAGGCATGCATACATTTGTAAAAATACATTGCCATGCCCCTTTCCTGCTCTCTGTTGCAACAAATCAAGAATTAGCAGTCTTCCGAGGCTTGGCGCGCTTTCCAAAAACCATTGCAAAACAGAGGCTAATTGGGGCATCACAGTGGATTTCCGCGCGAAGGCAACCCAGACATGCATCATTCATCATCTGAAGAAGAGTCAAGACAGTCCCTGGCTTGCATGCCAGTTTATTATTTTTCTTAGTTAATTTGTAAATTGATTAGGGATTTGTACATATTTGAACTGTACTATTTATTCGGACCCTCTGGGCGAGGGCATAATTGTAATAAGTGTGCGTGAGTGTGATGTATGTCTTCCAACCCCACGTCTTTCTTCCCTTTTATTTACCTGCTTATGATGGCTAGATTAGGGCATGTTTCAATTAGCATACAGTATGATAGCATGTTTGCATTCATTCATCTGTTTTGCATGCACCGGGCTCGGCACATCATACTAACTGCATTTGTATTTCAATTTCGAGTTGAATACTTGATAGCTGTTGCATCTCATATGCCATGTTTAGAATAGCCGGGCCTGCTATAGTTGCATTTTTGCATGTGTTGCATTAGGCATTTCTGTATATTTAGGATCATGCATGGATTTCTAATTGGTTTCTGTTTTGGCTTGGAGTACTCGGTAAGTTTTATGCTTTAGCATCCTTGCATGCGTGTGAGTGACTGCCATGAATAGCATGCTTACCATGAGGCTATGTGCTTATGTGATATAACTGCATGAATGCCTGTGGGTGAAGGTTGGGTTGTTTAGATTGGAACAAATCATCAACTGTTTGTTTTAAGCCCACTAAATAGTGGCAAAAACATGTTTTCTAAGCCCACCCGAGGGTGGCAAATCCACGTCTTAGCCTACCTGCGGGTAGCACCATCAAACCATTTTCAAACAAACAAACATGAAATGTTTTGTTCCAATTCAGGCGACCCAATCTATACTTGTATGCTGTGCGCATCACATAGTAAATCTAGGCTAATAACCGGAATAAGAGCGCACAATGTTTCAAAACTAGATATCATGGTTAGTAGAGGCCGATCTTTGATCGGGCGAGCGGGGGTGCTCACGAAGTGACCTTCCCTAATCGTACCCAAGTTCCCGAGCCGAGGCAACTTTGGTGATGACGGACACGTGGCCTTAGGCAACGAGTCAGGGTTTCCTAAATTTCCCAAAATAAAATATTTAGGTGGCGACTTTGTATCTGGCAAAGCAGTCCATGTTTGGCACTTCTTTCAAAAAAAATCTGTTTTCTCAAAACGATTTGCTGAATTTGGACTCTTTGGTTCAGATTAAGAACCGTGACACAAATCGAGTCCGAACTGTAGCGAGGCCCCCCGCGGGCTTGTTACAGTTTCTGGCAGCTCTGCTGGGGATTTAAAGAACTTGACTCGAACCCATGATATCTGATTTTGGCTACACTTGTGTGTTTCTTTGCATTGCATTCGCATCGGTGCGCCTAGGACACCGTGTTTGCCACCTGCTATTCCTGAACGGTTTGCCGGAGGCTTGTCTTGTCAAGGCATGACCGTAAGGCTGACCGGTTACGGGCTCTGCCAGTGTGGGAACACAAACCCCGGTTTTACCGGGGCAACCTTTTTGACCATTCGACCTAGTGCATATCGAAATCCGTAGTGACCATTCCAAACTAGGACAGGTTGCTTACCCGATATAGGTTGTTTGAAACCGCTGCGTGCGTAGTGAAACCCTAGTTCCTGACAAAATAGGACAGGGAAACCCTACCCCAACATAGGGGTGTTTTGGCTCTCACTTGCTTGTTATGTGCTTTAGAGTGCGTCTCTACAGGAATGCATGTATCAGTTTGCAAGTTTGGGCATCAGGCCTGCGGGCATCAGTCAGTATTTGAGAATCAGTTATCTGCGGGTATCGGATTCAGTCTTTGGGGAACAGTGATTCAGGGACAATGATCAGTATTTGGGGACAATGTGTTTTCAGCTTATCAACCGTGTGTTGTATGCCCGACTGTGTGTTGTGTATTTATTTTAAGCTGTCATGCTGTTCATTTATCTGGTTATTTATTTCCTTTTCGCTTTATTTATCTTTTGCTAGGGCAGTTTTAGCACCATTGCTTCCGACCCAGCAGACATTCCCCAAGCACTTTGGACACGAGGTCGTCGACTCAATCGATCTGAGGATCTGGTTGACGGACATCCAGTGTTCTATTCTTTACCCCCCGTTGTCAGGAGAAAGCCAAGGAAGCGCAGTGTGTCAAAACAAAGGTTGCCAGAACAGTGGGTTACTCCATCAGAGGACAGTAGGACCGAGGTCTCAATTGTTGCTATAGAAATAGACATACCGGTCAGTCGGATGGATCAGCAAAATACGTCAGGGGTGAAAGCCCTAATGCGCCAAATGCAGGAAAGCATGAGACAAATGCAGGAGGACACTGCCCGTCAAGCGGAGTTCTCCAAACAGCAGGCCGCGATCATGGCCCAGCAGGCCGAGTTAATCACTAGACTGCAACAGCAGAATGCGGCATCTGCTTCACAGCAGGTTCCTCCTCCACCAGGGGCCCCATTACCCGAGCAGGCACCTACTGTCCAGAATGCTCTGCCAAACACCCAGAACACCGTGCCAAATACCCAGAACATCCAAGAGGACACGAACCTTCCAACGGGGCCAGCTCCGCCCCCGCTTTCGCCTCAACTGTCCAAGACCCATACACCCAACCACCCGGACTCTCCCTTCGAGTTCGAAATAGACCATACAGCTCTAAAACTGAGTAAGCTTGAGAAGCTTTTTAAGAAATCACAAGGGGTAAAGGCTATTCCGGACATCGAGGACGGATACACCGACGTGGCCGTGACATTGCCCGATAGGTTCAAGATGCCACAAATTGACCGCTTCGACGGGTCCGGGGACCCCATGGTCCATCTTCGACTATTCTCAAACATCCTGCGGCCAATGGGCCTAACCCGACCACAAAAGCTTTCGCTGTTCGGCCGAACCCTGTCGGGTGTGGCCGCCATCTGGTACGCGAAGTTAGAAGATGAGGTAAAAAGAAGCTGGGATGAAATGGCTGAGGGCTTTGTTGCACAGTACTCGTACAATACCCAGATCGAGATTACGACTCGTGATCTCGAAACAACGAGGCAGGAGCCTAAAGAAACTTTCTCAGATTTTGTAACTCGATGGTAGGCGAAGGCATCGATGATGACTTTGAGGCCTACGGATAAAGATCAAATCAGGATGATTGTGCGCAATCTCCAACCGAAATTAATGCAGAAGATGATTGTACTCCCCTTTCCCACCTTCTCAGATTTACACGAGATGGGGGTACAGATCGAGGATGCCATGAAACAAGGTCTGATCGACCAGGATAGGGAGCAACCTAGAAGGACTTTCAACCGTAACAACAACGCAGGCTCGAGTGGCGTTGCAACTGCACGAGCTTCAGAGGTGAGCATGGTCACCACCATTCCCCCTCCCCCAAGACCCATGGTAGCCACGCCTTTCTCTGGCGCATCTGGAAGCAATACCCAAAACACCAAATATCAACCCGGAGGCCAAAGAACCTTCACACCCCTATATATGCCCCTGTTCAAAGCTCTGGGGGTACTAATCAAGAAGAAGCATTTGACGCCCCTAGAGCCGAGGCCACTGCCAAATCCACTCCCTCCCACTCATGACCCGGCAAAATACTGCGCGTATCACCAACAGCATGGTCATGACACCGACCGTTGCTTTAGATTGCGTCATGAGATCCAAGATCTTATTGACAAGCAGGTGATCGCGCCTCCCGAAAAACCCAACGTCACGACAAATCCTCTCCCACCGCATAACCAAGCCCCTCCTCTCAACAGAATCAATTTCATCCAAACTGGGGTCGTGTCTTACGATCCTAGTATCTATATCACCCCATCCCACCTACCTAAGCCGGAGGTGATCCTTCCTGTCTGTACTGACTTGTGCATGATGGACATCTCCACAACCCAATTTGAGCTGATGGTGGTGACCACCGAAGATGGGACAGGGCAGATTTTAGAGGAAAGTGGGGTTGCTGAGTCTGAGATTAAACAGTCTGGGGATCTTGCTGAAGGAGCCTATGATCCAACTGAATACATCCAGTCAGTGGGCCAGTCTGAGCTGAGTGTAGGGCTGCCAGAAAAAGCAGAATTATGTATAATACAGGGGGACAGATTTGAACGGGGAACGGATGATCTAACAGCTGTAGGAGAGGACCTTGCCAACCTCCAGTTCTTCAGTGACCAAGAATCAGGGGATGCGGCAATCAACTGGTTCGAATATGAGGAGTCGGCAGAAGTTACCGGATGGTTAGATGATCAACCAGACGTCGTAGAATATCAACCAGAACAGGGCCCGGCAGGGGCGAGAGTATCAATGGTGGCCGGAAGGGCCGAGAGTCAGAATACACCGCCGGAGAGCGCCGGCACTAAGAATTTCGCTCAAAACTTGGGGATTGTAAATGCAGGGAGTACTGAACAACCAGCTGTGCTGACGCAGTTGGAACAACAAAGATTTGAGGATTCCGAGAGAATCAGAAAAGCTAAGGCCCATGTGGAGGTCGAGAGTGCTGTGTGCACGGGAACAGAAAATGCTGCGGGCATACGGACTGAAGGTACTGCGAGTACGATCATACCGGAGCCGGACAGGTGTCTGTCGGCTGCCGACGGAATGTGGTGGGAAGACGATGATTTATGTCTTGCCCACACAGATGAGGATTGGGGGAATAACCAGCCTGATGATACCTGGTATATTGACGAGGTCGCTCATATGACAAGAAGTGGGCGGTATTTCAAGCCCCCGCATTTAGACCAACCTGAGGCGTCTGGGAAAGACAAGGAAGCTGAGAAACAGAGGGAAAAGCAGATTGAAGAAGAAGCTGTGCTTAAGCAATTAAAGAAGATACAAGCAGACATCTCCATCTGGGGACTGCTTATGGCATCGCGGGTGCACAGACAGGCCGTCCTATCTGCCATGGACAAGGCCAAACTCTCTATAGATACTACACCAGAGCAGCTGGTTGGGCTGGTTTTTCCGGGAGGAGGTTCCCCGGCATTAACCTTTTCAGACAAGGAACTACCGCCTGAGGGCACAAACCATAACAAACCCCTCTACGTTTCCGTGGAATGTAGAGACAAGTGGATACCGGTGGTACTTGTTGATACCGGATCCGCCATCAACGTCTGCCCAGCCAGAACAGCGTATGCAATCGGGTTGAAGCCCGCGGACTTCACACCAACTACTCAGGTGATCAGAGCATATGATAATACTAGCAGGGAAGTGATGGGGACTGTCAAGGTTCAGACCCAGGTTGGTCCGGGACAACACAACATCGAATTTCATGTCTTGGACGTTCCCGCAACCTTCAATCTACTCTTGGGGCGGCCGTGGTTGCACCAAGTGAAGGCAGTCTCTTCCACTCTACATCAGATGGTGAAATACCCCTATGGAAAGGGAGTAGCCATTGTGTTCGGGAACTCATCAATCCATCCGCCTCCAGAGGTATCTACGCCAGTCCTGGAAATCGAGCATGGCACAGAAGACGTGTTCTTATCAGGGTTCACTTTGGCTGAGGCCCGGGTAGTGCAGAATATTATGGCTGTGAATGAGGGGGTGTACGTCAGTGCTCAATCCGTCTACCTCATGAACAAGCTACAACACATCCCCGGGATGGGATTGGGAAGGAGCGGCCGAAAAGGCGTCGCAGCATTGGCCGAAGTGCCACACAACCCTCATACCTTTGGCTTGGGTTATCTACCCACCAAAGAGGACTGGGTGAGGAAGGGAAAAGAAATGGCCGGAAGAGCCAGAGCAAAGCAGGCTGGGAAGCCTTTTGAATTAATACATAGGCCCATCCAGGGTACCCTGAACGGACGCTTTGTCCGGGAGGGGGAGGACTTTCCATTTTGCGGCTTCCCAGAGCCGTGGCTAAACGCGGAGAAGAAGCGTGTGCCAGGTTTCGAGATCTTCTTTGACCTGCAACTATCCAGGGATGACGTTGCCACAGAGCAGACAGACCCATCAGCTGAGGTTGAGCAGTATAAAGCAGGGGACGCCGAGGGCGCTGAAATTGAAATGGGGGTAGCATTGGCAAGTCTACTCTCAGATCCTTCGATCGACCATAAGTTCTTGGGGGATAACTTCTCGGTTTCCATGATTGGGGATGAAACGGCTGCGAGCCTGCCAGCAACTATTTTGGATGCATCTATCGCACCCTCTCTCACTTGGCAATACGAGGAAGGATTTTTGTCCAGCAGCACCGGGTCAGGTAGTGAGCCGGAATCTGATTCCACCGAGTCTTGTGAGTCGGAATCAGGTTCCAGCTCGACTGAGTCTGAGTCTGGTAATCCTGGGGATGATAACCCGGATACCACAGTCCTGTCTAGGTCGTCTTTTTCCTTTTCATTTGAGTCTGTTGTAAATGAATCGGACGATTTGGATGTGCTTAATGAGAATCAGGTGACTGTGGTTTCTGAGTACTTTTCTGTGCCCTTGATTTATTGCATTAATTCAGACTTTCAAAACTTTGATGAAAACGACGAGGACGAAGTTCCTCCGGTTTTGCAACGTTTAATTGAGCAAGAGCAGGAAAGATTTGTCAAACCTTTAATGGATGAAATCACTACCGTGAACATTGGTACTGAGGAGGACCCGCGGCTGGTCCAGATCGGGTCCACGTTGTCTTCGGAGGAACGCGAGCGCTTAGTCGCTTTATTAAAAGATTTCAAAGATGTTTTCGCGTGGTCCTACGAAGACATGCCTGGAATCGATCCTGAGATTGTACAGCATCGGATCCCCCTTGACCCCGAAGCCCGACCTGTCAAACAGAAACTCAGGAGGATCCGCCCGGATTGGGCTCTCAAGATTAAGGAAGAGGTCACCAAGCAAATCGACGCAGGCTTCCTGCTGGTATCAGAATACCCGACTTGGTTGGCCAACATTGTTCCAGTGCCGAAGAAGGATGGCAGGATCCGGGTATGTGTGGATTTCAGGGATTTGAACAGAGCTAGTCCGAAGGACGACTTTCCCTTATCGCATATCGATGAGTTGGTGGATTTCACAGCAGGGCATGCTTTGCTCTCATTCATGGATGGCTTCTCAGGCTACAACCAGCTAGTGATGGCACCAGAAGACCGGGAAAAGACTGCATTCACCACCCCGTGGGGGACATATTGCTATAGAGTCATGCCATTTGGGTTAAAGAACGCTGGAGCTACTTATCAACGGGCCGCAACTACAATATTACACGACATGATCCACAAAGAGGTTGAGGTGTACGTGGACGACATGATTGTCAAGTCCAAAGAAAGAGAGGGCCACTACACCGCCTTGCACAAGTTTTTTCAAAGGATCAGGGAATTCCGGTTGCGGCTAAATCCTCAGAAATGTACATTCGGTGTTACAGCGGGAAAAATGCTGGGGTTTTTGATTACACAGAGAGGCATCGAAGTCGACCCTTCCAAAATCAAGGCCATCCTAGAAATGCCCCCACCAAGGACCGAAAAGGAGGTGCGAGGCTTTCTGGGTAAAGTGCAATTCATAAGACGGTTTATCTCGAAATTAACCTTGACTTGTGAACCACTTTTTGGTCTCCTGAAGAAAGGCAAGAAATTCCAATGGGACGGCCGATGCCAAGCTGCTTTTGAACAGATTAAAGAATATTTACAGAACCCGCCCGTGCTGTCACCGCCAGAACCAGGGAAACCGTTGATTTTGTATCTGTCAGTAACTGAGACTACAATGGGTTGCATGCTTGCGCAAGAATCAGAGGACAAGGTGGAGAGAGCCATCTACTTTCTGAGCAAGAAGATGCTAGAGTACGAAACCCGCTACACTCCGCTGGAAAAGGCTTGCTTAGCTTTGGTATGGGCTACCAGGAAGCTGCGGCACTACCTGTTAGCTCACTCCGTAATGTTGGTTTCACGACTCGATCCCATCAAATATCTTTTCGAGAAACCAGCACTTACGGGTAGGCTAGCTCGTTGGTTGCTGTTGCTCTCCGAATTTGATTTGAAATATGTAACACGCAAGTCAGTCAAAGGAAGGGCAGTGGCAGAGTTCTTAGCCGACCATCCAGTGGAAGGGGGTGAAGCAGTCGAGTATTATTCCCAGATGAAGCTATTTTGCATTTGACGATGAAGCTTGGACGATGTACTTTGACGGAGCATCCAATCAATACGGGTATGGGATAGGAGTGTTGCTGATAGCGCCTGACAATTCCCATATCCCTTTAGCCTTCAAACTCCGATTCAAAGTCTCGAACAACGAAGCAGAATATGAGGCGTGCATTGCTGGTCTAGAAGCAGCCCTGGAACTAGGAGGAAGACGGTTGGACGTCATCGGGGACTCAAACCTTGTTGTGTCTCAAGCTAAAGGAGAATGGAAAGTAAAAGAGGAAAAGATGATGATGTATCACCAGACCTTGGACTTGCTGATTCCTCGGTTTGAAAAGCTAAGTTTTACTCATCTACTAAGAGAGAACAACAGGTTCGCAGATTCTTTAGCAACTCTATCTTCTATGATAGACATCCCGTGCGGAGTCCCGATGCGTCCAGTCATCATCGACCAGAAATTTGCACCTGCCTACGAGTTGATTGTCGCTATAGATGAAGTTCAGGACGAAAACCCCTGGTATTACGACATCTGGAACTTCTTGGAGAAAGAAGCATACTCGCCAGGGGTGAATGCCAAGGATAAGAGAGCAATCAGAAGAATGGCCGTTCAGTTCATCATCTGTGGGGGTAAGCTGTATAAAAGGGGTCATCTGGGAATGCACAAGCTGTGTGTTGATGCCGAAGAGTCGAAGCGTCTGATGGAAGCCATCCACGGGGGAGAATGTGGTGCGCACATGAATGGAGTAATGCTGGCACGGAAGATCCTCAGGCAAGGTTACTATTGGTCCACCATGGAGGAGGATTGTATCGGCTTTGTTCGGCGATGCCACAAATGTCAGATCCATGCAAATCGCATGAATATCCCGCCATCAAAGCTGTACAACATGACTTCGCCATGGCCGTTTTCAGTCTGGGGAATTGATGTAATCGGAGCTGTCACGCCGAAAGGGTCGAATGGGCATGAGTTCATCTTGGTAGCGATAGATTATTTCACAAAGTGGGTCGAGGCCCAATCTTATGCGGTGTTGAAGGCTTCGCACGTCGCAAAATTTATTAGAAACAACATCATCTGTCACTACGGAGTCCCAAATGAAATAATTTCAGACAATGGTTCCCACTTCAAGAAGGAGGTGATTGATTTGTTGGAAAAATACAATGTGGCTTTTCATAAATCGTCTACCTATCGGCCGCAAACCAACGGACCGGTTGAGGCCGCCAACAAGAATATCAAGCACATATTACAAAAGATGGTGGAAACCTACCGGGACTGGCCAGATAAGCTGCCGTTTGCTCTGTGGGGCTATCGGACTTCAATCAGAACTTCTACTGGGGCGACTCTGTATTCTCTGGTTTATGGGATGGAGGCCGTTCTACCTATCGAGATTGAGGTTCCGTCACTACGAGTATTGGCTGAATATCAAATAGCCGAAGCGGATTGGCAGCAGAGCAGATTTGAGGAACTCATGCTCTTTGATGAAAGAAGGCTGAAAGCACTGTACCATGTCCAAGGTTATCAACGCCGAATTGCCCGGGCTTTCAACAAGAAGGTTAAGTCCAGGAACTTAAAAGAAGGAGATTTGGTGCTCAAAGACAACCGAGCTCCCATCCACGACCCAAGGGGCAAGTTCAGACTCAATTGGACTGGTCCCTACATCATCAAGTCAATCTGGTCAGGTGGAGCTGTGGTTCTGATAGATCTAGATGGCTTGGAGTTCTCACAACCGATCAATATGGACAAGTTGAAGAAATATTACCCTTGAGAGGCTCGCTAGGCCGAAAACCCGAAAGGGCGACCTAGGCAAAACTCAGAGCACAGAAAATTTGAAATCATAAAAACTAAGCTCGTAAGGTTGAAAACCCGCAAAGGGCGGCCTTGGCAAAAGTTAGAGCGTAAAAGGAGAGTGAAAATACCCGAGCGAACCTGAGCCTGAACTACGTAAGGCTTGATTCCCATCTTTGGGATACGTAGGCAACTTCATCCTGAAGTTCAGCCATAAACTTTTCCCCGATCAACTTTGCCCATTTTGATCATCTCAGTCATCTTTGTTCATTAGCATTTATCGCGATCTCCGGTATAGTGCTATTCAGACTAGGGGCAACTTTCCGTTGCTACACAGTGCCGCGGCGCTATTCAAACTAGGGGCAACTTTCCAGTTGCTAGGATCCGGGGTTGTGCATCTCAGTGACAGATCTCAGGCGTGTCCAGTTCTGATCCATATCGAAAATAGTTTTGGAAAGTTTTAATAAAAGTCGACTTTGTTCAAATTAATCTTTTTACAGCTAAGACCATTTTTGGACCCAAGCGGAAATTTTTCAGTACCACAACTTTCAATTTCATTGATTTCAAAACAGAGTTCTCTTGCTCTTACATACAATTGGAGCTGCTTTTTATTACACTCATAAAGAAAACTTGAAAGTACTGATAAAGCAATAAGTTCGGGGTATAGTCAAGTCAGGTGTCCCTGCGCCCCCTCCCGGAGCTAGTCGAAGCCTCTGATGCCAAGCTAGGCCCAATCTGTGCCTCTTCATTGAGCCAATCCCAACACTCGTCAGACAAAGTACAGCTGAAAGTGGGAGCAGGGGCCAGGAGCTCTCTAGTCCTCCATGCTGTGGCATATCGGGCAAGTTGTACGCCTCGTACCGGAAAAGCAGCCGGGTACTCAATCCCCTCTGGCGGGCAAGTCTGATCATGGCCAAACTGGTGCTGGAACCGGAACGGAAAATAGAACACACAGTGAGTCAGACCAATCAACTGGACCCCAGTCTGCCGGAACATGCCATAGCTCATCGCCGGAAGATTGAGCCAAGGACAGCGCCAAGCAATGCGGTCAGCAGAAAAATTGCACATCCAGTTGAACCACCATCCCTCATCAAGCGCATCAACCAGGCGTTGCCGAAAGAAGTAGCCGCGGGCTGAGTAGGCAGGGCAAGAGTCCACAACCTGCAGTTTATCCATTAACCATACCTGGGGAGGGATGAAAAATGAGAGAATAAAGAATAGAGAGATGTGCGATGAGAGAACAGTGACACAAGGGTTCTGTGAGAAAAACGAGTTTGAGGCCGAGTGATGCGAGCAAATACATATGTGAGATTGGGTGGGAAACATTACCTGCAGCAGTAGTGGACTCCCCGCAAATCTGGTCGTCTCCTGACGGTGGAAAGCGTCCAAGCCCATCAGTGTTTCGGCCAACGCCATAGCAATACAGCTCTTCCCTTCTTTCAAGCCCTGAGCAATTTCAATCAAACGGATGCTGGGTCCACCTAGGCCCGGGGCAAGCAGGAAGTGAGATAGCATGCACAAGCAGAGCGCATGTTGTTGGAAACCTTGCCAATGGTGATCGCCGCGGTCACCGGCACCAGAAAAGCGATGGATCAAATCGAGGATATCTAGTTCCTCATTACAGATCAGAGATCGAGCATCATGCGCGGTAAGTCCGCACATCCGCCCTAAAGCTTGGGCGTGGCCAAAACGGAACTGAGGCAAGATCTCTTCCGAACGTTCAGACTCCATCAAAACTTGAAAATCTTCAAAAGTTGGACATACCTCTTGCCCGCCAAAGCTAAAGACGTGCATCACGGGGTTCCAGAACCTTGCCGCGACATGGAGGAAAGGAAGGTGCAGTGGAGTACGACTCAGCGTGAATAGTGCATTCAAGCCGAAACCCCAGAAGTTCAACTTTTCCGAGCCATCTAATGAAGAGATCCAAGATGTGAGATTTTCTGCAAGAAATGCCTCCATTTTTTGTGCAAAGGAGTGATGAAATGAATGAGTCCTGAAGTTGGAGCTTTTAAAGAGGAGAAAACACTATTTGAGGGACACGTGGCAAAAATTTGGTGGCTGCTGAGCAAGGTGGCAGGCCGGCCACCTTTTCTAGCAGGCCGACCACCTCTCTCTCCTCAGAAACAAAAAACTGGCCAGCCGGCCCCCAAAAGTGGCCGGCTATGCTCCAATGTGTGTCCCTGACCCTGTTTTACCCCTCGGGAGGAAGTTTCAAGCATTTCCATGCAACGGGTATGTCAAAGGCCTCCATTTCCCTCTATTTCGGATGCATTCCATTGCCCAGATCTCCGAAGCACACTCTGTTTTGTTAAAGTTTTTTTGTTTATCTGTTGTTTTTTGCTTATCGAGTTGTTTGTCGAGCTGTCGTGTTTTCGTGTGTTTGAGTTGGTACTCTTTGTTTAAGCAATTTTCTTGATTAAATTTTGTTTATTAAGTTGTCAACACTGTTGTATTTTGCTTATCGAGTTGTAAACTTGCTAAGGTTTTGTTGTATCTTAGTAAGTTAAGTTATTGCGTCGGTTCACTACCTGACTGGGCGAATGCACAATGCACATTTTCATTCAATCTCATTATGGTGCAAAACGACGCGATATGATGCTGAGAGTTTAAAATACAACACTTTTTCAAAAGCTGTTTCATTCCATCATGCTTTGTTTGTTACAACATTTTACAAACAAAGGGCACAAGTTTTACAAAAGTAATAAAACTGCCTAACAAAATGCAATGTGCTACAAACTACTAGTACAAAGGTAAATAAAACAAGGAGCAGCTGCAATACTCTCAAGAGCGGGAATAAGAGGCCCTTTTCATCCTCTTCTGTGGAACAGCCTCTACACCCCCATCACCATCCGAGTCGGAGCTGTCATCCTCAGGATCCCCCTCAGCCTCCCCTCCACTCTCGGAGCCAAGACCAGAGCCCTCCTCTCTGCCAGCAGATGTCTCCGACTGACGATCTGCAGCCTCCTCCTCCTCATCCTCACCAGGCTCCTCCTCTATAATGTGTGCTCTGCGTCTGCGAGACGACCCTCCTACTCGGGCTCCTCGAAAAGGCATGGATGGCCCAGCTCCTCGAAAAGGCATGGATGGCCCAGCTCCCTGAAAATGCCTGGATGGCCCAGCTCCCCGAGAAGGCCCAGGTGGCCCGGCCTGTGGCTGAGCATATACTGGAGGCATCTGAAAATGAAAAATGCATTTTGAATACATCAGCCAAAACATGTATATCAGATACAGATGCAAACACGCTACGCAGGGTGGATATACACAGGAATAATGCATGAAGGTGGTGTGTGTCAGATGTGCTCTACGAAGCAGTAGCCTATTAATGCAGTAAAATGTCCAAAATCAGCATGTTATCAGAAAATACAATGCTAGAAAAACTAAAGGGTACCTGGAAGCCCATAATGGATAACTGCGCCTCCCTCCGCAGTACCATCCCCTCGAGTGAGGCTACCATCTCGAGCACCTGATCCATGTACTCAACAGGGGGCTGCAGATGCGAAAGGCAAGGGTATCAGTAAAGGAATGAACGTTCAAATATCTGAGTGATGAATCAAAGCTGTAAAACATACCGGTGGTGACTCGGGGTCTCTGACGTAGCGGTGGCCAGATACTGGAGGCTCTATCGGGATCGGAATCGGAGAAGTAGTTCCATATTGCCACCCCATCAGCTCAGTCGGCATATCCGGCCATCCAGGATGATGATAAGTTGGAGGAATCGGGAGAACGAATCCACCCCCACCTCTAGACGTACCAGCCCTGCTGGTAGAAGGGGCGTCTGCAGCCCGAGCCTAGGCCCGACTCGAAGATGGCATACTGGCAGGCCTCATCATCGGAGTACGGACTCTCGTCAATGGAGGCATCAGATATACGTGACGGTAAGTGGCATAATCCCCCTCCTCAAGATGGAGTAAGGCATCAGTACCCAGCATAGCATTGACAACATCTCGAGAAGAGAGCCTATCGGCAATCCGCATCTCGACTGGGGGTGCTGAGGGAGGGTCCTGAGAAGTATAGCCCCATACCTGACGCAAGAAGCGCTCCCCCAAAAACCAGGCCCTACCAACTGGCCCCTCGAATAGGATCCTGTACTGGGAGGCACCCCGCCCTCCAGCAAACTGGTATCGGAGACCCTCACCTAAGGATGCCCAGGGCTCCCATGTAATCTGCGGATAACCAATTAGTCAAGAATCAGGAAGGTACAAGACAAATCAAAGATGAAAACACAAAGAATTGAGAGTTCTGGAATACCTCCGTCGACCGCACCGTGTCAAAATACTGCCGTAGATAAAGGAGAGACTCTCGAGGTCTTGGCCGGTGCTGGCCCTCGAATACCAGTGAATACGGGGTCACAAGGGGCCCCTCCACCACCATCAAAATACTGCCGTAGATAAAGGAGAGACTCTCGAGGTCTTGGCCGGTGCTGGCCCTCGAATACCAGTGAATACGGGGTCACAAGGGGCCCCTCCACCACCATCTCTGGGGCTAATACCGGGAAATACACATAGACCCATAACTGTGGAGAACAGTACAGAATGTAAATGCAAAATGCTAAGGGAAAAATACAGAGTGTAAAGTGCGCCGTGTGTGCCATATACAAGTAATGAGGAGCAGAAATGTAAATCAGGAAGGCAGAAAGTACCTCCCAGGCTCTCCAGTAACCACCAAGTAAGTCCCCCCGTCCGCGGGAGGTCGCGCTCATGTAGTAGTAAAGGGTAGCTAGGCCGGCGCCACCCCAGTCATACCGTCTGACCTGTGATAGGTCCACCAAGGCGCTCAACAAATACAGCCCAACAGTGTTCCCCCTGTCGGCAAACAAAGTGGTCCCAAAGAGGAACATCAGAAAACCACGGGCATACTGTGCTGCCTCCTCAGGAGTCCCGGGCTCCATCTCCACCCTCCTAAAATGGGAAGAGAACCAGGTGTATCGGACTCTCCCCGAAGATCTATCAACAGGCGGGCGAGCCCCCAGTAAATATACCCAAGCGGCCTCCCATTGGCCCATATCCTCGTCGTAGGGAATAGGCCAACCTCCCACGTCGAGGCCAGTCAATACAGCAAAGTCAAGCGGGGTCATAGTCAAGTCCCCCGCGGTAGAAAAATTAAAGGAGTTGGTGGTGTCCCACCATCTCTCCACCAAAGCTGCCATCAACGTCCTCCTGGCAGGACAACGAGAAAGCCCAGCACAGAAGGGCCCAAACCCTGCCAAATCAACCAAATCCCGGACAGCCTCCGGGAGCTCGGCGTACCAATCTCTAGCTACGGTGGAGCCGTATCCCCGCACAGTGCGAGAAATCACCTGCATTCAAAATGAATACATGCGTTCAATAAAATGAATAAGCTGTGTGCAAATGAAATGAATAAGTTGCGTGCAAATGACATAAATAAGCTGCGTGCAAATAAAATGACTAGGCTGTGTGCAAAATAATGCAAGCTGACTGTGTGTTCAGAAAATCAGTGTTTGGGCTGCGTGTTCAACTCTCAATCAGTGTGTGCTGCGTGTTCACCATCAATTCAAGCTGCGTGTTCAGAAAATCGGTGTTTGGGTTGCGTGTTCAACTCTCAATCAGTGTATGCTGCGTGTTCACCATCAATTCAAGCTGTGTGTTCAGAAAATCGGTGTTTGGGCTGCGTGTTCAACCCTTAATCAGTGTGTACTGCGTGTTCACCTTCAATTTGAGCTGTGCGTTCAGAAGATCAGTGTTTGGGCTGCGTGTTCAACTCTCAATCAGTGTGTGCCGTGTGTTCACCATCAATTCGAGCTGTGTGTTCAGAAAATCGGTGTTTGGGCTGCGTGTTCAACCCTCAATCAGTGTGTGCTGCGTGTTCACCTTCAATTTGAGCTGTGCGTTCAGAAGATCAGTGTTTGGGCTGCGTGTTCAAATATCAATCAGTGTGTGCTGCATGTTCACCATCAATTCGAGCTGTGTGTTCAGAAAATCGGTGTTTGGGCTGCGTGTTCAACCCTCAATCAGTGTGTGCTGCGTGTTCACCTTCAATTCGAGCTGTGTGTTCAGAAAATCGGTGTTTGGGCTGCGTGTTCAACCCTCAATCAGTGTGTGCTGCGTGTTCACCTTCAATTTGAGTTGTGTGGTCAGAAGATCAGTGTTTGGGCTGCGTGTTCAACTCTCAATCAGTGTGTGCCATGTGTTCACCTTCAATTTGAGCTGTGTGTTCAGAAAATCAGTGTTTGGGCTGCGTGTTCAACCCTCAATCAGTGTGTGCCGTGTGTTCACAATCAATTTATGGGCTAAGTGTTCAGAAACTCAAGTGATTGAACCGTGTGTTCAGAATGCAAATAGAATGCACGAAAAATGCAGAATACGTTACAGAAAAGCTAAAAACGAAGTAAATACCTCTCGTGTCTCATGAGAGAGGTGATACTCCGGCTCCCGCAGAAGCAGATCTCCGGGTGCTCGCTCATCAAAGTCTGTGAAGTGATAGAAAACAGCCCGCGGAAGAATGTGTGCTAGCGGGGCGTACCTCTCAGGTATGAAGGGTCGAACCCCCGGAGGCAGAGCCATAATGTCAGGATTATCCCCAGCGCCCGGAGGACCTCCACCGTGAGGAAAATGACCAGCCATTTCAGAAAAACTGCAAAAGGAGCAAAAATGAGCCAAAATTGGGAAAAGTCAACAAAAGTCAACTCTCGGGAAATGAAAAAGTCAACAAAAGTCAACTCCCGAGAAAGTCTTCCAAATGTTGAGACAAACTCACCTTAAGTGGCGGAAATGAAAAAAGAAGCACTGAAATCAAAATTTAATCGTTTCAAAGTGCTTAAAACTGAAAGTTTTCGCGAAAACAACTTGCGTGGAGCGTTGGAAAACGCATATAGGGCGTAGATCTGAGGAGGAAAATGGTTTGGGAAGCTAGAGGAGATGATTTCGGAGCTGAGGTTATGAGCTCAAAGTGTTTGGCCGAATGGATTTAAAGAAAAGAGGGTGAAAGGACTAAAATGCCCACGGATTTGGGTATATGGCCGGCCGGCCACCTTTTCAGGCTGGCCGGCCATCTCCTTTTTGAAAAGTGGCCGGTGGCCTCCCCTGGGAAATAAAACTGGCCGGTGGTGTTCTCCACACCCCCCCAAGGTCTCTGCAAATTTTGAGAAAAATTGGAGTCCCCAGGACCTGAAAAAGTACAAGAGAAGTGCACGTTCTGTCGCGAAATCGCTCCGCCGGAACTTCAGCTTCAAACTTCTGACATTTGTCTCATCATTACTCATCAAAATCAAGGTGTATCCTTTTTTGAACATGTTGTAACCTCTCTGGGAGGTGAACCGGAGGCCGCGATCGAATCGTCCTCGCCGAAACGTGCATTTCCTTGCTCGCCGTTTTGTGACAAACACGCATCCTGATTTGCGTTTGTTCTGCATTATTGTGCATCTAACTTGCATTCTCATGAACATACTTGCATAGTTATGCACGTCTCTTTGATATTACCATGCCTCTGTGTTTAAGCTCGCGTAATCACGCACACTCCTTTCTCGCATTGCGATGCACTTACCCACCGACACCGCGCTTGTCGAACTTTCGATATCACATTGAACATATGTTGTTAGCATGTTGTGCTTGTTGAGTTTCTCTCTTTTGCAGGCACGATATTGTATGTACGGTTCATTTGAAGCTGGTGTGACCAGACGAATCGCGCAGGTATCGTATCTTCTCTGTGTGAGACGGGACGAGAATTGAATGATTCTCCGCATTCCTAACTGCAGGAAATGTAGTTGTTGCTTTGCATTCTTGCTTAAAACTGTTGCATCTGTTTGCGAATATTTGCTTCATTACAGCTTGCTGCGCTTGCATGAACATCAAGTTACGTTTGGCCTTGTGCATATCATTTTGCATTTTGCCCCTTTGCCTGCGGGCACGCCTGCGGGCACACCTTTGTTTATCTCGCCTGTTTGTCTAAGTCTTCGGCCTTGTCAAAAATGGGTCGTCTCTGGGCTTTGACATTCACTCTCGTCACTTATGACTTTCGAGTTCTGTCAAAGAGGGGCAACTATAGACACCCCATTTTTGACCGACTTTAAGACTCAGACGTCACCGATTGAGCGCTTGGTGATGTTGCATATCGCGCTTGTCCAGAGGTTTTAGAGTCTCGGCCGTGAGCCTTGCCTCTAGACTTCCGAGCTTTTCTGTGATTTGCCTCGGTTTGCGAACCAGACTCAGTTTTCTCTGTTTCTCTTCCCAAAGGGAGGGAGAGGTCTCGTAGATCATCTCTCAGTGGCCATGGGCTACATTTCGTGGTTGTAGGCCATTTTGCCCATTTCGAAGCCCGGTTCCCGATTTTCGGAGCCGTCAGGCCGAGTGCCTTGGTTTGGGACCGCCTAACCACCTCCGTTCGCTCCGGTTTTTGGCATGCATCTTATTTACTCCCTTTTGAGGGACACTGTGGTCCGAGAGACCAACTTCGTGGTCGAACACCACTCTCGGTGCCTAACAGTCGATTTTCGGGGCCTCGGACTGCGCGTTTCGGCCCCCGAACCTTCATTTTGCATCGGTTTTGGTTCATTTTTGGCAGGGACCTCTGTTTCATCACCAGGAAGGTCATAGAAGGGTGGGAGGCCAGTAATTGTTTCAGCAACCAGTTATATTCCTTCATCGCCCTCCTCGTCCCCGTTTTCTCTCACTTCAAAGCCAATATTGACCACCCTTGGGCCATTTTCTTGCACCCTAAACCCCATATTTGTGATGTACACATCTGGGAGGCCACCAATATTTGGTGGCCGGCCAGTAATTGCTTTTGACCCTTTTGAACCCCTTTGAAAAGTGGGTTGTTCTCTCTCCTAGTTCACTGTTTCCAATTTTTGACCACAGGGTTGTGTTGAGAACACATGAGAGGCCACCAATCTGTGGTGGCCGGCCACTAATCACACTTGGCCCTTTTGACCCTTGGCCGGCCAGCCATGGGGAGAGCCGGCCGGCCACATTCAAGCCCAATACCTGGCCGGCCTTGCTCCTTGCTACAGGTACATTTCAAATATGTATCCTTTTCCCCCCCAGATTTTGTATCCGGGGGGCCTTTTTTTGGGGGGAAACTTGAATTCATTTCCCCCCCCCATTTTTCCCCCTCTTTCTCCCCCTCTCTTGCCTATATAAACCAGCCTCCAGCTCTGGTTTAAGGGTTAGAAAATTCCCTTTGAGCTCCTATATTGCATCCCCCTCTCTCCCTCACTTCAAGGACTCAAACCTCCTAAACCATACACCATTTCTTCACCATCATCTAGCACCACACCACCACCTCCATTTCAGCCACTTGGAGCAGCTTTCCAGAGCTTAGGAAGCACCATTTCTTGTGCCAAGGAGCTGTCAAAGACTAGGCTACAAGGGTAAATTCATTTCCCCTCTTTTTTGGCCTTATCTTGTTCAATATCTTAACTCTTTGTGCTTGCATATTTGGGCTTCGACCCTAACTAGAGATAGGCTTATTTTGAGCCATTTTCCATGTTTGATTGAGGGCCTCTCACTGTTTGAGGCCTCTTTGTTGCACTTGCTTCATTATCTCCCTAATATGTCATTTTCTTGCACAATGGTTTTGGCTTATGTATGAACTGATTTGAGGCATGTTGTAAACTGTGAAGTAGCTTATTTTGAGCCCTTTTTAAACATTGTTGAAGGGCTCATCACTGTTTGGGCCCCCCTTTTGTCACTTGCCTTTGTATCCCTCTTTTGGCCCCATTTTTGCATGATTTGTTAGCCTCTTATGCTTCTATTTTTGGACTCTGGTCCGAACTAAAAATGGCCTTATTTTGACCCCCTATTCATGTTTCATTAAGGGTCTTTTACTGTTTGAGGCATGTGTTTTATACTTCGTGTTATAGCCCTCTTTTTGGCCTTATCTTGCATAGTGTTTTGAGCATACTTGTACACTGTTTTGGCTCTGATCATAAACTGTAAAAAGTCATATTTTAGATCCCTCTTCAACTTTGTTGAAGGACCTTCATCTGTTTGGGGCCAGCATACATCACTTACTTCTTTGTCCTCCTTTAGGCCCACTTTTTGCATGAGGGTTTTGCCATACTTGTGTCTGTTTTTGTGGTTTGTGGTAAACTGTAAAACACCATATTTTGGGCCCCTCTTCAACATTGTAGAAGGGCCCTTCTCTGTTTAGGGTCAGAAGCTGTCACTTGCTTCATTATCTTGCTTTCGGGGCTGTTTTTGCATGCTAAGTTTAGCCCCATTTGCGTTCGCTGTTTGGCCTTGCTTAGAACTGTGAAAATTCTTATTTTTGGGATGTCTTGATTCTGTCTTCACATTCCATGTTCAAATAATGCATGCATTGTATAGTTATAGGTCATTCCGTATGCCTAATTTCATGTTTCGGGACATATTCCATGCATCGGGTGTTGTTTTGCCATCTCTCGGGGCTGTTTTGCATCACTTATTGCCTCTGAAATTTGCATGATAGTATGCCATATTCCATGCTTTGCCATGTCATGTTAGAGTGGCATTCGTGCCTTAGAGTCGGTCCTCGGTTTACGTGTACGTGTGCACGCATTTCGAGTGTCTCATTTTCATCTAATGGCCTCTTACGTGAGTGTGGCTGAGGTCTACTTGTGTTAGTGTAAGTCCATATTGCATTGCGTATGCCATTTCATTCCATAGCGTTGTGTATGCTAGGTTGTATTTTAGTGCATTGTGTATGCCATGTTACCTCGTGCATCGTGTATATCATTTCATAGCATGTTGCATGTTAGGATGTATCTTAGTTGCATTTCATGCATGTCATGCATATTGCATTATGTTCGGAATAGGGGTTAGCCCGAGCACGGGAAACGAGGGGCGTTTCGTACTTCGAGTGACGAGACGTGTCTCAATTCCCAGTCACCGACACTCCGGATTATCCATGATAGAGTTAGGTTTTAGTTGAGTTTTCATGTGCATTCATTCTATATTGAGTTGTGCAATTTGATTCCTCGGCCATCATGCATCGAGATGCGTGATTGGTGGCACGAGGATCGAGGCATGCATACATTTGTGAAAATACATTGCCATGCCCCTTTCCTGCTCTCTGTTGCAGCAAATCAAAAATCAGCAGTCTTCCGAGGCTTGGCGCGCTTTCCAAAAATCATTGCAAAACAGAGGCTAATTGGGGCATCACAGTGGATTTCCGCGCGAAGGCAACCCGGACATGCATCATTCATCATCTGAAGAAGAGTCAAGACAGTCCCTGGCTTGCATGCCAGTTTATTATTTTTCTTAGTTAATTTGTAAATTGATTAGGGATTTGTACATATTTGGACTGTATTATTTGGACTGTACTATTTATTCGGACCCTCTGCGCGAGGGCATAATTGTAATAAGTGTGCGTGAGTGTGATGTATGTCTTCCAACCCCACGTTTTTCTTCCCTTTTATTTACCTGCTTATGATGGCTAGATTAGGGCATGTTTCAATTAGCATACAGTATGATAGCATGTTTGCATTCATTCATCTGTTTTGCATGCACCGGGCTCGGCGCATCATACTAACTGCATTTGTATTTCAATTCCGAGTTGAATACTTGATAGCTGTTGCATCTCATATGCCATGTTTAGAATAGCCGGGCCTGCTATAGTTGCATTTTTGCATGTGTTGCATTAGGCATTTCTGTATATTTAGGATCATGCATGGATTTCTAATTGGTTTCTGTTTTGGCTTGGAGTACTCGATAAGTTTTATGCTTTAGCATCCTTGCATGCGTGTGAGTGACTGCCATGAATAGCATGCTTACCATGAGGCTATGTGCTTATGTGATATAACTGCCTGAATGCCTGTGGGTGAAGGTTGGGTTGTTTAGATTGGAACAAATCATCAACTGTTTGTTTTAAGCCCACTAAATAGTGGCAAAAACATGTTTTCTAAGCTCACCCGAGGGTGGCAAATCCACGTCTTAGCCTACCTGCGGGTAGCACCATCAAACCATTTTCAAACAAACAAATATGAAATGTTTTGTTCCAATTCAGGCGACCCAGTCTATACTTATATGCTGTGCGCATCACATAGTAAATCTAGGCTAATAACCGGAATAAGAGCGCACAATGTTTTCAAAACTAGATATCATGGTTAGTAGAGGCCGATCTTTGATCGGGCGAGCGGGGGTGCTCACGAAGTGACCTTCCCCAATCGTACCCAAGTTCCCGAGCTGAGGCAACTTTGGTGATGACGGACACGTGGCCTTAGGCAACGAGTCAGGGTTTCCTAAATTTCCCAAAATAAAATATTTAGGTGGCGACTCTGTATCTGGCAAAGCAGTCTATGTTTGGCACTCCTTTCAAAAAAAATCTGTTTTCTCAAAACGATTTGCCGGATTTGGACTCTTTGGTTCAGATTAAGAACCGTGACACAAATCGAGTCCGAACTATAGCGAGGCCCCCCGCGGGCTTGTTACAGTTATGTGACGTAGGAAGTTGGGGATTTGGGTTGTCAAGTTTGCGATACCAAAACTAAAACTTGGGTTGAAGATTTCTAGTTGTCTGCAAGCTTATGGGTGACCAATAACAACCAATAACAAATTAATGGCAAAATACTCGCATTATTCAGTCTAAAATCACGATCAATCATAATATTCAGTCTAAAAATAGAATAATCACATTGAAGCTAAAGGGATATCAGATAACTTACCAGTGAGAGTCCACGGTTCCACCGTCCATGCCGACCAACTCTGACGAAGTCCGACAACAAAGCTTCTCTGTTTCTTCCCTCGTCTCTTCGCTCCTCTCCTCTCTTTTGAATTGCAACAAGTCTCTCAGATCAGTTGTTTTCTTTTCTTTTTCTAATCTTAGTGCTTTGTTTGAACAAGCTTCTCCAGCAAGCCTTATAGGTTATATATTTGTAAAAGTTTCATATTTTACACTTTGACCCATTAAAGTTTCTAAAATTTTGCTTTCATCTTGACCTAATTTAAAAAATACATATACATGAAATTTAAAATAGATTATTATATATGTTAACTAATTCAAAAAAAAAAAAAAATCCAAATAGTGTAAAAAATTGGAGGGCTACTCTATATAATTTTAATATTATCTAAAAAAAATTTGAGGGTGCGAACTCCTATAATTTCAAATTATTTTAAAATTTCTAGTATAATATATGATATTTTTCAAATTTTTTGCCCCCCCGCTCGGCGGATCCATCCCATGGAAGCCCCCCCCCCCGCCCGGCGGATCCATCCTTGCTTCCATGGGAGGAGCTCTCTTTGGCTATTGGAATTTCAGGTAATTCATTCATTTTCGTTTTCTTGCCTCAGAGTAGTTTCAATCACACTTTTTTTTTTTCACGAGTTAAAATATAAAAGACGTATTTTCTTTATTTTTCTTATTTTTTTAATATATGTATTTCAGTGTTATTTTTTATTTACTTATTTACATACACAAACTATTTAAAGAGCTTTTAAATAAATATAGTTAGACTTAAAAAAATTTTGGTCAAAATAGTTATTATAATAACTAACACATTCGAGTGATTAAAATATAATGATATAAGTTATAATCTCATTTAAAGAATCACTTAATTAGAGATGTTCTCTTACATCATGGTTTTAAAAGCTATCCAGTTTGTGTTATCTAATTTGAATGGTCCCTAAATTATACCTAACACAACAAAAGAGAAAATTGAACGATCCAAATATGTAATTATAAATATTTGATTAATTTGATTTTTTTTTTTTTTTTTCATAAGTAGTCTATTTGGAGTCAATTCAAATCACTTGAATGGGCCCAAAATAGACACACATTTATTATAAAATTTTTTAACATCAACTAAAAAATAATCTCTTGACAAATTGGGGTAATAAAAAATATCGTAATCAAGTCATAAACTTTTGTAACATGAATTACAAAATTTTAGATATTTTATTACGTTAATTTGTAGCAATATTCAATATTACACATTTTCTAATTGATGTTACAAAATTTTGTGATAAAATTATGTCAATTTGTGATATGGTGCACACCATAAGATTTCCTTACATTAAATTAGACATTTTAGTTTCGGAGAATTCTACAATACATATCTCTTATCATATGCACCCTTAATTATGTTATTTATTTATTTTTATAATTATGATATTATTTTGATATGTTTGATTATACCTTATGTAATGTTTGGTTATATATTTTTTATTTTAATTATAACTAAAAATATAAAATTATATCATTTTTTTTTTTTTTGGGATTTAATTATAAGATACATAAGTGTAACCCTAATATTTGCCCCGTCAAATATATCCTTTTGGTGTGGCAGTTAGATAGAATTATTCTATGCAATAAATGCTAATATATAGTAGTGTTTGGAAATTTGTTATTTTAGTAGACTATTTTAAATTTTGACTATTTTAATAGGTCAAATTTTTGTATTTGGAAAAATAGTTAGATTTTTTTTTATAGTTAGATGTGATGTTTGTAAGAGAAAAAAGTAAAATGATTATGGTTTGATGTGACATCTTGTCTTATTGACTATTTTAGCTCATTTTGTGGATTTTAGTCCAAAAAGTCCAAAAAAACCTTTGTCAAACACCCAGTACTATTTGGTGTGAAGAGGAGGAGTAATGCTATATGTATCAGTTAGTGTATCAATTGATGATGTGGCATAATTTAATACGTTTTTGGTATTTGTAATTGGTATAATGAGTGGGGTTAATAATAAGGTCATAACTAGTGTTGATACACCAGTTAGTACACTAATTAGTGTATGTAACATTACTCAAAGAGAAGTCAATCTTACACTTCCTCTATCTTAAAATAATAATTTTTTTGGAGAATTTAATTTTTTTTAATAATACAATTATTACACTTTGAAATTGATTTTCTAAAATTACTTTTTGATAATATATTTTTTAGAGAATATCAATTGTTATAATTGTATTTTTTATGTTGTTAATAAATTTAATAGAATAACAAAATAAAAATTTCATATTATTTCAATTCTTATTTTTTAAAAAGAAATTAATATTATGAGATAATAAAAAATAAAATAAGAAATTACTATTTTAAGGCAGAAGGAGCATATTTTAAGACTATGTTGGTGGCATTACATAGAATGATATTTTTGGCAATTGCATTTTTTGTCACCACCCGCTAGTGTGGGTTCTATGAGCTTTGTTTACCCGCATCATCATGTCCGGGCAGCCAACATCGTACTCTCTCTCTCTCTCTCTCTCTCTCTATATATATAGATAGATACATCTCAATAATAATAATAAAAAGTTTAGTTCAAATATAAAAATAATTACTAAAATTCAATAAAAATTTAAATAAAAATATACAGATTTTTGTTTAAATTTTTAATTTTTTTAGTGATTTTTTAAATTTTTTAGTTAATTTATTTTACTTTTTAGATACATCTTAATTAAATCTAAAAAAATACAAAAAAATTGATCAAAATAACCAAAAAAATTAATAAAAATAAATGTAAATTTATCTAAAACTAATTTTTTAAAAATCAAATCAAACAGACAATACTTGAACAGCCTCCTAGTCCACTTGATCAGCTTTTGTGCACTATAAAAAATTAAACTATTTAAGTTTGATTCGAGTTTGGCTCGGTAACAACTTGTTCAAGATTGACTTATTATATAAACAAACCAAATTTAAATACATTTTGAAACTCGTTAAATTTTTCAAACTAAACTTTTCTTTTTTATTTTCTATTTACCAATATTCGAGAAAGTTAGATTTGTTAGTTTGTTAGAAAAGTTAGTATATAGAAGTGTATCACTTAAAAGGGTCACCGCTAATCTATTAGCTCGAACCTCTTACAGTTCCTCACTTCATCCTAAGGTGCCAACTTGCCACAAGGGCCTTGGCTTTTTCAAACGAAACTTTAACAACCTACTACTTAGTTCAATTCGGCTCATTTTCAATCCTATGTAGAAATATACTTAGAAGACTAGTTGTATAGGTTTTTATTTTTTATTTTTTACGAAGATAGCATTAATATGTTAGTATAATTAGTTTACAACTAAAGGCATTCGCTGCTACTCCATCAATTCAAACTCTTGACGTCTCCCTCACCACATCCAAATGTGTGACTACTAAATTATTGGGCCAAATCCTAATGTCTCAAACTAATTGTATAGTTAAGATTCATTTTAAAAGTGAGTCTCATTATAATACATACATTGAATTTGAATTACACATTAATTTTCTAGACTTTTTTTTTTCTTTTTAGTTCAACGGTAAGAGGTGTCCAGATCAATTTACACACATCTCGACTAATCTCCTCCCCAATCTGATCAAAGGCAGTCAAATTGCTCACCCAACCCAACTCACTTTATTAAGAATTTGGGATTGGTTTTTTTTTTTTTTTCATAATATCCAGTCGTAATAAATGTTTAGGAAATTGAATTTTTTAGTATTTTTTTTTTATGTTGATGAAAAAATATATATAAAATAAAGAGAATAGATTGATTTTTTTTATAATAATATTTTGACTTTTTAATAAATTTAGACCTCGTTTAAGAACAGACTTTTTTAGTAACTTTTTACATTTTTGGCTAAAATATGATATAAAAAAAACTAGTATATTTGAGATGATTTTTAAATTTTTTATGAAAAAATATGTAAAAAGTAGAAAGAAAATGGAATATTTGACTTTTTGGTATAAGTTATTGATTTTTTGATTTTTTTAATGATTTTTTGATTTTTTAGCTAAAAAAGACACTTGCGAAATGAGGCCTTAATCACTTTCCAAACAAGACCTAGTAACTGCTTTACTAAAAGTTTGAGACTAGTTTTTTATTTCATGATATCCAGTCATAATGAATTTTTAGACCTTTTTTTTTTTTTAAAGGAAATTTTTAGACTTATTTATTAAATGCTTTATTAAAAGTATGAGATTGGCTTTTTATTTCATAATATCCAATCATAATGAATTTTTAGACTTGTTTATTAAATTGTTTCTGTTTGAGAATATTCGGCCTGATTATTAATATATATACTATATAAATAAATTAATTTTACAATCTTTAATTATGACCTATTGTAGTTTTAGTTAGGACTTATTGTAATATTAGTTACGATATTATTTTAATTGTGATCCAATATCTCTTTGTTTATATCTTATATGATGTTTGGTTATTAATTTTTTTTTTAATTATTATTATTTTAAGTTATAATTCTCATAGTATTGAGTTATAACATTTGTGATAATTAAACCCACAAATATCGTGTAACTTGCATATGATACACACCCTTTAGCATTACCCCCACAAAGTTAATACGAGTCACATATTTAATGGATAATTAATTATATATTTTACTATTATTTTTGTTAAACAGGGCCATTTACATTTCTTATGTAATCTCATCAGTTTAATTAAAATAATTAAAAAGTTAAGAATCCTATATTTTTTTAAAAAATATTTTTTCAATTAAACTAGAGGAGGGTTATATAGGAAATGTAAACATATCATAGCACTGTTTACCAAAAATAATATGAAAATTCATAATTCTCTGGTAAATATGTGACTTGTATTAACTTTGTGGGGGTAATGCTAAAGAGTGTGTACCATATGTCAGTTACGACATTTGTGAGTTTGATTTACAATAGTATTAATTTTAACTATCTATTATTTCTAATTAACGAAATAAGACAATTTAGACAATTTAATCATTTTTTGTCAATGATGCTGGACGGTGGCCGTCGTTGTGGACTTGGGAAGGAATGAGAGAGGTGGCAATGAGTGGGGGAAGGGTAGGAGCAGTTGTGGATATATAGGAAAACACTACTAAAAACAGGGTCTTTTGAGTCGATTTTTTTGAGTCGGCAAATTTTACCGTCGCAAAAGGTAGTCTTTTTGAGACGGCACAGAGTTACCGACGCAAATACCAAACCTTTAGAGTCGGCACCGTTGGCCGACACAAAAAATTAATATTTGATAGCATTATTTGAGTCGGTTGAATTTACCGACTCAAAAGATAGACTTTTTGCGTCGGCATATACCTTTTGAGTCGGCAAATTTGTGCCGACGCAAAAAATTATATCTTTTTGTGTTGGCAACAGATGCCGTAGCAAAAAAAAATATTTTATAACCAAGATATATATATTTACTTGATTATATTTAATAAATATATTATATTTAATACTCATTTCGATATTAAAAATAATAGTTAAATTAAAAGAGAATTAGTAATATAAAATTAAAAGTGATTCTAATTATTTTATTTTATTTTTATTTGGATAATAAAAATATGTAGAAATAGAATTATACAAAATTTATTTAAAAGATTAAATATAAATATGTTGTGATTGGATTAAGAAGAAAATACATAAATTAATTATGTAGAGTATTAGTATTTCTTTAATATTATTATTTTTAATTATTCATAAATAGTGCATATAGGCATAAAAAATTTAAATTAAATATGAATATTTTGATAATAAATAATTTAATGTTAAATAAAAAATTAAATATAAATTAATATTAAGACATCAATCAGATCGATAAAAAATAAAAATAAAAGTAAAAAAATAAATTTAATTTGTGCGATACATGTAATTAAGCACATTCTGCTTTATTTATTTGTATATCAAGATAATTTGTTCGAATATCATAATAATGAAATTATAATTATATGTATATATATTTATAGATATACTTTTATATTAATATTGAGTGTATATACTATAAATAATAAATATCTCAATTAATATCTGAAAGAGGTAGAGTGGTGAAGTGGATTTAGTGCGGTGAGTTTGGGTCCGGTCAAAGCTTCCAAATGGTAGTGGGTTCGAAACTTGGGAGGTTCAATAAGAAAATTATGGGTTAAATTTCTTAAAACATTGAACCACTTTTTGAGTCGGCAAGCTGCCGTCTCAAAAAAATAAAACTTTTTGCGTCGGCATATTGCCGACTCAAAAACATTTGCGACCCCACCATTTTTGACCCTTGAGTTGCCGTCGCAAAAACGTTTTTGCGTCGGCAAATGTGCTATTTGCGACGGCACTCTGCCGACTCAAAAGCCCTGTTTTCTAGTAGTGAAAATAGATGGAGTGGGAATGCATGGAGAAGAGAAGGGTTGGTGATGGACAAAAAGAAGGAAGAGAAGTGGTTGTCAATAATAATGAATGGAAAAATAGTTAAATTGTTTAAATTATATATGATTAGAATTGATCATGATTTAAACTGAAACAATTAAGAAGTTAAGATTTGATTTGTTACCAATGTCAAACATTGGTTTTTTTTTTTTTTTTTTTGTAAAAAAAAATTTCCCCTGCATATTTTTGTTTACTAATTTTGAGTAAATCTAGTAAATAAAAAAATAGGATTTAATTGTTTGAACTGGAAAATTTTGAATTGAGTTAAAATAAAGAGGCATTTAGGTGGGGTAAGTGACCTCGGAGAATGTGGAGGAACTTCTTGGTTGGTGGAGTGGTTTTTGGTGGGGTAAGTTTGCAAATTTGATTTGGCGAGCTATACCATTGGTTGTATTGTGGTCATTATGGAAGCTCAGGAATGAGGTTCTGTTCCAAAGTAAGCAAGCACATCTGATGGAAGTGTGCAACTTGATCAAATTCAGAATTGCCATTTGGGTAAAGGCTCATTCTAGTGATGGGTTTTACTCTGCGCAGGAAATTGTTAATAACGTCCAGCAGTTCAGAGGTCACTTCTGATGGCTGATTATTGCTGGTTTGGTAGTATCTAGATGCTGGTTCTGCTATATATTGTTGTTGGTGTTGCTGCTTAAAGGGAAATCTGTTTGTTGATGCTGCTGTCTGCTGCTACTGTGATGCTGGGTTATTGATTTTGCTTTGATGCTAATTGGTAATCTACTGCTGGTGGAAGGAATCTGGTATGGCAAGCATTTTTGGCTCATTGGGTTATATTTTGGAAGTAATCTCGGTAGCTGCTGTTGGTTTATTATGGTTGTTGCATATTCTTTGTGTTTTAAATTGGGTGAGCAGTTATAGTTGTTGGGTGCCCTTAGGCTTGGGGTGTTTTGTTCTTCTTGTTTATTTGTATTTTTTGGGTGTTGTTGATTGGCCTCTCACCAATCTCGAGTTTGTGTTAGCATATGATTGTGCTGTCTCTTCGGTGCCATCCTAGATGGGATTGTAGAGGTTCAGCTATGATGCTCACTTTGCACAGCCTTGCTTTATTGTTGTAAGCTTTTCTCTTGTTTTTGGTTCATCTTTAATAAAATTTTCATTTGCTGATAAAAAAAAAAAAGGCATTTATTCATAAATCTTTCTTCACTTATGTCTTATTTAGTCCAAATTATTTTCTTATATTCCAATAAGTCTCTCTTCACTTATGATATACTTACCAAAATACCCATAATAAGCTTCTATTAATGTTCACATTAATAGTATGAATATTTTATGATATGAATATTTACACTGTCAAATTTATTTAATGTGAATGTTAGTATCACCAAGTTGCTAAGGGTTCAAAAATTATTTGTAACGATGAAATTGTCTATAAAATACTTTAAATATAAGAATTAGGATTTGGTGAATCAAATTTTCAAAATAATAAGACTTATTGGTATATAAAAATATCTTATGGATTAATTGTGACGAGAATAAGGCTCCAGGTCCTGATGGTTTCAACTTGATGTTATTTCAGAAATGTTGGCAGTGAATTAAAGGGGATGTGATGAAGTTCATGAGGGAGTTCCACCAAAACTCTAAGTTGGTGCATGGAATTAATAGCTCCTTTGTTGCTTTGATCCCTAAGAATGAGAATCCTTCTTGCCTCAGTGAGTACAGACGTGTTAGTCTCATAGGTTCTCTTTACAAAATCCTTGAAAAGGTATTATCATCTAGAATCAAATGCATATTGCCAAGGATTATTAGTGAATCTCAATTAGGTTTTATAGGGAGAAGAAGTATTTTGGATGGAGTGTTGATTGCTAATGAAATTGTTGATGGTTGGAAGAAGAATAAAAAAAGGGTATTCTGTTAAAGCTTGATTTTGAGAAAGCATATGATTCTGTAAATTGGGAGTTTCTCTTCTCTATGCTCTCAAGTTTTGGTTTTGGTTCCAAATGGATTAATTGGATGAAAGAATGTGTCTCATCAGCTAAAATATCCATTTTGGTGAATGGATCCCCAACTTCTAAATTCAATCCACAAAGAGGGCTTACACAGGGTGATCCATTATCACATTTTCTATTTAACATTATGGCTGAGGGCTTAAACATCTTGTTGACCAGAGCTAGGCAGATGGGTTTGATTGAAGGGGCGGTAGTTGGTTCACATGAGGTAAACATTACTCATTTGCAATTTGCGGATGACACAATATTATTTTGTGAAGCAAAAAGGGATGAGGTATCTACTGTTAAAAGGATCTTGAGATGCTTTGAATTATTGTCTGGGTTGAGGATCAATTACCATAAGAGTGTGGTTTGTGGGATTGGGATTAATGATGAGCTAACCAAAGATTTTGCTGTCATTTTGAACTACTTACATCAAAGTTTGCCATTAAAATATTTGGGTATGCCCTTGGGAGATAATCCAAGGAAGAGAAGGACTTGGAAACCAATAATTGATAAAATCAAACAGAAGTTGGCTTCTAGGAAAAGGAGATTCTTATCTTTTGCTGGTAGGATGACAATGATAAAGTCTGTGTTAACATCCTTACCTATCTATTACCTATATTTGTTCAAGATGCCTGAAGGGGTTGCCAAAGAGATTGATAAAATTCAGTCTAGATTTTTATGGGGTGGTGATGTACTAAGAAGAAAAGTTCATCTAGTTAAATGTGGGGAAATAACACAAAGTACAAGTAATGGGGGATTAGGAATAAGGAAAGTGAGAACTGAATGATTGTCTTCTTTTGAAGTGGTGGTGGAGATTTGGAATTGAAAATAATACTCTCTAGAAACAAGTGATTTGCAACAAATATAGAGAGAATGGAGGGGGTTGGTGGCCATCACCTATTGAAGGAACAAGAGTATCTATGATCTAGAGAGATATATTGGGGATTGTAGGCTCTTGCCCTCAATTGGTGGGATTTTTCAAAAATAACATATCCTTTATTGTTGGAGATGGGAGGAAAACAAAGTTTTGGCTTCACAATTGGATTGGCAATGTATGTCTAAAAGATGAATTTCCAAGATTATACTTTGTGTCCCTAGACAAAGCTGAATCAGTGCATGTGGTCAGTAGTAGGAGAAATGGGTGTGAAGAGTGGGAACTACTTTTCAGGCGACCTTTGTTTCAGTGGGAATTAGAAGAACTGAGGAGACTGAGAGGAATGCTTCTTAATGCACCTGCTCTTAGGGAAGGAATGGTGGACAAATTAAAATGGAATGCAGATAATTCTGGTGTGTTTAGTGTTGCTTCTGCCTATAAGTGGAGTACATCATCTGCTGAATCTGTTAATAAATTAGCTAGGCTCATATGGAAGGATGTGGCTCCACCTAAGGCACAGTTTTTTGGGTGGTTAGCATGGAAAGAGATGATCAAGACAGCTAGTTATCTTCAAAGAATTGGTGTCCTTAATGATGTTTCAAATGTAAATTGTATTTTCTGTAGGTCTGAATTGGAAGATGTAAACCATGTGTTGTTGTTATGCCCCTTCATTTGGAGGATCTGGTCCAATATTATCAGGTGGTGGGGTGTCTCTTGGGCAATGCCTGGATCAGTGCCTGGTCTGCTATAGTGGTGGGCTGGATTTAAACTTAAAAAAAAGGAGTTGGCCATCTGGAAAGTCATACCATTGGCGGTGCTATGGTCTATTTGGAAACAGAGGAACGAAAGTATTTTCAAGGGCTCCTCGGGGGACTTTGAAGGGCTATGTGAGTCTATTAAGCTCAGGGTTGCATTTTGGGTTAGAAATTCTAACCCCTATTTTCTTTACTCTGTAAATGATATTGTGCATCATTTGCAGCAGGTTAGATTATGTATATAGGTCTGAATTGTGTGGTGTAAGGCTGCTGCTGCTGGGGCTGTTCTCCTTGGCAGAGTGGAGTTGAACTTCTGGGGGAGTTTCTCTGTTTGCTAATCTGATCTGTTGTTCAATCTGGTTTACTTTTGTAACTAATGCTCATATGTTGAGATTTTGAGGGTTGTTGGTTTGTTAATTGGAAGTGTTGTTAGGTGGAGTTAATGGTAAAAAGGTAAATGGTGTGGTCCCTGGTGTGTTGTTACATAGAGTCATTGGCCTGCTGTTACTACTGCTAGCTGATGCTGGACTGTATGCTCAGGTTCAGAAGGTTCATTAGGAGGTCTCCTGTGTATTTGGGATCCTGGAGTACTCCAGATGTCAGATTGATGCAGTAATAGAAGCTGTATTCTGATTTCAGGGTGGCTTACTCAAGCTGCAGAGTCTTGAAGTTATGCTGCTATTGAATTTGTATTGTTGTGTGTAGGTTGATTTATGTGAGAGGTTGAACAACAGTCTGGGTGAAAAGGAGTGTTACTGATCTGTGCTGCTGGTCTGGGTGAAAGGAGTGATCTTGATAGGATTAAAGCCTGATTTGCTCTTGACGTGCTGCAGTTGTCTTTGTTTTCTGCTTTGATCTCTTGATTGTGGTTGTTTTGTGTTTTGCTCTCATGTTTTGCTCTCCAAATTGGAGACTGCTGCTCCTATGGATTATGTCCTACTTCTTGATGTTTAACAGGTATATATAGTGAGGGAGAAGATGTGCCTCCTACAATGGTGTTGACAGTTGACATAAGGAATGAGGATGATGAGTTAGAAAGCCAATATCAAAAGGGTGTGAAGCATTTGTCAGCTAATAGGATTGAAAAACTTTCAAATAAGTACATGCTGACTGTTTCAAAGAGGCCTATTTTATTATTAATCAAGGAATTAGCATATGCATGCAAGCACAACAACCTTAAACTGCCAGAGGGTTGGATTGTGAGCTACCTGCTGCCGTGTTCTGCGATGGCTGTTGATGCTATGGATTGCTGGTGTTTTATGTGGGTTCTGCTGCTATGGATTACTGGTGTCCTGTGTGGGCTCTGCAGCTGTTTTCCTCTATTGAGTGTATTGTTTTCTTTCTATTTGTTAGTTTTGGGTTTCATTTTTTGGTGTAGTTTTGGTTAATTTCTGCTTGGGTGAGGTTGGCTTTGGTGTTTGTGGTTGGCTTCTCACCAACTCTTGATGGTGTGCTTGTGAGAATATGTGTTCTCTCTTGGGTTTCGCAGTGGCCTGAAGCTGATGAGGAGGAGGGGTCGAGAACAAGGGCAGCTTGGCAGGAGCCAATAACACAGAAGGAGGCAAAGTCTGACTGGCCGTCTTAAGACGGGTTTCCTCGGAGAGGAGTTCACGAACAATAGCATCCACAGAGGGAAAAGGAGATCGGTGAAGGATGCCACCTCGAATAGCCTCATACTGAGGGGAAAGAGCTGTTAAGAACTGGACTAAACGACCTTGTTCCCAAAACTCGATATAAGCGTCTAGTATCTTGAGACTAGGTGGTTCTATAAGAGCCAACTGATCCCAAAGACCTGTCATCTCAATATAGAAGTTCTGAATAGTTTGATCCCGCTGACGAGCACTCTAAATAGTTGTTTCTAACTCATACCGCTTGGCAAAGTTGGACTGCTGATAAACACCGAGTAAATAATCCCACACTTCCTTGGCAGTACTGTACTTGGAAAACATCATTCCAATACGGTCATCCACAGAATTATGAAACTAGGTTAGAACTTGGGCATTATCACAATCCCAAGAATCACAGGAAGTCAGATATCCATCCTCCTTCGGGTCTGATGGTCGAGGAACAAAACCAGAAACATAACCCCATTTTTTTTCGACCGAGAAGAAATTTTTTCATAACACTAGACCAATAAGGATAGTCGTCACCAGTAAGTTTGCATTTAATAGCCTGAATTTTATCTTCTGACATTGTGATAAACCAGAAGGAAAAGAGGGGACAAAGTGTGATAACCAGCAAAAAAAATAAAAAATAAAAAATAAAAAATAAAAATAAAAAAACTGAGAGGTCAAAGTATAATAATCAGGAACTTGTTTGGTCCAAAGAAGAATGAAGGAGAACTGGTGGTCACGAAAGACAGCCGTAGGTCAACTTCGAACCACACACACAGAGACAGAGAGAGAGAGAGAGAGATTGAGGGAAAGAGAGAGACAAGAGTCGAAATCGACTCTGGAGCAGCCGGCATAGACAGCGCTTCGATCGCGCGAAGCGAAGCAGAAGAGAACCAACGACGACTCGAGTCCAGTGACAGATTACGAACCAGAGGCTAGGGTTTTCACGAATGGGTTGCGAGGCAGAGTATCAGGGAGACGAACCAGATGACAGACGAAGGACAAATCGAGACCTTCGCTCGAACCAGACGAACACAAAAGAAACAGAGGAAGTCACGACCTGCGACTCAGAGAGAAAAATACCAGAGGGCTGATTTTCGAGAGACTATTTGTGATTAACTCACAGAGAGCTTCTAGGGTTTCGGTTCAAACCTTGCTCTGATACCATGTAAGTTTTCTAAACACAACTGTATATTAGATTTAATTTTTTGAACAAAGAATACATACATCATTTATATAGAGTACCACTAATTCCTAATCCTACATGAATACATCACTGAGATATATAGAAGTCTAATAGATATAGGACACTTATTCCTAATCCTAGGAGAACACATATTCTGCTAGCATATGATTGGGCGATCTTATCGGTGCTAACCTAGTTGGGATTGATTTGATTCGCTATGATACTTTTTACACTCATCCTTCTGTTTTCTTTTTTGATGTAATTGTCTTCTAATTCATCAATAAAATCCCTTTTCTTCGTTGATCAAAAAAAAAAAAAGTGTTTAAAAGAAGATTCTCTAATAAATTCTCCTAAAATTAAATATTTATGTCTAATTTCATAAAATTTAATTTTAGGAAGAAAAAAAAAACATTAATGTTTTCATACCTTTAAAATTCTTAAATAGGGGTGACAATTTTTGACATGACAAAAACACAAAATGATACTACCCAACAAAATAAAATAAAAAATTAAACTAGCAGGATTAGTGTTTATTGAATTCTAACAAGAGCACAACCAACATGATACGATTTTCACCTTAAAAAAATACTTTTATTTATTTATTTATTTTTTAAAATGAGAAAAAGATTGAATCACTTTTATTAACATATGCAAGTGAATGGAAAGGTGGTGTGTCCTCCATGGATGCATTTTTGAAGAAATTCTTCCCGGATGTGTATTCTATGATGAAAGAGGATACCACGGTCAGCAACTACTGCAAATTTAACAACCATTTGTTGACCTTATTCACATCCTCCCTATATGTGGCCAGTCTCATTGCATCCTTCGTCGCCTCCCCGGTCACCAGAACCTTTGGACGCAGGCCATCAATGCTTGTCGGAGGAGCTGCATATCTTGCTGGTGCAGCCCTTGCCAGTTCAGCTTCTAATGTGTTCATGCTAATATTGGGCTGCGTCATGCTCGGAGTTGGCATTGGTTTTTCAAACCAGGTATATGTATTTCAGGGTATGGTGCATAGCATTTGTGATATATATTACTTCTCTTGCTATCTTGTGTATGAGCTTCTAATTTTCACTTCCACCATGCAGTTAGTTTTAGACCATGCTTAGCATACATAGCTTTAATAATAGCAAGTCAAAAATGAAAAGTTACAGTTTGATAATAGTTTATTAATATTATTTTGTTTATTTTAAATATAATTATGTAATTTTTAATATAAAAAAAGAAACTAAAAAATATACTTGGTACAAATGTATTTAAAATTTTTTGTTTTATCAGAGGTAGTTGACACTGAAAGTGATGGTTGAAGGTGGCTACTGACAGCTGAAAATAGTGTTTTGTAGGTGTAGGTGTGGTCATCAAAAGGTATTGCCTGTGACCAGAGGTGATTGGTAATATATATATATATATATATTTTTGATCGACAATGAGAACTGTATTGATGAAAATCGACAAAATAAGAAAATATTATATCAATAAAGAGAAAGTAGAGGTGAATGCAAAATGCATTATAATAAAACAAGACGATTTCAACTGAATTGGCACCGAAAGTAAACCCAAACAAATGCCCAACCACTGAGAGTTGGTACGAAACCAACCAAAAACACACAAAAATAACCATCACAAAGAGCATAACGAAACAACACTATCAACAGCCAACTAAAGCCAAACAACAATAATCCCAAATAAAAAACAAGGACCAGCAGCAGCAGCATCAACTTACAGCATCAACACCCAATGCTCTTGCTTCCTTGAAGCATCACCCACAGCACCATCCACTGCTATAACCTGAGTATCCTCTGTTCTCCTACCCTGCTGCACTCCATAATGTCAATTCATAAATTCCAATACATCTCCTGAACTTCAGTCCAAATTGAAAGCAGTCCTCCTGAGAGCCCTTCTGAAGCAACTGATGCTCATGGTGGAAGTGGTAATAGTTGGAAATGGTTTCCATGGCGATAGTCGGAGGGGGTTGTTGATGCAATAGCTAGAGGTGGATGGTGACCACATGTGGTTACCCGCAATCAGTAGCGGAGTCAGGAAATTAAATTAGATAAGGCACTTATTAATTACAATATCGAAAATTTTTACAAAAATATTTTACGCAAGTTTTTACGATTAATTTCGAGAAACATTAGAAAAATAATGTTATTTGTAACTAGTATATCATAGACAATACAAAAAAAATAATAATATGGATATAAGTCCTAAAATAAATTATATAATGATATTTTTTTTAATACAAAATTTGATTAAAAATTTAATATAACGGAAATACTACGTCATCATTGATATGTGATATTACCGACTAATAGTACATAAACATATATAGAGTGAACCTCATATGTCAAATGTAACTAATAATCCTATAAATTTCATATATTTATAGTAAGATTACTTATACTTGCATGTTGTAACAAGCCCGCGAGGGACCTCGCTACAGTTCGGACTCGATTTTGTTGCGGTTCCAAATCTTGAACCAAAGAGTCCAAATCCGGCAAATCGTTTTGAAGAAAAACAGATTTTTTGAAAGAAGTGCCAAACATGGACTGCTTTGCCAGATAACAGAGTCGCCACCTAAATATTTTTAAATGGGAAATTTAGGAAACCCTAACTCAGTGCCAAAGGCCACGTGTCCGTCATCACCAAAGTTGGCTCGGGAACTTGGGTACGATTGGGGAAGGTCACATCGTGAGCACCCCGCTCGCCCGGTCAAAGACCGGCCTTACTAACCATGATATCTGATTTTGAAAACTTTGTGAGTTCTTATCCCGGTTATTAGCCTAGTTTACTATGTGATGCTCGCAGCATACAAGTATAGACTGAATCGCCTGAATTGGAACAAAACATTTCATGTTTGTTTGTTTGAAAATTGTGTGATGGTGCTACCCGCAGGTAGGCTAAAATGCGGATTTGCCACCCTCGGGTGGGCTTAGAAAACATGATGTTGCCACTATCTAGTGGGCTTAAAACAAACAGTCAATGCATTGTCCCAATTCAAATAACTCAACTTTCACCCACAGGCATTCAAGGCAGTTATATCACATAAGCACATAGCCTCATGGCAAGCATGCTATCATGGCAACACTCACACGCATGCAAGTATGCTAAAGCATAAAACTCACCGAGTACTCCAAGCCAAAACCGAAGCTTATTAGAAATCATGCATGATCCTAAATATGCTGAAATGCCTAATGCAACACATGCAAAATGCAACTATAACAGGCTCGGCTATTCTAAAGATGGCATGTGAAATGCTACAACTATCATGTACTCAATTTGGAATTGAAATACAGATGCAGTTTGTATGATGCGCCGAGCCCGGTGCATGCAAAACAGATGAATGATGCAAACATGCTGTCATACTGTATGCTAATTGAAATATGCCCTATATCTAACCATCATAAGCGGATAAATAAAAGGGAGAAAGACGTGGGGTTGGAAGACATACATCACACTTACACACCCTTATTACATTTGTGCCCTCGCGCAGAGGGTCCGAAATAAATTACAGTCCGAATGAAAGAATAATACAGTCCAAATATTACAGATTCTTAATTAATTAACAATTAACTAAGAAAAACAGTAAACTGGCGCGCAGGCCAGGGAGCTGCCTTGCTATGATGAATAGTGCCTGCCGGGCTGCCTCGGGCGGAAATCCACCGGGATGCCCTGATTAGCCTCTGTTTGCAGTGTTTCTCGAAATGCGCGCCAGACTCCGAAAGTTGCTAATCTCTGAATTTTGCTGCAACAGAGAGCAGGAAAAGGGCACAGCAGTGTATTTCACAAATATATGCATGCCTCGATCCTCGTGCCACCAATCACGCATACCGATGCATGATGGCCGAGGAGTCGAATTGCACAACTCAATATAGGGATGAATGCAGATGAATGCTAAAACAACACTTAACTCCCTCATGGATAATCCGGAGTGTCGGTGACTTGGGAATTGAGACCCGTTCCGTTACTCGGAGTACGAAACGTGCCTCGTTTCCCGTGCAATATGCATGATATGCATGAAATGCAACTAACATACAACCTAGCATGCACGATGCTATGAGAATGAGATGCCTCGAAATGCGTGCCCACTGGCACGCGAACCGAGGTGATGACATAAAGGTACGAAATGCAATGATGGGCTTACACCAACATGAGAAGGCCTCAGCCACACTCATACGGGATGCCAGAAAGATAAAAAAGAGGTGCCTCGAAGTGCGTGCTCACGGACACGCAAACTGAGACGATGATGAAATGCAAATCGGATAAAACAGAAGGCCTCGAAATACGTGCCCACGGGCACGCAAACCGAGGCAGAGGCATACGCAATGCAAACCGGATAAAACAGAATGTCTCGAAATGCGTGCACACGGGCACGCAAACCGAGGCAGAGGCATACGCAATGCCAATCGGATAAAACAGAATGTCTCGAAATGCGTGCACACGGGCATGCAAACCGAGGCGGAGGCATACGCAATGCCAATCGGATAAAACAGAATGTCTCGAAATGCGTGCACACGGACACGCAAACCGAGTGTAGAGGCATACGCAATGCCAAGCGGATAAAACAGAGTGCCTCGAAATGCGTGCACACGGGCACGCAAACCGAGGCAGCGGCATAGCGCAACGCAATGCCAAGCGGGATAAAACAGAGTGCCTCGAAATGCGTGCACACGGGCACGCAAACTGAGGCGGAGATGTGAAGTGCAAATCGGATAAAACCGAAGTGCCTCGAAATGCGTGCACACGGGCACGCAAACCGAGGCGATGATATGAAAATGCAAATCGGATAAAACGAAGTGCCTCGAAATACATGCACACGGGCACGCAAACCGAGGCGGGATGGTATGAAAATGCAAATCGGATAAAACCGAAGTGCCTCAAAATGCGTGCACACGGGCACGCAAACCGAGGCGATGGCATACAAAGCATGAAAATGCAAATTGGGCTTACGCCAACATGAGAGGGCCTCAACCACACTCACATAGGCTGCTGCGTGAGATGAAAATGAAGTGCCTCGAAATGCACGCACACGGGCACGCAAACCGAGGCAGTGACATACAGGCATGAAATGGCATGAAAATGTAGATTGGGCTTACGCCAACATGAGAGGGCGTCAACCGCACTCACATAGGCTGCCGATGAATGAAAATGGAGTGCCTCGAAGTGCGTGCCCATGGGCACGCAAACCGAGGCAATGCATTAAGGCATGAAATGACATGGGAAATGATATGCAAGCATGCAAATCAAATTTCAGCAGCTATATGAAGGGAAAAACAGTCCCGAAATGATACGAAATGACAATCAATGCATGAAATCATCCCGAAATGCTATAATAACCCCCCGAAATGGCCTACAGCTATGCTATACATGCAAAATCGACTCATGGCAGAGTAAAAACAGTAGCAAGGCAGTCCCAAATATGGCATTTTATCAGCACAAAGCATGGCTAAATAAGGCTCACAAGTATGGCAACAATAGCTTGCAAAAATACGGTAAAAGAGGGGAATTACAAAGCAAGTGATATCTACAATGCTCAAACCCAAAAAAAACAGGTCTACAACATTAAAGAGGGGCCAAAAATATGCACATTATCAAGAGATGGCAGCCTCTAAAACAGTGTGTAGATATACTAAACATAGCATGCAAAATTGGGCCAAAAGAGGGGTATAAAGAGAGATACCACAAGCAATGACCAAACAACTTAAGACCCTTAATAAAACTTGAAGAATAGACCAAAATAAGACACTTCACAAGCCTGACGAAGGCCAGAAACAGAAGCTAGAATGGCCTAAACAAACATGCGATTTTACGGTAAATTTGAAGAATTTCAAAGCAAGTACTAAAACCAATTACCAAATGGCTTAAGACCCTTCACAAATCATGATGTATGGACCAAAATAAGACTCATTCAAGGCCTGATGAAGGCCAAAAACAGAATCCAAAATAGTCTAACAAAGCATGCAAGATAGGCGTAGAACATGGATTCAAAGCAAGTGTATGATAGAGGAGGAAAACATGGTTGAGCCCTTCTTCAATGTTGAAGAGGGGCTCAAAATGAGCACAATATCAGTAGGTTGCATATTCCAACTCAGATCACAAATAGGCTAATTAACTCATGCAATTTTACGGTAAAATTGAAGAATTTCAAAGGAAGTGCATGCTAGAGCCACCAATCATGATGGAGCCCTTCTTCAATGTTGAAGAGGGGCTCAATATAAGCCCACTAACAGTTTACATCAGTCCCGAAATCAGATCACTCATAAGCCAAATATTCAATGCAAAATAAAGGCATACAAGATGCTATTGAAGCAAGTGCACCATAGAGGGCTCAAACAGGGTTGAGCCTTTAAACAAAGATGAAAATGAGCTCAAAAGAGGACTACTTTCAGTAGGGGTCGGAGCTCAACACAATAAGCAAATAGGCTTAAGATTTGAAGCAAAAATGAGCTCAAAAGAGGGTGAAGTGTACTTACCCTTGAAGATCAAGACTTTGGTTGCTCTTTGCTTGATGAAAGTTGCTTCTAAGCTTCTCAAGAACCCCTCCTTGCTGCTGGAATGGAGTTGGTGATGGTGATGCTAGGTGTTGATGAACAAATGGTGCAAGACTTGAAGAAGTTTGGAGCTTTTTTGCTATGAAAATGGAGGTTTAAGCTTAAGTGTTCTTGAAGGATTTTTTTCTCCTCCCAAAATGAGGTTCGGCCAGCTGCTGGAAATGGACAAGAGAAAGGGACTAAAAGGAGGGCCAAAGGGTTAGAAATATCTTTCCCAAAATATCTAGATATTTTGAGGGCAAAATATCTAGATATTTTGAGGGCAAACAAAAAGATTTTGTTCGGCCACGAAGTGGGCATCTGAGACCGCAGTGTTCTTCGGAATGATGAAACAGAGATACCTGCCAAAATTGAAAAAAAAAAATGCAAAACGAAAGCTCGGGGACCAAAACCGCGCGGGGTCCCGAAAATGGGCTGCCGGGCACCGGAAGTGGTGTTCGGGCTGCGAAGTGGGTCTCGGAGACCCCAGTGTCCCTCGGAAGGACCAAACAGAGGTGTCTGCCAAAAATGAACAGACATCGATGCGAAATGAATGCTCGGGGCCAAAACCGCGCGGTTCGGGATCCCGAAAATGGGCTGCCGGGCACCGGAAGTGGTGTTCGGCTGCGAAGTGGGTCTCAGAGACCCCAGTGTCCCTCGGAAGGACCAAACAGAAGTGTCTGCCAAAAATGAACAGACATCGATGCAAAATGAATGCGGGGCCAAAACCGCGCGGTTCGGGATCCCGAAAATGGGCTGCCGGGCACCGGAAGTGGTGTTCGGCTGCGAAGTGGGTCTCAGAGACCCAGTGTCCCTCGGAAGGACCAAACAGACGTTCTGCCAAAAATGAACAGACATCGATGCGAAATGAATGCTCGGGGCCAAAACCGCGCGTTCGGGATCCCGAAAATGGGCTGCCGGGCACCGGAAGTGGTGTTCGGCTGCGAAGTGGGTCTCAGAGACCCCAGTGTCCCTCGGAAGGACCAAACAAGGTGTCTGCCAAAAATGAACAGACATCGATGCAAAATGAATGCTCGGGGCCAAAACCGCGCGGTTCGGGATCCCGAAAATGGGCTGCCGGGCACCGGAAGTGGTGTTCGGCTGCGAAGTGGGTTTCTGAGCCCCCAGTGTCCCTTAAATGGGAGTAAATGAGATGCATGCCAAAAATCGGAGAAATCGGAGATGGTTGGGCGGTCCCGAACCGAGGCACACGGCCTAACGGTCCCGAAAACCGGGAACCGGGCTCCGAAATGGGAAAAATGGCCTACGGCCACGAAAAGTAGCCACGGCCACCGGAGATAGTCTACAGGACCACTCCCTTCCCTCAGGAAAGAAAACAGAGAAAATCGAGTCTGGTTCGCAAACCGAGACAAAGGAAGAGGGTTCGGAAGTCCGGAGGAGGGCGCGCGCGCGACTCAAACTTCTGAACGAGCACAGTATGCAACATCACCGAGCGCTCAATCGGTGACATCTGAGTCTTAAGGTCGGTCAAAAATGGGGTGTCTACAGTTGCCCCTCTTTGACAGAACTCGGAAGTCAAAGTGACGGGAGTGAATGTCAAAGCCCAGAGACGACCCATTTTTGACAAGGCCGAAGACTAGACAATCATACAAGATGAACAGATAAATGTGTCCGCAGGCGTGCCCGCAGGCAGGGGGCAAAATGCAAATGATATGCAGAAAGATTTTGATAATTGGACTTACACGCTACGCGAAGCCGGTTTGAAGATTGGACTTATACGCTACGCGAAGCCGGTTTGAAGATTGGACTTACACGCTACGCGAAGCCGGTTTGAAAATTGAGGATTCATGCAATGCACTGTAATGAAACAAATATGCGAAATAAATGCAACATTTTAAGCGAATGCTAGGCAAGCAAGTAAACTCGAGCCAAACTACATCTCGTGCAGAAAGGATGTAAGAAAAAAAAATGCAATTCTCATTGCGTCTCACGCAGAGAAGGCTAAAAGTGACTACCGAGAGTACCCGGAGTCTCACACACAACATCTCTCTGTGTATCACACACAGGAGGAAAGAAGGTAAACCTCTCAGCGTATCACACGCAAGAGAGGAAAGGTAACTTTCTCAGCGTATCACACGCAAGAGAAGAAAGGTAAATTTCTCAACGTATCACACGTAAGAGAAAAACCTCTCAGCATATCACATGCAAGAGAGGAAAGGTAAATTTCTCAGCGTATCACACGCAAGAGAAGGGAAGATCATCTCAACGTATCACACGCAAGAGAGGAAAAGGTAGATTTCTCAACGTATCACACGTAAGAGAAAACCTCTCAGCATATCACATACAAGAGAGGAAAGGTAACTTTCTCAGCGTATCACACGCAAGAGAAGAAAGGAAGCATCTCTCAGCATATCACATGCAAGAGAGGAAAGGTGAATTTCTCAGCGTATCACACGCAAGAGAAAACAGGAAGCATCTCTCAGCGTATCACACGCAGGAGAGGAAAGGTAGAATTTCTCAACGTATCACACGCAAGAGAAAACAGGAAGCATCTCTCAGCGTATCACACGCAGAGAGGAAAGGTAGAATTTCTCACGTATCACACGCAAGAGAAGGAAGGCAGACCTCTCAGCATATCACATGCAAGAGAGGAAATGAAGCATCTCTCAGCGTATCACACGCAAGAGAGGAAAGGTAAATTTCTCAGCGTATCACACAAGAGAAAACAGGAAGCATCTCTCAGCGTATCACACGCAAGAGAGGAAAGATCAACAATGCGAGTGAAAAAGGTGCATAACAATGCAGGTAAAGTGTGCATAACAATGCAACGAATGGGCATAACAATGCTAGTGGATGTGCATAACAATGCAAGGGAAAAAGGTGCATAACAATGCTAGATAGATGTGTATAACAATGCAACGAATGGGCATAACAATGCTAGATAGATGTGCATAACAATGCAACGAATGAGCATAGTGTGATTGATACACGAAGTGAGCAGAGTATGATAGATATACTAAAGGTGAACACAAAGCGTGATAGATGCACTATGTGAACAAATGTGATTGATACACTTAAAGGTGTGATGGATACACAAAAAGTGAAATGTGCGTGATAGTACACAAAATGGGATGAAGTGTGATTGATACACTAAAGTGAAGAGAGTGTGAGTGACACACTAAGTGGAAAGTGTGTGATAGATCACGAAATGAATGAAGTGTGATTGATACACTAAAGTGAAGAAGTGTGATGACACACTAAGTGAAAATGTGTGTGATAGATACACAAATGAATAAAGTGTGATTGATACACTAAGAAATGAAGTGTGTTAGATACACTGAGTGAAGCAAATAAAGTGTGATTGATACACTAAATGAATGATCTCAAACGGAACTTCTTTGAATGAACCGTACATACAATATCGTGCATGACTGAGAAAGAAACTTGATAGTACAATGCATTACAATGCATGATGCTTAAGGAAAGCAATAAATGGACAAAGCGGCGCTTTAGAAAGCACCTCATGAGGTGAGTGGCGGTGAACCGCTCTACTCTGATGGGGATCTCCCCTCGTGCTCTTCGAACACTTTACCTTGAACACACAGCACAAAGGCTCTGGAATGCTAACAAGTAACAATATCTGCATATGAGCCACGGCTGCCGCTTGTCTTCCTGATCATACTCACAACTTTCCCTATTCTCCAACGGGGTGACAGACTAGGTTGGTTCAGTATCCAGAATTGAGGTGCCACATGCTATCTCAACCTATGGGGCTTCCATACAGATTTCAAGCCGAGGGCGCGCCTCTGGGTATTTAAACCAGACTTTAGTCTCGGAAATCCCGAACCTTTGCGTTCTAGGCCACGGCCATTCGAACTCTAATTTCCACCGTCGCAGTTGGTCTCCTAGGAACTCATCGCAAACACGGCCAAGATGCCTCTGGCAGGGGCTGGTATTCAAGGAGAGCATTTCTGATCGCCATTCTGGCTTGAAGTAGACTTTTTGAGCTTGAGGTAGAGGCACACTCATACTTCGGAACATTGGCAAGACCTGAAGAGTACACACGGAATAAGTCTCGGAACTTACTGAAGTTGGAACAAACTCAGATGCCCGACATTTTCCTCTTTTGCTTTTGCTTTGCAGCCCGAAACTCATAGCTTCAGATAGGTCCTGGTTTTACTGTTCTCACATGACCTGGGTTGAACCCTGCGGTTTTATGAAAGAACAAATTCTGTTTTGCACAAATGTGGAGAACGGCACGGCACTCGGAGCACAAAATGATTTTTATTTTTTGAAAATGAGAAAAGGATTCTCAACCGGGTATTGAGCCTACAACTGACCACAGCCAAAACAACTCAACACAGAAAAACAAAAGGTAAACGACCTAAATACGACGAGACACGCTCGGGATGACTCAAAACAAGAAATGAGACAAACGAAAAGACGCGACACTCAGACGTGCACAGGGAGCCTGTTTCACCGGGTGTGTTTCCCACCCTTTCTTATTTATGATTCTCACATCACTCGGCCCTCAAGCTCTGTTTTTCTGAAAAAGCCCTTTTCTTACTTTTTCTCTCATCGCACGTCTCTCTATTCTTCAATCTCTCATTTTTCAATCCCTCCCCTGGGTGGTTGATAGATAAACAGCAAGTTGCGGGCTCGCCCTAGCATTCTGCTAGATTCTTCTTCTGCTCACAGCTAGTGAATTCCTCCCGCAGAGGGGTTGCGCTACATTTGGGTGTGTAGCAAAATCTACAGCTGACATCGATTGATGATGCTTTGCTGGGGAGTTTGGACGTGATCAGATCTGTCAAGATGAGGAAGTGGAATATCTTGATCCATTCCCGTTCGTGCCTCACACTTGGCTTGATACCTCGCTGCTTGGAGGGTGAGAGAGCTTTCAGCACTTTGCTTATTAGCTTCAGTTGTGCCCTTCTTGGCGAATATAGTGCCCTTCTTGGTAAGTATGGTGCCCTTTCTGGCAAATGCATTGGCTACGGGGAAAAGACAGAACACCTGACTCAATTGTGCCCCTAGTTCATCATTTTGACCATTTTTTATTTTTGAGCTTTCTCCTAAAAATTTTGACCAAAATGAGAGTTAGATTAACATGTTTGTTCGATTTTTGATTTGAAATCATGCAGTTCAGGCTATGAGCACTGAAAATTTTCCTTTTTTGGGTCCAAGAAAATGGTCCAGTTTTGGAAAATGAAACAATTTTCGAGAAAATTAGTCAACCTCAGTAAAAATTCTCAAAAACTATTTTTGCAAACGGCCAATGCTCAACAAGCGCGGAACCTACTCCTGAGATGCACAACCTCGGATCCAAAGAAAACTGCCCTGTGCTTGAAGAGAGCTGCATGGCAACGGAAAGTTGCCCCTTGTTTGAACGGCACCGCGGCGCGTTGAATGGCAACGGAAAGTTGCCCCTTGTTTGGATGGCGCCGCAGCACACTATAATCAGTCCTCAGAGTGATGATGACAACCGAACTCTCAGATACAGAGAAGGCAAAGATGATCAAAACCATTACATGGACACAATCGAATTTGAATCGTTTTGCGGCTGGACTTCAGATGAAGTTGCCTACGTATCCCAAACATGGGAATCAAGCCTTACGTAGTTCGGGTTAAGGTACACTCGGGTATTTAACCTCTCCTTTTTAGGCTCTAACTTTTGCCAAGGCGCCTGTTGCAGGTTTTCGACCTTGCGAGCTTTTTTTCTTTTCTTTTCATTCTTTTCATTTCTTTTTTCTCTTTTTCTTCTTTTTCATTTTCTTTTCTTTTCTTCTTTTTTTTTTTTCTTTTTTCTTTGCATTTTTTTCTTTTCTTTTTTCTTGCTCTAACTTTTGCCTGGGTCGCCCTTCGGGTTTTCGCCCAGCGAGCCTCTCAAAGGGTAAAAGTGTAACAAGTCCATGCCAAATGGTTTTGAGATTGAAGCCCTCTATATCCAGGAGAGTGGCTGTTGTATTAACTTGCAGAAAGATCCACTTTGGCTCTTCGAGCACATAGGACATTTTGCCCCTAGTTCGGGGGTGCTTCTGTTCTAGCTTTTTGAGCTTCTTTTGACGACATCTGATCCTCTTGATCTGACTTTGGTGCCTCTTGCTCGAGGGCTGCTTCAAATCTGGCCACACAGGCCTCATGTTGTAGTTGACCGTTGAACATTCTTGAGTTCAAGGTTTGAAAGCAAAGGGGTCGAGTCTCGAGCGAGAGTGATCCTAAGCTGCACAATCTCAAGAGTGATTCCACACATGTCTTCGCAGACCGCGCAAAACATTTTTTTGAAAGTTTTTAAGAAAGCGACAAATCGCTCGCGCTGAAGACAGTGTAGGATCAATCTGGATCAAAGCCAGGGTCCTTCTCAGTACTCACGCTAACAAGCATGATTTCATTCATTAAGGGCTTAGCACGCCTCTCTTTCTCTCAATTTGATCAAAGTTTTGCAAATCCCGAGGAATTCCTTCCTCTTTGTTTTCACTGCAGTGTTCAAAAAAGGTTTTGAAAAACTTAGGTCAATACAATGGCTTCAAGGCACAAGAGAGCAGGTGGAATGCGCTGCCATTTCATTCAAATCCCGGCACAACTAGCACACGGCAAAAAATGCTAGAGTATGAAATCACTGCTGTTTCATTCAAAATCTGTTGGCATAACTGGCTCCCTGGCAGAAACAGACTCAAAACAAAACAAAAAGACAAACGCGAAACAAAATGGTGACGCCCGAGGTAACACCCCCGGAATCACCTGACCTTTATACAACAGGACTGACTCGATACAACAAGACAGACCCAAAACAAAAGAGACTGACTCAAAACAAAAGACAGACTCAAAACAAAAACAAAACTGACCCATACCCAAGTCGAAAGCACAAAACTGGTATTTGCATATTGCTCAAAACAGTGCGTGCCATCCCACGTCTGGAGTAACTGAGCGCCCCGCAGGTGGTTCATCCCCTTCATATAACATTATCCCCAAGTTCACTGACCCAGTGCCGATAGACTTTGCTGAGCTCGGTGGGAGGACACCCCGTTGTCAAACAGATCCTGTACTTCATGGCGAAGACGGAAGCAGTGTGGTAGTATGGCCAGTTTGCTGATGGTACGCGCAGTACTGGGTAGCATCATGTGTAGCCGGAAGAGGGTTCGGGAGAGGCCGAGGCTCAAGGTTTGAGATGGCCTTGTCCTACAAGGATTTGGAAAGCTTTGGACAAAGGCATGTGGAGGGCATGGAAGACCCTCCGACCTCGGGTTGGTACTTCTGGTTTGTGGATTTTTGCTGGATGCACCCAAAGAGAGATTGGCAGGTGCTGGCCTGGTTTGCTGATCTCTTTTTAGAGTCAGGATTGTCTGATACAACGACCCTTCTCCCAGTTTTCCCTTTGATTTAGACTGCCCCCGACTTGGTGGCGAAAATGCCGTCCACAGTTTTTGCAACAACTGTGAGCACTTGCTCTTTGTTCAGTCCCTCGGCTTTCAAAGCCTCAACAGCCAACAGAAGATGCTCATGGGGATCCATGCCGCCCCTATCTTGTTCTTTCCACTCGCCTCCACTTTGCCAAGGGATTGGCCTTCCTCGATGTAGCCCGCCCAAGCTGGGGAGCCTTTTGACAAACTCCCTGGTAGGCGATGTGGTCGATGATGGAGCCAAAACTCCAAAGGCTAAATCTGCCACTGTTCTTGAAGATCTTCAATCATGCTCCAGCTCAGAAGTAGTGGGTTCACGGGTTTGAGATGATTGGGGTTCAAGTGCATCATCGTGCTTAAGCCCATCCGGGATAAACATCTCGGGCTTGAGTATATGGGTCGGGGGTATATACTGGGGTTGTAGGTGGGTAGCAGTGTATGGCTGAGGTTGGGATGTGGATGAGGTACTTGGTCCTTGGGGTTTTGAAATGGAGCTATTGTCCGGTTGTCAATGAGATTCTGGATCTCATGACGAAGGCGGTAGCAATCATTGGTGCCATGGCGCGCTGCTGATGATATACACAGTATTTGCTGGGGTTATGTCTGGCAGGGAGTGGGTTTGGCAAAGGTTGAGGATTAAGGGGTTTGAGATGCCCTCTTTCCATCAGGACTTTGAATGCGCTGGTTAGGCTCATATGGAGGGGAGTGAAAGTTCTGCCCTGAACTCGGGCTGGGCTGGCTGGTTGTGAGCAGATGTCCCAGATGGGCGCTGCGTTCCAAAACTGGTCTCAGCTTGCATGGCAGTTTCCTGATTCAACGCTGCTACCACGGCCACAAATTCTTCCGAACCCTGTGACATCACGGTCTGCTGAGTCCGAACAAAGGTGATGTGACTGGTGACTGACGGATCAGATGAACCGGTGAGCCCTGACTGGCCTTTCTTTGCCTTGCCTCAGCGAAAGAACACTGGTTGCCCTTGAATTGAATTTCTGACCTAACAAAGTCTATCAGCACTAGTCCAATGTACCTGGGGGATAGTGGAGCCTTCTGAAGCTATGGTTCCAGGACTACCTAGCAAAGAGAAAACGGACAGCATCTCAGCCCAATTTCACAGAACAGATATGAGCATAACAAGATGACTGTGCCCTCTACTGAATTCTGCCCCCAAAATTCTGCCTCAAATCTGATACCCTTGGGTAAACTGAATCCCGAAATACTGAACTGGTGCCCGGAGGCCTGATGCCCAAACTCATAGACTGATACATGCATTCCCTGTAGAGACACACTCTAACAAGCACATAACAGATAAGTGAGAGCCAAAACACCCCTATGTTGGGGTAGGGTTTCCCTGTCCTATTTTGTCAGGAGCTAGGGTTTCACTACGCACGCAGCGGCTTCAAACAACCTATAAACGGGTAAGCAACCTGTCCTAGTTTGGAATGGTCACTATGGATCCGAATATGCACTAGGTCGAATGGTCAAAAAGGGTGCCCCGGTAAAACCGGGGTTTGTGTTCCCATACTGGCAGAGCCCGTAACCGATCAGCCTTATGGACATGCCTTGACAAGACAAGCCTCCGGCAAACCGCTCAGGAATAGCAGATGGCAAACACGGTGTCCTAGGCGCACCAATGCAAATGCAATGCAAAGAAGCACACAAGTGTAGTCAAAAGCAGATATCATGAGTTCGAGTCAAGTTCTCTAAATCCCCAGCAGAGTCGCCAGAAACTGTAACAAGCCCGCGAGGGACCTCGCTACAGTTCGGACTCGATTTTGTTGCGGTTCCAAATCTTGAACCAAAGAGTCCAAATCCGGCAAATCGTTTTGAAGAAAAACAGATTTTTTGAAAGAAGTGCCAAACATGGACTGCTTTGCCAGATAACAGAGTCGCCACCTAAATATTTTTTAAATGGGAAATTTAGGAAACCCTAACTCAGTGCCAAAGGCCACGTGTCCGTCATCACCAAAGTTGGCTCGGGAACTTGGGTACGATTGGGGAAGGTCACATCGTGAGCACCCTCGCTCGCCCGGTCAAAGACCGGCCTCTACTAACCATGATATCTGATTTTGAAAACTTTGTGAGTTCTTATCCCGGTTATTAGCCTAGTTTACTATGTGATGCTCGCAGCATACAAGTATAGACTGAATCGCCTGAATTGGAACAAAACATTTCATGTTTGTTTGTTTGAAAATTGTGTGATGGTGCTACCCGCAGGTAGGCTAAAATGCGGATTTGCCACCCTCGGGTGGGCTTAGAAAACATGATGTTGCCACTATCTAGTGGGCTTAAAACAAACAGTCAATGCATTGTCCCAATTCAAATAACTCAACTTTCACCCACAGGCATTCAAGGCAGTTATATCACATAAGCACATAGCCTCATGGCAAGCATGCTATCATGGCAACACTCACACGCATGCAAGTATGCTAAAGCATAAAACTCACCGAGTACTCCAAGCCAAAACCGAAGCTTATTAGAAATCATGCATGATCCTAAATATGCTGAAATGCCTAATGCAACACATGCAAAATGCAACTATAACAGGCTCGGCTATTCTAAAGATGGCATGTGAAATGCTACAACTATCATGTACTCAATTTGGAATTGAAATACAGATGCAGTTTGTATGATGCGCCGAGCCCGGTGCATGCAAAACAGATGAATGATGCAAACATGCTGTCATACTGTATGCTAATTGAAATATGCCCTATATCTAACCATCATAAGCGGATAAATAAAAGGGAGAAAGACGTGGGGTTGGAAGACATACATCACACTTACACACCCTTATTACATTTGTGCCCTCGCGCAGAGGGTCCGAATAAATATACAGTCCGAATGAAAGAATAATACAGTCCAAATATTACAGATTCTTAATTAATTAACAATTAACTAAGAAAAACAGTAAACTGGCGCGCAGGCCAGGGAGCTGCCTTGCTATGATGAATAGTGCCTGCCGGGCTGCCTCGGGCGGAAATCCACCGGGATGCCCTGATTAGCCTCTGTTTGCAGTGTTTCTCGAAATGCGCGCCAGACTCCGAAAGTTGCTAATCTCTGAATTTTGCTGCAACAGAGAGCAGGAAAAGGGCACAGCAGTGTATTTCACAAATATATGCATGCCTCGATCCTCGTGCCACCAATCACGTATACCGATGCATGATGGCCGAGGAGTCGAATGCACAACTCAATATAGGGATGAATGCGATGAATGCTAAAACAACACTTAACTCCCTCATGGATAATCCGGAGTGTCGGTGACTTGGGAATTGAGACCGTTCCGTTACTCGGATACGAAAGTGCCCGTTTCCCGTGCATATGCATGATATGCATGAAATGCAACTAACATACAACCTAGCATGCCGATGCTATGAGAATGAGATGCCTCGAAATGCGTGCCCACTGGCACGCGAACCGAGGTGATGACATAAAGGCACGAAATGCAATGATGGGCTTACACCAACATGAGAAGGCCTCAGCCACACTCATACGGGATGCCGGAATGATAAAAAAGAGGTGCCTCGAAGTGCGTGCTCACGGACACGCAAACTGAGACGATGATGAAATGCAAATCGGATAAAACAGAGGGCCTCGAAATACGTGCCCACGGGCACGCAAACCGAGGCAGAGGCATACGCAATGCAAACCGGATAAAACAGAATGTCTCGAAATGCGTGCACACGGGCACGCAAACCGAGGCAGAGGCATACGCAATGCCAATCGGATAAAACAGAATGTCTCGAAATGCGTGCACACGGGCATGCAAACCGAGGCGGAGGCATACGCAATGCCAATCAGATAAAACAGAATGTCTCGAAATGCGTGCACACGGACACGCAAACCGAGGTAGAGGCATACGCAATGCCAAGCGGATAAAACAGAGTGCCTCGAAATGCGTGCACACGGGCACGCAAACGAGCGCGGCATACGCAATGCCAAGCGGATAAAACAGAGTGCCTCGAAATGCGTGCACACGGGCACGCAAACTGAGGCGGAGATGTGAAGTGCAAATCGGATAAAACCGAAGTGCCTCGAAATGCGTGCACACGGGCACGCAAACCGAGGCGATGATATGAAAATGCAAATCGGATAAAACTGAAGTGCCTCGAAATGCATGCACACGGGCACGCAAACCGAGGGGATGGTATGAAAATGCAAATCGGATAAAACCGAAGTGCCTCAAAATGCGTGCACACGGGCACGCAAACCGAGGCGATGGCATACAAAGCATGAAAATGCAAATTGGGCTTACGCCAACATGAGAGGGCCTCAACCACACTCACATATGCCGTGAGATGAAAATGAAGTGCCTCGAAATGCGCACACACGGGCACGCAAACCGAGGCAGTGACATACAGGCATGAAATGGCATGAAATGTAGATTGGGCTTACGCCAACATGAGAGGGCCTCAACCGCACTCACATAGGCTGCCGATGAATGAAAATGGAGTGCCTCGAAGTGCGTGCCCATGGGCACGCAAACCGAGGCAATGCATTAAGGCATGAAATGACATGGGAAATGATATGCAAGCATGCAAATCAAATTTCAGCAGCTATATGAAGGGGAAAACAGTCCCGAAATGATACGAAATGACAATCAATGCATGAAATCATCCCGAAATGCTATAATAACCCCCCGAAATGGCCTACAGCTATGCTATACATGCAAAATCGACTCATGGCAGTAAAAACAGTAGCAAGGCAGTCCCAAATATGGCATTTTATCAGCACAAAGCATGGCTAAATAAGGCTCACAAGTATGGCAACAATAGCTTGCAAAAATACGGTAAAAGAGGGGAATTACAAAGCAAGTGATATCTACAATGCTCAAACCCAAAAAAAACAGGTCTACAACATTAAAGAGGGGCCAAAAATATGCACATTATCAAGAGATGGCAGCCTCTAAAACAGTGTGTAGATATACTAAACATAGCATGCAAAATTGGGCCAAAAGAGGGGTATAAAGAGAGATACCACAAGAAATGACCAAACAACTTAAGACCCTTAATAAAACTTGAAGAATAGACCAAAATAAGACACTTCACAAGCCTGACGAAGGCCAGAAACAGAAGCTAGAATGGCCTAAACAAACATGCGATTTTACGGTAAATTTGAAGAATTTCAAAGCAAGTACTAAAACCAATTACCAAATGGCTTAAGACCCTTCACAAATCATGATGTATGGACCAAAATAAGACTCATTCAAGGCCTGATGAAGGCCAAAAACAGAAGCCAAAATAGTCTAACAAAGCATGCAAGATAGGCGTAGAACATGGATTCAAACATGGTTCAGCAATGATGAGGAGAAACATGGTTGAGCCCTTCTTCAATGTTGAAGAGGGGCTCAAATGAGGCACAATATCAGTAGGTTGCATATTCAACTCAGATCAACAAATAGGCTAATTAACCTCATGCAATTTTACGGTAAAATTGAAGAATTTCAAAGGAAGTGCATGCTAGAGCCACCAATCATGATGGAGCCCTTCTTCAATGTTGAAGAGGGGCTCAATATAAGCCCACTAACAGTTTACATCAGTCCCGAAATCAGATCACTCATAAGCCAAATATTCAATGCAAAATAAAGGCATACAAGATGCTATTGAAGCAAGTGCACCATAGAGGGCTCAAACAGGGTTGAGCCTTTAAACAAGATGAAAATGAGCTCAAAAGAGGACTACTTTCAGTAGGGGTCGGAGCTCAACACAATAAGCAAATAGGCTTAAGATTTGAAGCAAAAATGAGCTCAAAAGAGGGTGAAGTGTACTTACCCTTGAAGATCAAGACTTTGGTTGCTCTTTGCTTGATGAAAGTTGCTTCTAAGCTTCTCAAGAACCCCTCCTTGCTGCTGGAATGGAGTTGGTGATGGTGATGCTAGGTGTTGATGAACAAATGGTGCAAGACTTGAAGAAGTTTGGAGCTTTTTTGCTATGAAAATGGAGGTTTAAGCTTAAGTGTTCTTGAAGGATTTTTTTCTCCTCCCAAAATGAGGTTCGGCCAGCTGCTGGAAATGGACAAGAGAAAGGGACTAAAAGGAGGGCCAAAGGGTTAGAAATATCTTTCCCAAAATATCTAGATATTTTGAGGGCAAAATATCTAGATATTTTGAGGGCAAACAAAAAGATTTTGTTCGGCCCGAAGTGGGCATCTGAGACCGCAGTGTTCTTCGGAATGATGAAACAGAGATACCTGCCAAAATTGAACAAAAAAAATGCAAAACGAAAGCTCGGGGACCAAAACCGCGCGGGGTCCCGAAAATGGGCTGCCGGGCACCGGAAGTGGTGTTCGGCTGCGAAGTGGGTCTCGGAGACCCCAGTGTCCCTCGGAAGGACCAAACAGAGGTGTCTGCCAAAAATGAACAGACATCGATGCGAAATGAATGCTCGGGGCCAAAACCGCGCGGTTCGGGATCCGAAAATGGCTGCCGGGCACCGGAAGTGGTGTTCGGCTGCGAAGTGGGTCTCAGAGACCCCAGTGTCCCTCGGAAGGACCAAACAGAAGTGTCTGCCAAAAATGAACAGACATCGATGCAAAATGAATGCTCGGGGCCAAAACCGCGCGGTTCGGGATCCCGAAAATGGGCTGCCGGGCACCGAAAGTGGTGTTCGGCTGCGAAGTGGGTCTCAGAGACCCCAGTGTCCCTCGGAAGGACCAAACAGACGTTTCTGCCAAAAATGAACAGACATCGATGCGAAATGAATGCTCGGGGCCAAAACCGCGCGGTTCGGGATCCCGAAAATGGGCTGCCGGGCACCGGAAGTGGTGTTCGGCTGCGAAGTGGGTCTCAGAGACCCCAGTGTCCCTCGGAAGGACCAAACAGAAGTGTCTGCCAAAAATGAACAGACATCGATGCAAAATGAATGCTCGGGGCCAAAACCGCGCGGTTCGGGATCCCGAAAATGGGCTGCCGGGCACCGGAAGTGGTGTTCGGCTGCGAAGTGGGTTTCTGAGCCCCCAGTGTCCCTTAAATGGGAGTAAATGAGATGCATGCCAAAAATCGGAGAAATCGGAGATGGTTGGGCGGTCCCGAACCGAGGCACACGGCCTAACGGTCCCGAAAACCGGGAACCGGGCTCCGAAATGGGCAAAATGGCCTACGGCCACGAAAAGTAGCTCACGGCCACTGGGAGATAGTCTACAGGACCACTCCCTTCCCTCAGGAAAGAAAACAGAGAAAATCGAGTCTGGTTCGCAAACCGAGACAAGGTAGGAAGAGGGTTCGGAAGTCCGGAGGCAGGGCGCGCGGCCGCGACTCTTAAACTCTAACGAGCACAGTATGAACATCACCGAGCGCCTCAATCGCGACATCTGAGTCTTAAGTCGGTCAAAAATGGGGTGTCACACATGTCAATAATAACGACATCACCGTTACATTTAAAAAATTTCATAGATAATATGATTTATAATAATTTCTTCATTTTCAATTAAAATAACTATTGTTGTTCTCATAATTTTTAAAATGCCATTAACATTTCACTTTAATAATATTTTTGTGATTTTTTTATTTAAAATATTTTTTTATGTTTGTAAAATTTAAAATAAAAAAAGTTCCAAAATCTAGAGGGACACATGACCTCCTGGCCCTTCACTCCCTCCGTCACTGCCCGCAATAGTGACAAGTGCTAGTTGGTGACCGAAGGGGTGAGAGAGGAAAGAAGGAATAAAGACTAAATCAAAAGGGGATGATAATATGAAATGCCACTGTGATGCCCCAAATTCTTTAGAACATCATAATAAGATTTAGAACCTAAAATTAATGTTGCCACCAAACATCACTAATATCCATTAATTAACAATCCAAAATTTAAAGTTTTCAAATTACAATTCTAATAAAACTTAAAACTTGTCTCGGTACACAAAAAGAAAATAGAACAACTACGAAAGAAAAAAAATAGAGAAAACTAGGAAATATAGGAAATGGTTCATGGAATTTGAAGACTCTTTAAGCTAACCAAGACTGAATGTCACCTTGCAAGGCCTCGGTATTTCCTTCGTTTTCTTCGGTACTTGGCATAAAACACCAGGGCAACGAGAATGCCAATGAGCGACGAGTTCAGTAATATACTACAACCCGAAAATACTCACCCCGATAATAATACGTAATAACAGATAAAATATATACGATAATAACAGAATAACATGTAGCATTTAATAAGCATGACATGAATGCCAACAATTAAAATAATAACAATAGATAAATAAATAAATAAATAAATAAATAAATAAATAAAATGGCGAACGGAAATAGTGATTCATCATAAGGAAAATGCATTCTTTTCTTTTTAAATTCCCATAGATTTAGTTTATTAGATAAATTTAAGTAACTCCCCGCGGAGCACTATTTCAACTCAACCGCTAAGCAATGGCCACGGGCAATTCTGACTCCCCCTTGGTCAAATATTCAAATGTTACTTGCTATAACTACCAATGATGTCCACGCACCAGGGTTACGTACCCAAGTCGTGACATCACGGTCTGCCCCAAGGGAACGGTCTATGTTGTGACACCCGCAGCACCAACCTTATATCGCCTACACCGATAATAGCCGAAATACCTTCCCGTGCCATGTTAGGGTTCGCAACTCATTGCGTAAGATTCTAAACCGGGCTCGCCCCATCACTTTTAAATTTTTAATGCATCATCGGTTCAATTTCGTGTTTCTTTACTTCGTTGAATTCACATTTTTATGCATGTGTGAGTTTTAGTTCAAGAATCACAGTGATATAATGTTTATATAGCACAACACAATCATATATGGCAACCAAAATAAATGTGATAGAGTGTCTTAGGAGTCATCACAAGATTTCTTAAGAATTCATATACTTCTCCTTTCAGCACTGTATGGTCAAACAAAAAAAATATGAAATCCATACCAAACGATGTTCAACCATTATAATATTTTAACTGGTGCTAGTTCATCGGGTTAGAAAAATATTTCGAGAAGAATACTAGGGCTAAAAACGATTTTAAAATGGAGGAATAATTTTTGGAAGAAAACTGGTTTGCTGGGACAGTGAGTTACATTCACCTCCAGCACAGGTGATCCAGGTTTGAAAAATAAAAAGGGGCCTCAAACAGTGTTAAAAATAGGCATGGTCAGAACAGTTTGCTAAATTTTTGAGTTTAGAACATATTTCCAGAAGAGTGTGAAGGCTGAAAACCAGCCGAAGATGGTCAAATTATTTTTATAAGAAAACTGGACAGATTCTGTCACCTTTTGGAAAAATTGGTGTTTCTCTCTCAATACTTAGAAAAAAATTATGAAACCAGCGGAGTTTGAAAGGTAACTTAAAAATATAACTTTTCTAATTTGAATCACTTGAAAATTCATTTTGTGGAATAAACGGTGACCTGGTAAAGTCAGCGTTGCTGCTGCCTCCAAACAGCAATGAGGTTAAAAATATATTCAGGCCATGAAAACGTTGTCAAATAATTTTCTTCAATATTCTAGTGTCATGAAAACATGCTAAACTAACTCTAGTAGTTTTGAATTTTATGAAAGTGTTCTCATGAGTTTGTTTAGGGTTTATTCAAAACGGATTAAAATCTATTTTTGCTGGAAGTTTATTAGTTTTGCGAAAAACACACTTTGTGTCCACCATGAATCACATGCAAGACAAAAAAAATGTTTCTTACTATTATTCCCATGTGAAACTCTAATCCTTCATATTTACTTTCATTAGTGATAACAAAAATTAATATTGATGAAGAGTAAACATAAATTCATAAACATGCGAGATTGATTCAACAATGAAAAATACTTGATCACATAAAGAGCAAGATCATTAGCTAAACCACCTAACCCATATTTGTAAAAAGGACAGAAATTACATAATCATAAGATTATCATTCTATCCAAATGTAACATGCATTGAGCATTTGTGTATTATCAATACACACTCTTACATATTTCTAATGTGTAGGTTTAAGAAAACATCTAAAGAATGGTAGGGTTGAATATTTCTTTACCTCAATGAAGTAAAAAAAATTCTCAAGTATTGAGCCCTTCTACTCCTCTCTTCTCTCCTTCCTCTCTTGCTTTCTATCCCTCTCTCCCTCTTGTTTGCTTAGTTACGTATGTGTGTGCAAGGGACTGCTAAAGAATGCTCCTAAATGTAGGAGTTTGAGGCCAAATTTATTATTATTATTATTATTATTATTATTATCACTTTAGTTTTACTTTATTTCTCTTTTGGGCTTAGGAAATACCACCTAATAGGGTAGCTTTCAGCTGCTGCATATCGTGGCTGCTTTGGCAAGGTCATGCAATTGGCCATCTATGCATATGAGCATAGAGTGGCAGCAAGCAAAGGCGTGCTTGGCATGCTTGGGTTGACTTTCTCTTCTCAAAATAAATTTTGATTTGATTTGATTTTTTTTTTTTTAAATCAATTGAATAAATATATATAACCTAGCCACTAGATATTTTGCTCCCCACTATCCTCTAATTAATTCAGTTACTATTTATTTAACTCATTTAGTTTCCACAACTGTATTTTGATACATAAATTTAATCACAGCAAGACAAAAAAAAAATTTATTTAAAAGAATTTAATATTGGTATTAATTATGGTGCTATTAATATTATAACATTATAATTTAATAATTTAATAATCACTATTAATATTATTTTTAATAAACTAATTAATTGTCTAAAAATTCAGGTTCTTATAGCCACCATCACCCTTTTGTTAGCAAATCCTACTACAAAAATGTAACTCACCATATGAAATCAAAAGGAGACAATAAGGAATCACCTTTGGTTTAATTCATTTTTAAAAAAAATTAAATTTTTTATTTTTTATTTTTAGTGAATTTTTTTTTAATATTGTAAGCCAATTTTTTATTTTGTAAATACACCTAATTTAGATACACTTAAAAAGTATAATATTTGTGAATTTTTTCTTTAAAAAAATCACCAAATACAAAAATATAAAAATACGAAATTTAGTACATTTTTGTATTTTGTTGTATTCAATGAATTTTTAAAAGAAAATTATAAATTTTTTATATCTTTTAAGTATATCAAAATTAAGTGATTCTAAAAATAAAAAAAAAAAATTGAGGAAAAATAACTAAAATAACAAAAATACGAATTGAAAATTTATAAAATTGTTTTTGAAAATTTCAAACCAAACAAAGTTTCAAGACTGTTAAATCAGTAATGTTACAGACCATTTGTAAAAAAAAAAAAAAAAATACATGAAAAATGTTCAGAATTTTGTATGGCAACACTCCATTTATTCTAGCTGGAGCTCAAATTTTGGCATAATGAATGCAATGTTGCTTGCAGATAAAACATACATCAATATAATATCATGAAAATATATAATTGTAAATTGAGGAAGAGTAATGCTATACAAATAAAATATTTGTACAAAATTTTCATAAAAAAGTAAAAAATGCAACTACGACATTATTTTAGATAAATATTTCGCATGAAAATTTAGTTTTTATATTGTTATACTTGAGGAAAAACCTAGGATGCTAATGAAGGTAAATAAATGACTACTCAACGTATGGCACTCCCACTAAAATAGGGTTTGAAGAGAGCAATATCTACGTAACCTTATCCTATATTTGAAGATATATAACTTTAGGATAAATTATGATGGTAGTTCCTACACTTTGATCATTATGTCATTTTAGTCCATATAATTTTATTTAGCTCGATTTTGATCCTGAATTTATGACTTTGTTTCAATTTGATCTAATTAATTATAATTCTTCGCAATTTTTTTTGGGAAAATTGGTCTAAGGTCCCTACTCAACTTTTAGTATGAGGAGAGATCCACAATAATATTTTTTGGTGTCTAAGGTCCCTTAATGTTAGTTTAGTTTATAAAATACATATTTTACCCTTTTATATATTATACGTAGTTTTCAATTTTGGAATCTGAAGATTACGTTACTATTTTTGTGGAAGATTACTTTGGGATGAACTTGGCGATCGATGGAGATTTCGATGATGCAGATTTCGTGGAAATTTTATAGGAATTTTGTAGTCGTATAGTAGTTGAGTTTCGTTGATCGTGTAGAAGTTGAAGTCGTGTTGAAGCTCGAATTTCCAGTAGAGTTGAATCAGGTAAGTTTAATAATCAGTTTAAGTTTTTTATTTTTCATTTGATTTGTATATATGGACTCCGATTTCAAATAAGTTTTTGTAGTTTATTTTGAATTAGGTTTTTATTTTCAGTTTTGCTCAATGTGATAGAAAAGCCAGCTTAGTGAATTATTTTTTTATTTTTGAAGTTGATTTTTCATTCTTTGTTATTGACAATGGAGTTGATTTTTCATTCTGTGTTACATATTTATCAATGATAAGTTTTGTTATTTGTGTTTGGAGACCGGCTCTGTTTTTCTTCACTGTCTTAAGTTTTGTGCTCTGTTTTTTTCATTTATTCTGCACTTTTCATTTTTCTACACTTTGCTTTGTATTCCAGAGAAAATTATATGTTCATATTCCAGAGAAAATTGTATGTTTATATTCCAGAGAAATTTCTCTGCATTCTGATTTGAGTCCAATAATGCACAATCACATAGAGAAAATTATAAGCTTGTAGTCTAGTGAAAATCACATAGAAGCTTATAATTTGATAACTGATCTTCTGTGTGATTTTTGTCTATGATTGTGTTTAATAGTTAGCATTGAATATCTCTGTGATTTTTTCTAGATTCATTAATTCTTCTGTAATTTTGTATTTGTTATCTTGAAGGTGAATTTAAGTTTGTAAATTTCTCTGGACTTTTATTTGAGTCCAGAGAAAATTATACGGTAGGTATTATAATCCAGAGAAAATTATAATTATTAGAAATTTCTCTAGACTTTTATGTTGTTCTTGTGAAGTATTTTTATATTGAACAAGTTATTTTTGGTATTTTTTCTTTCAGGTTAGATGGACAGTGCAGTGTTGTTGTTGTGCAAATATGGGAATGATACTATTATCATTAATGTTTCATGCGAATTGAATTGATGATGCTATGATTTTACTTGCATTGAGTAAGAGACCAGCTGGAAGGCCGAAGAAGAACAGAATTGCTTCTGCTGAAGAGTTTAAAAGGGTGATGAGTGTAGTCAATGTGATAGGATTGATCGCCAAAGAAGAGGACATGCAAGGAACCTTTTGTTAAAATAGTTTAGGATATTACATTTTATGATTGAATATACATTTGAGAATTACTTTGTGTATTTTGTTTTGTGAAATGTACTTTTTGGATAGTGAATATATAATACCAATAAAATTCATCCAGAGAAATTTTTTAATAGCAGTGAACAAATTACTTTTGTGTTGCGTTTTTAGAAAAACATACTTTGGGAGTGCCTTTATAATACCAAATCAAAATTGATCCAGAGAAATTTTCCTATAGCAGAGAATTTGCTATGTGCATTGTGTTTGTTGAAATGTGCATTGTGTTTTGTGAGTCAAATTCATTTATGAAATTTGTCAATAGTAGAGAAATTTGTGAGGTCAAATTCATCCAAAGAATTTATTATGTGCATTGTGGCAACTTTAATCCAGAGAAATTTTCACAGTAGCAGAGAAAATTACTTGTGCACTATGTTTTGTAAAGGTCAAATTCATCTAGAGAAATTTGTGAGGTGAAATTTCTCCAGAGAATATTTTAGGAATGCATTGTGGCAAATTCATCTAGAGAAATTTGCCACTAGCAGAGAAAAATTACTTTCTGCACTATGTTTTGTGAGGTCAAATCATCTAGAGAAATTGTCAATAGCAGAGCAAATTACAATGTGCATTGGTTTTTTGAATTTGATGATTGTTTCGTACCAACACAGTGCATTAACAAATACATGATCATATAGGCACCCTTTTGGCACGATACGAGTTAAATTTATTTTGTGAAATTTTGGTACTTCATACAAGAAAAATTTCTTTAGATAATTTTCTCTGTGTGGATTTTGTTGTATAATCACCACTAAATATGCTATTATAAAAAAAAAATATTTAACCAGTGATAGTTAATGAAATTTACATTAGTTAAAAAAAAATATATATACCATATATGTCAAACAACATCATTTCTTCAATGTACGAAAAAAAAAAAATTGAAGGGTCATTCTTAATTACATTTGTACATTGTCTTCATTATCACTAGTATGCTTTCACTAGTATGCTTTCACTATTATACTTCAGTTCTCTTTGTGGGTATTTCAATTGGTTCTGTCCATGAGCCGGCCAATTTCGGTCGCAATCTCTCTATGATTTTCTGGTCCTCGTGAACCTTACGTCTTGTTTGACAATGTTGAGCTGATAGGTTCATGGTTGCTATATTGTCTCATTATGTAGCAATGAAAGGCCACAATCCACACTGCATACAAATTATAGGTAGATTTAGTTTTAAGAAATATTCAAATTAGATTATCTTATTATAGAGTTTCTGTTTTCTTACTTGGTGTTTATGGTGTTTTGCTGCTTTTATGTTTCGTCATTTTTAGACAATGAAAAATAAAGATGTCAACATTAAATCCCAGAGAAATTTACAGACAACAAGAGAAAATGGCATGACAAACACACACAAAGGAGAAAAGTGATGTGGCCGGAGAAAATTCAAGAATGGAACAACTAAACATATACCAGAGAAAATTACACATGGCAAGCCAGGAGAAATTACATATATGCCAGAGAAAATTAACAAGGCAAGCCAGAGAAAATATGCATTCCATAATATAAAAATCCCAGAAAAATTTATAGACAACCAAAGAAAATAGAACATGACAGAGACACACAAAGGAGAAAATGATGTGGCCATAGAAAATTCAAGTATGGAACAAAATAAACATATCAGAGAAATTACACATGGTAAGCCAGAAAATATTACATATATGCCAAAGAAAAAAAACAAGGCAAACTAGAGAAAATGTTCATTCCATAATATGAAAATGCCAGAGAAATTTATAGACAACTAGAGAAAATTGAAATAACAGACACACACAAATGAGAAAAGTGATGTGGCCAGAGAAAATTCAAGAATGGAACAAAATAAACATACCAGAGAAAATTACACATGGTAAGCTAGAGAAAATTAAACACGTGTGTATTCCATAATATGAAAATGCCAGAGAAATTTACAAACAACTAGAGAAAATGGAACATGACAGAACCACAACAAAGAGAAAAGTGATGTGGCCATAGAAAATTTAAGAATGGAACAAAATAAACATATTAGATAAATTACACATGGCAAGCCAGAGAAAATTACATATATGACAGAGAAAATTAAACATGGCAAGCCAGAAAAAATATGAATTTCATAATATGAAAATGCCAGAGAAATTTACAGAAAACCAGAGAAAAATAGGGAATAACCAGAAACAAATGGGGGAATAAACATGCCAGAGAAAATTCAAAGAAAACACATAGATCAAGCAAATACCAGAGAAATTCAAATGACAGAGAAATTTACAGATAAAATCACACAAACATCTTCAAGAATAAGTTCGAAACTTAGAGAAATAACATTTTTCAAATTCATGTAGGTTTTTATTACGAAATTGAAATCCTAATTAATGGAAAGCTAGTCAACTATATTTCGGAGAAAAACTAGTTGGATTGGAGAAAACTTACCAGAGTGATGATGAAAACCCTAATTTCGAACAGAAATGGCCTGAGATGAAGATGCAATGAGATGAAGATGAACTGAGATGACGATGAACAATGAAAACAGGTCAGAGAAATTTGTGAGGAACGAATTGAAAAGAGTTTGGCAGAAGATAATGAACTGTAATGGCGACAGTGAAGATGATAGTGAAACCCTAATTCTCATGTTCTCTTGCTCATGAAAATGGTTGGATGTTTGGAATGAATTGAGTCGTCGGAATGCAATCGAGTTGAGCGTTCTATGTTGATCTGTGAAGGGTATTTTGGTCCAAAAAAAAATTAAAAACGCGCCTGTCGTTAGTGAGGGACCTGAGGCATCATTCCTATTTTTGGTGTCCTTTATGCTGTAAATTACTCTTATTAGGGACCTGAAAAAAAATTCCCCATTTTTTTTTTATATGAAAAATATGGACACAAAAATGTCGTGGGTTATATTTTTATGAGTAAAATTATAAACTTACTCAACTTTGTGAGTTCACTTCAACCAATTTAGTGATAATTTTTTTAAAAAACACCAATGATATTATCAATTAGACTAAATTGATACAAAATTTAAAATTAAGTGTCAAAATTGAGCTGAGAAATAAAATATAGGGACTACTGATATAATTTACCCATAACTATAAAAAAAATGCAAAACATCGTCACACACAAAAAAATCATACGAAATAATGTGGGCATTCTTATAATTTTTTTTTCTTTTTCTTTTTCAATAAATATAAATGACATGCATTATCATGTAAAAATGTTTTATTTATAAATTTTATTTGTATAACATTACCCAATAATACCCGGCAATTTCTCAACTTGATAGTAACAACAATATATATGCTCTCAATTGCAAGTACTCATACTCGTTCACCTTGCTAGGTATCATATTTTTTAAGTCTACACAACTTTATTTATTGATATTTACTTATGCTTTGCTTTTTCTTTAGTTCGCCCCACTATATCTCTCAGAAATGGCTCCACCCAAATATAGAGGAGCAATCAGCAATGGCTTCCAGTTCAGCCTTAACATGGGGGCTCTATTCGCAAATCTTTTTAACTTTGGCACTGAAAAGCTCAATGGTGACTGGGGATGGAGAATTTCCCTTGCCATGGTGACATTTCCAGCTATTGTTCTAACTTTGGGAGTACTTTTCTTCCTACAAGAAACACCCAACAGCCTAATTCAGTCCACTGACAATCATCAAAAGGCCAAATCGATCTTGCAAAAAATTTGAGGCACTGAAGATGTCGAAGCTGAACTCGATGATCTCATAAATGCAAGCGCCATAGCCAAAACCATCACTCACCCGTTCAAGAAAATCACAAAAAGAAAATATAGGCCTCAACTTGTCATGGCAATAGCCATACCATTCTTTCAACATGCAATAGGGATTAATGCCATTGCATTCTATGCACCTATACTTTTTCGAGCCACAGGTCTAGGTGAAAGCGCTTCACTCTTGTCTGCAGTCGTAATCAGGGCTGTGAATGCTACCTCAACCTTCATATCAATGTTGATTGTCGATAAATTTGGCCGAAGAGTTTTGTTTACAGTTGGGGGAATACAAATGTTAACTTCGCAAATAATAATTGGAAGTATCATGAAAACTCAACTAGGGGATTATGGTGGGGTGAGCAAAGCGTATGCTTTTCCACTATTGGCTTTGATTTGTGTATATGTTGCTGGGTATGGTTGGTCATGGGGTCCTTTGGGATGGTTAGTTCCGAGTGAAATTTTTCCACTAGAGATACGATCAGCTGGACAAAGTATTAATGTGGCAGTGAGCTTTCTTTTCCCTATCATCATTGCTCAGACTTTTTTGGCCATGCTTTGCCATTTCAAATCTGGGATTTTCTTCTTTTTTGGAGGTTGGGTGGTGTTGATGACCGGATTTGTCTACCTATTTTTGCCGGAGACTAAGAATGTACCGATTGAACAGGTTGATAGAGTTTGGAAGGAACACTGGTTTTGGAAGAGAATTGTAGAAAAAGAACATGAAGTGAATGAGACAGAAGGAGCATGAAATGGTTCCAAATGAGCTCATCAATACAATGTTTCTTATATATTTGGATGTTGCATCACTTCGATCAACTACATATCCTTTGTTATTATTTATTACTTAAACAACATGTGAGCACCACAAATTATCACGCAGTGAAGCAATATATATGTTGCAAATTACTACAATATCATATAATTAAATCTCGTATTTGTTATGTTGTTGATATGCAAGGCCACAAATTAAATGGATGAAAAGGTGACATGTTGAAACATAGAAATTAGACATGACCAACATCAGTATTCAACTATTAGAGGGCAAATTCTTACACCGAAAAGTCTTAATAATATTATTGATCATTGTCCTAACTTCTAATTAAAAACAGTCACCACTCGAGGTGCACATCGTAACTCTCTGACGATAATAGTTTATAATGGCCCGATAGGATGACAACCAATCCATGCCCAAAATGACATCAAAGTTCAACATATCAATCAACAAAAAAGCAAAAAGAAGTCGGCGACTGACTACCTCTATCTCACAACCCCGACACCCCTAGTCCAGCACAACTTCATCACCAACAGTTGACTCTACCTTGAGTGGAGTGGAGACGCTAACTAAGCCACTTCTTACCCCAGTGCCGATGCGAATGCAGACAAAATGAAAGAATGAGATGCACCTGTGTCAATCAACGCATTAGCAATAGAATTACACAACAAGAAGTTACCTCTCACTGCTGAAGGTGCTGGCAACAAATTTGGCTTGGTAACAGTATACACACACCCTGTAGGTCTCTACTCTACCTGCTCACCCCTCGGAGCATAAGTCTTGTACATTAACTGAGCCGAAGAGGCTCTATGGTTGGCCCTCGAGGCCTGAGCTGACAGTATAGGCTAATAGCCCTGACTCTGCCTCAAACCAGATGCACCAGATGTGCCACTCGACTGAGGGCAAAACCTCCTCACGTGCCCTGAATGCCCACACTGATAATAGGTAGGTGGTTGCCCTCTCCCTTAACACTGGCTTTAAGGATAAGCCGCAAACAATGCAAACTGTTGTCATCCTCTTCTCTGAGGGCAAACTAAAGACTTGTGGCTCAGCTGGCCACACTTGAAACAAGTGATCTCACCCTAACCACCTCTTCCAAAACCCGAACTCGGTAAAGGAAAAGTGGATCTAGATTGTGCTCCTTGGGACTGTTGTGGGGTGGAACCCGTATGCTTCTTGTTGTCCTGAGTCTCTCCCTGAACCTCCTGACTCCTCTACTTGAAGCCCCTCATCCGCTCTTCCTTCGACTAAACCACGATCTCAAGATGAGCCACCGCCTACATAAGGCCTCCATAGTCTCTAATTATGGACCCAACGACTTTGAAAAGAAACCCGGTCCTCAACCTTTTCTCGAACTCGATGCAACGACGTTTCTTTGTTGCTACGAGCTCTGGTGTAAACCTCGATAAAATTGTGAAGGCAGCCTCAAACTCGGCCACCAGTGTGTTAAGCTACTTGAACTTCAAAAACTGCTCTCTCAACTTCTCTCTAGTAGTAAGAGGCAAAAACTTGTCTTGGAAGACGTTGACAAAGGCCTCCCAAGTCACCCCAATGCGCCTATATCCGTACTTCTACTATTAACCCGCATGTCCCTTCAACTGGAAAGATACCAAGGTCACTTTCAACCTGTTGTCTTTGATGCCAAGTATCTCGAACGTCTTCACCATCTGCTCTAGCCACTCATCTGCCTTCAATGACTCCTTTGGATCCCTTAAAAATTCATCCGAATTAGACCGAAAGAACTCCCTCTTCAGAAAAGACGGCCATGTCTCAGCAATATAGGCATGGACTTGATTATCAACTTTGAGAATATCCATGGATTCTCGCAAAAGCTTCGGCTATCTTACGGGCTAAAGCACCCATGGCTTGCTGACCAATTACCTCGACCACATTAGCTTGACCAACCCCTTCCTCCTGTGCCATAATATTATCTGGTAACGGCACCTCCTGCTGTTTAGGCCTACCACGCCTACTACCACCATGTCCACGTCCTGACATCCTAATGAAGGTAGCACAAGAGATTAGCACATTTACAAATGTGTCAAAGCTAACTCACTCGCGTCCTAATGTGGTGGACAACAATTAATTCACTCCACATAAGCACGTAGTCACATAAACACATACGAATTTCCTTTCTAGGTAATGATTGTCCCGCGACATTGCCAGAGTTCCAGTTAGAAATAGCAGTGATCAAAAGCTCTTCTAACAAGACTTCTAGAAACTCATAGACCCAATCAATATCTTAGAAATGCAATTCCATACCCACTTAGTCACATAAGCATGTTATCACATAACATACCAGGTTATTTCTAATTTTAACTAGCGAGATAACCAATTGTGGTGTAAACCACATCCCACGATCCTAAAGTATTCAAACCTAGTAGCTCTAATACCAAGTTGTAACGCCCGAAATAATAACCTTAATTCATCACATGGCAATCATTAAATAACAATACAGTTTGGAATATAGTGTCCTTCCATTCATATAATTCAATTATTACAAAAGATAGCACATGCAATTATACATTTATAAGTTCTAACCGTAAATCTATAGCATGTGCCACAAATTAATGATATAAAATAAAAGTTAAACAGATAATTAAATGCCCTAATGGCTACAACTTTCCAAGACGATACTTGGTTACAACAAAAGTGAGTTTCAACTCAATACAGTTTAAGCCCTAGGTTTGTACAAAAATAATTACAACAATAACAAAAAGGAAGCTCTTGGCTTCAAGTCGTCCTAAGCTACGACCTTGGCGGAGACATATCATCAACACCTGAAAATGGTTTTCCACATAGGGTGAAGACAAATGAGAGAGAGAAAACTTTGACGAAGTCGAAAATCAACTTTGCTCCAATCAAAAGGAAGCTCTAGGCAAGCTCTACCTTTTTTCCCAAATGACAATGGTGTAGAAATCAACGGATCAATGTGTATTTGAGGTTTTAGAGATGGTTTCTAGAGAAAGAGAAAAGGGTTCTAGGTTTTGGAATGTTTAGAGAGAGAGAGAGAGAGAGAGAGAGAGAGAGAGAGAGAGAGAGAGGTAGGTTAGAAAATGACTCAAAAAGTGTGCTTCACGAACTAATATACGCGCAGACCACTTGAGCGCAGAAATGGTCGCTTGAGCGACCAGACACAAATGAAGACACCGTTCGAGCGTACAATGCACCCTTCCTAGTAGTTCAGACCTGTAAAAGTTTACTCGAGTACAAGAAGTGTCGCTTGAGCGCAGATATCAAACTCTCAGTAATTTTGCAGACTATAAAAGACCGCTAAAGCGAATAAGCGAAATTCTAGGCAAAGACTCCTTTGAAAAATGAACTCCCAACTTATTTCAAACGCAACCATAATACTCACACAACCCAATTCAACAAGGGATAAGATAAACAAGGACATGAACAACCATCAAGACAAATAATCTCGGATCCACAATAATAAATGGGTCAGGTCTAAACCAGAATTGTTATAAAATGGTCATTCAAGGTGTAGTCTTGGTGATAATCACATCTCTGATCTCTCCTTCGCATGTCAAGCGGTTTAGAAATTTTGGTCGGCCATTTGAAATAGGTATGGTGTTTGATTTTTGGGAGGATTTGGCTGATCGGGTTGGTAAATTCCATGTATTTTTTGTCAGATAGCCATGGACGCCTAGTATCAACTTGATAGTACTCATTGCATTTACGTGAGCCTCGATGGTTATCCCTTCTTAACTTGTCACTCAACTTTAGGCTTCTCTTGGGCTATGTTGCATCCCTAGTCGGGGTAATATTGTTAATGGCCGGGCCACAATTGGTGCCGCTGAGGTATACATTGACGACATGGTCATAAAAAGCATAGAATCCTCAGATCACTTGGCTGACCTCAAAGAGGTGTTTGACATTTTGAAGGCATATCAGTTTCGACTTAATGCCTCAAAGTGTACTTTTAGGGTAGGATTTGGCAAGTTCCTAGGGTAGCTGGTGACGAGAAGTGGGATTGAAGCAAGCCCAGATTAGATCAAAGCCATACTTGATCTAAAAATCCTAACGACAGCAAAGGAGGTTCGAATCTTGATAGACAAAGTTGTAGTCTTGAACCGATTCATGAGCCAAAGTTCTAACAAGTGAAGACTATTCTTCCAGCTATTGAAGAAAACTACAAATTTTTTGTGTACAAAAGCCTATGGAGTTGCCCTGGCCGATTGAAGTACCTAACTTCCCCACCCTTCTTGTCAATCCTAATTCCAAGAGAATAGCGGTTTTTGTATTTGGCAGTCTCAGATCACGCTGTTAGTGCAGTGGTCATCCGAGAAGAAGAATGAGAATAGAATGTAGTGTACTACGTAAGCAAGACCGTGGCAAGTGTGGACGTTCTCCTTAAGGGCGCTTGGTTCCCCGAGATAAGAGTTGGCGAAAGGCTTCCCAAAGTCGGAGACAACAAAAAGAGTAGAGACCTCGAGGTTGCCACTGCCTTAACCATAGGCCTACTCATGCCTACCGACATGGACGCCATAAGTGACTGCAATGAATATGAGCATTTCGCTCTCATGATGAGTCACTCAGTCTTGGTAACTCTTCTAACTCTTGCCTTTGTATTTAATTTTCATATATAATAAAATTTTATCAACTTACTTGCTTTCTTTGCAGTCCATTCAATAGGTCCACTTAAGGCCGAGTTGATGAAGAAGAACTCGACAAAAAAAACCCAGGAGGCGTTAGGCTACCTCTACCAGCTCAATAAAGCCAAGGGCACAATCAAGAACCAATTAGACAAAATCAAGGTAGCGAGGACTGTCGAACAAAAAGATGAGGTAGCAGCTAAAGTTGCCGAGGCTGAGAGGAAATTGGCTAACGCCAATTTCAGAATTTTGAATCCACTTTTCCAAAAATTGAGTTTTTTTGTTTTTTGTACTTTTTGTTTTCATTGAATTGTTTTAATATATGAAGCAATTTTTTTTAATTTTTAGATACACCTAACATAAATACATTTAAAATGTATAATATTTGTAAAAAAAAAAAAAAAATCTCTAAAAATTCACTAAATACCAAAAATATAAAAAAATTCTACACTTACGTATTCTTGTATACTTATTGACTTTTCAAAACATTATTTTTTATAGATTTTTTACTTTTTAGGTATATCTACGTTCATCTAAAAAGCAAAAAAAAAAATTGCTTAAAATATTAAAAAAATTCACTACAAATGAAAACTCAATTTCCAAAAATTTGAGTTAAAAAATTGGAACCAAGCAACGTAATTTGTTTTCTAAAAAATAAATACTTAACATAGTTTTTATAATTTTTAAAAAACAATTAGGACTTGATCATTGGCCTACGAATGTCTAATTAACTTGATTTTTTACATTGATGATATGCTTGACGAACCCTATAATTTAAACGGTTCGAATTATCGAAAAAGACTCAGGATGAGCCTCCACGAGAACTCATAGCAGCATCCCTATGTCCTAGATTTGAGACCGCTTTCAAATCCCCACTTAATGTATAATCCAAAAACAAGAAGTACCTTAACATGATAATACCCAAATTATCAAAGAAGACTTGATCATATTTTTTGTGACACTTGTGAATTATAATGCCTTTAGAATATATTTAATTCCATCATTTTAGCTATTGAAATCCCTTAGTTACTGTATTTTGTTGTTGGTTGGATGGGAAATTCGAATCTATATGTGGTTAGGATGTGAATTCGCACTAGGATGTGAATTCGCACTTGGGACTTGTCGAAGGGTGTTTTGAAGCTTTAAGAATCTAATTTGGATATCGATACTGTGTTTATGGGTGTCGACACTTGCTTACCTTCATTTCTTCTTCACCATTCTGTTTCAGGGTGTCAACACCAGAACAATCTAGGGTAAATTTCTCATGGTTACATTTTGCTTTTTAGGGTCGACACCACCCTCTCTGGGTGTTCACACTGTCAAGATGGAATTCCAATTGGTGTTTCTTGTTTTTGGGGGTTGACATTGGGGCAATCTGAGGGCGACACCCTGTTTCACTCCTGTATCTGCGAGGGTTGACACCTTTCTTCACAGTGTCGACACCTACCACAAAGCCCAAATACTCCTAGCCATGTTTTCGGTCCCTACTTTTGGGATTTTCACTTAATATTTTATGTATTCTTGGGCCTCATTACTTAATTTATCTCTCCTCTATAAATAGAAGCCCTTTCTTCCCTTTTGCTCACTTTTCTCACTCTTTCTTTCTCTCTCACCGTCTCTCTTTCTTACTTTTCACCATTGTTTTAAGAGCTTCAAGCTTGGGTTTCATCTACCTAGGAAAAATCTACCCCTAGTTCTTGAGGATAAGAGTTAGAGCACGTCGAGAGCTACATTTGGGTGTAAGTGCATCGTGTTTTTGTTATGATCAACATTTGGGTCTCCAACCCATCTCTTTCTTCCTTGAGGTAGGAATACTTTTAACTTTGTATATCTATATTTTGATGTGAATATATAATATTTCCTTAAACATAATGATTTATAAGATAAATGATTTTAATGAGAAGGGGTGTGATGTTTTAAAAATGGGGTTTCACTCAAACGTCTTGAATTATTTTGAATGTTTTGGTAAGAATGGGTATTGGCTTGATGACTTGTTGATTAACAAGGGATATGAACAAAACCCCCAAATTTTACAAACCCTAGTGTATGGTTTTTGGGTTAAAAAATGATGTTATGATGAAATGGAGTTGACGCCTTGATGATACGTTAGAAAACGATGCAAAAAGATGTATTTTAGAAATTTGTTGTGATGAGAAGTTATGAAAGTTATTGAGAACTACATGATATGTTGTGTATTGTATTGTATTTAGTCTCGCGCGGGAAAAATTAGGCACCCACGTGCCCGATTGTGTGAGGAAGATAAATGTGAAAAATGTTTTGAGGTGTCCACGTGTGAGGAAAATAAATGTGGAAAGTATGAGATGCCCACTTGCCCATCCATATGAGGACGGAAAATGTGAGATCGTTTTGGAAATTATATATGTATAATTGTTTTAAATAAAAACTCATTGATGTGTTTGTTCTTTTGTAATGGTATGAAATAATGGATTGTGGTATGATCATATTTATATCAAATGTTTATATATCTTGTTAAATGTATTTCTTTTGAACAACATTGCTCATTCGTACCAAAATTAACATTTCAGGTCAAGAGGAAGGAATACTACCCCATTGAGTACAAGACGGGATATTTCTTTTATGGAGCATGGACTCTCTTTTGATGTGCCTTATGTGATATAGTTTTGGGTGGTGATTCATCCCACTAATTTTTGGACCACTAATAGCACTAATGAACTAAAAAAAAAAAAAAAAAAAAAGCAAACTCAAGCCAAAACATCACATCACTTTGGTGGGCTCCCTGTGCCACATCATTAGTGATACTCTAGTGCTCCCAATTTAGAGCTCTAAAACATTATTGTATAGTTTTTGAGCAAATTTGTCCGGATAATGCTCTATTTTTTTGCAGTCAAGACCCTTTTCTTGAAAGGATGAAGGCCATTAAGGCATTTAGTTGTATTTCTCTCTTTAGCTTTTTGAACTGGAGGTGTCATTAGTTGTAATTTGAAACAATGGTATTGTAATGTAAACAATCTTTTGGAGAAGTTCAAGAAGAATGAGAGGTGTTTGGTTATAAAAATCGGTATTTTCTAATGTACGTCCTTATTTTATATTAACTTTTATTATGGAATGGATATACGAACAAAAAGGGTTGATGATTATATTGGTCAAAATATCGGGACTTTACATTTTTGTTATTTATCATAAGCAATTAAGTGTTTCTTGCTAATAATTAACAATGACACTAAGGAGTGTTTGATAATATGATTCAATACTTAAAATAAAATATATTACATGATAATCAATTAAATTCGTTTGATAACTATAATTGATATCACTTGAAAAATTGAAGTGTCTCTTAAAATATAAACTAAAACTTAAGAAATTTTAAGTCATATGAAACTTACTTAATTATGATTGAATTTATAAATACTAAATATAACTATTAATATACACTACTATAAACTCACAACCACCACCACTACTACCACCATCATGCTGTCACCACCACCACCATCGCTCGCCCGCCACCCCTACCACCACTATTACTATCATCCCGCTGTCACCACTGTCGTCGTTGTTACCACCACTACTACAACCATCTTTATCACCATTGTCATTGTTATCATAAGTACTACCATCATTTTACTATCACTACCATTGCTACAACCACCACCACCACCACGAACGCTACCATGCCACCACTATCGCTACCATCACCGTCGCTGCCATCACCACCACCATCAATGATACCATCATCATCAACCTTACCACCACCACCATGCCACTGTCACCTCCACCGCTACCACCACTACTACTACCGCTATCATACCGTCACCACCACAACTACCACTACCATACAGTATAACAATTGAAATATACTATTTGAAAAGAATAAATTTTAAATTTCATCTTATACATATCAAACAATTTATTTTTACTTCATTACTTAAATTTTATCAAACAACTTTGCAGTTTAAAAAATTCAGTATTTAATTTTCAATACTTAATTTTCAATTTTTAGTTTTATCAAACACCACCTAAAACGGTGTTTTAGTCATAGATTTGAGTATAAGTAGGGAACGAAAAAGAAAAAAAAAATGAGATAAATATGAATGAAATATAAGTTTAATTTTTTCTTCATTTTTCTTTTTCTTTTTCTTTTTAAATTTCTATTCAAAGCATAAGTAAATAGGTAATTGTATAGATCTAAAAGTTTGTACATCTCAATTCATTAATAAATGAGTTAGTTCGTGTTAAAAAAAATGTTGGGACAAGTTCGAGCTAGAAAAACGTATGAATTATTTATAGAGGCGATAATGATTAACTACAAGTACGAATGGCAAATTTACCTAAAACTAGCCTGAATTGACCATATAATATTTTTCTACATACAAATGACAAAGCATTCCAAAACCCTATAATTCTTAAATCTATGTAGAGTTTTACATATCCTTTAACTGGTTAGGCCACAAATTAAATGGATGCCAGGGAGGGTTTAAGCATTTTGTTGAGATTTTTATGGCAGAAGGATAAGATCCTGAGATTTGTTTTGAGAAGGACAAAAAATGTACTACAAAACAGTTAGATTACCAAAATACTCTTACTAGTTAAATTTGTTTTCAAATTTTGTCATTACCTTTTAAATGTTCTTTTGGAAAAGAAAGTTATACTTTTGAAATCCTTTCGTCAAAAACTTTCAGAGACTCGTGTTCAATATAAGATTTTGAAGGAAAAAAAAAAGAGACAAAATTTAATTGTATTTGCTATCTTCGAACAATAAAATATCTCTGTCCATAGACAATGAAATTTTACTATATTTTCAAACAAAATAAACTCCAAATAAGTGAAAAAAAAAAAAAAATTCAAAAGTAGAAGGATTTATAGTACTTAATTTCAATTTACCAAATTGGGGACTAGAAAATAGCAAAAGTATATCATTGTGTTGGGATAGTAAATTTTTACTATCTCATGATAGTCCTTTATGCAAAAAAATAAATAAATAAATAAATAAATAATAATAATAATAATAATAATTATGCCAAAACAAAATTGAAATTGAAATTGCAATAAAATAAAATAAACATATACATAATATATCAAAGGCCACACTCCTAGCCTGGATAAATAATAAATAATAATTAAAAGAAATCACTCAAAGTCAATTAGCTGGACAGGAGGATACTGAAGCAACTCAAAAACAAACCCCAACCCAACTAGTAGATGATGATGTCATCACTACCATTACTCAAGATGACAAATCATAATGGAGAATGAACTAAACTCCCTAGCACACCAATTCTACGAGTTAATAATTTATTAAGTATAACAATGATATCATGTTACGATGTTATCAATTAATAAATGATTTTATTTTACGTTAGGGGTTATATTATGATGGTTGGATTAGTGGGAAATAAGTTTTGTTGATCTAATAATTTTTGCAACTTTTTATTAGTTGAAATCATTTAAAATAATATCATTGTCATATTTAATTTTCTTTCTAATTTTACAAAATGCAACAATTTTACAAATAATTTGTAGACGTTCATCAAAAACTAGGCCCAAAACAATATTTGCTAAAGGGTCCAGTTTGTCTCAAGTTGAGATCAAGACTAGACCCGTCCAGTTCGGCCTATGGGGCCCATTTTTTGGGCCCGTTTTGATAATCCGAACCGTTCAATGTGTAGAATTCGTCGAGTACTACATGGCTGTAAAAAATCACGTTGATCGGATATCAATAATTATGTGATCAAATCAGTTTTGTATAAAAAAATGGACGGTGAAACAATTAATGGTTGATAAAAAACTGTTTTGTTCACATAGCTATCGATATCCGATCAACGTGATTTTTTTTGAGCATATAGTACTCGACGAGTTCTACATATTGAACGGTTCGGATTATCAAAACGGGACCCATAATGATCCTCCACGGACCCAACAACACGGTCCAGTCCAAGATATCTTGGACTGGACGAAAGCCTTTGCTAAAATTGAGATCACACTATAGAGGAGCATTCACAACGGATTATTTGGTATAGTTAAAAAAAAAAATTATAACCTTTCATTTAAAAATTTGTGCCATTTATTATTGAGAAACAGGTGGAAGGGTGCTTTTCATTTCTAATATTTTATTATTAATATTTTATGACCACTTTAAATTCACTATAGTTATGCGCAGGACAAGCACACAAAGCAATCCTTTTGTGCCGCTACTGTTACCACTTCCATGATCATCATCTCCACAAACCTCACATTGCACTGATGTTATTGTCTCTTCATCTGGAAAACATTTTCTATCCATATCTTTCTCACTCCTTGACACTATAGCCCACTCATGTCCACAAAATATGTAAGAATCTTAGAGAAGTCAAAAATCTTCAGATAAATTACACTGATACCCTTGAAGGTTTAGATTTAATACAAATTCTCCCTCCAGTTTTTAAAAATTACATCGAACCCCTTGTTAATTTTTGTTTAACTGACTTAATGGAAAATTTAAATTACCTTATTACCCTTGCACACTATAACAAAATTACCTAATTATCCTTGATAACTCTACCCTTAATTCTTGACTCTTCTTCCCAAGCCACAATTACCATCTCTCTCTCTCTCTCTCTCTCTCTCTCTCTCTCTCTCTCTCTCTCTCTCTCCCTCTCTCACATACACAGACACTCACAATCCACTATAACCCACTTAATCTCTACCCCTTTCACCTCACTACCATCAAACACGTCAACTCCCAAATCCCTACCACAACACTATGTCCATCTCTACCATAACTACTAAACCAATCACTATCAAATCAATACCAATCTCCACCCCACAGCCATGCTCTTTCCACCGCAACCACCAAACCCATCAACACCCAAATCCCCACACTCCTAAATCATCCGAGAAACACGATCATTAGTTTTCAAAAATTTCAATTCCACCATTGATGGAAAATAGGGAAAGAAGTGGAGACAATGGCTAGTAACGGAAAGGCGATGGTAAGAGAGAAGTGTAAATGTCGTGGTCACATCAATTCATATATATAATGTATATAGTTGATTAGTTGCTTCAAACATGTAATTTTTCTTCTACTCTAGAAACAAGGAAATAATTGGAATGGTTCTGCTTTTGGAATTTGTATGGGCCATCAGTTGCTTGGTCAAGCTTTAGGTGATAAAACCTTTTCGAATCTCCTCTGGTTCATACAGCTACCAAGTTATGAATTATGTCTCTCTTTTCTGTCAAACACATATTCTTTTGCTTGGAAATTCTAATATACACCTCTTTAAAAAGGGTGTATCAAACCCCTAGTTACATTAGTTTCTTTTTTAGTTATAACTATTTTTCTTTTATAATTATGATATTATTTTAATTATGACTCATAAATTCTTTAGTTACGTCTCATATTGTGCTTAGTTATGACATTGTTTGTTTGTTCGTTTTTTTTTTTTATAATAGTTATGACTCATAATATTAGTTATAAGGTACATATAGTGCACAATATTTCCTTCTTTGCTTGGAATGATAAAACTATTTTACACTCTTATATCAATATGTTCTCTTTCGAGCTTTAGAATTTCAACTAGTAAGGCGGAATTGAAGTTCAATTCTGTTTTGTTCAGTTATTTGGTGTATATATAAATTCTTGCACACACACATACATTAAATTATTAATTAACCTCTTGAGATTGAGAGATAGAGAGATGTTTTCTAAGTTTGGATTCGAAAATAATGTCGTAGATATTGTGTGTACCGGATACCGCATTAGATGATCATGGATCGGAGCTCCACACTTGATTGGACTATCCAGGAACTGTGACCCTGAAACAATGAGCACTGTTAAAGCTGTTCAGCCGGGGTTGGCCGGATAACCCCTTTGGTGTGGGAGTAAGTGATTGGAGAAAAGGGAAGATGCTCTTTAAGTGTAGAGAGTTGTGTTTAAGTGAGTATGGTTTAGCTTACATTAGTAACCTTCAATGTGGAGTGAGTGTAGTTTACATAGAGCTCCTTGCTTGTTGCCTAAGATGGTTTCATGGAGTTTCAGTGCTATCAAGTTTCCTTTAGCATTGCTGAAGGCAGGGGACCATCTGGTAGTTGATAAGGGATGTATATACTCATTGTAGTCATGCTGATAACAAACCACATTCCCTTGATTAACCATTTCGGTAATTCTAGGTGAAGAGGACCAGCTAAGGTAGTAGCTTGCACATGCATGTACTCACAGCTCCTACGTTTCTCTGATAGGTTCTTTTGGCTTGGTATTGCTGTGCCTCGGCTCGGCCATTTGCAAGATTGCTTGTAGAGATGGGCTGGCCCAGGGGGATATCTTTGTATTGGCTCGACCTATTTTGGTCTTTGGTGATGGGTTCGGCCAATTGTTTCGGTCAATAGATTAAGTCCTGTAGCTCGGCCTAGTCCAGTACCGCAGCTGGACTGGCCTTTCCAGTACAAGTTGGGCCCAAGTGCTTGAGGGCTTGGGTGGATTGTTGCTGATGTAATTGGGCTTAATTGGCTGGCCTATTTGTTTACCCAGCTCCTCTGGACTTGGGTTTAATGGATTAGGTCGGCCCAAGGCTTAGATTCAACCCATTTCATTTTCAGCCCATTCACTTGCCCCCTAGCTCGCGCTAAGCTTCCCCTTGGGAGGAGCTGCTACTCTGTACTCCAAGCATCGCGTCGCTTCGGATCTGCTCCAGTTTGGCCTTGGTGACGGTTCAATCCTGACACATGCCTCATGTCTGTGTCTTTCCATGGTGACACGTGGTGGCATGGTATTAATGCGTAAAGATAGTGTGTCAATTCCACACAGATGGTTATGATTGTGTACCTTCGCGCCGGTTAGGCGCAACAAATGCTCTGGGGGTGTCAATTCAAACCCCTTCGTCTATCTCCAAATTTTAGAGAGTCCAAAACCCTTTCGGTTCCTCTACCTTGGTCCTGACGGTGCTCAGCCCAGATGTTCCGTTGCCATTGCTGCTGCCATTCTCATTCTCATTTCAGGGCTTTCTACTTGTCGCTGCTATTTTAATCTCTGTAAGTTCTCCTGAAATTTATCTTTTTTTCTTCTTTTCTGTCTTGATCGCCCTCTTTGGCCCTTGAGCCATTGTTTTCGGCGTCTGGTTCTACTCCTTGCTTAGTTTGAGTTTTGTCTTCGCTTACTAGGTCTGAATAATGGGAAAATTTTGGTCGTTAGTGGATACCCCTGAGGTAATGGCCTCGTTTCGCCGAGACTATGGTATCCCCGACGATGTGACCCTTTCGCTGGCGAAGGTTGACCCCAAGTGCATGGGTACTAGAAGTACTGTTGCTTTTCCCGTTGCTGCCATTGTTGAAGAAGGGGTCCGATTTTCCCTTGATCCCTTGGTGCACCATTTCCTGCACCAAGTTCAGTTTACCCCTATATAGGTGTCTGTCAATTTGTTCCGAGTTGTCTATGGCGTCTCCACTCTTAACAGGCGGTTGGATTTGAACTTGGACATCTGGGACATTTTGGGTTGCTATACCTTTTCACACAACAAGGATCATAGCACTTATTATCTCTGTGTTCATCCTGCCGATTGTCATCTTGTAACTGGCTTACCTGATTCGGACAAACACAATGACGATTTTGTGCAAGTCGGTGGTAATTGGGAGTTTCCTGTTGAGACTGAGTTCTAATCTGAACGGATGCCTCAAAAGGATGGCTACCAAGGTCTGAGTACTTCTTCCTAGTATTTCTGTGTTTTTGTCTTGTTTTGAATGTTGTTTTAACATTGTTCCTCATTTCTGCAGAAGCTTCTTATTTCTAGCGCAGGCCGAACCGAGAGAATGTCGAGGCCATCAAGGCTATTTTGAGGTATAAGAAGAGGTCTGCGCCCGAACTGTTGGAGTACTAGGCGACTTGTCGTTCCACCATCCCAAAGAAAGCGAGACTTGCTACGTCTCTTCTTGATTCTGATTCTGATACTGAAACTGATACATCCTTTACCCCTCTGCTCACGAACCGCCACCGAGGCCAAAGCTTGCCATCTGAGAGGACACCTTCTCCTGCCCCCAGTTTCACAGGAGGTGGGTCAATGTAAAAAATGAGGGTGCTGGTGGATTTGGAAACAGAGGCTTTTGGCTCTTCTGATGTTCTAGGAGGTCCTTCGATTAAGGTCGAACTGAAGAGCCTTATGGATGTAAAGCTGGAGATAGGGTCCTCCGGCCCTTATGCTGCTGCTACTGAACCCTCTGCCTCAATTGCTGAAAAGGCGAAGAAGATGAGGAGGGAGACTGGCAAGGTGATAATTGGAGAGGCTTCTGAAGATCCTATTGAGGATGAGTCGTTTGAGAAGTGGGAGCCGCCTATGTTGCATCAAGGTAGACCCATTTCTACTTCTAATTTAGTCATTGCTTCTGAGGACTTTGCTGTAAGTGTTTTTGAATTCTTTTGGTGTTCTTTTTCTATTTGCTTTCTTTTAATATCTCGTTATCTGCTATAGTGTATTCAGAGAATGCACCTGTCAATCACCAAAGTTGAGGAACTAGAGAAGGCCGTACTGGAGGCTGGCATGAATGCTGAAAGACTAACAGTGAATTTGGAAGCCGAGAAGGAGGGACGTAGGACTGTTGAGAGGGAGGTATTCTGTCTAAGTAAGGTTATCACCTCGGCTGAGAAGTTCAAGGAAGCTGCCATTGGGTTCCAAGCCCAACTTGAAGGGCAAGTGGCTAAGCTAGAGGCAATTATTACGGTGATGGCCGCTAAACGCTCCACTTTGGAGGCTAAGTAATGGCAGCAAGGTTGGGATGAAGCTGGGGCCACTTACAAAGAAGAGGTGCTGGTATTGCGAGATAAGCTTTTTCTGAAGGGCTGGACAAGTGCTCTGGCCGCTGCTCAAATTCCTGAAGGGTCTCCTTTGTTTCAAGATATTCATGTTCCCTCGAAGTCCTTGGGTCCGAAGACTGCTGCTACCCCTACTATTCTTCCAGCTAAGATTTCCCCAGGGACTGATTCTGTAACCAAGACTCTGGAGAGCGATACTGCCAAGGAGACAGTGGACGTTGAAGGGGGTAAAACCCTGGAAACTGAAGCTATGTGAGATATGGTTAAGGAGGCTTCTACTTCTCAGGAAGTTGGAGCTACCTCTACTTTTTCTCTCCAAGATGGCCCGGATAAGATTGTGGATGCTACTCTTGAAATTCCTCCTGTTGATGAAAGTTGAAGTGACCTTTGGAACGATTTGAAGTTTTTCTTTTTACATTTTGCCTTTTTTTTTTTTTTGTAATTTTTTGCTGTACTTGGGCTTGGTCTTCTTGACGAGTTGCCGCCTTAAGTTGGTCAAGACAATTTTTTTTCTTCTTCTTGCTACTGTTTTGTGGGGCCAGCTATGCCTTTGATAGAATTTTACTTCTGATATTACAGTCTGATATGTTTTGCTTTCATACTTGCGTTGTTCATACTATTTGCCCTCGGCCGAGCACTATTGGGACCACAAGGCCCTGTAGATGCTCAGTCTGCATGGTTGTATTGATCTTTGCAATTGAATGAGAGTGACTTACTTAGGTCCAGGTTGGCTTTTAAGAAAAACAATTGTTTGCCCTTACTTGGAGCTAACTAAGATTGGTACTGAAGAACTCACTCTTTAGGATAGCTGCTTAAGTGTCATTGAATGGGCCAAAAAGATTCAAAGGAAAGAAGTCATACTTAGGTCTAGGTTGGTTCTAAGAAAACAAGTGTTTGCCCTTGCCTGGAGCTAAGTAAGACTACTGTTGAAAGCTTGGTCTTGAAAGAATTGTCCAAGTTTGTTCCAACTTTGGTTGGATGCATCAATACTGAAGTGTTGACGTGATGATACTAAAGAAATTCTGTGATTTCCAAGAAAAAGAATTGGGCATTGAAAATTCATTAGGGCGGTTTCCGCCAAGCAGTTCCACTTGGCTAAGATCCATTTTGGTGGCCAAACATAACTCCACCAAGCAATCCCACCTGACATGTTTGAGTGTAGACCAAAACTAAGTTCCGTTTGGTAAACACCAAAGCTAAATTTGTTTGGTAAACACCAAAGCTAAGTCCGTTTGGTAAACACCAAAACTAAGTATGTTTATTTTGAAATATGCCTGAAGGCTTGGATTATAAAGTCCAAGTTAAGCAATAATCTATTCTGACCACAAAGCTTGTACAAGTGCTTGGAAATAAAAGTTTAAAGAAATGGGGAGGCATTCTCATTAAGCAAAAGATAGATGCTTTTACACTTGAAAGATAATTGTGGGGTTTAGTCTATTGGTAGTACTTTTTGAGGTTTGCTACATTCTAGGGCCGAGGTATGGCCTTGCCCTTGATATCCTCCAAATAGTATGCTCTATTTCCAGTAACGACTGTAACCTTATATGGACCTTCCCAGTTAGGTCCTAATTTTCCTTCACCAGGCACCCTTTTGTGATCTACGACTTTCCTCAACACCAGTTCCCCAGGTGTGAATTGCCTTGGAAAAACTTTTGGGGTTGAAACTCTTGATGAGCTACTGCTAATAGGCTACAAGTCTGATTAGTGCTGCTTCTCTTCGGCCTTCTGCCATATCTAGTGCTTGTGCAATAGTTTCCTTATTACTTACATTTTCAAACAGTTCTGATCGGAGGGTTGGGAGACCAACTTTAAGTGAAATAACAACCTCCATTCCGTAAGTTAGGGAGTAGGGTGTTTCCCTCGTTGAGCACCGTGCCATGTTTCGGTAGGTCCATAACACGTGGGGTAACTCTTCAACCCACTTCCCTTTTGTACTTTCGAGCCGTTTCTTTACTCTATTGGTGATGGTTTTGTTCGACGCTTCTGCTTGCCCATTACTTTGTGGGTAGCCCGGAGTGGAGTTCCAATATTCGATCCTGAGGTCGGCTGTAGACGTCCCCGAACGCCCCGGGAGGATGACTCCCGTTCTGTTCGTTTTGTGGGTCTACTACAGTTCGGACTCAAATTGTCACAGTTCTTAATCTGAACCAAAGAGTCCAAATCTGGCAAATCGTTTTGAGAACACAGATTTTTGAAAATAAGTGCCAAATATGGACTGCTTTGCCAGATACAGAGTCGCCACCTAAATATTTTATTTTAGGAAAATTTAGGAAACCCTGACTCGGTGCCAAAGGCCACGTGTCCGTCATCACCAAAGTTGCCTCAGCTCGGGAACTTGGGTACAATTGGGGAAGGTCAGCTATGAGCACCCCTTTCGCCGATCAAAGATCGGCCTCTACTAACCGTGATATTTGTTTTGAAACATTATATGCTCTTGCTCCGGTTTTAGCCTAGAATTACTATGTTATGCGCGCAGTAAACAGTATAGACCAAATCGCCTAAATTGGAACAAAACACTTCATGTTTGTTTTGAAAATGATTTGCTACTCGCAAGTAGGCTAAAATGTAGTTTTGCCACTCCCGAGTGGGCTTTAGAAAAGGATGGTTTTGACTATCTAGTGGACTTAAAACTCGCAGTTTTAATGCATTATCGCAATTTAAGCAATTCGACCTCCATCCACAGGCATTCAAGCAGTTATATCACATAAGCAGCTAGCCTCATGGTAATCATGCAATTATGGCAACACTCACAAGCATGCGGTATGCTAAAGCATGAAAGCTCACCTAGTACTCCAAGCCAAAACAGGAACTAGTTAGTAATCATATGCATGATCCTAGTTCATGTTTAAAATGGGTAATGCAACACATGCAAAGATGCAATCTAGACAGGCTCGGCTATCTTAAACATGGCATGTGAAATGCTACAACTAACACGTATTCAATTTGGAATTGAAATACAGATGCAGTTAGAATGATGCGCCGAGCCCGGTGCATGCAAAACAGATGAATGAATGCAAACATGCTATCATACTGTATGCTAATTTGAATATGCCCTAAACTAACCATCGAAAGCTAGTAAATAAAAAGGAAGAAAGACGTGGGGTTGGAAGACATACACACACTCACGCACACTTATTACACAATTGTCCTCGCTCGGAGGGTCCGAATAAATATTACAGTCCAAATAAATAATGCTAAATTAATTATTACAGAATTTCTAATTAATTAACAAATTAAATACAGAAAGAAGGTGGCCACAGCCCCGCCTCGGGATGCGTGAATGATGCATGCTTGATCCGTCTTGCCCGGAAACTCGCTGCCATAGCACTATTGCCTCTGTTAACACTGCCCTGCTCCTCTGAGGACTGCCAAAGTCCAAGGGTATGCTCTTTGGATGTTGAGGAGTACCACCGACCAAGTAAAAACACCACCGGCCGAATGGGATGATCACCGGCCGCCTTTTAATCTATCGGCCACAGATTACTGGCCGGTCGGCACTGTATTTAGCCGACCGGCCAAATCTTCCTGCAGAACCTGCAATTGACAACAGCAGAGGGCAAGCAGTGTATGGCATGGAATTTTCAGGCAAATGTATGCACGGACACACTCCCTATCATGTAATGGACTCAAGAGAGTCTGGCCCTCGACCCTCGGGCCATCAATCACGCATTTCAATGCATGATGGCCCAAAAGTCGAGCGTGTAACTTCGATATCAAATGAAATGCAAGCACAAAACACATCAAAGGGCCCCAACCCCTATCATGATTGATCAAGAGGCAAGGGATGCATGCTCAATGAAATGCAACCTAGGCATGGAGGCTAAGTATGCAACATGAACATGCGAATGAGCAATGTATACTAGGCGCGCAACCTAAACATGTAAGTAAACATGGCATGCAACAACATGTGATGATGGACTTAAACTAACACAGATAGCTCGCAAGCATGCCAAAATCAGTGGCCATTACATGAAAATGAGACAATCGAAATGCGTGTACACATGCACGCAAACCGATGACCGAACCTAAGGCATAAAATGCCACTCTACCAAAGCATGGCAAGGGATGCAAGATGGCATACAAGCATGTGAATTTCAGCACTGAAATATGATGCTAAATGGTCCCGAAACATGGACATATGGCACCCGATGCATGGAATGAGCCCCGAAACTCAAAACTAGGCATATGTAATGACTTATAGCTGTACAAAGCATGCATTATTTGACTATGAAGCACAAAGACAGAACCAAGGCAGTCCCAAAACATGGACATTTCTAGTTCAAAGCATGGCCAAAAGGTGCTAGCATGATGGACTAAAATATCATGCAACTTTGACTAGCAAACATGAGTTGTATGGAAAGTATATGAAGCAAATGAAATCTCACCAAACCAGCCAAAAACAGTGAATAAAACATGTCAAAATATGCCCAAATAACCACTGAAATGCAGCCAACATATGCAAAAATGATGAGTTCCTTTGAAAGGCCATGCAAGGGGTTACTCAACACATATATGCCCCTTTGTAAGGCCAAAAATGCAAGTAATCAAGACAATAAGGAGAGGGGATGGCCCTCTCCTTCTTAGGACCTTAAGACACCATCCTCACAACTGAAATCCCTCAAGATTTCAGTGGTGAGGAGGCCCAAACAAAGTGGTCCCAGAGCTCACCAAAAATGCACAAAAATGAGGCCAAACAAGGCCTAAGAGGGGGTAGACAACCCCAAACACAAAAGTGTTCTTAAACAAACTTGAAAATGAGCTAAAAAAAAGACTTTTTTTAGTTTATGACAAAGTCCAAAACAGCATGCAAGATAGGCTAAAATGAGGTACAAGAAAGTGCTAAAAAGGGAAAGAAACTTACCCTTGAAGACCAAATTCGAGACCAGCAGCTTCAGGGGCCAAAAACCAGCTTTTGGAGCTCAATAAACCCTCCCAAGAACCTCAGTCCAATGGTAGTGGTGTATGGCTATGAGGTGTGGTGCAATAGGCCAAGAACAAGGGTCTTTGAACACTCTAACACACCCAAATATAGAGAGAGAGGGTGATATATATGTTATATGTATGTATTAGGTCTGATTTTGCTGAACCATATCAATGGAGGAGGAGGGTCTCTTATATAGGCAATGGAAATGGTGTAAAGCTTCTCAAAGAAGCTATACAAAAGGGTCAAATGGACCAAGCTTCTAAGAGAAGCTAATGCAAAGGTGTAAGTTTCTTGAGGAAGCCAAGACAAGGGGTCAAAGCTTCCTCAAGAAGCTTTGAGCAAAAGGTGCAAAAAAAGGGTCAAAGGGTGGAAAACAACCACACACGTGCATGGGGAGCAGGGTCTGTGCACTCCAGCTAGCACATCGGGCATGCATTCAATCTGTAGAATACTCCGGAAGGTCGTCGGCCAGAAAATTGGCCGGCCGGCCACTTTTTTTGGCCGGCCTGCTACTTATTTGGCCGGCTAGCCAAATTGATGGCTGGTAGGTGCTGCCAAGGCCAAAAAGTGGCCGGTGGGTGTCCAGAGTGAAGCCCCAGAATTTAGCTTTCCAATGCCACAAACCTTGTATTAAAATTCCTCTTGTGCAAAAAGTTATGCCCTTTTTGGTGAAGCCGCGCAGATTCGATCCAATCGGACTGATCCCCTACTTCAACCAATCATATCTCCGCCCTCCGGACTCGGATTTAAGAGATTCTTGAATGAAAAATGAAGCCCCGGAAGTCTTCTTTCCAACGGTGGTGGCCTCATAGCTTAACTCCAAGTGTATAGACAAATAAGCTTGATTTAGCGAGGACTGCTCGTCCCTCTCTTAGCAATTCTTGCCTATCTTCTTCTCCAACTTGGTTTCTGCCCTCTTCTCCTCTTTTCTTCAACTTCAAACCCCTAAGCAAGGTGTTTCGAAAGATTTCTCAAAGATTTCATCTCTCTTTCATTCATTTCCACTTTGTCCTTGCTCGGTTTACCGAAAAGCACAACGTTTGACAAAATGCGAGCCTCGGAACATTGCAGAAACTTTATTTCAAAAATGTTTTGAAAGAGAGGGTTTTAAGGTCTAAAAACCATTCAAAATAGCTTTGGTCCAAAATGGGGCGTGAAGTTGAGATTTGTCTCTCTCCTTGCCGAAGAAATTGAACATTTGCCTTGCACACCTTTTACCACCAAGTAAACCATCAGTAATGCCCAAGTCTTAAGGGCGGTCAAAAATGGGGTGTCTACATTGGCACAAAATTTCCTGAAGATCTTTCTGTCAAACTACGTTCCATTGTTTGTAATTAGTACCCGCGGGATGCCGAAATAGACCACAATGTTCCTCATGACAAACTGCTTTGTGTTTGCTTCCTTGATGCTTGCCAGTGCTTCAACTTCAACCCACTTGGTGAAATAGTCAGTTACAGCAATGAAGAATCATCTGTTCCCAGTGCCCCGTGCCAAAGGTCCAACGATATCCAGACCCCACTAGGCAAAGGGCCACATGCTAGTAAGTGAAGTAAGAGTTTTGGTTGGCTGATGAATTAGTGGAGCAAACCTCTAACACTTGTCACACTTCTGAACGTACAACTGTGCATCTTGTTGCATTCTTGGCCACCAGTACCCATGAGTGAGGGCTCGGTGTGCCAATGACCTTCCAGCAATGGGGCATCCACAAATCTTGTTGTGAATTTTGTAAAGAACATTTTCGACTAGATTTGGATGCACGCATAACAGATAAGGACCGAGGTAAGAGCGTCGGTACAGCTTCCCAGATGGTGAGACCCAAAACCGAGCTGATCTGTGTCAAACTTTGTTGGCTTTTTTCTTGTCTTCGGGGAGAATGCCAGTTTTTAGAAAAACAAGTATCGGATCCATCCAGCTTAGTCCTAGGTTATTGCGGAGGACTGGAGATGCAATGCTTGGTTCTGGCACAAACTCAACCCAAACATTTCTAGCATCTTTAGCATCTACTGATGAGCTGAGGCAGGCCAGAGCATTAGCATGACTGTTTCTTTCCCGATTGATTCGTTCCACTTGTATGGATTGGAATTTTTTAAGTAGATCCCTTGCCCTGTCTGTATACATGGCCATTCTTTTGTCTCGTGTTTCATAGACCCTAGTGAGTTGGTTGACAACCAACTGAGAATCGCTGAAAACCAGGAGTTATTCTGCATGGAAGTGTTCGGTACTGCGTAAACTAGCTAACAGTGCTTCGTATTCTGCTTCGTTGTTAGAAGCCTTCCAACCAAGCCTAAGAGCTTGCTTCCAGATAAATCCTTTTGGGGGTATAAGTATTACCCTTGCTCCCGAGCCTCGGTTATTAGATGATCTGTCAACGTAGAGCTGCCAAATGTTACCAATGAAGAGTTTCCATGCTTTTGAAGCACATTACTTTCCTAGTTCGATGATGCGTAGCACCTATACTGAGCTGGAGTTTTGGTGCTCGGTGCTCTAGGTGGGAGCAAATTCGGCGACAAAATCCATCAAGACCTGGGCCTTGATTGCTATTCTGGATTGATACCGAATGTCAAACTCACCAAGCTCAACCACCCATTTAGCTGTTCAGTTGGAGAAATTGGCTCAGCTGAAGACAGATCTGAGAGGAAATTTAGTGAGGACATTGATGGTGCAACCCTGAAAGTAATATTGTAGCTTCCTTGAGGCGATAAGTAGTGCATAAGCTAGTTTCTCCAAGGGTAGGTACCGTGTATCGGCATCTAGAAGAGTCTTGCTAATGTAGTACACCGGCATTTGTTCCTTTTCAACCTCTCGAATCAGTACTGTGCTTACGGCGTGATCTGAAACTGCCAGATATAGGTACAGTTCTTCTCTTAGTTTTGGAGTGGACAGGAGAGGTGGTGTACTGAGATACTTCTTGAGGCCGTGCAGTGCTTCAGTACATTGCGGACCCTATTCGAATGTAGCCTTTTTCCTTAGTAGCTAAAAGAAAGACTTCATTCGATTTGAAGACTTGCTAATGAACCGATTCAGGGCGGCTGCCATTTTGGCCAGCTTTTATAGCCCCTTAGCCTTTGTTGGTACTTCGAGCTCTTGTATTACTTCGATTTGATCTGAATTTGCCTCGATTCCTCTGTGAGTCACCATGTACCCCAAGAACTTCCCTGTTCCTACCCCGAAAGTGCATTTCGAGGCATTGAGGCGAAGCTAATGGTTTTTCAGGATATTAAAAACTTCTCTCAGGTCTGTAATGTAGTTTGTAGCAAGCTTGCTTTTCACTACCATGTTATCTATGTAAGCTTCAATAGTCCTTCTGAGCTGCTCCTTGAACATTCGAGTGATCATTCGCTAGTACGTTGCTTCGACATTCTTGAGGCCGAATGACATTACTTTATAGGAGTAGGTGTCTCTTGGAGTAATAAATACTGCTTTCTCTTGATCTGGGCTGAATAGTGGTATCTGGTGATAGCTACTATAAGCGTCCAGAAAACTCATACGCTCATGTCCTCCTATTGAGTCTATTAGTTAATCAATGCGAGGCAGGAGAAAGCTATCCTTGGACAAGCTCTATTAAGGCAAGTAAAGTCAACACAGACTCTCTGTTTTCGTTCTTCTTTTTTACTACAACTGTGTTGGACAGCCATTATGGGTACTGAATTTCTCAAATTGCCCCCGATGCTAGGAGCTTATTGACCTTCGCAATTACTGCTTCGGTATACTCAACTAAGGATCTTTGGCTTTTCTGTACAATGGGCTAAATGAAAGGGTTGATGTTGAGTTTATAGCAAGCAAAATCTGGATTCAACCCCGGAGTATCATATGCTGACCATGCGAATACCTCCATATTTTCCCTCAACAAATCCAGCAACTGAAGTTTCTCATCAGTGCCTAGCGAGGTACCGATAAGGAAATACTTTTCTAGGTCATCTTCCTTCACTAGGACTTTTTCCAAATCCTCTACTATCTTCTCCGCTGGGGTTCCTCCGACATCCTCAAAAACCGGCTGTTCGGCTACTTTAATTGTCTGTACCCGATTGCAGAGTTGTTTAGCCTTCACGATTGCCATAAAGCAATGTTTTGATGCAACTTGGTCCCCTAAGATCTACTCTACTCCGTGTTCCGTTGGGAAGTAGATGAACTGGTGGTAGGTTGAGGGGAATGCTTCCATTTGATGAATCCAAGGACGACCGAGTATGGCATTGTAAGGAGATAGTGTATTAATAACCAGAAATTCTATCTGTAGGGTCTTTGTCCTAGCCACAACTGGCAACACTATCTTGCCAAGTGGCCATTCAGGCTGTGAATTAAAGCCGACCAATGGAGCTGCCGTTGGGGTGAGGTGTTGCTCAGAGTGACCGAGCTTCCTGAACAAGTCGTAATACAATATATCTGGTGCACTACCTTGATCTACTAGGACTCGTTTTACGTCAAATCGTTTCCCAATTCCCATAGTTATAATCAATGCATCAGTATGTGGGTGCTGAATACCTTTTAAATCCTTCCTAGTAATGAAACAGTGCATAAGGAGGGCTTAGGTACTATTCGTACCTTTTTCGACGCGGGCCCTACTGACATGACTTGCCGAATTTGCACAGCTTTTGCAATTTCTTCTTGAAATGCCTCTTCGCGATCGTGGCTGGTTGTAACATGAATTACGTTTATTACCAACAGAGGCGAATGCTTGATGTTCGGTTCTGGTAGAGGGTTCCCTTGATCGGTCACCACTTTGTCCTGATTAATGTAGTCTCGGAGATGCCCACTAGCTACCAAGTCTTCCAAGTGTTGCTTTAATGCTCTACAATTGTAATATCCTTGTTCTGTAGTATGCTAATTGGTCCTTAACATGAATATGATTATGTGTTTCATATGATTTTGTGTGCCATTATGTGAAAATATGTGATTTTGAATTTCTATCTGTTCACCGTAGGAATATCTGTTTGATTGTTTGCTTTGGAAATTAAATTGAAGGCCTTATCGGCCACGAAACTCGAAATCGATTACGCCATTGTGATTGGCATAATTTTTAGAGCCTACGGTGAAATTTAATTAGAAATTGATTCGGATCAGATTAAATTGATTAAAATAATGACTTAGTGCTCAAATCATTTAATCTTAAAATAATATGACTAAAGGAGTTTCTTATTAAGGGCATTATACACCCAATTCTCCCTTTTGGGTATTCATTTGGCTGATTTAACTCTAAGAAAAGGAGAGAGGGTCGGCTTAGAGAGAGGGAGAGCTCACAATTGAAGTTTGATCTTAAAAGCTTGGAAATCTTGAAGATTACTCAAGAATTTGCTATAGATTGGAAGAATTGAACCTCTAGGTAAGCAAGTGAGCATGAATTCATGAGTATATGTTTGTAGATTTGTGTATTCAAGCTAGTTGGGTAATCAAGAGCAAGAATTAAAATGAAATTGAGTTGGTTTTGATGATTTGGAGATCAATGGATGCATGCATGTGTGTAATTGCTTTGAATTTGTATAGTTGAGCATGAAAGGTATGATCCATGTAAGATTTTGGTTAGAGTTCATGCTTGTGATCACCATTTGCACCATTTGAGTTGGTAATGAGAGTTATATCTCACATGCATGTACAATTTATAAGAATATGAGTTTGAATGTATGAGTTTGTTATGTTGGAAATGGGTTGGATGTGAATTGGGACATGCATGTGACTAAATTGTGAAATTGAGCTTCATAATGTTGTAATTTGGTGTTTGTACCATGTTACTGCATGTATATGTGAGGTTGGAGCCAAAATCATGCATTTAGAGCCTTTGAATATCAAGTTGGAGCTCAAGAACATGTTCTGGAAAACCCAGAAAATTTGATGTCCGCTCGAGCGGGGTAAACCGCCGCTCGAGCGTGAATTTCGTGCTCCCAGTACTTTTGCAGACTTGGATGTCCGCTCGAGCGAGGAAGTTAACGCTCGAGCGGGGAGCTATGTAGACAGACCTTCAGCTCGAGCGCTATACTTCACGCTCGAGCGTAATTTTGATGTATCCAACACTTTTGCAGACCTCATGGGTCCGCTCGAGCGGGTAATTCTACACTCGAGCGGGGACCCTGTTTCCTAAAATTTTGTAAAGGCATTCTGAGTTTCGTTTTCCGTCCTCTTTCACTTCTAAGTACTCTTAGGCATGCATGGAGCATTGTAATTGAGTTAAAGAGATAAGAATGAAGCCTAAAGAGGAAAATGTGAATTTAGAACGGATTGAATTGTTTGTGACCCTTTTGTGTTCATGGAATGTGTAGGGTCGAGCTCTAGGGCAAACCAACCAACCGATCACTGTGAGTAATATCTTAACAAAGATATCTGAAATATGTTGTTGTCCAAATTACTTACTTCTATGTAAGTTTTATAAGTTCGTTGATTCGATTGGTGGACAATGTTGCTATGCCAAATGAATGGACCAGAGGCCAGTTTGATCTGAATGACAGAGTGAATGGGCCAGAGGCCGTTTTGACAAGAATAAATGTATGGGCCAAAGGCCGTTTTGACATGAGTGAATGGGCCAGAGGTCGTTTTGACATGAATGAATGGGCCAGAGGCCGTTTTGACATGAGTGAATGGGCCAGAGGCCCTTTTGACATGAGTGAATGGGCCAGAGGCCGTTTTGACATGAATGAACGGGCCAGAGGCCGTTTTGACATGAATGAATGGGCCAGAGGCCGTTTTGACACGAATGGATGAATGGGCCAGAGGCCGTTTTGACATGAATAAATGAATGGGCCAAAGGCCAGTTTGATACGAATAAGTGAAAGGGCCAAGGGCCAGTTTGACATAAATGAAAATATGAATTGGGCCCGAGGCCGTTTGGAGCATGTTGTTCTACATACCATTTGTATAACTCCTTTATTTGATATTATTCACTGGGCTTTCGCTCACACTCATTCATGTGTTTGTAGGTGAGCCAAGAGAAGTCCAAACCCAGCCCCAGTGAAGTCTGTAAGGAACAACACAGGTTTTGAAGAGTCAGCCCTTGCGTCTCACGCACGAGACCCGTCTTCGCCTTTTGTCATTCTGTTTTATTTTGTCATGTGAGCGAAGTCTTTGTATCTGTTGTATATAGTTTTCTTAGGTTGACTTAGGCATATATGATCCTGTATGTACAAAACCTTGTGTAGTACATATTCTGGTTGTGAGTTATTAATATGCATATGTATGGTTTGTTATGATGTGTCATGTAAGCACAGCTCTATGGGCAAAGTTTTAAACTGCTTCCGTTTTGGCCGCCATTAACTCTGTTAACATACATTTGGTTTGGTTTGAGGCCGTAGGTAATCTCATGATTACTGGCCAGTTATGTCCTCAACCTACGGGGGCGGGTTCGGGTCATGACAGCAATTCTGAGTCAAATGCCCCCTGTCTTGGTGATAGGTGCATCGGAGCTTCTAGTTGCACCGAGCTAGATCTCCCAACATTTTTGGCGGCCAAGTAAAGAATGGCTCTCTCTTGATTTTTTCCATAATACGATAGATTGGTTCCTTGAATATAGTCACAACTACTTTGTAGGATTTAGACTTGTCTACTTCATTCACTGTGAGTCCTTGGTGTTCCACTCGATTTGCTCTTCTTTTGTTCCGAGCTGTTTGTTCAGTTGATGTTACCTTGATGGGGATCTAATCATCTTCGAGGCGAGCGTACTGTTCAATCCTGGCATGCAAATCCTTCAGTGCTGTGGGTGGGCACTTGGTAAGTGATTGTCTCAGCTTGCTTTCTGGACGCAGACCGTGTTTAAAAGACATTACAACCATCTGTTCATTGCTAACGTTTTCCTCCAGATCGTTATATTCTTCCCAATACCATCTGGCATAATTCCGCAGTGTTTCCTCTTATTCCTTTCGGAGACCGAACAAGGTATCTGGCTCTTTTAGGATCTTAGTGTTGGAGACGAATCTAGCCAAGAACTCTTCAGAGAGCTGCTTCCAGTCATAAATCGATCTGGTGGGGAGACGATCGAACCATCGAAGTCTGGATTCTCCCAAGTTGGATGGAAAGACTTTGCACATTAGTACCTTGTCCCGGCTCCATAAGGATATCATCTGCCGATAATGGCTGATATGTGTTAATGGGTTTGATTTTCCATCGTATGATGTGAACTTTGGTGTAGTGAATTTCTTGGGGGGTCTCATAGTTTCGATTTCTGTTGAGAAAAGAGAGGAGACGAGTCGATCCAATGCTCGGTGGTTTCTCTGATGGACAGTACGGTCAAGGCGTTGAGCCTAATGATCTCGTCGTTGCTCATTTTGTCTGTTGTCGATCAACCAAGTACGAAGATCCTAAGGAGGATACTCTGTCTGCTGGCTGGCTATTTTTTGCCTCTTAGATGTGGCTACTCACTGCTTTACTTTGTATCGGGATTGGTTGACTTTGTTGCCCAGATTCATTTCTAGGGGCCTTCTTCACTGGTGGTTCATGAGATGGGTTCCTCTGGTGTAGATGAGAGGGTTCTGCATCGATTCTCTTCTCCGATGGGTCGCCCATCACTCTTTTGAGTTGTGCTTTCAGTTCTTGTATCTCCATTCCCATGGAATCGATGATTCGATCTCTGTAATCCTTCTCTAATAGAAAATGGTGGGAAGAACCACCAGCGAAGGACTGTCAATGCTCAACAGATTCGGGAGTCTAGTTGTTGTTTTCAGTTTGTTCTTCCAGAACTGTCAGAAGTACTAAGCCTTTATCCTCCGTCTTCTCCGTTTATAGAGTCAACACCGAGGGTGGAATGTCCTCAATTCCCATCACCGGAATCAAGTGCAGAGCTCAGAGATGAAGCCATCCACATTCACCGCACCAATTGTGCGTACCGAATACCGCACTAGATGATCGTGGATTAGAGCTCCGCACTTGATTGGACTATCCAGGAACTGTGACCCAGAAACAATGAGCACCGTTAGAGCTGCCCGGTTGGAGTTGGTCGAATAACCCCTCCGGTGTGGGAGTAAGTGGTCAGAGAAGAGGGAAGATGCTCTCTAAGTGTAGAGAGTTGTGTTTAAGTGAGTATGGTTTAGCTTATATTAGTTACCTTCAATGTGGAGTGAGTGTAGTTTATATAGAGCTCCTTGCTTGTTGCCCAAGATGGTTTCATGGAGCTTCAGTGCTATCAAGTTTCCTTTAGCATTGCTCAAGACAGGGGACCATCTGGTAGTTGATAAGAGATATATATACTCATTGTAGTCATGCTGATAACAAACCACATTCCCTTGATTAACCATTTCCGTAATTCTATTTGAAGGGGACTAGCTGAGGTGGCAGCTTGCACATGCATGTACTCACAGCTCTCTTGTTTCTCTGATAGGTTCCTTTGGCTCGATACCGTTGTGCCTCGGCCCGTAGAGATGGGCTGGCCCAGGGGGATATCTTTGTATAGGCTCGGCCATTTTGGTCTTTGGTGATGGGTTCGGCCCATCATTTCGGTCCATAGATTAAGTTCTGCAGCTTCCAGTCCAGTACCGTAGCTGGACTGGCCTTTCCACTGCAAGTTGGGCCCAAGTGCTTGAGGGCTTGAGTGGATTGTTAATGATGTAATTTGGCTTAACTGGCTAGCACATTTGTTTACCCGGCTCGTTTGGACTTTGGTTTAATGGATTGGGCCGACCCAAGGCTTAGAATCGACCCATTTCATATTCAACCCCTTCAGATATGAAAGAAAGGATTAATGATGGAAGAAATGAAATACAATTCTATTGGTAGCTCGAAAATTCGCTACCCCTAATGGGTCGAATGCGTTCACATCCATATGGTAGCCTTTGGGCTAGATCCCTCAACCATGTGTGACACCCATACGGTTACAAAATAAAGAAAGAGAAAAAAGAAGAGAGTGAGAGGAACATGATCTGGGTTGCTCTGAATTTGAGCGATCGACCTGGGTGTTCACTAACGACGACGAAGACTACTGACCTGGGTGTTCATTGATAACCGTCGCTAACCAGTAGTCTAGGTAGATTTTATTTTGTAATTGTTATATGTAGAGAGATAAAGAGACTTGTTTGGTAGAGACACATAGATTTAGCATTTTATATATAGCTTCTGCATATATAATTAGGAAGTAGTCAGATTTTAGACCAATTTGCAATCAAATTTTTTGGTAAAGGTTAAGAAATTCGGATCAGAGAGATGATCAAAAATGGCGTTGTTTCATGGCGGAAGAGATTGTTGAAGATGATTGAAGAAGGCTTCGACAACGATGTATTGCCTTCTGATTATCATGAAGTTCATGTTCTTACCGTTGATGATAGCCTTGTTGATCGAATAGTCATTGAACGATTGCTCAAAACACCTCTTGCAAAGGTAAAATTCAATACAAATCAATTCTCTCTCTCTCTCTCTCTCTCTCTCTCTCTCTCTCTCTCTCTATTTACATATGTATTAATATGTGAATGAAGTGCTATTGAATTGAATTGTTATAGTAACAACAGTGGATAGTGAAAGGAGTGCTCTGCAATTTTTAGGATTAGATGAGGATAAGAGCTCAGTTGATTTTGATTTGAAGTTGGATCTGATAATCACAGACTATTGTATGCCTAGAATGACTGGTTACGATTTACTCAAAAGAATTAAGGTTAGCTCAAAGGGAGAGAGCGAAGAAGAGGGCTTTCGATGCGCGGTGAGAGAAGTTCCTGGCGTATGAGAACAGTTTCAGAGACTTTGGGTGGGTCAGAGAGACAGAGAGAGAGAGAGAAGAGAGAGAAAAGGTGGTGTACGTGAGGTCCAAAATCGGAGAGAGAGAGAAGGTGCTAAAATTCGGGCCATTCAGGGACTAAATTTCAAGTTACAAAGCTTTATTCAATGAAATATTCACAGAAGAGAAATGGGGTGTGTATTATAATTTTTTTCAAAAATGGAATATAAATAAAACACAAATTTTATAATACAAACTATCTATTTTGAGGTGTATTATATTCTTCAGTTATAACATTTGTGATTTTTTTTGTTAAGATTTATTATAGTGTTAATTATGATTCATTGTGATATTATTTTTGACTCATTGTGATTTTAATTATAGCCTATTATGATTATTATTTTAGTTATGATAAAAAAATTTTTATATATAATGTTTAGTTATGACTCATTATTTTTTTTAGTTAATACTAAAAAAAAATAATTATTATATTTATGACAATTAACACCACAACTATTATAACTTCTATGTGGTAATGTAGAATGACCCTTCTTTTTTAGTTGTTGTATTAGTTGCGTTGGTATATGGAATTAGGTGGTTCATAAAATGGTTGATATATGTCAGATGCTTATAAGAATAGAATAAGAAAATACTATAAGAGAGGGAAATAAATGAGCGTAAAATTGGTATTCAAAAAAAATTAATGGCTGACATTAGCAAAAGTTGGTAATTTATTTCACAGTCAACTAACAGGAGGAGTGATTTGTAAATTAACTTTATACGGTGGGGAGGGGATTGTAATTTTTAAAATATGAAGAAAGAATCAGTATTAAACCCAAACTTTAAGGGATGTCGGTGTAATTTACCCAAAATCATTAACTTGAACTTAAATACATCAAAGGATGAATTTGTTTATAATTATAATACTAGTAAAGAATGTGTACGTAAACTCTTTAAAAGAAAATTGAATCTAGGGATTTTATTCACTAAAAACTACTAAGATGCCTTTTTCTCACATTAAAAAATTAAGTTAAAATTACAGGCCTTTTATCTATAACTTTGGACTTTTGCTTTTGTTTTCACAATGCAGACTGAACCAACAATCTTAAACTTCCATGCTCCTGGTGATTTGATGTTGTCCAAGCATTATATATTTCACATAAATTATTTGTGCTTCGAATTGAGCTGTCTCGAATTGCTTAAATTTGTGTTTACCAATTGACCGGTCGAACGACTACTTGGACGATCGGGTGAAACACTTGTCTACAGCGGTGGTCACCTTGTCGACCGCCACTATCAGCCTTTTTGCCAGACGATTGGCTGGACGACCGGCAAAATAAAATTCGAGTCATTCGAGGCAAGCTCAAATTTGAGGTACGAACCATTGCTCTATATTTCAGATGTAACTTTTTGAATTAAAGTTTAGGATTAGTTTCCTATATTACTCTTTGCATTTCAGAAAATTTCGATAATTTTTTTTAATTATATTTTTTTAAAACGATAATTGTATCATTTTGATTCTTATAATTTTAATTAACTTAATTTTGAACTTGAATTTATATTTTTTCTAAATTTTGTTCATTAAATTATATCCGTTAATGTATTTTCTGAATTTATATTTATATGTTAGTTAGGGTTTTTATGAAAAATGCATATGTGATTGGTATGTATCATGCATTCAGGGGTAAAATTATAAATTTGCTCAATTTATTGAGTTAATCACAACTGATTTAATGGCTATTTTTCTTCAAAAACGCTAACTAACATTATTAATTAGACCAAATTACTACAAAATTCAAAATTAATGATAAAAATCAAACTAATTAATTATGGAGGGATCAAAATGACATAAGAATCAAAATATAAGAAATATAGCGATGTAATTTACGTTTTTTAAAATTTGATCTAATTTTTTTTTTTAGGGCTTCTCGTCTACAAAAGTCTAAAAAAATGATTTTTTTTCTTATAAGTTTATTAAAAATACAGACTCTGGTATATCAATTGGTACACATAGCATCACTGTTAAAAAATTACATTTCAACTCTTGAGATTTTTCAATCATATAGCAAATAGCTTTATTCGGTAATCAATCGTTAAGTTGAATTAATAGAGCGTATAATGTAAGTAACATTTTTTTTGTTCTTTTTCTAAATACCTAAATTAACCTTTAGGTTTTTTTTGTTCTTTTTGTTCTTTTCCTATTACACCTTTCTTTATTCCCCACTTTGCCCAATCGTTGCACCACCATTACCCACTCTCTATCAGAAGCACCGTCATATTATTGTTTACAACCATTTTGTGTTGTTGAGGAATGTTGAAAAATATTTTGATAGTGGAGAGAGATGGATTTGATGGTGGGTGGATGAAAATATAATAGTATAAAGTTTAAATTATAAATACACTCTTGATGTTTGCTTAAATTATAAATTATTCTATGTAGTTTGAAAAATTATAAATACTCTATTGTTAGAATTTTTTATTTAACCAAATTAACTAAATAAAATAAAATTCTTAATTGATCTCCAATACAATAATGAAATTACATGAATTATTAATTGAAATGTGTTTCTGACACTATTAAAAACTATTAATTGACTTTATGATTTATTAATAAAAAAAAAAAGGTTAAAAACTTCAAGGGGTAGAATGTAATTTTTAAAATTACACGGAACAATTCGTATTTTAAGAAAATCTTAAGGGATGTATTTATAATTTATTCATAATTTTATTTTGGTATAATTTTTTTTTAAACTTTTTTTTTGTTAAGTCAATTGTAAGAAATTTTTTGATAAAGAAATATTTTTAATTATCAGAACATGGGTGGAGGTATTTGTAACTTATCCTAAAACTTAACTAAAACATAAAGGCAGGAGAAAAATTCCCAAACGGAGCCCAAGCTTGTTATATGGAACTTCGACGTTCAAAGTGACACAGGATCAATCAAATTTGATTCTTGGTGCATATTTGATAGGGAAGGCAATATGACTGGGTGATGTTTGGTAGCAAAAATTTTTAGTGACTCAATTTTGTTCAAATGATGTAATTTGATGACGTGAAAATTAATTTATTTTTTTATTTTTTTTAGGATATTAAACCTAATTTTTGTTGATAATATACAACTCTTGAGTTTGTTATCAACTCTTTTTTTAATAAATTTTATATCTTTAGTAACAGTAACATTTAGTAGATTTTGTAAAAGAGTACAACATAGTTTGCAATTAGTGCAAGTACTTGATTATGATCTACTAACAGATCTTCGATATAGAAATGGTGATAAAAACTTATAATAAAGATAAATTTATTTACTTCTTATAATTTTAAGATGTTTTGATGTTAGGCCCACTGTACTTTCAAAATAAGAACAGTATCTAAAGACTTTGACTGTTACCTAAACGTAGTTGGCGTAGAGCTCTAGCATTGGCAAACTTTCAGTTTACAAATGTGGCTAACCTTGACATTTCCTTTCTCAGATCAAGCTCAACATATATCTATTTCGTTTCTTATCTCATGCAACGCCCTAAAAAAAATGCCATAAATCTACTCAAGACTATATGTAAATAACAATATGAATCAGAGTATAATGTTCTTTTATTTCATGAGAGTTAATATTACAAAACAGTTTAACTAAATAAATGTCCTATAGGCTTATATCTTTCAAATGCTAGGTTTGGTTACTACAAAAGCGGATATAAATCTAATACATGTAAAACCCTTGGTTTGAATCAAAACAATGACATAATGCACAAAAGAGAAGCCTTTACTCCAAATCCCTCCAAGCTACTGTCTTGGAGGAGGCATTTCACTAGCACCTGTAAATGGTTTTTTCCCAAATAGGGTGAACCAAAACTTAGTAGAAACAATCTAATACAATATATAAATCTTAATAAAGATATAAGTATGATATGCATATTCAATGCCCATGATAAAATCATTTATAACTCTTTTACAAAACCATGCCATGCCAAGCTTTATACCTCAATTCATTTTATCTCAATTCACAAGTCATTCACTAGTTTATTCAAACAACTAAGCTGGCGATACAATTTAATGGATCTCTAACCAGCACAACCATTATACAGACACTTCCACTTAACCATTTGACAGATATTTTGTTCGCGGGAATCGGCATTCATGTATACGCGCGATTTTCCGGACTTTCACACTGGACACACAGGTTAACTTAATTCAATGGAGCTCATCCATTTTCTAAACCCAAACATCATACATTTACAATGTATCAAAGACATAATCATATTCAATGACAAAGGATAAGATATTAATTTCAGTTCACCTAATCCTCATGCAATTTCTACAACAATCATAGCTATCCTCCACCAATAGCCCAAAGCATATATTTTTAAACAGATATACAATCTCCAAGATAGATAAATTATCCAAATTTTCATAGGTGAGTAGTAATACATATCCAACTCCACCATTTATATAAACATCCATCCAATTTCATATTCCCAATACTAATTTCATTTATTTATACCACATAACTATTTGAGGCATTTTAGGTCAAAACTCCATTTTCTTTCAAAATCCATTCCGGGTATCAAAATCAACAAATTAATCACAACACAACCTCACATCTACTCCCATAACCATTTTTAATACAAACATTTGAAAACCCCTCTTTTGATTTTAAACAAAAACCCTAGATTTGTTCAAAATCATCCAAAATCCCAATATTTTTTACACATCAACACATAACTAAGTTAAAACTCATAAAAGAGTGTAGAAAGTCCCTACCTTAAGTTTAGAAGATGAGCAAAGCAAGGAAGAAATTTCAAAGACGTTGAAACCAAGTTTCGTTCGGACCAAAATGAAGCTCTTCAGATGCTCTACCTCTTTTCCAAAGACACTAGGGTAGAGAAACTAACGGATCTAAGTGAAAATATAGAGAGAGAAATAGAGAGGCTTTAGATCTAAGGTTTTGAGAGAAAAAAGGTATGAAAAAGTGAAAGAGAAAGGTGTTGTTGCGAACTGATATACGCACAGTCCGCTCGAGCGCAAGAAGTGATGCTCGAGCGTCAGACACAATAAGTTGTTCCACTCGAGCACAATAAGTCTTGCTCGAGCGTAGAATACACACTCCCAGTAGTTTTGCAGACAACAGAGCAACACTCGAACGCAAGAAAGGCCGCTCAAGCTAAAGCTGCTCGAGCTGAAACCGTTCGAGTGTAGAAAGCACCGCTCGAGCGTAGAATATACTCTCTCAATAGTTTTATAGACCAACAAAAGTACTGCGAATTCACAAAGCCCGCTCGAGTGCAAGAAGTGCCGCTTGAGCGGAGGAGTAAAATTCTGGGCAATAAAAGTTTGAAAACCAAGCAACCAAAATACTCCAAACGCAACCATAACAATCCAATAGCCAAACTCAAGGAAGTGTGAGGGGAAAAAGACATGAACAACACTGTGACACCATGAAACCCGAGTTCAAGATACAAAAGGGTCCGGTTAAAACCAGAATCGCTATAATCTACCCCCTTAAGGAATTTCATCCCTGAAATTTTAAATCAAGTTTTAAAACCATGTTTAAACTGATCACAATAAAGATAATTAATCAATTCCGTCACCATGATCCATCCTCCAGTCACCCTTTCTCATCAACTCGATACACAAGTTCTAACATTGAAAGTACAATTTACATTTTTCCAAAGCATATACAATGTTTACATTAAATCCATGTTTCCAAAACACATACAACATATATAATGTTTCCATATTCTCAAAACATATACAATGTTTTCATATTTCATTAACATAATCCAGATTTCAATACATGCTCAAACATCAACAAATAAGCCAGGATATTTCTTAGGAACTTCCAACTCACGTTCCTAAATTGCTTCCTCAACCCCGTGATGTTTCCATAATACTTTAACCAAGGGAATTGTCTTGCCTCGCAAGACTTGGTCCCGAGTATCCAAGACTCTCACCAGTCTCTCCTCATACGAGGCATCCTCATCTACCTCTAAGTCGGTCCAATCCAACACGTGTGATGGATCCTGCTTATACTTCCGAAGCATTTTACTATGAAACACATCATGAACCCCGGAAAGCTGTGGTGGCAAAGCCAAACGATAAGCTACCTCTCCAATCTACTTAAAGATCTCAAAAGGCCCAATGAATTGAGGGGACAACTTCCCACTTTTTCCAAACCTCATTAAACCCCTCTTAGGTGATATCTTCAAGAAGACATGGTCTCCCACCTCAAAAGACAAGGGTCTTCTCCTACGGTCGGCATAACTTTTCTAGCAACTCTGAGCAATAACCAACCTCTTACGGATAAGAGCGACTTTTTCAGTCGTTTCCCGGACTAACTCTAGACCCACCATTGGTGCATCACCCACCTCGGCCCAATACACAGGGGATCAACATGGTCGACCATACAAGGCCTCAAACGGTGCCATGCCAATACTTGATTGGAAGCTATTGTCATAGGCAAACTGCACTAAGTGCAAGTGCCTTTTCCACGACCCCTTAAAGTCAAGAGTACAACCTCGAAGCATATCCTCAAGAATCTGAATAGTACGTTCAGATTGCCCGTCAGTCTGAGGATAATAAGCAGTACTAAAAGTCAATCTCATGCCCAAGGCACTCTATAGGCTCTGCCATAACCAAGTCGTGAAACGCAGATCTCTATCAAAGACAATCGTCACAGGGACCCCATGCAACCTCACTATGTCCCTAATATAAAGGTTGGTAAGGTAATATACCGCGTCACTAACGCGCATAGGTATGAAGTGTGTGGACTTGGTCAATCGGTCAACTACCACCCAAATTGCATCACTACCCCTATTGAGTTTTCAGAAGGCCCACAACAAAATCCATCGTGACATCTTCCCACTTCCACTTGGCTATAGGCAAGGGTTGCAACAAACCCGCTGGCCTCTGATGTTCGATCTTCACTTGTTGACAAGTAAGGCACCTCGACACAAACTCAGCCACATTCTTTATCATCCCCCTCTACCAAAACTGGGAACTAAGGTCGTGATACATCTTTGTGCCTCCCAGATGCACTGTAAGGCATGAATGGTGAAACTCTTGGAGTACTTCCTCTCGGCAAGACTCCAACACGAAGAGACAGTTAAGGTATCTAACACTCGAGTCGGAGTATACGTTCAAGCCTCTCTCTACCTTCTCATTGGAGAACTTCTCCCAGAGGGATTTTACCTCAATGTCACCCTTTTGTGTTTCTATTACTCAATTCACAAGTATAGGTCGTGCAATTACTGAAAACAAGGTTGCCAACTCAATAGACTCGCCAAGATGCAAGTCAAACTCACCGATAGCACCCAACATTTTCCATTCCCGAATGGCAGTACAAGCTACACTGCTAACAGATTTCCTACTCAATGCATCAGCCACAACATTGGCTTTTCCCGGATGATAATGTAACTTAAAGTCATAATCCTCTATAAACTTCATCTACCTCATCTGCCTCAGATTCAAGTCTTTCTGTATAAATAGATATTTCAGACTCTTGTGATTAGAAAACACTTCAAACTTCTCACCGTACAGATAATGCCTCCAAATCTTTAAGGCAAAGATCACCGCCGCTAACTCTAGGTCATGAGTAAAGTGGTTCCTCTCATGTGTTTTCAATTGCCATGAACCATAGGCTACTACCCTTCCATCTTGCATCAAAACACAACCCAAACCTTCCCGTGAGGCATCGCAATACACCGAATAGCCCAAACCCCTCTTCGGAATAATTAAAACTGGAGCAGTGGTAAGTCTAACCTTAAGTTCTTGAAAAGACTACTCACAGGTCTCACTCCACACAAATTTTATCCTTTTCTTTGTCAGTCTAGTCAATGGTGAGGCTAGCTTAGAGAAATCCTTCACAAATCTATGATAATACATGACCAACCCTAATAAACTACAGATCTTAAAAGCATTCTTAGGTTGTCCCCAATCTTGCACTGCTTCTATCTTGGATGAATCTACAGTCACCCATTCCCCGGAAACCACATGGCCTAAGAACTTAACTTCTCTCAACCATAATTCACACTTCCCAAACTTAGTATACAGTTTGTGAGTTCTAAGCAACTCAATCACCACACACAAGTGCTCCTTGTGCTCCTTCTCAGAAGGTGCGTAAATCAAGATGTCGTCCACAAAAACAACCAAAAAACGGTCTACAAACTCACGAAAGATCCAGTTTATTAAATCTATAATCACATCTGGCACATTGGTTAGCCCAAAGGGCATCACTAGGAACTCATAATGGCCATTCCGCATACAGAATGTCGTCTTCTAGATATCCTCCTCCCTTACTCTCAACTGGTGATAACCCAATCTCAGGTTTATCTTAGAGAAACAACAAGACCGTTTCAACTGATCAAACAAATCATCTATATGAGGCATTGGGTACTTGTTCTTAACAGTTACCCAGTTCAACTTCTGGTAATCTATACAAAGTCGTAACATACCATCTTTCTTTTTGGAAAACATAGTCGATGCTCCCCAAGGTGAAGTACTAGGGCAGATAATACCCTTATCTAACAATTCTTGCAGTTGAATTTTCAACTCACTCAACTTGGCAAGTGCAAATCTATACCATACTATATAAATCGGTGTTGTGCCAAGCACTAAATCAATAGAGAAGTCGATCTCTTGATGAGGTAGTAAACTAATAAGATCCTCAGAAAAAAACGTCTGCGTATTCACAAACCACCCTTGGCAACTCAACTCAGATTTCATCACACTCTCTACTCAAGAAGTTGGCAAGAAGGCAACTAAGTTCACTCAGTCCACACAGATCATACACCGGTGATAAGACTCTATCAACCTAGTCCCCTAAGAAATAAAAGCAATCACCGCTCAAGGTACATACAATAACCCTGTGACAGTGGCAATCTATGACAGCTCGATAAGATGACAACCAGTCTATACCCAAAATAACTTCAAAACTAGACATGTCAATTAACACAAATGCAAAAGAAAGTCGGCGATCGGCAACCTCTATGTCACAACCCCGACACCCCTGCTTCAAAACAATCTCATCACCAATAGATGACTCTACATAGAGAGGAGATGTTAACTAAGCCAACTCTAACCTCAAAACCGATGAAAATGCAAATGCAAATGAGATAAATGAATGGGATGTACCAGTATCAATCAACACATTAGCAACTAAATTACAAAATAAGAAGGTACCTCTCACTACTGAAGGAGTTGGTACAACATCTAGCACGGTAACAACATACAAACACCTTGCATGTCTCTACTCAACCTGCTCATCCCTCGGAGCATAAGCCTAATGCACTAACTGAGCCAAAGAGGCTCCCGGATTGTTCCTCGAGGCCTATACTGACTGGGCCGGCTAGTGGCTCTATGTCTGCCTCGAACCAGATGCATCGGGTGTGCTACCCAACTAAGGGCAAAATCTCTTCATGTGCCCTGCTTGTCCACACTGGTAACAAGTGAGCGCCTGGCCTCTTCTCTAACTCTGGCTCAAAGAACGAGCCGAAGATGATGCAGACCGTTGCCTTCCTCCTTTCTGCGGGCAAGCTAGAAACTTGTGGTCTAACTTACCACACTTGAAACAAGTGACATCTCCTTGACCACCTCTCCCAGAACCTGAACTCGATACTGAAAAAATGGACCTCAATTAAACTCCCTAGGATTATTGTGGGTTAGAACCCCTCTGCCTCTTACTATGTCCCCTTGAATATCCTGACTCCTCCTAGAGCCCCTCATCATCTCTTCCTCCATTTGTATTACGATCTCCAGATGAACTTCACAAGGTGTCCATAGTCTCTAATCATTGACCCGGCCACTTTGAACACGAGCTCGATCCTCAATCTCTTCTCGAATTCTAAACAACGGCACTACTCAGTCGCCACGAGTTTTGGTGCAAACCTCGATAAGGTAATAAATGTGGCCTCAAGCTTGGCCACTAGAGTGTTCAACTACACAAGCTTGGAGAACTGATCTCTCAACTTCTCTCAAACTGTGGGAGGTAATAACTTATCCTGGAAAGTGCTAACAAAAGCCTCCCAGGTCACCTCATTGCGCCCACACGCATACTTCCACCATTGACCCGCATCTCCCTTCAGTTGAAAGGATGCCAAGGTCACTCTCAACTAGTCGTCCTCGATGCCAAGCATCTCAAGTATCTTCACTATTTGTTCTAGCCACTAATCTGCCTTCAATGGCTCCTTGGGATTACCGAAAAACTCATTCGGATTCGACCTAAAAAACTCTCATTTCAAGAAAGATGGCCTTGCCGCAGCTACTTGGGCCTGGACTTGATTCTCAGCTCTGAGAATGTCCATAGGCTCCCGCAATGCTCTGGTCATTTCGCAAGCTAAGGCGCCCATAGCTTGCTGACCCACTGGTTTGGCCACATTGGCCTAACCAACCCTTTCTTCTTGCACCAGAATATCATCCGGTAAAGACACCTCATGACTCATGGGCCTACCATGCCTACCATCACCATTTCCACGTCCTGACATCCTAATAAAGGTAATACAAGAGATTAGCACATTTACAAATGTGTCGAAGCTAACTCGCTTGCGTCCTAATGTGGTGAACAACAATAATTCACTCCATGTAAGTGCGTAGTCACATAAACACATACTGATTTCCTTTTTAGATAATGACCGTCCTGCAGCGTTGCTAGAGTTCCAATTAAAAACAGTAGTGATCAAGTGCTCTTCTAACAGGACTTCTAGAAACCCGTAGACCCAATCAATATCTTAGGAACTAAATCTCATACCCATATAATCACATAAGCATGTTATTACATAGTACACCATACATACTAATGTCTCTATCAAGCGAGACAAACCTATTGTGGTAATAACCACTTCCCACGTACCCAAAGTACTCAAACCCAGTACGCTCTGATACCAAGTTGTAACGTCCCAAAAGAAATGCCATAAATCCATTCAAGACCATCTGTAAATAGCAACATGAATCAGACTATAATGCTCTTTTACCCTGGATACACAAGCCAACTTAATTCAATGGAGTCCATTCTCTTTTTTCTCTCAAACATCATACATTTACAATGTATCAAAGATATAGTCATATTCAATGACAAAGGATAAGAGATTAGTTTCAGTTCACCTAATCCTCATGCAATTTCTACAACAATCATAGCTATCCTCCATCGATAGCCCAAAGCAGATATTTTTAAATAGATATACAATCTCCAAGACAGATAAATTATTTAAATTTTCATAGGTGAGTGGTAATACATATCTAACTCCACCATTTATATAAACATCCATCCAATTTCATATTCCCAATACCAATTTCATTTATTTATACCACATAACTATTTGAGGCATTTTAGGGCAAAACTTCATTTTCTTCCAAAATCCATCCTGGGTATCAAAATCAACAAATTAATCACAACATAACCTCACATCTACTCCCATAACCATTTTTAATACATACATTTGAAAACCCCTATTTGGATTTTAAACCAAAACCCTAGGTTTGATCAAAATCATCTCAAATCCCAATATTCTTTACACATCAACACATAACTAAGTTAAAACTCATAGAAGAGTGTAGAAAGTCCCTACCTCAAGTTTAGAAGATGAGCAAAGCAAGGAAGAAACTTCAAAAATACCGAAACCAAGTTTCGTTTGGACCAAAGTGAAGCTCCTAAGACGCTCTACTTTTTTCCCAAAGACACTAGGGTAGAGAAACCAACGGCTCTAAGTGAAAATGTAGAGAGAGAGAGAGAGAGAGAGAGTTTTAGAGAGAGGGGCTCTAGATCTAGGGTTTTGAGAGAAAAATGTGTGAAAAAAGTGAAGGAGAAAGGTGCTTCTGCGAATTAATATACGCATAGTCCGCTCAAGCACAAGAAGTGATGCTAGAGCGCAAGAAGTCTCGCTTAAGCACAGAATACACACTCCCAATAGTTTTGTAGACAGCAGACCAACGCTCGAGCGCAAGAAAGGCCGCTCGAACTAAAACCGCTCGAGCGCAGAAAGCACCTCCCGAGCGTAGAATACACTCTCCCAGTAGTTTTATAGACCTGGAAAAGTACTCAGAGTTTACAAAGCCCGCTCGAGCGCAAGAAGTACCACTCCAACGGAGGAGTAAAATTCTGGACAACAAAAGTTTGAAAACCAAGCACCCAACCTGCTCCAAACTCAACCATAACAATCCAATAGCCAAACTCAATGAAGTGTGCGGGGAAAAAGACATGAACAACATTGTGACACTGCGAAACCCGAGTCCAAGATACAAAAGGGTCGAGTTAAAATCGGAATCACTGTATCTCATACCGTAATTGCAGAAGTTGTTTCTTTGATTATGTAGTAGATGTAAGATCATTAACACACTATTTTTATAACAAACTATCTTCTTTAACATATAATAGTAACACACTATTTTCTAGAAATGAATTTTATTATTATTATTATTTATTGAACAAAAATTTACAAGGAAAGGGGTGTCTGTAGACTGTCGGATTGCTAGAGTATTGTTTGCTCTATGAAGGCCTAAAAACTAGACTTCTTTCTTAGTTTCAAGTATACTCTAAGTAATCTATCCTCTTTTACTCTCTTTTAAGGCCTTTATATAGGCACTTTGTGTACTTCAAATTCGGACTTCAACCTAATCTGTAAATATAAAATATTTTATATATTATATTTTATTGTTGCTGGAAGACAAACAAGCATGTGATCTAGTCACATGGTAATCACTATTATTTATGAATAAGAGACACCTGATGCTATAGTCACATGGAGATATAGCCCATGATTTTGCCAAACTGCCCATGGTTTTGTTAATCCAATGCATTCTCCAGATTCCATATCCCATCATCACCCATGACATCACTAAGATCATAGTTCTCATCATATTCTTTAAACATCTCATCGCATCCTTCTAGATCTTACTCTATCAGATTTTTTTTCAAAAATTTACATCATTTTTTCAAATAAATGTCATTGAATCTACCTGTTCCAAATAATCATATACTGATTCATAAGGCAATCTTAGAACAATTATTTTTTTCCGCCAATGATGGTGTTATTGCAAAGGTGGTCCTTTCATAATGAACTAATTTGAACCCAACCCTTGCTAATTCTGTAATTTCGTGAGATATTATGAAAAACCCTCTTGCCCTTGCTTTTGTTGGATCAATTAGAAAAGGTTTGTCCCAATCTTTGAACTAATCGCATTTGTAGGGAATTACGTCATTCTTATATTTTAATTTTATCAGATAATGAGTTGCATTTAGACGTTCATCCTTTACCTCTATTTATGCAATTGTAAATGTGATGGGTGCCATGTTTGAATATTCATTATAGACTTCATAAATTATCTTGAACATGAATTGTTGAAATTTGGTGAGCTGAGAGAACACAATACTCAGTGAGTGAGCTAGAGCGTCGAATGTATTGACTATTCCCAATTTCCACATTTGAACCAGAAGATCTTTTGGGCAGATGACCTCATTTGGATCGAATGAAACCTTTAACATTCTCTACCTGTACAAAGTTATTTACCTATTGAAGTAGCACCACTGAGTTTCCAGATAGGTGACACTTTCTACATACCATTTCAGAAATAACTTAATGAAAATACATCTTCTTATTTTATCTTGGATGTCATGAGGGAGTTCAAGAAACAAATATAATACTTCTAATCATAAAAAAGTTTTGGCAACTAATGGGTTGTTGTAATGAGCTTATTCACAAAACGACTCTTCCCTGTTGCTTGCGTTTTTATGATAATTTCAGCGTTATCTTGTGTCACCAAGTCCAGCACTTTTTGAGTCTCTGTTAGGAGTGTTTCTTTCTCTGGCAGTATAAGTCTTGTAGATGTGGATGCCATCTGTAAGTTATCGAGTTAGAGTAACTACTAAACTATTTATATTACCATTAATATAATCTATATCAATGGTAAATTGTTTTAACCAGAGTTGCCATAGTAAAAGTCTCCCTTGCGCTTGCATGTTAAATAAATTCTTATTTATGAAATCTAATATTCCTTTGCAATCAGTTCTTATTAAAAACGGTTTTGGCGCCAAAAATATTAAAAACTTTTCTATTCCTTTTATTATGGCTAATAATTCTTGTTAATCTTGTGGTTTGATTTTGATGATACCTAAAATATTATAAAATAAATTGTGATTTTTTAATATAAAATTTTTTTACAATCATTTGACACAAAATATGAAAATAAAATTTGTCATTTTGATATAAATTGCACTGATTTAAAAATAACTAAATTTATTGTGTATCTTTTGAATATTTTAAATTAATAAAATAAAAAAAAAAACAATTCAAATTCTTTCCATATTTTTTCTTATTCATTTCCTTCCTTTGATTGATTTGAAGTGGTCCATGACAAGAATGATGCAAGTCCAAAAGGCTATTGAATTTAAGTGGAAGAAAAATATATAGAAGGAAAGAGGAGCCTACCTAGAATCCTTTGAAATGGCTAATTTTTTCTATGGCTATAAAAGAAGTTTTGTGGAGAAAAGAAAAGACATAGAAGTGGTGAAAAAATTTGGGTGATATTCAAGAATTCTCAAAATATTGTGTGGTGCATTTTCACTAAGTTATAATTTTTTTTGAGAGAAAATTTATTGAGAATTTGAGCTTTCATTGTAAAAAGGTTTTGTATCCCTTAATTTTTTTTTCTTGTAAAAGAGAAATAATTTTTGTGAGCAGTTTTTGATAAAATCACTTGGATTAGATGTGACTAGCACCAGATTCACAACTAGTTGATTGGAGTGATTGAGGTTGATCAATTATTAAGGTTCATTAGCACCTGTGAAGCTAGGAGTATAACTATTATTTGACGAATAGTGAAGAAATCTCAAGGAGGATCTTGGGGAGTGGACATAGGCTTGGTTTGAGCCGAACTACTATAAATTCTATGTTTGCTTTCTCTTCGCTTTGCTTTATTTAATTTTATTAGTCTTATTTATATTGCTTCATATTTTTTATTTATTTCTCATTTGGATTAAATTTTAATTTATTACTCTCATCTTTATTACTTCATATTTTTATTTGTTTATTATTTGGGTTAAATTTTTTTTTTTTTTAATTTAACAATTCATTTAGAAACCCAATTCAACCCATCTTGGGTTGCTTTCTAGATAACAATTCTCTCTCCATGATGGGATAATTACATTAAGCTTAATTAAAACTTCCACTACAATACCTACATAGTTGATTATTTTTCTTTATTTTTAATGCAGCACTCCAAAGATTGTTACTTCCATCTGTTTCTAGCACTAGCTTATCATTTTCATTAGGAAGAGTTAGGGTAGGCAAATCTTTACACTTTTCTTTTAAAAATTTTACTATAGTAGAGTCGACTGAGTTCTAAGTCTAACTCTCATCCTTTTTCAGTTTCTTTTATAAAGGTTTCCTTATTTTGGTCAAGTCTTTTATCAAATCTGAGGCATAAGTTAAACATCCTAAAAAAAATTCTAATTGTTTTCTATCCATGATTTTTCTAGGAAATTGATTACTCTTTTCAAGAATATGACTTTGCATTTTTGTTGATCCTGTTTTGATTTCACATCCTAAAAATTCTATTTCATTTTGCATATACACACATTTCTTTTCATCTAACACTATTCCATGTTCTTCACATTTTTCTATTATTATTTTGATATCTATCTATATTGTTCTATGGATCTAGAAAAAATTAAAGTATCATCTCTATATATAAGAAAAATATTATTTAGTTCCTTAAAGATGTTATCCATCCTTCTTTGAAATATTTGAGGTGCATTTTTTAATGCAAATGTCATTACAAGCCATTCATAATGTCCTTGTGGTGCACTAAAGACTATTAGTGGTATACTTATTTTATCCATTTTGATTTGCCAATATCCACTTTTACATTCTATTTTGGAGACAAGAAGAACCTTGTATTCTATTAAAAAATGACTTGTTCATTTAGAATAAAATAACCATCCATTTTGGTATTATCATTTAATTTTTTGTAATTTATTACCATTCTAACTTTCCCTCGTTTAATTTCAGCATGGTTTCTTACCATAAATGTTGGACTATTATGTGGACTTTTACTATATCTAATCAATCATTTTCAGTTGAGATCTTCTATCTCTTTTTTGCATTCCTTTATAACATTATAAGTATATACCATTTATTTTACTCTAATTATTTTATTAGGGTCCTGTAGGTTGACTTTTCGTGCTCCTTTCAGATACGACTAGCCCTACAGTTTAGACTCTCGCGGTTCTGAATCTAATCTCACAAGTGCAATGTGAAATAGATAAACACCAAAGATTCCAAATCCGGCAAATCTTTTAGAAAATCGATTTTGAATTAAAATGCCAAAAATGGACTTCTTTGCCAGATACAGAGTCGCCACCTAAATATTTTTGGGAAATTTAAGAAACTTATGACTCGTGCCAAATGCCACGTGTCCGTCATTACCAAGATTGTCTCAGCGTGGGAACTTAGGTACGAGAGGGGAATGTCGTGAATTGAACACCCCACTCGTCCGATCAAAGACCAGCCTCTACTAATCATGATGTGAATTTTATTTACATTATATGCTATTGTTTCGGTTATTAGGCTAACATTACTATGTGATGTGCACACAAGTATAGACTAATTTGCAAGAATTGGAACATTTGATCTCATATTTGTTTTAAAAATTGTTTCGAATATGTATCACTTGAAAAAGTGATCATATATGTACATTACTCAAATTATTCCAATTAAAGAAATTAGCCTTCATCTACAGGCATTCAAGCAATTATAGCAATTAAGCACTTAGCCTCATGGCAAACATGCTAAACATGGCAACAATCACATTCGTGCAATATGCTAAAGCACAAAAGTGCTTACTTAGTACTCCAAGGCAAGCCAAAAGAAACAAAAGAGTTTGAAAATATGCATGCTCCTAACTAATGCAACACATGCGATATGTAACTAATAGGCTCGGCTACTAATTATTGCATGTGAGTCAATTTGATAGCATGCGATTTAAGCATCTTTTCAAAGAAGTATTTAAATGACAATGCATTGTTAGAATGATGAATCAAGCCTTGATGCATGCAAGACAAGTGGATGCAAACATGGAGTATGCTAAAAGGAAAGTGATGTTCTAAACTAACCATTATAAGCAAGTAAATAAAAGGGAGAAAGACGTGGGGTTGGAAGACATACAATTAATACAAGTTTGCCCTCGCGCAGGAGGGTCAGAATAAATGTCCTAGCTAAGCTAATTACCTAATTAACTAACTATTACAAACCGAATTAACAAACTAACAATGCTAGCTAATTATTACAACACCACAATTAATTAACTATTCTAGCTAATTAACTAATTATTACAACAACAAAATTTAATTAACTATTCTAGCTAATTAAAATAAGTACAATACAAAACTAACTAATTATTCTAACTAATTAGTTACAAACCCACTACTTCAAGTACAGCACTAACATTATTACAACATCACTTTACGGATCCCGAGGATCGAGGGAGGGCTCATGCATGGATGTCGATTTCTACCCGATAATGCTCTCTGTTTTGCTACTAGAATGCCTTTGTTGTACAGTTGGAAAAATAAACTGTTTTTCACCTCAGCTTCTACTCTGTTGTGCTAGAAAAAGGGGACTGTTTGCCTGGAAAAAGTGGCCGGTAACCCAGAAATAGTGGCCGGCAGGCCACTAATAGTGGGTTGCCGTCCAAAAGAAGTGGCCTGCCTGCCACTAGAAATGGCCTGTTGGCCACTGGTGCTGGCTCTTTCCTGTAACAACAGAGGACAAACAAAGCACAAGCCAGAGTATTCTCATGGAATGTTTGTCCACATTGCCTCTCCTTATCATTAAACAGGTCAAATGAGGGGTAGACTTAATTCGTAAATCATCAATCGGTGTAATTTCATTGCGTGATGACTTATGAATCAAGGGACACAATTCAATAAATGCATAATTTAAAGACTCTCAAACCCTCTCCCTGTCATGAATTGATCAATGGAAGTGGTTGACATTGACTCTTGAACCGTTTACATCAATAACTAGTATGAAACGACTCAAGACTTAATGGGTTCAATTAACGTCCGATTGAACCCAAGTTGATTTTATCTTGCATCACTTTTAGTTCCAATTTTATTATTTCATTTTAATTACCATCAATTCCTTAGTTCATTAAGTCCAAAAATGAGCTTTAAGTCCTCTAATAGAAAGGAGTACCAAATCAAGTGTTGTTTTAAACATGAGAGAAGTGTCATGTCGTTGGTGATGAACCCCCAAAGGGATTAAACCATTAAGCACAACAATCACAATCTCAAGCTTAAACAAACAACTAGTTTGAAACAACTTTCAAAACAAAGAAAAAGCCAAGAAAGGAGGGAGGTTGCAGAGGTGATTAGAGATGAATACAAGTATGGAAAGCAAGAAATAAACACTATCAACTCAAATAGGTTGGTGTCTAATGCCTAAAACACCAAGCCTATGAGGACTATTACACTACAAGCATGCTATACAAAGCTCAAATGTAATGAACAACTAAAAACAATCCTAAAATAGTCCAAAAAAGTGCTAGAATGAAGACAAAAAATAGCTAAAACAATAAGCTAAAATATTGAGGAATTAATACTAGCACACAAGCACAAGGAGGGGAGGCTACCCCCTCCATTTTTGGGACTTTAAAATATGATTTTTGCCTCTGAAAAACCTCTAAAATCAGTGGTAGAAAGCTCAAAAAAAGGTGATGAGAAGGTGAGAAACACAAGGGCAAAGGCCTTAGAAACAAGGTTCAAAGAAGGGTTGTCAACCCTCTACCTTTAATGGCCTTAAATGACAAGTTTCATCCCAAAAAGATAGATAATAAATAAATCAAAAACAGCAAAAAAAAAGATAGAAAACAAGTAGTGTAGAGATGGTACAAAAGGACTAGAAGGTATACCTCTTAAAGAGGAATGCTTCTTTGAGTTACAAACCACCAATTTCACACTCTCAAATCTCTCAAGAGCTCAATTTCAAGCTCAAATCACCTCAACAAGAAGCTCTCTAGGTTTGGTTTAGAGTGTTTAGGCAAAGGCTATGAAAGTTGCAATAGAAAGAGAGAATTGTAGAGAGAGGAATTTTTCAAAATTTGCTCTTTAAAAATATTTTCTCACTCCTAAATTTTTCTAACCTTTAAACCAAGAGGGAAGGTCCTCTATATATAGAAAACCATGTGTCCATCTCGGAAATATTTGTACAAGAACAGCTGGTGTAGTGTGGGAATAGCTGGCAACTAATATCTACAAAAAAACTAGCTTTTTACACAAGTGGTTGGCAGGCCACTAAAAGTGGGTTGCCAGCCACTATTAGTGGGCGACAGGCCATTAGTGGCCGGTAAGCAAAAATCTACTTCTAGGTCCGACTTCAAACGGGCATATCTCCCATATCCAAACTCGGTTTTAGGTCATTCTTGAGTCTAAATTGAAGCCCTGGAAATCTACTTTCCAATGGTAGCAAACACACATCTAAATTCTAAGTGTGCAAAGAGATATGCCTATTTTAGTGAAGGCTGCTCATTTTTGTTCTAACGGATTGATGCCCAACTTCTTCCCCAACTAGTTTTCTTCATTCTCCTCCTATTTTCTTCAACTCCAAACCTCTAAATAAGATGTTTTAAAGATTTTTTTTAAAGAGTTCACCTCCCTTTCATTTATTTCCACTTTGTCCTTGCGCGGTTTACCGAAAAGTGCAGTATTTTTAACGAAATGCGAGCCACAGAACATCATAGAAACATTTGAAAAAATATTGTGAAAAAGAGGGTTTTAAGGTCTAAAATAGTTTTGGTCAAAAATGGTTTGTAAGGTTGGGATTTAGAAGCTCTTCTTACTGAATAAATCGAGCGATTGTACAGCATAATTTTCATCATCGAGTGATCAACCTGAGGCGCCCAAGTCTTAAGGGCTGTCAAAAATGGGGTGTCTACAGTTGCCCCTCTTTGACAGAGCTCGAAGTCATGAAATGACGTGAGTGAATGTCAAAGCCCGAAGACGGCCCATTTTGACAAGGCCATAAGACTTGGGCAAACAAACAAACAAAATCCAGATGTAGTTGGTTGAGCCCGAGGGTTTCCTACGTATCCCATTGCAAGGCATCGAACCAGCGTAGTTTAGGGGTGGAATGCAAGAGATACATAATGTAACGAAATCATGCAAATGATATGCAGTGCAATGCAATAATATAATCAAACCACAAGTAGTGCTTACCACACAAATACCATAAAGGGATGGAGATACAAATCAAACTACATTTTATATAGAAAAGAAGTGGGCAGAGCCAAACGACGCCTAACACAGGCTAAGTGCCTATATCCTCAATACTGGCTTCAGTGCAGCATGGATGCTTACACATAACAAAACCATGTTTCAATGTGAAAGGGGTGCGAGCACATGCAGAACTATGTTTTTCATAGAAAGAGAAAGAGTACAAGTAATTGGTTGGATGATATAAGTGAGGAATGATCTGCTAGGGAAAGATAATGATCTTAAATGTTGAATGCTACAAGACAAAGTATGATGCAATGGATGTAGTGAATAAGGGACGCGGGCCAAACCGCGTCTTACCTAGAAAAGGTATGGACACAAAACAAACCACGTCTAACACAGAAAAGGTGTTGACACCCTCAATACTAGCCTCAGCGCAACATGGGTACTTACACATGAAAAACTATGTTTCAACGGAGGAAATGTATGAACACATGCCAAACTATGCTTAACATGGAAAGGATGCAGGCAATAAAATGGATAATGTAATGGATGCGATGGATAACGTAGTAGATGAATAAAGTGACATACTCCAACCACGCTGGAATCGTGAGAGGAGGAAGAACATATCCCAAACACGTTGAAATCGTGTGACGAAGAGAACATTCTAACCATTGTAGACACCCCATTTTTTACCGCCCTTAAGACTTGGACACTACTGATGGTTGTGATGAAAAATATGCAGTGCAAAGGTTCGATTTCTTCGGCAATGAGAGCGTCAAATCCCAACCTTGCACCCCTTTTTTTGGGCCAAAACTATTTTGACCAAAATGATTTTGAGACCTTAAAACCCTCTCTTTCAAAATATTTTTAAAAAAGTTCCTACGATGTCCGACGCTCCCATTTTGTTAAATGTCGCGCTTTTCGGTAAACCGAGCAAGGACAAAGTGGAAATGAATGAAAGAGAGATGAATTCTTTGAAAAATATTTCAAAACACCTTGTTTATGGGTTTGGATTTGAAGAAAAAAGGAGAGGAGAGAAAAAACCAAGTTTGGGAGAAGTTTGGCATGAATCTGGGTAGGATCAAAACTGAGTAGTCTTCACTCAAATGAGCATGACTTTTTTCACACTTGGAATTTTGAAGTTAGGCTGCCGCCATTGGAAATATTACTTCCAGTGCTTCAATTTTGACACAAGAATGACCTAAAAAGGAGTCCAGATGAAGGAGTTATACCCATTTGAAGTTGGACCTGGAGAGCAGATTTTCTCTGCCGGCCACTGGTGAAGGGTGCCGGCCATGGATGATGCAGTCTAGCCAGAAATGATGTAGTGCCGGCCATCAATGATCCCCTGTCGGCCAACGATGTCAAAACACATTTTTTTTTGCAAATATTTACCTCCAGCTGTTCCCACATTGCTCCAGCTGTCCTGTATTCAGATATTTCGACCAAGGCTCTCATTTTTGCTATATATGAAGGCCACATCTAGCATTTTTAAGAGGTTAGCGAGTTTGGGAGGCTCTCTTCCTAAAATCCATCTCTCTCTACAAAATTTTCAGAGCAAAATCTTTGCCTCTCTCTCTAGAGTTCGCTCTCTTTTACCTTTTTGTGCATAGAAGTAGAGAAACACTTCTAGTTTGCCTAGACATCCTTCATCAAAGCTGCATACCTTTGGGCTAACGTCCCTTGGAGCCTTATTTGAGCTCTCAAAGTTGGTTTTAGCATAGAAAAGTTGATGTTTTGCTGCTGTGCTTCAAAGTTTGGTGGCTCAACACACCAGTAGCCGGCAGTGCATCAACAGTGGCCAGCAGTGGCTTCATCCTTGGCCGGTAAAGCCTCTCCTTTGCCAGCAGATGGCCGGCAGCAACTTCTCATGGCCGACAGGCCACTGGTGAATTCCTCAGCATGGAATTGGTAAGGCAGAGTAGAAAGTTCTTGGGTAACCCTGCAAACAGAGCCTCTCAGGAGCAAACCGAAAGGTGTTTCAAGGCGGCAACCTAGTGCATGCATCTTCTAATTTCCAAGGCAGAGCTGAGGCAACCTAATTTATTGCTTTACTTACTAGTCAGCATTGGTTTTGTAATTTAATTAATTATTGTGCTAATTAGTTAAGTGTTGTAATAATTAGTAAGTAGTTTACTAGTTATTCAATTTGTTGTGTAATAATTAGTCTAATTAGTTTAATTAGATTAGTTAGCTTAGCCTAGCTTAGATTAGCTTAGCTTATTTATTCGGACCCTCCGTCAAGAGGGCGCAATGTTGTAATAAGTGTGCGTGTGTGTGTGCATGTCTTCCAACCCCACGTCTTTCTCCCTTTTATTTAACTACTTTTGATGGTTTGATTAGGGCATATTTTGATTAGCATACCTTATGCTTGCATGTTTGCATCATTCATTTGTCTTGCATGCACCGGGCTCAGCGCATCATACAAACCGCATCATATTTTAATACTTCTTTGAGTACATGTTATCAAAATGTTGCATTCATATGCCATTGTAGATAGCCGAGCCTATTAGTTGCATTATTGCATGCGTTGCATTAGGCACTTAACATAGTTAGGATCATGCATTGATTTCTAACTAGCTTTCTGTTTTGGCTTGGAGTACACTGTAAGTGTTTACGCTTTAGCATACTTGCATGAGTGTGAGTGTTGCCATGATATTATGCTTGCCATGAGGCTATTTGCCTAATTGCTTTAACTACATGAATGCCTGTGGGTGAAGGCTTTGTTGCTTGAATTGGAACAATTCGATAAATGCGAGTTTTAAGCCCACTTTGCGAAGTGGCAAATCATGTTTTTAAGCCCACTTGAGGGTGGCAAATCCGCGCTTTAGCCCACTTGCGAGTGACACTTTCAAACAATTTTCGAAAACAAACATGAATTGATTTGTTCCAAATCTTGTGATTTAGTCTATACTTGTATGCTGTGCGCATCACATAGTAAAGTAGCTAATAACCGAAATAAGAACATATATGTTTATAAAACAACATATCATGCTTAGTAGAGGCCGATCCTTTGATCGGGCGAGCGGGGGTGCTCATTTCAGGACCTTCCCCTCTCGTACCCAGGTTCCCGAGCTGAGGCAACTTTGGTGATAACGGACACGTGGCCTTTGGCACGAGTCATGGTTTCCTAAATTGCCCCAAAACAAAATATTTAGGTAGCGACTCTGTAATCTGGCAAAGCAGTCCTTGTTTGGCGCTTTTTGATTCAAAATCAATTTTCCAAAACGATTTGCCAGATTTGGAGTCTTTGGTGTTTATCAGTCTCACATTGCACTTTGTGAGATTAGATTCAGAATCGTGACAGGAGTCCGAATTGTAGGATGGCCAATTCGTGCCCTCTCCGAAAGGGGATGCTCGCGAAGAAAGTTGGGTCCACAGTTTCTAGTGACTCTGCTGGGGATTTAGAGAACTTGACTCGAAACTCATGATATGTTGTTTTATCTACATTTATGTGTTTCTTTACATTGCATTTGCATTAGTGCGCCTAAGTTACAGTGTTTGCCATCTGTTATTCCTGAACGGTTTACCGGAGGCTCGCATGGAAAAGCGTGCCATAAGGTTGACCGGTTGTAGGCTCTGCCACGATGGGAACACAAACCTTGGATCTGGATCACCGCCGTACTGTTTGATCCACCTTTCACTTCTCGGTGTTAGGTGCCAGAGGTATATTAGGTGGTCTGGCCTAGTTGCATAATGGAAGCCATAGAGACCATTCCAAACTAGGATAGGTTGCTTACCCGAATGCAGGATTATTTGAAACCGCATGTGTGCATAGTGAAACCCTAGCTCCTGGCAAAATAGGACAGGGAAACCCTACCCCACCATAGGGGTGTTTTGGCTCTCACTTGCTTGATATGTGCTGTTAGGGTTTGTCTCTACAGCAATGTATGTATCAGTTGCAAGTCAGGGTATCAGTCCGAGGATATCAGGTTTGAGGCAGAATTTTGGGGCAAAATTTAGTGGAGAGCATAGTCATTCAGCTATGCTCATATTTGTTCTGATGAAGTCAGGCTGAGATGCTGTCTGTTTTCTCTTTTGCAAGGTAGTCCTGGAACCATAGCTTCAAAAGGCTCTGATATCCCCCGGGTACATTGGACTTGTATTAATAGACTTTGTTAGGTCAGAGATTCATTTCAAGGGCAACCAGTGTTTCCTTCACTAGAGGCAAGGAAAAGAAAGGCCAGTCAGGGCTTACCGGTTCAACTGATCCGACAGTCACCAGTCACATCACCTTTGTTCAACTCAGTAGACCTGTGATGGCATAGAGTTCAGAAGAAATTGTGGCCATGATAGCAGCATTAAACTAGGGAATCTCCATGCAGGGTGAGACCAATGCCGAAATGCAACACCCATCTGGGGCACCTACCACACATCCAGTCTTGGAACCCCAATCATCTCAAACCCGTGAACCCACTACTTCTGAGCTGATAAGAATGATTGAAGATCTTCAGAAAACTGTGGCAGATCTGGCCTTTGGGATATTGGCTCCATCATCACCCACATCTCATGCCAAAAATTTCATGCCAAAAGGCTATCCAATCTTGGGGCAAGCTGCAATTGAAAATGGCTAACCTAAAGCCATCCCAGGTCTAGGCAATGACATGTCGACAACAACTGGGCTCTGCTCTGATATAGCGACCCAATCCCTTGGCAAAATGGAGGCAAGTGGTAAGAACAAGGTAGGGGTAGGCATTGATCCCCATGAACACCTTCTGTGGGCTGTTGAGGCTTTGAAAGTCGAAAGACTGAACAAACAGCAAGTGCTTGCAATTGTTGCAAAAACTGTGGATGACGCTTTTGCCACTCAGGATGAGAGCATTCTAAATCAAGGAGCAAGCCGAGAAAAAGGATGTCGTACCAGAAACGTTCCTTTCAGCTCCAATCCTACACTCGGAAGAGATCATCAAACCCAGTCAGCACCTGCCAACCCCTTTGCCGATACATCCAACATAACTCCACAAACCTCAAAGTACCAACCCCGAGGCCAGAGGTTCTTCGCTCTGCTTTACATGACCTTGTCCAAAGCTCTCCAAATCCTTATAGGACAAGGCCATCTCAAACCCTTTGAGCCTCAGCGTCTCCCGAATCCCCTTCCAGCCAAGCATGATGCTGCCAAGTACTGTGTCTTCCATCAACAAACCGGTCATGACACTGACCTTTGTTTTCGTCTTCGCCATGAAATACAAGATTTGATTGACAACAAGGTCATCATCGCACCAGGTCCTGCAAAGTCTATTGGCACTGGACCAATGAACTTGGGGGATAATGTGATTATGTGATCGGAGGATGAACCACCTGCTGATGGCACTTATTTTATTCCAAATGTAGTGGATGACACGCATTGTTTTGAGCAACTTGAAAAGGCTGTTTATTGTATTTTCTGACTTGGGTATTGGGTTAGTTTTGTTGTGTTGTATTGAGTCTGTCTTGTTGTATCGAGTTAGTCCTGTTATGTTAGAGTCAGGTGATTTTAGGGTGTTGCCTCGGCATCACTTTCTTGTTTATGTGTTTGTCTTTTACACTCTTTCTTTTGAGTTTGTTTCTATCATTGAAGCCAGTTGTGCCAAAATATCTGAATGAAACGGTAGTGCTTTTTACCTACTTTTCTGTGCCTTTAAATCATTGCATTGACCTAAGTTTCTCAAAACTTCCTCAGGATTTGCAAAAATTTGATCAATTGAGAGAAAGAGAAGCGTGCTAAGCCTTTAATGAATGAGATCATGCTTGTTAATGTGAGTACTGAGAAGGATCCTGGCTTGATCTAGATTGGTTCTACATTGTCTTCAGCGCGAGCGACTAGTCACTTTCTTAAAAGATTTCAAAAAATGCTTTGCGTGGTCCTGCGAAGACCTATGTGGAATCGGTCTTGAGATTGTGCAGCATAGGATCATTCTCAACCTCGAGACTTGTCCCCTTTTGCTTTCAAACCTGGAACCTTGACTTATGGGCTTGTATGGCCAGATCAGAAGCAACCCTTGGACTAGGGGCAAGAAGGTCAGATCAAGAAGGTCAAATGTGATCAAAGGAAGCTTGCAAAGCTCGATCAGAAGTAGCCCTTGAACTATGGGCAAAAAATGTCAGATGTGCTCAAATATTCAAAGATGAGTTATTCTGCAAACCAATGAAGATTGGCAAGAAAGCCAAATCCGAGAAACGAAGAGAAGAAAGTTTATTGTTGAAGGACAATCAAGTTCTTATCCACAACACTAGGGACAAATTCTGACCTGGTTAGATGGACTCTTACATGCGAATAACAGCCATTCTCCTGGATTCAGATGGCTTCGAGATCTCAAAACCGATCAACATGGACAAGTTACGTTTTTCTATCCTTGAGAGGTTCGCTGGGCCGAAAACCCGAAAGGGTGACCCAGGCAAAAGTTAGAGCAGAGAACAAGAAGAAAAAGAAAAAGATAAAAAAAAAAGAAGAAAATGAAGAAAATGAAAAGAAAAAGAAGAAAACAAGAGATGAAAAGGGAAAGAAAAAGAAAAGAAAAGAAAAGAAAAACAGAGCTCGCAAGGTTGAAAACCCGGAAGGGCGGCCTTGGCAAAAGTTAGAGCGCAAAAGGAGAGTGTCAACACCCGAGCGCACCCTAACCCGAAACTACGTCAGGCCTGATTCCCATATTTGGGATACGTAGGCAACTTCATCCTGAAGTCCGGCCCCAATCCTTTTCAGCCTACTTGGCTCATCCATGTTGATTGGTTTATCCTTGTTCAAACTCAGCTATCTTATCCAGGTGCAAATTAGCTTGTCTTCATTCAAAATCAGACTAACCTATTCCATTAGAAAGATTCAGCTGCAAGACAATTCAAAGCTCAGATCTGAGGTTGTGCATCTCGAGAGTAGATTCCGTGTTGGTTGAATAGTGGCCATTTGCAAAAATAGTTTTTGAGAATTTTTAATGAGATTGACTATTTCTCTCGAAAATTAGTCCCTTTTTTTTTTCAAAACTGGACCATTTCTTTGACCCAAAAAAGGAAAAAATTTCAGTGCTCACGACCTGACTTGCATGATTTCAAATCAGAAAATCGAATGAGTATGTTAATCTAACTCTTATGTTGGTCAAAATTATTTTAGCAAAAGCCAAAAAATAAAGAAATGGTCAAAATGATGAACTAGGGGCATAGTTGAGTCAGGTTTTCTGTCTGTTCCCCATTATTAATGTATTCGCCAGAAAGGGCACAGCTGAAGCTAACAGCAAAGGACTGAAAGCTCTCACATCCTCCAAGCAGCGAGGTATCAAGCCAAGTGCGAAGCACGAAATGGAGCGGGATTTTTGATTCCCTCATCTGGGTGATCACGTTCAAATTGGCATCTGACCCGAAATGGGGATGTAGAAAATGATGTGTGTGAGACCAATCAATTGAATGCCTGGCCGATGGGACATGCTGCAACTCATCTCGGTCAAGTGAAGCTAAGGACCTCGTCAACCGATGTCAGTTGCAGATCTGCTGTGCATCTAGTCGCACCGTAACCCCTCTGTGGGAGAAACTCACTAGTTGTGAGCGGAAGAAGAAGCATCTAGTAGAATACTAGGGGCAAGAGCCCACAACTTCCTACTTATCCATTAACCACCCAGGAGAGGGATAAAAAAAATAAGAGAGATTAAAAAATAGAGAGATGTGCGTTGAGAAAAAAGTTAGGAAAGGGCTTTTTCAGAGAAAAAGAGATTGAGTGCCAAAGTCACGTGAGAATCACAAATGAGAAAGGATGGGAAACAATACCTGGAGAAACTGGCTCCTCGTAAACGGAGAGGTCTCTCGCCATTGGAACACATTCGAGTGTTGTGTCTGTTGTTTTTGTTTGTCTCGATTCTTGTTTTGAGTTGTTTCGAGTTTCAATAGATGTGTTTAGGTTGTTTTATCTTCATTTTCTCTTTGTTGAGTCATTTTGACTGTGGTCAGTCGTAGGCTCAATATCTGGTCAATAACTTATTCTCAATTTCAAAATAAATCGTTTTGTGCTCAGAGTGCTGTGTCGTTCTCGATATATGTGCAAAACAAGATCCTTTCTTTCATAAACTGCAGGGTTCAACCCAGGTCATGTCAGAACAATAGAACCAGGACCAATCTGAAGCTATATAGGTTCCGGACTGCAAAGCAAAAGAAAAGAAGGAAAATTTGGAGCATCTTAGTGTGTTTTAACTCCAGTAAATTCCGAGATTGCATTCCAGGTGCACCTTCTTAGGCCTCGCCTTTCTCGGGAGTATGAGTGTATCTCGACCCCAAGTGTAAGCTTGCTTCAAGTCAGAATGGCAGTACAGGCAGCACCTGTGGTTTTCACATGCAGATGTTATCTCTCGCCAATATGAATAGGGTGTCTCCTTTTTGAGCTGAGCATGTTGCAAAGTCCTCTAAGAGGTAAATTGGAGGCACCAAAGTACATATTTGATGCCCATCTATTGCATAGAGTAGGCACTTTCAGATGCACTTCTATTGCATGCGTGCCGCGCATCATTTATGATTCTTGCATAGAATATGCTTTCAAGTTTGCATAGAATATGCTTGTCTCTTGCGTAGAATATGCCTGTTTCATGCATAGAATATGCTTTCATTTTGACATAGAAAATGCTCTTGTTATTTTGCATAGAACATGCTTTCATAGAATGTACTGCTGCTTTTATATCTCGGTGGTTTGTCTTGCATGGAATATGCACTCTTACTATATCACACTTGTTAAGTGTCTTTCTTTACATACACGATATTGTATGTACGGTTCATTCAAAGGAATTCTGGGTGTGATCATTCCAATCCCTCGAACTACCTTGTTTTGGTTAGAAACATTAGGACGTGCGCCCGATGTTCATACCACCCTCCAGTGTTTGCATCACTCTCTTTCTCCACTCGCGTGTGGTGCGTTTGGATGTTCTCGCACTATCTTGTGCATCGCGCTTTCTTGCGCATCGCGCTTTCTTGCACAACCTTTCTCCACTCGCGTGTGGCGCGTTTGGATGTTCTCGCACTGTTTTGTGCATCGCGCTTTCTTGCGCACCTTTCTCCACTCGCGTGTGACGCGTTTGGATGTTCTCGCACTGTCTTGTGCATCATGCTTTCTTGCACATCGCACTGTTTTGTGCAGTTTACACTCGCGCTTTCTTGCGCATCGCACTGTTTTGTGCAGCTTACACTCGTGCTTTCTTGCGCATCACACTGTTTTGTGCAGCTTACACTCGCGCTTTCTTGCGCATCGCACTGTTTTGTGTAGCTTACACTCGCACTTTCTTGCGCATCGCACTGTTTTGTGCAGTTTACACTCGCGCTTTCTTGCGCATCGCACTGTTTTGTGCAGCTTATACTTGCGCTTTCTTGCGCATCGCACTATTTTGTGCAGCTTACACTCGCGCTTTCTTGCGCATCGCACTGTTTTGTGCAGTCATCACTCGCGCTTTCTTGCGTACCTTTCCTGCACTTGTTAGCGCATTGCTCGCGCTTTCTTGCACATCGCGCTATTTTGCACACCTTACTTGCACTTGTTAGTGCATTGCTTGTGCACCATATCGCGCTGTCTTGTGCACCTGCATCGCACTGTTTTATGCATTCACTCTGCATCACATTGTCTTGTGCATTCTATGGTCTAAGAGACCTTAAATCCTCTGAAGGTGCAATTCCTTTGGTGTTTCTCGTGCCCGAACGACTTCCGGTGGTCTGGTATAGCCACATGCCTGTGTTTGCGATGAGTTCCTAGGAGATCAACTGAGACAGTGGAAACTAGAGTTCGAATGGCCGATGCCTAGAATGCAAAGGTTCGGGATTTCCGAGACTAAAGTCTGGTTTAAATATCCAGGGGTGTATCCTCGGCTTGAAATCTGTATGGAAGCCCCATAGGTTAAGGTAGCGGGTATGCGCCTCAATTCTGGATACTGAACTAACCTAGTCTGTCACCCTGTTGAAGAATAGGGAAAGCTGCGACCACAGCCAGGGAGAAAAGTACTACCTGCGGTTTGGAAGCACAATCAAAAGGGGAAGATCCCTAGCAGCATGAGGTGAGTCATCACCAATTGCCCCTGTGAGGTACTTTCACTTCCCAGCTACATCTCATTTCATCATCTATTATATCTATCACATTGTATACAGAATTTATCGCATGCATCTACTACATTATCCATTTTATTGCCCGCATCCTTTCCATGTTAAGCTTAGTTTGGCATGTGCTCATACATTTCTTTCGTTGAAGCATGGTTCTGTGATAATGTGTACGCACCTATTCCACTAAGAGAATTGTGGTCTGAGGGTTTCGGCACCTTTTCTGTGTTAGACGTGGTCTGTTTTGTGTCCATGCCTTTTCTAGGCAAAATGTGGTTTGGCCGTGCGCCTTATTCACTTCATCCATTGCATCCATTGCATCATATTTCGTTTTGTTGCATTCAGCATTTAAGATCATGATCTTTCCTTAGCAGATCATTCCTCACTTATATCATCCCACCCAATTACTTGTATTTTGTGGTCTTTCTGCAAAACACACAGTTCTGTATGTGCACACGCCTATTCCACTAAGAGAAATGTGGTTTGAGGATTCTGGCACCTTTTCTGTGTTAAACGTAGTTTGATGTTGTATCTCCATCCCTTTATGATATTTGTGCGGTTTTGCACTGCTTGTGGTTTGATTATTTCAGTACATTGCATGTCATTTGCATTGTTTCATTACATTGTATATCATTTACACTGTTTTGTTATATTGTGTATCATTTTGCATTCTGCCCCTAAACTACGCTGGTTTGATTCTTTGCAAAGGGATACGTAGGCAGCCTGCGGGCGCAACCATCTGTTTCTGCATTTACATTTTATTTGTTTGTCCAAGTCTTCGGCCTTGTCAAAAATGGGTCGTCTCTGGGCTTTGACATTCACTCACGTCATTTCATGACTCTGAGCTTTGTCAAAGAGGGGCAACTGTAGACACCCCATTTTTGACCGCCCTTAAGACTTGGGCACTACTGATGGTTTACTTGGTGATGAAAGATGTGCAGTGCAAAGGTTCGATTTCTTCGGCAAGGAGAGCGTCAAATCCCAACCTTGGACCCCTTTTTTTGGGCCAAAAATATTTTGACCAAAATGATTTTGAGACCTTAAAACCCTCTCTTTCAAAATATTTTTGAAAAAGTTCCTACGATGTTCCGATGCTCGCATTTTGTTAAATGTCGCGCTTTTCGGTAAACCGAGCAAGGACAAAGTAGAAATGAATGAAAGAGATATGAACTCTTTGAAAAATCTTTCAAAGAACCTTGTTTAGGGGTTTGGATTTGAAGAAAAGAGGAGAGGAGAGAAGAAACCAAGTTTGGGAGAAGTTTGGCATGAATTCGGGTAGGATCGAAACTGAGCAGTCTTCACTCAAAGGAGCATAACGTTTTTCACACTTGGAATTTTGAAGTGAGGCTATTGCCATTGGAAAGATTACTTCTGGGGATTCAATTTTGACACAAGAATGACCTGAAAAGTAGTCCAGATGCAGGAGTTATGCCTATTTGAAGTTGGACTTGGAGAGCAGATTTTCTCTGCCGGTGGTGAACGGTGCCGGCCATGGATGATGTAGTGCCGGCTATTGATGGTACTTGGCGGCTCGAAATGATGTAGTGCCGGCCATCAATGATTCCCTACCGGCCAATGATGTCAAAACTCTTTCTTTTTTTTTTTGCAGATATTTACCTCCAGCTGTTCCCACATTGCTCCAGCTGGCCTGTATTCAGATATTTCGACCAAGGCTCTCATTTTTGCTATATATGAAGGCCATATCTATCATTTTTAAGAGGTTAGCAAGTTTGGGAGGCTTACTCTCTAAAATCCATCTCTCTCTACAAATTTTCAGAGCAAAATCTTTGCCTCTCTCTCTCTAGAGTTCTCTCTCTCTCTTGCCCTTTTGTGCATAGAAGTAGAGAAACACTTCTAGTTTGCCTAGACATCCTTCATCAAAGTTGCATATCTTTGGGTTGAGATCCCTTGGAGCCTAATTTGAGCTCTCAAAGTTGGTTTTAGCATAGAAAAGTTGTTTTGCTACTGTGCTTCAAAGCTTGGTGACTCAGCACACCAGTGGCCAGCAGTGCATCAACAGTGGCCGGCAGTGGCTTCATCCTTGGCCGGTAGATGGCCAAAAGCAGCTTCTCATGGCCGGCAGGCCACTGGTGAATTTGTCACCATGGAATTGGTAAGGCAGAGTAAAAAGTTCTTAGGTAACCCTACAAACAGAGCCTCTCAGGAGCAAACCAGAAGGTGTTTCAAGGTGGCAACCGAGTGCATGCATCTTCTAATTTCCAAGGTAGAGCTAAGGCAACCTAATTTAATGCTTTACTTACTAGTCAGCATTGGTTTTGTAATTTAATTAATTAGTGTGCTAATAAGTTAAGTGTTGTAATAATTAGTAAGTAGTTTACTAGTAATTCAATTTGTTGTGTAATAATTAGTCTAATTAGTTTAATTAGATTAGTTAGCTTAGCCTAGCTTGGATTAGCTTAGCTTATTTATTCGGACCCTCCGTCGAGAGGGCACAATGTTGTAATAAGTGTACGTGTGTGTGTGCATGTCTTCCAACCCCACGTCTTTCTCCCTTTTATTTAACTGCTTTCGATGGTTTGATTAGGGCATATTTTGATTAGCATACCTTATACTTGCATGTTTGCATTATTCATTTGTCTTGCATGCACCGGACTCAGTGCATCATACAAACTGCATCGTATTTTAATACTTCTTTGAGTACATGTTATCAAAATGTTGCATTCATATGCCATTGTAGATAGCCGAGCCTATTAGTTGCATTATTGCATGCGTTGCATTAGGCACTTAACATAGTTAGGATCATGCATTGATTTCTAACTAGCTTTCTGTTTTGGCTTGGAGGACACTGTAAGTGTTTACGCTTTAGTATACTTGCATGAGTGTGAGTTTTGCCATGACAGCATGCTTGCCATGAGGCTATTTGCTTAATTGCTTTAACTGCATGAATGCCTGTGGGTGGAGGCTTTGTTGCTTGAATTGGAACAATTCGATAAATGCGAGTTTTAAGCCCACTTTGCGAAGTGGCAAATCATGTTTTTAAACCCACTTGAGGGTGGCAAATCCGCACTTTAGCTCCCTTGCGAGTGGTACTTTCAAACCATTTTCGAAAACAAACATGAATTGATTTGTTCCAAATCTTGTGATATAGTCTATACTTGTATGCTGTATGCATCACATAGTAAAGTAGCTAATAACTGGAATAAGAACACATGTGTTTATAAAACAACATATCATGCTTAGTAGAGGCCGATCCTTTGATCGGGCGAGTGGGGGTGCTCATTTCAGGACCTTCCCCTCTCGTACCCAAGTTCCCGAGCCGAGACAACTTTGGTGATGACAGACACATGGCCTTTGGCACGAGTCAAGGTTTTCTAAATTTTTCAAAAACAAAATATTTAGGTGGCGACTCTGTAATCTGGTAAAGTAGTCCATGTTTGGTGTTTTTTGATTCAAAATCGATTTTCCAAAACAATTTGCCAAATTTGGATTCTTTGGTGTTTATCAGTCTCACATTGCACTTTGTGAGATTAGATTCAGAACCGTGATAGGAGTCCGAACTGTAGGACGGCCAATTCGCGCCCTTTCCGAAAGGGGTGCGCGCGAAGAAAGTCGGGTCCACAACCACGCTAAAATCATGAGAAGATGAAGAATAAATCCTAAACGCGCTGAAATCGTGTGAGGAAAGGAACACTCTGACCACGCTGAAATCGTGAGAAGAGGAAGAATAAATCCCAAACACGTTGAAATCGTGTGAGGAAAGAAACACTCTAACCATGCTGAAATCATGAGAAGAAAAGAAAATCCCAAACACGTTGAAATCGTGTGAGGAAAAGAACACTCTAACCACATTGAAATCGTGAGAAGAGGAAGAACAAATACCAAACACATTTAAATCGTGTGAGGAAAGGAACACTCTAACCAAGCTGAAATCGTGAGAAAAGGAAGAACAAATCCCAAACATGCTGAAATCGTGTGAGGAAAAGAACACTCTAACTATGCTGAAATCGTGAGAAGAGGAAGAATAAATCCCAAACACGCTGAAATCATGTGAGGAAGAGAACACTCTAACCACGCTGAAATCGTGAGAAGAGGAAGAATAAATCCCAAACAAGCCAAAATTGCGTGTGGAAAGGAACACTCTGACCACGCTGAAATCGTGAGAAGAGGAAGAACTAATCCCAAACACGTTGAAGTCATGTGAGGAAAGGAATACTCTAACCACGCTAAAATCATGAGAAGAGGAAGCATAAATTCCAAACACACTGAAATCGTGTGAGGAAATGAACACTCTAACCATGCTGAAATCGTGAGAAGAGGAAAAACAAATCCCAAACACACTGAAATCGTGTGAGGAAAATAACACTCTAACTACGCTGAAATCGTGAGAAGAGGTCCCGAGATGATGCGATGGATGGAAAGAGTATGATGAGATTGTGCGATAGATGCATAGAGGAGATGAGATTGTGCAATAGATGCACAGGAAATGCAGTAAACAAACAAAGTGGCACTTTAGAAAGTACCTCATGGGGTGAGTGGCGATCAACCGCCCTATTCTGATGGGAATCTCCCTATTGTGTTCCTCGAACTCTTACCTTTAACTCATAGTTCAAAGGTCCTCAAATGTTGACAAGGGGTAACATCTACATGTAGAAGCGACAGATGCCATTTTTCTTCCTAATCATATTCACAACTTTCCCTATTCTGCAATGGGGTAACAGACTAGGTTGGTGTAGTATCCAGAATTGAGGTGCATACATGCTACCTCAACCTATGGGGTTGCCATACAGATTTCAAGCCAAGGATACACCCCTGGGTATTCAAACCAGACTTTAGTCTCGAAAATTTCAAACCTTTGTGTTCTAGGCATCGCCATTTGAACTCTAGTTTTCACCATCGCAGTTGGTCTCCTAGGAACTCATTACAAACACAACCAAAATGCCTCTGATGGGAAATGGTGTTCAGGGAGAGCACTTTGATTGCCATTCTGACTTGATGCAGGCTTGAGCATGAGGTCAAGGTACATTCATACTTCGGAGAAATGACAAGGCCTAAGAAGGTGCATCCAAAATGCAACCTCGGAAATTGCTGAAGTTGAAACAAACTTAGATGCTCCAATTTTCCCTCTTTTCTTTTGCTTTGCAGTCTGGAACCTATATAGCTTTAGATAGGTCCTTGTTCTAATGCTCTCTCTTTTGACCGGGGTAGGACCCTGCAATTTATGAAAGAAAGAACCCTGTTTTGCACACCATGTTGGGAATGACACAGCACACTGAGCACAAAACGATTTATTTTTGAAATTGAAACCAAGAATGAATTCTTAACCTGTTATTGAGCCTACGATTGACCACAGTACATCATAACTCAACAAAGGAAAACAAAGGAAAACAATCTAAGCATGTCTATTTACACTCACAATGACTCAAAACAAGAATCAAGACAAACAAAAACAACAAACACAACACTTGGATGTTTATCACAGGTGGGACAGCTCTCAGTTCACAAGGAGCCCACTGCTTCTCTAGGTATTGTTTCCCACCCTTTCTCATTTGTAATTCTCACATCACTTTGGCACTCAATCTCTATTTTCTCTGAAAAGCCCTTTCCTCACTTTTTCTCTCAGCGCACATCTCTCTATTTTTAATCTCTCTTTTTTTTGTCTTTTTCTTTTTTTTTATCCCTTCCCAGGTGCGGTTGATGGATAAGCTGGAAGTTGTGGACCTTATGAGGGGGGTCGAATATCCTGCTTCATTTCTAGTTCATGCTTCTTACTTGGCTTGATACCTCACTACTTGGAGGATGAGAGAGCTTCCAGGCCCTACTGCTAGTTTCAGTTGTGCCCTTTCTGGTGAGTGCATTGATAATGAGAAAAATACAGAAAACCTAACTCGACTATGCCCCTAGTTCATCATTTTGACCATTTTTTTCTTTGTTTTTGGCTTTTTGCTAAAATAATTTTGACCAACATGAGAGTTAGATTAACATGCTGGTTCGACTTTCTGCTTTGAAATCATGTAAGTCAGGTTGTGAGCACTGAAAAATTTCTTTTTTTGGGTCCAAGAAATGGTCCATTTTGGAAAAATGGAATAATTTTCGAGAGAATTAGTCAACGTCACTAAAAAAACCTCCAAACTATTTGCAAATGGCCACTACCCGACCAACGAGGAATTAACTCTTGAGATGCACAACCTCAGATCTGAACTTGATTTGTCTTGTAGCTGAATCTTCTAATGGAATAGGAAAATCGATTTTGAACGAAGAAGAGGATAAAGATGAGCCAATGCACATGGATAGGAGTCGAGTTTGAATAAGGATAAGCCAACCAACATGGATGAGACAAGCAGGTTGAAAATGGTTGGGGCTGAACTTCAGGATGAAGTTGCTTACGTATCTCAAAGATGGGAATCAGGATGTACATAGTTCCAGGGTTAAGGTATAATCGGGTATTGACACTCTACTTTTGCGCTCTAACTTTTGCCAAAACCGCCCTTCCGGGTTTTCAACATTGCGAGCTCTATTTTTCCTTTTCATTTTTTCTTTGTTTCCATTTTTTGTTTTCTCTTTCTTTTTTCATTTTTCTTCATTTCCATTTTGTCATTTTTGTTTTCTTTCTTTTTTTTTTTTTGCCTTTTCTTTTTCTTGCTCTAACTTTTGTCTGGGTCGCCCTTTCGGGTTTTCGGCCCAGCAAGCCTCTCAAGGATAAAAAGTTTAACTTGTCTATGTTGATCGATTGTGAGATCTCTAGGCCATCTGAATCCACGAGAATGGCTGTTATTCCTGACTATAGTCTTGATGATGTAAGAGCCCATCCAATTAGGTCTGAATTTGCCCCTAGTGTCATGAATAGGAACTCGATTGTCCTTCAGCAATAAATTTTCTTCTCTCCAGATTCTAGGATTTGGATTTCTTACTGATCTTCATTGGCTTGAGAAATGACCCAATTTTGACTCTTCGAGCGTATCTGACCTTTTTGCCCCTAGTTCAAGGGTTGTTTCTCATCTAGCTATGCAAGCTTCCTTTGATGACATCTGACCTTCTTGCCTCTAGTTCAAGAGCTGCTTCCAATCCGAACATGCAAACCTCGTATTTTGGTTGATCGTTGAGCATTCTAAATCAAAGTTTAAAAGCAAACGGGTTGAGTCTTGAGGCCGAGAGTGATCCTATGTTGTACAATCTTAAGATCAATTTTAGGCACATCTTCATGGGACTACGCAAAAATATTTTTAAAATCTTTTAATAAAGCAACTAGTCGCTCGTGCTCTTCTAAAGACAACGTAGAACCAATTTGGATCAAGCCGTGATCCTTCTCAATACTCACATTAACAAACATAATCTCCTTCATTATGGGCTTAGCAGGCCTCTCTTCCTCTCAATTGATCAAATTTTTACAAATCCCAAGGAATTCCTTCCTCTTTGTTTTTACCACAGTTTTGGAAACAGTTTTGAAAAACTTTGGTCAATGCAATGATTTAAAGGCACAGTAGAAGTAGGTGAAAATAACTACAATTCATTCAGATCTGCTGGCTCAACTGGCTCCATGATAGAAATAGACGCAAAAAAAAAAAAAAAAAAAAAGAAAGGTGAAAAGACAAACAAAAACAAATAGGGAAGTGATGTCCGAGTTAACACCCCCGAAATCACCAACCTCCGGCATAACAAGATTGGCTCGATAAAACAAGACTGACTTAATACAACACAACAAGACTGACTCAATACCCAAGTCTGAAAGTACAATAAACAGTATTTTTAGAGTGCTAAAATAGTGCGTGCCATCCACTACATCTGGAGTAAAATAAGCACCATCAGTAGGTGGTTCATCCCCGATCACATAATCATATTATCCCCCAAGTTCATTGATCCAACACCGATAGACTTTGTAGGACCTGGTGGAGTGATGACTTTATTATCAATCAGATCTTGAACTTTATGGCGAAGATGAAAACAATTGTCAGTGTCATGGCCGGTTTGTTGATTGAAGGCACAGTACTTGGCAGCTTTATACTTGGCTGGAAGGGGATTAGGGAGAGGCCAAGAGTGAAGAGGTTTGAGACAGCCTTGTCCTATGAGGATTTGGAGAGCTTTGGATAAGGTCATATAAAGGGAATTGAAGGTGTGGTTACCAATCCTCACAGGATTGACAGAGGGGTCAGCAAGTGCTGACTTGGTTTGATGATCTTTTACGAGTGTAGGATTGGAGCTGAAATGGACATTTCTGGTACAACATCCCTTTTCCTAGCTTGCCCCTTGATTCAGAATGCTCTCAACCTAAGCAACAAAAGTGTCATCCACTGTTTTTGCAACAACTGCAAGCACTTGCTGTTTGTTCAGCCCTTTAGCCTTCAAAGCCTTAATAGCCCACTGAATATGTTCATAGGGATCAATGCTTGCCCTGACCTTGTTCTTACCACTTGTTTTAGCTTTGCTAAGAGATTGGGTGGCTATATCAAAGCGAGGCCCATTCATTGTTGACATGTGATCACCCAGACTTGAAACGGCTTCAGGTTAGCCTTCTTCAAATGCAACTCGCCACAAGATTGAGGAGCCTTTAGGTATAAAATTTCTAGCATATGATGTGGTTGATGAGGGAGCTAAAATCCCAAAGGCTAAATTTGCCAGAATTCTCTGTAAATCTTCAATCACGCTCATTAGCTCAGAAGTAGCGGGTTCATGGATTTGAGATGATTAGGGTTCAAATGCATCCATCATACATAAGTCCGTACTTTATGGAATGAACACCTTAGGCTTGGGTAGATGGGTTGGGGTAAATGAACACCTTAGGCTTGGGAAAATGAACACCTTAGTCCGTACTTTTTGTGATTTGTACTGTTTCCATTACCTCTCTACTGGTATTGTCATACGCCCATATCACCTGGGCTGTAGATACGAAATTTGCTGGTCTCAGGCCAATAGCATAAGTCGGGCAACAAAGACAGACGTTGATTGCTGACCCGGTGTTGACTAATACCACTGGTACCCACTTTTGTCGACACTCCACTGATATGTATAAAATCTTGTTGTGTGCAAAGCCTTGCGTTGGCAGTTCCTTGTTCAAGAAGGTTAGAGTTGGCGCAGCGCCTCCCGAGAAGGCTAATCCTACCAATTGTTCTGGGGTAGTGTCGATGGACAACTTAGCTTTATCCATCGTCGATAATACAGCTTGTCTGTGCACTCGCGAAGCCATAAGCAGACCCCAGATAGATATATCAGCTTAAATCTTCTTTAACTATTTCAACACAACTTCTTCTTCCAACTATTTTTCCTTCTGCTTCTCTACTCCTTTATCCTTCCCGAAGGCCTCGAGTTGGTCTAGATGCGGTGGTTTAAAATATAGGCCACTTCTCATCATATGGTCGACCTCTTCCACATACCAAGTGTTGTCAGGAAAGTCTTCACCCTAATCCTCATCAGTATGAGCTAGGTGTAGGTCGTCATCATCCCACCAGATTCCTTCGGCAGCCAACAAGCATTTGTTCGGGTCTGTTCGGATTATCTTCTCATCACAAATCATTCTCACAGGGTGTTGAGCTTTTCCAGCTTTCTGGTCGTTTTCACCCATTTCTTGCTCAAAGTGCTTCAATGTAGCTTCTTGCTCTGTATGTACAGTACTAACAATGCTCGGTTCCTAAGCCAATTGTTCTACATCAGTGTTTTCCGACAGTTTACTCTTCCCATTGGCCATTCCGGCCATTGCAGCGGTTCTCACTTTTTGTTCTTCCAACTTCAATTCAGTTCCCTCATCTCTATCAGGTTCATCACTTAGCCACCCAGAATTGTTTGTCAACCCATTCAGATCAAACCAATCAATATGCACGTCCCCTTGATCTTGTTCATCAAAGAACTGCAAATTGTCTATGTCCTCCTCTAGGTCGGCCAGATCATCTAATCCCTGACTTGGGCCATCGTCTCAAACTACATTGACCTCCATCTCAACTGGTAACACCACTTCTGGCTTAGCTTGATTGATTTGCACAATATAGCAGTATGGGTTGTACAGCCCTTCAGATAAGTCCTCAAAGCCCTCGGGCAACAGACTGACATTTTTCACCAAGGCTGACCTGCCTTCATTTACCACTGTCACCACCACGGGTTCAGGTTGGAGTGTAGTTGTGTTCATCATGCACAAGTCCATGCTCTCAAGGATGAACAACGCCGGTTTAGGTAGGTGGAAAGGGGTGATATACACTGGGGTCATAAGGGACGGCCAATGTGTGAATGAGGTTTATATGCTGGGGTGGAGAGACTTGATTATGTGGTAGGAGAGGATTTGTAGTGACATTGGGTTTCTAGGGAAGTGTTATCACCTTATTGTCAATGAGATCTTGAATCTCATGACGTAGCCTATAGCATTGATCAGTGTCATGACCGTGATGCTGGTGAAAAACACAGTATTTGGCTGGGTTGTGTTTCAGAGGGAGAGAATCGGGTAGAGGGCGAGACTCTAGTGGCTTAAGATGCCCCTTTTTTATTAGGACCCCTAGGGCTTTAGATAAAGGCATGTAGAGTGGGGTAAAGACCCTTTGAGATTAGGCCTAGCTGGTTGCGGTTTGTGGAGTTGTGTTGGATATACTTGCGAAAGGGTTGGCGGTCTTGGGTGTGGTGTTGACCATGCTCACATCCGAAGGCCGTATAGAGGTGCTACCACTCGTGGCTGCATTGGAGCTGCATGTAAAGGGCCTCTTGAGCTGTTCTTTCTCATGGTGATCAACCTCTGTTTCATCGCATCTTCAATCTGCACCCTTATCTCGTGGAGCTCAGCGAATGTAAACAATGGCAAGACTATCATCTTCTGTAATAATCTCCTTTGCAGATTGTGGACCACCATTCTGATTTGATCATTCTCAGATGGCCTGATAGTCATCATCGAGGCCTTAGCCCTCCATTGGGTCACAAAGTCCGAGAAGCCCTCCTTTGGCTCCTGTTGGGTCGCTTCAAGATCACGGGTTGTGATCTCAATCTGGGTATTGTAAGAGTACTACGCAATGGAGGCCTCAGTCATTTCCTCCCAGCTCCATTTCATAGAGTCTTCCAACTTTGCATACCAGATGGCTGCTATACCCGACAGGGTCTGGCTAAAAAGTGACAGCTTTTGAAGTCTAGTGAGGCCTATTGGCCGCAGAATATCTGAGAATAACCGCAAATAGACCATGGGATCCCCGGAGCCATCGAATCGATCTATGTGTGGCATCTTGAATCTGTCCGGCAGAGTTGCTGTGAAGTCTATGTATCCATCCTCGATGTCAGGGATTAAGTTCACGCCCTGTGCCCGCTTGAAAAGCTTTTCTAGCTTGTTGACTTTCAGTGCAGTAGGGTCAACCTTAAATTCAAATGGCACCTCAGTTTGGTACACTGGTGCCTTAAAGGTTTGCGGTGGGATCAGATCTACCGGAATGCCCAGATTCTCTTGGACATTGACAGTGACAGTGACTCTGGGTGCTGGAATGCCTGCAGGAGGTGCATGGGAAGCAGAAGCTGCTACTTGCTGTGGTTGTTGCTGCTGTAGCCTATTTATCACTTTTGCTTGGTGGGCTGTGACTTCAGCTTGGCGAGCAGTGTTCAGCTGCATGGTTTCTATGGTTTGCTGGAGATGACGAAGCATGTCTTCCATGCCTATCGGGGGATGTTGGGCCATCACAACTGGCGAATAATTTCTTGCTGGAGTGGAAGTAGAAGATTGAGCCTGACTAGGTGCGGGCGAAGTAAAAGGTGACTGCAGGACTGGTGAGTTATGCCTAACCCTCCTCCGTCTCGTAACCAATGGGAGTAAAGCAAACACTGGCTGTCCCCTAACAAGATCCCCGGATCTATAAAGTCTCCTTACGCGGGTCCAGAGTGATTGGGGGGTAACAAAATCGTCCGAAGCAATTGTGAAAAACTACCTTGCAAAAGAAATAAAGAAAAAATCAAAAATTGCACAACACCTCGGCTCAGATACTACAACACACAGTTGCAATCATAAGCTGTAGAACTGCACTCAACACTAATTTCTGCTCCCAAAAACTGATACCTAAACTTGCAACTGATACATACATTCCTGTAGAGTTTCACTCTAAAAGCACATACCAGTTAAGTGAGAGCAAAAACACCCTTATGATGGGGTAGAGTTACTGTGTCCTAGTTTCGTCGGGAGCTAGGGTTAACTATTCAAGCAAAGTGGTTTTACACAATCCTGCATTCGGGTGAGCAACCTATCCTAGCTTGGACCAGTCTCTATGGCTTTCGATATGCAACTAGGCCGATTGGTCAAAAAAAGGGTACCTCAGCAAGACTACCTAATATACCTCTCACACCTAACACCGAGAAGTGAAAGGAGGATCAAACGGTATAGTGGTAGCTCAGATCCAAGGGTTATGTTCCCATCGTGGCAGAGCCTGCAACCAGTCAGCTTTTTGGCAAGCTTTTCCAAGCAAGCCTCCGGCAAACCATTCAGGAATAGCAGATGGCAAACACAGTGACTTAGGCGCATCAATGCAACTGTAAATGCAAAGAAACACATAAGCGTAGATAAAATGTCATATCATGAGTTTGAGTCAAGTTGTCTAAATCCCCAGCAGAGTCGCCAGAAACTGTAGCTTGGCTTTTCTCGCGCCCCCTTTCAGAAGTTTGAAAAAAAGCCCTACAATTCGGACTCCTATGGGTCTGAATCTAATCTCACAAGTACAATGTGAAATTGATAAACACCAAAAAGTTCAAATCTGGCAAATCTTTTGAAAATCGATTTTGAGTCAAATTGCCAAAAATGGACTGCTTTGCCAGATACAGAGTCGCCACCTAAATATTTTATTTTTGGGGAAATTTAGGAAACCCATGACTCATGCCAAAGGCCATGTGTCCATCATCACCAAAGTTGTCTCGGCTTGGGAACTTGGGTACGAGAGAGGAAGGTCATGGATTGAGCACCCCCGCTCGCCCGATCAAAGATCAGCCTCTACTAATCATGATATGATTTTTTATAAACATTATGTGCTCTTGTTCCAGTTATTAAGCTAGCTTTACTATGTGATGCGCACAAGCAAGTATAGACTAGTTTGCTCAAGTTGGAACAATTCAACTTCATGTTTGTTTTGGTGAAAATGGTTTGAATTTGCTACCTCAAGTGGGCATAAAGTTTGCGAATTGTGAATTTGCCACTAGACATAGTGGGCTTAAAACGTACATTCGTTGAATCATTCCAATTCAAACAACAAGTCTTCATCTACAGGCATTCAAGCAATTTTAACAAGTAAGCATTTAACCTCATGGCAAGCATGCTAGAGATGGCAATAACTCACACTCATGCAAGTATGCTAAAGCATAAAACTCACCTAGTACTCCAAGCTAAGAAGATATGAGTTAGAAAAACATGCATGTTTCCTAACTATACAAGATGTCGAATGCAACACATGCAAAGAATGCAATTAATAGGCTCGGCTACTAATATAGAATATGATTCAATTTAAATAGCATGCGGTCTAAGCACGTATTCAACGAAGTAATTGAAACGACAATGCAGTTAGAATGATGAACCGAGCCTCGATGCATGCGAGACGAGATGAATGGATGCAAGCATAAGGTATGCTAATTGAAAAATATGTCCCTAATCTAACCATCAAAAGTGGATAAATAAAAGAGAGAAAGACGTGGGGTTGGAAGACATGCACATTATTACATTACGCTCTCGCGAAAGAAAGTCCGAATGAATAAAGCAAAACTAACTAGAAACTAATCAGGGCTAAGCTAATTAAGCTAATTAGGCTAATTAAACTACTTATTACAACAATTGAATGAATTAATTAGTAAGCTAACTAATTAAGTAATTACAAAGCAATTGCAACTAATAATTCAATTAAGTAACTAGACTAAACTAATTATTGCTCCACCTCGGGAAATGAAATATATGAATGTGCATGCTCGATTTCCGCCCGAATAGACCTCCGCTTTTGCTCTTGGAAGCCTCTGTTTACACAGTTGAACATTTCCATAATCATTCTACTCCACCTTACCAATTCTCTGCTGATATTTGCATAGCGGCCAGCTAGCCACTGGAAAAGATTCCCGGCCAGGTGCTGGCCATGGGAGTGGCCTGCCAACCATCTATGGTGCACGGCCAGCCACCTACTAGCCATGGATGGTGGCCTGCCGACCACTGATGCATTGTTTCACCTGCTACAACAGAGGACAAACAGAGCAAAAGGAAGGCATTCTCATAGATTATTTGCACAACTCGCCCCACCTTTTCATGAACAAATCCAAAGAAAGGTGAACTTAAGCCACAAACCACCAATTCAAGCAATTTCATTGCATGATGGCTTGTGACTCAAGTGGTGCAAGTTCAATAAATGCAAAATGAGACACAAACCTCCTCCCTTTCATGAAAGATCAAGGGAAGAAGTTGACCTTAGAGACTTGGATCATTTCATCACTAACAAGTATGAAATGGTCCAAGTATCAATTTCATTTCATCACTAACGTCCGATTGAACACATCAAAAACACAACCAAATTCTTATCTTGGCTCACTTTTAGTTCTAAGTTTTAATTACTCATTCTAACTTTACCAACCATTCCTTAATCCAATTAAGTCCAAAAGGTGAATTAAGGTCCTTTAAAGGGAAGGAAGTGTCAAACAAGGGGTAGTTTAAGGCATGAGAGAAGTTTAATGCCGTTGGTAATGAACCCTCAAAAGAGGATTAAACCATTAAGCATGGACCTCAATCTCAAGCTTAAAGAATCCCAAGTTTGAAACAACCCTCAAAGCAAATTAAAAAGTCAAGAAATGAGGGAGGTTGCAGAGCTTATAAGTGCTGAAATCAAGTGCAAAATAACACCAAAGCATGCAATCAACTCAAACAAGAGGTGCCTAATGGCCTAAAACACCATTCTTGTGAGGACATTTACACTACAACCATGCAAAACAAGACTCAACTAACCCAAACAGCCCAAAACAGAGCTAAAGCAGTCTAAAACAAAGGCAAAAATATGCTGGAATATAGCTACAAAAAGTTAGAAAATCATGCTAACATATTGAATTAACTAGGCTAGCAAACAAGACAAAAGGAAGGGAGGCTAACCCCTCCAATTTTGGATACTTTGAAATTCAGTGATTAAAAGCCCAAAAAAGATTGGTTTGAAAGTAGGAAACAAAGGTGCAAAAGCCTTAGAAGCAAGGAATAAAGAAGAGTGAGACACCCCCCTAACCTTAAATGACTTAAAACACCAATTTCAGCCCATTAAAACAGAGATTTTTACAGCTCAAAAATGGCCCAAAAACAGTGCGAAAAGATAGAAAAACAAGTGTACTAAAACAAGTTAAAAGACAAGTGTTATACCTCTTGAAGCCAAGCATAACTTTAGGCACAAATACAAGTCAAAACCACCTTCAAGAGCTCCAACAAGAACTTAAGGGACCTCAGCTGAAAGGTGATTAATTTTGGTTCAGGATATGTATGCAAAAGTGTTATATAACTAGGTAAGTGAGCACAAAATTGCAAGAGAGAGAGAAATCTAGAGAAAGAAAATTTTTGACTTTGAAATCTTCTAACCACAAAACATGAGAGAGGGGGTCCCTATATATAGAAAACATAAATTCTATACAAGGAGATCCAGCTCTCCACGGGTGGACAGATGCAAGCATCTATGCGAATAGTTGGCACAGCTGGCATAAAATATCTGCAGAAAACACTGGTGGCCGACAAGGCATCATTGATGGCCGGCAAGGCTCATCAATGACCGGCAGACAAGAATTGCTGGCCGGCAGCCTCCATGGATGGCCGGCAGGCCACCAGAGATTGCAGGCTGCAAAGACCAAGGCATGGTCCAAAAATGAGACAAAATGGATGTAGAGTTTGAAAGGCTCAAAGCTGTGGCGTTCCGCTGAGGACTTCAAGCGCTCAGCGAGCAAACAAACTCGTCATCGGATGTACCTGCAAGAGCATCCAAGTCTTGAAGGGCTGTCAAAAATGGGGTGTCTACAATTTCAAAAACTCATTTTTAGGAGAAATTTTCAATATTTCAACATAACTCAACAATATATTCATTCCCACAACCTTTCTTAAGAACCCATTTGAAAACCCCTCTTTCTATATTTTCAAAATCAAAACCCTAAATCAAAATCCATATCTCTCAATCAGTATTCCCTTTTAAAGAGCAAATAACAAGGCCAAGAATCATACAAGAATTGAAGAAATCCCTACCTTAAGATTAGAAGAAGAAGAGAACAAGTGTTGAAGTTTGGCGGAGCCAAAAACGAAATCTCCTCTGATTAGATTAATCTCCTCTATGAGCTCTATGTTTTACTCTAAAGAACTATGGTAGTAAAATCAATAGTGTATGAGAGGGTTTAGACAATAACTAGAGAGAGTGTAAGTGAAAAAATTAGGTTTTGAGATGTTTTAGAGAGAGAGAGAGAGAGAGAGAGAGAAAGAAAGTAAAGAGTGATAGAAAATGACATTTCCCCGATCTGATATATGCACAGATCGCTCAAGTGACCAAATCACCGTTCGAGTGTCAGGCACAAGAAAGTGACACTGCTCGAGCGACCAAACATGGCTCTGGCGCACAATGAGCCCCTCCTAGAAGTTTTGCAGACTACAGAATACTGCTCAAGTGAAGATCACCCGGCTCTCAAAAGTTTTGCAGATTGCAAAAGTACTGAGAGAACCCAAAGACGGCTCGAGCAAAAGAAAGACGGCTCGAGCGATTCTGAAGAAAAACAAGCATGATCTCCTTTGAAAAATGAAATACCGACCTGTTCACTACACAACCAACAACTCTAAACAGCCAACTCAACAACAACAAGAAAAAAATGAGTATATACAATGATAAAGAGTATCGGATCCCGGATCCAAGAACGTGGAAGGGTCGGGTCGAACCCAAGTTATATTACAAGTCTTTCGTCCTTTAGGGCAATAATTATTTTTTCTAAAAGATCTTCTTCTTTTGTTTAAATTATAGGGGTTTGTATAATATTTTCTTTTATATCTTTCTCTTTTTTGTTTATTAAAAATTTTTTACAAAATGTTTTTTTTTTTTATTATATGTTTTTCGTCTTGAAAGCCCACATCCCCATGAATTGGATGTTTCTTGTTTGTTTCATTTTCATGTATTCTTATTTCATCCATTCTCTTAGATATCTAATTCTATGGCTCAATGTGTCGTTTATGGCATCTCCTAATTCTTTTAACCATTTTTCATATTTTTCTTCATTAACATTTATAGGATATGGTAATTTATGAAAAAAAGAACATAGTTACATGACTTTTATTTTTACCTATTTGATAGTTGTAATATGAGTATTCACATATATAATTTTCTATATATTCTATATTACATAGCTTTCTGACCCATTCTCTTTTTCTTTTATCCTCATCCCACTATTTTCCTATGAATTCATATTCAATATATTTTGCAAATAGGTTTAACATACCTTTTGAGATAGGTTCTACTGATAATTTTTCTTTATCAGTTTCTCTCAAGTTGTCGTACCAACTTACCACTATACCCGTGAAGCTATATTCAATATAATTTAGAAAACTCTACGCACTTCAACTGCTGCTATAGATATTTAGAACGTGGTACATACCTCTCTTCCATTTTATTATCTCACTTGTATTTGTAGCACAATTAATATCTATAAATATCTTGTATTACTTATTAGTTTTAGTGGTCCTTCTCTTAAAAATAAATCCTTTCTAGAGGTAAATTTTGTATAATTTTGGGGTTTCCCTAGCAAATGATCCTTTATTTAGACAATTGTATCTATAGACATAATTTCTAGTGTTATCTTCCAATTGTTGCCTAGTAAAGTTTCTAAAATCTGGATGATTTGGATTAGGCAGGGCGGACAAGCTACTTCCTTCTTGTTTTACTACTGCCATATCCACATCATTAACGTTATTAGTTTCTTCGAACCCTTCTAAAATAGTATCTTCTTTTTCTTTCTCTATGTCTTCGAAGTTTTTTAGGACATTATTTTCATTTTCTTTTTCTTTTTCTACGTCACTATTTCCCATTATTTGTTCTAAATCTTCAAGGGAAATGTGTTCCATTTCTCCCAAGCTAATTAATCATAATTTGTTTATAGATATCTTCTTCTAATTCTATTATCTCATTATTTATTTCTTCTATTATTCCTTCATCTACCGTATCTAATTGTTCAACTATTTCTAATATTATTTTGTATTTTATTTCATTATCATTTTCCTTTTCAACTGTTTCATCTAACTGTTTTAGACTATAATTACTTAACTCCATTATCTTTTTGGTTTGCAGGTGAAACTAATTCAAAGGGTTCCTCCGGATTATTTCCTCTATATGGATAGCGAAATTTATATAATTCCTTTTGTTTTTCTTCAAAAATGGTGTAACGCCCCGAAATAAACACAATATACCCATCTCATAATAACCAATAAATAGTAACATAAATGGGCTGATAAGCTTTCATTAATCAAAGTTTGATATGCAAAAGGTGGCACATGCGATATATATTCATAAATAGTACATCCTGAATCTACAGCATGTGTTATAAGAATTTGAAAAGAAATGAAAGCTAAGCAGATAACCATATGCCTTAAAGGCTTATATCTTTCCAAGTCAATGCTTGGGTACTTTAAAAATGAGTCTTAAGCTCAATACAAATAAAATCATAGGCTTGTACAAAATTAAATACAAAATAACAACACTGAGACTTCAGCTCCATAGTCATCCCAAGCTAAGTCCTTGGTGGAGGCATATCACTAGCACCTGAAAATGATTTTTCCCACATAGGGTGAGCCAAAGCCCAGTAGAAACACTACAGCACAATTTTTAAATCTTAACAAAGCCATAAGGTTTATGCATATGCAATGCCGGTACCAAAACATTTATATCTTTTTTCAAAAGTCGTGCTATGCTAGGTTTATATCACAATTCTCAAAACCATGCCCTTTACAATAGAAAATAAGGGGAAATCTCAAACTAATACAACCTTTCAAGGATATTTCGTACGCGAGAAACTGTAGACGGCACCCATGTAAACGTAACCTATACAAGCGCTACTATTGCCATTTTATAGATATTTCGTCCACAGGAATCGGCACCCATGTGTACGTGCATTTTTCGGGACTTTCAACCTGGACACACAAGCCAACTTGATTTGGTGATACACACATTTTTCCCACATTCATCCATTTTTCTCAAAATCATATATATTTTCAATGTATTAAATGAGGAACAATGTTCAATGCGAGTTTGGGGATGCTGCTGCGCGGGGTGTGCAGCAGCATCTGCTGTGCGCAGAAATGGGCCCATTTTGGGGTCTATTTTGATAATCCGAACCGTTCACATTTTAGAATATATCAAGTAGAATATGCCTGTAAAAAATTAAGTTAATTGGATATCATTTACCTATTCATCCACTCACATTTGTATTCATTTTAATACTTTAAATCACAATTATTATTTATTTTTGTAGATAGAAATGTGAGTGGATGAATGGGTAAACGATATCCGATTAACTTGATTTTTTGCAGGTATGTTCTACTTAATGTATTCTAAAATGTGAACGGTTCGGATTATCAAAATGGGCCCCAAAATGGGCCCATTTCCGCTGCACAGCAGATGCTGCTGCGCACCCCGCACAGCAGCGTCCCCAAATCCGTTCAATGCACATGAATGAGAAATTATTTTTAATTCACCTAGTTCTCATGCAATTTCTACAGTACTCATAGCTATCCTCCACCGATAGCCCAAAACAGATAAATAAATTTCATTAAAGATATACTTTTCCAAAACCTCAAGATGGGAGTGATAATACATATCCAACTCCGCCATCATCATCAACATTACTTCAATTTCATAATTCTCAACATCAATTCCATTTTCTTTTTACAATCTCAAATATTCACATTTTATGGCAAAATCCCTTTCTCTTTGAAAATGAATTTCAATGTAGGAAATACCTCATTTCAACATATATCAACTCCAATTTCATACCTACAAGATTTTCCAAGAAACCATTTGAAAATCCCTCTTTTTCATTTTGATTTCAAACCCTTGGTTTTACCAAAAACACCCCAAACCACTATAATCATTTGAAATAGCAAATAACTAAGGTAAAACTCATACAAGAGTGTGAAGAATCTCTATCTCAAGCTTAGAAGATGAGACAGAGTGTGAAGAAACTGCAACAATGCCAAAACCCGACTTTGTTCGGATGAAAGTGAAACTCTAAGTGAGCTCTACCTTTTTCTCAAAAGGAATAGGGTAGAGAAAAAACTGGATCTAGGTGTTTTAGAAGAGAGAATGTGAGTTTTAGAGAGAGAGAGAGAGTGTGTGTGTAGATCTAGGGTTTTTAGAAAGTTTAGAGAGAGAGAGAGAGAGAAATGACAAATCGAGTCAGAAAAGTGATTTTACAATTTGATATATGTACAGACCGCTCGAGCGTAAGAAGTGACACTCGAGGGTAAGACACAAAAGATGTGACCGCTCGAGCGCAGGAAGTTGTCACTCAAGAGTGAATTACAAACCTCCAGTAGTTTTACAGACAGAAGGCCAACACTCGAGCGTAATAAGGGCTACTCGATCCAAGACCGCTCGACCGTAAAAAGCTTCGCTTGAGCGAAGAATACCAATTCCCACTAGTTTTGCAGACCTGCAAAAGTACTAAGAGTTTACAAAGACCACTCGAGCACAAGTGATGCTCGAGCATAAAAGTAAAATTCTGGGCAACAAGGTTTTTGAAAAACAAGGTACCAACCTGTTCTAAATGCAACCAACACAACATAAAAGCCAAACTTAAAGAGGTATAAGGGAAATAAGACATAAATGACTGTACAAGGCAATGAAACCCGAATCCAAAACATCAAATGGTTTGGGTCCAAACCAAAATAGCTATAAATGGCAACTTGTTTTCCCCCTATTAATTTATAGGCACTTTAGAAGATGTAGAATTTGTGTTGGTATGTATTGCATGCTTTAGTGGTTAACTCGTGCTTTCCTTGATTCACATTTGTCTACAACAGAAAGTTCACTAATTCTCCTAACATAATTTGATGGTGATCTTGGATCCTTTTCCACAAAATTTAGAATATGTTAATAATTGCTTGCTAGTTGTAGTGTTTATTTTTTCCTTTCCTCCAAATGGTGTGTATTGAGATCATGAATTAAATATGTAAGTATTGATTTTTATTTTCATCGACACTGATCTTTTTCATTTCTTGAGGTGAGTGCATATAATCAATCGATGTTCACCAGACCACTTATCAACAACTTGTTTTTATCCATTAAACCCTTGACTAGAGGTTTCTAGTTTTGAGTTGGGTTACTGTCATTGGTGATCATTAGAAAAGGTTTTAGCCCCATCTCAACTCTGGTCCCCTTCACTAACTCTCTAGACAGACCTTTTGTAGCTGGAACAGCTGAGTTCTTACTTGACTTTACATATTGAATTGTGATAACTCCATCATGTACCAATTGCCTTACAAAGTCATGTCTTAGACTTATGTGTCTAAACTTACCATTGTAAGTGCTGCTTACACCCGTTTTTCCCAAATTATTTTAGACCCTCTTAAAACCCCTTTCAAAATGTTTTTTTTTTAAATTTTTTTTTAATTTTTATTTTTTTTATGTGGATCCAAACTTTTCTACAAAGTTTTGAGGCTCTTATTTTCAAAATTCAAGTGTTATAATTTTTTCGTAGACTGAGCAAGGGATGTAGTTGGAATGAATGGAATGGGTGGAATCCTCTGAAATACTAGTTTTTCTCCTTTCAACTCATGTTAGTTTTATCCTATTGATTTAACGGTATATTTTTCACCTGGTCATGCAACAATTTATAGCCGGTTGAAAAATGTAGTCAACCGGATGAATAGTGGTAAAATCAGCTAAATCGGCTAGATACAGATTGTTCTTGGGAATTTCGACTTTCTTTTGCAAATTTTCCACAAATATCTTAGCCAAAATTTACTAGAAAACACTTTCCAACTTTCATCATCGAGTGTCTACAAGGTGCTATTTCGTGGGCATCTAAAAAACAAACTTGTATATCCCATTCGATTATGGATTCTGAATTTATGGCATTAGCAACAATACGAAAAGTGGCTAATTGGATTAGAAACTTGTTTTTGGATATCAAGTTATGGCCTAATCCAATCGTAGACACCCCATTTTTTACCATCCTCGACACTTGGATGTTATCGTTTGAACACTAAATGATTTTGTATGCTCGTGTTCATTTTGAGTGCCTGAAGTTCTTGCGGAGTGCCTTGTCTTCGAGCCTCTCAACTTGCCTGTTTTGTGCTTAGTTGTGGACCAAGAGCTTGTTGTTTCAAATCTGGAGGAGAGAGTGGCCTGTCGGCCATCCCCACAGTCCATCGGCCATGGCTTGTGCCTGCCCGCCATCAGTGGTGGCCGATCGGCCACATTGATGGCCGGTCGGCCACTAGTGATGGCCGGCGGCCATTTTTCTCCTTTTTCAGATACTTGTTTTGCTAGCTGTGCCAGCTGTTGCTCACTGATGTGCATCTCCATACACGTGTATGGAGGAATGAATACAAGCTCTAAGCTTGTTTTTCTATATATAGGGGGGTCTCTCCCCCATTTCGGAGGGTTAGACAATTTGGAACAAAATTTTCTCTCTCTAGAATTCTCTCTCTCTCTCTCTTCTTATTTTGTGCTTTGTAGTTAGCTTCTCTACACCTTTGCACATAAACTCTTGATCAATCTTGACTACCTTGGAGCTGAGGTTCTAGGAGGCCTTCTTGGAGCTTTAGAAAGGGTTTTGAGCTTGAATTTGTGCCTGAAATTGTCTTGTGCTTCAAGAGGTATAAGGCTTGCCTTTTAAACTTGTCTTGCATAATTTAAATTATTATCTTTTTGTACTGTTTTGACCTGGTTTTTCAACTATTAAAAACTCTGTTTTGAGGTTTAAAAATAGTAGTTTTAAGTCTTCGTGAGTTAGGGGGTTGTCTCCTCTTTTTGTTCTTTGGCTTGTGAAGCCTTTTGTGCCATTCCTCACCATCTTTGTATCAAACTTTTTGGCCCTTTAAACCACTAAAAATTAGAGCTATTTCAGTGGTGAAAATCAAATTTTGAAGTCCAAAATAGGAGGGGTTAGCCTCCCTTCCTTGTGCCTTGTTTCCATGCCTAGGTTGCTTCACATGTTGGCTTGATTTTCTAGCTTAACTTAGCTCAATTCAAGCATGTTTTAAGCTCTATTTCAGTATGTTTGAGCTCTGTTTTGGGTTGTTGAGCCACTTGAGGCTTGCTTTATATGCTTGTAGTGCAATTGTGCTTGTTATGTTTAGCTTGTGCCATGTTTTGGCCTCTTATTCTAGCTTAACTTAGCTTAATCTCAACATGATTTTGCCACTGTTTTGACTGGTCTTAGCTCTATTTCGAGCTAGTTTGGCCACTTGAGGCTTGCATTGTGTGGTTGTAGTGCAATCTCCTATACTAGCTTAATGTTTTAAGCTTTCTAGCATGAATTGCATGAGTTGCTTGCATGTTTTAGTGTCATTTTGCATGCAATTTCAGCACATATAATATCTGCAACCTCCCTCATTTCATCACTTTTTCATTTGCTTTGAGGGTTGCTTAGCCATAGGGTTGTGTTTAAGCTTGAGATTGAGATTTGTGCTTAATGGTTTTAATCCTCTTTTAAGGGTTTCTACTAACCAACGGCATGATCTCTCTCATGCCTTAAATCATCCACTGGTTGACACCCCTCTCATTAGAAGACTCTCAACTTGGACTTAACCGGTTAAAGAATGGATCGGTAATTAAAATGAGTAAATAAAACATGACAAGTAAAACTTAAGCAAGTTAAGCATGTTGTGTTACATTGCATGCATTCAATTGGACGTTATATTGAACACAAGGAAGATTGGAGCATTGCATACTCAAAGTGATGAAATGAGTCAATCTCCTTGGTCTCCATTGCCTTTGATCACACATGATAAGGCGATGGTCTTGAGTCTTGTTTTTGGCATACAATGAAGTTGTACTTCTTGGTTCTTTGGCCATCATGCATTGAGAATGCTTGGTTGGTGGTTTTGGAGCCAAGAATTACACTCCTTTGACTTTGTGTAATGATAAGGAGGGTAATGGTACACATATATTCCTTGAGAATACACTGATTTGCCTCTGTTGCAGCAAATAGGGAAGTCCAAGAAATTAGTGGCCAACCAGCCACCAATGGTAGCCGACCGGCTAGAAATGAATTTTGCACCAGTGTGTTCCTGAGTTGGAGCAAAGGCATTCTGGGAGTTGGCACAATTTTCAGAGATCAAACGAGTGTTACAGAGGCGTTCGATGGCAAGGCAGTGGATTTTCGAGAGGAAGCCGACCGAGCATGCATGTGTCCCTTGCCCTCGAGGCCATTTAATTGCTTTAATTAGTTAGTGTAGCTAATTATTCAATTCAAATGTTGTACTTAATTAGCTTAGAATAAGTTAGTTAATTAGTTTTGTGTTGTAATAGTTAGCTTAATTAGCGTAGCTAGTTAGCTTATTTATTCGGACCCTCCTTCGCGAGGGTGTAATGTTGTAATAAGCGTGCGTGTGTGTGTGCATGTCTTCCAACCCCACGTCTTTCTCCCTTTTACTTAACCGCTTTCGATGGTTAGTTTAAGAGCATTTTCAATTAGCATACCTTATGCTTGCATGTTTGCATCATTCATTTGTATTGCATACACTAGGCTCGACGCATCATTCAAACTACATTGTCAATTCAATACTTCCTTGAATACGTGTTTCAAAGCATGTTATCAAAGTGTTGCAAATACCATGATTTGGTAGCCGAGCCTATTTAGTCACATCATTGCATGCGTTGCGTTAGTCATTTAACATAGTTAGGATCATGCATTGTTTCTAACTAGTTTTTGTTTTGGCTTGGAGTACTCGGTGAGTGTGATTTTCATATTGTCATGTTTCGCATGCTTGCCATGAGGTTATGTGCTTAAGTGATTAACTACATGAATGCCTGTGGATGAAGGCTTTGTTGCTTGAATTGGAACAATTCAACGAATGTGAGTTTTAAACCCACTTTGCGAAGTGGAAAAATCATGTTTTAAACCCACTTGAGGTGGCAAATCCGCATTTCTAAGCCCACTTGAGGGTGGCAAATTCAAACCATTTTCGAAAAGCAAACACGAGTTGAAATCATTCCCAGTCTTGAGACTTAGTCTATACTTGCTTGTGTGTGTCATGTAGTAAAGTTAGCTAATAATCGGAATAAGAACACATAAGGTTTATAAAACGTCATATCATGATAGTAGAGGTCGATCTTTGATCAGGCGACCGGGGGTGCTCATTTCAGGACCTTCCCCTCTCGTACCCAAGTTCCCCAGCCGAGGTAACTTTGGTGATGACCGACACATGGCCTTTGGCACGAGTCAGGGTTTCCCAAATTTTCTAAAAATAAAATATTTAGGTGACGACTCTGTAATCTGACAAAGCAGTCTAGTTTTGGCATTATTTGATTCAAAATCGATTTTCCAAAATGATTTGTCAGATTAGGCTCTTTGGTGTTTATCAGTTTCACATTGCACTTGTGAAACTAGATTCAGAACCGTGACAGGAGTTTGAATTGTAGGACCAATTCGAGCTCTCCGAAAGGGGTCGCGAAAAAAGTCGAGCTATAGTTTCTGGCGACTCCGCTGGGGACTTAGAGAACTTGACTCAAATTCATGATATGTTGTTTTATCTACACTTATGTGTTTCTTTGCATTGCATTTGCATCGGTGCGCCTAAGTCACAGTGTTTGCCATCTGCTATTCCTGAGCGGTTTGTCGGAGGCTTGTTTGGAAAAGCGTGCCATAAGTCTGACCGGTTGCGGGCTCTGCCACAATGGGAACACAAGTTTTGGATCTGGACTACTGCTGTACCGTCTGATCCACATTTCACTTCTTGGTGTTAGGTGCGAGAGGTATATTAGGTGGTCTTGCCGAGGTACCTTTTTTGACCAATCGACCTAATTGCATATCGAAAGCCATAGAGACTGTTCCAAACTAGGACAGGTTGCTCACCCGAATGCAGGATTGTATGAAACTGCTTGTTTGCGTAGTGAATCCCTAGCTCCTGACGAGATTAGGACAGGGTAACCCTACCCCATCATAGGGGTGTTTTGGCTCTTACTTGCTTGATACGTGCTTTTCGAGTGTAACTCTGCAAGAATGTATGTATCAGTCGCAAGTCTAGGTATCAGTTTGAGGGTATCAAATTTGAGGCAGAAAATTTGGGGCAGAAATCAGTGTTTGAGTACAGTCATCCAGCTTATGATTTCAACTATGTGTTGTCTCTATCTAAGCTGAGGTGCTGTGCGTTTTCTGATTTTTGTTTCTTTTGCTTTATTTTATTTTATTTTTTTTTGCAAGGTAGTATTTCACAATTGCTTCTGACGAGGCAATTACCCCCCAAGCACTCTGGACCAGAGTTAGGAGGATTTACCAATCTGAAGATCTTATTGGAGGACAACCAATGTTTTCTTCGCTACCCCCAGTTACTAGACGGAGGAGAGTTAGGCATAGCTCACCGGTTCAGCAGTCGCCAATCCAGCAGTTACTGACTACTTCACCTGTGCTCAGTCGAACCCAGTTTTCTGCTTCCACTTCAGAAAGAGAGTACACACCGACCTGATAGATCAGCACCCTGTAGACAACATGGAGGATATGTTGTGTCACCTTCAATAGACCATTGAGGCAATGCAATTGGACGCTGCTCGCCAAGCAGAAGTTACCACCCACCAAGTGAAAATTACAGCCCAGCAGGCTGAGTTAATCGCTAGGCTTCAACAGCAACAACAACCACAACCACAACAAGCAGCAGCTTCTGCTTCGCATCCACCCCTAGTCAGGGTTCCGATACCCGGGGATACAACTAATGTCCAGGAGAATGCAGACATTCCGGCAGAGCCAGTCCTATCCCAGACTTCCAAAGCACCAGTCTACCCAACGGAGGCACCGTTTGAGTTTGAGGTCGACCCTACCGCTTTGAAAGTGAGCAAGCTTGAGAAGCTTTTCAAATGAGCTCAAGGTGTTAATTCGATCTCGGATATAGAGGATGGCTATACCGATGCAGCGGTGACCTTGCCAGATAGGTTTAAAATGCCACATATAAACCGTTTTGATGGCTCGGGTGATCTCATGGTCCACTTGCAGCTATTTTCAGATATTCTGCGCCCGATGGGCCTAACTTGACTGCAGAAGCTATCCCTCTTCGGCCAGACCTTGTCAGGTATCGCGGCCATTTGGTATGCTAAACTTGAGGATTCCGTGAAGAGGAGTTGGGAAGAGATGACTGAGGCCTTTATTGCCCAATATTCCTATAACACTCAAATCGAGGTCATAACTCATGATCTCGAGGCAACTCGTCAAGAGCCAAAGGAGGGCTTCTCCGATTTTTTCACTCGGTGGAGGGCCAAGGCCTCTATGATGACCACCCGGCCAGCTGAAAAGGACCAAATAAGGATAGTTGTCCGTAATCTGCAACCGAGGTTGCTACAGAAGATGATAGTCTTACCTCTACCTACATTTGCTGACCTCCATGAGATAGGGGTGCAGATAAAGGATGCAATGAAATAGGGTCTGATAGACCATGAAAAAGAGCAACCTAAGAGGGCTTTTACACGCAGTTCAAATGCGGCTACGAGTAGTAATGCAGCTGCAAGGACTTTTGATGTTGGTACGGTCACCACCACACTGAAAATAGCCACCCCCTTTGTCGGTACATCTGAAACTACCTCACAACCTGCAAAGCACCAACCCCGAGGCCAGAGGGTTTTCACCCCACTCTATATGTCTCTATCTACGGCCTTGAGGGTCCTAATCAGAAAAGGGCATCTGAAGCCCCTAGAGTCGCGCCCATTGCCTAGTCCTCTCCCTCCTACGCACAACCCGACCAAATACTGCGCCTTCTACCAACAGCATGGTCATGATATCGACCTATGCTTCAGATTACATCATGAGATTCAAGATCTCATTGACAACAAAGTTATAGCGCCTCCTCAAAAACGTAATGTCACTACAAATCCTCTTCCACCACATAACCAACCCCCACCACCCAGGCAAGTAAATCTTATCCAAACACTGGCCGTCCCATACGACCCCAGTATATACATCACCCCCTCCCACCTACCTAAGCCGGTGTTGTTCATTCTAGAAAGCACAGACTTGTGCATGATAAGCGCGTCCATATCCCAACCCGAACGTGTGGTGGTGGTTATGGTAGAAGAAGGCATGCCTGAGGGCTCCGTGAGCTTAACTGAAGAGGAATATAACCCGTGCCGCTACATTGAGCCAGCCAGCCAAGCCAAGCCAGACCAATGGTGGAATTACCAACGGGAATGGAGGTTAACGTAGTCCGAGAAGACAGACCAAGCCAGGGACTAGATGACTTAGCCGAACTTAAAGAGGACATCAGTAATCTGCAGTTTTTCGATGAACAAGATCTGGGGAATATACAGATTGGCTGGTTTGATGTGAACAGATCAATGGATAATATGGGGTGGCTCAGTGATAAACCAGATGTTGATGAGAGGTCTCAACCAAAGCAGGGACAGTTGGAAACGGGAATTTCTACAATGGCCGGAACGGTCGACGACAAGGGAAAGTTGCCGGAGAGCACCGGTACTAAGAATTTTGCTCAAGAATTAGGTAGCGTTAGTACAGCCGATACAGAATAGAAGGCCGCGCTGAAGCGGTTCGAGCATGGAAGAATTGAGAATGATTACAAGGTTAGAAAAGCCAAAGGCCCTGTGTGGACTGACTGTGTTGCGGATACAGGAGTGCTTACAACAGAACGGGACAGTTGCTTGTCGGTTGCCGGAGGAATGTGGTGGGAAGATGATGATTTGCATCTTGCCCACACAGATGAAGATTGGGGATAGAATCTGCCAGATGATACATGGTATTCCAAAGAAGTGGATCACATGACCAGGAGCGGGTGGTACTTTAAGCCCCCACACCTGGACCAACCAGAAGCATCTGGGAAAGATAAGAAAGCCAAGAAACAGAAGGATAAACTATTGGAGGAGGAAGTTGTAATAAAGTAGCTGAAAAAGATTCAAGCGGACATATCCATCTGGGGATTGCTCATGGCTTCAAGGGTGCACAGACAAGCCGTCCTATCAGCAATGGATAAGGATAAGCTCTCTATTGACACAACCCCCGAGCAGTTAGTGGGACTGGTTTTCCCAGGAGGCGCTTCACCTACTTTGACCTTTACAGATAAGGAATTATCGCCTGAGGGCTCTGAGAATAATAAACCACTATACATCTCTGTTGAATGTAAAGAGAAGTGGATACCAGTCGTCTTGGTTGATACCGGGTCTGCAATTAATGTGTGTCTGTCACGTACAGCCTATGCTATTGGCTTGAAGCCAGCAGATTTTGTACCGATGGCCCAGGTGATTCGGGCTTATGACAATACAAGTCGGGAAGTGATGGGGACATTCGGATCAGAACGCAGCTTGGCTCGACGCAACAGGACATTGAGTTCCACGTCTTGGATGTTCCTGCCACCTTTAATTTACTCCTTGGACGGCTGTGGCTGCACCAAGTGAAAGTTGTCTCTTCCACTCTGCATCAGATGCTGAAGTACCCCCATGGGAAGGGGTAGCTATTGTTTTTGGGAATTCTTCTATACATCCTCCGCCGGAAGTCACTACACCAGTACTGGAAATTGTGCACGGCGAGGAGGACGTCTTTTTGTTTGGGTTCACCTTGGCCGAGGCCCGGGTAGTGCAAGATATTCTGGCTATTGATGAGGGGTTGTACGTCAGTGTTCAATCCATCTACCTCATGAATAAGTTGCAACATGTACCCGGAATGGGATTGGGAATGAGCGGCTGAAAGGGCGTTGCTACATTGGCCGAAGTGCCACATAACCCTCATATCTTTGGTCTAGGTTACACGCCTACCAAAAAGGACTGGGTAAGAAAGGGAAAGGAAATAGCATAAATGGCCAAAGCTAAGCAAACTAGGAAGCACTATGAGCTGGTGCATAGACCTATTCAAGGAACCCTAAATGGCTGCTTTGTCTAGGAGGGGTAAGATTTCCCATTCTGCGGCTTTCCTGAGCCATGGCTGAACTCTGAAAGCGGCATTTGCTCGGCTTTGAGATCTTCTTCGATCTACAGTTGCAAGGGGATGAAGTTGCAAAAGAACAAACTGACCTACCAGCTGAAGCTGAACAGAGTACAGAGGATGAGTCCAATGGTAGTGAACTTGAGCTGGGAGCAGCATTGGCTTGTCTCCTCTTGGATCCTCAGATCAAACCAGAGATCTTGGGAGATTACTTCACTGTTTCCATGATTGGAGATCAATCGGCTGTGGACCCTTCTGGTGGTATTCTGGACGCATCTATCGCACCCTCCCTCGTTTGGCAGTTCGAGGAGGGCTTTTTGTCCAGTAGTTCTGGATCAGCTAGTGAACCGGAATCTGATTCCACAGAGTCTATGGAGTCAGAATCAGATTCTAGTTCTTCTGAGTCAGAGTCCGGTATTCCTGGGGCTGATAACCCGGATGCTGTTGTTTTGTCCAGGTCGTCTTTTTCCTTTTCTTTTGAGTCGGTTGTAACTGAGGAATTAAACAAGCTAGAAGTTGTGAATGAGAATGGTACCACTGCTGTTTCTGAGTACTTTTCTGTGCCACTTGTGTATTGCATGGATCATAACTTTCAAAATTTTGATGAAAACGACGAGGAAGGAATTCCTCTGGTTTTAAAACATTTGATTGATCGAGAGGAGGAGAGGTTTGTAAAACCCCTGGTGGATGAAATCACTTCAATTAATGTAGGTACTGCGAAGGATCCGCGTCTAGTCCAGATCGGGTCCACGTTGTCTTCAGAGGAACGCGAGCGCTTAGTCGCTTTATTAAAAGATTTCAAAGATGTTTTCGTGTGGTCCTACGAAGACATACCTGGAATCGATCCTGATATTGTACAGCACCGGATCCCTCTTGACCCTGAGGCCTCACCCGTCAAGAAGAAGCTTCAGAGAATAAGCCCGGATTGGGCTTTGAAGATTAAGGAAGAGGTCACCAAGCAGATAGATGCAGGGTTCTTGCTAGTATCTAAGTATCCTACTTGGTTAGCCAACATTGTTCTAGTGCCGAAGAAAGATGGCAGAATTTGGGTGTGTGTGGATTTCAGAGATCTGAACAAAGCCAGTCTGAAGGACGACTTTCGTCTACCGCACATCAATGAATTTGTGGACTTCACGGCAGGCCATGCATTGCTCTCCTTTACGGATGGGTTTTTCGGGTACAACCAGATCTTGATGGCACCAGAGGATAGGGAGAAGACTGCCTTCACCACGCCATGGGGAACCTACTGCTATAGGGTGATGCCGTTTAGTCTGAAAAATGCTAAGGCTACTTATCAACGGGCTGCAACCATGATCTTGCATGATATGATCCACAAAGAGGTTAAGGTGTATGTGGACAACATGATTGTCAAGTACAAGGAAAGAGAGGGCCACTACACCGCCTTGAAGAAATTTTTCCAACGGATCAGAGAATATCGGTTGAGGCTGAATCCTCATAAATGCATTTTTGGTGTCACAGCAGGGAAAATACTGGGGTTCTTGATTACACAAAGGGGCATCGAAGTCGATCCTTCCAAAATCAAGGCCATCCTAGAAATGCCACCACCAAGGACTGAAGAGGAGGTGCGAAGCTTTCTGGGTAAAGTGCAATTCATAAGACAGTTTATTACAAAATTAACCTTGACTTGTGAACCACTATTTGGTCTCCTGAAGAAAGGAAAGAAATTCCAATGGGATGACCGATGCTAGGTTGCTTTTGAGCAGATCAAGCAATATCTACAGAACCCACCCGTGTTGTCACCACTAGAGACGGGGAAGCCATTGATTTTATTTATCAGTAACCGACAAGACAATGGGCTACATACTTGCGTAGGAATCTGAGGATAGAGTGGAGAAGGCCATCTATTACCTGAGCAAGAAGATGCTGGAATATGAGACTCGTTACACTCCGCTGGAGAAAGCTTATTTGGCCTTGGTATGGGCTACCAGGAAGTTGAGGCACTACCTGTTACCTCACTCCGTAATTCTGGTTTCGAGATTAGATCCCATCAAATATCTCTTCGAGAAACCAGCACTTACGGGTAGGCTAGCCCATTGGTTGCTTCTTCTCTCCAAATTTGATTTAAAGTATATGACTCACAAGTCTATGAAAGGGAGAGCGGTAGCGAAGTTCCTAGTCGATCACCCAATGAAGGAAGATGAAGCAGTAGAGTATCTATTCTCGGATGAGGCCATTCTGCAGATCGAAGAAGAGATTTGGACTATGTACTTTGACGGAGCGTCTAACCAGTACGGTTATGGGATAGGGGTATTGCTAATAGCACCCAACAATTCCCACATACCTTTAGCTTTTAAACTCCGGTTCAAGGTATCAAACAATGAAGCAGAATACGAGGCATGTATCGCCGGCTTGGAAGCCGCCCTGGAACTAGGGGCAAAACGATTGGATGTCATTAGGGACTCGAACCAGGTTGTGTCTCAAGCAAAAGGAGACTGGAAGGTTAAGGAACAAAGGATGAAAATTTATCACCAAACCCTGGAAGTTTTGATTCCCAAGTTTGAGAAGCTAACCTTTACGCATCTATTAAGAGAGAACAACAGGTTCGCTGACGCTTTATCAACTCTATCTTCCATGATAGACATACCTTTGGAAGTCCGGATGCGTCCTATCATTATTGAACAGAGGTATGTGCCGGCCTATGAGCTGATTACCGCGATAGAAGAAGTACAAGATCAAAACCTCTAGTACCATGATATCTGGAACTTCTTGGAAAAGGAGGTTTATCCACTAGGGGCAAATGCCAAAGATAAAAGGGCAATACGGCGAATGGCTGCTCAGTTTATCATCTGTGGGGGTAAATTGTACAAACGAGGCCATCTGGGAATGCATAAACTGTGTGTCGATGCAGAAGAGTCGAAGCGCCTAATGGAGGCCATCCATGGAGGAGAGTACGGATCATACATGAGCGGAGTGATGCTAGCTCGAAAAATTCTCAAACGGGGTTACTATTGGTCAACCATGGAGGAGGATTGTATCGGTTCTATTCGGCGATGCCACAAATGCCAAATTCATACAAATCGCATGAACATCCTGCCGTCGAAGCTGTACAACATGACTTTGCCATGGCCATTTTCAGTCTGGGGAATTGATGTTATTGGGGCAATTACACCGAAAGGGTCAAACGGGCATGAGTACATCCTAGTGGCAATAGACTATTTTACAAAGTGGGTCGAGGCCCAATCCTATGCAGTGCTGAAAGCATCCCACGTAGCCAAGTTCATCAGGAATAATATCATTTGTCATTATGGGGTCCCGAATGAGATCATCTCGGACAATGGTTCCCACTTTAAGAAAGAAATGATCGACTTGTTGGAGAAATACAACGTGGCTTTTCATAAGTCATCTATGTATCGATCATAAACCAACGGAGCTGTTGAGGCCGCCAATAAGAACATCAAACACATTCTACAAAAGATAATAGAAACCTACAAGGACTGGCCAGACAAACTGCCATTTGCTCTTTGGGGCTACAGAACATCAATTCGAACATCTACTGGGACAACTCCGTATTCTCTGGTTTACGGGATGGAAGCTGTTCTGCCGATTGAAGTTGAAGTTCCATCGCTGTGGGTTATGGCTGAATGCCAGATAGCAGAAGCGGATTGGCAGCAGAGCAGGTTTGAGGAACTAATGTTGTTCAACGAGAGGAGGCTGAAAGCACTGTACCACGTCCAAGGTTATCAACGCCGAATCGCCAGGGCTTTCAACAAGAAAGTTAAGTCCAGGAATCTGAAAGAAGGGGATTTGGTTCTCAAAGACAACCGAGCTCCCATCCATGACCCTAGGGGCAAGTTCAGACCCAATTGGACTGGATCTTACATCATCAAATCAATCTGGTCGGGTGGAGCTATCATTCTTATAGACTTAGATGGCCTCGAATTCTCCCAACCAATCAACATGGACAAGTTGAAGAAATACTATCCTTGAGAGGCTCGCTAGGCCAAAAACCTAAAAGGGCAACCTAGGCAAAAGTTAGAGCATAAAAAATTAAAAAAAAAAGAAAAACTAAACTCACAAGGTTGAAAACCCAGAAAGGGCAGCTTTGGCAAAAGTTAGAGCGCAAAAGGAGAGTGTTAATACCCCAAGTGAACCTTAACCGAACTACATAAGGCTTGATTCCCATCTTCGGGATACGTAGGCAACTTCATTCTGAAGTCCAGCCATAAACACTTCCAAATCAACTGTGTCCATGTGATTGTTTTGGTCATCTTTGTCTTTTCTACATCCAAGAGTTCGGTTGTGATCTTCACTATGAGACCTGGTTGCAGCACAGTGTAGTGCTCTTCAGACAAGGGGTAACTTTTCGTTTGCTGGATTCGGGGTTGTACATCTCAAGAATAGATTCCAAGTGTGTCCAGTTGTGATCCTTATCGAAAATGGTTTTGAAAAGTTTTAATAAAAGTCAATTTTGTTCAAATTAATCTTTTCTACAACTTAGACCATTTTTGGACCAAACGGAAAATTTTCAATGCCCACAACCTTCAATTTCATTAATTTCAATACAGAGTTCTCTACCTCTTGATACAAATCAAAGTTGCTTTTTATTACATTCAAAAGGAAAACTTGAAAGTACAGATTAAAGCAATAAACTTGGGGCATTGATGAGTCAGGTGTTCCTACGCCCCTTCCCAGAGCTTGTGGAAGCTTCAGATGCTAAAATAGGTCCAGTTTGCACCTCATCTTCAAGCCAAGCTATGCATTTGCCAAAAAGGGCGCAACTGAAATTGGGAGCGGGAGCCAGACGTTCTCTTGTCCTCCAAGCAGTGGGAGACCGAGCTAGTCGTGAACACTCGGATTAGAAATGGAGCCGGGTACTCTACCCCCTCTTCTGGGCAAGTCTGGTCATGTCCAAACTGACGCTTGAACCGGAATGGAAAATAGAAGACATAGTGTGTCAAGCCAATCAACTGAATGCCGAGTTGTCGAGACATGTTGTAGCTCATCTCGGGCAGATCAAACAAGGGGCAACGCCAAGCGATGTCAGCAGCAGACCTGTTGCACATCCAATGGCACCACCATCCCTCGTTCGGAAAATCAACTAGCTGTTGGCGACAGAAATAGCCTTGTGCTGAATATGCAGGGCAAGAGTCCACTACTTTCAACCTGTCCATGAGCCATATCTGGGGAGGGATGAAAAATAAGAGAGATTAAAGAATAGAGAAGTGTATGTGGAGAGAAAAGTGAGAAAAGGTTTTGAGAGAAAAACAGAGTTTGAGGGCCAAGTGATGTGAGGAACACATATGAGATAGGGTGGGAAACATTACCTACAAGAGTAGTGGACTTCCTGCGAACTTGGTCGTCTCCCGCCTATGGAAGGCATCCAAGCCCATCAAAGTCTCGACTAGTGTCAAGCCAATGCAACTCTTGCCCTCTTTCAAGCCTTGAGCTACTTCCAGAGTTTTTCGGTGAAGAATGGCTCCATTTGTGGCAAAAACAGAGCTGGAATGAAGAAACTACGAAGTCCCAACTTTTGTAGAAGATAAGGTGCTGAGTGAAAGACAAGTGGCAACAATCTAGAGGTTCCCTGCACTAGTGGCCGACCGGCCACTTTTGTAGCCTACCGGCCAGTACTAGTGGCTGACAGCCACTTTTGGTAGCCGACAACCTCTGTCTATGGCCGACATGATTCCTATGGCCTTCATATGTGTTGGGAATGTTGGGAACCTGTGTTTTGTTCTACTCTTGGTGCATTTTGCTGCCTTGTTTGAAGAGTTTTATTGATTCACTCTTTATGTAGTTTCTTTTTGTTTATCGAGTTGTTTTATTGTCACTTATCGAGTTGTATTGACGTTGTTTTGCTTATCAAATTGTTGTTTTGTTTATCGAGTTGTTGCATTAGTTGTTCTTTGAGTTATTTCACTCTGTTTGTTATGTGTTGGTTGGTTCATTACCTGATTAAGAAGTTGCCAATACAGTTTATAATGTTCAAATTCCATCAAATCCCATTTTTGTGTAAAATGGTGCAATGCGATGTTCAGAATGTAAAGTGCAACACATTTTCATCAAAAGGCCTATTTTTTATTCCAATCATGGTTTCTTTTTACAAAAGAGTACAAGTCTTTTTGAGAAAATAAAACTATACAATGTGCTAACACTACTAGCTAAAAGAAAAAGGGCAAAAGAGACTAAGCAACAACATCTAAATTAGGGCCATCCACCTCAGGATCGAGAGGCCCTCTTTGTTCTCTTCCTAGGCATGGACTCAGAGATATCGCCATCGATGCTGTTGTCAAAGGCCCCCGTGTCTGAACTAACTACAGAGCCGGCCTCAACATCATCTCTGCCCTTAGAATCTGAGCCAGCATCGCTCTCTCTGTCCTCAGATGACTCTGACTGTGGACTCGCTGCCTCCTCGTCCTCACTCATCTCATCATCATCATCGTCTGGAATGGGCTCTAAAGGGCCACTCTCATCACAGGTGCCCCTAGCTCTACCTCGGCTGCGAGCCAAAGCCTCCCATCTCCCTCTCCCTGCTGTCGGAGGAGGTGCTAATGGTCCCACTGTAACATCCAATGTGCCTGGGATCTAAAAAGGGAAGTTTGTCAAATACATCAGTCACGATGTATACCCAACACAAAAAGATGTAGTGCAAAATACAGCGTTTGAGTGTCATGTTTGAATGCAGTGATTGAGTGCATTGTTTCAAATGCAGTATTAGAGTGCAGTGTGTCAGATCAGTGTAGTGTGGAATAGATTATGTTTGAAATGCTGATGTATCGGCAAGAAATTTCAGGGCATGAAGTGCAAACTGAAGTAAATTACCGGAATCTTGTAGAGGCTGAGCAGGTTCATGCTCCTCTGCACCATCTCCGTCAGGGAAGCCATTAGCTCGAGGGCCTGCCCAGTGTACTCTATGGATGACTGCAAGTGTGATGAGAAGATTGGTGTTCTATAAAGCATAACTGAAATGAAGCAAATATGCAAAATGAAAAGTATGGTACATACTGGAGTAGGGCCTCGAAGCCCTACAAGCTCATGCCCAGTTGGCACGAGCTCGATGGGAATCTGGCAAGCCTCTCCAGAATGTCACCGGTAGGTGTGTGTGGTAAGTAGCTCCGGCTACCCAGCCCTCTGTCTCACCCCAGGCTCTCTCCTGCCATAGGTCCTGGTTGCCCTAACCCCTCTATCTCTCTCTCCTATTGCAGGAGCCCTCAGTCTCTCATCTCCACGGGCCCCGGTCAAGGGTGGCATAAAGTACATCTGGATGAAGACTGTGTAGTCACCCTCGACTCGGAAGAAATCGGTGTCCCAGCCTTGGGTGAAGTCAATCATCTCCTGGAAAGTGTACCTCTCTGTGACTCTCATGTATGTTGGGGGTGGCATCGGAACTATCGGCTCGGCAAACCGATGGTCTGACGCAAGAATCGCTCTTCTACGAACCACGCTCAACAAATTGGGCCCTTGAGCAGGATCCAGAAGTGAGAAGCCTCTCGTGCACCAACGAACTGATCTCTGACTCCCTCAGGCATCATCGCCCAAGGCTGCCAAGTGATCTATAAATAAAGGAGGTACAGATTGTTAGCTATCATCGGGTATTGCAATATGAGTCAGAATCGAAGGAAAACGGAAATAAACAGAGAAACTTGAGTTACCTTAGCCACGGTCATGGTATCGAAGTATCAGCGGAAGAAGGAGAAGGACTCCCGAGACCTCCGCTAGCATCTCCTGTCATACCGGTGAGAGTACGGCACGACAAGTGGCATCTCCACCTCTGGCTCTGAGGCAAGTCTCGGAAAGTAGGCGTACACCCATAGCTGTAGAAAGCGAAAGGGCAATAGTGTGTATGTGCAGTGTACAGAATATGTAAAGTAGAAAGCAGATTGTGCGTGTGCGGTGTGTAGTATGTGTAATGTACAGAATATGTAAAGCAGAAAGCAGATTGTGCGTGTACAGTATGCAGTGTGTGTGCAGTACACAGAGAATGTTAAGCAGAAAGTGCAACATGAAATGCAAAACAAAGAAGTAAGGCATACCTCCTAGGCCATCCAGTAGCCTCCTATCAGATGCCCGCTCCTGCGAGAGGTCGAGCTCACGTACCCATACAAGGTGGCCAAGCCAGCGCCGCCCCAATCATAAAGTCGAACTCGAGACAGGTCCACCAGAGCACTCAAGAGGTATAACCCGACGATGTTTGCCCGATCGGCGAACAGGGTAGTGCCAAGGAGAAACATTAGGAAACCTCGAGCATACCGCTCGGTCTCCTCTCGGGTCGCTAGTGTCGTTCTTCTGTAGTAATCCGCGAACCATGTGTATCGGACCATCCCTGATCGAGAAATGGTTGGGCGAATCCCCAGCAAGTAAATCTGAGCGGCCTCCCACTCGCCCATATCTGTGTCATAAGGAATCGGATGACCCCCTATCTCTATGCCAGTGAGCATAGAGAAGTCAAAGGGAGTCATCGTCGTCTCCCCTACGGTAGAAAAGTGAAAGGAATCAGTGGTATCCCACCACCTCTCTACCAAGGCACCTAGCAAAGGCTGGCTTGCTATGAGGCATGAGAGCCCCATGCAGAATGAGCCGAAACCGGCCTTGTCGATGATGTGGCGAACTGCATCGGAAAGCTCCATATACCACTCCCTCGCAGAGATGGTCCCGTATCCTTAGATGGCGTGTGAATCCCCCTGTAAACAGGACAAGCAGATGCAAGGCAGTGTAAGAAATACAGTGCATAAATGTGTTTGGGATGAACAGATGAAAGACAGTGTGAGCTATGCGAGAAATGCAATGTACATTGTGGAAAATGAATAAGAAATGTGTACCTCAGAGGTGCCATGAGATAAATGTGACTCCGGCTCACGCAGTAAGAGGTCTTTCGGTGCGCCTCGTGCAAACCCCTTGAACTAGCAAATGCTATCGGGTGGTAGCACGTGTATCTCAGGATGATACGTCGCCGGGTCAAAAAGTCGAATGCTCAGTGGCAGTGGCTCAAGCTCCAGATCCACCTCCATCGCCGGAGAAGCTCCACCGTGTGGGATGTCGTCTGCCATCTCGATGGAAGATGAGAAAGTGGTCAAGAATGTGGAAAATGGGCGAGGAATGCCAAAGTCAACAAAAGTCAACTCTTAGAAGTGGAAATGGTAAAAAAAGAACAAGCCCAGGAAAGGCACTAAATCGAAGGGTAACTCGAGGGAAACAAGCCTCAAGTTGTGGAAATGAAGGAAGAGGCACCGAAACCGACTTTCAATCTGTTCAAAACGATGTAAACTACGAGGGTTTAGCGAAGAAAATGTCCGTGGGGCGTTGAAAAATGCGTATAATGCTCGGATCGAAGGATGAAAATGGTCTAGAGAGAGAGGAGAATGATTTTCGGCAATGGAGAAGTGGGGAAATAGGGTTTGGAACCCTATACTTAAAAGCTCGAGGTAAAATGGCCATTTTGCCCCAAATCTGCCATCGGTGGCCAACAGCCACCATTTGTGGCCGACAACTATTTTTGGTGGCCGATGGGTGGCTGATAACATTCCCCAATGGGCGACAGGCCTCCAATGCTCTCCATGAGTGTTTTACTACTGTTTTGTGCCCTTGATCCTCAAGAAAGTGCGTGGAAGGCTTACTTTTAAGCTCAAAGTGTCTCTGCGGAAGCCCCGAACTGTGTCTTCAGTGCATGGCTCATCATTACTCAACGTAGATGAGGTGTATCCTTTTTTTTTATAAACATACTACAACTCTTCCGAGAGGTAAAGCGGAAGTTGTGATTGAGTCGTCTTCATCAAGCACGCTTTGTCGTTGCATAGAACATGCATCCCCATTTTGCATAGAATATGCATATTGCATTGAAGATGCATTGTCGTTGTTTTGCATAGAATGAGCATGTTGCATTGAAGATGCATTGTTGTTATTTTGCATAGAGTGTGCATGTTACATTGAAGATGCATTGCTCTCATTTTGCATAGAATATGCATGTTGCATTAAAGATGCATTGCTCTCATTTTGCATAGTATGATCAATGTTGCATTGAAGATGCATTACTCTCGTTTCGCATAGAATATGCGTGATGCATTGTTGTCATTTTGCATAAGATATGCATGTTGCATTGTATCGTCTTATACATGCCCTTATATTCGCATAGAAAATGTTCGTGCCTGTTACATTGACCATGCATTCGCTACTATTGCGTAGAATACGCATTACTTTGTCTATTGCATAGAATATGCTTCTGCTTTGTTCCTTGCATGTTGTGCATGAAACATACCTCTAACATTGTGGCACGGTTATTCGTCTTGTGTAGAACATGCATTCTTATTGTATTGCACCTGTCAAGCTTCTTTCTTCTGCAAGCACGATATTGTATGTACGGTTCATTCAGAGGAACTCCAGGTAAGAACATTCCTATCCCTTGAACACCTTGTGTTGGTTAGAAACACTTGAGTACGCCCGGTCTTTACACCACGCCTTGTTTTGGTTAGAAACACTCGGGTACGCCCGATGTTTACACCACACACCTTGCTTTGGTTAAAAACATTGGGACGTGTCCCAATGCTTATACCACCCTCTTGGTTAGCAGCATGTGGACGTGTTCCTGATGCTTATACCACTCCCTTGGTTAGAAGCAGTTGGAACGTGTTCTGACACTTATACCACCTTGCTTTGGTTAGAAACATTGGGACGTGTCCCGATGTTTATACCCCCCCTTGGTTAGAAGCATTTGGACATGTTCCTAATGCTTATACCACCCTGCTTTGGTTAGAAACATTGGGAGGTGTCCCGATGTTTATACCACCCCCCCCCCCCGGCGGTGTTCATACCACCCTCTTCTCCTCTCATGTGCGACGTGTTAGGACGCTTTGGTTAAAAGCATTCGGAAGGACTCCAATGCTTATACCGCTCTTTGCTTTGGTTGCATAATATTTGGTTGTGTTTCAATTGTTATTACTGTTCTCTTTGGTCCAGAACATTAGGGTGTGTCCTCGTGTTCACGCCATCTCTCTCTACGCGTATGCCACGTGTTGGGATCTTGTTTCACACCTCGAGTGCACCCGAGGGTTGTGTTGTTCTTTGCCTTTCCTACGTGATGCGTAGTTAAGCCTGCATAATTTTCTTACATCCTTTCTGCATGAAATGTGGTTTGGTTCATGCTTACTTGCTTATGTATAAGTTTGCTGTAGCATTTCTTTGCATGACATTGGCATCCTGATGTTTCATTGTAATCGTATTGCATGATCATAAGTTATGTTCTGCATCGTGCATGTCATTTGCATCTTGCCTCAGAACTACGCTGGTTTGATATCTTGCAAAGGGATACGTGGGCAGCCTGCAACCGCAACAGTTATTTGTTTTTGATTTTCTTGTTTCTCCAAGTCTTCGACCTTGTCAAAAATGGGTCGTCTCTAGGCTTTGACATTCACTTCCGTCATTTCATGACTTCCGAGTTCTGTCAAAGAGGGGCAACTATAGACACCCCATTTTTGACCGTCCTCGAGACTTGGACATCATCATTTGAACACTCGATGATTTTGTATGCTCGTGTTCCTTTTGAGCGCCTGATGTTCCTAGTCTTCGAGCCTCTCAACTTGTCTGTTTTGTGCTTGGTTGTGGACCAAGAGCTTGTTGTTTCAAATCTGGCGGAGAGGGTGGCCAGTTGGCCATCCTGTAGACACCCCATTTTTGACCAACCTTAAGACTCAGACGTCACCGGTTGAGCGCTCGGTGATGTTGCATACTGTGCTCGTTCAGAAGTCTCAGAGTCGCGGCCGTGTGCCCTGCCTCCGGACTTCCGAATTCTCTTCTGTGCCTTGTCTCGGTTTGCGAACCAGACTCGGTTTTCTCCATTTTCTTTCCCGCGGGAAGGGAGTGGTCCTGTAGACTATCTCCCGGTGGCCGTGAGCTACTTTTCGTGGCCGTAGGTCATTTTGCCCATTTCGGAGCCCGGTTCCCGGTTTTCGGGGCCGTCAGGCCGTGCCTCGGCTCGGACCGCCCAACCATCTCGATTTCTCCGGTTCTGGCTAGTACCTCGTTTTATCATTTTGAGGAACACTGGGGCCCCCGATGCCCACTCGTGGCCGTATGCCACTTTCGGTGCCTACAGCGGTTTTCGGGACCCCGAACTGCGTGATTTGGGCCCCGAGCATTCATTTGCATCGGTTTTTCTCGGTTTTGGCAGGTACCTCTGTTTCACCATACCGAGGAAACACTGGGGTCTCAGATACCCACTTCGCTGCTGAACACCACTTCCGGTGCCTACAGCCCATTTTGGGACCCCGAACTGCGCGGTGGTTGGGCCCGAGCGTTCATTTCTCATTAGTTTTTGTTCAATTTTGGCAGGTACCTCTGTTTCAGCATTAGGAAGATCACTGGAGGGTGGGAGGCCAGCAATTATCCCAGATAACCAGTTTCGCTCCTCCGGCGCCCGTTTTGCTCACTTCGGGCTAATGTTGAACACCCTAGCCCATCTTCTTCCAACCAAAGCTACATATTTGTGATGAGGGCACATGGGAGGACCCTAAGAAGTGATGGTCGGCCAGCAATGGTGAGTTTCATTTTTGAGCCCCTCCTTCAAGCTCTATGTTGTGGCTCCTGCTTCAGTGTTGCCAATTTCCGACCTTGGAACCTTGTTCTACACATCTGGGAGGACCCTAAAAGTTGGTGGTCGGCCAGCAATTCAAAGTTTCATTTTTGAGCCCCTCCTTCAAGTCCTATGTTGTGACTCCTGCTTCAGAGTTGCCAGATTCCGACCTTGGGGCCTTATTCTACACACATGGGAGGACACCTTTGCATGGTGGTCGGCCAGCAATTTTCATCTTCATTTTGGACCATGGCCGGCCGGCCAGGGTGAGTGGCTGGCCGACCAGGTGGGGTGGCCGGCGGCCACCTCCCAGAAAGTTCCCTGGCCGGCCAGCTTCCTGCTTTCCAGCTCCTTCCAGCTGTCCAGATATTTTTTCAAAATATCTCCCCCATCCGGGGGATATTTGGGAGGGAAAGATTGCCTCCATTTCCCTCCCTTTACACTTTTCTTGCTTACTTAAAGGGCTGGACAGCCCCTTTGCCTAGGTTACAAAATTTGACCTTAAGAGCTCTCTTCAAAAACCTCCATTTTCCATAGCCAAAGTTCAAAAAACTTTCAAGCTTCCTAGCTCAACCCTTCACCAACCCTAAGCTCTACCATCAACAACTCCATTTCAGTAGCAAGGAAGTGATTTTCAGAAGCCAAGAGTCAACAAATTGAAGCCAAGAAGCCACCATAGTTGGATCTTCAAGGGTAAGTTCCTAAATCCCTTTTCTTGCATTTTTTTGAGTCAATTCTTTACCCCATTTGCTTCCATTTTTGGGCTCTGACCCCTACTGGTTTGGGCTTATTTTGAGCCCTCTACAACTTTTAGAAGGGCTCAACCTGTTTGGTGTCTCCTTCATACACTTGCTTCAATATCACTCTTTATGCCATTAAATTGCATGCTTGTTTAGCTTTTGAGTGATCTGATTTCGAGTATGCTATATACTGTGAGTGGGCTTATTTTGAGCCCCTCTTCAATATTTAAGAAGGGCTCAACCATGTTTGGCTTCTCTGTCATGCACTTCCTTTGAAATGCTTCCATTTTACCGTAAAATTGCATGATTGTTTGACCTATTTGTGATCTGATTTGGAGCATACAACATACTGTGATTGTGCTTATTTGAGCCCCTCTTCAACATTGAAGAAGGGCTCAACCTGGTTTTCTTACTCTACATATCACTTGCTTTGAATTCTTGTTCCACTCCCATTTTGCATGCATTTTAAGCTCACCATGCTTCGGATTTCAGCCTTCATCAGGCTTAGAGAGTGCCTTATTTTGGTCCATTATTCATTCTTGTTAAGGGTCTTAGGCCATTTGATGACTGGTTTTGGTACTTGTTTTGTAATCCTTCAATTTACCGTAAAATTGCATGTTTGTTTAGGCTTTCTTAGCCACTGATTCGAGTCTTCATCAGGCTTAGAAAGTGTCTTATAATTGTCTATTCTTCATCTTTTGTTAAGGGTTAAAGTTGTTTGATGCTTTCCTATGGTACCTCATGTTGTAGCCCCTTATTGGCTCATTTTTGCATGCCATTTTGAGCATATCTACACACTGAATTAGAGGATCTCATCTACTGTAAATATGCATGTTTTTGGCCCCTCTTCAATTTTGTAGAACATTTTTTTCTGGTTTGAGCATTGTATATACTACTTGCTTTGTAATTCCTCTCTTTTTCCCCGTTTTTGCAAGCTATTTTTGCCATGCTGTGGTTGTTATTTAGCCTTGCTTTGTACTGAAAAAATGCCATATTTGGGGCTGCCTTGCTACTGTTTTTGCTGTCATGTATCAATTTTGCATGTTTAGCATAGCTGTAGGCCATTTCGGGTACTACTTAGAATCATATTTCGGGATGATTTCATGCATCGGTTGTCATTTCGTATCATTTCGGGACTGTTTCCCTTTCATTTAGGTGCTGAAATTTGGTTTGCATACTTGCATATCATTTCCCGTGCTATTTCATGCCTTCGGGCCATGCCTCGGTTTGCGTGCCGTGGGCACGCGCTTCGAGGCACCTCTGTTTTATCCGACGGCATCTGACGTGAGTGTGGCTGAGGTCCATTCATGTCAGTATAAGCCCAATTTACATTTCCATCTCATTTTATCATTGCCTCGGTATGCGCGCCTGTGGGCACGCATTTCGAGGCACTTCATTCTTATCCGACGGCCTCCTATGGGGTGAGCTGAGGCTCTCCCATGTTGGTGTAAGCCCATCGTAGCATTCGTATGCCATTTGATTTCTCATTTTATCATCGCCTCGGGTGCGTGCCTGTGGGCAACATTTCGAGGCACTTCGGTTTTATCCGATTCTCATTTCATCATCGCCTCGGTATGCGTGCCTGTGGGCACACATTTCGAGGCACTTCGGTTTTATCCGATTTCTCATTTTATCATCGCCTCGGGGTGCGTGCCTGTGGGCACACATTTTGAGGCACTTCGGTTTTATCCGATTCTCATTTCATCATCGCCTCGGTATGCGTGCCTGTGGGCACACATTTCGAGGCACTTCGGTTTTATCCGATTTTCACTTCACATCATCGCCTCGGTATGTGTGCCTGTGGGCACACATTTCGAGGCACTTCGGTTTTATCCGATTCTCATTTCATCATCGCCTCGGTATGCGTGCCTGTGGGCACACATTTCGAGGCACTTCGGTTTTATCCGATTTTCACTTCACATCATTTTCTCGGTATGCGTGCCCGTGTGCGCGCATTTCGAGGCACCTCATTCTCATAGCATTGTGCATGTTAGAACTGTATATTAGTTGCATTTCATGCATATCATGCATATTGCATCATGTTCGGGATAGGAGTTAGCCCGGGCACGGGAAACGAGGCACGTTTCGTACTCCGAGTGACGGAACGGGTCTCAATTCCCCAGTCACCGACACTCCGGATAACCCATGATGGAGTTAGGTTTTCATTGTAGCATTCATGCATTCATTCTATAGTGAGTTGTGCAATCCGATTCCTCGGCCATCATGCATCGATATGCGTGATTGGTGGCACGAGGATCGAGACATGCATATATTTGTGAAATACATTGCTATGCCTTGCCCTTTTCCTGCCTCTTGTTGCAGCAAAATAGAGGATCAGAAATTTTTAGAGTCGGGCACGCATTTCAAGAAACACTGCGAACAGAGGCTGAATCGGGCATCCCAGTGGATTTCCGCGCAAAGGCAGTCCAGCATACATCATTCATCAAGCGAGGCAGCCCCGACTTGCAAAACCGATTTACAGCTTCTTAGTTTAATTGCTAATTACTTAGAAATCTGTAATATTCTTTTAAATTCGGACTGTATTATTATTTATTCGGACCTCTGGTGTAGTGTGTAGCATTTCATATGCCATGTTTAGAATAGCCGAGCCTGCTAGTTGCATTATTGCATGTGTTGCATTAGGCATTTCTGTATATTAGGATCATGCATGATTTCTAATGAGTTTCTGTTTTGGCGGAGTACTAGGTGAGTTTATGCTTTAGCATCCTTGCATGCGTGTGAGTGTTGCCATGATAGCATGCTTACCATGAGGCTATATGCTTATGATATAACTGCCTTGAATGCCTGTGGGTGGAGGTTGAGTTATCTGAATTGGAGCAATTCATTAACTGTTTGTTTTAAGCCCACTAGATAGTGGCAAAATCATGTTTTCTAAGCCCACCTGAGGGTGGCAAATCCGCGTCTTAGCCTACCTGCGGGTAGCACCATCAAACCATTTTCAAACAAACAAACATGAAATGTTTTGTTCCAATTCAGGCGACTCAGTCTATACTTGTTTGCTGCGAGCATCACATAGTAACCTAGGCTAATAACCGGAATAAGAGCATACAATGTTTTCAAAAACAGATATCATGGTTAGTAGAGGCCGGTCTTTGACCGGGCGAGCGGGGGTGCTCACGATGTGACCTTCCCCAATCGTACCCAAGTTCCCGAGCCAACTTTGGTGATGACGGACACGTGGCCTTTGGCACCGAGTCAGGGTTTCCTAAATTTCCCATTTAAAAAATATTTAGGTGGCGACTCTGTTATCTGGCAAAGCAGTCCATGTTTGGCACTTCTTTCAAAAATCTGTTTTCTCAAAACGATTTGCCGGATTTGGACTCTTTGGTTCAAGATTAAGAACCGTGACATTTGAGTCCTTGAACTGTAGTGACCCCAATATGAACAGAACGGGACTAACCCTCCCGGGGCGTTCGGGGACGTCTACAGTTTCTGGCGACTCTGCTGGGGGATTTAGAGAACTTGACTCGAACTCATGATATCTGTTTTGACTACACTTGTGTGTTTCTTTGCATTGCATTTGCATTGGTGCGCCTAGGACACGTGTTTGCCATATGCCATTCCCGAACGATTTGCCGGAGGCTTGTCTTGTCAAGTCATGTCCGTAAGGCTGATCGGCTCTGGGCTCTGACAGCATGGGAACACAAACCCCGGTTTTACCGGGGCACCCTTTTTGACCATTCGACCTAGTGCATATTCGGATCCATAGTGACCATTCCAAACTAGGACAGGTTGCTTACCCGTTTATAGGTTGTTTGAAACCGCTGCGTGCGTAGTGAAACCCTAGCTCCTGACAAAATAGGACAGGGAAACCCTACCCCAACATAGGGGTGTTTTGGCTCTCACTTATCTGTTATGTGCTTGTTAGAGTGCGTCTCTACAGGGAATGCATGTATCAGTTATGAGTTTGGGCATCAGGCCTGCGGGCATCAGTTTGTGAGTTGGACATCAGGCCTGCGGGCATCAGTTCATCAGTTTTGAGCAGTAGGCCTGCGGGCATCACGCCTGCGGGCATCAGTCAGTTATTTGAGAAATCAGGTATCTGAGGGTATCAGGATTCAGTTTTGAGGACAGTGATACAGGGATATTGACCAGTGTTTGAGGACAGTGTATAGCCAGCTTACCAACTGTGTGTTGTTGTATACCCGACTGTGTGTGGTGTATTCAATTTAAGCTGTTATGCTGCCCGTTTTTCTGGTAATTTATTTCCTTTTTGTTTTATTATCTTTTTGCTAGGGCAGTTTGTGGCACGATTGCTTCCGAACCCGTAGATCTCCCCCAAGCACTTTGGACACGAGGTCGCCGACTCAGCCGATCCGAGGATCTCGTTGACGGACATCCAGTGTTCCACTCTCTACCCCCAATTGTTAGAAGAAAGAGGAGAAAGCCCAGGGAACGTAGTGTATCAGAACAGAGGCTGTCAGAACCGTGGGTTACTGCATCAGAAGACATACCAGTTCAGATGGAACCACAGAATACATCAGCTATGGAGGCGATGGTCCGCCAGATGAATGAGAGCATGAAGCAAATGCAAGACGATGCTATCCGCCAGGCGGAATTTTCTAAACAGCAGGCGCTGTCATGGCCCAACAGTCTGAGCTGATCACCAGATTACAACAGCAGAATGCTGCATCTGCTTCACACCAGGTCCCTCCTCCACTAGGGGCGCATCAGGTCCCTCCTCCTCCAGGGCTCCACTACCTGAACAGATACCCACTGGCCAGAATGCCCTCCAAATCCTCAGAATACCCAGAACACCCAGAATACTCTCCCAAATCCACAGAATGCTCTGCCAAACTTCCAAAACACTCAAGAGGACACGAGTCTTCCAACGGGGCTGGCTCCGCCCCCGCTTCCGCCGCAACTGTCTAAGAATCTTACACCTAATCACCCGGAATCTCCATTCGAGTTCGAGGTGGATCATACAGCTCTGAAATTGAGCAAGTTGGAAAAACTCTTCAAAAATCTCAAGGGGTGAAGGCCATCCCAGATATTGAAGACGGCTATACTGATGTAGCCGTGACTGCCGGACAGATTTAAATGCCCCAGATCGATCGCTTTGATGGATCCGGGGACCCCATGGTCACCTCCGGCTATTTTCGACATCTTGGCCAATGGGCCTGACCCGACAAAAGCTTTCTCTGTTCGGTCGAACTTTGTCGGGTGCGGCCATCTTGGTACGCAAAGCTGGAAGATGATGTGAAAAAACTGGGATGAGATGGCTGAGGCCTTCTTGCACAATATTCGTACAACACGCAATCGAGGTCACAACGTGATCTCGAGACAACAAGGCAGGAACAGAAAGAGACCTTCTCTGATTTTGTCACCGGTGGAGAGCCAAGGCATCGATGATGACCTTGAGGCCGACTGATAAAGATCAAATTCGGATGATTGTGCGCAATCTCCAACCAAGGCTTATGCAGAAGATGATGTTCCCTTCCCCACCTTCAGATTTACATGATATGGGGGTAAGAGGAGCTATGAAGCAAGGGTTGATTGATCAGGACCGGGAGCAGCCCCGGAGAACGTTCAACCGAAATAACAATGCGGGCCCGAGTGGCTCTGCCAATACAAGGACTCCAGAGGTCGGTATGGTCACCACCACTCCCCCTCCCCAACCAAGGCCCGCAGCGGCCACACCTTTTTCTAATACATCTGGGAGCAGTAACCAAGCCTCAAGATACCAACCCAGAGGCCAACGAAACTTCTCCCCACTATATATGCCTTTGTCTAAAGTCCTCGGGGTTCTAGTCAGAAAGGGGCATCTGAAACCCCTGGAACCGAGGCCCCTACCAAACCCACTTCCCCCTTCCCACAACCCAGCCAAATATTGCACATACCACCAGCAGCATGGTCATGACACAGACCAGTGTTACGGCTGCGTCATGAGATTCAGGACCTCATTGACAAAAATATCATTCTACCCCCGAGGGACCCAATGTCACAAACAACCCACTCCCCAAACACAACCAAGATCCACCCAAAAGAGTCAACCTCATCCAAACTGGGGGCGTGTCTTACGACCCTAGTATCTATATAACTCCCTCCCACCTACCTAAGCCGGGGTCCTTCCTGAGCACTGACTTGTGCGTGTTGGACACCTTCACAACCCCATCCGAGCCAAAGGTGGTGACCACTGAAAATGGAATGGGGCAGGCTTCCGAGGAGAGCAAAACTGTTGAGTCTGGGATGGAACAGTCTGGGAGTCTAGCTGGAAGAGCTTACGATCCCAGTGAATACATTTTGCCAATGGGCCAGCCTAAACTGAGTGTGGGGTTGTCAGAGAAGACTGAACTGTGCATGATCCGGGGGGACACTGAACAGGGCAGATGATCTGACTACAGTGGACAGGATTTCGCCAACCTCCAATTTTCAACGAGCAAGAACCAGCAGATGCTGCAATCAACTGGTATGACTATGAGGAGACGGCAGAGGTCACCGGGTGGTTAGATGATCAGCCGGACATTGTAGAATTTCAACAGGGCCCGGAAGGGGCGAGAGTATCATTGATGGCCGGAAGGGCCGAGGATCAGAATCAACCGCCGGAGAGCGCCGGCGTTAATAATTTCGTTCAGAATCCGGGGATTGTGAATACAGGGAACGTTGAACAACCGGCTGTACTGATGCAGTCGGAACAACAAATGTTTGACGATTCCGAGAGAATTCGAAAAGCGAAGGCCCATGTAGAGGTCGAAAGTGCTGCGTGCACAGGAACGGGAGATGCTGCGGGCATCAAAGTTGAAAGTGCTGTGAGCACGAAGACTGAACATGTTGTGAGCATGTGGGAAGATAGTACCGAGAGTACGAATTTGCCGGAACCAGACAGGTGCCTGTTAGATGCTAATGGGATGTGGTGGGAAGATGACGACTTGTATCTCGCCCACACAGATGAAGACTGGGCAGGTGGCCAACCAGACAGCACCTGGTACCTCGAAGAGGTGGATCATATGACTAGAAGCGGGCGTTATTTCAAGCCCCCACACCTTGATCAACCCGAAGCATCAGGGAAAGAAAGAGGCGAGAGAGAAACAGAGAGAGAAGCAAATTGAAGAAGAGGCTGTACTGAGGCAGTTAAAGAAAATACAAGCAGACATCTCCATCTGGGGACTGCTTATGGCTTCAAGGGTGCACAGGCAGGCGTCTTCTGCTATGGAAAGCCAAACTCTCCATCGAAACTACTCCAGAACAACTAGTTGGGCTGGTCTTTCCGGGAGGAGGTTCCCCGGCATTGACCTTTTCGGATAAGGAATTGCCGCCTGAGGGCGTGGATCATAACAGACCCCTCTACATCTCTGTAGAATGCAGGGACAAATGGATTCCGGTGGTACTAGTGGATACCGGGTCCGCTATCAATGTCTGCCCAGCCAGAACGGCGTATGCCATTGGGTTGAAGCCTGCAGACTTTACATCGACCTCTCAAGTAATCAGAGCCTACGACAATACAAGCAGAGATGTCCTGGGGACAGTAAAAATCCAAACCAAGGTCGGGCCCGGACAACAGGAAATAGATTTTCATGTCTTGGAGGTCCCTGCATCCTTCAACATGCTTTTGGGGCGACCTTGGTTGCATCAAGTAAAGGCTGTATCATCTACTTTACATCAAATGGTGAAGTACCCCTATGGAAAGGGAGTAGCCATTGTTTTGGGAACTCATCAATCCATCCCCCTCCAGAGGTATCTACGCCAGTTCTGGAGATTGAACACGGCATGGAAGATATGTTCATATCGGGATTTACTTTGGCAGAGGCCCGGGTGGTGCAAAATATTATGGCTGTGAATGAAGGTGTGTACGTCAGTGCCCAATCAGTCTACCTCATGAACAAGCTACAACATATTCCCGGGATGGGATTAGGAAGAAGCGGCAGGAAAGGAGTCGCAGCATTGGCCGAAGTGCCACACAACCCGCATACCTTTGGACTGGGTTATCTGCCCACCAAAGAGGACTGGGTGAGGAAAGGAAAGGAAATGGCCGGCAGAGCCAGGGCGAAGCAGGCTGGGAAGCCGTTTGACTTAATGCACAGGCCCATTTGGGGTACCCTGAACGGACGCTTTGTCCGGGAGGGGGAAGATTTTCCATTTTGCGGCTTCCCAGAGCCTTGGATAAACGCGGAGAGGAAGCGCGTACCAGGCTTTGAAATCTTCTTCGATTTGCTATCTGGGGATGACGTTGCCACAGAGCAGACAGACCCAACAACTGAGGTTGAGCAGAATAAAGCAGGGGATCCGGAGGGCACAGATTTTGAAATGGGGGTAGCACTGGCATGTCTCCTCTCTGATCCTCCGATCGACCAAGAGTGCTTGGGGGATAACTCCGTGGTTTCCATGATTGGGAATGAAATGGCTGCGAGCCAACCAGCAGCTATCTTGGATGCATCAATCGCACCCTCTCTCACTTGGCAGTACGAGGAGGGATTTCTATCCAGCAGTTCCGGGTCAGGTAGTGAGCCGGAATCTGATTCCACCGAGTCTTGTGAGTCGGAATCAGGTTCCAGCTCGACTGAGTCTGAGTCTGGTACTCCTGGGGATGTTAACCCGGATGCCACAGTCCTGTCCAGGTCGTCTTTTTCCTTTTCTTTTGAGTCTGTTGTAACAGAAGAATTGGACGATTTGGATGAACTTAATGAGAATGAACTATCTGTGGTTTCCGATTACTTTTCTGTGCCCCTAATTTATTGCATTGATTCAGACTTTCAAAATTTTGATCAAAACGACGAGGACGAAGTTCCTCCGGTTTTACAACGTTTAATTGAGCATGAGCAAGAGAGATTTGTTAAGCCCTTAACGGACGAAATCATTTCCGTGAATATTGGTACTGAGGAGGACCCGCGGCTGGTCCAGATCGGGTCCACGTTGTCTTCTGAGGAACGCGAGCGCTTAGTCGCTTTATTAAAAGATTTCAAAGATGTTTTCGCGTGGTCCTACGAAGACATGCCTGGAATCGATCCTGAGATTGTACAGCATCGGATCCCCCTTGACCCCGAGGCCCGACCTGTCAAGCAGAAACTCAGAAGGATCCGCCCGGACTGGGCTCTCAAGATTAAAGAAGAGGTCACCAAGCAAATTGACGCAGGCTTCCTGCTGGTATCTGAATATCCAACTTGGTTGGCCAACATTGTTCCGGTGCCGAAGAAAGACGGCAGGATCCGGGTGTGTGTAGACTTCAGGGATTTGAACAAAGCTAGTCCGAAGGACGACTTTCCCCTACCGCACATCGATGAGTTGGTAGACTTCACAGCAGGGCATGCATTGCTCTCGTTCATGGATGGCTTCTCAGGCTACAACCAGATAGTAATGGCACCAGAAGACAGAGAAAAGACTGCATTCACCACCCCGTGGGGGACATACTGCTACCGGGTAATGCCGTTTGGGTTGAAGAATGCTGGAGCTACTTATCAACGGGCCGCGACCACAATACTACATGATATGATCCACAAAGAGGTTGAGGTGTATGTGGACGACATGATTGTCAAGTCCAAGGAAAGAGAGGGCCACTACACCGCCTTGCACAAGTTTTTCCAAAGGATCAGGGAATTCCGGTTGCGGCTAAACCCTCAGAAATGTACATTGGTGTTACAGCGGGAAAAATGCTGGGGTTTCTGATTACACAAAGAGGCATCGAGGTCGATCCTTCCAAAATCAAGGCCATCTTAGAAATGCCACCACCAAGGACTGAAAAGGAGGTGCGAGGCTTTCTGGGTAAAGTGCAATTCATAAGACGGTTTATCTCAAAATTAACCTTGACTTGTGAACCACTCTTTGGTCTCCTGAAGAAAGGCAAGAAGTTCCAATGGGACGGCCGATGCCAAGCTGCATTTGAACAGATTAAAGAATATTTACAGAACCCGCCCGTGTTGTCACCGCCAGAACCAGGGAAACCGTTGATTTTGTATCTATCAGTGACTGAGACCACAATGGGCTGCATGCTCGCGCAAGAATCAGAGAAAGGTGGAGAGAGCCATCTACTATCTCAGCAAGAAGATGCTGGAGTATGAAACCCGGTATACACCGTTGGAAAAGGCTTGTCTAGCTTTGGTATGGGCTACCAGGAAGCTGCGGCACTACCTGTTAGCTCACTCTGTAATGCTGGTTTCACGTCTCGATCCCATCAAATATCTTTTCGAGAAACCAGCACTTACGGGTAGGCTAGCTCGTTGGTTGCTGTTGCTCTCCGAATTTGATCTCACATACGTGACGCGCAAGTCAGTGAAGGGCAGAGCAGTGGCAGAGTTCCTTGCCGACCACCCGGTTGAGGGGGATGAAGCAGTTGAGTACCTATTCCCAGATGAATCAATTCTGCATATCGACGATGAAGCTTGGACGATGTACTTTGACGGAGCGTCAAATCAACATGGGTATGGGATCGGAGTGTTGCTGATAGCACCCGATGATTCCCGTATCCCTCTAGCCTTCAAACTCCGATTCAGAGTCTCAAACAACGAAGCAGAATATGAGGCGTGTATCGCTGGCTTAGAAGCAGCCCTGGAACTAGGGGCAAGACGGTTGGACGTCATTGGGGACTCGAACCTTGTTGTGTCTCAAGCTAAAGGAGACTGGAAAGTGAAAGAGGAAAAGATGATGATGTATCACCAAACCTTGGATTTGCTGATTCCTCGGTTTGAGAAGCTAAGTTTTACTCATCTACAAAGAGAGAACAACAGGTTTGCAGATTCTTTAGCAACTCTATCTTCTATGATAGACATCCCGCGCGGAGTCCGAATGCGTCCAGTCATCATTGACCAGAAATTTGCCCGCCTATGAGTCGATTGCAGCCATAGATGAAGTTCAGGACGAACACCCCTGGTACTACGACATCTGGAATTTCTTGGAGAAAGAAGCATACCCGCCAGGGGTAAATGCCAAAGACAAAGGGCAATCAGAAGAATGGCAATTCAGTTCATCATCTGCGGGGGTAAACTGTATAAACGAGGTCATCTGGGAATGCATAAACTGTGTGTTGATGCGAAGAGTCGAAGCCTGATGGAAGCCATCCACGGGGGTGAATGCGGTGCACACATGAATGGGTGATGTTGGCACGGAAGATTCTCAGACAGGGTTATTATTGGTCCACCATGGAGGAGGATTGTATTAGTTTCGTCCGGCGATGCCACAAATGTCAGATTCATGCAAATCGCATGAACATCCCGCCGTCAAAGCTGTACAACATGACTTCGCCATGGCCGTTTTCAGTCTGGGGAATTGATGTGATCGGAGCAGTTACGCCGAAGGGTCGAATGGGCATGAGTTCATCCTGGTAGCGATAGATTACTTTACAAAGTGGGTTGAGGCCCAATCTTATGCGGTGTTGAAGGCTTCCACGTCGCAAAGTTTATCAGAAACAACATCATCTGTCGCTACGGGTCCCAAATGAAATCGTTTCAGACAATGGTTCCCACTTCAAGAAGGAGGTGATTGATTTGTTGGAGAAATACAATGTGGCTTTTCATAAGTCATCTACCTATCGGCCGCAAACCAATGGAGCAGTTGAGGCCGCCAACAAGAATATCAAGCGCATACTACAGAAGATGGTGGAAACCTATCGGGACTGGCCAGATAAGCTGCCGTTTGCTCTGTGGGGCTACAGAACTTCAATCAGAACTTCTACTGGGGCGACTCCGTACTCGTTGGTTTATGGGATGGAGGCCGTTCTACCTATTGAGATTGAGGTTCCGTCATTACGAGTATTGGCGAGTGTCAAATAGCCGAGGCAGACTGGCAACAAAGCAGATTTGAGGAACTCATGCTTTTCGATGAAAGAAGGTTGAAAGCACTGTACCACATCCAAGGTTATCAACGCAGAATTGCCCGGGCTTTCAACAAGAAGGTTAAGTCCAGGAATTTGAAGAAGGAGATTTGGTGCTCAAAGACAACCGAGCTCCCATCCACGACCCAAGGGGCAAGTTCAGACCTAATTGGACTGGTCCCTACATCATCAAGTCAATCTGGTCAGGTGGAGCTGTGGTTCTGATGGATCTAGATGGCTTGGAGTTTTCCCAACCGATCAACATGGACAAGTTGAAGAAATACTACCCTGAGAGGCTCGCTAGGCCGAAAACCCGAAAGGGCGACCTAGGCAAAACTCAGAGCACAGAAAATTTGAAATTATAAAAACTGAGCTCGCAAGGTTGAAAACCCGCAAAGGGCGGCCTTGGCAAAAGTTAGAGCGCAAAAGGAGAGTGAAAATACCCGAGCGAACCTGAGCCTGAACTACGTAAGGCTTGATTCCCATCTTTGGGATACGTAGGCAACTTCGTCTTGAAGTTCAGCCACAATCTTTTCCCCGATCAACTTTGTCCATTTGATCATCTCAGTCATCTCTATTCATCAGCATTTATCGTGATCTCCGGTACAGTGCTATTCAGACTAGGGGCAACTTTCCGTTGCAATGAAGTGCTGCGGTACCTTTCAAACTAGGGGCAACTTTCCAGTTGCTAGGATCTGGGGTTGTGCATCTCAGTGACAGATCTCAGGCGTGTCCAGTTCTGATCCATATCGAAAATAGTTTTGAAAAGTTTTAATAAAAGTTGACTTTGTTCAAATTAATCTTTTCACAACCAAGACCATTTTTGGACCAAAACGGAGAATTTTCAGTACCACAACCTTCAATTTCATTGATTTCAAAACAGAGTTCACTTGCTCTTGCATACAATTGAAGTTGCTTTTTATTACATTCATAACGAAAACTTGAAAGTACTAGTAAAGCAATAAATCTGGGGCATGGTCAAGTCAGGTGTCCCTGCGCCCCCTGCCAGAGCTAGTTGAAGCCTCTGATGCCAACCTAGGCCCAACCTGTGCTTCTTCGTTGAGCCAATCCCAGCACTCATCAGACAAAGTGCAACTGAAAGGGAGCAGGGGCCAGAAGTCTCTGATTCTCCATGCTGCGGCCTGTCGAGCCAGCTGTGCCTCGGACTGGAAATGTAGCTGGTACTCTACCCCTCTGGTGGGCAAGTCTGATCATGGCCAAACTGGCGCAGAATACGGAATGGGAAATAGAATACACAGTGAGTCAAGCCAATCAACCGAATCCCACCTGACGAGACATGCTGTAGCTCATCGCCGGGAGATTGAGCCAAGGGCAGCGCCAAGCAATGCGTTCGGCTGACAAATTGCACATCCATTCAAACCACCAGCTCTCATCAGGGCATTGACTAGGCGTTGCCGAAAGAAATAGCCGCGAGCTGAGTAGCAGGGCAAGAGTCCACAACTTGCAATTTGTCCATCAACCATATCTGGGGAGGGATGAAAAATGAGAGAATAAAGAATAGAGAGATGTACGATGAGAGAAAAGTGAGATAAGGGTTTTGTGAGAAAAATCGAGCCGAGGGCCGAGTGATGTGAGCAAATACATGTGAGATGGGTGGGAAACATTACCTGCAGCAGTAGTGGACTCCCTGCAAACCTGGTTGTCTCCCTACGGTAGAAGGCATCCAGACCCATCAGTGTTCGGCCAAAGTCATGGCGATGCAACTCTTTCCCTTTCAAGCCTTGGGCTACCTCAATCAACGGACGCTGATCCTCCGGAGTCCGAGACAAACAGAAGTGAGATAGTAGGCACAAGCAGAGGGCGTGCTGCCGGAAGCCTTGCCAATGATGGTCGCCGCGGTCACCAGCATCAGAGAATCGGTAAACCAAGCTCGGGATATCCAACATTCCGTTACCAATCAGGATCGAGCATCATGCGCTGAGTCCGCACATCCGCCCTAAGGCCTGGGCATAGCCAAAATTGAGCTGGGGCAAGATTTCCTCGCCTCGCTCGGATTCCATCAAGCTTGAAAATCTTCAAAAGTAGGACATACCTCTTGCCCTCCAAAGCTGAAAACATGCGTCACCGGGTTCCAAAACCTTGCCGCGGCATGGAGGAAAGGAAGATGTAGCGGAGTCCGGCGCAGCGTGAATAGTGCATTCAAGCCAAAACCCCGGAAGTTCAACTTCTCCGAGCCATCTAGAGAGGAAATCCAAGATGTGAGATTTTCTCAAGGAATGCCTCCATTTTGTGAGAAATGAGGATGAAATGAACAAGTTCCAAGGGTGGGCTTTTATAGAGGGGCAAAACACTATTCAAGGGACACGTGTCAACTTTCTGAGGTGGGGGAGGTGGCCGGCCGGCCACCTATTCTAGTAGGCCGGCCACCCCATGGCCGGCCCCCCCTAATCTCCAAATGCAAAATGTTTTCGGCCGTGTTGGTCCTGTTTTGCCCTCCGGAACGAGGTTTGAGGCATTTCATGCATGGGAATGTCGAAGGCCTCCATTTCTCTCAGTTTCGGATGCGTTCCATCATCCAGATCGTCCGTCCGAAGTACACTTTGTTTGTTTTTGCTTATCGAGTTGTTGTTTGTTTATCGAGTTGTAAGTTTTGTCGAGCTGTCGCTTTTGTTTGTATTTTGAGTTGTTACTCTTTGTTTACACAATTTTGTTAAGTCTTGTTTATTGAGTCGTTAACATTGTTGTTTTGCTTATCGAGTTGTAAACTTGCTAAGATTCTGTTACGTCTTAGTAAGTCGGTTTGTTTTAATTTGTTGCGTCGGTTCATTGCCTGACCTGGTAAATACAAAGCACATTTCCATTCAATTCCATTTTGTGCAAAATGATGCGATGCGATGCGATGCTAAGAATTTCAAATACAAACATCTTTTCAAAAGCTGTTTCATTCCATCATGTTTTACAACATAGGTGCAAGTTTTACAGATATAAAACTGCCTAATAATGTGCAAAGTGCTACAAAACTACTAGCTAAAAAGTAAAATAAAGCAGGAAATAGCATCAGTATCCTCGGGAACGGGAAGGAGGAGGCCCTCTCATCCTCTTCTGTGGGATGACCTCTGCACCATCATCACCATCCGAATCAGAGCTGTCGTCCTCCGGATCCCCCTCGGCCTCGCCTCCACTCCCAGAACCAAGACCGGAGCCTCCCTCCCCAGGAGATGTCTCTGACACTCGGTCTGCAACCTCCTCCTCCTCATCCTCGACAATGGGTGCCCTGCGTCTGCGAGACGACCCTGCTCCTCGAGCTCCTCGGTAAGGCCTGGATGGCCCAGCTCCTCGAGTCCCTGCACCTCGGGCAGGTCTAGTACCTCGACCCCTCTGAGATTGCCCTGATGGCCCGCCCCGTGGCTGTGCATATACGGGAGGCATCTGAAAATGAAAAGTGCAATACATCAGTTCAAAAATGAAAAGCAGGTGCAAGTACAGTATGTGAGTAGGGTGTGTGCCAGATGTGTTCTACACAGTCTATCAGTCAGCAGAATGTTCAAAAACAGTATGTTATCAGAACTATGCTAAAAACGGGAAAGATAGACAGTACCTGCACGCCCATGAGGGCTAGATGTCCCTCCCTCCGTAGGATCATGCCCTCGAATGTGGCTAGCATCCCGAGCAGCTCATCCGTGTACTCAACTGGAGGCTGCAAATGCAAATGCAAAACTATCAGTAAAGGCATGAACGTCCAAATATCTGACTGATGAATCAAAGCTGAAAAACATACCGGGGGTGAGTCAGGGTCTCTGACATATCTGTGGTCAGGAAGAGGAGGCTCTAGCGGGACCTGGTAAGGAGTCCCGAACCGCCAACTCGTCAGCTCGGTCGGCATGTCTGGCCACCCAGCATGAGGATGAAGAGACGGAGGATCGGAGGAATAGAACTGCCCTCCCCCTAGAAGCACCAGCCCTACTGGAAGAAGGGATGTCTGCAGCACGGGCGCGACTCGAAGATGCTGCGCCAGTGGGCCTCAGTGGCGGAGCCCGCACTCCCGTCAAAGGGGACATCAGATATATGCGGCGATAGGTGGCGTAGTCCCCCTCAACGAAATATAACAAAGCATCAGTGCCCTGCATATCCCTAATGACCTCCTCGGCAGATAGCCTGTCGGCAGTCCGCATAGTGGGTGGAGGCACAGCAGGGTCCTGAGAATTATCCCCACACCTGACGCTGAAAGCGCTCCCCCAGAAACCAGGCCCTACCGACTGGTCCTCGAGCAGGAACCTATACTGGGAAGCCACTCGACCCTCCGGGGTACTGATTTTGCACATCATCAAAGACTGCCCAGGGCTGCCAGGTAATCTGCGGATAACCAGAGGTACAAATCAATCAGAAATCAGGAATATGCAAAGCAGATCAAAGATGAAAATGAAAAGGACTGAGAGTTCTGAAATACCTCTGTCGCCCTCACAGTGTCGAAGTACTGTCGCAGAGAGAAGAGAGTCTCTCGAGGCCTCGACAGGTGTTCGCCCTCAAACATCAATGAAAACGGGGTCATAGGAGGTCCTGCCACCTCCATCTCCGGGGCTAATGTGGGGAAATATGTATACCCATAGCTGAGAAAAGCAGTGCGGAATGTGAATACAAAGTGCTAAAGGCAGAATGCAGAATGCAAAGTGCGCCGTGTGTGCAATGAACAAGTAATGAGGAGCAAAATGTAAATCAAGAGGACAGAATGTACCTCCCAGGCTCTCCAGTAGCCGCCGAGTAAGTCCCCCCGCCCACGAGAGACTGCGCTCATGTAACAATAAAGGGTAGCCAGCCAGCGCCACCCCAATCATACTGAACGACCTGTGATAGGTCTACCAGAGCACTCAGTAGATACAATCCGACCATGTTCCCTCTATCGGCAAACAGAGTGGTGCCAAAGAGGAACATGAGGAAACCACGGGCATACTGCTCGACCTCCTCGGGAGACTCCGGCTCCATCTGTGGCCGCCGGAAATGGGAAGAGAACCAAGTATACCGGACTCTCCCAGTACCTCTGTCTACGGGGGCGAGTCCCCAATAGATAAATCCAAGCAGCCTCCCACTCACTCATATCCTCGTCGTAGGAATGGGTCCACCGCCTACGTCTAGGCCGGTGAGTACAGCGAAGTCCAGTGGGGTCATAGTCATATCCAGTAGCAAAAATGGAATGAATTGGTGGTGTCCCACCATCTCTCCGCCAGAGCGGCAAACAATGTCCTACTGATGAGACAATGAGATAACCCTCTGCAGAATGGTCCGAATCCTGCAAAGTCAACCAAGTCCCGGACAGCTTCCGAAAGCTCAGCATACCACTCCCTCGCCGCAGTGGAGCCGTATCCTCGCACAGTGCGAGAGCCAACCTGCATTTAGAATGAATGCATATATCAGCAAATGAAGTGAATGAGCTGTGTGCAAATGAAGTGAATGAGCTGTGTGCAAATGAAGTGAATGAGCTGTGTGCAAATGAGCTGAATTTGGTATTTGGGCTGCGTGTTCAAATTTCAGAATAATCAGTGGGCTGTGTGTTCACGTCAAATCTGGACTGTGTGTTCTACTCTTAATCAGTGGGCTGCGTGTTCACGTCAAATCTGGGCTGTGTGTTCAGTAAAGCAGAGTTTGGGACTGTGTGTTCTACTCTTAATCAGTGGGCTGTGTGTTCATTTCAAATCTGGGCTGTGTGTTCAGTAAAGCAGAGTTTGGGACTGTGTGTTCTACTCTTAATCAGTGGGCTGCGTGTTCACGTCAAATCTGGGCTGTGTGTTCAGTAAAGCAGAGTTTGGACTGTGTGTTCTACTCTTAATCAGTGGGCTGCGTGTTCACGTCAAATCTGGGCTGTGTGTTCAGTAAATCAGAGTTTGGGACTGTGTGTTCTACTCTTAATCAGTGGGCTGTGTGTTCACGTCAAATCTGGGCTGCGTGTTCAGTAAATCTATGTTTTGGGCCGTGTGTTCAATCCTAATCAGTGTGGGCTGTGTGTTCATCATTAACTTGGACTGTGTGTTCAGAAAATCAGAGTTTGGGACTGTGTGTTCTACTCGTGGTCAGTGTGTGCTGTGTGTTCACCTTCAGATTTGAGCCGTGTGTTCAACAATTCAAGTGTTTTAACTACGTGTTCAAAATGCAAACAAAGTACTATGTCGTAGGCTACAACTGTATGTTTAAGCATGGCAAAGCTACAAAATGCACAAGAATACGGAAAGTAAAGTAAAATACCTCTCGCGCATCATGAGAGAGGTGCTGCTCCGGCTCTCGTAGAAGCAGATCCCCGGGAACCCGATCGTTGAAATCGGTGAAATGACGGAAAACGGCTCGCGGAAGCCTATGTACCGCTGGAGCATATCGGGAAGAAAGGCCGGACCCTCGGGGGGAGTCATAATGTCAAAATCGTCTCCGGCCCCTGGAAAACCTCCGCCGTGGGGGAAATTGCCGGCCATTTCGAGAAATCTGCAAAAAGGAGCAAAAATGAGCAAGAATGAGCCAAAATTGAAAAAGTCAACAAAAGTCAACTCTCGGGAAAAAGTCAACAAAAGTCAACCCCCGGGAAAATATTCCAAATATTGAGACAAACTTACCTCAGGTGGTGAAAATGAGAAGAGAAGCTCCGAAATCAAATTTTAGTAGGCTCAAAGTGCTTAAATCTGAAGGATTTGCAGAAACAACTTGCGTGGGAGGCCGAGGGACGCGTATAAAATGCAGATCTGAGCAAGAAAGTGGCTTAGAGAGCAAGAGGAGAGAATTCCACACTTGGGGGTGCAATTTCGGAGGCATTGGATGTGTGAATATATAGAAAATCCGAAAATGACCAAAATGCCCCTACTTTGGCAGATGGCCGGCCGGCCACCTAACCTGGCTGGCCGGCCCTTTACTTTTTGCCCCTGGCCGACAGCCTCTCCTAGGGCCAAGAGCTGGCCGACCATGTTCCCCACCCCCTCCCCTACCTCTCTGCAAATTTTGAGGAATTTTGGAGTTCCCGGGACCTGAAAAAGTTCAAGAAAAGTGCACTTCTGGCGCGAATTGCTCCGTTGGAACTTTAGCTGCAATTTCTGACATGTGTCTCATCATTATTCATCAAAATCAAGGTGTATCCTTTTTGAACATGTTATAACCTCTCCGGGAGGTGAATCAGAGGCCGCGATCGAGTTGTCATCGCCGAAATGCGCGCTTTCTTGTTTATTATTTCGCAACAAACGGGCACTCTAATTTGCGCTCGTTTCGCATTATTTGGCTCATAATTTGCATTCTCATGAATATTTTGCATTGTCATGCATGTGTACCGTGCCTCTATGCTTGAGTATGCGTTGTCACGCATTATCTTTTCTCGCATTGCGAAGCGTTCACCCGTCGGCACTGCGTGTGTTAGACTTTTGGAATCATAGGGATCACATTGACTATATGTTGTTAGCATATTGTTCTTGTTGAATTTCCTTCTTTTGCAGGCACGATATTGTATGTACGGTTCATTTGAGGCTGGTGCGACCAGACGAATCGCGCAGGTATCGTATCTTCTCCGTGTGAGACGCGACGAGAATCGGATGATTCTCTGCATTCCTAACTGCATGAAAATGTAGTTGTTGCTTTGCATTCTTGCTTAAAACTGTTGCATCTATTTGTCAATACCTGCTTCATTACAGCTTGCTGCACTTGCATGATCATTTGGCTCTGTGCATGTCTTTGCATTTTGCCCCCCTGCCTGGCACGCCTGCGGCACACATTTCTGTTTATCTGTTTGATTGTCTAAGTCTTCGGCCTTGTCAAAAATGGGTCGTCTCTGGGCTTTGACATTCACTCCCGTCACTTGTGACTTCCGAGTTCTGTCAAAGAGGGGCAACTGTAGACACCCCATTTTTGACCGACCTTAAGACTCAGACGTCACGGTTGAGCGCTCGGTGATGTTGCATACTGTGCTCGTTCAGAAGTCTCAGAGTCGCGGCCGTGCCCTGCCTCCGGACTTCCGAATTCTCTTCTGTGCCTTGTCTCGGTTTGCGAACCAGACTCGGTTTTCTCATTTTCTTTCCCGCGGGAAGGGAGTGGTCCTGTAGACTATCTCCCGGTGGCCGTGAGCTACTTTTCGTGGCCGTAGGTCATTTTGCCCATTTCGGAGCCCGGTTCCCGGTTTTCGGGCCGTCAGGCCGTGTGCCTCGGCTCGGACCGCCCAACCATCTCCGATTTCTCCGGTTCTTGGCTAGTACCTCTGTTTTATCATTTTGAGGAACACTGGGGCCCCGATGCCCACTTCGTGGCCGTATGCCACTTTCGGTGCTTATAGCCGGTTTTCGGGCCCCGAACCTCGCGGTTTGGCCCCGAGCATTCATTTCGCATCGGTTTTCTCCGGTTTTTGGCAGGTACCTCTGTTTTTCACCATACCGAGAACCTGGGGTCTCAGATACCCACTTCGCTGCTGAACACCACTTCCGGTGCCTACAGCCCATTTTCGGGACCCCGAACTGCGCGGTTTGGGCCCCGAGCGTTCATTTCTCATTAGTTTTTGTTCAATTTTGGCAGGTACCTCTGTTTCAGCATTAGGAAGATCACTGGAGGTAGGAGGCCAGCAATTATCCCAGATAACCAGTTTCGCTCCTCCGGCGCCCGTTTTGCTCACTTCCGGGCAATGTTGAACACCCTAGGCCCATCTTCTTCCAACCAAAGCTACATATTGTGATGAGGGCACATGGGAGGACCCTAAAATGATGGTCGGCCAGCAATGAGTTTCATTTTTGAGCCCCTCCTTCAAGCTCTATGTTGTGGCTCCTGCTTCAGTGTTGCCAATTTCCGACCTTGGAACCTTGTTCTACACATCTGGGAGGACCCTAAAAGTTGGTGGTCGGCCAGCAATTCAAATTCATTTTTGAGCCCCTCCTTCAAGCTCTATGTTGTGACTCCTGCTTCAGAGTTGCCAGATTCCGACCTTGGGGCCTTATTCTACACACATGGGAGGACACCTTTGCATGGTGGTCGGCCAGCAATTTTCATCTTTCATTTTGGACCATGGCCGGCCGGCCAGGGTGAGTGGCTGGCCAACCAGGTGGGGTGGCCGGCCGCCACCTCCCAGAAAGTTCCCTGGCCGGCCAGCTTCCTGCTTTCCAGCTCCTTCCAGCTGTCCAGATATTTTTTCAAAATATCTTCCCCATCCGGGGGATATTTTGGGAGGGAAAGATTGCCTCCATTTCCCTCCCCTTTTACACCTTTTCTTGCTTACTTAAAGGGCTGGACAGCCCCTTTGCCTAGGTTACAAAATTTGACCTTAAGAGCTCTCCTTCAAAAACCTCCATTTTCCATAGCCAAAGTTCAAAAAACTTTCAAGCTTCCTAGCTCAACCCTTCACCAACCCTAAGCTCTACCATCAACAACTCCATTTCAGTAGCAAGGAAGTGATTTTCAGAAGCCAAGAGTCAACAAATTGAAGCCAAGAAGCCACCATAGTTGGATCTTCAAGGGTAAGTTCCTAAATCCCTTTTTCTTGCATTTTTTTGAGTCAATTCTTTACCCCATTTGCTTCCATTTTTGGGCTCTGACCCCTACTGGTTTTGGGCTTATTTTGAGCCCCTCTACAACTTTGTAGAAGGGCTCAACCCTGTTTGGTGTCTCCTTCATACACTTGCTTCAATATCACTCTTTATGCCATTAAATTGCATGCTTTGTTTAGCTTTTGAGTGATCTGATTTCGAGTATGCTATATACTGTGAGTGGGCTTATTTTGAGCCCCTCTTCAATATTTAATAAGGGCTCAACCATGTTTGGCTTCTCTGTCATGCACTTCCTTTGAAATGCTTCCATTTTACCGTAAAATTGCATGATTGTTTTGACCTATTTGTGATCTGAGTTGGAGCATGAAACATACTGTGATTGTGCTTATTTTGAGCCCCTCTTCAACATTGAAGAAGGCTCAACCTGGTTTTCTTACTCTACATATCACTTGCTTTGAATTCTTGTTCCACTCCCATTTTGCATGCATTTTTAAGCTCACCATGCTTCGGATTTCAGCCTTCATCAGGCTTAGAGAGTGCCTTATTTTGGTCCATTATCATTCTTTGTTAAGGTCTTAGGCCATTTGATGACTGGTTTTGGTACTTGTTTTGTAATCCTTCAATTTACCGTAAAATTGCATGTTTGTTTAGGCTTTCTTAGCCACTGATTCGAGTCTTCATCAGGCTTAGAAAGTGTCTTATAATTGTCTATTCTTCATCTTTTGTTAAGGGTTTAAAGTTGTTTGATGCTTTCCTATGGTACCTCATGTTGTAGCCCCTTATTGGCTCATTTTTGCATGCCATTTTGAGCATATCTACACACTGAATTAGAGGATCTCATCTACTGTAAATATGCATGTTTTTGGCCCCTATTCAATTTTGTAGAACTTATTTTTCTGGTTTGAGCATTGTATATACTACTTGCTTTGTAATTCCTCTCTTTTTCCCCGTTTTTGCAAGCTATTTTTGCCATGCTTGTGGTTGTTATTTAGCCTTGCTTTGTACTGAAAAAATGCCATATTTGGGGCTGCCTTGCTACTGTTTGTTCTGTCATGTATCAATTTTGCATGTTTAGCATAGCTGTAGGCCATTTCGGGTACTTAGAATCATATTTCGGGATGATTTCATGCATCGGTTGTCATTTCGTATCATTTCGGGACTGTTTTCCCTTTCATTTAGGTGCTGAAATTTGTTTTGCATACTTGCATATCATTTCCCGTGCTATTTCATGCCTTCTGGCCATGCCTCGGTTTGCGTGCCCGTGGGCACGCGCTTCGAGGCACCTCTGTTTTATCCGACGGCATCTGACGTGAGTGTGGCTGAGGTCCATTCATGTCAGTATAAGCCCAATTTACATTTCCATCTCATTTTATCATTGCCTCGGTATGCGCGCCTGTGGGCACGCATTTCGAGGCACTTCATTCTTATCCGACGGCCTCCTATGTGGGTGAGCTGAGGCTCTCCCATGTTGGTGTAAGCCCATCGTAGCATTCTGTATGCCATTTGATTTCTCATTTTATCATCGCCTCGGGGTGCGTGCCTGTGGGCACACATTTCGAGACACTTCGGTTTTATCCGATTCTCATTTCATTATCGCCTCGGTATGCGTGCCTGTGGGCACACATTTCGAGGCACTTCGGTTTTATCCGATTTCTCATTTTATCATCGTCTCGGGGTGCGTGCCTGTGGGCACACATTTCGAGGCACTTCGGTTTTATCCGATTCTCATTTCATCATCGCCTCGGTATGCGTGCCTGTGGGCACACATTTCGAGGCACTTCGGTTTTATTCGATTTTCACTTCACATCATCGCCTCGGTATGCGTGCCTGTGGGCACACATTTCGAGGCACTTCGGTTTTATCCGATTCTCATTTCATCATCGCCTCGGTATGCGTGCCTGTGGGCACACATTTCGAGGCACTTCAGTTTTATCCGATTTTCACTTCACATCATTTTCTCGGTATGCGTGCCCGTGTGTGCGCATTTCGAGGCACCTCATTCTCATAGCATTGTGCATGCTAGAACTGTATATTAGTTGCATTTCATGCATATCATGCATATTGCATCATGTTCGGGATAGGAGTTAGCCCGGGCACGGGAAACGAGGCACGTTTCGTACTCCGAGTGACGGAACGGGTCTCAATTCCCCAGTCACCGACACTCCGGATAACCCATGATGGAGTTAGGTTTTCATTGTAGCATTCATGCATTCATTCTATAGTGAGTTGTGCAATCCGATTCCTCGGCCATCATGCATCGATATGCGTGATTGGTGGCACGAGGATCGAGGCATGCATATATTTGTGAAATACATTGCTATGCCCTTTTCCTGCTCTCTGTTGCAGCAAAATAGAGGATCAGCAACTTTTCAGAGTCGGGCACGCATTTCAAGAAACACTGCGAACAGAGGCTGAATCGGGCATCCCAGTGGATTTCCGCGCAAAGGCAGTCCAGCATACATCATTCATCAGAAGCGAGGCAACCCCCGACTTGCAAACCGATTTACAGCTTTCTTAGTTTAATTGCTAATTACTTAGAAATCTGTAATATTCTTTTAAATTCGGACTGTATTATTATTTATTCGGACCCTCTGCGCAAGGGCAATGCTGTAATAAGTGTGGGTGAGTGTGATGTATGTCTTCCAACCCCCATTTCTTTCTCCCTTTTATTTACCCGCTTACGATGGTTAGATATAGGGCATATTTCAATTAGCATACAGTATGATAGCATGTTTGCATCATTCATCTGTTTTGCACGCACCGGGCTCGGCGCATCATACAAACTGCATTGTATTTCAATTCCAAATTGAATACGTGTTAGTTGTAGCATTTCATATGCCATGTTTAGAATAGCCGAGCCTGCTCTAGTTGCATTATTGCATGTGTTGCATTAGGCATTTCTGTATAATTAGGATCATGCATGATTTCTAATGAGTTTCTGTTTTGGCTCGGAGTACTAGGTGAGTTTTATGCTTTAGCATCCTTGCATGCGTGTGAGTGCTGCCATTATAGCATGCTTACCATGAGGCTATATGCTTAAATGATATAACTGCCTTGAATGCCTGTGGGTGGAGGTTGAGTTATCTGAATTGGAGCAATTCATTAACTGTTTGTTTTAAGCCCACTAGATAGTGGCAAAATCATGTTTTACTAAGCCCACCTGAGGGTGGCAAATCCGCGTCTTAGCCTACCTGCGGGTAGCACCATCAAACCATTTTCAAACAAGCAAACATAAAATGTTTTGTTCCAATTCAGACGGCTCAGTCTATACTTATTTGCTGCGAGCATCACATAGTAACCTAGGCTAATAATCGGAATAAGAGCATACAATGTTTTCAAAAATAGATATCATGGTTAGTAGAGGCCGGTCTTTGACCGGGCGAGAGGGGGTGCTCACGATGTGACCTTCCCCAATCGTACCCAAGTTCCCGAGCCAACTTTGGTGATGACGGACACGTGGCCTTTGGCACCGAGTCAGGGTTTCCTAAATTTCCCATTTTAAAAAATATTTAGGTGGCGACTCTGTTATCTGGCAAAGCAGTCCATGTTTGGCACTTCTTTCAAAAAAATCTGTTTTCTCAAAAACGATTTGCCGGATTTGGACTCTTTGGTTCAAGATTAAGAACCGTGACATTTGAGTCCTTGAACTGTAGTGACCCCAATATGAACAGAACGGGACCTAACCCTCCCGGGGCGTTCGGGGGACGTCTACACATCCCCACAGTCCATCAGCCATGGCTTGTGCCTGCCGACCATCAGTGGTGGCCAATCGGCCACTGGTGATGGCCAGCGGCCATTTTTCTACTTTTTTAGATATTTATTTGCCAGTTGTGCCAGCTATTGCTCACTAATGTGCATCTCCATACACGTGTATGGAGGGATGAATACAAGCTCTAAGCTTGTTTTTCTATATATGGGGGGGTCTCTCCCCCATTTTGGAGGGTTAGACAATTTGGAATAAAATTTTCTCTCTCTCTCTCTCTCTCTCTCTCTCTCTCTCGAATTCTCTCTCTCTTCTTATTTTGTGCTTTGTAGTTAGCTTTCTCTACACCTTTGCACGTAGACTCTTGATCAATCTTGACTACCTTGGAGCTGAGGTCCTAGGAGGTCTTCTTGGAGCTTTAGAAAGGGTTTTGAGCTTGAATTTGTGCCTGAAAATGTCTTGTGCTTCAAGAGATATAAGGCTTGCCTTTTAAACTTGTCTTGCATAATTTAAATTATTATCTTTTTGTACTGTTTTGACCTGGTTTTTCAACTAGAAAAAACTTTGTTTTGAGGTTTGAAAATAGTAGTTTAAGTCTTGGTGAGTTAGGGGGTTGTCTTCTCTTTTTGTTCTTTGGCTTGTGAAGCCTTTTGTGCCATTCCTCACCATCTTTGTATCAAACTTTTTGGCCCTTTAAACCACTGAAAATCAGAGTTATTTCAGTAGTAAAAATCAAATTTTAAAGTCCAAAATATGAGGGGTTAGCCTCCCCTCCTTGTGCCTTGTTTCCATGCCTAGGTTGCTTCACATGTTGGCTTGATTTTCTAGCTTAACTTAGCTCAATTCAAGCATGTTTTAAGCTCTATTTCGACATGTTTGAGCTTTGTTTTGGGCTGGTTGAGGCACTTGAGGCTTGCTTTATATGCATGTAGTGCAATTGTGCTTGTTATGTTTAGCTTGTGCCATGTTTTGGCCTCTTATTCTAGCTTAACTTAGCTTAATCTCAGCATGATTTTGCCACTGTTTTGATTGGTCTTAGCTCTGTTTTGAGCTGGTTTGGCCACTTAAGGCTTGCATTGTGTGGTTGTAGTGCAATCTCCTTCACTAGCTTAATGTTTTAAGCTTTCTAGCATGAATTGCATGAGTTGCTTGCATGTTTTAGGGTCATTTTGCATGCAATTTCAGCACATATAATATCTGCAACCTCCCTCATTTCATCATTTTTCATTAGCCTTGAGGGTTGCTTAGCCATAGGGTTGTGTTTAAGCTTGAGATTGAGATTTGTGCTTAATGGTTTTAATCCTCTTTTGAGGGTTTCTACTAACCAACAGCATGATCTCTCTCATGCCTTAAATCATCCCTTCGTTGACACCTCTCTCATTAGAAGACTCTCAACTTGGCCTTAACCGGTTAAAGAATGGATCGGTAATTAAAATGAGTAAATAAAACATGACAAGTAAAACTTGAGCAAGTTAAGCATGTTGTGTTGCATTGCATGTGTTCAATCGGACGTTATATTGAACACAAGGAAGATTGGAGCATTTCATACTCAAAGTGATGAAATGAGTCAATCTCCTTGGTCTCCACTGCCTTTGATCACACATGATAAGGCGATGGTCTTGAGTCTTGTTTTTGGCATACAATGAAGTTGTACTTCTTGGTTCTTTGGCCATCATGCATTGAGAATGCTTGGTTGGTGGTTTTGGAGCCAAGAATTACACTCCTTCGACTTTGTGTAATGATAAGGAGGGTAATGGTACACATATATTCCTTGAGACTGCTTTGCCTCTGTTTGCTCTCTGTTGCAGCAAACAGGGAAGTCCAGTAAATTAGTGGCCAACCGGCCACCATAAGCAGCCGACCGACCACCAATGGTAGCGGACAGCCACCATGGGTAGTCAACCGATCAGAAATGAATTTTGCACCAGTGTGTTCCTAAGTTGGAGCAAAGGCATTCTGGGAGTTGGCACAATTTTCTAAGATCAAACGAGTGTAAACAGAGGCGTCCGATGGCAAGGCGGTGGATTTTCGAGAGGAAGCCGACCGAGCATGCATGCGTCCCTTGCCCTCGAGGCCATTTAATTGCTTTAATTAGTTAGCGTAGCTAATTATTCGATTCAAATGTTGTACTTAATTAGCTTAGAATAAGTTAGTTAATTAGTTTTGTGTTGTAATAGTTAGCTTAATTAGCGTAGCTAGTTAGTTTATTTATTCGGACCCTCCTTCGTGAGAGCGTAATGTTGTAATAAGCGTGCGTGTGTGTGTGCATGTCTTTCAACCCCGCGTCTTTCTCCCTTTTACTTAACTGCTTTCGATTGTTAGTTTAGGAGCATTTTCAATTAGCATACCTTATGCTTGCATGTTTGCATCATTCATTTGTATTGCATACACCGAGGCTCAGCACATCATTCAAACTACATTGTCAATTCAATACTTCCTTGAATACGTGTTTTAAAGCATGTTATCAAAGTGTTGCAAATACCATGATTAGGTAGCCGAGCCTATTTAGTCACATCATTGCATGTGTTGCATTAGTCATTTACAATAGTTAGGATCATGCATTGTTTCTAACTAGTTTTTGTTTTGGCTTGGAGTACTCGGTGAGTTTTATGCTTTAGCATACTTGCATGAGTGTGATTGCCACATTGCCATGTTTCACATGCTTGCCATGAGGTTATGTGCTTAAGTGATTAACTGCATGAATGCCTGTGGATGAAGGCTTTGTTGCTTGAATTGAAACAATTCAACAAATGTGAGTTTTAAGCCCACTTGAGGGTGGCAAATTCAAACCATTTTCGAAAAGCAAACACGAGTTGAATTCATTCCAAGTCTTGAGACTTAGTATATACTTGTTTGTGTGTGTCACGTAGTAAAGTTAGCTAATAACTGGAATAAGAACACATAAGGTTTATAAAACGTCATATCATGATAGTAGAGGCCAATCTTTGATCGGGCGAGCGGGGGTGCTCATTTCAGGACCTTCCCCTTTCGTACCCAAGTTCCCGAGCTGAGGCAACTTTGGTGATGACCGACACGTGGCCTTTGGCACGAGTCAGGGTTTCCTAAATTTCCTAAAAATAAAATATTTAGGTGGCGACTCTGTAATCTAGCAAAGCAGTCCAGTTTTAGCGTTATTTGATTCAAAATCGATTTTCCAAAATGATTTGCCGAATTGGACTCTTTGGTGTTTATCAATTTCACATTGCACTTGTGAAACTAGATTCATAACCTTGACAGGAGTCCAAACTGTAGGACCAACTCGAGCTCTCCGAAAGGGGGTGCGAAAAAATTCGAGCTACACCAATGCCTTCAATTTCTATTCATTGAGGTAGTGAAGCTACCTTGTCACGAGCATATAGTAGCACTTACAATGCTAAGTATAGACACATAGGTCATGTTTGTTTAGCGAGATGAGTGGCCGGAGTGGATTAGGTTTGCCGTAGGCTCTACACACAGCATGTTTGGTTGTGAAATAAGGGGAATGATTGATACTCCAATTGGATTACTAAATCCATTCAGTAGCTGGATTAGGTTTAGAATTTTTTTAATATAGAAATATGTTTACATCTTAGCCACGAGTGCAAAGGTCTCCTGATAGTCAATGCTATACGTCTGAGTGAACCCTTTTGCCACAAGTCTAGCCTTATAACGCTCAATAGAACCATCCACTTTGTGTTTCACAGTATACACCCATTGCATTCCGCAGGCCGTTTGCCCTTGGGTAACTCAGTCAATTCCCAAGTATCATTCTTCATAAGTGCTTTCATTTCCTCCATCATGACAAGTTTCCACTCAGAGGTAGCAAGAAGTTCTTTCAAGTTTTTTTTCACAATAGTTGAATGCACACAGATAAAGAGTTTTTTGTCATAATAGTGTCATTAGTCGAGTCACCCCTTCTTTGACATAGCTGCAAGCCTAGTGTACATCCTTGCCATAGACTGGTATCCTCGGATATCGCTAAAGCGCAGAAGATTGGTTGAATCACAATTCAGTGGACTATTAGGTTCTGGATGGGCCATTAAAGCAATTATAGCCCTACAAACCGACTAGAGTGTCCAAGCTGAACTCCATGCATTCTTCAGGATATCAAGGCAAATCTCTCCTGTCTTAAAATGCACATTTGGGTGAAATATTTTGGTTAAGAACCGGACTTGAGGAGGTTGCAAAGGATACTGCTCAGGGACAGAGAAAGCAAGTTGGAAAACACCACTCTCAAAAGGAGTTTCTGATGGTCCATTGATAAAAGCAGTCCATTTAAATATATTGGCTTGGGGAAAGTAAAGCTACTATTTTGGTAATCAATTGTCTCCCACCTATTAATTGGTTTGGGGAAAGTTACACCATCAATGGTAATCGTCGGTCCAGTCCACCCATACATGATAGATTGCCAAATTTTTTCATCAATAGATTTTAAAAACGATCTCATCCGAGCTTTCCAAAAAGAATAATTGGATCCGTCAAGTAGGGGTGGTCGAACCATAGAATTTCCCTCACGAATTGAATCCATTATCATAAGACAAACAAGATCTCGCTCTAATAGTTTTTTTTTTTTTTTTTTGAAAAAAAAAATAGAGCGACTAGCTCTGATGCCAATTGAAAAATCTAGAAATCCCTTAGATATTGATTTATGATTATGTATCAATTTTAAGCAGTAAATAACAATCCCAATCAAACAATCAAGACAAATCGATACAACAATTTTAACGTGGAAAAATCACAATCGGAGCGCCTCCAATTGTGATAAAAAACCACGGGCCAAAGCCACAAAATAATCCACTAAGAAGACAAAAGGAATTACACAAGTGTACTCTCAATTACCTAGCAAATCCACGCCCGTATTGAATTGACCCCTATATGCCTCTTCCACCATGGTCTTCACCTCGGAATTGTCTTACCCAACATTGAATCCACAACATCGATGTCGAATCCACGACGATGAGCCACTCTAGAATCCACAAAAGCTTCAAGCCCAAATTCTACGGAATCCACCGAAGACCAACTCTCTCTTTTTTTAATAAACCAAACTAAACAAACCCTTTGATCTAATTCACTCAATTCATGATTAAACTCTCACAGATATTAAAGGGAACAAGCAAAAAAGCTCCAAATGAAAACCCTAATACCCAAGAAGAAGATCTGGAAGCCGTACCCTAAAATCAAACTGAAACACATATTTATAGAAAATAGATCCATGAGCTCTGCTCTAGCGCAAGAATGGCCGCTCGAGCGGAAAAAAACAACTCCCGGTACTTTTGCAGGCGAGTGAAACTTCTGAAAGGTCGCGATCTCCACTCGAGCACAAGAATGACCGCTCTAGCGGACAAACAGCTTGATCCCCGACATAGTCAGCGAAGTGGCAAACATGATTGGATTAAGATCACAAACTCCTTTGCATAGGCACAATTCGAGTTGGATTCACATCTAAAACTCATGGCCTCACTGAAATAAAAGATCGAATACAATTACAACTGAAAGGAGTTTTGTCAAACGGGATTACCAAGAATAAAAACTTAACAATCTTATATAAAAATAATTTAACAATCTTATCACTAATCATTTCTCCCACTATCATAAAAACAAACACAATTTTGCTTAATCCTCTCACTAACAATTCCCACATTAACAATCTCTTCACTAACTATCCCCTTACTAACAATTCCATCCAACCTAATTCGCCAAACAAACGTGGCCATAAGCCCAAGACATGACTTTGAAAGGAAATTGATACAAGATGGAGTTATCACAATTCAATGTGTAAAGTCAAGTAAGAACTTGGTTGTCCATTTTACAAAGGGTTTGCCTAGAGAGTTATTGAAGGGGACCGGAGTTGAGATGGGGCTAAAACCTTTTTCTAATGATCACCAATGACAGTAACCCAACCCAAAACTAGAAAACCTCCAGTCAAGGGTTTAATGGGTAAAAACAAGTTGTTGATAAGTGGTCTGGTGAACACTGATTGATTATATGCACTCACCTTAATAAATGAAAAGGATCAGTGTCGTCCATTACATAAAAGAGGGTTGAATTACATTCTTGGTGAAGTTTCAAGTGTCTAGTAATGGAGGCGCAACTGGAACTTCACCTATGTGAACGTAGAAGTTGTGCCGCTTCTCACGAGAGTCTGGGTTTACTCTTTGGATCGTTCATGAAACCAAGAGTTAGCATATGGCCATTTACATGCTAAAGTGAAATTTTGAAATCCTTGAAAATAGAATTTTGTTATGTGTACTGTATATTCGGTTTTGTTCCTTACGGAGTACTGGTTTAACTGCTAGTACACCAATGACTTTTTAGAATTTTGATGTATTTGTACTAATTGGAGGTTTAAGTTGTACAACACCTTTTTGTAATCATAATGACATTTTTTCTATTTTGAATGTGACATGTTTTATTTATTTATTTAATTTTATTATACTACCAAGGTGGAGTATTGTTGAGACATGTTTGATAGCATAATAGTTTTTGTGCATTTTGAGTTTGATTAATTTTTTTGAATCGGTCTAGATTAAACAATTATAAATTGAGGGTTCATATTAAAGCTGCCAATAGATGTGTTAGTTACAAACTAAAAGGCACCTATTGGTATGTATTTATTTGAATAAACACCAAACTAGAAGGTACCTATTGGAATCTAAAAGCACCTATTGGAATAGTTGTCATTTTTCATCCAAGACTTGTTGTATCCTAGGAACGACTTTACCTGCAACCCATCAGCAAACTCAATCGAGTGGGGGCAAATTACATTCTAAAGAAAGTGTCTTTAGATACTCCTCAAGCCAACCGATTTTGTTCTTTTTTTTTATCCCAACACTCTTTTTCCACAATTCTCTTCCAAAACTAGTGTTCCTTCTAAACTCTGTCAACTTGTTCAATTGGTACATTCTTAGTCTCCAGCAAAAATAAGTAGACAAATCTGTTCATCAACACCACCCAACCTCTAAAAAAGAAGAAAATATTAAATTTGAAATGGCAAAGCATAACTAAAAAGTCTGAGGGAAAAGAAAGCTCACTACCATATTACTACTTTGTCCGGCTGATCGTATCTCTAGTGGACAAATTTCACTCGGAACTAATCATCCCGAAAAATCCCATGACCAACTATACCCATCAACATATACACAAATCAAAGCCAATAGTGGAAAAGCATACGCTTTACTCACCCCACCATAACCCCCTAGTTGAGTTTTCATGATACTTCTAATCATTATTTGCGAAGTTAATATCTGTATTCCTCTAACTGTAAACAAAACTCTTCGGCCAAATTTATCGACTATCAACAATGATATGAAGGTTGATGTAGCATTCACAACCCTAATTATGACTGTAGACAAGAGCGAAGCGCTTTTACCTGAACTTATGGTTCAAAAAAGTATAGGTGCATATAATGCAATGGCATTAATCCCTATTGCTTGTTGAAAGAATGGTATGGCTATTGCCATGACAAGTTGAGGCCTATATTTTGTTTCTGTGATTTTCTTGAATGGGTGGGTGATGGTTTTGGCTATGCTGCTTGCATTTATGAGATCGTTAAGTTCAACTTGGGCAACTTCGTTGCCTCAAATTTTTTGCAAGATTGACTTAGACTTTTGATGATTGGCGGTGCACTGAATTAGGTTGTTGGGTGTTTCTTAAAAGAAGAAAAGTACTCCCAAAAGTTAGAACAATAACTAGCAATGTCGCCATGGCAAAGGAGATTCTCTATCCCCACTCACCTTTGAGCTTTTCGGTGCCAAAGTTAATAAGTTTTGCTGATAGAGCCCCTATGTTAAGGCTGATCTGGAAGCCACTAATTGCTCTTCTATATTTGGGTAGAGCCATTTCCGATAGATATAGTGGGACTGACTAAAGAAAAGCAAAGCATAAATAAATATCAATAAATAAAGTTATGAAAACTTAACAAAATATGACATCTAAGCAAGGTGAGCGAGTATGAATGCTTGCAATTGATGGCATATCTATTGTTGTTACTAGCAAGTTGAGAAATTGCCTAGTAATATTGGGTAATGCTATACAAATAAAATTTATATATGTACAAGAATTGAAGCAAAAGAAACATGAGCGAGAGAATAAATGGAAACCTACATTCATCTCTTTGTGGACAGGGGTAAATTAATACTCAAATCCATGCTATTAATTGGAGAGAGCAAATTGCCACTATTTCTGAGGTGAGCCTCAGAAAGCTAAACAAAAAAGCTCTATAGGGATTCTAAGAAAGTAAGGAGATGAGGGTAAAAATACATGTAACTCATCAAAATAGTTGAAGACTCATCCTCTTGGTCATGCAACAAGGATGTAAAATCCATTTCCATGTTCAAAACTAATTAAGAAGAGAGTTTTCAGCACTTTTGGTAAAGAAACTCTTATAACTTCAAAGAAAAGATGAGAGAAACTAAGAGATGGAAAATGATCATCCAATGGATCCAATGAAACAACCACAACTACTCATTAGGATAAAGCATGGATTGAATCACATGGATCAAAACACTTAGATGATACAAAAAGAGAAGAACAATTACATGAAAGCAAGGAAATGGGGGGTAGCAGAGCCATCTACATCCCAAAGCTAAGCTACATATTTAAATACAAGAATGCAATAAATTAAAACAGTTATGGTGGGGGGTGGCCAAGCCATCCACATCCCAAAGCTAAACTACATATTTAAATACAAGAAAGCAATAAATTACAACAGTTATGTACCAAAGCTAAGAGATTACATTGAAACAAAGAGAAATTATACTATAACTCTATGTGGGGGTGGCTGAACCATCCCCATCCTAAAAAGGATCACATGAAAATGCAACAAATCTATAGAAAATGAGATAAAAAAAAGAAACAATGATGAGAAAGACTTCAATGCTTACTTTTCAAAGCAATGAAGAGTTTTTGATTACCAAACTTGCTTCCAAACACCCTCAAGGTCCTTGGATATGGCTTGAACACCTAGCAAAGAGCCTCAAGATCAAGCTTGGATGGTGTTTCGATGGTGTATGTATGAAGAGAGTGGTAGAAAGTTGAGAAGCTTTGGGTTTAAGGTGTTTTGGTGGTCAAACTCTTAGAATCTCTATTTTCCTCCTTAGAAATATTTATCAAGTGAATTGGCAACTTCCTAAGCCTTTGAAAACAATTTCCAACCCTTTGAGATGAGGTGGAGAGGTTGTATATGTAGACTTTTGAGGCAAAGCTTGTGGAGGAAGCCAATGCAAAATATCTAATATATTTATATAAAGCTTGCATAGGAAGCCAATACAAAATATCTAAGATATTTGTGGGAAATTAGCAAAAAAGCTAAGGCTGTGTTTGGAGCAACTTTGGAAACATGATTCCAGTGCATTTTTCAATGCTTTGTTTGGTTTAAGTTTTCAAAAATTGATTCCAATGTCACATTCCAAAACTCATTTCAAATCATGTTTGGAGAGCAAAGAGTTTTTTGAATTTTGAGTTTTGAAAAGAGCGAATTAGGTATACTTGGTCATCCTCCCAGACGTCCCCCCGGAAGTTCGACCGGTCGTCCAACCGGTTGATTGGAATAGTGTTTTTTTTTTTTTTTTGGAATTTTTTTAAAAAATTTAAATAAAAAAATTGTTTTTATCAATAATTATTTTTTTGAATTGAATTTTAAAAAGAGTTTGGTTATGAGCTTTGAATAGAATTTTGAGTTGTATGTTTGGTTATGAGTTATAAGTTTTTGAATCAAACAACTTTTCTAATTTAAAAATTTATTTCAAAAATTCAAAACTCAATTCAAATCTCTTTTCAAACTCATAACCAAACAAATTTTCTCTTTTCAAATCGTAATTTAAAAACTCACAAACTCAAAATGCAACTCCACACTCAAATCATAATTCTAAAACTCTACCAAACGCTACCTAAAATTCCCAAAAATGCTCTGTACCTGAACAATTCAACCGGTCATACCATTATTCATCCAGCCGACTACATTTTTTATCCAGCTGTAAATTGTTGAATGGCGAGATGAAAAATATATTATTAGATCAATAGGGTAAAATTAGCATGATTTGAAAGGAGAAACATGTATTTCAGAGGATTCCACCCCTTACATTCATTCCCACTACATCCCATGCTTGGTCTACTGAAGAATAATAACACTTGAATTTTGAAAATGTGAGCTTCAGAACTTTGTAGAAATGTTTGGATCCACATAAAAAACATTTTGAAAGGGGTTTTAAGAGGGTCTAAAATAATTTGGCAAAAACGGGTGTAAGGTTAGGATTTAAAGCTTGAACCTGACTCTCTCTTGCTAAGGAATTCGTAAAATAGCACTTTCCAACTTTCATCATTGGGTGTTCAGAAAAAAGTGCCCAAGTCTTAAGGCCGATCAAAATGGAATGTCTACAGTTTCTCCTTTTTGAGAAAACTTGATGCGTCATTTTGTGACGTGTGTGAATGTCAAAGCCCAAAGACAACCTTTTTGATGAGGCCGTAAGATTTAGGCGAGCAAACAAAATGCAGATGCAAATGGTTGAACCCGAAGGTTGCCTTATCCTTTTGCAAGGAATCAAACCAATGTAGTTTACAAACATGATGTAAATCATAAGCAACATAACAAAAGATGCGGGAGTGAAGAAAGCAACCTTTCTATGTTTTTCACACATCAAAGAGGTGGACAAAATGATAAAAAAAAAAAAAAAAAAGAGTGCATCGTAGACAAATGTGCTTTCGCACAAATAAAAGGGGGGTGTGGGATGCTTTTGGGGTTACCAAGTGCGCCTAATAGTTCAAACTCTTGATTTTTGATCTGATATCACTAGTACAAAGTAAAACAGAAAATGAGAGTCTAGATTTGACAATCTTTATAGAAAATTCATTTTATTGCAAAACATTTTCCATAAATGGACTACATCACCAAATTTCAAAGTCGTCACCTAATCTTTTGAAGAAATTAAGAAACCCATGACTCATGCCAAAGGCCACTGTCCGTCATAACTAAAGTGTCTCAGCTCGGGAACTTAGGTATGAGAGGGGAATGTCATTTAATTGAGCACCCCCTCATCCGATCAAAAAATCGGCCTCTACTAAATCATGATGTGGTTTTTATAATCAACATATATTCATATTCCGATTATTTATTAATGTTATTATAACTATCTGAGGTAAGCAAATATAGACTGTGTCATTGATCTTGGTTATGCATTGAATTCATGTAGATTTTTTTTTAAATAAAAAAAATAAAAAGAAGCCTTTTTGTACAAACTCAGAAGCATAAGAATCAACTACATTCCAATACAAGCAACACAACCTTCATCCACAGGCATTCAAACAGATATCTCATCTAAGTGCTTAGTCTCATGATATAGTAATAGATGTGATAAGGAACATGCACATGCAACATGCTAAAGTTAAAATTCTCACCTAGTACTCCGAGGTGAGTCCCAAGAAATGTTTTTAGATATATATACATATGCATGATCTTATATACAATTGACTAATGCAATATATACATAGCATGCACTTATAAGTTTGGATACTAAAATATGACATAGATATCATCTCAAGACATGGAAAAATGCATGTATTTAGCTTGAAAAAATAATAAATTCCACAAATGTAGATGAACCAGACCCGGATGCATGAAAAATGGATGCAATATATAAGTATGATAAATAAAACATGATGTTGTACAACATATATGGAAAGCATGTAAATAAATAGATTAGAAGGATGTGGGGTTGGGAGATTATTATAATAATTTGAATGAGAAATGAGGGAAAAGAGACACACACAGAGAGAGAGAGAGAGAGAGAGAGATATTATTACAATAATAAATGGAAAAGAAAGGGGGTTGGAGAAATTATTACAACATTGGATTGATCCGGCCAAACTACTACTAAATCTAACAAATCATACTGAGTAAAGCAAAGAAACAATCTAGGAGCTCTAGAACCACTCAGGAGAGTACTCCCCAAAAAATTGCTTGCTTTATTTTTGAGAGAAGGCATATGACCAAATACAAAAAGGGCAGGCCGAACAAGAAAGAGGCTGGCCAAATTCTTCTTTCAATGGGGATTTAAGTTAGTGCAAAAATTCCAGAAAATAAGCTAAAAGACATTTTCTGAGGGGTTCTCATCCCTTCCACCCCCTCTGCTCACAAGGATCATTTAGAGAAGAGGTAGATTGGTTCCAACCCCCAACCACAGCATAAACAGATATATACAATAGATATTTTGCAATAAATCAAGAATTAAATGAATCAAAATGATGAACAAATTCAAGCCTGTAGACACCCCATTTTTGACCGCCCACAAGGCTCGAGTGCTTTGCCCAGTACAGTCGATGATGAAAGTGGTGTTGTGCGCGGTTTGAGGACACAACGAAGGGGCCTTGTTTAAGCTCTGAAACAATCTCAAACTTCCCATATTCCCACTGATTATACCCAAGAAATCTGTTTTTACACATTGTGCCACCCTGTGCTGAGGCTAAAGTAAAAAAACAGGGGATCCCATTGAGGCCCAGCCGTGCCTCATTGAGGGCCGACCATGGCTATTGATGGCCGGCCATGCCTTAGTAGCAAGAAACACTATTCTGGGTGGAAGCCCGCCAGCTGTCCATTTTTGAAGATATTTATGACCTCTTTTGCTCAAATTCTATAAAAACAAAGTTGTATCTCTGTTTTGAGTGTTGAAGAATTTCTAAAAAGCCTATACACCTTCTTGAGAGTTCCTTCTTCTTTTGCAAGCAACCTTTGAGCAAGCTTACTACCTTGAACCTATATCAATACACCATATACACCTTCACACCTTAGCCTAGGAACCTTGGTTGAGCCTTGAACATCACAATTCAAGCTTGAGAGTGTGTTTGGACTTAGTTTGATTCACAAACAAAGAGCTACCTTGTCAAGAGGTATAAGCTTGCTATTTTCTCTCTTGCTTTCATTTCTATCATTTATTATCAAGTTCTTGTATTTTTGTGTTGTTTTGATCTCCCTTCAAGTGTCTAAGCTTGGGTTTGGAGAGCTATCAAAGGGTAGAAAGAGTTAACACTCTTTCACCTATAGCTCAAACCCTTGCTTTTACACCCTTTCCTTTGCTTTCTAAATTGATTTTTAGAGTTTAAAAGAGGCTAAAAATCATGCTTTGAGGTTTCAAAAGTAGAGGGGCTAGCCACCCCTTCTTGTTCTTTCTTACTAGCCTTATTTTCTTTCTTTGTTGTTTAGCTTTTTAGGCTCTTTTCATGCAGTTTGAGCCACTGTTTTTCACCCATTAAGGGCTGTTTTAGGGCTGTCCTAGTCCATTTAATTAATTCGTGCTTTGATTAGTTTGCTTGTTGTCTTATATGTTCGCATACATAGCTTGTCGCATATTGTTCTAGCTTTTCTTGTCTAATTTCCTTGTTTTAAGAGCCCCATTTTAATAATCAACTTACCATTCATTTCTTTCATTTGAGAGTTGTTTCAATCAGTTGACAGTCATTCAAAACATGAACTAGAGATCTATGCTTAATGGCTTAATCTCTGCGAAGGTTCATTGTCAACGGCATAGTCTCTTTTTCACGTTGAGAATCACTTCCTGTTTGACATGTTTCTCACTTAGTGGGCATAATCTTTAGTGGACATAATAATTATCTTGGACAAATGGGTTAAAGAATGGCAAAGACTAATGAATTTGGCTTAAAATGAACCAACCCACATAAAGAAAATGAGTTATTTTGCTTGGACTCGGCCGAACGTTATGCCAAGTCTATTGTTTCAAGAGTCGTCACACATCAATTCATGGTGTTTTGATGACCCTTGAAGCATCTTTACTCCCCCCCCCCCCCTTTTGAGCTCATCCCATGATAAAGGGAAGGAATGGTTATTATTCATTGCATTCATTGAATTTTGTCCAAATTGTGGCCGGAATCATCAAGCAAACAAATTGCTCATTGATGGTTTTGGAAACAAGTCTAACCTTCTCTTGTGGCTTTCCCATGACAGAGAAGTGAGAGGGGGATAAACAGAGTTCAGAATAACTCTGTCTGCACTGTTTTCACTTCAAAGCACGAAACAGGATTTGGCATAAAATTAAGGCACGACCGGCCTTATTTAGGCCCAGCCGAGCTTCATTGGGGCCTAGGCCGGCCATCAATGTTTGGTCAACAGTGTGTTTTGCAGAAAATAGAGGGCGTGGCTGAAGGTGAAACAGAGCAGGCTTAGGCAGACAAAGCAGCTCTTGGACACTGTGCATGCAACCCTTGTGCATCCTTGCTTACATCAATGTTGTAAATTAATGCTCTGAATATTGTTGTAATTAATTTATTATTATTGTTACAATTAGTCTTGTTGTAATTATTGTTGTAATTATGATTATTATTGTTTATTTGTAATTGTTATAGCGAATTAACTTGGATAGCTAGTTTATTTCTCATTATTATCCTCGTTGTAATGGAGTAGCTAGCTAGTTAATTCTTTACTTATTTATTCATTCGGTTTTGTAATAATTAGTTTAATTCGGACTTTCGGACTTTGATTCGGACCCTCTTGCACGAGGGCCAACATGTAATAAGTTGTATGTCTTCCAACCCCACATCTTTCTCCCTTTTACTTACTTGCTTACGATGGTTAGTATAGAACATCATTTTTTCAAATTAGCATTCTTATGCTTTGCATACATTGCCTTGCATGCATTCAAGGTTCGGTTCATTATGCTAACCCAATATCAATGTTCAAATTCGTTGCTTGAATATGTGCTTTATCGCATGTCTTGAATGGAATCATATGCCATGGTCATAGCCAAGCCTACAAATTACATAATGTGTGCGTTGTATTAATTAGGAGCATGCATATTTTTTTAATTATTTTGCTTTGCTTTGGCTCGAAGTATTAGGTGAGCAATTTTGAGTTTTAGCATCTTGCATCAAGTGCTTGTATTGCCATGCCAAGCATATTTCCATGAGGCTAATTGCTTAAATGATATACCTGTTTGAATGCCTGTGGATGAAGGCTAGTTGTTTGAATTGGGATAGTTTGATTAATGTCCATTTTAAGCCCACTTTTTCAAGTGGCATATTCACAAACTCTTTTCAAATATAAACATGAAATCAAATGTTCCAATTCTTGCAAATAAGTCTATACTTGTATGCGCATCACATAGTGAAAATAGCTAATGAAACCAGAACAAGAGTGTATAATGTAAATAAAAATCACATCATGATTAGTAGAGGCCGATCTTTGGTCGGGTGAGTGGGGTGCTCAATTCATGACCTTCCCCTCTCGTACCTAAGTTCTCGAGCCAAGACACTTTGGTGATGACGGATAAGTGGCCTTTGGCACGAGTCTCAGGTTTCCTAAATTTTCCAAAAATATTTAGGTGGCGACCCTAAAATCTGGCAAAGCAGTCCAATTTTGGCATTTGATTCAAACATCGATTTTCCAAAAGAATTGTCGAATTTGGACTCTTTTGTGTTTTTACTGCTTCACATTGCACTTTGTGAAATCAGATTCAGAACCACAGGAGTTCAAACTTTGGAGCTAGTCATATCCGAAAGGAGCACGAAAAGCAAGCCACAAAGCCTAAGAAATGGATAGGAACTTACATCTTCCCTTTGTGAATAAGGGCAAATTAATACCCAAATCCATGCTATTAAATGGAAAGCATAAATTAATGCAAATCATTTCTTAATAGAAGCTTTGCTTTTTAAAACAAGGTATTCATTAAATTTATTGAAAACTCATCATCTAGTCATAGAAGAAGGATACTTGCACCCCTTTTGATGTTCACAAATGATTGAGAAGTGAGGTCTCAACTTCCTTTGACCCAAAATGTCTTGTTTTACTTTCAAAATGCTCAATGAAAAGGTAAGGACACAAATTTTTCAACATCAAATCCCATGGATCACCCAAGTAATCCTACGAAACAATCCTTAGCACTCATTGACATTGAGTAAAGAGTTAAGGCACATGGGCCAAAGTTCTTAGAGGAAGAGATATGTGAAGAGAAAGTGTGCAACAATAAGAAAATTACTCTACATATTGAACTTGTGAATGGATGGCTAATTGCTACTCCTAAACACATCCACAAAAGTCCAAGATACATAAGAACTAGAAGTTAAAGCTAAAGAAAGCAAGAAAGTAAAGAAAAGCTATCAACTCAATGGATGAGTGGCTAAATTTACTCCCTTCACATCCATGAGGACTTGTTACATCCCTACAACAATTACATAGTGAAAAAGATGCTTGAAATGAAAAAGGGAAGAAAGAAAGATGATTAAAGGTGTAAAAATATCACCTCTTAAAGAGGATAGGTTCTTTTGATTCACAAACTCCCTTTTAATTCCCTTAAGTCACTTTAGATGTGTTGTTAATGTCCAAGAATCTTAGTAAGAAGATTAGGATCAAGCTTCAATGGAGTCTTGATGTTTAAAGCCAAAGGGTGGTAGGTAGGAGATGAGGTCAAGAGAAAGAAGGGTCAAGAGGCTCTTATGAGCTTTAGGCAAAACTTTCAACCCTTTTGAAAGAGCCTGCCGAGCTCTATTTATAGAGCCCAGGGTGTAAATATCTGAGATATTTGTGAAAAGTGTCTTAGACAAATTGAAATTCTCAAAAATACTCTATACCCGAAACATTTAATTGCCCATTCCACTTACTGATCAGCCGAGTGCAATTTTAATCGACCATCATATGGTGCCCAGCCAATCAGAAAGCACATCATCAAGTCAATAAGAAAAGGTTAGCCTAAATTAAAAGAAGAAACATGTATTTTAGAGGATTTCACCCATTCCATTCATTTCTACTATGTCATTTGCTCAGATTGTTTGAAAGAATACAATGCTTTAATTTTGCAAATACGAGCCTCAAAATATTGTGGTAATGTTGGAATTGCACCACTAAAACTCACTTTGAAAAAAGGTTTCGATTTTGGTTGAAAAAAACATTTTGTCCAAAACAAGTCTGTGGATGGTTTAAAGCTTGATCCTTAGGCTCTTTGTTGTAGAACTTATAAGATTAATATATCTCTTCTTCATTATCAATAACTCAAAAGTGCCCAAGTCTTAAGGCTAGTAAAAAATGGGGTGTCTACAGAGTATATCGCGTACAAATGTGCTTTTGCACAAATAAAAGAAAGGATGCATCACATACATATGTGTTGTCGCACAATTGAAAGGAGGGGTGCATAGCATACAGGTGTGTTGTCACACAACTGAAAGAGGGAGGTGCATAGCATATAGATGTGTTGTTGCACAATTGAAATAGGGGGTGCATAGCATACAAATGTGTTGTTGCATAATTGAAAGATGGGGGTGCATAGAATATAGAGGTATTGTCGCACAATTGAAAGAGAAAGGGTGCATAACATATAGAGGTGTTGTTACACAACTAAAATAAAGGGTGCATAGCATGAAGATGTGTTGTCGCACAACTGAAAAAGGGGAGTATATAGCATACAAAGGTGTTATCACACAACTAAAAGAAGGGTGTGCATAGCATAAAGATGTGTTGTCGCACAACTGAAAGAATGGGGTGTGATGTCTTTCTCAAGGCATGGATTGCATAGAAAGTAGCGCGTGATGGATGATATGAGATATGCATAGTATGCAGAGCGATACATGATGCAACGTATGAGATAAGTACTATGAAGAGTGATGCACCACATATCTCATGAAATGAATGCAAGGCAATGAGTAGATCATACCACATTATGATAACTTGTGCAATTTGTTAGAAAGTAAGGCCAACTCCATGGGTTAAACCTAAACCCCAATCGAGGCAAATCAACGCAACTCAGCTATTGATATTTACAAATATAGAACAAATTTGAGAGGTAGAGCAACCAATCATGTTATTCAAATCAACCAGAGGGTGTGAGCACATATGCACAAGCCAAAGCATATATTTCAATCAGAGGGAAGAGGGCAACCAAAGAGAGTCTTTGAATTGGTCAGGGATAACTGTCAAAGGTTAGATCATATTAGAATCATCCCCTAAACCAGCATCTAGGTCTAAAATATAGTTAGACCCCTTAGTTTTCTTTTATGGCCTTCTCCAACTTGGCTATTCTGTCAGTATTGATGTCGAGGTTTAGTACTTCGATCTTGGGCTCATTCTTTGGTACATGCAAGGGTGGGACGAGAACTGTCAGCACTTTCTCTCTTGGTACTTGTTGCGACTCATGTGGTGGCGGTGGTGGTGCGGCCGCTTGAGCTTGCAACTGGTTTAGAGTTTGAGCTTGGGCATCCACGGTTACAGATAGAGTGTGCATGGAACTTTAAAGTGCACTGATCAAATCTATTAATTCTTGGTCTTCGGCCATCAAGATTTCTGGTTTTGGACTCGAAAACTTAAAGTGCTCTGGGCTAGGAGGAGCTGACAAATGCATGTTGTCCTATTCTGTATCCATTAATTCTGAATTGGGTCGAACTGTTCAAGTGGGCTTGGGCTTGAGAATCTTCTCTTTTGGTGGCTTGAGGGAGACTAACATGGGCTTTTTGTCAACCAAATCTTGAGTATGAGACAATCGACTGAGTCTAACCCACTTAGCTTGGGAAACTTCATTTCTAGGAGCGATGTTTGCAACAAACCTGAGAATAAGTGAATGAACCCAGTCAATTTCTGATCTAGTAGCTTCTTTTTTTTTTTATTCAAATTTCAAAAGTTTCTTTTCCTCCTTTTTTTTTTTTCAAAAGCTTTAAGGAGTTCGAATTTTATTTCAAGGAATCAATCAAACAATCATCTTTTAGCCAAATATCTTATAAAGAAATCAGAATTTTATTCAAAATAGAAGACTTAGTCATCACTTTCTTGTCTAACATTTTTTCCATAAAATTAAGGTTCCTTTAAAACCATTAGCCCAAAGATTTTTACTTGATGAAAAGAATTTTTCATAATTTCCAAACTCTACTCAATTTTATTTTAAAATTTTCCAAAAATTTCAGATTTCATTTTAAAAAATCAATCAAACAATTATCTTCTAGTCAAATGCCTTCTCAAGGAATTTCAAATTTTTATTTTAAAATGAAAGACTTGGTCATCACCTCCTTATCTAACACTTTCCCATAAAATCAAAATTCCCCCACCCCCCTCCCCAAAGTCAACGACTTAAAAAATTTTCTATGATTTCTAAAATTCTGCTCGGAATTTTTTTCTTCAAAATTGTTTCCTCCCAAGGAGTGTTGGATTTTATTCCAAGTATCTAATCAAATAATTGTCTTCTAATCAAATATTTCTTAGGGGAATTGGAATTTTATTAAAATGGAAGACTTGGTCACCACTTATCTACCATTTTTATATAAAGTTTGAAATTCCCCCCCAAAGTCAATGACTTTAAGTTTCTTATTCAATCAAACACCATTCATAATCTCCAAGGCTCTACTTAAGTTGGAATTTTTATTTTTTTTTTAGAAGTTATCTTTTGATCACCAAGATTTTCAGAGATCTTCCTAACTCAAATTCTTGGAAAGGCAACCATTTTTTGTTCGGGAGTTTATCTACCATTTTCAGAGATCTTATTTACCATTTTTTGTTCAAATTCTTGGAAAGGCAACCATTCTTCATGCCTTTTTCGAGTCTACGGCATGCATCCCACACCAACTTGCTTTGACCAACAAAGAGTCGCCACTTAATTTTTAAAGGGGAATTAAAAAACCTTTAATAATGAAACTAAGTTAAGGCCTAGTTCGTCATTACCAAGAAAATTCCAAGTTCGGGAGTTTAGGTACAAAAGGGGAAGGCCATTTATATAGAAGCATCCCCATTTGCCCAATCCAAATATTGGCCTCTACTTACTCTCTATTTTATGGTTTTGGTGGTTAATTGTTCACATAAATTCATTTTTAGAGCTAAAAACTCTTAACTAATCTAAACTATGTGATTTGAAGAAAAATGAATACCATTCAATTTAGATTGAAGAAATAAAGTCATATTTTCAAAAGAACAATGATTTTTCAATAAATGGTAGATTTTATCGTTCCATGGCTATAAACCCAATCTAAAAAAATAATATTCATAAAATTCGAAACAAACAATTTTATATATAAAGAGCATATAGACTTGGATTATTGAAAGACAATGCAAGGAGCAAGCACATACCAAGGAGGATGAGAGAACTTACCCAGTTACCCACTTTTAGCGTCTTACATGCATGCATAAAATAAACATGAACCTATATATACAACTAAACATGAAAAAATGGTCCTAGGCCTGGTTTAAGGCTACTAAATGGTATTCATGCATAGAATACAACTAACAAGTAAGAAAGCATAAAACTAAACTACGTAATGATTCAAATGGGGCCATGAATGGTTATTATATGATTAAAAACAAACCTAATACATGCTTGTTTTAATTAAAAGAAAGAAAATATGCAAGAGAATGCGAGAAAGTGACAAAAACCAAGAAACTACATGATGGATGATGAAACTAATATCCTAACATGAATAAACACTGAAAAGTAAAGCAAAAAGGGACTGAAATAAGAAAGGTAAGAAGTTTTACCTGTTGGTTTAATCAATTGAAGAACACACAAAAAAGAACGCAAGAAGGCTTCAAGTTCCTTGATTGCAAGCCTCCCTTGAGCTTATGTTTGTGAGTTTGGGTCCACTTGCCAAGTGCTTAGAACGTTTCCAGAGGTTTTTAGTTGCTATAAGGGTGAGAAATTTCATGGTTAAGGCTAAAGAGGGAGATGAGAGAAGTTTTTACTCTGAAAAGCTTGTAAAAGGCTCAAAATTCTTAAACTCTTGAAAGAGAAGGGAAGAGGCTCTATTTATAAAGCTAGGGTGAGGCACTGGAACCCTTCTAGGGTTTCAATGCTTTTCCCTCCACCATTTCCTCCAAAAATACACCAAGATTGAGTTACCACACCTGGCACAATGACACTACGATGTATGCATGCACCAACTTTGTGCACAAACATAAATAATGTGCACACGCATGCTTTGTCTTGGTACATGTGCCATGAATGCATGCACAAGTGCGGGGTCCCATGCCCTTGACTTGCTTGCATTACAAATAAGTCTGAATTGCATTCTAATCACTGTTTTTGATAAAATCGGCCACTAATTTGGAAAATACAATTGATCAAAGAACAACCGGAGTTGTCGGGGTTAAGAAGTTGGTTTTTGGCTAAAAATGGGCTTAGAAGTAAAATAGTCATTTTCGCAAAAAGTCAGTTTGGCCAAAACGGGTTTATACAGCAACTCCAAGCATCCTTAAACATTCTAAAGATGAAGTAATTTACCATTTCATCATTGAGTGGCTTGCAAGTGCCCAAAATCTTAGGGCTAGTCAAAATAGGCTGTCTACAATGAGATTTGGACTGTTTTATAATAAATTTTTGGCTATATTAGAGGGATACATTAATGCTAGTTGGATTACTAGTTAATGAGATAATAAGTTCACTTCTGGATGGGTATTTCTCCTTGGTGGGGGTGTGTAGACACCCCATTTGACCGACTTTAAGATTTGGGTGCTTTCTTCTGAACACCAACTAATGAAAGTTGGAAAGTGCTATTTTATGAATTCCTCGGTAAGAGAACTGAGTTCAAGCTTTAAATCCCAACCTTACACCCGTTTTTGCCAAATTATTTTAGACTGTCGTAAAACCCTTTTCAAAATATTTTTATGAGGATCCAAACATTTCTATAAAGTTTCGAGGTTTGCATTTTCAAAATTCAAGTGTTATAATTTTTTAGTAGATCGAGCAAAGGATGTAGTGGGAATGAATGAAAGGGGTGGAATCCTCTGAAATACTTGTTTCTTCTTTCAAATCATGCTAGTTTTACCCTATTGATCCAACTGTATATTTTTCATCTGACCGTGAAACAATTTATGACTGGATGAATAATGGTACGGTTGGCTGAATTGTCCAAGTACATAGCATTTTTGGGAATTTTGATTATTTCTATGAATTTTTTACAAATATCTTAGATATTTTGCATTGGCTTCCTATGCAAGCTTCATACAAATATATTAGATATTTTGCATTGGCTTCCTTTACAAGCTTTGCCTCAAAAGTCTATATATACAACCTCTTCACCTCATTTCAATGGGTTGGAAATTGTTTTCAAAGGCTTAGGAAGTTGCCAATTCATTTGAGAAATATTTATGAGGAGGAAAAGAGAGATTGTAAGAGTTTGAGCACCAAAACACATTAAACCCAAAGCTTTTCAACTTTCTACCACTCTCTTCATACATACGCCATCAAAACACCATCCAATCTTGATCTTTAGACTCTTTTCTAGGTGTTCAAGCCATATCCAAGGACCTTGAGGGTATTTGGAAGCAAGTTTGGTAATCAAAAGCTTTTCCTTGCTTTGAAAAGTAAGCATTGAAGTCTTTCTCATCCTTTTTCCTCTTCTTTCTCTCATTTTCTATAGATTTGTTGCTCTTTCATGTGATGCTCTTTGGGATGTGGATGGCTCAGCCACCCCCCCATAGAGCTATAACAACTTTCCAACTTAGGACATGATGCTCTCCCATTTTTAAGATGTGATAATGTTGGGTTGTTTAAATAGTGAAGCTTTAGATCTATGTAAGGCCAGGACAGGGAAACCCAAACCTTTAGGGGTGTTTTGGAATGCTTGCTTATGTGCGAATGTAAAATCTTGGGAAAAATGGCACCCAATCCTTGGAGAGTCTTAATTTTAAAAGGATTTCTTTCAAAATTTTGGATCATACCAGAATCAAAAATTGGGTCAGAATCTAGAGAGGGCGTTTGATATAATGAAGGATCAAATTTGAGGATTGTATCTGAATGGTTGAATTTATAACTGGATCAGAACCAACAAGTCAAAATATTATCTTACTTTGTTTTGACCAGCATATCCAATACCATGAACTGGTGGGGTATTTGTTTTGATGCTAGGATTCATGAGGATCAACAGAGCTTGATACCCTGGAAAAACCGTACCTAATTCAGAAATAGCCCAACTAAACTAATCCAAGAAAAGCCTAGTCAAATCCAATTCAAAAAATAGTTTAACCCATCCCACTCCATATAATTCGACTTACCCAAGTCAAAAACACTCCAGTCTATCCATTCTAGAAAAGGCTATCTCCAACAAGGTCACATCCACCTAGTTCCCCAATTGCTAATTCACCCGATCACATAATGGCCCAAAGACTAGTAGATCTAGTAGACATGCTTACGGACCTTCAATGGACCGTAGATACTCTCAATCACACAATTACCACCAAAGCTGAGACTATTGTTGGATTGCAACGCCCATCTGGGGCATCCACTACTCATCTACTTCGAGCTGATCATCTAGTCCCAAATCCACCTCCGCTATCTAAAGATTTCCAGGGTCCTAATCTACTAGAAGGACCAGGCCAAACCTAAGCTACCAAAGCTCTAGCACGGCCTGTCAATGGACTTTTCTCTCTCAATATTAGTGAGTTTGACCTCGCCTTGCTGAAAGTAACTAAGCTTAAAAAGTTGTTTAAAAAGTCACAGGGAATCAACTCCATTGCAGACATTAGGGACGGGTATACATAGGCTGCTGTAAGATTGCTAGAGCAGTTCAAGATGTCATACTATAGGCACCCCATTTTTTATCACCCTTAAGACTTGGGTGCCTTAGGTTGATCACTCGATGATGAAATGTTACGCTTTGTGCACTTAAGTTTCTTAGCAAGAGCTTTCGTTTTCCAAACTTCAAAGCCTAGAATTGTACACATACTTGACCAAACTTGTCTTGGTTTCCAAAAACCTGTATGTTTCATACCTAAACCATACTTGACCATCCAGAGGCCTACATGCCAATAGATGGTCGGCAGTCCAAAATATAGTGGTCAGCCATCCACTTCATGGCCGGTCGGCCGGCCGGCCATGTTTTTCGACTGGTAGATATTTTGCTGCCAGCTACTGCTAGTTGTCTCCCTAGGTGCATGCACTGCACCAGCTATCTCTGTATGGATATTTCTGACTGAGGTTCATGTTTTTCTATATATACATGACCACCTCTCTTGGAAAAAAGGTTAGAAAAATTTCAAAAGGCCAAAGACTTGTATAGCACTCTCTCTCTCTCTCTCTCTCTCTCTCTCTCTCTCTCTTCTCTCTCTCTCTCTCTCTCTCTCTCTCTACATTTCCTAAACCAAATTTTTAGCTCTTCTTGCTAAGGTTCTTGAGCTCAAATCTCAGCCCTTGTGAGTGAATACTTTGTGGTTTGTGAACAAAGGAGTTACTCCTCTTCAAGAGGTTTAATTTGTGCAATCCTTACATTACTTCTTCTAACTCTTTTCTTACTATTTTTGTATTGTCTTTACACTATTTTTCTCTGCTAAAACTTGTAGTTAAAAGCTATCAAAGGTAGAGGGGTTAACTACCCTTCTTTGCACCTTACTTCCTAAGATTTTACCCTTGTGTTTCCCATCTCTTCATCAACTTTTTCTGAGCTTTTTCCCACTGATTTTCAGATTTTTTCAGAGGCTTAAAATGTTGTTTTGAAGTCCCAAAAATGAGAGGTTAGCCACCCCTCCTTATGCTTCCTTACTAGCTCAATTTCTCCATTGTTTAAGCTAACTTTTTTTAAGCTTTTCTATGTTATTTCTAGCACTGTTTTAGCTTATTTTAGGACTGTTTTTATGTGTTTAGTTCATTTATGCTTTGCATAGTTGGCTTGTAGTGCAGTGGTCCTCATAGGTTTGGTGGTTTAGGCCTTAGCCACCGACCTATTTGAGTTGATAGCATTTATTTTTTACTTCCCATATTTGTGTTCACCTCTAATCACCTCTGCGCCCTCCCTCCTTTCTCGACTTTTTATTGCTTTGAGAGTCGCTTCAAAGTGAGTGTTGTTTAAGCTTGAGACGGGACCTTGTGCTTAATGATTTAATCTGTCTGGTGGTTCATTACCAAAGGCATGATCTCTCTCTCTCTCTCATGCCCAAAATAACCCTTTGTTTGACACTTCTCTCCATTAGTGGACTTAACTTTCATTTTGGACTAAAATAGCTAAGGAATGGAAAAGTAATGAAATGAAGTAATAAAATTGGGGCTAAAATAAACAAGATAATAATATCAACTTGGGTTAATCAGACGTTAATTGAACCTCTTTAGTCATAAATCATTTCATACTTGTTAGTGATAAAATGGTTCAAGTTTCATAGTCAACCATTTCCCTTGATCAAAATCATGATAGGGAGGGTGTTTTTGTCGGTTTTTGCTTTTCATTTATTAAACCTTGTCCCATTGACTCATTGATCATCACACGATAACTTTGCATATTGATGGTTTCTGAATCGATTATGCCCCTCCTTTGACCTGCCTACATGATAAGGAAAGGCAGAATGGGCAAACACCTCTTGAAAGCACTTTGTTTGCACTCTGTCTCTTTTTTATTGCAGCAGGGCAGACCCTTGAAACAACGGCCAACCAGCCATTAATCAGCCGGCCGACCATCTTCTCTTGGCCGGCCGACCATTTATTTTAGACCAGTAGTGTCCTTTTTTGGCAGAATAAAGTAGAGGTTGGGGGCCAGAACAGATCTTTTCTTTTGACTGCAAAACAGAATGGTTCCAGCAGCAAAACAAAGAGGTTTTCGAGCGAAAATCTAAATTCATGCGCATGCACTCCATCACTTGTTCATACTCTTGGTTTAATTGCTTTAGTAGAAATATGTTGTCATTTAATTACCTACTTTCCTTTAAACTCATTGTACTTAGTTAATTTAGCTCATTAGTCAGATTTGTAATAATTGGTTAAGTAGGACTAGCTAATTGGTGTTGTAATAATTAGTATTAGGATATTTATTCGGACCCACTTGTGCAAGGGCAAATATGTAATAATGTGTATGTCTTCCAATCTCCATTTCTTTCTCCTTTTTATTTCCTTGCTTATGATGGATCGCATGTAGCATCATGTTTCCTTAGCATTTTTCCATGTTCGCATACACTCATCTCGCATGTATTTAGGGTTCGGCTCATCATACTAACTGATATCAAATTCAAATTCTTAATCGAATACGTGATTTATCATGTCTTGGATTGGATCATATACCATGTTAGTAGCCAAGCCTATTAATTGCATCTTGTATGTATCGCATTAGTCATTTTGCATTAGTTAGAGGCATGCATATTTTCTAATTATTTTTCTTCGTTTGGCTTGCCTTGAGTACTAGGTGAGCGTTTATTGCTTTAGCATATCGCATAAGTGTGATTATTGCCATACCAAGCATATTTTCTATGAGGCTAAGTGCTTAAGTGATATGCTTGTTTGAATGCCTGTGGATGAAGGCTAATTGCTTAAATTGGGATAGTTTGATTAATGTACATATGAGGTCACTTCTTCAAGTAATACATTTTCAAAACACTTTTCAAAACAAACATAAAATCAAAGTGTTCCAATTTTTGAAAATTAGTCTATACTTATGTGCATCACATAGCAATGTTAGCCTAATAAATCGGAACAAGAGCATATAATGTAAATAAGAATTACATCATGATTAGTAAAGGTCGATCTTTGATCAGGCGAGTGGGGTGCTCAATTCATAACCTTCCCCTCTCGTACCTAAGTTCCCGAGCCGAGACACTTTGGTGATGACGAATAAGTAGCCTTTGGCACAAGTCTCGATTTTCCTAAATTTTCCAAAAACATTTAGGTGGCGACTCTATAATCTGGCAAAGTAGTCCATTTTTGGCATTTTGATTCAAAATTGATTTTCCAAAAGATTTTCTAGATTTGGACTCATTTGTGTTTATCTATTTCACATTGAACTTGTGGAATCAGATTCAAAATCACAGAAGTCTGAATTATAGGGCTAATCGTATCCAAAAGGAGCATGAAAAGCAAGCCACACGTACGTAGATAGATTTAATGGGGCCGGAGACCCTATGGTTCACATCCGTCTCTTCTCAGACATCTTGAGGCTCGTAGGCTTGACTCGGGCCCAAAAGCTTTCCTTGTTCGGAAAAACCATGTTAGAAGTAGCTGTTACTTGGTATGCCAAGTTAGATGATTCGATCAAACAAAACTGGAAGGAGTTGGCTGAAGCATTCATTGCATAGTACTCCTACAACACAAAATCAAGGTAACCACTTGAGAGTTGGGGGCAACTCGCCAAGAGCCCAATGAAAATTTCGTGGCATTTATCACCAGATGTAGAAAGATGTTGCAAAAAATGATAGCCCTTCCACTCTTCACTTTTAAGGAGTTGCACGAAATGGGGGTCTACATTGAGGATGCTATTAAATAATGAATTATAGCAGATGAAAAAAAGCCCATAGGGAAGACCTTTATTCACAGTTTCAATGCTACTATTAATAGTGGCATAGATGCGGAGCCCTCAAAAATTGATACGGTTCCCACCATTGCCAACACGTCCAATCCCTTCACCAATGCCAGCCCACAAATAGCCAACTCAACCCAAGCCTAGAAGAGAACCTACCTTTATCTCCATATGACCCCAACATGTGCCATGAAGGTCTTGGTATAAAAAGGGTCCCTCAAACCCCTTGACCCTGACCTCTCCTTGATATTTCCCTAACCAGACATGACACTACCAAATATTGTGCCTTTCACCAACATTAGGTCATGACACCAATCGTTGCTATTGCCTTTGTCATGAGATTCAAGATCTCATCGACAATGAAATAGTAGCTCCACATCAAAAGCCCAATGTCACTACCAACCCATCGTTTCCCCATGACAAGTTACCACCCCATAACATAAATTCCATACGTGTCTAGCCAACAATCAACTTCGACCCTAGCCAATACATCATACTCGCCATTGAGCCCAAACCCATGGTGTTTATTCCTAAATCTTCAAACCTCTGCCTCATCAAAAAATTTGAAAAAGAAAAGCAGAATGAATAAATCTTTTAAAAGGTGGAAGGCTTACTCAATCTTGATGAACTCGACCTTAATGGTGTTAAATTAAAGTCGTAGACTTCCTTAATTATTGCCAGCAATAATGGGTGGAATGATGAGTCTCAAAATAAACTAGGGGTAATTGTTGAAGCACTCAGAAAGGACCTTTTGAACTAGAAGCATGGTGTGAGAAATTTCATAGGGAAGTTACTCCGGTCAAAGAGAAGTTTGGAGGCTACCAGGCTGGTTTGGATAGTGATGTTGAAATGAAGGCGGGTTGGAACCTACCAATGGGCTACTTGAAGTCTGTCATGAATTCTGCCGATGGACTTGAAAAATGAAAAACCCCTTTTGTGTTTGGGATGCTTAAGTGGTATCTTGTGGGTGGTTGAGTCATGTGTCGAGTTTAGAGTCTTGTTTTCTTGGTCTTTTCTTGAGTCTTTGTGTCTATTGAGTATTTTTCTTCATTTTAAGTTGCTTTTGCGCACTCTTTGTTCTTCGTCCCTCAATAGAAGAAAGTGAGTCAAGTTTTTGATCCTTTGATTGTGCCTTCAGTAATCCATATGGAATCTAATGAAAACAAGAAAAGACTTGAAAATATTAATTAAGCAGAGGAAAGGTGTAAATTATCCAAATGCCTAATGAGAATGAGATTTCACTAATAAGCTTGAATATTAAGAAAGATCTCCTAAATGGTTCGAACGAATTTTGAATTGTCATCACAATGCTCTTCATGATCATTCCAAAATTTCAAGCAATTTCTTTTTGCAAACTTGCAAGGATGAATTCAGAACCATGTGTGGTGTTCTACACTATTTCAGGAATTCTCTTCACACTCTGGCAATCATATTGGGGGGCACAAAATGGTTGTCAATCCTCACAATCATAGAATTCCTCCCCATGGCATTTTTATCATTCAAAAGGAAACCAAAAAATAAAAAATAAATAAATAAAATAAATAAAATAAAAATGAAGAAAATAAAATAAAATAATAAATAATAAATAAAAAATAATAAAAAAAGAGGAAAAGAGGAAAAGAATAACAAGAATAAAAGGGGGGGGGAAAAATCAACCCTAAAGTTAGGGGCATCCATAGGACGAAATCCCACGAACTGTGAGGAAATGAAGTTTTGTCCGAATTCAAAGAAGGCAATACAAGAAGGTACCACATTGTGAGGAGAGCTAACTTTGAAAGTTTAGTTGAAACAAGGAAGATGGCATGCACAAGTGATGAGAGAACCAAACTCAAATCAAGGCGAAACAAGTTCCATTGTTAAGGCAAGAATAACTATTGATCAAATTTATTGCATATGTTGTAACGCTACCCTTGAGAGGCTCGCTGAGTCGAAAATCCAAAAAGGCAACTGTGACGATGCCAACGCGCACATATCATAATTACATTGATTTAATTATGTGTTAAAATCTACTTGTGATGTATGCTTTGTGATTAACTTGTGTATATCTGTTTGATTTGAAAACTATCTGTTATGATTTCTGTTCGGAATTCAAAATTGATGGCTTAAATGATTTCAAAAAATGAAATTAACAAGTGAAATAGACTAATTGGAGTTTTTAGAACGATTTGGGAAGTTTGGTTAAAAATTGATTTAGTTTGATAATTTAAATTGTGCTTAATTAGTCTAATGTTCTAATTAATGTATTAACCCACTCCTAGCTATATATATGTGTTGTATGAGAGCCTTAAGCTCATTTTTGAGTTCAACTTCTTCATTTGTGCTGAGAACATGTTAGAGAGAGATTGAACTCTCATTCTAGAGAGAGAAAGTGAGCATTTGAAGGATAACTTGGAGAATTAGCTAGAGTTGATTAAGATTGTGCAAGAACAAGAGTATTTGACGGCTCTATGTGAGTTTTGTACCCTTAATTCTTGAAGATGAGTTGAGTTCATGGAGTAGATATGATCATTTGCATGTATTTTGTTAAAGAAGGTCAAGAAAGTGTTGTAGCTTCACATGCATGCATGAATATGTGATATTTTGTCATTTTGAATTTGGTTTTGATCATCCTTGTTGAGTTTGAGTGTTAATTTGTAATTGCATCATTGATTCATCATGTTTTGACTCTTAAATTCATGTCTTCGAAAAGAGTTTTATACATACATGGAGCTTTTAAGCTCAATTTTGTTAAAGTTATGAGTCTTGAGAAAAGAGTTTGGAAAATCTTGCATACATGAAAGATTTCAATTTTGGTGAATTTAAAGAGATTTTGAGCAAATTGTTTTTAAGGGTCATGTATACATGCTTTCTAAAGTAATTCTTTGATTTTGAACAAGCCATGCATGACCCAAGGCCTTGAATTTGCATTTGGAAGCTGAAACTTTCAGTTTTGAAACCCAGAATTTTCACAGACCGCTGGAGCGACCAAGTGGTGGCTTAAACGAACTTGGCAAGCTTCCAGCATCTTTGTAGTTTTTGCAGACCACTCGAGCGACCAAAGGTTGGCTCAAGCGAACTGAGTGTATGTTTGGCACTCACTCGAGCAATGAAAAGTTGGCTCGAGCTCATTTCAAACCTATCCAGTACTTTTGCAGACCTCTGTGACCGCTCGAGTAACCAGAAGTTGGCTCGAGCGAAGGACCCTATTTCAGCATATTTTGAAAATATGTTTTGTGTTCGCATTTCCGTCCACATGTCTTTTTGAGCATTATTAGGCATGATATATGACTCATTAAGGAGTAATAAGTAAGAAACTAACATGAGTAAATGAATTAGAAGAGGATAAGAAGGGTTATTTGATTCGAATATGTGTTACAATGTGTATGGTTATGTGTAGGTTTGAACATTGAGAGAGAACATCGAACTAATCAAAGTGAGTAATGTCTTTGTACAAGCTATTTTGAATTTGGTTTTGCTATACCATGAATTATGAAATCTATACTTCGTTACAAGTTATAAGAAATGATAAGTTTTCCAAATAAGTACTTTTGAGATGCTAAGTTATGCTTTCAAACCCCGAATTTCGTATGATATGATATGTTTTCCGAAAATGAAATTTTTCTAAGAATGAATGAGTTTCCTTTTTGAATGACTATTGTGTCAATATGGGAAACATATTTTGATCTCCGATAACTTTTGTTCTACCTCTGATCCGTCATATATATTATGTATAAGCTATTAACCCATTGTAAACGTTCCGTATGATGTCGATCTTTGATAATTGTTCCACATGACTTCGATAGCAATTGTTTTGTATGGTATCTATACGTAATAGACATTCTAAATGAGCTCATCAAATGTATAAGTCATCAAAGTGATGCTCCCTATAAGTCATCAAAGTGATGTTCCGCATAAGTCATCAAGTGTGATGTTTTGTATGAGTCACCAACATGAGAGTTCTAAATGAAGTCATTCTATAAGAATGTTTTGTATGGCATTTCGACAAGTTAAATAAGGCTTTTGAGTACTGCACAATGTGTTAAGCTTTAAAAGGTTTGATGAACTATATTTGTTATTATATGTTTCTGAAACATGTTTTAATCATGTCAAGAACTTTATATTGTTTTGTTAAGTATGGGACTCATTCATTTAACCTATTTACATTGAGATTACTCATTGGGCTTCCAGTTCACTCCGTTTATATATATATATATATATATGTAAGTGAGCAACAAGAAGTTCAGCATTAGAAGCCGCTTTGGAGTCAGCCTTTTTGTGAAGCCACCTGAGTTATGCCTCCGCGTTGAGGCCTTAATTTTGTTCTGGCCAAGCTTGTGAAGCTTTGGTTTTGTATAGTTTCTTACAAGATAAATGTTTGTAAATATTACATGTATGATATAAGATGTGTTTTGTATATTTCTGTTCATAGCATGTATGCACAGCATAATGAACAATTTTATATTCTGCTTCTGCTTTAGGTCTCATATCTTTAATTATATATTTTGGAAATTCTGTCTTTGAGTTCGAGTAATTTGGGATTACGGGCCGGTTACAGCCTAAACCTCTAGGGGCGGGTTTGGGTCGTGACAGCGATTTAGGCAAAACTTAGAGCATGAAAAAATGGAAAATAAAAAAAATGGGAGCTTGTAGGGCCGAAAACCAAAAATGGCGAATTTGGTAAAAGTTAAACTGCAAAAAGAGAGTGCTAACACCTGAGTGAACCTTAACCGTGAACTACTTGAGGTCTGATTCTCATTTTTTAGATACATAGGTAACCTCTCTCTGAGGTTCAACCCAATATCCTTGCCCAATTCACATCTTTAGCTTCGCATCCATCCATGAGTTATAATGACTGTCATACATAGCATATTTGCATTGGGTAAGAAGGATCAAATTTGAATCAACAGGTGGAGAAGTTTTCAATACTTGAACTTATCAGTGAAATCTTTAACTTGAGCTTTCGCAAAATCTATTTCTAAAGGTGATTCTTGAATAAATGAAGAAACATATGGAAAAGTGTGCATGGCTCAAAGTTCAATAGAGTGATGTAGTCAAAATTCCATACATGAGTCTTTGCTCCAAATTCAAAACAAGTCCATCTATGGAAGTCATAAACAAGCTGAGAGTTCTAATGCAAAGGGCATCAAGTCGATGATCATTTCAAAATATATAAGAGAAATCTATCACTACTTCGGGGACTAGAATAAGTTCTCCGCACTTTGGGGCGTGGGAGAAGCATGAGTCGAGTTGGTTGGCAGTTGCTCTATGATCTGATGATCCCCATCACAAGCATCTACATAATGTTGAAAAATGCAAACAGTGACTAGACATTTGGAGCAAGAGTACATCTGACTGGGCTATCTGTTAAATGAGGGGCATGAACCATACTTTTGTCCTAGTCTACCAAGCTACTGGTCAAGTACTTATTTTTTTCAGAAAAAATATTTTGATACATGTGAAATTCATGATTTTTAGTAAATTTAACATAAAGTATTAAGACAAAATCAATTTTTCATTTTAAAAATAAATTCACATGGGACATCTACTATTTCTACATATACATATTAACAATCTTGCTAAAAATATAAATAATCAAATGAAATTAGTTGTCAAAAAATAATAATATATAAATCTCCAATAATGTTTGGATATGGATACTTTTAATAAGATTTTACATAGATGTAACGTTACTTTTATAAAACATTATTTTAAAAAAAATTTATTTTCAGTTTGAAAACAACAATAGAAGGACATCTCGCAGAACCGTTATCTGGGTGAGGTTTTGCTACAGTCGACCAAGTTGTTGCTTGAGAAACATTATTTGGTGCTCCTGGGACACCGCATGATGGTGCCCCTTAGGGGTGTAAATTGGGCCCGACCTGGGCTCTTGCTAAAATTAGGGCAAGACCGATCCATGGGCCAAAGAATTAGGCCCAACCCAAGCATATGGAGTACTCAGGCCTTGGGCAAGCTGGGGGGCCTGGGACTAGGCTTGGGCTTAGACTGAGCTTGAGTGGGCTTGAATATTTTTTTTTAAATTTTTTTTCTATTTTTTCTACCAAAATTTTATTCTTTTCTACTAAAAATGACACTAGGCCTTGGCGGGCTAGGCCTCGAGCCAGGCTTTAAGTGGGCCTTGAGTAGGCCGATGGATCAGGCCATGGGTCAAGGTAGCGCGGGCTGGGTCGGGCATTAAAATGACGGCCCAAGCCTAAACCCAGAGTCCCAAGCTGGCCTCAAGCCTAGACCTAATCGGGTCGGGCCCACCCTAGGCCTTCCATAGGCCACGGACCATTTTTACACCCCTAGTGCCCCTCACTGATTACAAACCTCTATAGGTGTAAATTGGACCCAGATCCAGGCTCGGGCCAACCCATGTTGGATCGCCTGGACTCTCGCTAAAATTGGGGCAGGGCTGAGCCGGCCTACGGGCTAGAAAACTAGGCCCAAGCCTAAAAAGTATTCAGGCCTTGGGCTTAGGCTCGGGCTTGGACCGGGTCTGGATGGGCCTGAATATATATATTTTTTTCTATTTGTTCTACCAAAATTTTATTCTTTCCTACTAAAAATGACATTGGCTCTTGGGCGGATTGGGCCTTAAATGGACCAATGGGCCAGGCTAGGCAAGTCAGGCCCACAGGCTAAGCTGGACTTCAAAATAACGCCCCAGGCTTAGGACCAAGGTCTCGGGTTAGGCTAGGACGAGCCAGGCCCATCCCGGGCCGCCCACGAGCTGCGGGCCATTTTTATATCTCTACGAACCTCCATATCCCTTCATATTCTCCAATCACCCAATATAAATTTGTGGATTACACTCCTCCACCAATCAAAATACTATTGGAATATCACATGGCAATATCTCAATACCAACCAATAACTTCTTGTTGTTTGCTTGCTATTGTTTAGGGGTGAGCAGCGGATATACCGATCCGCCAAAACCGACCAAACCGAACCGATCCGCCGCATTTGGACGAATGCGTGATGACGAGCGGACGGTTGCGGAATGATTTTCTCCAATCTGCCAATCTGGCGGACAGATGGCGGATTTGAGATTCCTTTGGCCGCAACCGAACTGCCAAACCGCAAACACTCCTAGTAATTTATAAGACTTTGTGTTTTCAGTTTGTTTAAATATTTTGTTTATGTTTTCAATTAAAAAAAAGTTTAAATATTTTGTTGAAAAAAAGTTTTTAACTTGAATATCTTGTTTGAATTGAAAAAAATAAACGTATTATTTATCTATATTTTTTGGTTTTTAAATCTATCTCTAAAAATAATAAATAGAAAATATGATATATGCTAGTTGGTTTTTGTTTTCAAAAACAAATATAGATGTAACAATACAGAGACATATAATCTCTACTACTGCTCTGTTCGTGGCTTTGGTGGTTTGAATTGTTTTTATATTTTAAGAACCACAGATTGTAATACTTTATGTGGATTTTGGTGGTTTGAATTGTTTTTATATTTTAAGAACCACAGATTGTAATACTTTATGTGGATGAGGCATGCAGTGATTATAGTATGTGGATGAGGCATGCAATGATTGTGATATTCTAAAGTTTCAAACTTTCTTTCTTTGGATGAGGCATGCAGTGATTGAAATATTTTTTTAAGTCATTAACTGTAAGACTTTCTTTCTTTCTTTTTTTCTTTTTTTTTTTTTGAGAAGCACACAAGTCGAATTATGTTGAAAATTTATAAAATTTTAAACCGCCAAACCGATTCACATCCATCCGCCAAACCGCCAATCCGCTCAATCCACATCCGCCGGATTGGCGGACGGATGCGGATTGATTTTCTCCAATCTGCCAAGTTGGCGGACGGATGGCGGATTGGAGGTTCCGTGGCCGCAACCGACCCGCGCCCATTGTTGAGTACAAGTAATGTTATAAATGAAATGGAGACGTTATAATCTGTGCAAGTTTCAATTTGTATTTTCCTATAATCTTATAGGTTGTTTGGGGTATATTAAAAAAGTGTATTTATTTTGTTTTGGGAACTAGGTCAAAAGTTAGCATTTTGATTTTTTTGACCTTTTTTTGAAAAAAAATTGTAAAAAAAGTAGAGAGGTGACATGACCCAAAAAAGTCAAAAAGTCGAAAAAATTATTTTTAACCTCTTTGCCAAAAAAGACCTTTATCTTTCTATTTTTTTTTGCATATCTTTTCAGAAAAAATTAAAAATTATACTTATTTATATCACTCCAAACAACCTTTTACTAGGTATTGTTCTTTAGAGAGAGAGAGAGAGAGAGAGAGAGAGAGAGAGAGAGAGAGTGTGTGTGAGTGAGTGAGTGAGTGAGTGGGAGGGGAAGGAGAGTGTGAAACCCATGTATTTGCCTTTAATTTTTCTCTGTACCGTTCTTCTATAATTAAAATCAAATTGCAATTGTAAATAAGAAATGTTTCACTTTTGATATGGTCGTCTACATTTGCACTGCTTTGTGAACGAAATGATAGAATATTCATGGTTTTTGGTTGTACAAACAGATGTAAGAGAAGAATGAGAGACAACAATAAGTAAAATAAAAAGAAAGTGAGAGAAGTATTATACAAGGAAATAGGGCGATGGAATAGATAGAGACTTGTCGTGCCAAAAAAAAAAAAAAAATAGATAGGCTTAGGTTTCGTTTGGGATGTTGATTGATTTTTTTGGCTATTAGTCTGGGACTAAAAGATCTCGTTCATGATTAAAAAAAAAATTTGATTTTTTTGATTTTAGTGAGAGAAAAAATGAAATGATTATAATTTAGATATGATATTTTGTCTTATTGACTTTTTAGCTTATTTCGTCTTTTTGTGACTATTTTAATCTTTTAGCCCAAAAATTTGTTATGCCAAATGAGGGCTTAGGTGGCGTTTGCCAACTAAATAAAATAGTAAAAAAAACACTACAAAAGTTGATTCATTCTTTATAAAAAAAAAAAATTTACATATTTTTTTTATAAAAAAATTAAAAAATTATTAAAAAAAGGCAATCCCCATTATTGGTGGATAAACATCGAGCTATACCAAGTTCAAGCTAGGTCGGCACTACCTAGTAAGAGTATGTATGTTATTCCAAACCCGATTTGGCTCGAGATCGACTCTCTAATCTAGTCATCCCAAGTCCGACCCTAAGAATTTCTAAATTTTAAGCCCTCCCACTTAACCCAATATATAAACTATTAATTTTGTTTTTGTCTTTAAGGACTATTAACACTTTTAATCATTATTTAAATTTAAAATAGTAATAAAATTTAATAATAAAATACATATGATCTTTTAAAAAGTGGTTTAATTTAAGTTATAGAAAGTAGTATAGATGTGTGTATATTTTTCTTTATCTTTTATTATTTTTCTAAAATTTATTTTGTAACTAAATAATATAAAATTTAGAATAATCCTTCGTAACTCAAAATCCCTTTGGCCCGTATGGCTCGACTGCTCAAAACGACGTCGTTTTGGGGCAATTTTTTTTTTTTTTTTCTTTCTTTCTTTCCCTCTTATATCGCTGAACAGAGGGAGGAAAAGAGAGAAGAGAGAAGAAGAGAAAGACAAAGACAAAGACAAAGACAAAGAGAGAGAAAAAAGAGGAAGATAGAAAAGGGAGAGGGAAGATAGAGCACCCATCACCGGCGCGCAATCATCGGCACCACCATCGTCTATGTATATACACAGATCTGTGTATACATAGATCTGTGTACCTCTCTCTCTCTCTGTATAGATCTCTGTCTTTGTGTGTATATCTCTCTCTCTTTGTTTTGAGTTATGGAAGAAGAAAAGGAAAAAAAGAAAAAAAAGAAAATAGAGCAAGAAATGTTGTTGATGATGATGATGTGTTATTGTTGTTGATGATATGTTGTGATTGTTGGTTGTTGTTGTTGATGTTGATGCTCTTTCTCTCTCAGTTCCTCTTCTCTCTTTCTTCTCTCTTCATTTTCTTTATGTTTTGATTTTGGGATTGATTTTGGATCTTGATTTTGGATTGTGGAATTCTATTTGAGAGAGAGAGAGAGAGAGAGAGAGAGAGGAGACTGTGTAAAAGGCAAGGAAGGGAGATGAAAAAGAAAAAAAAAATTTCGGGCCATTCGAGCCCTGGTTTTGTCGAGCTACGTAGCACGATTGTAAAACTTAATATTATTCAGCTTGTTTACTTTTGGTTTTCAGAAAACAGTTTTCAAAATACTTTACTTTTTTATTTTCCGTATTTTAATATTTTCAATGAAATTTTTTAATATTTTAAGCAATTTTTTATTTTTATTTTTATTTTATTCATACCTAACATAAATACACTTAAAAAGTTTTGTGAAAAAAAAATCTTTAAGAATACACTAAATACCAAAAAATATTAAAATATATATATACAAAAATTCAATACATTTTTCATATTTTTGTGTATTTATTAATTTTTAAAAATATTTTTCACAAATATTTTACTATTTTGATACATCTAAGTAAGGTGCATCTAAAGAAGTAAAAAAATTGCTTAAAATTTAAAAAATATTCACTGAAAAAAAAAACATGAAAAATAAAAAAACAAAAACAAACTAATTACTTTTTAAATGGGCAAGTCAGGCCGGTTTGGGCTAAAACTCTTATCCTAAGCTTAGTCGAAAAATTAAAGTTGTTTTGGGAACTAATTATTTTAGTTTATTTTTTTTATTTTTTACAAAAAAAACATATAAAAAAATAGATAAAAGAGTTGACTTTTTAGTAGTAAATTTTTTTTTTTTTTAAAAACTATTTTAGATGATTCCCAAACTTGACTTAAATGGTCTAAAAAATTTTGTCTAATATTACCTTTAAATATTTGTTATCGAATCATAAAAATATAGGATTAAGCGAGTTGGACGGGGTCATCCGGCTGCCACACCTTAGACTGCCTTAGCTTTAAAATTTTGAAAAATTTACCCATAAATCCTAGTTTCTGAAAAGTTGAATCATTTACCTAAAAGTTTTCTTATGATCCATTTAGTCCCATTTATACATCATCATGATGTTCATGATGTAAATGAATCTGATGTTTCATTCTATAATTTCAAAATTTATTAAAATCTGATGAACATTAGATGTGTGAAATCTAATGTTTGAAACATTCATCCTATAATTTCAAACATTATTGAAATCTGATGAATATTAGATGTTTGAAATCTAATGTTCGAAATATTAATCTGATGTTTGAAACATTGTAATGGGGCCTTTCAGTCTATAAGAAAACTTTTAGGACTAAACAGTGTATAAGTTATTAATTTGGGATTTATTGGTGCATCTCCCTAAAATTTTTATGAATTTTTTTTTTTAAAAGAAACACATAAAAGATTTAAAAAAACTCAAAAAACTAATTTTTAACCAATTTATTAAATAAGTTTATATCATCTATTTATTTTGTTTTCATTTAAAAAATGTTAAGAATTTTAAATATTTTATTAAATATTTTACTAAATATATCATATAAGTGTGAAACTCATACTATATACGTCACACCCTCATATGAAACGTTTAGGAGTGTTTTGAAAAGTTGGTAAAAAGTTAGTTTTTGACTATTTATCAAGCTTTTTAACTTTTTTGAAAAGTGATTTGGGAAGTTCGTAAAAAATTGACTTTTGGCTTTTTGGTTTAATATTTGTTTATAGTGTCAAAACAAATTAAAATGACCAAAATATCCTTACCCAACATAAGAAATTTACTTTTTTACTTTTTTGTCATAGGTCCTAATTTGTAATTTCAACACTTGCGTTTTTCTCTCTCCCCAAATGAATTTTTGTTGCATTTTTAACTGTCAACCTTTTTCCCTTTGAATAAAAAACGAGACTTTTTATAAAACTTCCCAAAACGACACTTAATAGAATATTTTATAAAATATTTTACATCTTTAACATTACTCTATTCATTTACAATATTATACTACACGTGGTTTATAACAAGCAAATAATAATGATTCATACCACTAAAAAAAAGACCACTAATAATATTAATACATTGAGAATGTCAAAAAAAAGAAAAAGAAAATACATATGCAGTGGGCAAATCCTACTATCAGATCATTAATAGTGCTATTAGAGCATTATTTTTAAGAGTGATGCTAAGGACCCCCAGTGACTGGGCACCCCCAGCACTCCGCCAGTGCCACATGGCACACTGCCAGTGGCTGAAGTCCAAAAAAAAAAATATTTTTCAGCCAATCAGCAAGGACCCCAGCACCCCCACTGGGGGTCCAACGCATTTTCCTATTTTTAATACAACAGTGATTTAGACTCCTTCAAACTTTAACCCCCACCATCCCCACACACACATGGCGGGTAGTGATTGAAGGAAGAGAAAAAAAAGAAAAAGAAAAAAAAAATGACTAATCAAAAAAGAAAGAGGACCAAAAAGGATAGAAAAAAAAGGTCCCAATCATTATTCTTTTTAATACTCTCGGCCATTTTTCCTGCAGCAAAACCGCGCCCTTATAGCTACACACGTGGCGTAATATCATTGGTGTTAGCGAAAGTCTCATTGACTGACCTGTCGAACATTGGCATATTTTTTTATTTATTTTCCTGGTCTTTGATGCGACTCTTCTCTCCCTCACGTCGAATCATCGAAGAACTCTCTCAACTGAACAAAAAAATCTCTCTTCTCTCTCTCTCTCTCTCTCTCTCTCTCTCCACCAATTGTCGCTGACTTTGATCAGTTGGAACTTCTGAAGGTAAAATCGCTTACTCAAAGTTAGGGTTTATCTGAAGTTGCTATGATTCTCTGGTTTTGTTTAACGCTTTGCTTGGCTGCTGCGAAAATCAAAAGAAAATAGTAAAGAAAAAGAAAAAATAAATAAAGGAAATACTCGAATTAGTTGTTTGATTCTCCTGATTGTGTGGTGGCTTCTGTTTTCTGTAATTTTAATTCTTTTACTTAAACTCTATACAACCCCCCCCCCCCCCCCCAAAAAAAAAAAAAAAAAAAAAAAAAAAAGAAGAAGCAGGAAATATCAGAATATGATTCTTAGAGAATTCTTTGATCTTGCGAGTCTGTCAACTGAGGAAATTAAGAGCATGTGATTATTTAGAGTGTTCTCTAAATGTTTCTGTATTCACCCTCTGTTTAGTTGATTGGAAAAAATAAATAACAGGGAGCAAAGAATTGATTTATCTTAATTACACCACGAGCCCTTTAACTATTAGTGAATATCACTTTGCGCCCTCATATGTGTACAGTACATATTGACCCCTTAACTATAAAACGGTATTAATACCCTTTTTGAAGGTGGTTTGGAGGGGTGAAGTGATACAGTTAATAGTGTGTACGGATTCATAGACAAAAGATAAGTTGATAATTATTAATAGTTGAGGGACCTTAGTGTAATTAACCCAAATTGATTTTTCATTGGTTTTATTTTAGGACAATAATCTTACTTAGCCAAGCAAAAAATGTGTATTAGTTTGAACTAATAGAGTTGTCTGTCCCTTAGGTTACCAAATTATATTTAATAATAATATTCAACATTTGAGCCTAGGAAAATATGTGTATTATTTTTAACTAATATGTGTTGTCTGTCCCCTTAATAGTTATATTTAATAAAAAAAGAGTGGGGCAAGATAAAAATTTGTCTTAGCAAACAACTAGAGCCTAGGAGGAAGTGAGTTGTTGATCTTGTGGCATTATTTAATTAAATTTATAAAATTAATAGGGGGTCTTGTTAGTGAGTGCCCTAAGGGCATTGGTTAACAAAGGTTTAAATAGTTGTACTTTCGTTACATCATGCATTTTCATAAAGAATGTACAACTATGTCAATCTTGTTAATTACTGCCCCGCTAACAAAATCCATTAATAAAGCTAATTAGTTACCAATCTTCCTTGGCATAGGTTTATGCATCCATTGAAGAACAGGTTACAGGTCTACTTGATCAATTTTTTGGGTTAATCTTGATCTTTGGTGTCAGTTCAATGCCTTCGGCCGTCTCACCTCAGTGGCAAGAGAAGGCTAGTGGTTTTTTTTCATCTTCAGGTAATATGAGTTATTCACTAAAACATTTTTTCTTTTTTAACCTTTTTCCGTTGTCTCTCTCGCTATGTATGCTAATTGTTAACTTTTTTGATGCAGGGGTGAAGCTTAAAGAAGCTGGTCAGTCTGCAGGGACATTTGTTGGGGAGGTTGCAAAGGATGCAAAAGGAAATGTTGCTGGTGTGGCTGGAAAAGTTGGGTCAATGGTCAAAAGTCGATGGTCTCTCCTTCAGCAGCCGTCTACAAAACATGCCATGCAGGAGCGTCTTGTTTCTGCAGCCGCTTCTACTGGCATGTTGTTCAGGAAGGGTTATTCAGGAACAAAGGATAAGGTTGTTGTTGGAAAGACAAAAGTTGAAGAGGTAATCCAGACTATGAAGTTGAATTTTGGAATTTGTTAGATATTATTCATGTTCAATAAAAGCTGAATTGAACAGATATTTCTGTTACCTAAATTTATTAATGCCAAGCCATAGATTCAAAACATTCATTTTTCATATCAAAGCAGTTGTATAAAACAATAGGAAGAAGGTCTGAGTGAACATAGTCCTCCTCTTTTCTCTTCTCTTTGGAACTGATAATACACCCAATTGGCTGATATAAGAGGTTCTATTAAATGGATTTGCATGTGAGCCTTCTTAAATTTGGGATTTGCCAAATATACTGTTGTCCCTTTTTTTATTTTCAAGTGGGCTGCATTAATGAGACGATGTTTTCCATGATCTATTTTCATTTAGATATTTTTTACATTTCCCTTAGACAAATAACACGATCACATTTAACATTTTTGCTAGCAAAACTAAGTGACAGCTCACTTGAGTTGAGATAGGCAAGCAGCCCAATGTATATATGAATCAATTCATTCCAGTCTAAACAAGAAAAGGGAATGCATTTGAATTGTTTTAGGAAATACTGTGTGTGTGTGTGTGTCCCCTTCCTAGATGCATACTATGTAGATAGAGTAGGAATGTGGTTTCTTTTGACTTGCTTGCTTTTTTCTTTTTCTTTTTTTAAATTTAAATTATTATTATTATTTTTTAAACATAAAAGTTTTAGAATTCCCCCTGGAACCCATAATTGTACTCACAACTGCTGGGAAAAGTACATTAGGTGGGCCAAATTTTATTGCACTTCTGGATTTAAATGTACTCCATTTGATGAAGGCTTTAGGGCTACTCTCTAACAACAGCATGAAATACATAGTATAATATATTTTATGTAGACACATATATTAAATTGCACAAATACATACACAGTTTGGTTATATATTAATGAAAAACTAGATTTGTAACTTAACATGATGACCGACATATTTGAGTTGGTAATTTTGGTTCAGGTAGCAAAGAAAACTGCACAGAAAAGTAAGACTCTTTTAACTGATATTGAGCGATGGCAGAAGGTATGTGCTTCCTTTCCTCTCTCTCTCTCTCTCTCTCTCTCTCTCTCTCTCTTTGGATGCAGTTGCAAGTTTAAGAATTCTTATATTTTGCCTTTCTGATTTTGCAGGGAGTTGCAAGCACTGATGGTAAGTTTGTCATAATTTGACAATTGACAATTTTATTGTTTGTTGTTGAGGTTTCTATACGGCACCTTTCTCTTCCTGTGATTGTCAAATCCTTAATAAATAAGAAATAGAAGGTCAAATTGCTTAACATTTTATGCTTGCTTATTTTCATCATCCTTCAAGCATTTTTGTCCTTTTTGTTAGTCTTTTGTGTTGGAAGAAGGCTCACTTCTCACTTCCGTTTGTGGTTATAGGATAATATAGATGGGTGGCTAATTTTTTACTTCAAAAAAAATTAATACGTTCCTTGTCAGCATCTTGGAATCTGATTTTAATATGATATGTATTTGTCTTACCAATATTTTACTACTCAATTGGCATATTAACCTAGTTTGATATTTGTCTCTGCTCCTCTAGAATTTGCATGGAAGGAATAAACCTTTTGGTTTCCTGTGCTACACTGATGATATCATCAAGGAATTATAATATAGTTATTTGTGCTAGTTAGATAACAATGTATCTGACCTAAGTCTTTATTTATTTGGCGAAGATTCATGTTACTTAGCAGGAATACTAAATACAGCTTGATATGCATCAAAGGCACAAGGGCATGTCAAATAAGCCTGGTGCTTTTATATTTAATGATTCTTCTAATTTCCTGGTAACTGTCTGGAAAAAGTTCAGAAAAGGAAAAATAAAAGTGACTTGCAAACTGGTTGAGTGGATTTTTTACTCTTAAAAAAGAAAAATGGAAAAATTAACTGGCACCAGGATTTTTTTTTTTTTTTTAAATAATGAACTTTCAAACCTTATCTTACATCATATTATTAGAGAGGAGGACCAGGGGAGTTTGTCAGAGGATCAGGGGAGTTTGTCATGAAAAAGTTCATAGTTTATTACCTGTGGAGTTCAGAACTTTCACGTTTGGGTGGAGTGGTGTCAGGGTTTAAACTTTTGTCATAACATGTGTTTAATTATGTGTTTCTACTCCCATTTTTATGTGGCAGTACAAATTCTTACTATAAGACTAATTTTAGAACTGAAACCATCAAACCTTTTGAAACAAAATAAAGTAGCAGCATTCAATAAATGTACCGGTCCAATAGGCTTTGAAGGTTATCTGGATCTGAGAGGTCTATGGTTGAACACCTTACATAAGCCATGCTTCTGGTGTGTGTCATGTTTTATAACATTTCATTGTAAGTCCTGGACCAGTAGTTACATCCAGACTGAATGATCCTTAGAACTCATCTTGGCAGTTCTCTGCTAGGGTTGATTATTGTTTTGTTGGTTAGGAAATGATTCAAGTGCCTTGTGTGTTTTTATAGTTTGCATATTTCAGCTCTTCTGAATTGCTAGCAATCATGTGCTTTTTAAAAAAAATAAAATAATTTTAAAATATCACATGTCATGTGGTTTCGTTATTGTGATATTGATCTTACATTTGTCGAAGTAATGTATTTCTGTTGTCAAATGATTCGTTGAAATGGATATTCCTACTTTGGCAAGGTTAATTTATCCTTCATCCTATCTTGCGGTGGTGTATTGGAGTTATTTGTCAAGGCTTAGATTTCTGTTAAGTGTGTGTTGTTTATAGAGTAATGCTAGGATGTCCAAATTTTTGTACCAAATTTGATTACCATTTGACGTGGTACCTTAAATGTCATCCATGCATTAGTACAATGCATGGAAGGGGGTCCGTTGCACCAATACAATTTGATGACACATCATTTGGTAAGCCAATTTGGTTATCACAGGTCATTACTGTCTATTTCATTAGCTTTCTACTGGGTAGAGCATGAAATAACTGTTTTTGCAATAGATTTATCTACAAAAGGTGGGGGATAAGCTGTATTTATATGGTATTCTACTTTAGCACCTATACACTAGGTGCTATTCATCCCAAACCTTTGATGATATATGAACTCTAAGCTTTATTTGATATTATCTAGCTTAATATAGTAGGGATAGTCACTCCTTTTGTTTTTTGTAATCAGTATTTGGAGTTCCAATTCAGATGGCTGTGCAGCGACAACAATCCAACAAGCCCGTTCCCCTTATTTTGGTCACATGTGCAGATTATCTCATATTATCAGGTATTTGCATGAGATTGCATAGAAGTATAGTTTATTCCATCTTGATACTTCATTTTAATGCTTGTAGTCACTCTCATTTTTCTTTTGATCTAGGACTAAACTCGCAAGAGTTGTTCAAGTCAGAAGGAGACAAGAAGGTTATTCAGCAACTGGTTTCATTATACAACCAAGGTATCCGAAACATTTGATATCATATTTGGTTTTTGTGTAATTCTATGTGATCTTGCTTTACCAACTGGTGTTCTTTGTATTCTACAGATTCAAATGCATCATTGCCAGAGGGGATAGATCCAGTTGATGTGGCAGCCCTGGTCAAGTGTTACCTTGCAAGCCTTCCTGAGCCATTGACCACATTTGAGCTATATAATGAAATCAGAGATGCTCGCTCAAGCATAAATGTGATGAGAAATATATTGAAGAAGCTTCCTACTGTTAACTACATGACACTAGAATTAATCACTGCACTACTGCTCCGTGTTAGCCAGAAGTCACTTCTAAACAAGGCAGGCTGAACATCTCTCTCTCTCTCTCTCTCTCTCTCTCATGTGCACACTTGTGCATTTCATAGGTGCATGCATTACTTTTGATTATGTTGAGCATGTTAGAAGAAATAAAGGAAGGTCAAGAAGGATATGGGTGGAGGTGGTAAGAAAACACATAATTGTCTTAGACTTAATTGAGGACAAAAACCAACTGAATGAAATAGATCCATGAATCCAACCCAAGTAATTGGGGGAGGTGTCTGAGGGATTTAGCTTGATTTAAGTTCATCTACTTCTGGAGCATGGAGATGACAAACGAACCTCCTTTTTAAGAGAAATTATTTATCAGCTTAGTCATTACCCATGAGCTGAGAGACCATTCCATTACTTGAGTATGAAACCACTCTCTTTATTGCATTTGTAATTGTTGTAAAGATGTCCAATTGATTGGAGAAACAATAAACCTAAATTTCCCAACAATTATCGGGCATTACACAATTTTGAAACTAAGTTATAACATGCTAACGAAGGTCTAGCTTTCCCTAGATAGGATTCCTGTAACCTTTTTTTGGTATAACAAGCTCTATATTTGGGTTGACTTTTAAGAAGATACTGATAACTGGTTGACTTACTCAGTCACTTTGTTTTAAAAGAAAAAAAATGTCTTCTAGGTTTATGATTATAACTAACTAAACCAACTAGAAGACTGATATTCCTGGATCTCACTTCCATAGATTTAATTGCCTCTGCCATTGGTAGAGATTTGGTATTCATTTGAAAGGGAAACTCATGTTATGGTTAACTTTTCTTCTTTAGGGTCATTCTAAAGAAGGCCTTCTAGGTTCGTATCCATTGAGTGTTTGATTGTGCTTTCATCATAATACAGTGGATTCAAATTTTATTTTATTTTTTTCTTTTCAATATGGCCATTTGGTGTGCATTTGTTAGTTAAAATAACTTCTGAGCAACATTCACATTCAAGACATCATATTATAACAGGTTAGTGGGCTTACTGATTATATTACTTACAGATGGATGCTCGAAGCCTTGGCATGGAAATGGCCCCTATCATTATGTGGCAGAAGGGACATAGACCGGAATATTATAAACAGTTTTGGAATCAGCCTGCCAAAACACTTTCCAGGGAGAACATGGATTCCACATCTAATTTAAATGCTTGGGACATGCTTGATGGTTAGTAATCCAATCTATTTCATTATAGTGCATATATGCACACACACTCCCACACACGTAATATACATCTTTTTGCAGGAATTTTGCACTCTGTTATAAAAGTTGTTACTGTAATAACATCTATATATATGTGTAGATATTACGTTACCATATGCATAAAGGACGTTCACACGTGTTCTGCTCGGAGTGACTCAAATGTGTTTGTAAAGTGAGAAAGAAGGAAAAAAATTATCCGATTTAAAATTAAAAAATAATTTTACACTGAATATGTCTCTGGAAAAGTAAATAATGAGTTTTACAACACCAGACTCTTAATTTAGCATGGGAATATATTAAAGTTAATTGAGATTTTCGCAAGACTTGTTGGACAATTCTCAACACGTGTTTGACACATGTCAATGTGCCTTACTATTTAAAAATGAAAAATAAATAAATAGGACAAGCTTCAGGCACTTGACAGACACGGTGGCTCAAAACATTTGAAACACTTTGAAGTTAAAAACTTCTAATCCAATAATAAAATGAAAAGCAATGTTGATTTATACATATTAATCCCTTGTCTTTTAAACAAGTTTAAAATTGTACAGCACAAATTTTTTAGTTTATTTATGAGTAGAGCTTTCTAAAATAGATATTAGGACTAATAGTTTACACTTATTGTTCAATATGTAGAATGTGGAAAACTATTTCTTACTATTTGATACAATAAAATATAGGGTAAATTATAAATACACCCTTTGAGGTTTGCTTAAAATACAGATTGTCTCCTGTGGTTTGAAAAATTACAAATACCCCCTTATTAGAATTTTTTATTTAACATAATTAACTAAAAAAATGAAATTCATAATTGCTCTCTTATACAATAATAAAATTACCTAAATTATTAATTGAAACATATTTTTAACATCATTAAAAACAGTTAATTGACTTGATGATTTATTAATAAAAGGGGCAATTTGTTATGAAATTAGAAACCTCAGGCAGTGGAATGTAATTTTTAAAACCACAGGGGACTATTCGTATTTTAATCAAACCTTAAGGGGTGTATTTGTAATTTATCCTAAAATATAGATGGTGGTTAATTTTTTTTATTTTTTTGCAATGGCACTGGTATTCGAATCAAAACTCGACTAATCCTCAGTGGTGCACAGGCCCGTGGTAAAGAGATAAATGGTTGGTAATTTAAAAATGAAAAAAATAGTTGTTATTTTCATGTACACCCAAAAATATAAATTTACCTGTGTGGGTCGTGTCTTGATGTTTTTTAAAATTGTTGTGTCAATCAATTTGGTCTTGTCGCATCCTTGTCCCGTGTCCATGTTCATAACCATATTTGTGCGTCTTACTTTCAAAACATGAGGGCAATTGAGATGAGAATATTGATATAGACTGGTGTCATAAGAAAGAGAGACTAAGAATGTATCCAAATAAGTTAGAATTTGACTAATTGAAGGTAAAATGAGGTAAAACTAATATGCCTGCAAGGGATAGTGATTGCATTTGGGTAGTAAAATAAGTAGAGGAAGCAAATGAGAAAATGGGTTGAGGCGATGAGAAAGTACCTTATTGTTTTAGATTTAATTAAGGATATGACTTCTAATATAGCTAACTAGGGGAATAGATCAATCTAGACAATGCCAAGTAGTTGGGGCAATAGCCCATGCAAAAACTTCATTAGTTGTTGGACTCGTTTGAAAATTGGAGTTGTCTCTCAGCTTGTGGACATGGGTCATAGGAGATTAATAACCAAGATGCGAAATAGATGTTCACGAGGATATCAGTGAAGGCCCTTCAAAATTGAAGTTGTCTTGTGGACCATGGATCATAGGAGATTAATGACCAAGACCGAAAATAGATGTTAATGAGAATATCAGTGAAGCCCCTTCTAAAGATCAGGAGATTGAAAAGTTACTCTAGGATTGTAAAATAACAGAGTAATGTAGTTGAAGTTAATTAGCTTGAAAGAAATAAATAGGTAGTTGGACCCTTCATGGTAAACAAGGCCATTTAAGGAGATGCATGGAGAGAAGAGGTTATTACAACTTTTACAATTAAGCAATTGAGAGAATTATAGTAGGAATTTAGTACCTCAGAGTTGTCTTTATAGACAAGCCAATTAGAACAAGTTGCTTGGAGATGTTGAATTAAGGTTGAATCGGGAAATACACACGGAGGACAGGTAGAAAATCTAAGGGATCAATTGCAGGAAATTGTCAGGAACTCGAGATTTGGATGAGGATTGATAGTTTTCTATAATGAAGTTCAAGATAGTTAACTCTGATCTACTTGGTCTTTGAAACATAAAACATGGTCCAATTTTATTAGTTAAAATTCACATGGGTTTCTGGGAAATAATATATTGTTTTCTTTTCTGGATTTGTCTGATACAATAACTAGTGGACTGTCTTTGGTTTTTGAAATTGTTTTTCATATATATATATTTTTTTTGTCTTTCATGAAGTTTTTTCATAGTATAGTCAAATTTACTTTATTCACCAAAAAAGTAAAATAGTGTTTTTTTTTTGGTCTTTCGTGAACTTTCTTTTTCAGATTTCTTCACAACTATTTTACTTTTTAGGTGCATCTAAATTTATTTTTTTTAAAAAAAAAAACTAACTAAAATATGAAAAAAGTTCACAAAAAAAAAAAAAAAACTAAAAAAACTCAAACTGGATGCACCTAAAAAGTAGAATATTTGTCAAGAAGTCTAAAAAAAATGTACTAAAAAAAAAAAAAAAGTACAAAGAAACTCAAAAACAGTTATCAGAAACTAAACCAAACAAGGTGGAAAACACGGAATGGTTACTGAGATGTTTTATCCTCTTCTTCTCTTGAACTATAGAATTGAAGAAACTGTGCTCCACATTTTCTGTTTGTGAACCATTCTTGCGGCTATAATTTATTTTCATTCACATTCTTGTCATTTTTTTCTTTTGATCTGTGGAAATATTGACGAATATCTTTAAGTGAGAACATTTTCCTTCACTGTTTTCAGCTGAATGCATTATTGCAATTTAACTGGTTCTTATCTTTTTCTTTTCTTGTATCCTATGATATGTGCCTGCAGAAGAGGGTGAAGGTGTAGATGCAGATGCATCCTCCCTCATTCCTTTGGATGATGGCTTGCCAATTGACTTCAGTGCTATAGAGGTTGTTCACTGCTTAATCGAACATCACAATGCAATTTTCACAGATGCCAATGAGACTGTCTGGAGATGACTTTAGATTTCCTCTTTTCCCATTATATTGGACTGTATAGCCAATAATTTCACAATATGGACTTTTTTCTCTTTGTGGTCGTTGCGCAATAGCACAGATGTAAAGTTTTTCGCTAGCTTTGGGTGTTTTCATAGTGTGGGCATATATTTTTAGATTTAAGTCAGCATTAGATTTAAGTTTGTGTCTAAAAATATATCTTCTTCCCCCTCTATTTTGTCGAGACTCGTATATAATTCATGTGAAATATTTGACCCTCAAACTTGCTTTTTGCATGGGTTTCCTTTGAATGTCTGTCTAGAGATTCCTCTTAATCAGAGCCTTCTTGGTTGAGGCCATTTTTTTTCTTTATATTGCTTGTAAATGCCCCCAATGAACAATGAAATAAGAAAACATATACCTTTTCCATAGGAAAGAAAAGAAGAAGAAAGCGAATGAAAATGCCAAAGGACATTTCTTACATTTGGAAGTTACCATTCATCGGCCTCTACAGATTTATAAGGTGAGCGATTTGGCTGCTGCCGTTGACGTGTCTACTGATTAGAAGGGAATTTGTCAAATGTTGTATGATGTGCTGAGTTTTCCCTAAATTAGGACTGTATCATCATCGAGTGATTTTTTATTATTACAACAGCAATGAGTATCGTAGCTTATGGTTCCAAGTTCCAACTTGAAATGCCGTTGGGATGTTGTTGGTTGTACCATGTGTGACATTATTTAATGGAAAAGATTTTATCTGTTCCTGCAAATTTGGCTTCACCAAAGCTATTGGCCTGGCATGAAACCTTTTTTTTTTTTTTTATTTGAATAAATGGATATGCAGATAGGCTACTCCAACATATCCGTCCGGGAGTATTGTCCCTTAGCACTTACAGCATATCTGCAGGAACCCCACCGCACCTATTGGCCTGGCATGAAACCTTATCATGTTGATTCAAATCAACAATATTCATTTGACCATTGATCATATCATTGATAAGGGGTCGAGATATGCCTATTCCAGCACCACACACTCCCATTCACAAGAGCAAATAAAACAATCCTATCAACCTAGACCAGCTCGGGTTTCTACTAGGCCTCATCAGGCCTAGTTAATTTCGTAAACCTTGATCTATGGTTGGGATATGGTTGAGCTTTTGTTGGTCTTTTGTTTTCTTTTTTCTTCATTTTTTTCAAGAGATTAGACCTGCCTAATTGGGTTGGGTTTCAAATTTTCCCAACTTAAGTCTTATCCTAGAAGGGTCTTTTTTTTCTTTTTTCTTTTTTTTCATAAGATATATTAGTATGTTAGTAGTTAGATTACAATTAACTTTTCTTCATAGATTCGAACTTAGAGCTTCACTTATCTTGACATCTAAGTGCTCTTTTCATGACCACCTAAGTAATTATTCAGGGTCAGGCTAGTCTTATTTTAAGTGTGGGGACATAATTTTTGAATGACAACACGTGGCCGAGGTGACACCGAAGTGTCAGCCGAGGTGCCACGTGTCCTGGTCATGACGCCGAGATCATCTCGGCTAGGCCGAAGTTATCTGCGAGGATACCGGATTCCGAGATAAGCGGATGAGGGACAAGAGTTCTAGAATGGGAGAAGACTACAGTTTGGGTAAAGATGAGACTCTTAGAGAGTTTATCCTAATCCTACTGGGAGTCCAAGATTAGCAATAATCCTAAGTCCATTAGAGCTAGGCTTCTATTTTAATGGACTAGGATTGTGTTGGCTATAAAAGGGAGGCACCTCCATGGATCTAAGGTATGTTTTTTATGCTCTGTCTAGTGAGTTAAGCACTATTGGTTATCTTTGAGAGATATTTTACTGACTTGATCGTCGGAGTGCCCCCGGGTGGACGAACCACCGCGGGATTCTTATCTTTCTGTGACAGGTTGTTCGGGCTTAATCTATTCTGCCGGTATTCTACAGCTGAGTACTAGTTTGGCAGTGTGGTCGGAAATTGACACCCACAATTTGGCGCCGTCTGTGGGAAAGAAAGGAGAATAGATGGCCAACGACGGACAGAAAAAGAAGGTTGGGGACGACACCCCTACTGAGAGTGGGAAACATATTGACCTTAACGTTGAAGAAGACAACTGCAACGAAGAGACTCGTGATAAGAATCACGGAGGAAAGGACGTCGGCCTGGAGGGCGGCGTACCGAAAAAATCAGACCGAAGTAGGTATTATAACGAGGACGACCTCCGGGTATGGAAAGATAGATGCCTGCGAAGGGACAACGAGATGAAGGGAATGGCGAACAAATTGGCAGACTTGCAAACGGTCGTCAATTTCATGATGTAAAACAATGTCATGCAGCCGCCGTTCCCGCTACAAGATACGCCGATTCTAGCGGCCAAGAAAGATGCCTAGAAAGGGGGGCAGAACACAGTTCCTGCAGTCCCTCAGCACGACAGGGCAAAAGGGCATTCTCATCGGCCTTCACGGGAGGTCGGGCGAGGAGAGTCAAGAAGGGAAGAATCGAGAATGACGCATCGCACCAAGGAAGCCGACCCCAAAGAACATCGGCATGTTCAAAGGCAGGAGTTGTGCTTCCACGCAACCAATTGAGGGAAGTCCAAAAAGACCCATAATGAAACTGGGAGCAGTGCACCGCAAAGGCTGAAGTCAGGAGATAGCCGAGCTCCTGGACGAACCAAAGAAGATCTGGGGGATCACCTACAGAGGAAGCAACAAGATGCCGAGGTAACCTCCCCGGTCAAGCCGAGAACGCCGTTCTCGGTAGAATTGGACAAATTCGAAGCCCCGAAGAGGTTTAGCATGCCGAGATTCCAGATCTACGACGGTAAGTTGGACCCCAACCTTCACGTCAGCTTGTACCTGAACTCGATGGCGTTGTACACCGGGAACGAGCCGTTGCTCTGCAAGGTGTTCTCCTCATCCTTCGGAGAAATTGCAACGGACTGGTTTCACAAGTTGCCGAAATGAATTGTGAAAACCTGGGAAGGTCTGGCCGAGATGTTTGTGGCCAGGTTCATGACAAACAAACTATAGCCAGATCGGCGAGGATGAAAGCCGTAGGGCCTATGTCAAAAGGTATTATGAGGTATTCAACCGAATACCAGGATGCAACCAAGAGGTGGCGATCATGTCGTTTAAAAACGGCTTGAAGGATGACTATCTGCTTCGAAAATCACTGGCAAAGACATTGCCGAAAAGCATGGAGGAGCTGATGGCCCGGATAGAAAAGTATGCCAGAGCCGAGGAAGACACGCCGGGGACAAAGACGTCCAAACAAGAGAAGAGAAATGGTTCGCCGAAGCGAAGCCAAGATAATACTGGACACGAGAAGACAAGAGCTTAGCCCAAGTAAACAGATCCCAGATTCCAGATCTGGAATCCCAGATCCCAGAAGACAAGATCTCGGCTTAGATGATTAAGTCCGAGAAGAGAAGAGCTTGGCCTAAGTTAAAGAATTTTTTCCACAAAAGAGTATGTGGAAGCCATGCAGGGGGCAGATCCCCTGTCCATAGAGCAATATCAAGGTCAAAGCCACGTGCCTAATGAGAACCTAAGTGGAACTTAAGTTCACATTATGGGGTAAAGGGCTGGAGAATGATGCTTGGGAGTTGGAATTTCACAAGCCGAGATGATGTTTAACACTTGTTGAAACTTGAGAAAAATTTACAAGTTGAAGTTAAACTGAGATGATGTTTAACACTTGTTGAAACCTGAGAAAAGTTTACAAGTTAAAGTTAAACCGAGAACATGTTTAACACTTGTTCAAACTTAAAAAGTTTACAAGTTGAAGTTAAACCGAGATGATGTTTAACAGTTGTTGAAACTTGAGAAAAGTTTATAAGTTGAAGTTAAACCGAGATCATATTTAACACTTGTTGAAACTTGTGAAAAGTTTACAAGTTGAAGTTAAACCGAGATGATGTTTAACACTTGTTGAAACTTGAGAAAAGTTTACAAGTTGAAGTTAAACCGAGATCATGTTTAACACTTGAAAAAACTTATGAAAAGTTTACAAGTTGAAGTTAAACCGAGATGATGTTTAACACTTGTTGAAACTTGTGAAAAGTTTACAAGTTGAAGTTAAACCGAGATCATGTTTAACACTTGTTGAAACTTATGAAAAGTTTACAAGTTGAAGTTAAACCGAGATGATGTTTAAACACTTGTTGAAACCTGAGAAAAGTTTACAAGTTGAAGTTAAAGCCGATGTCATTTTATAAGAAGACTGGTTTAACACTTGTTGAAATTTTGAGAAAATTTACAAGTTGAGATTAAGCCAAGGTTAATAGTGAAAGAAGTATCTATGCATGTGTCGAGATTACCATGTTGCCAAGACTTGGAAGATAATGGAAGACAGAAGTCTTAAGAAGTAAAAGAAAAGTGGCGAGTTTTAAGCAACACTTTTGAAAACATTTGTGTCACGACCCAAACCCGCCCCTATGGGTTTAGCACCGTAACCGGCCAGTAATCCGAGATTACCGAAGGCCTGCTTAACAGTAGTACAGAGTACAGGGGCATGGCGGAAGCCAATACAGTAAATAAACAATGTCCAATGAGCTGTGACAGTCTGTATGCAAAAAGATTTTTCATACCTTTATACTTTCAGTACAGAACCGTATGCATAACATTTACAAACATTCAGTACAGGGACCTAATCCCTATTATCATTACAGTAAACGGTGCAGTACAGTGTTATCAGTCCATACAGTACAGTAACAGTCTATACAGTACAATGACAGTTGGGTGAAGCCAAGACACCCCAAAAGCAGTCTAAGCTTGATTACACTCGGAACCTCGCAGTGAGGCACAATGGTTGGCTTGACAAAACTAAAGCTTGCCTGACGCTCCTAGCTGCAGTCTGGTGCCTGGACATCTACATATATATATGAGCAGTGAGCTAAAGCCCAGTGATTAACATAATGTATAAAGAGGTTAAGAATGTAATGTCCTTACGATAATGAAAACAGTTCATTTAACAGTTTGTCAGTCTTTCAGTCAGAACAGTTATTCAGCCATATGTGGTACATCCATTAGCATAGCAGTAAACAGTAGGTCTTAAAGACCGAATAGTAATGATGGCCAGTCATTCAGTAAGCAGTATGGTTCCACAAGGGAACCGACAGAGATCTCTGTAACAGTACGGTCAGTAACAGTAGGTGCTAAGGATGCCACAGTACAGTTCAGAAATAAATGACATACATTCATTCAGTAAATAATTACATTTCAGTAAACAGTTCAGTTGCAGTTCCATTCAGTAGACAGTTCAGAAGGTAATTAGATAACCATTTTTGAACATATCTTTATACAATTGTTACTCACAGTGTTTGGGCTTATCAGTAGCTAGAGCGTCTCCTCGGAATGCCAACCCTACACAGTATACATGATGAACACACACTAAGCTATATAGTTGGGAAAGATCAATAACTTAATCCCTAATTTGCCTCGGTGTGTTCTACATCTATATCCTCATTAAGATGTCTTAAACTAGGCCTAAGAATGCCTAGGATGGGATGAGGATGCAAAGATGTGTACAGAAAACAGTTTTAGAAATTTTCAGAAAACAGAGTCCCGCTCGAGCTCAGGTTTCCCCGCTCGAGCGGACAAGCAAACAAAGGTCCCCGCTCGAGCGTGCATCACTCCGCTCGAGCGGACTGTAAAACAGGTCAAAAGTGCTGGGAGCTTGTTTTCCCCGCTCGAGCGCTACTTTCCCCGCTCGAGCGGGAGACAGAAATTTGGAAAATGCAGATTGTACATTCAAGCTAAAAACCAAGTTTTGATGCTCCCATTTCGATCCTCTTGGGCCCATTTCCTGGAAAACTCTTTTAAACACATAGAATCACATGATTTGAAGCTCAATTTGTAAAATCAAAGCCCAAGGGTGTTTCAAACGAATCCAATTTCAAACCCATTTTCCATGAACAATCTTCAAACATGGCATGCAAGAATTCAAACCAATTTAAAGCTTCAAAGCTTGCTCAAATGAGCTCAAACCTTTCAAACCAAGATGAAAACATGGCTTAAACACAAATATGAACATGCATGCAACCTTTGCCATGAAATCAACTCAAAATGCACCAATACAAACATGCATGCATGGAATGAGCTCCAAATCAACATTATAGAACTAATTCATGGTTCAACTCTCAAATTTGGCATGAATCATGCAAGAACAATGTTAAATACAACAATGAGAGGTTCAATGATCTACCTCAAGTCTTGTATTCAAGGCTTATGAACTCAATTAGAAACTACACTTCAATTTCTCAAGATCACTAAGCAATGCCAAGCAAAAGGAGATGAAATCAACTCTCCTAGTCTCTCTCTCTCTCTCTCTAATTTCGGTGGGTTGAAGCAACAAAATGGCTGATGAAATGTTGTTTGGGTGTAATAAGGCTCTACCAAGGTAATAAACAATGGCTCCACTCACTATGGCAATTTGGTAAATATGCCAAACTATGCACTTTAACTTATTTTAACCTAATTTAATCATACCTAATCAGTTTTCAGATAATTATACTATAAAATCACATAAATTATGATGATCGTGAAACACTAAACGATTTTAAATTCGGCCGCCGATAAGGCCTTCAATTTGCAGCTTAAACATAAAAATACAAACAGATAATTAAATAGTCAAACAGATAGTATGCAAAATAACACACATACACAGTCAATTCAGTTTCAATTTTCAGTCAGTCAGTTTAGTAATTTATTCAGTTCACTTATCAGTCATAATCGGTTCAGTTTATCGGTAATCAGTGGTTATTTCAGTAATAATAAGTAATTAATCGGTAATCAGTACGAGGGTTGTTACAATTTGTTACAATATTTTCAAGTGTTAAGCCAAGGCCGAGATAAACAAGACTAGAAGTTATGTCCGAGGTATTTTACTCCGAAGAGATTACACAGTGAAGATGTACCTTGAAAACATGCAAATTATTCTAAGTATAGAATCATGCAAACCACGTTGAAAGAAGAAATTAAGAATGCATTCAGAAAAGGAAAGAAGACACTTCGGCCTAACATTGAAGAGTGATTGTTTAGATTACAAAAAGGCCGGTGTGAAGTACGCCGATGTCAGACGGTGGTAGTAAGCAAAGAAGTGCAACAAAAGCATCACCGAAGGGAGAGAGTGAAACTGGTTGCAGAAAGCTTTGCAAAAGCAGCAATGAAAGACGGAGAGAGAGTTGATTATGATCAAAAGCATGAAATGGCAGCAAAATGGCAATTATGGTGCCTTGGACGACGTGCTTGTCAGACGGCGCACGCAAAAGCGATACGACTTGATGGCGTGTATCAGGTACGGTCCAGTAGGGAAAAGACACGTGGTAAAAACGGTTAAAATATTGTGCGTGCCAGCTCGTACGCGTGCTGGAACTCTTGGAGTTCTTGATTCAATGAAGCAAATACCTCGGCTAGGAGGATGGTTTCGGCTTAGAAACTTGAACGAACTTGGTCGTTGCTTCTAAGGCATTAATGAAAGCAGACTATAGGTCTTGGTCATATTAAGCCGACAAGTTCTGACTTCGGCAATAGATGATGAAGCGGGCTTAGCCGACGTGCTAAATGGAAGAAATGATATAGGTTCCATCACCTCAGGATGCCGAGGTAATAGAACCTAGGGGGCAGTTATGGGGACATAATTTTTGAATGACAACACATGGCCGAGGTGACACCGAAGTGTCAGCCGAGGTGCCACGTGTCCTGGTCATGACGCCGAGATCATCTCGGCTAGGCCGAAGTTATCTGCAAGGATACCAGATTCCGAGATAAGCGGATGAGGGACAAGAGTCCTAGAATGGGAGAAGACTACAGTTTGGGTAAAGATGAGACTCTTAGAGAGTTTATCCTAATCCTACTGGGAGTCCAAGATTAGCAGTAATCCTAAGTCCATTAGAGCTAGGCTTCTATTTGGGACTAGGATTGTGTTGGCTATAAAAGGGAGGCACCCCCATGGGTCTAAGGTATGTTTTTTATGCTCTGTCTAGTGAGTTAAGCACTATTGGTTATCTTTGAGAGATATTTTACTGACTTGATCGTCGGAGTGCCCCCGGGTGGACGAACCACCGTAGGATTCTTATCTTTCTGTGACAGGTTGTTCGGGCTTAATCTATTCTGCCAGTATTCTACAGCTGAGTACTAGTTTGGCAGTGTGGTCGGAAATTGACACCCACATTAAGCATAGATAAATAATATGGTGTTCATGAGCACAAGTGGCATAGGCCATTTTCACACCATTCACAAACAGACACCATAATAACTTATCAATTGATCTACCACTTTACGAACTACTTATTATGATTATATGTATGTATGTTATATTGTGGATCGCACTATGCTTCTTTGGTTTGTTTGTTTGTTTTTGTTTTTGTTTTTATTTTTGAGGAAATAATAATATTATAAAGTATTATATGGAGTTATTGTTTACAAACTTAATCAACACATGGGCTAATTAGACTTGGATACTTTAAAAATACACAGAGATTCCAAATATTTACTAATAGATTTAATATACATAATAATTGTAGCCACATTCAATAGGAAGATGAAGTAGAAAAGCCTTGTGATCAACCAAGACCTGATCTTCAGTGTAGCATACCCAAGCAACACCTGCAGTGCACTTCTCAGGTATCCATGATCCATCAACAACAAAGGTCTAGACCAGAGAAGTTGCAAGGTTAGAAGATGAATTTACAACAAAAAAATATCCCGAACCTGTTCTTCATCCTTATATGCATTAGTTATATTCAAAAACAAAACATAATTAATTCTCTTATATAAACTATTTACGAGTTCTTGGGCATGATCCACATCTTGAACAATAGTCATTGGCTTGTGTTAATAAAAATTATACTAATTCTCAATCGACAGAAATTGAATAACAATTTAAACCAAACAATAGAACAAGAATAATCGAGCAATTTTGTAATTGATTCAAATGCCTCAAAAGAATGAGAACTTATCTGGAACAATTGACAATTACAAAGTAAACAAAATAAACAAAAAATAATTTCATAATGAAACTACTAAAGTTCACCAAGTTACAAATTACGAATTACAGAGAAACTACTTATAAGTTACAAAACTACTCCTAAGTCTAAAAACTAAATGTTGTTGAGTTGATATTCCCTCTCTCTGTCAACTCCTTGGCTTTTATATCTTGCTCCTTCCCCCCCTCCCTCTTCTGGCCCATGATTGCATGATCCTTCCTAGCATCCATTATAACTGACATTGTAACTACCTCCTTGTCTTTCAATCTTCAAACTCTGCTAAATCTTCAACCTTCTCTGTCGAACTAACTCTCCACTATCTTACCACATGTCCCACATTACTTTGAAAAGCATATCGATAGAGAATTCACCTCCCATTGCAAGCATCATCCTTTGCAACTAGCCAACTAGACTATAAAACTAGCCAGTAACTGCGTCAAAGTTGCCTCCACCATTCTATACACATGACCACTCTTTTTCATGCCACCTGTTCCGTTGATTGATGAAGGACTTCCAGTTTGACTCCATCATGTGTCATCTTCTAATTTGTCCACCTATCGACAGGAATGTTACAAAAATGGGCGCAAACAACTTGTTATTGAAGACTACACTATTTTTTTGCTTCCAAATAGTCCAGAGGGTCACAATAGATTGGATGATCACAACTTCCTCATTCACAAGTATAACCCACTTACTAAACCATTCTTTAAAACTTACAGGTTCCCCACATGAAAAATCTAGGCCGAAGGATGATCCCATCCATATTCTTTGAGAATCTAGGCATGTGAAGAAAGTATGATCCAGAATTTCAATAGTTTCAGAGCATCGAAGATATACTAGATCCAAATCTATGCCCCACCTTCTTAAGTTCCATCTAACTAGAAACAGATTGTGAAGGCACTTCCAAATAAACATTATCCATTTTGAAGCGATATCGAGTTTTCATAACCATTTCCAGAATGATGAGTTCAGACTAGAAAGATCAAAATTCCTTTGTTCCAATAGATCAATAGCATGAATATACTCTGACTTGACCGTATACTCCCCATTCCTAGATGGTCTCCAAATTGGTTTGTCCTTGAAGGGTAAATGAATACCTTGAATATGAGGTATACATTATTGTGCGAGGAGCAAATATTCAGGCAAGCCCGTACTCCTTTCTTCCAAGCTCCTGTTTGTCCGATCGACCTGCGAGCATAACAGCGGTGAGCTACCCGGCGCTGTGTAGCCGGAAAACCCCTCCGACGATCAAGTTAGCACACACACAGAGGGATAGATAGATAGGAGAGAGTTGAGTGTAAGTGTATATCTCACCAAATGTTCATTTGTGCAGGCATGAGGGGCGCAGACTCGCTTATATACCTTCTGCGCCCTAAATCTACTCCCATTAGTCTCTCGACACGTGGTGCTACTATCCCATCTGTCAGCACAAATCTAGCTGATCATCACCTAACCAAACTGCCAGCCCACACTACCGGGATCTCGGCATCCGGGCTGCATCATCTTGGCTGTCGACGGCCGTGTTGCACAACAAGCTATAGCGCTCCGCTCGCTGAGCTTAACGACGACCGAGCTCGGTTGCATTCCGGCATAGCCAAGCTGAAAACTGGTCGAGCTGGTAAACCGAGGACCTTTCCAGCCGGGCTGGAAGCGCGAACCATGGGAACATGACCGGCTTCCATTATCTCGGCCAAATTACCCAAATTAGCTCGGTTCCCACATAAACAAGCTAAGTAGCTTGGTCCTAGCATGGTCCTGGGCCATTACCGAGCACAACCCTCTCTGGCTAAGCCCAAGCTACCACGGCCCATAACACGTTCGGCCCATAATCTGCACGGTCATTACCATGGCCCAATCCAGCTCATAAATTTCCCTCTCAATTGCCCCTTAATTCCGTCCGCACAAGCGTGACTGGGATTACCTGTTCTGACCGGGGTAACTCTTCCTCGGTCCTCAGTTTGCAAGACGGTGACTGGGCTAGTTAACATGCATGTCTTCAAAACTAGCCTGGTCGACGCCTCGATTTGCCATCCTGTCTCTTCAGTACTGACGCCGCTGCCATCATGACACGGGTCGCGCATTGATTGGCCTCGAGTAGCCAACCCTCACGTCCCTTCACATTCAAATTTTTGGCGGTTCTTCACCCCTACAAACACGCCATATCCTCCTTCATTCCATTCTTACTGACTTCCCTTGAACCTTCGACGTTCCAAAGCTCCAGTGCTTGTCCTCCATTCTTGTTCTTCTTCTCCACTCGTGCGTGAAGACTCAGATTCAACCCCCTTCCTAGTAAGTCCTTCGAGCCCTTTATTGCTATTTCATTTGGTATTTCACATTTTAGGGCACTAAATCCGTAGGTTTTAGGATATACCCCCCAAAACCCTCTCCTGCCCCTATTCTCTTCGATGTTCTTCAGTTCCAGCGATGAACACATGAACATCTGGAGCGGACCGGGCTTCAGGTCCCCTTTTGATCCCAAAAAACATACCAACCGGGCAAATTGCAAGTTTGCAAAAACTTCTGTGGAAACCAAAGTAGGCATAGTACTTGACCGGTCAACCGAGCTAATATCTGGTCCGCTTGACCGGCCGGGCTCCTGAATTCACATTCGTGACCGAGGTGGTCTGGCACTCAACATGACCGAGCTAAAGTCAAGCTCGTTTTGCGCGACCGTGCTTTCACTTACACTTACCCTGCTTTTCCTGCAGAGTCCAAGGGGACCATATACCAACATCGAGGCTCTCAAAGACCGAGAAGCCTTCAAACAAGAGTTTGTGCCAAACCACCTCAGTCGAGCTAAGACCAGCCGGTCACACATGGGGCGATCCCGCTTCTTGGTTGATACGCCGGTTGCTCTGGCCGCGTTCTGGGAAGAGTACGGTATCCCCGACGACGTTCACCTTGAGCTCGGTGCCGAGGAAATGACCCCTTGGGGCAGATTCGACCAGTGCCCCGTCACCGTGCTTTCCATCATAGAAGGTGGCCTGCGCTTCCCGGTCAACCGCTACTTTGCGAATTCTTGCAGCGTACCGGGCTAGCTCCAACCCAGGTCTCAACTAACACTTATAGAATAATTAACGGGGTCCACGAGCTAAACAACCGGCTAGGAACTAACCTAGGACTGGTCGAGATACTCCGCCAATACACCCTAGGGCACACAGGCGATGGCCTCGCTTACTATTTAAAGATCAGACCGGGCAAAGAAAAGCTAGTGACCGGTACCCCGGACAAGGACTTACACGATGATGACTTTTTCTGGGTGTCCGGCAACTACGAAACAGCCGACGTGCCGGGCTGGTTCATTAGCAAGAACTTCGGTTCAACATGTAAGCCGTGCCACTTGCTCGGTCAATTTATCTTTCTTAGCTATTCTGTACTTAGCATTTTTTCTTCTTTCCTTTGCAGCAATCGACGCTTTGCAAGCCAACTACCGTTATCCCAACGAAGCAGCCATCAGAACCGCGCTCCGCTACCGCAACCGAGACTGCCACGACCTCCTCGGTTACATACCAACATACCGGTATTCAGCTCCACGCCGGAGTAAGGTCACAGACTTTCTCCGCGCTCCATCTCCGTCTCCAAATCCTACACTTCCTGACGTTCCATTCATCCGTCTGACCGAAGCAGAAGAGATGGCCAAGAGAAACCGCATTAAGAACCTGATCACCGCCACCTCCACCGAGATACCGAGCGTCACAACCCGCTCTACTGCTGCTGGGCAATCCAGCAAAGCCGTGGTTGTATTGGCGTCTCCCGCCGCCGGGCAATCTAGCCAAGACACCCGCCGGGCTGGCAAAAGGCCATGTGCAGACCCTTCAGCCGAGCTTGTTACCGAGCTCAACACTGAGCAACCTGCCGTGATAGCTGACCAAACTCCACCGTGGAGGCCCCAACTCAAGCACCGGGATAAAGAGATCCCAGCGACAGCTTCTGTTAAAGGAGACAAGGAACATCTTCTCGCCTTTGATCTCAGCAAAGCCCTCCTCCTACCGAGCGACGTGGTCGGCAGCGACCATGTGCCAAACACCCGGTTGGTGAAATCCTCGGTCAAGTCCATGACCAGGGTAAGAACTTTACACGTTTTGCCATAAAAATTTCCAAGTGTTCGCTCGGTTTTCTTTCTAATCAAACCTTCTTCTTGCAGGCCATCCAGAAACAACACTTGGTCATGGAGTGCATTCACCGACTCTGGCAGAAGGCCAGCGACTCTGCCAACCAAGTGGAACACCTTCAAGCCGAGCTCGGTCGGTCCAAAGCTTCGCTGGAAATGGCAAACTCTGACAATTCTAGGTTGCTCGGCCAGCTTGGAACCGCCGAGAAAGAAAGGGATGCGCTCTGGGCCGAGCTGGAGGCTTTGAAAGAATCAAACAAAAGGAGCTGGAGGACGCCAATGACGCCGGTTTCAAGAAGCGATGAGAGTACACAAGCAAGTCCATGCCACCCAAGACATCTACTTCCAGGCGGGTTGGAAGGCTGCTTGTGAACACTCGGCAAGGACTGGGACCGACGTGTTCGCCTCTCCCCCAGTTGCTTCCTGCTGACGTACCTGTGCCATACGCCAACGACGTCTTCAGCGAGTTGCAGGCTGAGGTCGAGGAAGAAGAGGCGCAGGATGCTGAGGAAGATGCAGAGAGTGGCAACCGCCCGAATCAGGCCGGCCGTGAGAAGACGGGCGCCTAGGAGACCACCACCACGGTCGACCTGGAGGTTGCGACCGGGGACGAATTCGCAGACCTTTTCCCCTTAGCTTAGTTTTCTTTTGTGTCTAAACATATAACCGGGCTATCTGCCCCTCCTCTTGTAGTTACTTTGCGTATCAATGAAAAAGTTTAATTTCCATTAAGTGTTTGCACGGTCTTCAAGCTAAATAACTTCAGCCGAACAAAATACCTCGGCAAAACTAATCATCTTGTTTAATTTATTTAACCGGAAAAGACATCTCGGTTTCAAGCATAAGGTTGAGTAAATCATCAACTGTTTTAACTGGAACAATACATCTCGGTTTAAATATAAAAGTTGAGCAAATCATCAGCTCAGTCAGCCGGAATAAAGCTTCATGAAAGTTGAATAAATAAACCTAGTCAATCGGAGTAAAACATCTTGGTTGAAATCATCAACTTCACCAACCGGAGTAAAACATCTCGGTTGAGAACTCAAGTTGAGCAAATCATCAACTCAATCAACCGGAATAAAACATCTCGGTTGCAATCTCAAGTTGAGCAAGTCATCAACTCAATCAACCGGAATAAAACATCTCGGTTGAAATCTCAAGTTGAGCAAATCATCAACTTCGCCAACCGGAGTAAAACATCTCGGTTGAGATCTCAAAGTAAAAAACAACAATCAGAATGCTAAAGCAAAGATCAGACACTTCTATATATTGACAAAAAGAATATTACATTCTGAAGTGTGAGGCAAAAAATTCCTTTGCACAAAAAGAACACAAAAGCTAAAAATAATACAGTTTTAGGTTGGCCGCATTCCATAGCCGGGGTATTCCTTTTCCCTTCAAATCCTCCAAGTGATATGCCCCCTTGCCCGCCAGACCGGTTATCCTGTACGGTCCTTCCCAGTTTGCCCCTAGTTTGCCTTCACCTGGCACCAGGGTGTTGCCCATAACCTTCCTCAAGACCTAGTCGCCCACTTTGAACGGTCTGGGGTGCACCGTTTTGTTGTATTTTCTTGAAAGCTCTTGCTGGTAAGCGGCCACATGGATGAGAGCCTTTTCCCGGCGTTCTTCCACTAAGTCTAATTCCAAGGCGATGGCTTCAGAGTTCAGCTCGGGCTCAAAACTTTCTCTTCTGAGGGTGGGCATACCAACTTCCAAAGGGATGACCGCCTCCATGCCATATGCCAAGGCAAAAGGAGTTTCCCTGGTAGATCGCCGTGGGGTCGTTCGGTATGCCCAAAGGACACTTGGGAGTTCCTCGGCCTATTTTCCGTTGGCTTTTTCAAGTCTTTTCTTCAACCCATCGAGAATGATCTTGTTTGACGCTTCAGCTTGACCGTTAGATTGCGGGTAAGCCTAAATTGCGGGTAAGCCGGGATAGAGTTGTAGAATTCAATCTTTAAGTCTTCACAAAATCCTCTGAATAGGCGGCCGTCAAATTAGGTGCCGTTATCAGAGATCAGAATTTTGAGGATGCCAAACCGCATTACCACATTCTGCCAGACAAACCGCTTGACGTCTTTCTCTTTGATTGTTGCCAAAGGCTCGGCTTCAACCCATTTGGTGAAGTAGTCGATGGCCGCGATGAAGAACTTCCGGTTGCCTGGTGTCGTTGGGAGTGGTCCCACTATATCCAGCCCCCACATCGCAAAGGGCCAAGGGCTGGTGAGGGGAAGGAGTTCCCTGGCTGGCTGATGGATTTGGTAGGCAAATTTCTGGCACTTCTCACATTTGCGAACATACTTTGTGCGTCCGCTTGCATACACGGCCACCAATATCCTTGCGAGATAGCCCGGTAGGCTAAAGATCTGCCCCCTATGTGACTGCCGCAAATGCCTTCGTGGATTTCGTACAGGAAGGCTTCCACGCTGCTTGGGTGCACACACTTTAAATAGGGACCGGTGAAAGACTTCTTGTATAAAGCGCCTGATGGAGAGAGCCAAAACCGCTCTGACTTCACCCGAACTTTATGTGCTTCCTTCTTGTTGGCTGGAAGGGTCCGTTCTCTGAGAAAGAGGATAATAGGGTCCATCCAAGAAGGACCTAGCTCAGCGCAGAGTACTTCTGTCTGCCCGGTTTCCTTAATGCTGGGCCTCGGTAGGAACTCAATCAGGAGAGGGTTGGGAGATGTGTTATCGACCATGGAAGTAAGGCCGGCTAATTCATCTGCTCGGCCGTTATCTTCAAGGCCAATCTATTGGACCCTTATTGTCTGGAATCGCTTGATGTGGTCTCTGACCAGAGCTTAGTACTTTGCCATTCTGTCATCCTTTGCTTCATAAACCCCAGAAACTTGGTTAACCACAAGTTGGGAATCACTATAAACCATTAGCTCGGATGCGTGCATCTGAAGCGCGCTCTTGAGCCCGGCCAAAAGCGCCTCATACTCAACCTCGTTGTTTGATGCAGGGAATCCGAGGGTGATAGAGTGCTCGATGGTCAGTCCATCTGGCGAAATCAGAATTATGCCTAGCCCGCACCGTGGCGGTTAGAAGGCCCATCTACAAAAAGTTTCCACATTTCGCCTACAAAAAGCTTCCAACATTCTGAAGGGTCTTGGGAGGCCTGAAGGTTGATGTTACCACGGTCGCTCGGCTGTTCGGCTTCAGGTTCAATGCTGATTGGTTCCACTTCCTGCCCCTTTGGTGATGCGGCACTAGACAGAGCAGGTTGGTCAGTAAAACCCAACTCCGTTGTCGCATCACCGGGTTGTAGCGTTGTATTGGTTGAAGGTTCTTCGGCGGGGCACGCAAGTTCCGCGTAGCCAACATCGTCGTGCTGTGTTATTTCGGTCGAGCCTGTATTCACCTCCTCGTTCGCCGCGGCAAGATCCACCGGGCATACCGGATAAGTCCCTGGTGAGAATTCAGCAACAAAATCGGCCAACGTCTGGGCTTTGATGGCAGTGCGTGGTTGGAACTTGACGTCAAACTGTCCCAATTCGACCACCCACTTGAGAATTCGACCGGAGAAGTCCGCCCGCTCGAACAAAGCTTTGAAGGGGAACTCGGTCAAAATGATAATTGTATGAGCATGGAAATAGTGCGCCAACTGCCTGGAGGCCATCATCAGTGCCAACGTAAAGTTTTTCCAGCGGCAAGTATCTCGACTCTGCCGGTAGCAAGGTTTTGCTGACGTAGAAGATAGGGAGGTGCTTGATTCCTTCTGACCGGACAAGCACCGCACTGACAGCGTGCTGAGAAACGACCAGATAAAGATAGAGTTCTTTGCCGGGTTTCAGTGTGACCAACAAGGGCGCTGAAGACAGATACTCCTTGAGCTCGGCCAAAGCCCGGTCACATTCTTCATCCCATGAGAACTTTGATTTCAGAGCTTGAAAGAAAGGGCGGCAGTGATCTGATGACCGGCTTATAAATCGGTTAAGCGCGGCGGCCATTTCGGCCAGATGCTGCACGTCCTTAGCCGAGCTAGGCAGCTTTAATTCTTGTACGGCTCTGATCTATGAGGGGTCTGCTTCGATGCCTCGGTTTGTGACTAGGAAACCTAAGAATTTTCTGGATCCCACGCCAAAGGCACACTTAGACGCATTCAGGCGTAGCTTGTGTTGTTTGAGAATGGCGAACATCTCGGCCAAGTCGGACAAGTGGTCTGCTTGATGCCGGCTCTTAACCACCATATCATCTATATAAGCCTCCATCGTCCGGCCTAGCAGAGGAGTGAACATCTTGGTCACCATCCTTTGAAAAGTTGCCCCAGCATTCTTCAAACCAAAAGGCATGACTCGGTAGCAGAAGAGTCCCCTTGGTGTAGTGAAGGAGGTGATCTCGCAGTCGGGGCCATGCATGGCAATCTGATGATAACCGCGGTAGGCATCCAAGAAACTGAGCTTGTTATGTCCAGCCGTTAAATCCACAAGCTGGTCTATTCTGGGCAATGGAAAGCTGTCTTTAGGGCAAGCTCGGTTGACGGTCTTGTAGTCTACACAAACTCGCCACTTCCCATTCTTCTTGGGTACAACAACTGTGTTTGAAATCCGCCGAGGGTAGTGCACTTCCTGAATAGCTCGTGCCTCAAGCAAGTTCTTCACCTCTTCTGCAACTACCTCGGCGTGATGTAACGCCGATCTCCTCGTCTTCTGAATGACCGGCTTTGCACCGAGGAAAACATTCAGGTGATGGCAAATGAAACTCGGATCGATACCGGGCATGTCATAAGGCAACCATGCGAAGACTTCGATGTTTGCCATCAAGAATTCCACCATATCGGTCCTTTCTTGGGTGGTAAGGCTTGAACCGAGCAAAAAGAACTTGTTTGGACTTTCTGTGTCAATCCGAATTTCCACCAATTCTTCAACGGCCTTGTCCTCTGCCTTGGTGCCCACATCGTCAAGGACTCCCCGGTCTTCCGGTCCCTCGATCATTTGGATGAAGCCTTTGGCAGCTCGACTCCCGTTGACTGCCACGAAGCATTGCTTCGACATGACTTGATCACCCCAAACTTCTTCGATTGCCCCCATAGCCGAAGGGAATCTCATCACCTGGTGGTAGGTCGACACTACGGCCTGCATAGCGTGAAGCCATCCCCTTCCAAGGATAAAGTTGTATGTGGACGGCACTTGCAATACCCAGAACTCCACTTGCTTGACCACGGATCCCGCTTTGACCGACAGAATAATGTTTCCCAAAGGCCACTCCAGTTGTGAGTTGAATCCAACCAGTGGCGAAGTTGTCGGAGCCAAGTCTGTATCCCAGAGCTTGAGCTGTTTGAATGCGTCGTAATACATGATCTCGACCGAGCTTCCCTGATCGATCAAGATGCGCTTGACATCGAATTCTTTGACGCGGAGTGTGACCACTAAGGCATCGTTGTGCGGCGTCTGAAGGCGCTCTAGGTCCCTTGTGGAGAAACTGATCACGTCTTTTTCTTCGGTCTTGCCCCTTTTGATCGCGGGCTAGACTGACAAAACTTCTCTCACGTGCTCCGCTTTCTTGATCATACCTCGGAGTTCACATACACGCGCTGGTTCCACAATGCCGTGGATCACATTAACAATGCCCTGAGGGGGTGCCTCCAAGTCATCCGGTCCACGCGGATCAACCGGAGCAAGATGCGCGGTTTTAACACCCCCATCAATGTAAAGGTCCAAGTGCCCGGCTGCGACTAGCTCCTCCAAGTGTTGCTTCAGAGGCAAACAATCCTCTGTCCAGTGTCCGCGCTCCCGGTGAAATGTGCAGCGGTACCATGGATTGAAACCCTTCTGCGCATCACCTAACTTAGCAGGAAACCGGACATAATCCTCGTCACGGATTTCACTAAGTATGCGATAAATTGGAATCTTAAAGACCGTGGTGATGCCTGTCCTGGCTTTCAACCTTCTGTTCGCATCAGCTACGTCGTCACGGGGGTATTCATCTCGGTCATTCCGTCGACCCTTACCCCGATTTCGACGATTTGAACCTCGGTCAGATTATTCGGCGCGATCATTTTAGCGGTTGGTCTCCTGTCCGACCGCGTGCACCTTGTCAGCCGACCTCTTGTCTGTTGCTACCAGAGTTGCCTTCGCGGTAGACGCTGCCGCATCATCTTCTACTCGGTTGTGCTCGTTGATGCGCTGCATTAATTGGCCCATGGATGTCGGCTGGTGCATAGTAAGCGAGTCCCACAGTCTATGTCCAACCGGGAGACCACGCTTATATTGAGTGATTACCAAATTGACCGGGCAATCCAAGATCTCATTGAAAGTTTCCCAGTATCTGGAGTTGTATGCCTTGAGTGTGTCGCTCGGCTCCATCTTGACACTGAGAAGGTGGTCAACTTCCTTTGGCGTTTTGGTGTTGGTCTTGAAACGTGTCACGAAGGCTTCCGCCAAATGCTGCCACCTTTCGATGCTTCCCTCCGGCAGCCTCTCAAACCATTTCAAGCCCAGCTCGCCCAAACTTGACGGGAAGATAAGGCACATAAGAGCGTCATTCCGCCTATGTCCGGCCATGACTTGTCGAAAGTGGCTTACATGCATGTATGGATCGGTCTTTCCGTCGTAGTGCGTGAACTTTGGCTGGTGGAAGCCCGCGGGAAGGGGTGTTGTTTCTATCTCCAGAGAGAAAGGTGTGGCACTCAGCCTTGCCAAGTCTGTGTCCAAAAGGAGAGGCGCAGCTAGGCGGGGTGGAGGCATTCCGACCTCTTCACTAGTGTGAACCCCATAGGATAGCCGCTGGAACGCCGGCACCCTCTGAGCCTCCCGCCGGCGAGCCCGTTCCTTCAAGACTACCCACAAATCCTCTGAACGAGCAGAATAAGAATACCTCGACGTCGTCACTGGACGTGAGGGTTGATAGATGTTGTTTTGCGCGCTGGACTTCTCTGCGTGCGCGTCGGAATCTCCAACCTTGTAACTTCTGGTGATTGAGATGGATGGAGTACGCCGCTGGCTCTGACTGCCTGAACGGCGGGGTTGGATGGGCTCACTGTGGTCTCCCACTCCAGCTACACCCTTCCCTTTGACATGCCGCTTAAGATCCTCCATCTCCGCCGCCATTCGCCGGATGACGGCGTCTTGGTCCCTTAGCTTGTGTTCCAATCGTCTGGCGTGCGATTCTCTCCGCCGCTGGTGACCGTCTGGACTCTGTGAATGACCAAAGCTTCTTCCGTGCTTATCTTGCGCGTCTCTTGAATGTCCTCTTGGAGAAGTCTCCAAGTCCGCCATAGGAGGGATGGCGGGATGTCCTTCTCTCCGTCTGCCTGACTCCGGGGTAACTCCGTCGATGGCAGACAACGGAGTCTCGTCGTTGTTCGCCATGGACGGCGATCAGATGAGCCTGTAAGACAAGGTTTTGTCTATAAGGTTCCCACAGACGGCGCTAATTGTGCAGAGAGCAAATATTCAAGCAAGCTCGTACTCCTTTCTTCCAAGCTCCTGTCTGTCCGATCGACCTGCGAGCATAACGGCGGTGAACTACCTGGCGGTGTGTGGCCGGAAAACCCCTCCGACGATCAAGTTAGCACACACACAGAGGGATAGATAGATAGGAGAGAGTTGAGTGTAAGTGTATATCTCACCAAATGTTCATCTGTGCAGGCATGAGGGGCGCAGACTCGCTTATATACCTTCTGCGCCCCAAATCTACTCCCATTAGTCTCTCGACACGTGGTGCTGCTATCCCATCTGTCAGCACAAATCTAGCTGATCATCACCTAACCAAACTGCCAGCCCACACTACCGGGATCTCGGCATCCGGGCTGCATCATCTCGACTGCCGACGGCCGTGTTGCACAACAAGCTAGAGCGCTCCGCTCACTGAGCTCAACGACGACCGAGCTCGGTTGCATTCCGGCATAGCCGAGCTAAAAACTGGTCGAGCTAGTAAACCGAGGACCTTTCCAGCCGGGCTAGAAGCGCGAACCATGGGAACATGACCGGCTTCCATTATCTCGGCCAAATTACCCAAATTAGCTCGGTTTCCACATAAACAAGCCAAGTAGCTTGGTCCTAGCATGGTCCTGGACCATTACCGAGCACAACCCTCTCCGGCTAAGCCCAAGCTACCACGGCCCACAACATGTTCGGCCCATAATCTGCACGGTCATTATCACGGCCCAATCCAGCTCATAAATTTCCCTCCCAATTATAATGGAAAAAAAGATGGTACGAGGTCAAGTCACCAATCACGATTATTAGCTTCCAAGAAATGGAATAATGATAGAGATGAGAAGTAGTGTGAGAGTTCCCCAACTACAGACTGGATTTACTACAGATGCAATTCATTGATGTTCAATTGGGTCAATCGATTTTCCAGCCCCCACTATATATCATCTAATCCCAGAATCAACTTAGACTAGTAAATAAGTCGAAGTAATATATATATATATTTTTTTAAATACATAACAAATTAACAATGACTTTTTTTTTTTTTTTTGTAAATGGTTAAAATAAATTAGATTAACATTGCTAGTTTTTTTGACTTATAGTGAGTTCTTTTTAATTTGGAGTAAATTCTCTTTTAACTTTTTAAAACTGTCTAACCTCCACCATTTATAATAATAATAATAATAATAATAATAACCCTAGAGATCCTATAAATTTGAAAGAATTAAAAAAAAATTTTGAAAAAAAGAAAATTTACTAAAGATAAAAATAAACTGAAAATGACCAGCTAACTTTTGAAAATTTTATTTATTGAGCTTATTTAAAGAAACAAATATATGGACCCTATCTAAATGTTTCTAATATGTTATAAATAATAAAACAAAAATGTTTGGTCATCGAAGTAGAAAGAGTCTGATTCTGTCCGAATAATGTGATTGGATGATTAGCCAGACATCTAATCAATGACAGATATCATTCTTGTCAATTGCGAGTGTCACTCTTGTCAATCGTGATTGTCACCCTTATCAACTAGTGTGTCAATCAACATTCTCTCAAATAACCTCTTATCAACCAGTGTGTCAATCAACATCCTCCCAAATAACTGGTCAGAGGATCTATAGGATGACCTGCTAGATAACTGGCATGTATAAATTCGGACGGGACCAAATTCGATTGATGTAACATTATTGATAAAAAAAAATAACTTTTTAAAATTATTTAAATTAAAAAAATATAACAATTATACAAGTTTTAGGTCTCGTTTGAAAATATAATATTTTAATATTTTAATATTTTTTAACGGAAAAAATATATAAAAATAAAATAAACATAATAATATAAAAACTTACAATAATTTTTTTATAATTTTTAACTAAAATGTTTAGTACCAAACGAGGGCGGGTCTGGGATAATCCGACTGTGAACACAGAGAGCCACACACAGACAGAGAGAGAGAGAGAGAGAGAGAGAGAGCTCCTCACCATTCTTCAATAATGGAGGTCACCACCACCACCATCAACAACAACAATAACCTTCTCGTCAGAATCGTCGTCCTCTTCACACTCCTCTCTATGGTAATCTCATATTCACTCAACTTTTTTCCGCACTTAGGGTTCTCTAATTTTGTGTCTCTATTTGTATATATACTTTTGTCTAGGTTGTGCTGTGATTGTAGGTTTCTGGGAACTTTTCAATTCTATTCAAATCTTTGGAAAACGATCTCATGAATTTTTTCATTTGTTTATTATTATTATTATTATTATTATTATTATTATTTTTCAAATTTGATGAAAAAATGACAAACCATTTCATCAAAGCTGTATCAAATCACTGAAGAGGCAATTTTGTTTCACCAAATCGGCCCTTCATCAATTCTCAACAGTCATATTTTCACTCAAATTTGATGGAAATTAAATTTTAAAAAAAAAGTAATTATTGGAGATGATTTTCTTTCATAAAAAAAAATGATTGAAACAGGTTTTTAGGATAAATTTGGTATTTTTTAAAAAGATTTGAATGGAAAAAAAGAAAAAAAAAGAAAAGAAAAGAAAAGAAGTTAAGATTGGAGTGTTCCATATCAGATCAAGCTTTTAACAAATCTTCAATCAATTTTGATGAAAAAAAGAGAGTAAGAATTGGAGTTACTATGTTGTGAGCTGTTTTGTTGAGTTTTTTTAACCAAATGCTGGTGAATTTAGACTTATTTCTCTGATAGAAATGCTTTCCAACATATTTATCAAAAGCAGGTTCTTTGTTGAAGTCTGCGTGTTGAGACTTTTGCTCAACTTAAGTTGTGTTTTCAAAACACTGAAGATGTGCTTTTGGAAACATCAAATATCTTATTGTAACATTTTTTAAAGTCATAATTTCAAAACACAGGCTTCCACGGCTTAATTTGAAGTCGTGTTTGAAAACATGACTTCACAAAATAACATGGGTTTGAAAAATAAGTTCGATTGTAAAATCTTTTGAAGTAGTATTTTCAAAACATGACTTCCACGACTTCATTTGTAGTCGTTTATGAAGTACCGACACTTCAAAACAAGTGCCGAATCTGTGTCGGACACACGAACACTTCGGGGACACATGGACACGGCGGGGACATGTACACATCACATGGCGTGTCTCCTTATTTAATTAATTTATTTTTTGGGAACACGCTGGGAATACTTCAGGTACACACTAGAGACATGCCAAGTTGTCTTTTTTTCCCATTTTATTAGCGTTTTTGATGAATGTCGAATGTTTAATTTTTCTTCTTCTTAGATTTAAATACATAATAGATTATCCATAAAAAAAAATATATAAACTATAAGTGTTAATTTAAAAGTGTTTTTTTGTTTTTTTAAAATATAGGATTATAGTTAGTTTTTATTAATATTGATTGTTTGTGAATGTAATATTAATTTAGATAGCAAACAAAAATTTATGAAAATATATTTTATTATCGTGTCCCTGCCGTGTCCGTGTTCCCATTTTTTTAAAATCACCGTGTCCGCATCCGTGTCCGTGTTTTTGCTTCTTAGATAGTCGTGTTTTGGAAACGTTACTTCACAAAATAACATGGCTTTGACTGAGAAATATGATTTCAAATCACATACATTTGGTAAAAAACTCCTGTTTTCTTCCCCTGTTTCAACTCTCTCTCTCTCTTTCTCTCTCTCTCTCTATATATATACACGTATATATGTCTGTGTGTGAGTGTGTGTTGTTAATCAGGCATTGGGACATGAGGTTGGGAATTCAGGGCAGTTCCCTTTAGTTGTGAGTACCTGGCCTTTCTTGGAGGCTGTTAGAGCTGCTTGGAGGGCTGTTGAAAGTGGGTTTTCTGCAGTTGATGCAATTGTGGAGGGTTGCTCAGCTTGTGAGGACCTAAGATGCGATGGTACAGGTGGGAATATGAAGCCAATACATGTGTTATGTTATTTGAAGTACCTTATTTTGTTTTTACTTTATCTTCTTTTTTGTGTTGTTATGTGTACTTATTGCATGTGTCTTGAATGTGCAAATATTTATAATGTGGGTGTTAATTCTATGGGAAAAGGAGGTAGCTTATAATTTCTTTGTTTAGCCTAATGGCTGGTTGAGTTTTGGAGTCATCCTAGGGTAGTAAATTAGTTGATTTTCTTCTTATTTATTCAAGGGTTAATTGCATACTGTTTTGTTCGAATGCATAGAATGTGTGCATAACTGAAGTCCAGGAAACACCTATTGATGAACATAGTTAATTATTGCGGCTCATTTCAGATGTATCTGTAAAGAAAAACAGATTTTAGGTGAAGATATGGTTTTACTTTTTTCTTTATTTTTTAAAGGTGAAGATATGGTTTAACTTCTTTTGGTAAACTTTATTTTACTCTCTTTGTTAGGTGAAGAGACTTTTGGGGGGCATTGATGGTCTTGGCAAGTATTAGATCATTGGTGTTCTTATTCAGGTAGTTTTTTTGTCTTTTGTTTTTTCATTTTGATAGTAAAAAGTACCAAAAGGTTGTGGAGAAGTTGGAGATGGAAATCCTGGACTATACACAGGAAGGCAATTTCATGTTGAGAGATGAGTTTTTCTATTTTCTTAAAGAAGATCACTGCATTGAGGAGGATATGATGGGGACTTGTTTGGAGGATTTGGTGATGTTTCCTTCATCACAAATCTGGATTTGGAGAAAGAAGAGGCAATAGTTAGATTTCAAATTAAATGGATTGCAAGATAGAAGAAATCAGTTTTGTTGAGAACCATCAGGCATTGTGGCTTAAAGATGGCATTTGAAAATGTACAATTTTTTATTGATTTACTTTTTTTGTAAGTGGCAAATTTTAGATGGATGAAACCTTTTATTTCAACTTAAGTTGGGTAGTCGACTCTGATTGTTTGTTGTCATAGCTATTTTTGGAGCTGATTTCATTATTTTCTTTTTTAGTCAATGATTTTGTTGTGACCGAACTCACATTTGGTGATACAAGCATCAGTAGAACCTCTAGCTGTCTCAATGATGCTTGTAAAACTAGCACTAGAAATGTCATATATTTATAGATTTCATTTTCATTTTTGGGCACTTGGACCTCCCTAGGGCACCAATTAAATGTTTCTAAGATGCCCTTGATTATGATCTTTTTTGGGTTCCCCTCAATTGCATGAAAAGATTCAAATCAACTCCTTAGGATCCATGTTTCCAAGGTGAGATTATAAGTTTTACATTGGATGCTAGCCTACCACGACCCTGCGCATTTCTTTGGGATTGAGACTGGCTCTTAAGCACAGAGAATATACTTTTTAACATATTGGAGACTTGGACTATTTTTTATATGCATTTAACTATATCATCTAAATTGGTTTGTGTTTCTATTAAGGCTGTCAATCACATGGCCATTTGCACCGAAGAGGACTTGATTAGTCGATTTCCTTCTTGTGGACTAGGAGACACATTTTATCTGGCAACTTTATGCTATACTCTTTTGATTGAATGTTTAGGATGTTTATTCAACGAATATAGGTAGAGCATTGACTTTCAAAGACCAATGGAATCATTGGTTGCCTGTTTTGGATATCTCCTTTGAGATGATATTTTTGGTTACATGTTTTCCAAACAGAAATAATAATGGTTAAATTATTTCCAGAAGATTTGTGGTTTTGTCTTCTGCTAGGAAGTCATTAAAAGTTGAAATTGATCCAAGATTCCAAGTTCTCAGAGAAAGATATGATTTGGGATCTTATCTGAAAGTTGTATGTTATTGTATATCATAGAATCGGCCCTATCTAGTATATCATAGAATCTTAAATGAGCGCTGTCTTTGAAAATAGCGTGCTTTTCATATCCAGTTTATTTGTGATAGCGTAGTTTTTTTACTGGTTACTGCTAAACATTCTCACAATTACCTGGAACTATCATACAGTTGGGCCTGGTGGAAGTCCAGATGAAAATGGGGAAACTACGATTGATGCTCTGGTCATGAATGGGGTAACCATTGTTTAATATTTATTATATAGATACCATCTTGCTCCTTGTCAATGAATGTCGCTTTGTAAATATAAATGACAATCTATCTTGGGTCTGCTAAGAACATGCATAGGTTACAATGGAGGTTGGGGCTGTTGCTGCTATGAGGTATGTAAAAGATGGTGCCAGAGCTGCGAGATTAGTAATGCAGCATACTGAACATACTATGCTAGTTGGAGAGCAGGCCTCAGCCTTTGCCATTTCTATGGGTCTTCCCGGACCCACAAACCTTAGCTCAACAGAATCACTCGAAAAGTGGATTAAATGGAAGGAGAACGGTTGCCAACCTAATTTTAGGAAAAACGTTTTACCTATTGATAGTTGTGGTCCTTATCATCTAAAGGAAACTGGGTACATAAGTCAGAACAAATGTTTGATGGAAACTACCACAAGGAGATCATCTCATGTAGGTCTTGGCAACCATGATACAATATCCATGGCTGTTGTTGATAAAGTAAGTCAAAGATCATGACGACTTCTTTGGAATTTCTAATTCCTTGGAATTTTAGTCATTTCTTAAATCAAATTTCTGTTTCTTTTCAGATGGGACACGTTGCTGTTGGTACGTCAACTAATGGAGCCACTTTTAAGATCCCTGGCAGGTAATAATAGCATTTGGTACAAAGGCTTCCAATCTTAGCAGTAATTCTGCAAGCAAAATAATATATATTTTTTTGGTATAAACATTCATGTTCTCTAATTAGCTGAAGGAAAACTTTTGCTGGACTCTAGGGTTGGTGATGGACCTATTGTAGGATCTTCAGCATATGCTAATGATGAAGTTGGAGCATGTGGTGCAACTGGCGATGGTGATATCATGATGCGGTTCCTTCCATGGTAATTTGCTAAAACACATGGTCGTGGATTTCAGTGTTACGTCTGGTGGTCGTAGTCAAAACCTTAGTAGTAGGAAACTCCTACTCTAGAGTAATGTATCTTACTCAAACTTGATTCTGCACTCCTGTCAACGAAGAAACTAGCTCTCAATTGAGATAGAATCTCACTATCACTTTTACTTTGTGCTCCAGCTTTGTACATATAAACACTTTGCACTTAAACAGCAGCTGACACACACGTGCACACGCACATATGAAATCACACACGAAGCTGATTTATGCTGGTTCAGCACACTCACACGTGTGCACGTATAAAAACACGAGTTATTTGGGCATGAATACCAGCTCAAAAAATGGCACGCATACTAGTGATGTTGGCATGATTTACCACCTCAAAAAGTCCATTTTCATCTGACTTGTTATATGGATGTGGTTTCAGTTATCAAGTTGTGGAGAGTATGAGGCTGGGAATGGAACCCAAGCTTGCTGCCAAAGATGCTATATTGCGAATTGCAAGAAAATACCCAGATTTTGTCGGGGCTGTTTTTGCAGTAAACAAAAATGGCGTGCACGCGGGCGCTTGTCATGGGTGGACATTTCAATACTCCGTGAGGAGTCCAGATATGGATGACGTGCAAGTATTTACGGTCCTCCCCTGAAGATGAATCAAATGCCTCCGGTTGCAAGTAAGCATAATGTGAAGGGGGTGTAATTTAAGGATTATAAAATTGTTTCAAATTCGGAACTTGAAGGAAAAACATGTGTTTTATATTTAGAATAGTTTGTTTGGGATCTTTTTTCTTCCTGCTTATCAAGTTAGTGATGTTTCAAATTTTTATGATGAAGTTGATGAAATTCTTATGGCAGATGATTTTCATTTTTCAATGAAGGGTTCATTTCTGACGTTGGAACAGAAGGATTCTCTAGTCTTCTCTTTATTTATTTATTTTTTGATCAAAAAAGGTAATTGTTAGATTAGAACTAATAGGAGTTAGTCTCCCCATCCTTGTAAAGTATTAAATGTTCGCCTCTTAATTCAACTCACTCTTATGGAGAGTTAAACCCATAATCTCCCCTTAGGCCTCGTTTGAGAACAAGTTAATTTAGTAACTATTTGGCTAAAATATGAGTTAAAAAAAACTAGTATGTTTGGGATGACTTTTTGACTTTTTACGAAAAGATGTGCAAAAAGTAAAGAGAAAAGAGAATAGAGAATCTTTGATTTTTTTTGTATGGGTTGTTAGCTTTTTGACTTTTTTAGTAACTTTATGATTTTTTGGCTAAACCGGTCGCTTCCCAAACGAGGTTTACGGCCTCATTTGGCAAGTCAACATTTTAGTCAAAAAGTCAAAAAATTATTAAAAAAGTCAAAAAGTCTATAACCTATACCAAAAAGTTAAAAATTTTCTTTTTTCTCTATTTTTTACACATCTTTTCGTAAAAAGTCAAAAAGTCACTCCAAACATACTAATTTTTTTAATTCATATTTTAGCTAAAAAGTCAAAAAAATTACTAAAATAGTCTGTTCCCAAACCCTAAGCCCTTAAAAGAGTTCATTCTCTAGTCTTCTCTCTCTTATGTAGTTGTAATTTATTTTATTTTATTTTATTTTATTTTATTTATTTATTTTTTTGATATTTGTACTCTCTAAGCTCAATAAAAGATACCCTTGTATCCTATTTGGTTTAAGTTTTTGACGCGAGAAAACTACCTGAAAGAGAGGAAAATGAAATTCTCAAGGAAGTGATCAAGAATACTTACAACCTTTAATACAAGTGTAAATTACACTGATCTTCCCTGCAGTTTGGAAAAAATATAATAAACCTAGCAATTTTAACATAATTATGTTGATTTGCGTTTTAATAAAATTAAATAAACTGAAATTAATACAAATCATGCAAAAATACAAAAAAAAATAATGTATACATTTTCTTGCAAACAAAATTAAAAAATTATTTTTTTCATCCATATAACTAGCAAATTATTGTTGGAAAGAGAGTAATTGTTAAAAATTATTGTATTTATGTATTTTTTCAAACCTTAAGAAGGTCAGTATAATTTATCCTTAATATAAATAAGAGAAATCTTAATTTGAATAGGAAAACAATAGCTAACTAGGTTAATTTCTTTCTAAATACAAAATAATGACAATAGTGCTATATTGTGTGTGTACGGGAAAGAAATATACCTTCTCGTATAATCCTGTTGACCAAGTCTGCGCTCCTCCGTACGACGTCGCTTTGTCACCTGAAAATATAAACGTGAGCTAGCCGGCGGGTGTGTGCCGGAAACCTCTCCGATGCCTAAGTCAGTAAGCAAGACAAATAGGCAAAAGCTCTGTGTAATCAGGGAGCAAAAGTTGCATTACCTCTCCAAAGGTGATATTGGTGAGCTTATATAGATTTCGCGTGGCACAATCCTGGTAGGACTCTTATTCCCCCAAGTAGAGTCCTTCTAGGATTACTCCTCCATGCGTAGAGTCCTCCTAGGATTCATACTCCTGGAAGATAATGCCTATCCTCCAACACCCTCCTCACTGCTTAAGGGCCGAACTACTATACGACCGAAGTAGCATTTACCTGTCAGACCGGCTGTACGACCGAGCTAACCCATAGCTCGGATTCGCCTTCCCATGTTCTTACTTCGGCTCCTCATGCCGAAGTCAAGTTAGCCGTACCAAGCCTCGACCGGTCTAACGATTACATCGGTTCTTTGAAACCCCGCTCCTACCTCGGCCCCACATGCAAAAGCCGAGCTATCTATAGAAGACTTAAGCCGAACTAACCTTTACTTAGGTCCTAAAACAGGCTCAACTTACCTCGGTTCAAACATAGCGACCGAGCTATCAAACAATCACGGCCGAACTAAGCCCATCCGCACCTGTGGCAATCTCTTACTTCGGACCGAACTACTGCACGGCCCATCTTCTAGGCCTCCTCAACACGGCCCACCGTGCGGCCCACAATCTCAGCTCGGCCCAATTTATCCATGTAAATTACCCTCTCAGTGTGGCTGACATTTATTTCAAGTGCGGCCCATACTATACCCAGAGTGTATTTTAATTACACTAATTATGTACAGTTATCATTATTGAAAAAATAATATAATAAAATAAAATAGAATTTACCAAAATTTTAGATATTAGAAAGTCTTAAAAGGCATTAAAGCAAACAAGGCTAAAAAAGGAAATTCTTAAATAAAACTATTACTTAAAATAGAGTAAAGTTTCCATAAAAGAAAATGAAAATTGCTTCGGACCCCCACTGGGAGTCGACCCCAGTGAGGTGGCACTGGGGTCGACCCCCAGTGAGGTGGCAGCCCGTGATTGGGCCCAAAAAATTGTTTTTTTTTTTTTTTTTTTTTTTTTTTTTGAAGTTTCAGCCAGTGGGGGCGCGCCACGTCACTGGGGGCGCGACCCCCACTGGGGGTCTGCAGCGGGGCTCAAAGAAAATATTTCAAATTTAGAGGTCCAAATAACAAAATTTGTCATGACATGGTAGCGAGTTTTGCTCTTTGAGCCATTTTCTATCAAACGAATGATTCGAAAGTTGGTGTCTTCTCGCCGGATTGATATGGTTTTATTCAAGAATCGAAACTCACATCACCTTTAGCTCAATCTCTACCTCTTGTGTTTTTGTAAATGTTCGCGGCCCAATTGTTGAAAGTGGCAAAGAACTACTTTGGCTGATTTCTTAGCATTTAAGCATCTCTTTCCTCAACCGTGGATCTTGGGTGGGGATTTTAATGAAGTTTGTCCTCTTAGGGAAAGAAAAGGCTGTCTTCGTAGATGTCAGGACATGAATGACTTTAATCTTTTCATTGACAATATGGATCTTCAGGACCTCCCGATGGGAAGAAATTTCACCTGATCCAACAACCAAGAGTCTTAAAAATGGTATAGATTGGATCACTTCCTCATCTCTAATTTATGGTTTGATGAGCTCTCTTTCAATCAATGCGGCTTGCCTAGAGGCTTATCTGGTCACTGTCCCATCTTTTTATCTGATGATCTGATTGACTAAGGCCCAAAACCATTCAAATTCTTCGATCTCTGGCTAACCGACCGTTCATTGATTATTTTGGTTGAGAAAGAGTGGAATTCTCTACCTGTAGATGGCTGGGGAGGCTTTATTCTCAACCAAAAATTAGTTCAATTGAAGAAATGTATAAAAAAGTGGAATTTGAATGAATTTGAAAATATTCAGGACATAACTGGGGGAATTGAAGATACATTTCACCAAATTGATCTCTTACTTGAAGGTAACAACATCTCCCCAAGCATTTAGACCCAAAGGAGGTCTTTTATCTCACAACTATGGGATGCCCACAGATTAGAAGAACAATTCTTTCGTCAAAAGTCTAGGGCTTTATGGCTACAACATGGAGATAAAAGTTCCACATTTTTTCATAACGTCGTGAAAAGTAGGTTCAGGAGAAACTAATACTTGGAAATCGCATTCTCTCCTCTCCCCTAGAGATCAAAGCTAAAGTAGTTTCTTTTTTCTTAACCCTAGTTCAGGGACTGCCATCCTCTCTTGAGTGGAGATCTTGCTCTCAGGCTATGCCACTCTACCTTTGTTTCATTAGTTGAACCCTTCACCATGTTGGAAGTAAAGGTTGCTATCTAGAGTTGCGAAGGAAACAAAGCCCCTGGCTCGGACAGTTTTAACTTCAATTTCATCAAAAGGTTCTAGCCCATTATGAAAAATGACATCATGTGATTCATGTTAGAATTCCACTGCCAAGGAAAGTTAGTGACAGGTCTGAATTCCACCTTCATCACTCTTATCCCAAAATTAGACTCTCCTGATTCACTTTCCAATTAGACCCATTAGCCTTGTGAGTTCTATTTACAAAATCATCGCTAAAACTCTTGCCAATAGACTCAAATCTGTCATTCATGAAGTTATTGGTGAGTGCCAAACTGCCTTTGTCCGAGCTAGACAAATCTTCGATGGTGTTCTTATCACTAATGAAATTATTGACACGTGGAAGCGCAGAAAAAAGGAAAGGTATCCTCCTTAAACTTGACTTCGAGAAAGCCTTCGACTCTATAAACTGGGAGTACCTTTTTCAAATGATGCAAATGATGAATTTCAGTCCTATCTGGATTAAGTGCATTAGCGGGTGCCTTTCTATAGCTTTTGTCTCTATCCTCATTAATGGATTAACCACATCCCAATTTTATATGTCAAAAGGCCTCAGGCATGGAGACCCCCTCTCCCCTGTCCTTTTCTTGATTGCGGTTGAAGGTCTGAATTGCCTCCTTCAAAGAGCTAGAGCCTCAAATCTCATTTGAGGTATTGCAATTGGTTATGAGGGCTTAATTGTTTCACATCTCTAATTTGCCGACACAATGATATTTGCAAATGCAAATCTGGATGAGCTTCTAGCTATCAAAAGCATTCTCTTCAATTTTGAGCTCCTATCAGGTCTAAAGGTAAACTTCTCTAAAAGCTCAGTCACTGGTATTGGTGTTAATGCCTCTTTCCTCAACCAAGCTACTGCCCTACTCAATTGTAAAATCTCTGGCCTGCCTTTATCCTACTTGGGTCTCCCATTGGGTGCGAATCCAAGATCCCCTCGTACATGGCAACCGATGATTAAAAGGTTTAAATTGCGCCTCTCTCAATGGAAACACAAACTTCTTTCCCTTGGTGGCAGACTTACCCTTCTTAAAGTCACTCTCTCGAACCTGCTCATCTGCTACATGTCCTTGTTTAAACTCCTTGTCTATGTACTCAAGGAATTAGAATTGCTTCAAAGGAAATTTCTTTTGGAGATAGCATGGTTAAAATGAAAATCAGATTGGTTTGTTGGAAGGTAATCACCAAAAGAAAGGAAATGGGCGGTCTAGGCTTTCCATCTCTTGAAATAAAAAATGCAGCTCTTCTTACCAAATGGTGGTAGCGTTTTGGTTCTGAAAAGCAATCTCTTTGGAGAAAAGTCATATTTCATAAATATGGAATTCGTGCCAACCGCTAGCTTCCCTCCTCCTAATCCCCCCCCCCCCCCTTCATCTAACTGTTCAAATATTTGGAAGGGCATCCTTAACTTCTTCTTTAATGGTGAGACCTCAAAGTCAATCTTCTTCAACAATCTCATTTTATAACTTGGTTTAGGTAGCGATATTCTTTTCTAGCATGACCAATGGATAAATTCCAAGAACTTATCAGAATTTTATCCATGCCTGTTCTCCCTCTCAACCTAAAAGTTGTCCTCAGTCTCAGATATTTTTACTCTTACATAGGGTGGTCCTATTTGGAATTTACAATTCCACAGGACTCTTTGAGTTTGGGAATCAGATAAGCTAAATGAACTCTTCTCTCTTCTTAACAATTCCCTCCTCCTTCTCCATAATTGTTGATAAGCTTGTTTGAAAATTTGACAATTCTGGGAGATTTATAGTCAAATCTTTTTGAAGTCATTTTGATTCTCCCGAAAATGATGACTCTAAATCGTTTGCCCCTACTTGGAAATTAGTTTCTCCCCCCCCCCCCCTAAGGTGAAAATATTTTGTTGGCTGGCTTTATTGGGGAAAATTGCAACTAGGGTTTTTTTTTTTTTTTTTTTAATTCAAAGATATATTCTTCCACAAAATGTTGATAATTTTTTAGTCTTCTGTCATCAATCGGTGGAAACACCTAATCACCTCCTTCCTTTGTGCTACCACTCTTGGTTCATCTGGTCGTCCATTCTTAGCTGGTGGGGATTATAGTGGTTTAGCCCAGGCTCAATCACCACGCTTTACACCTGGTGGATTAGTCGCAGATTCAAATTTTTAAAGAAGTCCATCTGACATGCTATCTTCCCTTGTGTTTGTTGGAATTTATGGTTGGCAAAAAATAGTATTATCTTTAGCAACTCTCAGGCCAATTAGGAAAGACTAGTGGATGAAATCATTACCCAGGTGGCTCTTTGGTCAAAATTCAATAATGGTTTCTCTGGTTTTTCAATTCAAGATTTCCATCTTCATCCATGAGGTTCGAAAAATTAAAGCAAAAAAGCGGCGCCAATCTGCTCACATCGACTAAGCTTTTTTTCTTTTTCTTATTCTTCCGTTAGTAGTTTTTCTCCTTTAATCTCTTCGCTCTTAGTTTGGCATCTTGCCTTCTATTATGTTTTTCTCACGTTAGGTTAGCATATGATTGTGCTTGTGTTTGGGTGCCAACCTAGTTGGGATCCTTTTCTTCAAGCAATGATGTTTTCTCCCCCCTTCGCCCTCCGATGTAGCTTTGAACATTGTACTAAAGATTGATCTATTAATATATTTCTTTTCGTTGATAAAAAAATAATAATAATAATAATTGAAACAAATTCGAATTTGTCCATTGAAATTACATTTTTAACCTTGATCATCAATTTGATCTTATCTTCGAGTTTCATCTTCCAGCTACTTTTTCTACATCAATGGAACATATCCATGACACAAAGTAATCAATACTCAAGAGCACATGCAACTCCCTCTCAAAAGGTTAATAGTAATTAGGAAGTTTGGGTCTACATTGTATTTACTATTTACTATTTGCTTGTTTTCTTATTTCATTTGTTAGTCTTTAATCTGAAACATTTGATTCATGAAGCTGGCTATAGGAAGATGGTGAAACTATGAGAGCGAGATTTATGACCTTACAATGGGCCGAGCCAGTTTGGGCTAAGGTCGAGGTTTTCACTCGGTCAGATGTTGGCGTGCGTTGGGCCGAGGAGTTGGTCTGGTCAAGTTGGTAACAACTTTGGGCTACTAGCCCGGTAGAGATGTGCATTCTGCTAAGTTGGGCAAAAGCTCGGTCGTGATTGTGGAGCTCGGTTGAGCCCACGTCCAGGTTTGATCGATGAGATCAGACAGGTAGTATGGCACAGTGCTGAGCATAGCTCGGTAGAAAGTGCTACGTGGCATGATGGAACTGCGGGTAGAAGATTCCGCCATCCATACATGTCAAATACCATTTGGCGGTTTTGTCATTTGGTGTTTGGCAGTATTTGCACCTACACGTGGAGGAATGTAAGAGAGAAACATATCTACGCGTCAGAAGGAGGGCAGACAGAGAGGAGTGCGTAGAAACTATATAAACGGTGCTAAGCCTCCATGCACAGGTCTGGAACATCTGCTTATCAGGGCTACCTACCCCCTTTGTCGCTATCTCTTTTTCTCTCTCAGTGTGCTAACTTGATCGTAGGAGGGTTTTTCCGGCAGTACACCGCCGGGTAACTCACCATCTTTGTGTTCTCAGGTCATTCGGAAGGAAGCGCAGCTTGGATACGAGGAGTACGGAGAATGGCAAATATTGCTCCCCGTACAGTATACAAATAGGCATGTAAGCCGACGAATCAAGCATGCTTGTCTCAGGGGTGTCACCATTCTTCACAGTTAGAGCAATGACCATACCCAAGCTAGTGTGTCACTCCATATGACAGTGTAAGAATCATAACATTATAGAAAAGTCTGGAGTCATATACTCAACCACTCAGATTTTTTTAAGTGGGAGATTGTGTGGTGACAATTAAAGTTGTATAGTGTGGGATCGTTATTTAGAATAAATTTAAATTATAAAATGATAATTCTAAATAATTTCTGAATAATTAAGTCTAAATTTATAATAATATTGTATCCTTACTTAACAAAAATATCAAGTTATGTATAGTCCATTGTAAATATATGTAGTAACACATATGAATGTCATTGTCAGTAGTAATTAACAAAAATATTGTATCCTTACTTAACAAAAATATCAAGTTATGTTCAGTCCATTGTAAATATACGTGGTGGCACATGAGTGTCATTGTCAGTAATAACTAACAAAAATATCAAGTTATGTATAGTCCATTGTAAAAATACGTAATAACACATGAATGTCATTGTCGGTAGTAAAAATAACAAAAAGTAAATAAAATAAAATAAAATTGTAAAGTTTGTTGGTGTGTGCAACGTTTTTCTTTTTAATAATGATTTGTCATGTGGACTATTTAGCCATGGTGTATCTGGGTGCTCTCTTGTTCGATTAAGGGCAAAACAGTAATTTCATGCTTGGTTTTTGTCTGATCAAGACAACAACTGAGGTGCCTCTATTTACAGATCATATTTGGTCTCAAGATACACCATTAATTAATTATTTTTTATTACAATAATAACCTTACTTAAAATGGTCAAAATGACCACAACTGAATACATACCTTAGTTGAATACACATCCAAACCCTAACCCTAGCCACCACTGTTGGGAAGAGCAGAGCAAATGCTATGAAGATTGACCCATATTAAAAAGACATTCACAACTTTATGTTGGACAATCTTCACTGTATTTAAATAAATTAAATTCTGTTGTGTACTAAAGAACAACCAGAATATAAAGAAATAAAGGAAAGGAGAGAATTTGTTTGATTACAAAAATCAAACTCGAAAAATAAAAAAATAAATAAATAACAGATTTTATTTTGTTACAAAAACAAAATTAAAATCTGATTTAAACAAATAATAAAACAGAAAATAAATTAAATAACTTACTTGATTTAATTTTTCGAATTATAAATCTGATCAAGTCCAGTGTTTGACACTGTGTCCTTAAGACAGATTCGTCCTCTCCACGGTGCTTTCAGAATTTGGACGTCTATCTCCCAGGATGAAATGATCTACTTACAAACAATAGCAGCACTACAAATTGTTTATCTTACGAACACACTAAGTGTTTACACTCTTTCTTTCAGAAATTAAATGCAGCAAAATGCAGAGATTTATAACAGAGGATGGAGTACGAAAATTGGAGTAAAATCCAAATGGGAGGCTAGTCTATTTATAGAAGTAAAGGTGGCTCTTGGTTTTGAATTGAACATGTATGATACCTGTTGGCTTTGAATTCAAACAGATTTGAATCTGTTGGGTTTAAATTTAAACAGATAAAAAACGGGAAGGGCCCTGTTTGGTGTGCAAAATACCAAACTAGTTTATTTCTGTTTGAAAACGGGAAGGGCCCTGTTTGGATGTACAGAAATCCAAACCAGTTTAATTTGAATTCTGGATTTTATTTTACCAAAAAATAAAATTAAATTCAAATGTTTTTGGCCCAAAAAGATTAGTATTGGGCCGAACAAGCCCAACCTCACACCACGTACTTGCGCCCGACCGGCCGGCGGCGGCGGTGTGCGCGCGCGTGTGTGGTGATTTTTGGGTCCAATGGGTCTATCCCATTTTGCTCATAACCTCTCCCTCTAAAACACTTGGGTACCCCTTGGGGCACACCCCAAGTACCAAACCCATACCTTATAAACCCATTCAAAACTTCCCACCAAATCAATGTGGGACAAGCCTTATTCAATACTTTTAAGGATTTTCCACCAAAACTCCATTTCCATGGAGCACACTTTGGCTACATTTCCCATTCACTCGGTAATGGTTTTGAGCAACCAAATATACCACGTGAATCACAACGCGGCATAGAACGCGTTACCACTTTGACCCGCGTAAATCGATGCACGGGGCCCACCTAAAATTAGACCAAACTTAGGAAAAATTCTGGTTTTACCCAGAATTTATAACCATTTCCAACAATCCCCCACATGAATGGAATTTGATGACAACGGAAATGCAACAATATGCAGACTTTATCGAAAGAGTATAAGTCGAAAATATCTTGCATCAGGATAGGTAGTTTTCGGCCTTGAACCTTCCCTAGTGATAACCTATCGGACTTACTGGCTAACCAATGGACGCGATGCCTTGAATTGTTCAGCCGTTTGTGTAAGCCAAGACAATAGATTTCACACAAAATATCTTCTAACACATCGTGGTTCTCACTGTTGTGTTCATTTTGGCCTTGAACGCTCCTGGTTTTCATGAGTGTTTCTAGAGAATGTAGCCTCTTTCATTCTCATAGAACCGGCCCCAGTTCAACACTCATATAGGTGATTCTTATTGTGAGTATCTCCTTATACTCGTCTTGATTTTATGCCTTAATCAAGATATAAGTAATCATTAAAAGCAAAGCTTATCCTTATGCCCCTGCAGACAACATATGTTGCAGATATCACTCTCACCATAGGAATGGGTAGGAATTTTAATCCCTTGGTGATTTCTGGCGAGCCATACATAACTTAGTTGTCCCTTTGAACTTAGTTCTTGGGATCTCCAGTCATATAGTAGGGTTACCATTATGACGACTCTTATGTAATAGGCTTTAATCCCATTCCCTTTGATGAACTATACACTAGCTCTTTTGTCAAACCTTTTGTTAACGGATCCGCAATATTCTCTTTAGATTTTATATAATCTATTGAGATTATTCCATTTGACAACAACTGCCTAACGGTATTATGTCGACGACGAATATGTTGTGACTTACCATTATACATATAATTCTGTGCCCTGCCTATTGCAGATTGACTATCACAATGAATGCAAATAGCTGGCACAGGTTTTGGCCACATTGGAATGTCTTCTAAGAAGTGACGAAGCCATTCTGCTTCTTCTCCTGCTTTGTCTAAAGCAATGAACTCGGATTCCATTGTGGATCGTGCGATGCAAGTTTGTTTCGTGGACTTCCATGAAACAGCAGCGCCTCCTAGAGTAAAGACATATCCACTAGTGGATTTTGAATCTTTAGTATCCGATATCCAATTTGCATCACAATAACCTTCAAGTACTGCTGGATATCGAGTAAAGTTCAAACCATGATTATGGGTGAATCTTAGATATCTAAGAACCCGAATGATCGCTTTCCAATGGTCTTCTTCGGGGTTACTAGTGTACCTACTCAATTTACTGATAGCATAAGCTATATCAGGACGAGTACAATTCATTAGGTACATTAGGCTTCCAATGATTTGGGAGTATTTTAACTGAGACACTGCATCACCTTTATTTTTCGATAAATAAAGACTGATGTCTACAGGTGTTCTAGCTAAATTCAAATCATCCTTGATAAATTTATCAAGAATTTTCTCAATATAATGAGATTGAGATAATGCATATCCGTCAGATGTTTTAGTAATTTTCATTCCTAATATAACATCTGCGACCTCCATAACTTTCATATCAAATCTTTTGTTAAGCATTTGCTTAGTTGATTTGATCATGTTTTGACTGCTTCCAATGATAAGCATGTCATCCACATAAAGACAAATTATGACATATCCTTGGTCAGTGTTTTTAACATAGACGCATTTGTCACATTCGTTTATCTTAAACCCATTAGTAAGCATTGCATGGTCAAATTTTTCATGCCATTGCTTAGGTGCTTGTTTTAATCCATAAAGGGATTTTACAAGTCGACAAACTTTCTTTTCTTGTCCTGATACAACAAACCCTTCGGGTTGCTCCATATAGATCTCTTCATTTAGATCACCGTTTAAGAAAGCTGTTTTAACATCCATTTGATGTATTTCTAAATTAAACAACGCTGCTATAGCAATAAGCATGCGAATGGATGTTATTCTTGTCACAGGGGAATATGTGTCAAAATAATCCTGACCTTCCTTTTGTCTGTAACATTTAACTACAAGTCTTGCTTTATACTTGTCAATTGAACCATCTGCTTTCATTTTTCTCTTGAATATCCATTTATATCCAAGAGGTTTAGAACCTAGTGGAAGATCCACCAATTCCCAAGTATGATTTTGCATAATGGATTCAATTTCATTATTAACAACCTCTTTCCACAAAGGTGCTTCAGGACCTGTCATTGCTGCCTTAAAGCTTTGAGGTTCATTTTCTAACAAGTATGTCAGAAAATCTGGACCAAAGGATTTTGATGTTCACGTTCTCTTACTTTTTCTTGGTTCATCATTAGTTAAATCCTGTTGGTTGAGACCATTACTAGTCTCTTGTGTTTGATTGTCATTAGTCTCTTGACTTTGTGTACAATCATAAGTTCTTTTCTGTAAACTTAATTCCTGTCCTTTCTTGTAAGAAAAGACATGTTCAAAAAACACAGCATTTCTTGACTCTATAATAGTGTTCACATTTATATCAGGTATTTCTGATTTATAAGTCAGAAACCGATCTGCACTACTATTCTGAGCATAACCAATAAACACACAATCTACTGTTTTTGGTCCAATCTTAGTCTTTTTAGGAACAGGAACTTCAACTTTTGCCAAACACCCCCACACTTTTAAGTATTTGTAGGAAGGCAGTCGACCTTTCCACAATTCATAAGGAGTGCTGTTGGTTTTCTTATAGGGTATTCTGTTAAGAACATAATTAGCAGACAAAATTGCTTCCCCCCACAAGTTCTGTGGTAAGCCTGAACTTAGTAATATGGCATTCATCATTTCTTTTAGGGTTCTATTCTTCCTTTCAGCAATTTCATTTTGCTGTGGAGAATAAGGGACTGTAGTTTGGTGAATAATGCCATGTTGTGCACAAAATTCATTTAATGGTGCATCATATTCACCACCCCTATCACTTCTAACCATTTTAATGGTTTTACCAAGTTGATTTTCAACTTCTGTTTTGTAGAGTTTAAACATTTCTAAGGCTTCATCTTTACTTCTAAGTAAATAAACATAATAATATCTTGTGCAATCATCGATAAATGTTATGAAATACTTTTTGCCTCCTCTAGTTTGAATAAATTTTAGATCACATACATCAGTATGAATTAATTCTAGAGGTTCGGTTTTCCTTTCAACTGATTTAAATGGAGCCTTAGTTAGTTTCGCTTCTACACAAACGTCACATTTATGATTAGGATTAATTTCAAACTTTGGTATATAATCCAAACCAATTAATCTACGCAAAGCATCATAATTTACATGACCTAATCTACCATGCCATAAATTCGACTCAAGAATATAAGCAAAAGATGTGTTATTCTCATTCATAGCAACTTTTGGTACAACTGTCATTACATTTAGTTTACAGAGACCTTCACTCATGTATCCCTTACCAACATACATACCACTCTTTGTTAATACAAACTTTTCAGACTAAAAAACAAGCCTAAAACCATTTTTACTTAACAAAGAACCAGAAACTAAATTCTTTCGGATGTCAGGTACATGCAGTACGTTGTTGAGGGTCAGTTCTTTCTCTGATGTCATCTTCAAGATCACTTTCCCTTGTCCAGCCACAGTAGAAGTAGAAGAATTTCTCATGAAAAGTTGTTCACCATTTGCAGCCTCATTGTAGGTAGTGAACATCTTCTTGTCCGCACATATGTGACGAGTTGCTTCGGTGTCAACCAAGGTATGGTGTAACACTAGGTGCCTTAGTGCAAAACTAAGAACAAACACACCTTATACACACACAAATCAAAAGGAGAGGGAGATATAGAGATAGGATAGATACAAGACTCCTAACCCTAAAACCAGACCTTTGGAACTTCTTGGAACCCTTGAGGAGGGAGGAGAAGCCCTCCCTTTATAGGAATTCCAATCTTGCAAAGCTTACAAAACAAGCTAAACAAGAGTGAAATCCCTCCATACACGTGTATGGAGGGGGTGTATTGTGGATGCCAGCTATCACAGCTGGCATAAAATATCTACCAAAAGCAGATGAACAGTGGTCGGCCAGCCAAAAATGACAAATTGACCAAAACGATGGTCGGCCGACCATAAAGAGTGCCGACCGGCTATCACCAATGGCCGGTAGCAATAAAACAGGGCCGGTGGCCTCAAGCCATGGCCGGTGAGGTGTGGGGATGGCTAACAAGCCTTCCTCCACCCTCAGAAGTAGAACAACAAGTGTTTGGTGCAAAACCAAGCACAGAACAGACAAGTTGAGAGTTCCTAAGGCAAGGTACGTAGCCGAGACCTCCGAGAACTCACAACGAACACGAACATGGATGATTACCGATTGTTCAAGCGGTGACGTCCAAGTCTTGAGGACGGTCAAAAATGGGGTGTCTACACTTAAGCATCCCGAGATGACCCCTCTTGTATAGTTTACCCCCGTAGATGATGAACTGCGCAGCCATTCTTCGTATCGCCCTCTTGTCTTTGGCGTTTGCCCCTGGCGGAAAAGCTTCCTTTTCCAAGAAGTTCCAAACATCATAAAACCGGGGGTTTTGATCTTGTACCTCATCTTTGGCAGCAATCAACTCGTAGGACGGCACGAATTTCTGTTCAATGATGATCGGACGCATCCGAACTCCAAAAAGGATGTCTATCATAGAAGATAGAGTTGCTAATGAATCAGCGAACCTGCTGTTCTCTCTTAACAGATGAGCGAAGTTCAGTTTTTCAAACTGAGGAATCAGAACGTCCAAGGTCTGGTGATAGATTCTCATCTTTTCTTCTTTAACTTTCCAATCTCGTTTAGCTTGAGATATAACAAGGTTCGAGTCCCCGATGACATCCAACCATTTTGTCCCTAGTTCCAAGGCGGCTTGCAGTCCAGCAATACATGCCTCATACTCTGCCTCATTGTTCGATACTTTGAACCGGAGTTTGAAAGCTAAGGGTATGCGGGAATTGTCAGGTGCTATCAGTAACACCCTTATCCCGTACCCGTATTGGTTTGACGCTTCATCAAAGTACATAGTCTAGGTCTCTTCTTCAACATGCATAATGGCCTCGTCCGGGAATAGATATTTCACTGCTTCATCTCCATCCACTGGGTGATCGGCTAGGAACTCCGCTACTGCTCTCCCTTTCACTGACTTGCGCGTCATGTACCTTAGATCAAATTCAAAGAGAAGAAGCAACCAATGAGCTAGCCTACCCGTAAGTGCCGGTCTCTTGAAGAGATATTTGATGGGATCTAATCTTGAAACCAGTATTACAGAGTGAGCTAACAGGTAGTGCCTCAACTTCCTGGTAGCCCATACCAAGGCTAGACAAGCCTTCTCCAGTGGAGTGTAGCGGGTCTCGTAATTCAGCATTTTCTTGCTCAGGTAGTAGATGGCCTTCTCCACTTTATCCTCAGATTCCTACGCAAGCATGCAGCCCGTCGTCGTTTCGGTCACTGATAGGTACAGAATCAACGATTTCCCCGGCTCCGGCGGCGATAACACAGGTGGGTTCTGTAAATATTGCTTGATCTGCTCGAAAGCAACCTGGTATCGGTCGTCCCATTGGAACTTCTTTCCTTTCTTCAGAAGACCAAACAGTGGTTCACAAGTCAAGGTTAACTTTGCCATAAACCGTCTTATGAATTGCACTTTACCCAGAAAGCCTCGCACCTCCTTTTCAATCCTCGGTGGTGGCATTTCTAAGATGGCCTTGATTTTAGAAGGATTGACCTCGATACCCCTTTGTGTGATCAAGAACCCCAGCATTTTCCCTGCTGTAACACCAAATGTACATTTCTGAGGATTCAGCCGCAACTGATACTCTCTGATTCGTTGGAAGAATTTCTGCAGGGCGATGTAGTGGCCCTCTCTTTCCTTGGACTTGACAATCATGTCGTCCACGTACACCTCAACCTCTTTATGGATCATATCATGCAAAATCGTGGTCGCAGCCCGTTGATATGTAACTCCAGCATTCTTTAAACTGAACGACATCACCTCATAACAATAAGTTCCCCACGGGGTAGTAAAAGTAGTTTTCTCCCTATCTTCGGGTGCCATCAAAATCTGATTGTAGCCTGAAAAACCATCCATGAACGAGAGTAGCGCAAGCCCAGCAGTGAAGTCCACTAATTCGTCGATATGCGGCGGAGGAAAGTCATCTTTCGGACTAGCTTTGTTCAAATCCCTGAAGTCCACACATACTCGAATTCTGCCGTTTTTCTTCGGCACCAGAACTATATTGGCCAACCAAGTTGGATACTCAGATACTAACAGGAACCCTGCGTCGATCTGCTTGGTGACCTCTTCTTTGATTTTCAGAGCCTAGTCCGGGAGGATCCTTCGAGAGCTTCTGCTTAACAGGTCGGGCCTCTGGGTCAAGAGGGATCCGGTGCTGTATAATCTCAGGATCGATTCCAGGCATGTTTTCGTAGGACCATGCGAAAAAATCTTTGAAATCTTTTAACAAAGCGACTAAGCGCTCACGTTCCTCAGAAGACAACGTGGACCCGATCTGGACCAGCCGTGGGTCCTTCTCAGTACCAACATTAATTGAGGTGATTTCATCAACTAAAGGTTTTACAAACCTCTCCTGCTCTTGATCAAGCAAATATTTCAAAATCAGAGGAATTTCTTCCTCATTGTTTTCATCAAAATTTTGAAAGTCTTGATTAATACAATAAATTAAAGGCACAGAAAAGTACTCGGAAGCCACAGCCGTACTATTCTCATTAATAACATCCAGATCGCCTGATTTCTCGATTACAACAGACTCAAAGGAAAATGAAAAAGACGACCTGGACAGGACAGTGGCATCCTGGTTATCACCCCCAGGAATACCCAACTCTGACTCAGAAGAACTGGAATCTGATTCTAACTCCACAGACTCTGTGGAATCAGATTCTGGTTCACTACCTGATCCATAACTGCTTGATAGAAAGCCCTCCTTGTATTGCCAAATGAGAGAGGGTGCGATAGATGCATCGAGAAGGCCTAAAGATGGGCATACAGCCGCTTCATCCCTTATCATGGAAACTGAGAAGTTATCCCCCAAACACTCCGATACGATCTGAGGATCTGAAAGGAGACAAGCCAGTGCTACCCCTATCTCAATTTCTGTGCTCTTGGAACCTTCCTCCTTGCACTGCACAGCCTCAGCTGGTGGGTCTGTCTGCTCTTCGGTAACTTCATCCCCTGACAACTGAAGATCAAAAAAGATTTCGAAGTCGGGCAAGCGTCGCTTCTCTGAATTCAGCCAGGGCTTTGGAAAGCCGCAAAATGGGAAGTCTTCCCCATCCTGGACAAAGCGTCCGTTCAGGGTCCCCTGGATAGGTCTATGCACCAACTCATAGTGCTTCCTGGCTTGCTTTGCCTTGACTCTTCCGGCCATTTCTCTTCCTTTTCTCGCCCAATCCTCTTTGGTAGGCAGATAACCTAAGCCAAAGATATAGGGGTTATGTGGCACTTCGGCCAATGCTGCGACGCCCTTCCGGCCACTTTGCCCTAATCCCATCCCGGGCATGTGTTGAAACTTGTTCATAAGGTAGACAGACTGTGCACTGACGTATAGCCCCTCATCAACAACTAGTATATCTTATACAACCTGGGCCGCAGCTAGGGTGAATCCTGCAGAAATACATCCTCCGCGCCATGCTCAATCTCCAGAACTGGTATGGAAACCTCTGGGGGCGGAAGTATCGAAGAATTCCCAAAAACAATCGCCACCCCCCTTCCGTGGGGGTACTTCAGTATCTGGTGTAAGGTGGAAGAGACCGCTTTCACCTGGTGCAGCCATGGCCGCCCGAGGAGTAGATTGAAGGTGGCTGGAACATCTAAGACATGAAACTCAATGTCCTGCTACCCCGGGCCAACGTGAGTTTTAATCCGCACGGTCCCCATCACCTCCCGCTGGTATTATCATAGGCCCGTATCACCTGGGCTGTAGGTACGAAATCTGCGGGCTTCAACCCGATAGCATATGCCGTTCTCAACGGACATATATTGATTGCAGACCCCGTGTCGACCAAAACCACCGGTATCCACTTCTCTCTACACTCCACAGAGATGTAGAGTGGTTTGTTATGATCTGAGCCCTCGGACGGTAGTTCTTTATCTGTGAAGGTCAAGGTCGGGGAAGCTTCGCCCGGGAAAACCAACCCTACCAATTGCTCGGGTGTCGTATCGATTGAAAGCTTGGCCCGGTCCATGGCTATAAGGATGGCTTGTCTGTGCACCCTCGAGGCCATAAGCAGTCCCCAGATTGAGATGTTTGCTTGAATTTTCTTTAGCTGTTTCAACACAGCTTCCTCCTCCAGCAGTCTTTCTTTCTGCCTCTCTGCTTCTTTGTCCTTTCCGGATGCCTCTGGCTGGTCCAAATGTGGGGGCTTGAAATACCGCCCACTTCGGGTCATATGGTCAACCTCTTCAACATACCAGGTGTCATCCGGTTGAGTCTGCCCCCAGTCTTCGTCAATGTGGGCAAGACGCAAGTTGTCATCCTCCCACTACATGTCATTGGCAACTGACAAACAGCTGTCCGGTTCCGTTGTAATTGTTTCTGTGCTCACAGCACACTCTGCCCCCTCAGGTGCTTTGGCCTTCCTAGCCCTCTCAAGATCCTCGATCTTTTCTTGCTCAAGTCGTTTCAATGCAGCCTCCTGTTCAGTGTCTATTGTACTCAAATTGCTCGAATCCCGAGCAAAATTCTTCGCACCGGTGCTCTCTAGCGATGCCTCCTGATTCTCGGCTATTCCGGCCACTACTGATATCCTAGCTTCTGATTGCCCCTGTTCTGGCTGAGGCACCTCAACAACATCTGGCTCGTCGCTGAGCCACCCAGTATTTTCTACCGATCCATCCAGGTTAAACCAGTTGATGCTCACATCTCCCGGGTCCTGCTTGTTGAAGAACTGCAGATTGGCAATATCCTCTTCCAGCTCTGCTAGGTCATCTAACCCCTAACTTGGTCCATCTTCCCGAACCACACTGATCTCTGCCCTAACTGGCAACTCTACCCTCGGCTTAGCCTGGTCTGTTGATGTGATATAACCACTCGGGTTGTACGCAAAGCTCCCAGACCCCTCAGTCTCTGAATCAACATTCCCATCTGCCTCCAAAGTCATCCTAGTTCTGTCTTCGACAGTCACCACCACTGGTTTGGGTTGGGTTTGGGAGATGCTCAACATGCACAAGTCCGTGCTATCTGGGATGAACACCTCAGGCTTGGGTAGGTGGGAGGGAGTGATGTATATGCTAGGGTCATATGGGATGGCCGTTGTTTGGATGAAGTTTACCTACCTAGGTGGAGGGTTTTGATTATGTTGGAGGAGAGGGTTGGTGGTGACATTCGGCTTTTTTGGAGGCTTAATCACCTTGTTGTCAATAGGATCCTGGATCTCATGATGCAGTCTGTAGCACTGGTCGGTGTCGTGACCATGATGTTGGTGAAAGGCATAGTATTTGGCCGGGTTATGTGTTGGATGGAGGTTGTTTGATAGCGGGCGTGGTTCCAGGGGTTTCAGATGCCCCTTTTTGATTAAAATCCCTAGGGCTTTGGACAAAGACATATACAGCGGGGTAAAAGTCCTTTGGCCCCTAGGTGGGTATTTTGCTGACTGCTGCGAGCTAGTTCTAGACGCACCGATGAATGGTGTAGCTGGTTTTGGTGTGGTGGTGGTGACCATGCCCACATCGGAAGTCCTGGTAGTTGCAGCACTACTCGTGCCTGCATTCAAACTGCGGGTAAATGCCCTCTTGGGCTGTTCCTGGTCCTGGTCGATCAAGCCCTACTTCATGGCATCCTCAATGTACCCCAATCTTGTGTAAGTCCGCAAAGGTGGGAAGGGGTAAGACGATCATTTTTTGCATCAGCTTGGGTTGGAGGTTGCACACAACCATCCTTATTTGATCTTTCTCAACCGGCCTGGTGGTTATCATAGAAGCTTTCGCCCTCCAACGGGTTACAAAGTCAGAGAAGCCCTCTTTCGACTCTTGCCTCGTAGTTTCGAGATCACGAGTCGTGACCTCGATCTGGGTGTTGTATGAATACTGGGAAACGAAGGCCTCAGCCATTTCCTCCCAACTCCTCTTGACAGAATCTTCCAACTTCGCATACCAGATGGCCGCAACACTCGACATGGTCCGACCGAAGAGGGAAAGCTTTTGTAGCCTGGAGAGGCCCATTGGCCTTAGGATATCCGAGAACAACCGCAGATGTACCATGGGATCCCCAGAACCGTCAAAATAGTCTATATGCGGCATCTTGAACCGGTCCGACAATGTCACTGCAGAGTCGGTATAACCATCCTCTATGTCCGAAATGGAATTAACGCCCTGGGCTCGCTTGAACAACTTCTCTAGCTTGCTCACCTTAAGTGTGGTCGGATCGACCTCGAACTCAAATGGCATGTCTACTGGATTAGCCGTTACTTTGGACAACTAAGGTAGGATTGGAGGCGGAACTGGCCCCGTTGGAACGTCTGTATTCTCCTGGACGTGAGCAGTTTCCCCGGGTGTTGGAACCCTAGGTGGGGGTGGGGGTGGGGGTGGGGGTGGATGCGAAGCAGATGCTCTGGCTTGTTGTGGTGGCTGTTGCTGCTGAAGCTTGGCAATCAACTCTGCCGGCTGAGCTACCACTTCTGCTGATGTGCAGTAACCTCTGCCTGGCGGACAACATCCCGCTGCATGGCCTGCATGGTTTCTTGGAGCTGACGCATCATGTCCTCTATACCGGCCATAAGGCGCTGATCTGACTGAACAACAGGTGTATGTCCCTTCTCCGAGGTAGAAGCAGGTATCTCAACCCAACTGCGCACAAGCGAAGTTGATAATGACTACTGATCTTGTAGCCTCTGTACCGATGACCTATGCTTGGATGACCTCCGTCTAGCAACCAGTGGCAACGAAACAAACACTGGTCGTCCGTCAACTAGATCCTCAGATCGATGAACTCTCCTAATCCGGGTCCAGAGTGCTCGGGGGGTATCTGCCTCCTCGGAAGCAATTGTGCTATACTACCTTGCAAAAAGATAAATAAAGCAAAATAAGGAAACAACAAGCAGAAAAACGGGCAGCATTTCGGCTCAAATAAAGACAACACACAGTTGACATTGTAAGTTGAACACACTGTTCTCAACACTGATCACTGCCCCCAAATCACTGCCTCAAATCTGATATCCCCAAATGCTGATGCCCGCAGGCCGATACCCAGACTTGTAACTGATACATACAACCTGTAGAGACACACTCTGACAGCACATATCAAGCAAGTAAGAGCCAAAACACCCCTATGTTGGGGTAGGGTTTCCCTGTCCTATTTTGTTAGGAGCTAGGGTTTCACTACGCACACAGCGGTTTCAAACAACCTACAATCGGGTAAGCAACCTATCCCAGTTTGGAATGGTCTTTATGGCTTCCGATATGCAACTAGGTCAAATGGTCAAATAGGGTGCCTCGGTAAAAAGTGAGGTTTGTGTTCCCATCGTGGCAGAGCCCGTAACCGGTCAACCTTATGGCAGGCTTTTCTAAACAAGCCTCTGGCAAACCGTTCAGGAATAACAGATAGCGAACACGATGTCCTAGGCGCACCAATGCAAATGAAATGCAAAGAAACATATAAGTGTAGATAAAACAACATATCATGAGTTCGAGTCAAGTTCTCTAAATCCCTAACGGAGTCGCCAGAAACTGTAGACCGCCCGAACTCGCTCTACGCGCGAGGGCGCGAATTGGGTTCATAGCTACTACAGTTTGGACTCCTATCACGGTTCTGAATCTAATCTCACAAAGTGTAATGTAAGACTGATAAATCACCAAAGAGTCCAAATTTGGCAAATCGTTTTGGAAAATCGATTTTAATCAAAAAGCGTCAAACATGGACTGCTTTGCCAGATTTCAGAGTTGCCACCTAAATATTTTATTTTGGAAAATTTAGGAAACCCTGACTCGTGCCTAAGGCCACGTGTCCGTCATCACCAAAGTTGCCTCGGCTCGGGAACTTGGGTATGAGAGGGGAAGGTGCTGAAATGAGCACCCCCGCTCGCCCGATCAAAGATCGGCCTCTACTAACATGATATGCTATTTTTATAAATACATGTGTTCTTATTCCGGTTATTAATCTAGAATTACTATGTGATGCGCACAGCATACAAGTATAGACTAAATCACTCAATTTGGAACAAAACATCTCATGTTTGTTTTTCGAAAATGGTTTGAAGTTGCTACCCTCAAGTAGGCTAAAATGCGGATTTGCCACCCTTAAGTGGGCTTAAAACATGATTTGCCACAAACAAGTGGACTTAAAACGTACATTTTGATGAATTGTTCCAATTCATGCAATGAAGCCTTCATCCACAGGCATTTAGGTAGTTAAACACTTAAGCAAATAGCCTCATGGCAAGCATGCTGTCATGGCAATCACTTACACGCATGCAAGGATGCTAAAGTATAAACACTCACAAGGTACTCCAAGCCAAAATAGAAGCTAGTTAGTAATCAATGCATGATCCTAGCTATGTCAACAATGCCTAATGCAACACATACAAAATGCAACTAAGTAGGCTCAGCTATGTAATATGGCATATGAGTGCAACACTCGATAACATGCTTTGAAACACGTATTCAAGTAAGTATTTGAGATTCAATGCAGTTTGAATGATGCGCCGAGCCCGGTGCATGCAAGACAAATAAATGATGCAAACATGCAAAGCATAAATTATGCTAATTGAAATATGCCCTAAAACTAACCATTGAAAGCAGATAAGTAAAAGGGAGAAAGACGCGGGGTTGGAAGACATTCACACACACACGCACACTTATTACAATATTTGCCCTCTTGACGGAGGGTCCGAATAAAATGAAAGCTAACTAGCTACGCTAATTAAGCTAACTATTACAAACCAAAGTGAATAACTAGCTAATCTAAGCTAATTAGAATATTACAAAGCACTAAGCTAAATTAATTACAGCACAGGTAATTAACTACAACTAGCTAACAAAAGTGATAAATGGCCTCGCGGGCAAGGGAGATATGCATGCTCGGTTGCGTCCTCCCGGAAATCCACCGCCTTGCCTCAAGACGCCTCTGTTTGCACTCTTTTGAATCTTTGAAAATTACGCCGATTTCCAAATTGCTTCTTTCTGATCTCAAGAACACCTTGAGGGCTAAAATTCCTCCTGTTGCTGCAACAGAGCACAAATAGAGGCAAGATAGTGTATTTGCAAGGAAATGTATGCATTTCCACACTCCTTATTATATCTCAAGCTTAAAGGAGTATGGCACTTGACTCTCGAGCCAATAACCAAGAATTTTCAATGTATGGTGGCCAAAGGATCAAGCTTGCGCAAAACTCAATGAATACACACATAAGACTCGAACGGCCTCCACCCTATCATGCACAATCAAGGGCGTCGGTGACCAAGAAATGTGAATCACTATGCGTATGAAACGTCCCACATTTCTCGTGTTTGGATTAACGTCCGATCCAAACACATGCAATACAAACAACATGCTTATCTTGGCCATCTTTTACTTGATTCATTTTGTTTACACATTTTAGATTACCAATTAGTCCCTTAATCGGTTAAGTCCAAAAGTGAGAGTCCTCTAGTTTTGAAAGAGTGAATTAGTGGGATGCAATGGCATATATTTCAGCACTGAAATGACATGCTAAAGACGCTAAATTATGCAAGACATGTTAAAGGCCAAAAACACTAAGGCTAGTGAAGAGCATCAGACAAGAGGCATGCAATATCAAGCACAAATGGTCAAACCAGCTATGGACAGACCTAAAACATGCCAAAACAGAGGCCGAAACATGTTGAAATGATATCCCAAAAGTTTAGACAAACATACATGCAAGTTGGCTCACAAGCGAACATAAGGCCCAAACCTCAAACACAACAAAAGGGCGATAAATGCAAGAATATGGCAGAGGTATATGGTCTAAAATAACATGCCAAATGATGCTATGCCATGCAAAAAGCTCAAATATGACATGCTAGAGGTCTCCAAGTGCAAGGCTAGTAAAGCCAAATACACTATAGCTATGCAAAGCCAAGCATATATGACCAAAACCACTCAAATCAGACCTAAAGCATGCTAAAACATAGCCAAAAATGTGCTGGAGTAGAGCATACACATGCTAGATCAATAGGCTGAAACACCGAATACACTAGGCTAGTGAACAAAATTGCACTACAAGTGTAAGGAGCATGCAAGAGGCAACCAAACCAACCCAAAACAGAGTTATGACATGGAAAATAATGGCTAAAAACATGCTTGAACTAAGCAAATTCAAAGCCTAAAGACATGCTACTTTGCAAGGCTACAAGTAAGATTATACTACAAGTACAAGAAGCATGCAAGAGGTGCCCAAGAAAGCCAAAAACAGAGTTATGGAAGGTGTAAAAAGTCACAAAAATGAGCCTAAACAAAGCCACTAAGAAGTAGAAACACATGCTCTTTTGATGGGCCATCAATACATGCAAACAAGAGAAGAGGAGGGGGGACCACCCCCACCTATTTGGGACCTCAAAACCACCTTTCCACCACTGAATTCCTCTGAGTTTCAGTGGTAAGATGGCCAAAAAGAGATGATCCCAAAGGTCTTAGGAGATGGCACAAAGCAAAGCAAAACAAGCCACCAAAGGGGGTAAACCACCCCTAACTCAAACTAGGCCTTAAACAACCATTTTAAAAACTTAAAAATAGAACTTTTTGCAATTGAAATCTAAGCCTAAAATAGCATGCAAAGGTGGCTAAGAGAGTAACCAAAACAAAGCTTTAAAAGGGGAAATGGGATTACCTTTGAAGCACAGCAACAACAGCACCTTCTTGAGCCAAAAACCAGCCTTTTGAAGCACCCACAAGATCCTCACGCACCTCAGCAACAAGGTAGGAGTGTTTGGCTAAGTGGTTGTGTGCAAAAGTGCGAAGAAAGCTCACTTCCAAGCACTATAGAGCATAATAGAGAGAGAGAGAGAGAGAGAGAGAGAGAGAGAGAATTCTAGAGAGAGAGTCAATTTTTGTCTCTAAATTTTCTGAATCCTTGGAAGGGGGAGAGAGCTCCCCTTATATAGAATATGCAAGCCAAAGCTTGCTTGGATCCCTCCCTACACGTGTAGGGAGGATGCATTCTGTGCCCAACAGCTGGCACCAAAAATATCTGTAGAAAGTGAAAAATGGCCGCCGACCACTCAAAGTGGTTTGACCGACCACTCCACCTAGTCGACCGACGACCTCAGGTGGTCGACAAGGGAAAAAGCTGGTCGACAGGGCAAAAAGGGGGTCTCCCAAGAGAAGACAAGGTGGTGGTATGCTGCAGACCACTTGAGGTGGTCGACCGACCACCCACCCTAGTCAACCGACCACCTAAAGTGGCTGGCAAGGGAGAAAACTTGTCGACATGGGAGAAAAGTGGTCTACACCACTATTTCTCCCTTCAGGCAAAAGGGAGGGACCAAGAGTTGGTTTAAAACAAGCACAAAACCAAGAGAGTTTAGAGACTTAGAGGCAAGACGCGCAGTTGAAAACCTCGGGGACTCCAAACGAGCGTGAACATGCGCAATCATCGAGCACTCAAATGGTGACGTCCAAGTCTTTAGGATGGTCAAAAATGGGGTGTCTACAGTCGGCTACCAATGGTGGCCGTCGACTACCATTGGTGGTTAGTCGGCTACTGTTGGTGGCCATAGGCCACTGCTGATGGCCGGTCGGCCACTACTGACCTGAACTTCCTTTTGCTGCAACAGAGAGTAAACAGAGGCAAAGCAGTATATTCTCAAGGGTTTTCTGTATTGTTACCCTCCTTATCATCAAACAAGCTCAAAGGAGTGTTACTTTTGGCTCTCAAACCACCAATCAAACAATTTCCATGCATGATGGCCAAAGAACCAAGTTTGTACAAGTTTAATGAGTGCAAAACAAGACTCAAAAAGACCACCACCCTATCATGCATGATCAAGGGTGATAGTGACCAAGGAAAGTGGCACATTTCATCACTTTTGAGTATGAAATGTCCTATTTTCCTTATGTTCGAATTAATGTCCGATTCGAACACATGCAATGCAACACGAAAGATGCTTATCTTGCCTCTTTTACTTGTTCATTTTGTTTACTCATTTTACATTACCAATTCATTCTTTAATCGATTAAGTCCAAAAGTGAGGGTCCTCTAATTGAAAGATGGCTCAAACCACAAGTCACTTTAGGCATAAAAGAGGCATTACACTGTTGGTAATGAACCCCCTAAGGGATTAAACCATTAGGTATAGCACCTCCATTTCACACTTAGGCAAACAAGTAGTTTGAAAACACTTTCAAAGCAAATAAAAGAGTGAAGAATTGAGAGAGATTGTAGACATTATGGTGCTAAAATGAAGTGCAAAACAACACAAGCATGCTTTTAACTCAAATCAATGATGGTAAATGCTTTAAAACACTAAGCTAGTGAAGGTATTTACACTACAACTATGCAATACAAAGCTCAAATGACCTAGACAGCCAAAAATAGAACTGAAATGGGTCAAAACAGAGGCAAAAACATGCTGGACTAGAGCTAAGTTAAGCTAGAAAAACATGCTAATACATGAAGCTAACTAGGCATGCAAGCAAGACACAAGGAGGGGAGGCTAACCCCTCCAATTTTGGACTTCAAAAGTTGATTTTTACCACTGAAAAACCTCTGAGATTCAGTGGTTAAAAGGCCCAAAAAAGTTGATTTGAAAGTGATGAAAAATAACACAAAGAGCTTAACAAGCTAAGGAGCAAAAAGGGTGGACAACCCCCTAACTCAAAAGGTCTCAAACCACCACTTTTATATCATAAAAACAAAGGTTTTTACACTTCAAAACCAGGCTTAAAACAATTTAAAAGAATGGAAAAACAAGAATATAAAGCAAGTAGAAACAAGGCAAGTGCTATACCTTTGAAGCAAAGTACAAAATAACCAATAATCCAAGCTCAAACCACCTTCTAGAGCTCAAAGAAAGACCCAAGTTATCTCAGTCCAAAGGTGAGAGTATTTGGTTAAGGGTTGGTATGCAAAAGCTAAGAGAAACTAGGCAAAGGTGTACAAAATATCAAGAGAGAGAGATATTTTTTGGTCTAAATCTTCTAACCCTAAAAAATGGGGAAGGACACCCCCTATATATAGAAAAAGAAGTCTTGAGCTTGTGAACATCTCACCATACACGTGTAAAAAGATCTAGCTCAGTGAGCAACAGCTGGCACAATTGTCAACAAATATCTGAAAAAAGAGACCAATGGCCGTCGGCCACCACTGATAGCCGACAAGAACAAGCCCTGCCCGACAGCCTAGGAGGCTAGCCGACAGGTCACCCACTCCTCCAGACTAGAGGCAACAAGCTCTTGGTCCAAAATAAAGCACAAAACAGTTAAGGTTTCAAGGCTCAAAGTCAGGGCGTTCCGCCGAGGACTTCGGGGGCTTCGAGTACTCAAAACAAACACAAACAAGCACAATCATCGATTGCACAAACGATGACATCCAAGTCTCGAGGACGGTAAAAAATGGGGTGTCTATAGTTGCCTCTCTTTGACAGAACTCGAAAGTCATGAAATGACGGGAGTGAATGTCAAAGCCCAGAGACGACCCATTTTTGACAAGGCCAAAGACTTGGACAAACAGACAAGCAAGACAAAGACGGTTGCGCCCGCAGGTGTAGACCGCCCGAGAACTCCGCTCTCCGCGCACGAGGGCGCGAATCATTTGTTCTTAGCTACTACAGTTCGGACTCCTATCACGGTTCTGAATCTAATCTCACAAAGTGCAATGTAAGACTAATAAATCACCAAAGAGTCCAAATTCAGCAAATCATTTTGGAAAATCGATTTTAATCAAGAAATGCCAAACAAGGACTGCTTTGCCAGATTTTAGAGTCGCCACCTAAATATTTTATTTCGGGAAATTTAGGAAACCCTGACTCGTGCCTAAGGCCATGTGTCCGTCATCACCAAAGTTGCCTCGGCTTGGGAACTTGGGTACGAGAGGGGAAGGTCATGCAATGAGCACCCCCGCTCGCCCGATCAAAGGATCGGCCTTTACTAACATGATATGTTGTTTTTGAAAACACATGCGTTCTTATTCCGGTTAATTAGCTAATCTTACTACGTGATGCGCACAACAAACAAGTATAGACTAGATTGCCTAAATTGGAACAAAAACATGTCAGGTTTGTTTTTCGAAAATGGTTTGAAGTTGCTACTCGCAAGTAGGCTAAGACACGGATTTTGCCACTCTCAAGTGGGCTTAGAAAACACGATTTTGCCACTCCACAAAGTGGGCTTAAAACTCGCATTTCGATGAATTGTTCCAATTCAAGCAATCCAACCTTCATCCATAGGCATTCATGCAGTTAATCATTTAAGCAGTTAGCCTCATGGCAAGCATGCTATCATGGCAACACTTACACACATGCAAGGATGCTAAAGCAAAAACACTCACAGTGTACTCCGAGCCAAAAAAAGAAGCTAGTTAGTAATCATGCATGACCCTAGCTATGTCAAGAATGCCTAATGCAACACATGCAAAATGCAACTAAGATAGGCTCGGTTATTCTAAGATGTCATGTGAATGCAACTTGATAACATGTATTCAAATTGGTATTGAAATACAATGCAATTTGTATGATGCGCCGAGCCCGATGCATGTAAAACAGATGAATGATGCACATATGCAAGCATAAGTTTGCTAAATTGAAACATGCCCTAAAACTAACCATCAAAAGCTGATACGTAAAAGAGAGAAATAAATGGGGGTTGGAAGACATGCATCACACACATGCACGTGTATTTACAACATCGCCCTCTCGGAGGAGGGTCCGAATAATAAGCTAACTAGCTACGCTAATTAAACTAATTATTACAAACCAAACTAATTAACTAACTTAGCTAATTAATTATTACACAACCGAATCGAAACAAATAGCTATACTAAGCTAGTTGAGATATTACACAACAAGTTGAATGACTAATCATGCAAACTAATCAAAAGCAGTGAAATGGCCTCGCGGGCAAGGAAGAGATGCATGCTCGGTCGGCTTCGCTCGGAAATCCACTGCTGTGCCTCATGATGCCTCTGTTTGCACATTTTTGGGCTTCTGAAAATTGTGCCAACTTCCAAGATGCCTCTGATCCACCTTAGGAACAATCTGAGGGGTAGTCGGCCAAGGGGAATGGCCATTGGCCAAAGAATAATGGTCATCGGCCAAATTCGAGGCTATTGGCCAATTATTGATAGCCGATCGGCACACTTGATAGCCGATCGGCCACTTCTTCCTGCAAACTTCTCCTTTTGCTGCAACAGAGCACTAACAGAGGCATGACAGTGTATTTGCAAGAAAATGTGTGTGCAACCACACTCCTTATCATGTTTAAAGCTCAAAGGAGTGTAGTGCTCAGCTCTCAAGCCATCAATCACGCATTTCAATGCATGATGGCCAAAGAGGCCGAGTTGCACAAATCAATATCACATGAATGCACAAAAGGCACAAAAATGCCTTAACCTCTATCATGCTTGATCAAGGGGGCCGGCGACCGAGAAATGAGGCACGTTTCATCACTTCAAGTATGAAACATCCCTCATTCCTCGTGTTTAGACTAACACCCTATCCAAACACAATGCAATGCAAGGCATGCACACACAATGCAATGCAACAAGCATGCAAAAATCATGCAATGCGACAAGCATGCGACAACATGCAATGCAACAAGCATGCAACAACAATACAATGGAACAAGCATGCAACAACATGCTATCTAACAAGCATGCAACAACATGCTATCTAATCAACATGCTAAACATCATGAACATGCAACAACATGCAAATAACAATGTCATGTAACAATATGCAAACAAACATGCAATGGTAAGGACCATGTAATGCAATATTCAATGGACTAAACCGCATATGGACAGACCTAAGAGGGTCCAAAATAGTGGCCAATATAGCAAAATTTAGGCACAAAAGGGGGCCAAGGACACATGCTCATGTGATGGCTCCTCAACTAGGCATAGGAACACAACCCTCAAACATGATGAAGAAGTGACAAATATGAGAGTGTGGTAATGAAGTAAACTCTGAAATTACATTCCAAATGAGGCTAAATCATACACAAACAACAAATGAAGCATGCTAGTGGGCTCAAAGCTTAGAGATAGCCAAAGGACTTACACCATATCTATGCAATACATGAAACATATAGCCAAGGCAACCCAAAACAGTCCTAGATCATGCAAAAGTGAGTCTAAAACATGCATGGAGCATCACCAAAACAAGCTAACATGAAGGGTATGAAGCATGAACTTGTAAGGCTAATAAGGAGTATTACACTACACCTATCAAAACCAAGCATGAGGTGACTTCAACAACAAAAATCAAAGTTATATCATGGCAAAATGAGACCAAATACACACTGATATGGCAGCTTACAAGCTTAGGCAAAATGGCATATGCAATGGCTCATTCTTAAGGCATAAAGAACCAACTCCTCAAAGCATGGAAAGAGTGACAAATGTGAGGGCATGGCAATGAAACATGCTCTGAAATCACATAACAAATGATGCCAAATCATGTGAATAGCCCAATCAATGCATGCTAGTGGCTTGGAAACTCAAGGCGAATGAGCTAGAATGAACCATGGCTATACAAAGCAATGCATGTATGACCAAAACAACAGAAATCAGACCTTAAGCATGATAAAACATGGCCAAAAGCTTCTTGGAGTTAAGCCAAAACATGCTAGAATGATGGTTCAAACACATGATGCATGTTAGGCTATCATGTAAGATTGCACTACAAGTATGTGAAGCATGCAAGATGCTATCAAACCAACCTAAAACAGAGTTGAGGCATGCTAAAATAACGCCAAAAACTTGCTAAAATGGAACCAATACATGCTAGACAAACATGCTACTTTGATGAGCCATCTATACAAGCATGCAAGACACAAGGAGAGGGGATGACCCTCTTCTATTTCAGGCCTCAAAACACACTTTCCACCACTGAAATTCCTTTGGAATTCAGTGGTAGAAAGGTCAAACAAAGGCTAAAACAAAAGCCTAAAGGGGTGACCCAAAACAAGGCACTCAAGGAGGTAGATCACCCCCAACACCAACAAGACCTTAAACAATCATTTCAAACACATGAAAATGAAGCTTTTTACAGTTGAGAGTTAAGCCAAAATAAGCATGCAAATAAGGCTAAGTAAACAATGAACACAAAGCTTAAAAGAAGGTTAGTGACTGACCCTTGTAGAACAACTTCAAAGAGGTAACTTCAGCAACTTTCTGAGCTAAAAACCAAACTTTGAGTTCAAACAAAAACCTCAAGTACCTCAGCAACAAGAGTATGGTATTTCACTAGGTGCTTTAGTGCAAAAGTGTGAAGAAATTACACTTTTGAGCACAAACAAGTGCAAATATAGAGAGAGAGAGAGGAAATATAAAGAGAGAGAGAGTGATATATATCTTCTATATCAAGATTTCAGAACCTCTGGAAAGGGAGAGGGGTCTCCTTTCTTATAGAAAATCAAATGTCAAGCTTGTTGAGCAAGCTTGAGACTTGTTTCAATCCCTCCATACACGTGTATGGAGGATGAAATCTGTGCTCACCAGCTGTCATAGCTGGCACAAAAATATCTGGAAAAGTAGGTGGAAAGGTCTCGGCCAAAAGATATGGCCGATCGACCAAAAAGGGTGCCGATCGGCCAAAAAGAGTGCCGATCGGCCACCACCAATGGCCGATGGCAAGAAGACAAGGCCGATAAGCACAAGGCTTGGCCGATGGGTTGTAGGGATGGCCAACAAGCCACCCTCTTCCCTCAGAAACAAAACCACAAGTCCTTGTCCACAACCAAGCACAAAACAGACAAGTTGAGAGATCCTAAGGCAAGGCGCGTAGCCGAGACCTTCGAGAACTTAGAACGAACACGAGCATGGATGATCATCGTGTGTTCAAATGATGACGTCCAAGTCTTGAGGACGGTCAAAAATGAGGTGTCTATAGTTGCCCCTCTTTGATAGAACTCGAAAGTCATAAGATGGCGGGAGTGAATGTCAAAGCCCAGAGACGACCCATTTTTAACGAGGCCGAAGACTTAGACAAGCATACAAGATAACAAAGAGATGCGCTCGCAGGCAGGGGCAAGGTGCAAATGACATGTACAATGCCGAGCATAACTTATGATCATGCAGAGAAAGCTGTGATGAAGCATTTATGCAAAATAAATACAACAGTTAAGCAAGCGAGTAAGAAAGAATAGTCCCACACATTCCAACAGAAAGGATGTAAGAAAATTATGCAATTCTCACTACATCTCACACGGAGAAGGCTAAAAGCGACTACCGTGGACACCCGGAGTCTCAAATGAAACACCTCTTAGCGCATCAAACGCAAAAGGAGAAAAGCATCCAAACGCGGCACATGCGAGAGGAGAAAGTGAATAACTGAACACCGGAACGCATCTGAGTGTTCGAAACCGAAGATGTCCTAACGCACAACATGCGAGAGGAGAAGGGTTGCACAAGAAAGTGCGATGCACTAGTCAGTGCGAGTACGTCCAAACGCGGCACACGTGAGTGGAGAAGGGTACGTCTAAACGCGACACACGCGAGTGGAGAAAGGTTACGCAAGAAAGCGTGATGCACTAAATAGTGCAAATACGTCCAAACGCGGCACACGCGAGTAGAGAAGGGTACATCCAAACGCGACACACGCGAGTGGAGAAAGGTAGAAGTCAAACTGAATCGGAACTTCTCTTGAATGAACCGTACACACACTATCGTTTGGTTTCACCAACTTCAAACAAACCGTACATACAATATCGTACCTACACAAAAGAGAGATTTTGACAAGTACAATATAACAGGAACATATGATCAACGCTATATCAAAATATAATATCAACACAAGATAAACGCGTGCACATATGATGCCAATGGAAATATGCATAGCAATGCAAGTGAAAAGTGCATAACAATGCAAGTGAAAAGTGCATAGCAATGCAAGTGAACAGTGCATATCAATGCAAGTAAGGTGCGTGGCAACGCAAACAAGGTGTGCATAACAATGCAACATAAGAGTGCGTGACAACGCAAGCAGGGTGTGCATGACAATGCAACAAGTGTGCGTAACAACGCAAGCAAGGTGTGCATGGCAACGTAGATGGAGGGGTGCATGACAATGCAACCTAAGGGTGCGCGACAACGCGGATGGAGGGGTGCAAGACAATGCAACCTAAGGGTGCATGACAATGCGGATGGAGGGGTGCAAGACAATGCAACCTAAGGGTGCGCGACAACGCGGATGGAGGGGTGCAAGACAATGCAACCTAAGAGTGCGCATAACGCGGATGGAGGGGTGCAAGACAATGCAGCCTAAGAGTGCATGACAACGCGGATGGAGGGGTGCAAGACAATGCAACCTAAGAGTGCGCATAATAACGCAAGCAAAACGTGCGTGACAACGCAAGTAGTGTGTGCATAACAATGCGAACAAAACGTGCATGACAACGCATATAGTGTGTGCATAAAAATGCGAGTGAAAAGTGCATGACAATGCAGCGAGTGTGCTTGACAACGCAAGTATGACAATGCAACAAGTGTGTGTGACAACGCAAATAAGGTATGCATGACAATGCAACAGGCATGCTCTATGCAATGTAATGGTGGATACACATTCAATACAACATGCATATGCTATGCAAGTGTGACGATGCACATATTCAATGTAAGCATGGTAAAGGCATGTTATCCACAATGTTGAGATGCAACTTCAAAACAAGATGAGGCATGCTTAATGTAAGAGTGAAAAGGCGTATAACAAATGCGCGTCTTACAAACATGACAAAACACTCGTAAGGCAAGATATTCAAAAGCAATTCTTGAATAATTCTCGAATCTTGCAATATACAAAAGGATACGAAAAAGGATACACCTCGTGCGTATCGAGCGCCGCACACGGAAGACACGATTCGAGGTCATCACGAAGGCCGCTTGAGCTTCAAAAGTATACTTTCTTGCACTTTCTTGTAAGATGAGGGTACCAATCAACAGAAATACCCCAAACAAGGGCATTGGAGACCCATCAACCACAAGGGGGAGCCATCGGCCATCCATCGGCTATCAAAAGAGCTTATCGACCAACAATTTAGCCGATCGGCCAACAATCGGCCGATCGGCCAAAAGTGGCAGATTCGGGACAGTTTTGTCCATTCACCTCGGGTCTTTAAGTATAGGGTTTCAAACCCTATTTCTTCACTTCTCCCTAGCCAAAATTCATTCTTCTCCCTTTCTAGGTTGTTTTCCATCCTTCGATCCGAGCTTTTTCCCCATTTTCCAAGCTTCCACAACTTTCAATTCGCGAAACCCTCTTTGTTTCAAACACTTTGAACCGATCGAAACATGATTTTGGTGCCACATTCTTCATTTCCTTCACTTGGGGTTTGTTTCCCCCGAGTTAGCCTTGGTTTCCGTGCCTTCTTCCGCACGTTGACCTTTTCTTCCATTTTTCACCCCTCGGGGTTAACTTTTGGTTGACTTTTGGCATTATTGCCCATTTTCCATATCCTCGGCCATTTTCTCACTCTTCTTGAGATGGCGGACGATATTCCACGGGGTGGGCTCCTCCAGAGATAGATATGGATCCCGAGGTCGAGCTCTTGCCTCTTAGTGTTTGGCCTTTTGACCCGGCGACATACCAGCTCACGATACATGTGCTGCCTTCCGACAGTATTCGCCAGTTCAGGAGCTTCGCGTGAGGTACACCATTGGAGCTCTTGCTACACGAGCCGGAGTCGTACCTTTCTTACGGCGCCGCTGAGGTATACCTGTCCTCTTTACTTTCTGCAATGTAGGTCGTATATCTTGGATAATTGATACTGCCCTTTATCTGATCATCACAAACACATTTGTAGATCACATGCTTAGTTCACCCTGAGCACGTTTATACATGATATCTGCGCCAACTCGAACACATGCACACACACTACATTTTTATCAATTCTGAACGCACTCAAACATTGTATTTCTGACACTGCTTCGCATCTGTTTGTCTTGAACACAAGGAGATTCCCATGCCTTCCGGGGGTATGGGAATACCATCGCACGAGACTAGTACATGGAGTTGCCTGATAAGGTCCGCCAGATCGTCCACGAGGCCGATTTTGGTGTATTCTGCATGGGACTCTCGTGCCTCACTGCGAGTAGGCCCCTTCTAGGTGCACTGGTGGAGAGGTGGTGGGACACCACCGATTCCTTCCACATTTTCGCAGTGGGAGAGATGACGATGACTCCCTTCGACTTCTCCATGCTCACTGGCATCGGAGTAGGGGGTGATCCGATCCCCTTTGACACCGACATGGGCTAGTGGGATGCTGCCTAGATGTTCTTGCTTGGTGCTCGCCCACCTTTCTCCCGGCCAGGGTTCGTGAGATACTCGTGGTTCGAGGACCAGTTCAGGGTATAGGCGCCGACGACCCGCGAGGAGGTCGAGCAGTATGCCCGAGGGTTTCTTATGTTCTTGCTGGGCACCACTCCTTTCGCCGACTGGCCGAACACAGTTGGACTCTATCTGCTGAGCGCACTGGTGGATGTGACCCGGATCCGATGCTATGATTGGGGTGGCGCAGGCCTAGCCACATTGTACGGGTACATGAGTTCCTCATCCCACCGCAGCGGACATCTGCTAGGAGGCTACTGGCGAGCCTGGGAGGTACACCTACCCTTTCTGTTTTATAGTTTTGCCTTACATTATCTGTACACCACACACACTACATACACGCAATCTGCTTTACACTGGTTGTACACTGCATGCACTGCACAAGACACTTCACACACTGCACATCATTCTCCGATTTCTGCTTTATCTGTATTCTGCTTTACTAATAAACATACTCACTGTTGCCCTGTTACATTCTGTAGTTGTGGGTGTATGCCTACTTTCTGAGGCTTGCTCTAGAGCCGGAGGTGGAGATGCCCCTTGTTGTCCCATATTCTCATCGATACGATGTGAGGTGTGAGCGGAGGCCGTGGGAGTCTTTCCTGTTCTTCTGCAGATACTTTGACACCATAGCCGCAGCAAAGGTATTTCAAACCTTACAGTTCATTTAAGCTTCGCTTTACATTGTACTTTCAATAGCAGATAACAAACTGTATGTCCTGTCATTTGCAGATCACCTGGCAACCCTGGGCCATGTTGCTTGATGCAGTGAGAGACTAGTACATGGGTGCTCGGGAGACTGCCCAATTTCGAGTTTTGCTGGAGGGTCCGGTCTGCCGGGCTTAGTACTTGGGAGAGCGCTTCTTGCGGCAGACCCTTGGTTTAACTGAGCAGATAGTCCCGAGGCCACCTCCTACCCATATGAGGCATACAGAGAGGTACACCATGCAGGAGATGACCGATTTCATGATCAGTTGGGACACTGACTTTTTCCGAGATGAGGGCGACTACACCGTCTTCATCGAGACTCATCTTATGCGACCTCTGGCCAGTGCTCGCCGAGTTGAGAGGAAGAGGCCTGTAGCGCCAGTAGGAGAAGTAGGAGCGTCGAGGGCGAGTCAGGCCCGCAACATGAGTGGTTCCCGGAGGGGACGGAGAGCAGAGTGGCCAGAACTGCTCACCACCATGACATGCCGAGGACAGGGCGGAGAGACTTATCAGATACCCATCGCTCCTCCGCCGGCTGATCATGAGCTCGTCGGAGTTCGCGGCTCGACCCCGGTATGTGCTATACTTTTCATTCTGTACAGTCATTTCATTTCAGTTGATATCCCAGAATACTAATTACTTCAACACTTTTGCAGGCTTCCATCGAGTACACTGGGCAGGCTCTGGAGTGTCAGCCTCAGTGATGGGGATGCTACAGAGGAGCATAGACCTGCTGAGCATTACGGTATCCCGGTGAGTTCTTTCAACCTCAGTCCCAAAACTTTGCATAATTTGTTCCATACTGATCTGATGCATTACATTATCAATACGGCACTTGATACACTGTACTCACATACCACTCACAGCACTGATACACTGTAACTTATATACTGCTCTCAGCATTCATACCCTGTAATCATACACTGCTCACGGCATTCATATACTGCTCACAGCATTCATACACTGTAATCATATACTGTATTCGATACCATACTCGACTTCGCATAGCATAACTAATGCATCTGCCAATTTGTTCTTTTCAGGCCCCAATCCAGATACCGGCTGCAGCGGGTGCTTCAGCAGGACCATCAGTACTTGCCCGAGGAGCGGGGACAGCCGGACGAGGGATTTCAGCATGCAGCCATAGCAGAGCCGGGCGTACTCACTCTGGGAGTAGCTCATGGGCGCCTATCCCAGATGACGATAAGTCTGAGGCAGAGGCAGAGGCAGAGTCATCTCAGGATGAGGCTAGAGATGGCTCAGGTTCAGGCTCTGACAGTGGAGGTGACAGCAGCGGTCCTAGACCTTCGTCCAAGAAGAGGACAAGGAGGGATTCTCGCACTTGAGGCGACCGACGCCGATCCAGATGCTGCTCTTCTTTTTTGCTTTATTTTTCTTTTTACTAGTAGTTTTTGCACATTGTACTGTGTCAGGCAGATATATGTTCTTTAAAACTTTGTACTTTTGCAAAAGAAAATATGATGGAATGAAACAGCTCTTTTTGTTGAAAAAGTGTTACATTTGTACATTCTAAGTATCGCATCGCATCACATTACATAACAATGTAAATGAGATTGAACTTTGTTTTGAAAACTAAACACTCGAATTGCATTAATCAGGTAGTGAACCAACTGACAACAAAACAACTCGATAAGCAAAACAAAGAACTTGACATGCTAACCAAATGTAAATACAACTCGATAAGCAAGGCAAGGACTAAAGAACACAAAATACAACTCGATAAACAAAAGTATAGTAACTCGATAAACAAATTGAAGTAACACAGGTGTGACTTCGCAAAATCATCACCGAAAGGCATTTGAAGTGGAACAAGTCACAAGTTCTCAACATCTCCAACACATAGACAGGTCAGAGAACAAGAGAAGAGGCCATCGGCCAGTGTAGAAGGCATCACCAAGAGAAATGACCATCGGCCAAATTACTAGCCGATCGGCTAAAAAGATGGTCGGTCGGCACTCTTTTTGGCCGATCGGCCAAAAATGGCAAGAACCTCCAGAATGCTGCCACCTGTCTTCCACTCAATACCTTATCTTCTACAAAAGCCTCAGCTTCGTAGTTTCTCCATTTCAGCTCAGTTTTTGCACCAAATGGAAGCATTTCTTGTCCAAAATCTCACAAATTGGATTGCTAACTTGGATGGCTCGGAAAAGCTGAATTTTGGGGCTTCGAAAATGCACTATTCACGTGAGCCGCACCCGCTGCGTTTTCCGTTCCTTCATGCCGCGGCAAGGTATTGGAATCCGATACACACGTTTTTAGCTTTGGCGGACAAGAGATGTGCCCACTTTCGAAGACTTCCAAGCTTTGATGGAGTCCGAACGCGAGGAGATTTTGCCACAATTCCGCTTCGGCCACATCCAAGCCTTAGGACATGTGTGGGCTCACTATGCACGATGCTCGGTCTTGATCCACGACGGGGAATTGGACATCCCCAGCTTGTTCATCGATTTTCTGATGCCGGTGACCGCGGCGACCATCATGGCAGGGTTTTCGGCGACATGCGCTTTGCTTGTGCATGCTGTCTCATTTCTTGCTTGCCCCAGGCTTCGGAGGGTCTAGTGTCGTTTGATTGAGTTGCCCAGGCTTAAAAAGGGCAAGAGCTGCATTGCCATGACACTAGCTGAGACATTGATGGGTTGGATGCTTTTCATCGCCGAGAGACGACTAGATTCGCGGGGAGTCCACTACTGCTGCAGGTAATGTTTCCCACCCATCTCACATATATTTCTCACATCACTCGGCCTCAAGTCGGTTTTTCTCTCAAACCCTTTTTCTTACTTTTCTCTCCACGTACACTCTCTATTCTTTAATCTCTCATTTTTCATCCCTCTCCAGATATGGTTGATGGATAAATTGAAGGTTGTGGACTCATGCCCAGCATATTGCTCGCGGCTATTTCTTCCGGCGACGTCTAGTCGATGCCCCTGACGAGGGATGGTGGTGCAAATAGATGTGCAGTCTATCTGCTACCAGTATTGCTTGGCGCTGCCCTTGGCTCAATCTGTCGGCGATGAGTTATAGCATGTCTCGTCAGTCTGTGATTCAGTTGATCGGCCTGACACACTGTGTCTTTTATTTTCCATTTCGATTCCGACGCCAGTTCGGACATGATCAGACTTGCCCGGAAGATGGGATAGAGTACCCTGCTGCATTTCTAGTCCGAGGCGCACAGCTAGCTCGGTATGCCACATCATGGAGGACTAGAGAGCTTCTGGTCCCCGCTCCCACTTTAAGTTGTACCCTCTCTGATGAGTGCATAGCTTAGATTGATGAAGAGGCACATGTTGGGCCTACTTTGGTATCAGAGGCTTCCACCAGCTCTGGGAGGGGACGCAGGAACACCTGACTATGCCCCGAATTTATTTGCTTTAATCAGTACTTTCAAGTTTTCTTTATGAATGTAATAAAAAGCAACTTCAATTTGTATTCAAGAGTAGGAGAACTCTGTACTGAAATCAACGTAATTGAAGGTTGTGGGTACTGAAAATTTTCCGTTTGGTCCAAAAATGGTCTAAGTTGTAAAAAGATTAATTTGAGCAAAATCAACTTTTGTTAAAACTTTTCAAAACCATTTTCGATATGGATCACAACTGGACACACCCGAGATCTATCGCTGAGATGTACAACCCCGGATCCCAGCAATTGGAAAGTTGCCCCTAGTCTGAATAGCACTGCACCGGAGATCACAACCGAGCTCTTGAATGCAGAATAGACAAAGATGACCAACATGATCACACGGACAAAGTTGATTTGGAAGTGTTTACGGCTAAACTTCAGAATGAAGTTGCCTACGTATCCCAAAGATGGGAATCAAGCCTTACGTAGTTCGGTTCGGGTTCACTCGTGCATTAACACTCTCCTTTTGCGCTCTAACTTTTGCCAAGGCCGCCATTTCTAGGTTTTCAACCTTGCGAGCTCAGTTTTTATTATTTCAAATTTTTTCATGCTCTAACTTTTGCCTAGGTCACCTTTTCGGGTTTTCGGCCTAGCGAGCCACTCAGGGATAATATTTCTTAAACTTGTCCATGTTGATCGGTTGGGAGAACTCTAGGCCATCTAGGTCCATCAGAACGACAGCTCCACCCGACTAGATAGACTTGATGATGTAAGGGCCAGTCCAATTAGGTCTGAACTTGCCCCTAGGGTCGTGGATGGGAGCTCGGTTGTCTTTGAGCACAAGATCCCCTTCTTTCAAATTCCTAGACTTAACCTTCTTGTTGAAAGCCCTGGCAATTCTTCGTTGATAACCCTAGACGTGATACAGTGCTTTCAGTCTTCTTTCATCAAAGAGCATGAGTTCTTCGAACTTGCTTTGCTGCCAATCTGCCTAAGCTATCTGACATTCAGCCAGTACCCGTAACGACGGAACCTCAACTTCGATTGGCAGAACAGCCTCTATCTCATAAACCAAGGAATACGGAGTTGCCCCAGTAGAGGTTCAAATTGAAGTCCGGTAGCCCCAAAGAGCAAATGGCAGCTTATCTGGCCAGTCCTGGAAGGTTTCCACCATCTTCTGCAGTACGTGCTTGATGTTCTTGTTGGTGGCCTCAACTGCTCCATTGGTTTGCGGCGGATATGTAGATGACTTGTGAAAAGCCACGTTGTATTTCTCTAACAAGTCGATCACCTCCTTCTTGAAGTGGGAACAATTATCTGAAATAATCTCATTCGGGACCCCGTAGCGATAGATGATGTTGTTCTTGATGAACTTAGTAACATGCGATGCCTTCAACACCGCGTAAGATTGGGCCTCAACCCACTTTGTGAAGTAGTCTATCGTTACCAAAATGTACTCATGCCCATTGGACCCCTTCGGAGTGACAGCCCCAATTACATCAATCCCCCAGACTGAAAACGGCCATGGCAAAGTCATGTTGTACAGCTTCGATGGCGGAATGTTCATGCGGTTTGCATGGATCTGACATTTGTGGCATCGCCGGACAAAGCCAATACAATCCTCCTCCATGGTGGACCAGTAATAACCTTGTCTAAGGATCTTCTGGGCTAGCATTACCCCGTTCATGTGCGATCCGCACTCTCCTCCATGGATGACCTCCATCAGGCGCTTGGATTCTTCAGCATCAACACACAACTTATGCATCTCGAGATGATCTCTCTTGTACAGTTTACCCTGCAGACGATGAACTGAGCAGCCATTCTTCGAATTGCTCTCTTATCTTTGGTATTTGCCCCTGGTGGATACGCTTCCTTTTCCAAGAAGTTCCAGACATCATAATACCAGGGATTCTCATCTTGTACTTAATCTATGGCCGCAATCAGCTCGTAGGCCAGCACAAATTTCTGTTCAATGATGATCGGACGCATCCGGACTCTAAAAGGAATGTCTATCATAGAAGATAGAGTTGCTAATGAATCAGTGAACCTGTTGTTCTCTCTTAACAGATGAGCGAAATTCAGTTTCTCAAACTGAGGAATCAGCGCGTCCATGGTCTAGTGGTAGATTCTCATTTTTTCTTCTTTAACTTTCCAATCTCCTTTAGTCTGAGATACAACAAGGTTCGAGTCCCCGATGACATCCAACCGTTTTGCCCCTAGTTCTAGGGCGGCTTCTAGTCCAGCAATACATGCTTCGTATTCTGCTTCATTGTTCGATACTTTGAACCGAAGTTTGAATGCTAGAGGTATACGGGAATTGTTGGGTGCTATCAGCAACACCCCTATCCCATACCTGTATTGGTTTGACGCTCCGTCAAAGTACATCGTCCAAGTCTCTTCTTCGACATGCAGAATGGCCTCGTCTGGGAACAGGTACTCAACTGCTTCACCCCCTTCCACTGGGTGATCGGCTAGGAACTCCGCTACCGCTCTCCCTTTCACTGACTTGCGCGTCATGTACTTCAGATCGAATTCGGAAAACAGAAGCAACCAACGGGCTAGCCTACCCGTAAGTGCTGGTTTCTCGAAGAGATATTTGATGGGATCTAATCTCGAAACCAGTATTACAGAGTGAGCTAACAGGTAGTGCTGCAGCTTCCTGGTAGCCCATACCAAGGCCAAACAAGCCTTCTCCAGCGGAGTGTAGCGGGTCTCGTAATTCAGCATTTTCTTGCTCAGGTAGTAGATAGCTCTCTCCACTTTGTCCTCAGACTCTTGTGCAAGCATGCAGCCCATTGTAGTTTCCGTCACTAAAAGGTACAGAATCAACAGTTTCCCCGGCTCAGGCGGTGACAACACAAGTGGGTTCTGTAAATATTGCTTGATCTGTTCAAAAGCAGCTTAGCATCGGCCGTCCCATTGGAATTTCTTTCCTTTCTTCAAGAGACCAAAGAGTGGTTCACAAGTCAAGGTTAATTTTGCAATAAACCGTCTTATGAATTGCACTTTACCCAGAAAGCCTCGCACCTCCTTTTCAGTCCTTGGTGGTGGCATTTCTAAGATGGCCTTGATTTTGGAAGGATCGACCTTGATACCTCTCTGTGTGATCAAGAACCCCAGCATTTTCCCTGCTGTAACACCAAATGTACACTTCTGAGGATTCAGCCGCAACCGATACTCTCTGATCCATTGGAAAAATTTCTGCAAGGCGGCGTAGTGGCCCTCTCTTTCCTTAGACTTGACAATCATGTCGTCCACGCACACCTCAACCTCTTTATGGATCATATCATGCAAAATTGTGGTCACAGCCCGTTGATATGTAGCCCCAGCATTCTTCAGCCCAAACGGCATCACCCTATAACAATATGTTCCCCACAGGGTGGTGAAAGCAGTCTTCTCCCGGTCTTCGGGTGCTATCAAAATCTAATTGTAACCTGAAAACCCATCCATAAATGAGAGCAGCGCATGCCCAGCAGTGAAGTCCACTAATTCGTCGATATGCGGCAGAGGAAAGTCATCCTTCGGACTGGCTTTGTTCAAATCCTTGAAGTCCACACATACCCGAATTCTGCCGGCCTTCGTCGGCATTGGAACTGTATTGGCCAACCAAGTTGGGTATTCAGATACCAGTAGGAACCCTGCGTCAATTTGCTTGGTGACCTCTTCTTTGATCTTGAGAGCCCAGTCTGGGCAGATCCTTCTGAGCTTCTACTTAACAGGTCGGGCCTCTGGGTCAAGAGGGATCCGGTGCTGTACAATCTCAGGGTCGATTCCAGGCATGTCTTCATAGGACCACGCGAAAACATCTTTGAAATCTTTTAACAAAGCGACTAAGTACTCGCGCTCCTCTGAAGACAACGTGGACCCAATCTGGACCAGTTGCGGGTCCTTCTCAGTACCCACATTAATTGTGGTGATTTCATCAACCAAGGGTTTTACAAACCTCTCCTGCTTTTGATCAAGCAAATCAAAACCGGAGGAATTTCTTCCTCGTCGTTTTCATCAAAATTTTGAAAGTCTTGATTAATGCAATAAATTAAGGGCACAGAAAAGTACTCGAAGGCCACAGCCGCACAATTCTCATTAATCACTTCTAAATCGCCTGATTCCTCTGTTACAACAGACTCAAAGGAAAAAGAAAAAGATGACCTAGACAGGACTGTGGCATCCGGGTTATCACCCCCAAGAATACCGGACTCAGACTCAGACGAGCTGGAACCTGATTCCGACTCCACAGACTCAGCGGAATCAGATTCTGGTTCACTACCTGACCCGGTGCTACTCGATAAGAAGCCCTCCTCGTATTGCCAGACAAGGGAGGGTGCAATGGACATATCCAGAATGTTTGAAGATGGGCGCACAGCCGCTTCATTCCCAATCATGGACACCGAGAAGTTATCCCCCAAGCACTCTTGTACGATCTGAGGATCTGAGAGTAGACGAGCCAGTGCTACCCCCATTTCAATCTCTATGCTCTCGGAAACCTGCTCCTTACACTGCTCACCCTCAGCTGGTGGGTCTGTCTGCTCTTCGGCAACATCATCCCCGGACAACTGCAAGTCAAAGAAGATCTCGAACCCCAGCAACTGCCGCCTCTCTGCACTTAGCCACGGCTCTGGGAAGCCGCAGAATGGAAAGTCTTCCCCCTCCCGAACAAAGTGTCCATTCAGGGTGCCCTGGATAGGCCGGTGTACCAACTCATAAGGCTTCCCGGCTTGCTTTGCTCTGGCTCTTCCGGCCATCTCTTTGCTTTTCCTCACCCAATTCTCTTTGGTAGGCAGATAACCTAAGCCAAAGGTATGTGGGTTGTGTGGAACTTTGGCCGATGCTGTAATGCCCTTTTGGCCACTTTTCCCTAATCCCATCCCAGGGATGTGCTGGAGCTTGTTCATGAGGTACACAGACTGCGCACTGACATATAGCCCCTCATCAACGGTTAGTATGTTCTGTACAACCCAGGCCTCGGCTAGGGTAAATCCTGACAGGAACACATCCTCCGCACCATGCTCGATATCCAGAACTGGTGTAGAAACCTCTGGTGGTGGATGTATTGACGAATTCCCAAAAATTGTGGCCACTCCCTTCCCGTGGAGATACTTCAACATTTGATGCAGGGTGGAAAAGACTGCCTTCACCTGGTGCAGCCACGGCCGCTCTAGGAGTAGATTGAAGGTTGCGGGAACGTCCAAGACATGAAAGTCAATATCCTGTTGTCCTGGACCAACCTGAGTCCAAATCTGTACAGTCCCCATCACCTCTCTGCTGGTATTGTCGTAGGCCCTTATTACCTGGGCAGTTGGCACAAAATCCGCGGGCTTCAACCCGATTGCATATGTCGTCCTCGACGGGCACACATTGATAGTGGATCCTGTGTCGACAAGAACCATTGGTATCCATTTTTCTCTACACTCAGCAGAGATGTAGAGAGGTTTGTTATGATTTTTCCCCTCAGGCGGCAACTCCTTGTCAGTGAAGGTCAACGTCGGGGAAGCTCCTCCCGGAAAAACCAATCCTACCAACTGCTCAGGCGTGCTGTTGATTGAAAGTTTGGCCTTGTCCATTGTAGAAAGCACAGCTTGTCTATGAACTCTTGAGGTCATAAGCAGTCCCCAGATGGAGATATCTGCTTGTATCTTCTTAAGCTATTTCAGTACCGCCTCCTCCTCGAGCAGTTTTTCTTTCTGCCTTTCTGCCTCCTTGTCCTTCCCGAACGCCTCTGGTTGATCCAAGTGTGGGGGTTTGAAATACCGCCCACTCCTAGTCATGTGGTCAACCTCCCCCACATACCAGGTATCATCCGGCTGGCTTGACCCCCAGTCTTCATTAGTGTGGGTAAGACATAAGTCGTCGTCTTCCCACCACATGCCATCGGCAATCGACAGAAATCTGTCCGGTTCCATTACAACTATTCCTGTGCCCATAGCACATTCCGTTCCTGTGCTCGCAGCACGTTCCGTTCTTGTGCTCACAGCACGTTCTGTCCCCGCAGGGGCTTTGGCCTTTCTGGCCCTCTCAGAATCTTCAATCTTTTCCTGCTCAAACTGCTTCAGTGCAGCCTGCTGTTCAGTATCTTCCATACTCAAATTGCCCGTATTCTGAGCAAAATTCTTAACACCGGTGCTCTCCGGCGGTCCATTCTGATTCCTGGCTATTCCGGCCACTGCTGATGTCCTCGTCTCTGACGGACCCTGTTCTGGCTGAGGCTGCTCAACAACATCTGGCTCGTCGCTGAGCCACCCAGTAGCTTCTGCTGACCTTTCCAGATCAAACCAGTTGACAGTCACGTCCCCTGAGTCCTGTTCGTTAAAGAACTGAAGGTTTGCAATGTCTTTTTCCAGATCCGCTAGGTCATCTAGCCCTTGATTAGGTCCATCCTCCCGTACCACATAGATCTTTGCCTCAACCGTCAACTCTACTTTCGACCTAGCCTGGCCTGCTGATCTGATGTAACCGCTCGGGTTGTACATGAAGCTCGCAAACCCCTCAGGCTCTGAATTCGCAATCTCATCTACCCCATAGTCAACCCAATTCTATCTTCGATAGTCACCACCACCGATTCTGGTTGGGTTTAGGAGATGTCCAATATGCACAAGTCAGTGCTGTTAGGAATGAACACCTCCGGCTTGGGTAGGTGGGAAGGGGTGATATATATGCTAGGGTCGTATGACAGAACCCTAGTTTGGATCAAGTTGATGCGTTTGGGAGGTGGAGCTTGGTTGTGTGGTGGGAGAGGGTTGGTGGTGACATTCGGCTTTTCTGGAGGCACGATCACCCTGTTGTCAACGAGATCTTGAATCTCATGATGCAATCTATAGCACTGGTCGGTGTCATGACCATGCTGTTGGTGAAAGGCACAGTACTTGGCCGGGTTATGGGAGGAAGGAAGCTTTTCTGTTAAGGGTCGCGGCTCTAGGGGCTTCAAGTGCCATTTCCTGATCAAAACCCCTAAGGCTTTGGACAGAGACATGTACAGCGGGGTAAAGGTTCTCTGGCCTCGGGGTGGATACCTGGCGGTTTGCGAGCTACTTCCGGATGCACCGGTGAATGGCGTAGTTGCAAGGGTTTTTGGGGTGGTGGTGGTGGTGATCATACCCACATCTGAAGATCTAGCAGCTGCAGCACTGTTTGTGCCTGTATTCGTATTGTGGTTGAATACCCTCTTGGGCTGCTCTCTTTCATGCTCAATCAGACCCTGTTTCATGGCGTCCTCAATTTTCACTCCAATCTCATGTAGATCTGCAAAGGTGGGAAGGGGGAGGACGATCATCTTCTGCATGAGCTTGGGTTGGAGGTTGCGCACAACCATCCGTATTTGGTCCTTGTCGACCGGCCTGATGGTCATCATCGAGGCTTTAGCCCTTCAGCGGGTCACAAAATCGGAGAAGCTCTCCTTCGATTCTTGCCTAGTTGTCTCGAGATCACGAGTTGTGACCTCGATCTACGTATTGTAGGAGTATTGAGCTACAAAGGCCTCAGCCATCTCCTCCCAGCTTGTCTTGACAAAGTCCTCGAGTTTTGCATACCAAATAGCCGCAACACCCGACAGGGTCCGGGTAAATAGGGAAAGCTTCTGCAATCTGGAGAGGCCCATCGGCCTTAAGATATCCAAGAATAGCCGCAAATGTACCATGGGATCCCCAGACCAGTCGAAACGGTCTATGTGCGGCATTTTAAACCGGTCTGGCAGAGTCATGGCGGAGTCGGTGTATCCATCCTCTATATCCAGAATGGATTTCACGCCTTGAGACTTCTTGAACAGCTTTTCTAGCTTTCTCACTTTTAGCGCTGTGGGATCCACCTCGAACTCAAAGGGTGTATCCACTAGGTTGGTAAGCGCTTTAGACAGCTAGGGTAGGATTGGGGGCGGAGCTGGCCCCGTTGGAACGTCCGTATTTTCCTGGACGTTTGCGGTCTCCTCGAGTATTGGAACTCTTGGTGGGGGAGGAGTTGGGTGGGAAGCAGATGCTTCGGTTTGCTGGTGTAGCTTGGCAATTAACTCTGCCTGTTGGGCCACTACTTCTGCTTGACGTGCAGCCACTTTTGCCTGGCTGGCAGCATCCTGTTGCATGGCTTGCAAGGTCTCCTGGAGCTGACGTATCATCTCTTCCATACCTGCCATATTATGTTGATCTAGCTGAATAACCGGTATATCTGTTTCTGTGGTAGACTTGGAAACCTCAGTCTGACTACTCACTGGCGGGAAGGACGACTGATCTGGCAATCGCTGTATCGATACACTGCGCCTTACTGACCTCCATCTAGTAACTGGGGGTAAAGAAAGGAACACTGCTTGTCCGTCTATCAGATCCTCAGATCGATTAAGTCTTCGACCTCTAACCCAGAGTGCTCGGGGAATATCTGTCTGGTCGGAAGCAATGGTGTTAAACTACCTTGCAAAAAGATAAATAAATCATAATAAGGAAACAATGAACAGAAAAATGGACAGCATAACAGCTTAAATAAAGACAACACACAGTTGGCAAACACAAGCTGAAAGAACTGTTCTCAACCACTAATTACTGTTCCCAAATCACTGCCCCGAATCTGATACCCTCAGGTAAAACTGATTCCCCAAATACTGATGCTCGCAGGCTTGATACCCAGACTTGCAAACTGATACATGCATTCCTGTAGAGGCACACTCTAAAAGCACATAATTAAGCAAGTAAGAGCCAAGAACACCCCTATGGAGGGGTAGGGTTTCCCTGTCCTATCTTGTCAGGAGCTAGGGTTTCACTACGCATGCAGCGGTTTCAAACAACCTATAATCGGGTAAGCAACCTGTCCTAGCTTGGAATAGTCACTACAGTTTCCGATATGCACTAGGTCGAATGGTCAAAAAGGGTGCCTCGGTAAAAACCGAGGTTTGTGTTCCCATCGTGGCAGAGCCCGTAACCGGTCAACCTTATGGCACGTAGCCTTCGGCAAACCGCTCAGGAATAGCAGACGGCAAACACGGTGTCCTAGGTGCACCAATGCAAATGCAATGCAAAGAAATACATAAGTGTAGACAAAACAACATATCATGAGTTCGCGTCAAGTTCTCTAAATCCCCAGCAGAGTCGCCAGAAACTGTAGACCGCCCGAGAACTTCGGTCTCCGCGCGCGAGGGCGCGAATCGTTTGTTCATAGCTACTACAGTTCGAACTCCTATCACAGTTTTGAATCTAATCTCACAAAGTGCAATGTAAGACTGATAAATCACCAAAGAGTCCAAATTCGACAAATCGTTTTGGAAAATCGATTTTAATCAAGAAATGCCAAACATAGACTGCTTTGCCAGATTTTAGAGTCGCCACCTAAATATTTTATTTCGAGAAATTTAGGAAGCCTTGACTCGTGCCTAAGGCCACGTGTCCATCATCACCAAAGTTGCCTCAGCTCGGGAACTTGGGTACAAGAGGGGAAGGTCATGCAATGAGCACCCTCGCTCGCTCGATCAAAGGATCGGCCTTTACTAACATGATATGTTGTTTTTGAAAACACATGCGTTCTTATTCCGGTTAATTAGCTAATCTTACTACGTGATGCGTATAGCAAACAAGTATAGACTAGATCGCCTAAATTGGAACAAAAACATCTCATGTTTGTTTTTCGAAAATGGTTTGAAGTTGCTACTCGCAAGTAGGCTAAGATACGGATTTTGCCACTCTCAAGTGGGCTTAGAAAACATGATTTTGCCACTCCGCAAAGTGGGCTTAAAACTCGCATTTCGATGAATTGTTCCAATTCAAGCAATCCAACCTTCATCCACAGGCATTCATGCAGTTAATCATTTAAGCAGTTAGCCTCATTGCAAGCATGCTATCATGGCAACATTTACACACATGCAAGGATGCTAAAGCGAAAACACTCACAGTGTACTCCGAGCCAAAAAAAGAAGCTAGTTAGTAATCATGCATGACCCTAGCTATGTCAAGAATGCCTAATGCAACACATGCAAAATGCAACTAAGATAGGCTCGGCTATTCTAAGATGTTATGTGAATGCAACTTGATAACATGTATTCAAATTGGTATTGAAATACAATGTAGTTTGTATGATGCGCCGAGCCCGGTGCATGCAAAATAGATGAATGATGCACGCATGCAAACATAAGTATGCTAAATTGAAACATGCCCTAAAACTAACCATCAAAAGCTGATAAGTAAAAGGGAGAAAGAAATGGGGGTTGGAAGACATGCATCACACACACACGCTTATTTACAATATTTCCCTCTTGGAGGAGGGTCCGAATAATAAGCTAACTAGCTACGCTAATTAAACTAATTATTATAAACCAAACTAATTAACTAACTTAGCTAATTAATTATTACACAACCGAATCGAAACAAATAGCTATACTAAGTTAGTTGAGATATTACACAACAAATTGAATAACTAATCATGCAAACTAATCAAAAGCAGTGAAATGGCCTCGCGGGCAAGGAATGCATGCTCGGTCGACTTCGCTCGGAAATCCACTGCCGTGCCTCATGATGCCTCTGTTTGCACACTTCTGGGCTTCTAAAAATTGTGCCAACTTCCAAAATGCCTCTGATCCACCTTAGGAACAATCTGAGGGGTAGTCGGCCAAGGGGAATGGCCATCGGCCAAAGAATAATGGTCATCGGCCAAATTCGAGGCTATCGGCCAATTATTGATAGCCGATCGGCACACTTGATAGCCGATCGGCCACTTCTTCCTACAAACTTCTCCTTTTGCTGCAACAGAGCATTAACAGAGGCATGACAGTGTATTTGCAAGAAAATGTGTATGCAACTACACTCTTTATCATGTTTAAAGCTCAAAGGAGTGTAGTGCTCGGCTCTCGAGCCATCAATCACGCATTTCAATGCATGATGGCCAAAGAGGCCGAGTTGCACAAATCAATATCACATGAATGCACAAAAGGCACAAAAATGCCTTAACCTCTATCATGCTTGATCAAGGGGGTAGGCGACCGAGAAATGAGGCACGTTTCATCACTTCAAGTATGAAACGTCCCTCGTTCCTCGTGTTTGGACTAACACCCTATCCAAACACAATGCAATGCAAGGCATGCACACACAATGCAATGCAACAAGCATGCAAAAATCATACAATGCGACAAGCATGCGACAACATGCAATGCAACAAGCATGCAACAACAATACAATGGAACAAGCATGCAACAACATGCTATCTAACAAGCATACAACAACATGCTATCTAATCAACATGCTAAACATCATGAACATGCAACAACATGCAAATAACAATGTCATGTAACAATATGCAAACAAACATGCAATGGTAAGGACCATGTAATGCAATATTCAATGGACCAAACCGCATATGGACAGACCTAAGAGGGTCCAAAACAGTGGCCAACATACCAAAATTTAGGCACAAAAGGGGGCCAAGGACACATACTCATGTGATGGCTCCTCAACTAGGCATAGGAACACAACCCTCAAACATGATGAAGAAGTGACAAATATGAGAGTGTAGCAATGAAGTAAACTCTGAAATTACATTCCAAATGAGGCTAAATCATGCATAAACAACAAATGAAGCATGCTAGTGGGCTCAAAGCTTAGAGCTAGCCAAAGGACTTACACCATATCTATGGAATACATGAAACATATAGCCAAGGCAACCCAAAACAGTCCTAGATTATGCCAAAATGAGTCTAAAACATGCATGGAGCATCACCAAAACAAGCTAATATAAAGGGCATAAAGCATGAACTTGCAAGGCTAATATGGAGTATTACACTACACCTATCAAAACCAAGCATGAGGTGACTTCAACAACAAAAATCAGAGTTATATCATGGCAAAATGAGACCAAATACACACTGATATGGCAGCTTACAAGCTTAGGCAAAATGGCATACGCAATGGCTCATTCTTAAGGCATAAAGAACCAACTCCTCAAAGCATGGAAAGAGTGACAAATGTGAGGGCATGGCAAAGAAACATGCTCTGAAATCACATAACAAATGATGCCAAATCATGTGAATAGCCCAAGCAATGCATGCTAGTGGCTTGGAAACTCAAGGCGAATGAGCCAGAATGAACCATGGCTATACAAAGCAAGGCACTCAAGGGGGTAGATCACCCCCAACACCAACAAGACCTTAAACAATCATTTCAAACATATGAAAATGAAGCTTTTCACAGTTGAGTGTTAAGCCAAAATAAGCATGCAAATAAGGCTAAGTAAGCAATGAACACAAAGCTTAAAAGAAGGTTAGTGACTGACCCTTGTAGAACAACTTCAAAGAGGTAACTTCAGCAACTTTCTGAGCTAAAAACCAAACTTTGAGTTCAAACAAAAACCTCAAGTACCTCAGCAACAAGAGTATGGTGTTTCACTAGGTGCTTTAGTGCAAAAGTGTGAAGAAATTACACTTTTGAGCACAAACAAGTGCAAATATATATATATATATAGAGAGAGAGAGAGAGAGAGAGGAAATATAGAGAGAGAGAGAGAGAGTGATATATATCTTCTATATCAAGATCTCAGAACCTCTGGAAAAGGAGAGGGGTCTCCTTTCTTATAGAAAATCAAATCTCAAGCTTGTTGAGCAAGCTTGAGACTTGTTTCAATCCCTCCATACGTGTATGGAGGATGAAATCTGTGCTCACCAATTGTCACAACTGGCACAAAAATATCTGCAAAAGTAGGTGGAAAGGTCTCAGCCAAAAGATATGGCCGATCGACCAAAAAGGGTGCCGATCGGCCAAAAAGAGTGCCGATCGGCCACCACCAATGGCCAATGTTAAGAAGACAAGGCCGATAAGCACAAGGCTTAGCCGATGGGTTGTATGGATGGCCAACAAGCCACCCTCTTCCCTCAGAAGCAAAACCACAAGTCCTTGGTCCAACCAAGCACAAAACAGACAAGTTGAGAGATCCTAAGGCAAGGCGCGCAGCCGAGATCTTTGGGAACTCAAAACGAACACGAGCATGGATGATCATCGTGTGTTCAAACGATGACATCCAAGTCTTGAGGACGGTAAAAAATGGGGTGTCTACAGCAGGCTGCCTACGTATCTCTTTGCAAGGAATCAAACCAGCATAGTTCTGGGGCAAGATGCAAGTGATATACACGATGCAAGAATATAACTTATGATCATGCAATGGGGCTGTAATGAATTATCTAGATGCAAATGTTATGCAAAGAAATGCTACAGTCAAACAAACCGAAGTAAGGTATAGCAACCTCTATCATGAAAAGAAATAATCAAACACGCCACGCGTGAGAATCACGAGCCAAACCATATTTCATGCAGAAAGGATGTAAAAAAATTATGCAAACTTAACTACGCATCACAGAGGAAAGGCAAAGAACAACACAACCATCCGACACACCCGAGGTGTCAAACAAGATCCTAATGCGTTGCACGCGAAAGGAGAGAAGGGATGGTGTGAACACCGGGATGCACCCGATTGTTCTTAACCAAAGGGAGTGGTGATAAACATCAGAACACATCCAAATGTTTGTAACCAAAACAAGGAGTGGTGATAAACATCGGAACACATCCATATGTTTTTAACCAAAACAGGGAGTGGTGATAAACATCGGAAAACATCCAAATGTTTTTAACCAAAACAGGGAGCGGTGATTAGCATCGGAACAAATCCAAATGTTTTTAACCAAAACAAGGAGTGGTGATAAACATCGGAACACATCCAAATGTTTTTAACCAAAACAGGGTAAATCGAAGGACAGAAATGATCTCACCTAGAACGCCTCTGAATGAACCGTACACACAATATCATGCCTGTATAAGAAAGAAACTCAACAAGCATAACATAGTATGAGTGCATGTTCTATGCACAATACAAAGCATGTTCTAAGCAAATGTAGTGACAGCATGTTCTATGCGAGATGAATTGGAAGCATGTTCTATGCATGTTCTATGCATGAAAAAGTAGAAGCATGTTCTATGCAATAATGGAGAAGTGCACGTTCTATGCAGCAAATAGAGAAATGCATATTCTATGTAGTGGCAAAAGCGTACTTGATAAAACCAACTCAACAACTCCCGATTTACCTCTCGGAAGAGTTGCAATATGTTCAAAAAGGATACACCTCGTTGATGTGGGTCAGCGATGAACCATCGTGTGCCGAAGACACAGTTTGGAGCTTCCATAGCGGCAATTTGCACTCAAAAGTGAACTTTTCTTGCACTTCGTGAAAAATGAAGACACAAAACAGCATCAAGACCTAATGTAGGAGCATTGGGAACCTGTCGGCCACAAGGGGAGGTCATCGGCCACCCGTCGACCACACATGAAGGTTGCCGGCCACCACCGATGACAGTTTCAGGGACATTTTGGACATTTCACGTCGGGTCTTTAAGTATACACACCCAAACTTCATTTCCCCACTTCTCCATTGCCGAAAATCCTCCTTTTGTCTCTCTAGACACTTTGCCCCTCTAGATCCGCGCTTTATATGCGTTTTCCAACGCCCCACGAACATTTGATTCGCTAAAACCTCTTGATTTCCTTCGTTTTGAACTGATTGAAATTTGATTTCGGTGCTTTTTTCTTCATTTTCACCACTTGAGGTTTGTTTCCTTCGAGTTTCTCTTGGGTTTGGTGCCTTTTCCCGGGCTTTGACTTTTTCTCCTACTTTCTCTCTTTTAGGGTTGACTTTTGGCTTTTTCCACATATTTTTCCCATTTTCGACCACTTTCTCATCTTCTTTCCAGATGGCAGACAACATACCACATGACGGAGCTTTCCCGGGGATAGAAGCGGATCCCAAGCCTGTACCACTACCACTCAGGGTTCGACCCTTTGACCTAGAGACATATCATCTTGAGACACATGTACTACCACCCGACAGTATTCGCCATTTCAGAGGATTTGCACGAGGCGTGCCAGAGGACCTCTTGCTATGAGAGCCAGAGTCTCATTTATCCTATGACGCCACCGAGGTATACACTGTATTCTTACATTTTCCTCAATATACCCTGCATTTCTTGCATAAATCACACTCTTGCATTGTATTTTTAACACTGGCTTTCATTTGTTTGGGTCAAGCACATTCTTGCACTGTATTTTTAACACAGCCTTTCATCTGTTTATCTCAAACACATTCTTGCACTGTATTTCTTACATTGCCTTTCATCTGCCTATTCTGATTATAGGAGGACTCATACTGTATCAGAGGATACAGAGCCACATCCACGAGGGAGTGGTACATGGAGCTCCCTGTCGGCGTCTTCCAGATCATCGATGAGGCCGGCTTCAGCTTGTTCTGCATAGGGCTATCGCGCCTCATAATGAGCAGGCCTTTACTTGGCGCACTGGTAGAGAGGTGGTGGGATACCGCTAACTCTTTCCACTTCTCTACTGCCGGGGAGATGACGAGGACTCCCCATGACTTCTTTATGCTCACTGGCATAGAGGTAGGGGGTCGTCCGATCCCTTATGATACAGACATGGGATAGTGGGAGGCCGTCTGGATCTACCTGTTGGGGGTTCGTTTGCCTATCTTCCTGTCAGGGATAGTGCGATACACTTGGTTCTCAGAGCATTTCAGAGGGACAGACCCAGAGACCCTAGAGGAGATCGAGCAGTACGCCCGAGGCTTCTTGATGTTCCTCTTTGGCACCACTTTGTTTGCTAACCGAACGAACACTGTCGAGCTATACCTCTTGAGTGCCTTGGTGGACTTGTCTCAGGTCCGACTTTACGACTGGGGCGGCGCTGGCCTTACCACCTTTTACGAATACATGAGCTTGACATCCCGCAGGAGTGGGAACAGAGTCGACAGCTATTGAAGAGCCTGGGAGGTATGCTTTGCATTTTCCTGCCATGCTTTCTGCTCTACGCTTTCTGTACACTGCACATACATAGTCTGATCTCTGCTTTGCACTTGTACTTTCTGTACGTTGTACTATACATAGTCTGATCTCTACTTTGCACTTGTACTTTCTATACGTTGTACTATACATTTTGCTTTCTGCATTCTCTATGTATTCTGCATTCTCTGCACATTGCACACATATTCTGCTTTCTGCATTGCTTGTGTTTATCTGTTGTATTCTCACTTTTGCCCTTTTGTTTTTTGCAGTTGTGGGTATATGCATATTTTCCCACCCTTGCCCCGGAGCCGAAGGTAGAGATGCCTCTTGTTCTACCTTACTCTCATCGGTACGATAACAGGTGCGTGAGGAGGACCAGGGAAACCTTTCCGTTCTTCCGCCGGTACTTTGACACCGTGACCGTAGCAGAGGTAACTCAAAACTTATAGTTATTGCTACTTTACTTCAGCTCTACTTCATATTGCATATCTAATGGCAACTAACAATCTGTGCATTCTCTGTTTGCAGATCTCGAGGCAGCCTTGGACGATGATGCCTGAGGGTGTCAGGGACCAGTTTGCTGGCACTCGGGGGGCTTCCCATTATTGGCTTGTACTCGAGGGTCCGGTCTGCTGAGCCTGGTTCTTAGGTGAGCGCTTCATACATCAGACGTTGGGTTTACCTCAGCAAGTAGTTCCTATGCTGCCTCCGCCATCCATGTGGGCTACAGAGAGCCTCTCCTCCCAGGAGGTGATTGATTTTACTCGAGACGCGGACGCTGACGCTGACTACTTTCTCGAAGAGGGGGACTATGAGACATTTATCCAGATGCATCTCATGCCTCCCTTGATGGGTACTCGTGCTCGTACAAGGAGGGCAGCAAACGCCCATTCGACGAGCAGGGCTTGAGCATTGAGGGGTAGGGCTAGAGGGGTGCGCCCCGCTAGACAGAGCTTCGATTGGCTAGAGCTTCCGACCGAGTTGACATGTTGGCGGTACACCGGAGAGGCTTACCGGATTCTGATTGAGCCTCCGACGGCTGGTCATAGATATGCCAGAGCTCCTGACTCACCTCCGGTATGTACCATAGTTTTCATTTTCTCCATTCTACCCTAGATATCCATTCCTTCTGGAAATTGATCATTCTCAATACATTTGCAGGCACCTGCAGGGTACACTGAGGGACTACTCGAGCTGTGGCTTCATTCAAGGGTATGATATTGAGGAGAGAGGCACTGCTCAGTCTTCATGGTATTCAGGTATTCATGCCAAGCATCAAATTTCCCATGACACACGGACATTGACATTTCAACTGAAAACTTCCCATATTTGCACTGATATACTGTATCTGTAGACCACATCTGACACACTGCACTCACACACTATCTCTGACTTCTGCATCGCATCTGATACATATGTTGTAACTAATATGAATTGTCCTTTTCAGGTTCCACCCGTACCGATGGGACCAGTAGCACCAACAACACCTGCACCAGTAGTACCTCCTTTAACAGTAGGGAGGACAGAGAGACAGGCTCCGACATGCGGCCGAGGGGGACATCGTGGTCGAGACCGAAGGAGCCCTTCAGAGCCCACTCTGAGCGATGATGACGCTGAGACTAGCGAGGCCGAGAAGGCTATGGGTCAGCACACTGAGTCATCCGAGAGTGGATACGATGACACTGGCTTGGGTTCTGCTAGTGGAGATAATGCTGAGTCAGGCTCTGAGGCAGAGAGTGGTGACGAATTTGGTTTAGACTCTGGTTCAGAGGGAGGTGCAGACAGCGATGCTGACGAAGATAACTCTGAGACCCCGCCTAGGAAGAGGACGAAGAGGACCTCTCGAGCCTGAGATAGCTGGTGCTGATTTATGTCTTTTTTGGCTTGTTTCTTTTTTTGCTAGTAGTGTTAGCACTTTGTACAACTTTAGACAGGTTTTATTTTGCTTTAAAACTTGTATTCTTTTGTAAAAAGTAACCATGATCGGAATGAAAACAGCTTTTCGATGAAAAAGTGTTGTATTTTGCATTCTGAGCACTGCATAACATCGCATAGCATAGAAAACAAGGTTGATCTTGATTGAAAATTGCACATTGTATTGGCACTTTCTTAATCAGGTGATGAACCGACCAACACTTAACAAACAAAGTAAGACAACTCGATAAACAACTAACAATACAACTCGATAAACAACACAACAACTCAATAAGCAACACAACAACTCGACAAGCAACACAAATACAACTCGATAAGCAAAACAAGACAAATACAACTCAAATGAACATGCTCAAGCCCAAAGGGACTAAAAACAAGACCTTGGAATGCGCAAAAAAATAGAACAAAGCACAAGTTCTCAGCACTCTCAACATACAGGTGGACAACAAGATAGACCAAGAGGCTGTCGGCCACAAATAGAGACTGTCGGCCACTAGTGGTGGCCGGTCGGCTACAAAAGTGGCTTGTCGGCCATCACCACTGGTGGGTCGGCCACCAATGTGAGGGACCTCCAGATTGTTGCCACCTATCTTCTACTCAGTGCCTTATCTTCTACAAAAGCTGAGACTTCGTAGTTTTTTCATTCAGGCTCTGTTTTTACCACAAATGGAGCCATTCCTTACCGAAAAACTCTCAAGTTGGATTGCAACTTTGGATGGCTCGAAAAAAGTGAATTTCTGGGGTTTCGGGATAAATGCACTATTCCCGCTAAGTCGTTCTCCATTGTGTTTTCTATTCCTCCATGCCACGGCTAGGTGTTGGAACCCGGTCACACACGTCTTTACCTTCAGGGGACGAGATATGCCCGACAATTGAAGAATTCCAAGTTTTGATGGAATCCCGACGTGACGAGGAGATCTTGCCCCAGTCCTGTTTTGGTCATATCCAAGCTTTAGGAAGGATGTGTGGGCTCCCTTTACATGAGGCTCGATCCTTGGTTCATAACGAAGAGCTGGATATTCCATGCCTCATTCATCGATTTTCTGACGCTAGTAACCGCGACGACCATCTTTGGCAGAGTTTTTGGCAGCATGCCCTTTGTTTGTGTATGTTGGCTTGCTTTTTACTTGCCTCGAGTTTTGGAGGGTCTAGCATTCGCTTGATCGAAGTAGCCCAAGGTTTGAAAGAGGGCAACAGCTGTATCGGCTTGACACTAGCCGAGACTTTGATGGGCTTAGATGCCTTCCACCAGCGGGAGACGATCAAATTCGCAGGAAGTCCACTACTTTTGCAGGTAATGTTTCCCACCCTATCTCACATGTGTTTCTCACATCACTCAGCACTCACGCTCTGTTTTTCTCTCAAAACCCTTTCTCACTTTTTCTCTCCACATACACCTCTCTATTCTTTAATCTCTCTTTTCTCTCATCCCTTTCTAATATGGCTCATGGACAGGTTGAAGGTAGTGGACTCTTGCCTTGCATATTCAGCACGAGGCGATTTCTTTCTCCAACAGCTAGTTGATTTCCTGAACGAAGGGTGGTGGTGCCATTGGATGCGCAATAGGTTTGCTGCTGATATTGCTTGGCGTTGCCCCTGGTTTGATTTGCCCCAGATGAGCTACAGTATGTCTCGGCAACCCGGCATTCAGCTGATTGGCCTGACACACTGTGTCTTCTACTTTCCATTTCGGTTCAGGCGTCAGTTTGGATACAACCAAATTTGCCCAAAAGAGGGGGTAGAGTACCCGGCTTCATTCTTCGTCTGAGGTTCACAATTAGCTTGCTATCCCACTGCATGGAGGACAAGAGAACTTCTGGCTCCTGCTCCCAATTTCAATTGCGCCCTTTTTAGCGAATGCCTGGCTTGGCTCGAAGAAGAGGCACAAATCGGGCCTACTTTAGCATCTAAAGCTTCCACGAGCTCAGGGAGGGGACGCAGGAATACCTGATTTATCTATGCTCCAAGTTTATTGCTTTGATCTGTACTTTCGAGTTTTCCTTTTGAATGTAATAAAAAAGCAACTTTGATTTGTATCGCGAGTTAGAGAACTTTGTATTTAAATCAATGAAATTGAAGTTGTGGGTACTGAAAATTTTCCTTTTGGTCCAAAAATGGTCTAAGTTGTAAAAAGATTAATTTGAACAAAATCAACTTTTATTAAAACTTTTCAAAACCATTTTCGATAAGGATCACAACTTGACACACATGGGGATCTATCCTCGAGATGTACAACCCCGAATCCAGAAATGAAAAATTGCCCCTAGACTGAATAACACTGCACCGCAATGAAAAATTGCCCCTTGTCTGAATAGCTCTGCACTGTACTGTAGCCAACTCTTCTCTCAGAGTAAGGACCACAACCGAACTTTCAGATAATGAACAGACAAAGATGCCTTGATCGAACACATGGACATAGTTGATTTGGAAGTGTTTAACGGCTGAACTTCAGAATGAAGTTGCCTACGCATCCCGAAGATGGAAATCAGGCCTTACGTAGTTCGGTTCGGGTTCACTCGGGTATTAATGCTCTCCTTTTGCGCTCTAACTTTTGCTAAGGCTGCCCTTTCCGGATTTTCAACCTTGCGAGCTCAGTTTTTCTCATTTCAAATTTTTTGTGCTCTAATTTTTGCCTAGGTCGCCGTTCCGGGTTTTCGGCCTAGCGAGCCTCTCAAGGGAAATATTTTTTCAACTTGTCCATGTTAATCGGTTGGGAAAATTCTAGGCCATCCAGGTCCATAAGAATAACAGCTTCACCTGACCAGATAGATTTGATGATGTAAGGACCAGTCTAATTGGGTCTGAACTTGCCCCTAGGGTCATGGATGGGAGCTCGGTTGTCTTTCAGCACCAAATCCCCTTATTTCAGATTCCTGGACTTAACTTTCTTGTTGAAAGCCCTGGCAATCCTGTGCTGATAACCTTGAATGTGGTACAGTGCTTTCAGCCTTCTCTCATCAAACAATATCAGCTTTTCGAACCTGCTCTGCTGCCAGTCTGCCTCTGCTATCTGACATTTTGCCATAACTCGCAATGACGACACTTCTATTTCAATCGGCAGAACAGCCTTACCATAAATGTGAGAATAAGGGGTGGCCCCTGTAGAAGTCCGGATCGAAGTTCTATAACCCCAGAGTGCAAACGGCAATTTATTTGGCCAGTCCCTGCAGGTTTCCACCATCTTCTGTAGAATGTTCTTGATGTTCTTGTTGGCGGCCTCAATAGCTCCGTTGGTTTGTGCCGATAGGTAGATGACTTGTGAAAAGCCACGTTGTATTTCTCCAACAAGTCGATCACTTTTTTCTTGAAGTGGGAACCATTATATGAAATGATCTTGTTTGGGACCCCATAGCGGCAAATGATGTTGTTCCTGATGAACTTGACCACATGCGATGCTTTCAGCACTGCATAGGACTGGGCTTCCACCCACTTTGTAAAATAGTCAATTGCCACCAGGATGTACTCATGCCCGTTCGACCCTTTCGGTGTAACTATCCCAATGACGTCAATTCCCCAGACTGAGAAAAGCCATGGTGAAGTCATGTTGTATAGCTTTGATGGCGGAATATTCATGCGGTTGGCATGAATTTGGCATTTGTGGCATCGTTGGACAAAACCAATTGTAATGGCCCCATCTTGGCAAGGCAAAACCCCGCCAAGAGGGTGCACTTCAAACGCTATAGCACCTGTACACAACAATTTTTGTATAATTCTTATATCACATCACCACATCACCAAAAGTGCATAAAACCTTTCAATTGTCCAACATATATGAGATGATCCATTCAAAGACAAAAAATATCATCATGCTACAAGATAGTTCCCAAGCATCACTTTTTCAAAAATAAAATATATTATTCACGAATCCATCAATACATCCAACTTCATAAAGCAAATATTTAAAATCAACCTCCTTCATAAAAAAAAAAAAAAAGGATAAAACTGCATCCTAGAATGATCCTAAGCAAAATCTCAACTACAAGATGCCCACCTTTGATCCTTCAAAAAAAATTATAATCTTTCAAGTTGAGACGAGCCACACAAAAGTCTATGAATCTGAAGAAAAAAAATATTTAAAAAGAATGAGCTAAAGCCCAATGAGTATACCAATACCTTGGAGTTAGAAAACTTGCTCCTTCCAGTTGGGTTCAAAATAAAGATAATAAACATAAGAGCTTAATTGAACTGAAATTTATACAAAATAAAATAAAAAAATAAAAATAAAAAATGAAATTTTCATAAACCGTTATTAAGATTTTTCCAAGGAATCTCATAAGGCAGAAAAAAAAAATACATTTGAATAATGAAAGAAAACAAAATTTCAACTTTTCAATACATTAAGATTTCATGTCCATCATACGAACCACTAAATAGCCTTAGGGTCGCGTTACCTCGCGACTTAGGTGGTGACGGTACCGTTACCCAAAACATAACCATAGGAACATAACTCATGTCATCGTAGCACTTCAATTCTCATTTCAATGTTTTGGTCCCCAGGACCCCTTATATATACAACGACTCTTATGGTCCTTAAAACATTTCGGTCCTCAGTACCCCAAAGCATTTTGGCCCTTGTAGCCCCATAGGTAATCGGTTATATGATCAATAAAATAAATACCCTCGCATAATGTTTCATTGTCATTCAATCATCATTATCATAAAATTTGAAGGACTCAACTTAAATAAATTCTCATAAAAAAAATTAATGCTTCATTATACAAATGAAATCATATATTTATTTAAACTCAACCCTTGGCCTCAATAGATTTATAGATTTTCTTTTTATACATATATCATGATGAAATGTATCATCCACTTCCTTTAATTCAAAAATTATTTTCAAACTTTGTAATAAAGATAGAGGTAAGGTAATTTCCATAGTAAGTATACTCACCTCCAAAATAGCAAAAGCGTAGATTTGAAACTCTACAAATTATTTCCCAAGAGGTGTAGAGACACCTTCCACCAATCCTAACAATTAGTAAATAGGATCTAAAATTAGGGAAAAGCTTTCAATGAAAAATACAACACCTACAAAAATGATCCTAAATAAGTCATGCTATGGAATGACAAGCTAAAGAACTCCTCCTAACTTCAAGTCACCCAAACAAATAACTTATCCAATCTCCACAACACCCATCCTTTGTACATTTTTGAGTTATTAACTTTTTAAATATCCAATCAATTTATATGCACAATACCACTATCAATTAACTACAAAAGTCAAAAATCAACATTTTTCATAAGCTCAATAACTTAAGTAAAACCACTTCAATCATTTATAAAATTCCTCGATAGAGCATAGATATACGCAATCCACCATTTATCAAATCAATTTCAATATATAAATTTCCTAACACCAAAATCCCCAATTTTTAGATCACATTCAAACCCTAGATTAACCCAAATCTCAATCTCCAAAACAACCATCAAATTGATCACTTTTCTACATGTAAAACATTCATAAAAACTAATTGAGAGTATAAAACTCAACAATCAAACCCCAAATCATAATAGATCTAAAATGGAAAAAAATATTTCATCATCTCTAACTTCGAATATGTAAAACCTTAAACTAAACTTTTTAGAGAAAGATTCTTACCAATTAAAAGCCTCTAATCCATCAAGAAAATAAACCCCAAGCTTTGATTCTTCAAAAGATTAAGAAAAATCTAGAGTTGGTACTTCTATTGTGCTATTTTCGGATTGAGTGAAGGAGTGGCCGACTGGACCCTTTTTTTGGCAAGATAAGGTGGCCGGCGGTGGTGGAGATGGTGGGTTAAGGTGGTGGTGTAAAGGTGGAGCAAAAGGTGTGGTGTTTGGCCACCAAGAAAGTAAAGGAAAATGAGAGAGAATGTAGAGAGAAGTTAGAGAGGGAAGAATGAAGACAATGAATTTTTAAAAAAAAATCTGCACTTTTTTTTTTTTTTTTGGTTTTGTTGAAATGGGGTGTTTGGTCACACCTACTATCAAGTTTGGAGTTGGGTTTAAATATCCTAAATGGAGTTTAACATAGGAGTGTGTTTGGCTCTAGATGAATGTTGGGAATATTATAATTCTACCCCCCTAAAGGAAATTTCATCCACGAAATTTTTTTATTTATTTACACTAGTTCATACCTTGAAAAAGATGTGGATATCGAATTTTCATATCATCCTCCCGCTCCCAAGTAGCTTCCTCCAAAGCATGATTTTTCCACGATACTTTTACTAGTGGTATAGTCTTGGAACATAGTACTTGATCCTTCCTGTCCACAATCTCTATGGCTTACTCTTCATAAGACAAATCATCCTTGAGTTGGATTGGTTGGAAATCTAACACGTGTGATGGGTCAGGCATGTACTTCTTCAACGTGGATACATGAAACACATTGTGAATGCGAGATAGACTAGGTGGTAAGGCCAAACGATAAGCAGTCTTGCCAATGCACTCTAGTATCTCAAATGGCCTAATATACCTTGGACTTAGTTTGCCTTTCTTACCAAATCGCATCACTTCCTTCGATGGCGAGATTCGTAAAAATACATGATCTCCAACTTGAAATTCCAAATCCCTTCTCCGATTATCTGCATAGCTCTTTTGTCTACTTTGAGCCGCCTTCAACCTTTCTCGAATAATATGCACTTTATCAGTAGTAATTTGAACAATCTCTGGCCCTAACAATTTTCTCTCTCCAATCTCATCCCAACACACTGGAGTTCTACATCTTCGCCCATATAAAGCTTCACAGGGAGCCATTCCAATACTTGACTGATAACTATTATTATATGCAAATTCTATTAAGGTCAAGTGTTCATCCCAACTACCTCGAAAATCTAGGACACAAGCTCTCAACATATCTTCTAAAGTTTGAATTGTCCTCTCGGATTGCCTGTCGGTTTGGGGGTGAAAAGCTATACTGAATCTGAATTTAGTACCCAAGGCATTTTGAAGACTAGGCCAAAAGTGGGATGTGAAGCATGAGTCTCTGTCTGAAACAATAGTTACCGGCACACCATGTAATCTAACAATTTCATCCACATAAATTTTTGCTAATCGATCAAGTGAAAAGTTTTTCTTAGTAGCCAAAAAGTGTGCAGATTTGGTCAACCTATCTACAACAACCCAAATAGAGTCATGCCCCTTCTGTGTGCGAGGCAGGCCCGAAACAAAATCCATAGCGATATGCTCCCATTTCTATTCAAGTATGGGAAGAGGTTGAAGTAAACCGGCTGGGCGTTGATGCTCTATTTTAATCTGCTGACATACCAAACACCTTGACACAAATTCTGCTATCTCTCTCTTCAAATTTGGCCACCAATAACTTTCTCTTAAATTTCGATATATCTTTGTACTTCCCAGATGCATTGCATAAGGTGAATTATGGGCCTCATCTAATATCTCCCTTTTTATCTCGGGCTCACTTGGAACACATAACCGATTTTTAAACATCAACACACCATCTTCTTTAATAATAAAGTCTGACAGAGTACCATCTTTCACTCGAGCTCGGGTCTTCTCCAAAACTGAGTCTTTCCCTTGGGCTTCTCAAACGCGATCCACCAACAAAGGTCTCACTTTAATTGTAGCTAACAAGGATCCTGACTTCCCAACTGCTAGATCAACTCCAATAGATTTTATTTCATGCAAGAGACTAAATTGAATGCCCTGAATGTGAGTTAATCTCCCTGTAGATTTTCGGCTAAGAGCATCGGCCACCAAATTAGCTTTTCCTGGATGATAATTAATGGTGCAGTCATAGTCCTTAATGAGTTCAACCCATCTCCTTTGTCTCAAATTTAAATCCCTTTGTGTGAATAAATATTTCAAACTCTTATGATCGGTATATATCTCACATTTTCCCCCATATAAATAATGTCTCCACAACTGTAAAGCAAAAACAACTGCTGCGAGCTCTAAATCATGGGTGGGATAATTGTCTTCATGGTTCTTCAATTGTCTAGATGCATAGGCCACTACCTTTTCATGTTGCATCAACACACAACCGAGCCCTTGATGAGAGGAATCACTGTAAACAATAAATCCTTCACCACTTAACGGAATAGTAAGCACTGGCGTAGAAGTTAATTGCTTCTTTAATTCTTGAAAACTCTTTTCACAATTCTCCATCTATTCAAATTTGGTATTCTTACGGGTCAAATGTGTTAATGGTGCCGCAATCAATGAAAACCCCTCTACAAATCTACGATAGTAGCCTGCCAACCCTAAAAAGCTCCTCACCTCAGTCATGCTAGTAGGACGATCCCAATTCACCACAGCCTCTATTTTCTTCGGATCCACAAAAATGCCTTCACCCGAAATCACATGCCCCAAAAATACGACACGATCTAACCAAAACTCACATTTTCTAAACTTCGCATACAACTTCTTTTCTCGTAAAGTCTGCAATACCACCCGCAAGTGTTGTTGATGATCCTCTTGGCTCCTGGAATAAAAAGTATGTCATCAATAAATACAATCACAAATTGGTCAAGGTATGGTTGAAACACTCTATTCTAAGTCCATAAATGCGTAGGGCATTAGTTAGACCAAAAGGCATAACAAGAAATTTATAATGGCTGTAGCGAGTTCGAAAAGCAGTTTTCGGTATGTCTACTTCCTTAATCTTAAGTTGGTGATACCCTGATCTGAGGTCGATTTTGGAGAACACACATGCTCCTTGAAGTTGATCAAACAAATCATCTATACGAGGCAAAGGATACTTATTACGCACCGTGACCTTATTCAACTACCAATAGTCAATGCACAATCTCATGGTGCCATCTTTTTTCTTTACAAATAACATAGGTAATCCCCAAGGCGAGACACTTGGCCTAATGAAGCCTTTAACTAATAACTCTTGCAATTACATCTTAAGCTCCTTAAGTTCCGCTGGGGCCATACGGTAAGGTGCACTAGAAATTGGGGCAGTTCCAGGAATTAAGTCAATAGTAAACTCAATTTCTCGATCTGGGGGTAATCCAGGTAATTCATCGGGAAAAACATCTACGAAGTCACACACAATTGGTATATCCTCCAATCTCGAACCATTCAATTCGGAGTCAACCACATAGGCTAAGTATCCTTGACACCCCTTCTTAAGCATTTTTCTAGCGGTAATAATAGAAATAACATAAGATGGGGACGCACATCGATCTCCACAAAATCTAAATTCAGGTTCCCCAAAATTGGAAAATACTACCTCTTTCCTATAACAATCCACTGAAGCATGGTAAGAAGCCAACCAATCCATTCCCAAAATAAAATCAAAATCAAGCATCTCTAAAGGCAATAAATCCGCTACCATCTCCTTATCTCCCAACTGTAATACACAACCTCGATATACCTCCTCAATTATAACACAATCCCAATAGGAGTAATAATGGATAAACAATGTCCTAGAGGTTTAATAGGTTTATCAGCATGCAAAGAAAATGATAGAGATACAAAAGAATGCGTAGAACCTGAATCAATAAGTACATGTGCCTCCCTACTGAACACATAAATAATACTTGTCACCACCTTCGGATTAGCCTGAGCATCCCGCTCAGTCAAAGCAAAAACTCTCCCCTGCGAGGTTTGTCTATCGGATTGAGCACCTCCTTTATTCTGCTTGCCAAACCTAGTCCCAACCTGACCTCCCCCTCGACCTCCACCTGAAATTCTATTACTACCAACTCCAGTACTAGCAGATGAAGCGGTTTGTGTGCAAAGTTAATTGAACCTCTAGGTAAGCATTGATTCTTGAATTCATGAGTTTAAGGTGTAATCTTGTGTGTTCAAAGTTAATTAATGGTCACGAGCATGTTTTGAATTTGTTTTGTTGAATTGGAAGACCATATATGCATGCATGTATGTAATTGTTTGGAATTTGCATAATTGAGCTTGAATTACATGATTCATGTTGCAATTTGGTTGAAATCCATGTAAATTTGTAGTTGAAGCTCATGTATAATCACCATTGGTATCATCTAAGTTGAGAATGGGAGCTAGACATCACATGCATGTACAATCTATGAAGATAAGAGCTTTGAATGCATAAATGTGTATGTTAGAATTGAGTTTGGTGTCAATTTGAGCCAAGCATGTGTTAAATCTTTGAAATTGAGCTCCATAATGATGTGTTTTGGTGTTTATACCATGTTAGTACAAGTATGTGTGGAATTGGAGCTATAAAATGCATGAATTGTTAGTTGAAAGTCGAAATGGAGCTCAAGAACACAATCTGGAAAACCCAGAAAATTGAGGTCCACTCGAGCGGGGAACCCGCCGCTCGAGCGTGAATTACGTGCTCCCAGTACTTTTTGCAAACTTGGTGTCCGCTCGAGCGGGTGAGTTCACGCTCGAGCGGGTAGCTAGTAGACAGGCCTTCCGCTCGAGCGCCCTATTTAACGCTCGAGCGTATTTTTGATGCAACTAGTACTTTTGCAGGCCTTAAGGGTCCGCTCGAGCGAGGGAGTCCACGCTCGAGTGGGGACCCTGTTTTCTGAAATTTTGAAAATGCATTATGTGTTCTGTTTTCCGTTCCCTTTTCACTTCTAAGCACTCTTAGGCATACATTGAGCATTGTAATTGAATTAAAGAGATAAGAATGAAGCCTAAAGAGAAAAATGTGAATTAAAGAACGGATTAAATTAATTGTGACCCATATGTGTTATGTGATGTGTAGGGTCAAGCTCCAGGGCAAATCCACAAGCCGATCACTGTGAGTAATATCTGAAATACATATTGTTGTCCAATTGCTTACTTCTATGTAAGTTTTGTAAAGTTCATTAATTTTGAATGGTGGACAAAGTTTGAAAGGCTTAAATGCCAGTTTGACATAACAAGTTTGAAAGGCTTAAATGCCAATTTGATATGACAAGTTTGAAAGGCTTAAATGCCATTCTGATATGACAATTTTGAAAGGCCTAAATGCTAGTTTGACATAACAAGTTTGAAAGGCTTAAATGCCAGTTTGATATGACAAGTTTAAAAGGCTTAAATGCCAGTCTGATATGACAAGTTTGAAAGGGCCGGAAGGCCAACCTGATACGAAAGTTTGATAAGGCCAAAAAGGCCAGTCTGATATAAACGTTCGAAAAGGGCCAAAGGCCAGTTTGACATGAATGAATTGGGCCAAAGGTCGTCTGATGTATAATGTTCTAATGTATTTTCTTTATTTGATATTATTCACTAGGCTTCTGCTCACGCTCATTCATGTGTTTGTAGGTGAGCCAAGAGAGGTCCAGACCCAGCCCCAGTGAAGTCTATATGGAACAACCGAGTTTTGCAAAGTCAGCCTATGTGTCTCACGCATGAGACTCGCCTTCGCCCTTGTTATTTTGTTTTATGTTGTCACGTTGGCGGAGCCTTTGTATATGTCTGAATATAGTTCATGGGTTCACTTAGTTTTGGATGATCCTTTCTGTACAGAACTTTTCGATACTTTAATTCTGTTGTGAGTTATTAATGTTTATATGTATGACTTGTTTGACGTGCCATGTAAGCACAGCTCTAAGGACCAAGTTTTTGAAATTGCTTCCATTTGGCCCCCATTAACTCTGTTAAAATATGTATGGTTTGGTTTGAGGCCATAGGTAATCTCACGATTACTGGCCGGTTATGTCCTTAACCCATGGGGGCGGGTTCGGGCCATGACACGTATGCCCTTCATGCTAGCATATTTTGGCTTCCTTCCATACATGTTTTAGTATCATTTTAACATGTTCTAGGACTGTTTTGGGTTGCCTTTGCCATATGCTTCATGCTTTGTATAGCTGTAGTGCAATTGGCCTTGCTAGCTTTGTGTTTTGATTACTCATGCATGCTATCTTTGAGCTATTTAGATGATTTGGTATCATTTAAAACTTCATTTCAAAGTTTATAGCATTCCCATGTTCCCACTTCTTTCATGCTTTGAGTGCCTTTGAGTGTTGTGCATTGTTGCCTAGTTTATGGCTTAGCTTGTATACTTGCATGCCTAGGTATTTGGGCCCTTATCTCAGCATGTTTTTGGTCTTTGTTAAGACCTATTTTGACCTCTGTCCATGCTTGGTTCATGCATATGTGCCATGTATTGCATGTCTCCTTTGTAATCCTCTTTGCTAGCTTTAATGCTTAAGGACCATTGCATGCTTTACTTGTGTTGATTAAATGATTTGGCATCATTTCTTACCTCATTTCAGTGCACTTAGTGTTGCTACACTTCCACTTTTGTCACTCTTTGAGCACTCTCGAGAGTTGTGCTCTTAGGCCTCTTTGATAGGCCATTGCATTGTGCATGCTTGTATATGCTTTTGGTGCCTTCACTTTTGTGCCATGGCCACTGATTTGGGCATGACTGAGGTCTACCCTTTTGATTTAAGTCCATTGAGTATACTATGTATATTGCATTGAGTATGCCATATTGTTCATTGCATGTAGCATGCCATCCTACATTGCATTGTGCATGCCACTTGGTTATTTGCATTGTGTATGCCAAGTTATTTTGCCTTGCATTGAGTATGCATGTCCCTAACATTGCTAATTTGTCCTTGTAGCATTGCATTGTGCATGCATGCATTAGCATTGTTCGCATATCATTAGCTTTGTTAAGTTAATCATATCACATAGCATTGAGTATGCCATGTAGTTGCATGTTTGCATGCTTAAGTCATATTGCATGTTTGCCATGCTTGTGTTGCATTGTTGTTTGGATTAAGTATTAATCCGAGCATGAGAAACGAGGGACGTTTCATACTTCAAGTGATAAAACGTGCCTCAATTCTCGGTCGCCGACGCTCTTGATGAAGCATGATAGAGTTTTAGGCTTTATATGTCTATTTGTGCATTCATTTTACATTAAATTTGCACAAGTTGAATCTTTTGCCATCATGCATCGGGATGCGTGATTGATGGTCTTGGATCCGACTATGCCTCTCCCTTTATGTTTTGAGGTGATATGGGGTGGCATAGTGCGTACATACCCTTGGGAGACCCTCCATTTTCTCTATTTTGTGCTCTGCTGCAGCTTGGTGTCACAGCACACCAGTGGCCGGCACCCTCTTATTTTTGGCCGGCAGTCCTTCATTCTTGGCCGGCAGGGGGGTCGGCAGAAGCTCCTCATGGCCGGCAGGGGGGTCGGCAGAAGCTCCTCATGGCCGGCAGGCCACTGGTGCACTCCTCAGCACTGTTTTGGTAAGATCCAGCAGCTAGTTCTCAAGGACACCCTGCAGACAGAGCCTCTTGAGAGCAACCGGAGAGCTTTTCGAGACGACAACCGAGCATGCATCCTTTTCTCCTTCAACCAGCGCTGGAACAGAATTGTTTATTGCTTACTTGTTAGTTAGCATTTGGATTTGTAATTTAATTAGTTAATTTGTTAATTAATTAAGTTTTTTAATAATTAGTTATAGCTAGTTATTCATTTTAGTTGTGTAATAATTAGTCTAATTAGATTATTAGATTAGTTGTGTAGCTTAGTGTAGCTTCTATTCGGACCCTCCGTCGAGAGGGCGCATTTTTGTAATAAGCGTGCGTGTGTGTGATGCATGTCTTCCAACCCCACGTCTTTCTCCCTTTTACTTACTTGCTTTTGATGGTTAGTTCTAGATCATGTTTTGATTAGCATACTTATGCTTCGCATGTTTGCATTCATTCATCTGTCTTGCATGCACCGGGCTCGGCGCATCATACTAACTGCATTGTATTTCAATTTCTACTTGAATACATGTATCAAAAGTTGCATTTCATATGCCATCTTAGAATAGCCGAGCCTATTTCTAGTTGCATTTTGCATGTGTTGCATTAGCCATCTTAACATGAACTAGGATCATGCATGATTTTTAACTAGTTCTCTGTTTTGGCTCGGAGTACATTGTGAGTGCTTATGCTTTAGCATACTGCATGTGTGTTATTGATTGCCATGATAGCATGCTTGCCATGAGGCTAATTGCTTATTTGCTATAACTGCCTGAATGTCTGTGGGTGAAGGTTGGATTACTTGAATTGGAACAATTCATCAAATCCCTATTTTAGCCTACTTGCGAGTAGCGAACTTTGAACCATTTTCAAACAAACAAATATGCAATGCTTTGTTCCAATTTAGGCGATCTAGTCTATAATTGAATGCTGTGCGCATCACATAGTAATTCTAGCTTTAATAACCGGAATAAGAACACATGTGTTTTCGAAAATAAGATATCATGTTAGTAAAGGCCGATCTTTGATCGGGTGAGCGGGGGTGCTCGTTGCGTGACCTTCCCCTCTCGTACCCAAGTTCCCGAGCCGAGGCAACTTTGGTGATGACGGACACGTGGCCTTAGGCACAAGTCAGGGTTTCCTAAATTCCCTCAATAAAATATTTAGGTGGCGACTCTGTATCTGGCGAAGCAGTCCATGTTTGGCACTTCTTTATAAAAATCAGTTTTCCAAAACGATTTGTCGGATTTGGACTCTTTGGTGATTTATCAGTCTTGCATTGCACTTTGCGAGATTATATTCAGAACTGTGACGTTGAGTGCGAACTGTTGTAAGCCCAAATGAATAGAATGGGATTTCGCGCCCATTTTTTTCGCGCGCGGAGCCTGGGACGTTCGGGAGCGTCCACACGTTTAAGCTCCTTATTTTCGGCCTTCAGTGCGCAAATCTCTGCTCACGCATCCTTGTACATGCGCTGAAGCAGAGAGAGTTGGGCGTTGACCTAGTGGAGCTCACTCGTTCTGTTCTGCAGTCGATACGCCAATTTTATGACTGCAGTCACCGTCTCCATACAGAACGTCAGTGTGAAATGATTGGCTTCAATGTCTGATTGGGTTGCCATTATTTGCTCAATCGACATCATAGGAAGGTTGGGAAGCGTCGGAGCTGAGGCACTTGGCCCAGCAGCGCTTATAGGATCATTCAGGTCCGGAAAGAGAGTAAGGGAACGGGACGAAGCCATGTAGTAGGAGAGAGAGATGTAATAGAAAAGAGGGTCATTTTTGGCAGCCTTTATGCTCTTCTCAATCTCTCTGTTCTGTCTCTCGAGGAAGAAGAAGATCGAAGAGAATAATGAAGAAGAGATAGAAGAGAGTGAGGTGAAGAAAAAGAAGCAGACGAGTGTGATTAAGAAGAAGGCTGAAGAGAAGAGGCTGAAAAGTAGAAGACAAGGAGGGAGCGATAGCCAAGGCGAGCGGCAATCGAGGAGAGCTGCTTTTGTTAGCCAATGAAGCAAAAGCCAGGCCGCGTGGCAACCGCATTTTGCGAAAAAAGAGAGAGACGCAGGAGAGTTGTCTGTGTCTGCGTATATGTATATATGTGTATATATATGTTTTGATTATCTATTTTTTGATGCCATTTATCCCTATCATTTTCCTCCTCCTCCTCCTCCAGATTCTGAACCATGATTTCATTTTGACAATGTCACAGGGGGAGGAAACTTATGATGTTATGTATTTATAGTTTGATATCTTAGTCTCATATCATGTCTCTAATTAAAACTTATTTATTACACATGTGCTAACCTATGTATTTAGAAATGAATTCAGGGAGCATGACTTGAGGGGGAGTTTTTCTTACTCCCAAATCAAATCAAAACATCATTGTGTGTCATCATCAAAAAAGAGGAGATTGTTAGACTTATTTATTTTGATGATTTATTTAATTATGTTTTTAATTTATTTGGAAGAGAAAAATACAATCAAAATTTATTTTGATGATTTATTTGAAAAAGAAAAATAGAATCCAAAATTTGTTTTGATGATTTATTTAATTATGTTTTAAATAGAATCCAAAATTTATTTTGATGATTTATTTTAATTATGTTTCAAAGAGAAAAATAGAATCAAAATTTATTTTGTCCCATTATTTCTCACCTAAACTTTTATCCTAAATATTGTTTGAATGTATTTAATATTTGATTAAATCAGGAGTTCAAATAGCCCAAAACAGAGGTTCAAACAGCCCAGCACAGCAGCAGGCCAAAAGATTCAAACAGGCCAGCATAGCAACAGGCCAAAAGGTTCAAACAGCCCAGCATAGCAGTAGGCCAAAAGGTTCAAGTAGAAGATATTCAAATTTGTAATAATGGAGTGGAAGATATTCAAATTAGTAATGATGGAGTACAACGGCTATAAACGGCTATAAATTCAAATGAATACAACGGCTATAAACGGCTATAATTTTCATTATATATACCAAAACCTCTAATGTAAACAAGTTACAAAAAAAAACTTGAAAATATTCGTTGATCTATAATCACTCACATCTATTCTCAGAAATTATATACAGAGCCTTATAGCTTTAAACCCATCTTTCCTGTATGAGGTTTATAGAAAATCCAGAGCTTCATTTTATATATCTATCTTTGAGAGATAATTCTTGTAGCTTTCTATGAAAGCAAAAACACCTTATTTTCAACCTTATAAGAGTGTAGTACACTCAGTGTTCTTGACTTAAAAAGTCAGTGTAAAATTTATGGAGGATTGCTCCATTTGTGAAAAGATTGCTAGCACCCTGTGAAGCTAGAGTATATTGGAAAATCTCAAGTGAAGCTTGAGGAGTGGACGTAGGCCGAGTTGAAGCCGAACCACTATAAATTTGTTTGACTCTCTCTCCCTTATCTGTTTATTTTATTTTAAATTGCTATAGCTATATTTTACATTTTTATTGTGCTAAAATCATTAACTGACATAGTTGTTAAGACACTTGTTTTAATTATTTTTATTTCATTAATTATATTTATCTATTGTGCTAGTTATAATTTTTATTAGGGTATTATTAATTTTAATTATAAAAACCTAATTCCCCCCCCCCCCTCTCTCTTAGGTTGTCTTTTGGGTAACACACTAACACTTGTTTGATGAATGAAATCTGAGTAAACAATATTGGTTCAATAGTTGATTTTCGAATGACAGCAATTCTTTCAATGTTGGTAGTCTGAATGCCAAGCAACGAGTTACATCAATCACTCTACATAAAATCATATAACTAAAAATACAAAATCACATGTCCAAACAAGAACAATGTCATAAACTGGCAATTTAGACATGGCTTGTGTTAGAGCTCATCGTGGACAGGATAAGTACATAAAAGCATATATTGTCACCAACTGTTATTGATCTTTGAATACGCGTCTACAACAAATGTAAAAATCAAACGGCGAGAGCAACAATCACACTAATCCACAACCCTTTATCTCCAAACATCAATACTACAAGAGAAATTTCCAATCCAAGCACTAGTAGATCAAAAAATAGCACGCATTCAAATTTCTTAAAAATAAACTTAAACAACACAAGGCATATGCCACATAAAACTCGACTATTAAACTTCAAAATTGTAATTTAGAAAACTCTTACCAACTAACTTCCCCTACAAATCTTGTTCCCATGTTGGACATCAAAGAAAAAGGTTCCCAGACTAGATAATTTTAAGAATCTGCAATTGTAACCTCAACCTCAAAACCAGGTTCAATGGTAATGGAGGTGATCTGCTTAACCACATCTGGGGAGCTGAAAAGATCAATCACTCGCTTGTGGACACGAAGCTCAAATCTGTCCCAGGTGTTGGTTCCTATCAATGCAAATGTTAAGGGTTAATGAGTCTCTTCCAGTGAATGCCTCGCTGCAAATTTCAATATCATCTAAATGTAGGTCTGAGTATGCTCAGCTATAGTAACAACCCTACAAAAATAGTACTAAAATACGATGTTCAACTAAACACTACTGAATAGAGATTATTTCATGTTTCAAAAGGCTTCAGGTTCCTACAGCTTCCAATAGATAAATTCCGAGAACATTCAAGTTTGATGACAACATGGTAAAATTAGAGTTTTTTAACCAAACTTGTGTCATTTTAAAACAAAATTTTCAAACCCAAACAATTTTGTACCTGTTTCTCAAATTCATGTTGCTTTGTGAAATAGTTTTCAATTAACTTTTTGTATTTTTTTTTTTTTTTTGAAACAGTGCTTACAAAAAAAAAAAAAAAAAAAAAAAAAAAAAAAAAAAAAAAAACTAAATTTGAGAAATAAGTTCAAAACAACTTGCATATAAGCAATAAGTTTTGTAATACCTTGGGTTAGGTAAAAAAAATGCATACAACCACAAGAGACAAGAAATATTGCAACCAGTAATGTAAATCCAATCAAAACATTCATTCACAGAATAATCAACTTCTACCAAAGGCTAATGAAGTCTGTTTGGATGCTGAAAAGATGAATTAAAAAGAGAGAATAAAATAATACATACCTTAGTTCAAAAACAAATAATAATAAATACCTTAAGCATAAGAAAAAAGCATTACAAAAAAATTTAAAAAAATTGTGTATATCCACGGTAAGTGATGTACGAAAGAAAAACTATATAACAAGTCTCAAAAGCATCAAAACACAAAAGACAAGCCAATCACATGACTCAAATTCACATTGTTATTCCTAAAAAAAGTAGTGTGAATTGGGCAAAGGATTTAAAAAAACTTATCTTCAAGGCATTTTCTGGTTAATCAAGCACTATAATAACCTCAAGAAATAGATCAAGATATTTCTAAAACTAGTACCTTCACCATAAGGGGACTTCCTGGTAGTGATATGAAGAACCTTGGTGGGCATCCTAACAGGTCCCTTCACCATCAGCCCCTATCTTTGGCACCGCGAACCAAATCCGCACACACTATCAGTTAAAAATAAACTAACACAAAGAACAAGATATCAACACCTCATGGAAAAATTTCACAAACAACCTTCACTAACAAAACTACCATTAAAAAAAAATCACCAAAATTCTGAAATTCAGAAAAGTTTCAGCATCTACAAACACATAAATGAGATTAAATTCTGCAAGGACGCATTGCAAAACACCAATTTTATAGTTAGCTAATTAAAAATTGCCACATAAGCAAAAATTAGTAGACTCTACATTTTCCCTCTGGTTTACCCTTTCCACCGCCTCTTACCTAAACCAACCCACTCATCCCCCACTACAACCTCAAATAATTTTCTCTAAAACCCCAACCCACCAAATCCTTTGGCCAATCAAATGGAAGAATCCATTGTAGTTAATCACCATATCTTCCAATTGAACCCATAATCATACACACAGTGCATGTATTTTGGCAAAAACACTTTGTATGATGGTGTTTAAATTTGTGATAAGATTCAGTAAAAGTGATTTTTTTTTTTTTTTTTGCAGTGCTGGTGGTTTTTATTAAATTAGGAATCCAATTTAAAGAACATCAAATGGGAATTTGTGTTGGGTGTTTGGTGAATGATTTGGTGTTTGGGACAATGTTTTTTTCAGTCTTATTTCGAATGTTTAATTCAATAGGAATCAACAATCAAGTTTTTGCATGAATGACGGATGGTGGTGTTTGCAATTGTGTAGTAGTGGCAATGACAGTTGTGGGATGGGAAAAAAGTTGAAAATATAGATCAGGGAAGGGGAAAATGTTATTGTGTGGTCCAATGTTTATGAAATTTACTTATGTGACATGCTTAGATTGGTTGTCTGTAGAACTCCACTACTATCGTACAGACGGGTATGATTCATTCTCCATGTACATATACATAAATGGCACATACAGGGGCGACGACAAGTAGAAGTTAGTGACTTCAAACGAACCCCCTGAACTTTAAAGATCAATATTAAATTTGTAATATTTTAAAAGTTTCAATGGAATGATAGCTATAACTGAACCCTCTATTTTTTTTCTCCCCGAACCCTCTTCTCTCTATTTGGAACTTCGGATTTGATGACTCCAAAGTGTCGTCCTTTATTGTTTTCTGTTTGTTTGTTTTTTTTTTTTTTCCTTCTCAATAATTCTAAAATATTGTGTTTTTTTATTATATTTTGTATTTTATTTTAATATTGGAACTAGAATATGCTACAATTGGTTTCCATCTCAGTGGTTGAATTTAGAGCCAAGATATCACTCGTGAGCTTAATATCAAAATGTTTTATTTGATTTACTAAAATGAGATGGAATAGAACAAAATAATTTATTTGCAATGTATTTTTCATTATGTTTTTAGTCAATCAAATATGAAAAATAATATTTTGATGGAATGATCATTCCATTTCACTATATTCCGAGGAACCAAACACTACCTTATTGTTGGATTAGTGTCATCTAGCTTAGGTGCAAGCTTAAAAAGACTTTTTATTTGTAAAAATTGTTCATAAATTGATGTGTAATGTATGAATGAGATTCATTTTTTATTCACACTTCATCAATTAAAATATTAACATATTTTTAATTATTATTTATTGAATACATAATATTTCTGCTAGAATTCATTATTGATCTAACGACTTTGATCAAAGCTTGAAAATTGAACCCATTGTAATTTTTTTTTCTAGCGTCGCCACTAGGAACTCAAATCACTGGAAACGTTTGATCATTTTTGGAAAAGAATAATCAATTCAGAAACTAGAATCAACATGAAAGTAGCAAAGCAAGCCATATTCAGCTGCTCATATCTAATTAATTAACTAAAGCGAAAACACAACATTAATCAATCACTATAAAAGCTAATTACTAATTTAGAAATGCCTGAGAAAATATATAGGCTTGATAGAAATCAAAACCTTTCTCAAGGTTCTTGACGCTCTTGGAGGAAAAAGTGATCCTAATATTGTGAATTTGCTCCTGAGACTCCTCCAACCCTAGCTTCGTCGGCCTCCTCGCTGCGTACGCCATTGTTCAACAACAACAATGATCCAAATGATTCAATAAAAGCCAAAAAAAACTAAAAAATTTGATGCATAACCACAAGATCGACGCCTTGGTTAGAGAGAGAGAGAGAGACCTGAAGATGTGAGAGGAGAGGTGCGAGGAGATGGGTATTGAGAGTCGCTTCAATCTCTGCAGAAGCCATAGGAGCTTTGATAGGTTATGTGAAGTTTATATATGTACAATTTAGGGTTAGGGTTTTTCTTTTCTTTCCTTTTTGGGTAAATTACACTTATACGCCTGAGGTTTGGGTTTAATACATATCACCTCTTGACATTTGGAAAATTACACTGACCCCCTGTCATTGTAATTATTTACATGAAATTAATGTTGGTATCAAAAAGATATTAAATTCATGCACTCTCTCTTTTTTCTTTTTTCTTTTTTGCTTTGTTTTACTTCTTCTGTTTGTTTGTTTGTTTTTTTTTTTTTTTTTTTTTTTTTCATTTGCTTTACTTCTTTTTTTCAATGTAGTTTTCTCTATTTTTTTACTAGCAGTTGTTACATCTTATATAAGTAAGGGGTTTGTGAAATTAGACTATTAACTACAAGGGTGGGAATATAATTTCTATAACATCAGGGGGTGGGTTGTTATCAGACCAAACCTCAGGGGGTGTCAATGTAATTTACCCTTTCTTTTTTTAGGATCTATAGGAACAAAGTATGAGATCATAATGGGTTGGGTTGACAGGAAAATAAGTAATTGGGTCGTGCTTGGAGCACAATCTATTATATTGATTGGGTTGAGGCGTCGTGTAAATAAACCATTTGACTGGAATGTTTTTTTTTTTTTTTTCTAGAGGACCGAAGCCAAGACTAAACACGAGGAGGTTCAAGGAGACATGATCCTTGTTTATCCTCCTCAAGCAAACTAGATAACATCAAGAAATTCCCACCAAGCCGACAAGTGAAGAGCATTCTTAGCAAGAAAATCTACACACTTGTTCGCTTCACACCAGATGAGACAAAGTTTACAAAGCCAATCGCGGGCGACCAAATCACGAATGGCCTAACAAAGATTAAAATGTGGGTTCATTGCACTAGTTGAATTGATCATATGAATAGCATCCGCACAATTAGACTCAACCAAGATTTTACAAAAGCCCATACTCCATCCTAATTGCAACCCCAACCAAATAGCCCATAATTCCACAACGAGAATAGGAGCATTGCCTACAGGATGCCAAAAACTAGCAATCCACTTCCCATTCTCCGATCGCACAATGCCCCTGGCATTTGCAAGACCTTTCGAAGTTAGAACAAAACCATCAACATTGATCTTCATCCAACTAGAAGGAGGAGGCAACCATGGAGAATGAACAGGACCTTGCTTACCCAAATAAGGTAAATTGAGTTGAGCTTGTTGTACTTCAAAGAATCTTCCTTTTTTAATGTAGGCAACTGGATGTTGAGGCATAGAAAATTCAGGAAAATGAATTTTTTTGTTGTGACAAAACCATATGGAAGAAAGGGGTGCCATAAACAGTAAAGACCAGTGATATTGGTTGGAACCAGACTAAGCATTATGGTAGAGGTTGTTAGGGAAAATAGATGGTTTTCCATAAGTAAATCAATCAATGGGAATAAAACTAATGCGGAAAAATTAAATCAACAACGACACAAGAATTTTTACGTGGCTCCCTCAATGTGAGGTACGTCAACGGGATCGAAATCCGATTCCACTGTCAACTCAAAAGTTTCCAAACGATTACAAACAAGACACGAATGGTCTCACAAACCACCCTTAGGTGAATTCCAAATAATCACAAATAATCAAGAGGAAAGTCCTCACCAAATAGATGAACAAAAGTCTTCGAAACAGATTTAGAAGACCAAGAATAATAAACCAATTAGGTCCTATACTCCAATAAGGAGGTATGCCGAACAATTCTCCCCCTACCGACTTAAGTGGAGACATTAGCCATACCCGCCAAAGTTTGACACTTCAAATGTTTGTCCCTCGACAAAGTTTTAGTCAACATATCCGAAATATTATCATTCGTGTGAACCTTTTCAAGTTGTAACAATTTCGAATCTAACACATCACAAATCCAATGGTATCTCACATCATGTGTTTCGATCTCGAATGAAAAGTAAAATTTTTACTCAAATGAATAGCACTTTGATTATCACAATAAAGCACATACATTTCTTGCTTCAAACCCAACTCTTGCAAAAATTTCTTCAACCATAACTCTTCTTTGCAAGCTTCCGTAATGACAATAAATGAAGCTTTGGTAGTTAAGAGAGAAACACAATTTTGTAATTTAGATTGCCATGTCACAGCTCCCCCTACAAAAGTCATCAAATACCCCGTAGCAAATTTTCTAGAATCAACATCATCGGTCATGTCAGAATCTGTGAACCCATTAAGCATCGGCTTACCATCCCCAAAACACAAACACACCTTCGAAGTCCCTCGAAGATATCTTAAAATCCATTTCACCGCTGCCCAATGTTCTTTACCCGGATTAAAGAGAAAACGACTCACCACACCAACAATGTAAGCAATATCCGACCTTGTACAAACCATGGCATACATTAAAGAACCAACCGCTGAAGCATAAGGGATTTTCTACATCTCTTCCTTGTCTTTCTCACTTATAGGACATTGATTCGAACTAAGCTGGAAGTGACCCGCAAGTGGACAACCAACCGACTTTGCTTTATTCATGTTGAACCTCTCAAGAACTTTTTCAATGTAGCTTTCTTGAGACAACCAAATCAGCCCCTTTTTGCGATCACGAACAATTTTCATACCAAGTATTTGCTTTACCGGTCCAAATCTTTCATAGCAAACAACTTGCTCAACTCCAATTTCAACCTGTTAATCATAGTATAATCTTGACCCACAATTAACATGTCATCAACATAAATCAAAAGAATAATAAATTTGCCATCCAAAAAAATTTTCACAAACACACAATGATCCAAAGTGGTTTTAGAAAAACCATTATTCATCATGAGATAGTCAAATGTTTTGTACTATTGTCGCGGGACTTGCTTGAGACCATATAAATTTTTCTTCAATTTGCAAACAAATTTCTCTTTCCCTTTCTCTACAAAACCTTCCGGTTGCTCCATGTAAATTTCTTCTTCAAGGTCACCATGAAGAAATACGGTCTTCACATCAAGTTGCTCAACTTCAAGGTTCATACTTGAGGCCATGCCAAGTACAACACGAATAGAAAACGTCTTCACAATCGGCGAGAAAATCTCATCAAAGTCAATACATTTCTTTTGTCCAAAGCCTTTCACAATAAGGCGTGCCTTGTACTTCAAATTATTGCTATCATTCTTCAATTTGAAAACCTACTTATTTTTCATAATTTTCCTCCCCTTAGGTAACTTCACCAAATCATAAGTGTGGTTTTCAAGTAAGGAGTTCATTTCCTCTTCCATGGCCTTTTTCCAATCACCTTTCTTTGCACACTAAATTGATTCTTGGAAGCTCTCGAGCTCCCCTTGATCGGATATCAACACAAATTCATTGGCAGGATTCTTTTTCGAAGGTTGCCGGTCCCTTGTAGATTTCCTCAACTGAAGTTGTGGTGACAGTTCTTGAGTTAGATGCTCTTCCTCAATTTCGGTCTCAATTTCATTTGGAGTAGCATCATCATCAACATCTTTAAGAGATGGTTGCACATCTCCCCTATTTCCATTATCCACCGCAGACGAAGGAGATGGATCAATGTCAATGAGATCACTAGTTTTTGGCTCCGGTTGATCACCTTTGCCAAAGTCTTCAATTGTTTGGTCTTCAAGAAAAACAACATCACGGCTTCGAATAACTTTCTTGTCGACCGGATCCCACAATCTATAATCAAATTCATCACATCCATAGTCAAGAAAAATGCATTGTCTTGACTTGCTATCAAGCTTGGACCTCTCATCCTTTGGAATGTGAACAAAGGCTCGACAATCAAACACTCTAAAATGCTCATAAGACACATCATTGCCAGTCCAAACTCATTTGAGAACATCATTATTCAAAGGATAGGAAGGAAACAAATTGATCACGTCAACCGCTGCCCTCATTGCCTCACCCCAAAAAGATCTTGGCAATTTAGCATGTCAAAACAGGCATCTTGTTCTTTCCACAATTGTGCGGTTCATCCTCTCTACAACGCCATTTTGTTGCGGAGTCTTCTTAATTGTCTTTTGATGCTGAATACCTTGGTTGCGACAATACTCATCAAATGGCCCAATGTATTCACCACCATTGTCTATTCGGATGCACTTCAATTTCTGTTTTGTTTCTCTTTCAACCATGGCCTAAAAATGGTTAAACACATCTAGAACTTGATGTTTAGTTTTTAGTGCAAAAGCCCAAACTTTCCTTGAATAATCATCAAAGAAAGTAACAAAATAAAGTGCACCACTATGTATTCTAACTTTCAAAGGACCACAAACATCCGAATGAATCAACTCCAAAACATTTTCTTTTTTAGAAGCAACATTTTTATGAAAAGAAACTCTATGTTGTTTACCCGCCAAACAATGAACACAAGTTTTAAGATGTGTACCTTTCAAACCAAGTAGAAGCTCTTTCTTGAACAAAACTTGCAACCCCTTTTCACTTATGTGGCCAAGCCGCTTGTGCCACAATTCGGTAGAAGCATCATCCTCGAGTGCATTGACAACATCTTTACAAATTTTTCCTTGCATCAAATAAAGTGTATAAGTCTTCTTGCACTTAGCCACTACCAAAGAACCCTCTGTGAGCTTCCATATTCCATCACCAAATTTGTTGTTGTAGCTATCATTATCTACCTTTCCAGTAGAGATCAAATTGAGGTAAATGTCGGGAACATGCCTCACATCTTCAAGCAACAACTTGCAGTCCAAATTTGTTTCCAAGCAAACATCACCCACGCCAACAATCTTGGACAAACCTTCATTATCCATTCGAACATAACCATAACCTCCTTTGGTGTAGGTAGTGAAGAAACCAACTCAAGAAGTCACATAAAAAGAAACACTAGAATCAATCACCCAATTGCTCTCTTGACCCACAAAATTAATACAATTATCTTCACAAACTACCATAAGATCATTGGTAGTTACAGCCGTTGTGTCTTTTTACTTCTTATCCACACTTTTGTCACGCCTTTTCTCCATGTTCTTGAGCTTTCGGCATTCCCGCTTCATATGCCCTTTTGTCATGACAATAATGACAATCAATGTCTTTCTTTGAAAAAGAACCATCTCTTGATTTGTCACGGCTTTGATCACAACCACGAGGAGTTGTACTCCTCCCCCTTGTTTTGCTTCGGCCTCTCACAACAAATGCTTCCAAATGAGAGGAACCCGCTGATTTTCTTCTAGTTTCTTCACTCAATAAACTACTAGTGACTTGGCTCATTGTGACAACTCAATTGGGCGCCGAATTACTAACCGTTACAACCAAAGTCTCCCAACTTTCGGGTAAAGAACTAAGTAGCATCAAGGCCTGCAACTCATCATCAAAAACAATTTTCATAGAAGCAAGTTGGTTAACAATACTCTTTATAATTTAAATTAACCAACTTTCGAAATAGGGCTGCCATCTTTATGTTTTAAATTAACCAACTTTCGAAACATAAACCGTTATTTGTAACTGATTTTTTATCATAAAGACCTTCTAATTTTTTTCCATAAATCATGTGTCAAAATTTTAGTAGCAACATGATGAAACACACTGTCATCAATCATTGACGGATAACACCAACGACTTTTCGATTAAGCCTCATCCATTCATCATCTTTCATACTCTCGAGTTTGCCACTATCACTCTCAATAGGCCCATACAAATCTTTACAAAATAATAGGTCATTCATTTTAGTTTTCCAAGTTACCCAATTGCTTCCATTGAAGTTGGACATATGACCCACATTTCCCTCCATTGATTTACACAAGTAAATAAACCGTAAACTCTGATATCAGTTGTTAGGGAAAGTAGATGATTTTCCACAAGTAAATCAATTAATGGGAATAAAAACTAATGCGAAAAAATTAAATCAACAACGACATAAGAATTTTTACATGGTTCCCTCAATGTGAGGCACGTCTACTGGATCGAAATCCGATTCCACTATCAACCAAAAAGTTTCTAAACGATTACAAACAAAACATGAATGGTCTCACAAACTACCCTTAAGTGAATTCCAAATAATCAAGAGGAAAGACCTCACCAAATAAATTAACAAAAGTTTTCGAAATAGATTGTAGAAGATCCAAAATAATAAATCCAAATCAGTTTCACCAAAGCAGTCGAAGATGCACACATACAGTGCTTCAAAAAACCAAAAACCGAAACGAAGAGAACTTCCAATTGCAATAGCCGAAAAGCAGTACTCTTCACTCACCCAAATTTGATTCCACCGAATAATGTATCAACTTTCCACAGCTGCTACATACCTTCGGAAGAAACAATACGTATATATATTATATTGATTCTTAGGTTTTTTTTATCAAAACCTTAACTGTTACTAAATTGAATATTAAATACCCATTGAGCCTCTAAAAATTAAATATAATATATTAAAAATATATTATAGCCAACACCAATCCATCTACTTAACAAGTGACAGTGAGAAGAAGTGTAGCCAACACAAAGGAAGAATTAGCTCTTCCCAAATCTGTCTTGGAAGTTGACAATCTCTAAGCGCATGAAGCGTGGCTTCACTTTGGTGGCCACACAAAGGGCAACCAGAGGTATTATTTAAGTTCCTTTGAAGTTTCATTGCATTAGTGGGGATGAAACCTAAAATTTGATCCTTATAACAAAATAAATTTTTAATTTTTAATTTTATTAATTTAACTCTTAATATTTTAATTTATTTTCAATCTAAATCATTTTTTTATTTTCGTTAAATAAAATCAGTAGGAAAAAAAAAAGCAAAAAAAAAAGAGATTTTATTCATTAAACTCAACAAAAATATATATATTTTAGACATTTCATATATATCTACACTGAATTTAATGATTAAAATACTATATTTTCATTGATTTACCTAACAAAAATAAACACACGATTTAAATAAAATCAAAATATTTCAGTTTAAATTGACAAAATTAAAACTCATAATTTATGTTGTTACAAGGGTCAAACCTTTTTGTTGTTGTAATTTTCCCTTTTAATTAATATTTAAAAAAAAAAAAATTAGTTTTGTAAAGTTGTGTCAAAATATTTAGTATAGTTTTTGCTTATAGTTTAGGAGATAAAGTGATTTAAATAATTTAGTTATTAGAAGGTTAGAAAAGGGAGACTTATTGTCCAATACGTTCTTTGATAATTAATAGTACTTTTCATCAAATACTATTAAAAAAATGTCACTAATTATTAATTTTTAATAACAATTTGAAAATTTTGTCACAAAAAATGTCACTAATTATAAGTTTTAGCTGCAGTTTTAAAAAATCATCATAAAAAAATTTATTAATTTTTAACTTTCAGCGATAATTTGCAAAATTCGTCACAGAAAAGTATCACTAATTTTAAGTTTTAGAGACAATTTATAAAAATCATGAGAAAAAAGTCACTAATTGTTAATTTTTAGTGACATATGCAAAGGATTGTCATAAAAAATTATTTTTAGCGATGATTTTACTAAGACTTATTTTCAATAGGGCTTAATGAGAATTAAGTTCAACTATTAGGACCTATTGGTAGTTTACTTTTAGAAAAATGATGCTTTTCATTTTTTATGTCTAGAATGTTTCGATAGTTATTCAAGTGGTCATGGAAAGAGAACTTAAGTGTCAAGTTTGGTGAGGTTTCATGTTCGAGTATATGGAGAGACGTTGACATATATTGTAATCTAATTGCTAATCTAATTACTAATATACTAGCTGTTATTTTTTTCCCCGTGCGCCGGGGGGGGGGGAAGCTTTCATATCTAGATTATCAGATTTTAATACACCAAATGGAGTCATTATTCCAATAATTCATATCAGCAGCTTAAAATTGATTAATGTGTTGAGAACGAATTGGTTTGTGTCAAGTCCATTGACCAATCATTACTTAGGGGTGCTTTGGTAATTGAGTAAAAAATCAACTTTTAACTTTTTACTCATTTTGGGTCACATCATCTCAGATATTTTTTATCCATAAAAAGATAAAATAGACTAAAAAAAGTCTAAAAATCAACTTTTTACTAATTTTTCAAAACACCACTTAATAGGTCAACTAATCTGAAATCGACATAAACCCTATCAATTTGAGCATGGATCAATTCTCATTTTAAGTCAATGTAAAGCATTTTTATATTAATCACAACATAAATATGTCTCGTATTTTTCTTTCTTTCTTTCTCCCTTTCTATTTTTGTCATAAAAAACATAAATTAAAACTGAAATTGAGCGTACATCAAGCGGTAGATCAACACACTCTCCATAAATATGCTTAATGGTAATCACTTTTAATTGATTCATAAGCATTTATATATAGTCATCCAAAATAAAATAAATAAATAAATAAAATTTTACTGAATTGATTGGCTACTAGTGGGTATCCCATGATGAGATGTTGCACCAAAACCAACATCAGATTCAACTTCAAATTCCTGTGATTTCAGAGTGAAGAGCCAATTTTAAACAATCACCCAAGCCTTCAACAAAATTTGGCACCAAATTTTAGAAGTTTGAATGGAGATACTCTAAAGGAGCAATTTTTTAAAATTGAATTTCTACATTTACCTCTAACTTTAACAACCCCTAGAACCGAGCTAAGTTAGAAGACTAAATTAAAATATTTTTTTATATATTAAAGACTAAATTGACATAATTTACATATTAGAAATCAAAATGATACAAGTCATGTACTATGAGAACGAAGACCATATTTGTTTGGACTAAATAAAAAGGAATTGTAATCCATTGAATTCTAAATTATTGAAACCCTCCGATCTCTCCAAACAAACATCTCATAAAAGGATAACAAAGGACCAAAAATGGCAGTGGTAGGCAACTGAAAATGGTGACCATGAATAGCAACACTCTGGAGTGCCCTTTTCTCCTTTTTTCCTTTTTTAAGAACATGAAAAACTCAACTTTTTTACTTTTTCATGTTACACCATTAATAATTCCAAATATCTTACCATTCCAACCATCCCATCTTTGTGTGTACACCTATTCTTTCAAACCCTACTTCACACCCACTTCAACCACCACCTTCGACCGCCACGACCATTTGTCCCACAACTCCCATCCTCACAACCCAACCCCCACCACAACCCAGTCCCTCCAACTCCCCACCATCGTGAGAGAGAGAGAGAGAGAGAGAGAGAGAGAGAAATCGACCCAGGATAGAAGAATGAAGAAAAGTAGGTAGGTGGTGGAATAGGCAGCAAATCAAGAAGGGTGACAGGGGAAGGGGTTGGGGTTGTGGCGTGGGGGCAATGGGAAAGCATGGCAGGGGAAGGTGTTGCATGTATAGGGAAGGGAAGGGGGAGAGGTGGCAGAGAGGAACAAAGGTGGTCAGTAGTTGACAGTGGTGGTGGCCAGTCAGTGGCTAGCTTTGTTTCAAACATTAAGATTTTTGTCCTAAAATATGATTTTTGCCAAGGGTTAAAACCATAATAAAAAAAAAATTTAAAAATAGCCGTGGTAAAGAGAGACAAACCAACAAAAACACCATCAATAACAGGTCCATGTAACTAGTTTTTCCCTAATGCACAGTATTCATGCACAAACCAATCTCCAAATATAAATACCCCAAGAGAGTTTCCCAACCATCAGCGAATCAAAAAAATAAAAATAGCATGCATTCAAATTTCTTAAAAATAAAAACATAACATCACAAGGTGTATGTCACATCAAACTAACTTTTAAACTTCAAAATTGTAATTGATAAAAACTCTAACCAAGTAACTTGCTACTACAAATCTTAATCCCATGTTGAACATCAAAGACAAAGGTTCACACAACGCTAACTATTTTTCAAGAATCAGCAATTGTAACCTCAACCTCAACACCAGGTTCAATAGTGATAGAGGTGATTTGCTTAACCACATCTGGGGAGCTGAAGAGATCAATAACTCGCTTGTGGACACGGAGCTCAAATCTGTCCCATGTGTTGGTTCCTGTCAAAGCAAAAATATTAAGGGTCAATGAGTCTCTTCCTGTCAATGCCCAGCTGTAAATTTAATGTAGGTCTGAGTATGTTCAGCTATAGTAAAAACTCTACTAAGAATGGTGAAATAAAATACTGAGTTTAACTAGACACTATTGGATTTCATGTTTTGGCCTTCCAAGAGATAACTTTGCAGAACATTCAAGTCTGATGACAATAAGATACAATTAAAGTTTTTTAACCAAACTCGTGTCATTTAAAAACAATTTTTAAAACCCAAGCAAGTTTGAACATATTTCTCAAATTCTGAAATTCGCACACATAATAATCCCTACTGGAAAAAGCAGCCAGCAGGTAGAAAGCACCACTGAAAAATATGCCACGTAAAATGAAGAAACTTCATAGAATCTTGTAAAAAGTTCTATGATTCCATTTGAAAGATTCAAATTAATTAACCAACATTAAAAACCAATTTTTACTTGGACTAGGGAACCATTTGGGCATTGTTAGGTCAGTAAGGCACTCAAATTGTGCCACATGAACAACACAATAGTCATAAAGGTGATGTGCAGTCAGCATAATCTACAAGCACAACTTAGGAGTTGCAATTTGGGTGCAGTTGAGTAATTTTAAAACCAGATTAGACTAAACAGGTAATACATTGCAAAGGTCCATCCAAGTCACAGTACAAAAGGTTTGCACCACATAAAAGTTTATTATGTAGCTATATATTGAGCAAGCACATTTGACCAATGAACAAAAAAAATTACAATAAACTCCTGAAAAAATAACCAACCAGGACATAAATACATGAAAACCTCAGTTAACAGCTAAACATAGAAACAAATTTACAACCCAATGGAAAATGTTATAACTGCAATTTTATGCTCTTTTAATCAAAACTACATACCAACCACTATAATAACCTCAAGCAATAGATCAAGATATTTCTAAACTCCGTACCTTCGCCACAAGGGGACTTCCTAGTAGTGATGTGAAGAACCTTGGTGGGCATCCTGACAGGACCCTTCACCCTCAGCCTCTTGTCCTTGGCACCGCGAACCAAATCCGCACACACTATCAATCAAAAACAAACGTAAAAAAACAAAGATATCAACACCTCAAGAAAAAATTTCACAAACAAACTTCATTATCAGAGCTACCATACAAAAATTTCATCAAAATTCTGAAATTCAGAATAATTTCAGCATCTAGGAACACATATAAATGAGATTAAATTCTAAACGGACACCGTAAAACACCAATTTTATAGTTGGCCAATAAAAAACCACCACATAAGCAAAAATAAGTAAACTCGCTGACATTGTTGCCCTGTGGTTTTTCCCTTTCCACCGCCTCTTACCTAAACCAACCCACCTATCCCCTCCCCCCAACTCCAACCTCACACCATTTTCCAAAAAAACCCAACCCTCCAAAACATTTGGCTGATCAAATGAAGAATTCATGGTTTCATTTATAGAATCTCTTCCAATTGAACCCATCATCACTGTCATGTCACAGTTTGGCAAAAAAACTATGTAAGACTGTGTTTGAATTTTTGATGAGTTTCGGTGGTGCTGATTTTTTCTTTTGTTGTGTTAGTGGCTTTAATCAAATAGTGAATCCCTTTCCAAGAAAATCAAATGGGAATTTGTGTTGGGATTTTGGTGAATGGTTTGGTGTCTCGGGACAGTGTTTATTTTATTTTCTTTTTCATTTCAGTTGTGGTGTTTAATTCAATAGCAATCGAGTTTGTGCATGAATGACAACCCAATTGGAAGAAAGGGAAAAACTCTATTGTGTAGCCCAATATTTTTTAATTTTGCTTATGTGACACATTTAGATTGGTTGTCTATAAAATTCATTGTACAGGACAGCCATATATAATTCATTCTCCATTTAAATATACATAATTGAGGCGAATGCAAGCATATACAAGTGATGATGCTACTTGTTGAAACTCAGGGCAAGAGGTGATACTTTTTATTGGAAGTGTGTCATGAAACAAGATTTTCCTGACTAATTATTTGATGTAAAAATTTGTTCTCTTTGTCCAAAGTTTCTGTAGACAAAGGATCTTGTCCCTAAAGGTTTTGTACTAAAAAACCTAATCCATTTGGAGCTACAAACAAACTATAATGAAACTAATCTGATGGGTCTTGCTGCATTTTTTAAACGGTGTCCAAACTTTCAGACATTGATCGTGGATCATGATGCAACAGGTCAAGATGTGAAGATGTGAGTATCTAGACACCCATTCTAGCCTCTTCCAAATTGTTGCATCTTAAATTTTAGCTGGTTTCAAGTGAATTTTTGTTTCAATTGTCAAGAGACTTTCTCATAAGAGTTACAATGGAAAGAAATTTGGTATTGCTTGCCGAGTCTCAAAAATTATCATTTAAAAACTTTAAGTAACAGCCTTCCAATTGTATTTGTTAATGCTGTTGAAGAATCAAGGACCAATCCTAGAGGAGGTTCTTGTGGAACTGATAATGTGAGACCTCATTGACAAATTGCCCAAGTATGTCTCTCTCAGTAGTTCTAAAAAACTGAGAGTTTACTATTTATTTTGATGAATTATAATGTTTGTATGGATAATTAAGCTTCTGTTTTGTTACTTCCTAATGCTTACAGTTGTTTTGCTACTTTTGTTGCTACTTGTTGCCATGCATATTTTCTGAAATTATATATATGGTGACTTCTTAATATTTAATGTTTGGGCATAGTTTATTTTACTCGTGGAATTACCCCTCTATTTTTATTTTTTTTCAAATAACCAAATATTCCTTGCTTAGTTTTGGCCATTTTGCATTTTATCTCCCTACACTTAAATGGTTCCATTTAGATTGACGAAATTCATGCCACACATGCCAAAATCAAAAGTCAATATTGAAAAAAGTCCAGTCGTAATAAGAGGATGGATATGCCTTCATCTTCATCTTCTTTGTCGAAACCTTGAAAAGCCCCCATCTAATCATGACAATCCTAAAGCATCATATGTATCAAAACAAACAAATAAACAAACACAAAGGGTCATGCTAGTATGCTACAATATATATGTTATATACCTTGTGGTCCACATTACTGTTTATTATGCACGTTTGGTGTGTTTGATTATGGGCATTACGGTAGTGAGATTAGTACATTGTTAAATTAAAGTTGATTGTTTTGTTATTATTTGAATATGTTACAAAGTACTGTTGGTTATAATTTATTACGATGGTTTTGATTATACTTATGAGCAAAGCAATCTTTGGTTATGTTTTAAAATCATGTTAATTATGATTTATTTTCTTTGAGATGTGTAGAGTAGAATTTCCTCGTGACGAAACCCAGCATAGCACCCAACCCCTCATCTTGCTTCCTAACCCCCCACCAGTCCCTCAGTCCTCAGCTAGTCCAGATTTATTAACTTTCCTAACTATCTATATTTACTATAGAATGTGTTTTTTCCTCCCCGCCCCCCTAGCCAACCAAAAGTTGAGTGTTCATCCATATTCAGAGAATTCCAAGATGAGCATTCTAAACTGTCATCTAACTTTTTTTGACACTGCACTTTGAATCATCAAAACCCATTTCAGGAGAAGCAGAGTTAAAAACAAGACCAGAGTACTGTTTATTATAACTAGCAAAGTGAAACATGGCATGAAAAGCCCTATATCCAAGAGGATGAGAGTTGATCTAAACCTTTCTTACCTGTCTGCTATATATAGAGAGAGATATGAAGTTCAGGAAACAAGGGAATCAATGTACCTTTCCAAAAGATAAAAATCTCTAAATCGCCCTCCATATTAATGCTTTCCCATTTCTAAAATAGCATTTGCATATTTTTAACAAATAATTCCTGTTTTTATTTCATTGATAGCAAAGCAGGGATCGCAAGAAATGGCAAGAGTTCTTAGATAAACTAATAATTCATCTGAGATATATTGAAAGGAAGTTCCAAAGACTTAAAATCTTAGTAGCAACCAGAAGTCGACGAACTTACTAAGGTTTCCTACTTAGAAATCAAGACTCAGCTAAGACGTATATAATTGAATGTCTAGTTGGTCAGAAGTCACCAAACAAAAACATAAGAAGGATGTTAAGATAAGGTAACAATGTTCTGTAAACTTTCTGCCTATACTTCATCAATGATTTAGCCTTTATTCCTTCAATCCGGGGAAAATGTGTTCATAATATTAAGCTCAATCACCGGAAATGTTTGATCATTTTTGGTAGACAACAAGAATTAAAAGATAGAATCAACATGATATAGGTTTTTATTGAAATCAAACAGGAGTGGGCAATCAAAAGGAGACCTTTCTCGAGGTTCTTGACGTTCTTGGAGGAAAGAGTGATCCTGATCTTGTGAATCTGCTCCTGGGACTCCTCCAACCCTGGCTTCGTCGGCTTCATCGCTGCGTACGCCATTGTTGCTCCGTTTTCTACACCACAAAGCGATCGAACAACAACAATAGTTGCATTACAACGATCCAAATCATTCAATACTACGCATAAACACAAGATCTCCGAGAGAGAGAGAGAGAGAGAGAGAGAGAGAGAAAGAGAGAGACCTGAAGATGAGAGGTGCGAGGAGGTGAGTAGTGAGAGCCGCTTCAACCTCTGCAGAAGCAATTAGGAGCTCTGAATTTAGGGTTAGGGTTTTTTATTTCTTTTTCAGGATATGTGAGAAAAACGATTGAAATCATAATGGGTCGGGTTGATAGGAAAATAAGTTGTTGGGCTGGAAAGCCCAGGCCAATATTTTGATTGGGATGAGGCCTAAATGAACCATTTGATTGGAAAGCCTTTATTTCTATTATTATTGCATTTTTAAAATTACTTTTTCGGAGTATTAGTCAAAATATTTAATACAATTTTTACTTATAATTTTAAAAAAAACTTAAAATGATTTAAAATAATTAATTTTTACTTATAGTTTTTTTAAAAAATCTAAAATGATTTAAATAAATTAATGGGAGCTTTATAAATTCCCTTTTTAAGTGTTTTATTCCATCTAACTCATATTCTTTTTGACTATTCTATTAAGTCCTATTTGAGGTAAGAAAACCAAAACACCTTCAATCTCTCCTGTCCCCATTAATGTTCATATTTAATATTGATTATTATTATGTTTTGCTAGTTCTCATTACCATTGTTATTCCCCATATCTTCAGTCCAAAAAAATACATTAACTACACACCACTATTTAATGTTGATATATATTACACACAAAAAATTAAATATGGTTCTTTATTGATTGTCATTATGTTTTAGTAGTTTTCATGCATCAAAATATTGACTATACATGACAACGTGAATGTTCACATCAGATGACGTAAATGTAAACGTTCACATCAAATGACATTGTGATAAACGTGATGTTAAGGTTCACATCAACATTACATCAAATTACACAATCACAAGTCTCAACTTTCATTTGAATATAAATATAACTGTACGTGATGACGTGAATGTGAATGTGAATGTTCACATAAGATAGTTAGAGATAATTTTATTGTCCATTGGTGAAAAATGGTATTGTTATAGATATTGATACAATAGGTTGACAAAAACTCATACTCATTGTATTATTAAATTGTTGAATTCATAGAAATAAAAGTGTAATTGTCATATAATAATTTTTTATAATATATATTAAATTATAAAATAGTAAAATAAATACTTATTTTGATATTAAAAATAATTATTAATTAGAAGAAGAATTAGTAACATAAAATTATAAGTACTTCTAACTATTTAATTTTCTTTTATATTCATTTGGAAAATAAAAATATGTAAAAATAGAAATTATATAAAATTTATTAAAAAAATTAAATATAATATGTTGTAATTCGATTATATTTATATGATACATATATATATATATATATATATATATATTAAATTATAAGATTATAAAATAAACATCTTAATTAAATTAAAATATTAATTATATAAAAAAATTCAACACAACTAACTAAAAAAAGAATGACATAACATCTTTGATGACCGGGTACATAACGCGTCCTGTTTTTCTTTTGTTGCGTTGAGCTTACTCGTGTTAGAATGTCGGGGTATAACTTGAGGCTTTGTCGACCGTTTGGCTTTACCGTTGTTGAAAACCTTCTTGAAATTCTCATCCTTATTTTAATTCCTTGTTGAGCTTCGCTTGTTTCGAAAGGCGTAAGGTTGGATCCGGGGTGTTCGGTTTAGTTGTTGAAATTTCTGGCTGGGAGGCAGAGCTGTATGTGCGGGGGCCTAGGCCACACGTGCGATGAGCAGGGGCTACCAAGGTGCAATACTGAAATAATCGCACTTGAAATTGCAGGTGTGGAGAGCGAGCTGCATGTGTGGGGGAGAAGGTCACACGTGCGGTAAAGAGTGTGCCACACGCACGAGAAAATGCTGAGCCTGAAAATTTCTTCTTTTTCTTCTCCTTGAGCTGAGTGTATATCACTTTTTCATCATCTCTCTCTCTCTCTCTCTCTCTCTCTCTCTCTAAAAACACATTTATCCTCCTCTCTACTTTTCCAACATGAAACTTCACTAAATCCTTGATTTCTCCAAATCCACTAAAATTTTGACCCTAGTCCCTTTGTCAAAGTTGGAGAACTTTTCGAGGGCTACGTTGTATGCAGTGGAGATCAAGTTTTGACACAGTTTATTTTAAAGATTTTTCTCTCCTTCCTTCAAGAGCTTGAGGTAGGGATTTCTTAGAGTCATATATATTTTTACAAGGTTATGTTGATTTTGGAACTGTCTACTGTAGTGTTGAAATTTGATTTTGACTCAAGAGTGTTGATGATTTTAAAAGTGGGTTCACACTTTGTTTTCAAAAAGGTTCTTCAGAGTTTGAACTACATTATCAAGGAAGTATGTGTTGGGGAGATTCTTTCAAAAAATGGGGAAAATGTCTAGTTTGTCATGAAAACCTAGAAATTTTGGGATTTTTTAAGAGATGTTGAGAATTCATGAGTTTTTGCTTGATAAATTGTTAAAGTGAATGAATGATTGGAAATTTCTTATTGTCGTATATAAATAAGGAATTCCATAGAATATGAGAAATAATCGGTTTTGAAGTTTGTTGTTCAAAATGTTGACAAAATCATGAAATGATTAAGTTGATGAGAATGGCATGAAATGTGGAAATATTGTTACTTCTCGATAGATTTATATGAGTATATGTTTATTTTGTGAAATTACATTGAAAAGAGAAATGGAGATTTTGATCATAATGTAAGATTGTGTGGAGGAAATTGAAAATGGAAAAGTATTATAATGCATTGATATATGTTGCATTGACATTTCAATTCATTTGGTTGTTATTAGTTTTGAATTGAGATTTGAAAACTTTTGCATTGAAAAAGAAATGTTTTGAGGTAAATACGTTGGTAAGTCTGAATAGAGGTTGTAGATGGAATTGATTAAGTTGGCCTGACTGTCCAGGGTGAAAGACCGAAAACACGCACAGAGGAGGTGCCATGTGCCTTCCCATTAGCTACCGGTAAAGTGGGGTTTTGGTAGTGCTAGTTATGCTTAGTTGTAGACACCAACCTAGGTATTACCTAAGTCGCATTTACTGCCCCTTGAATTTGATTGAAAATTATTAAACTGTTGAATTTTCAAGATTTCCATTGTGAACAACGTGGCACATGCATTTCATTTCATGAGAATTGTATAAAATGTATATACTTTGTTAAGAATTTCCTACTGGGCTTTGTGCTCACCTTATGGGATTTTTTTTTTGCAGGAAAAGATGTGGTGATTCCGCTAAATTAAGGGCGTGGAACGTGTTTTGAGAGCACAAGGTTCTTGTTTTGTTGTAATTATTATTTTATTTTTATTTTTTGCAAGCCAAGGGCTATATGTGTATGGATTCGAGCAACCATTTTGTGTAACCAGGCTTAAACCTTGGACTTTGTAACCCTTAAGGGCATTTATTTTCTTTTGACTGGTTATTTCACATGCTATCGATTCATATACTAAGGTCGTTGAATGTACACTCGCATGTGGGACCTCCTTTTGTAAACCTCTTATGATTATGAATGCTAATGTTGGAGATTTGGGGGTGATATGGATATTGGAAATTTACTTATGTTCACCGTAAGGAGTGGTTGTGGGGTACCTTTATTGTTTTTTTTTTTTTTTTTGGTGTTACAACTTGGTATCAAAGCTTCCGGGTTTGAATACTTGGGGCTCGTGGAAAGTGGTTGTTTTGCCACAATGGGTTCATTTCGCTTGATTAGGAGATGTTTCATACTTTAGTGGTTATGTGATAACATGCTTATATGACTAAATGTGTATGGGATTGAACTTTTGGGATGTGGTTTGCGTCTACTAAATTCCTTGAGGTCTTATTAGAAGGGTACTTGATCAATACTCATTTTACTAAGAATTCTTGGTATTTCGTAGGACAAATTTCATTGTAAAGGAATGATCTGTAAGTGTTTATGTGACTACATGCTTGTGTGGAGTGAAATTAAGTGCTTATATGGTAAAGAAATGTATAGAATTGTTGTGATCTAACATGTGAGATAAGTTGTGAGCACATTTGAGTGCGTGTGCTAAGTTGTTTACTTTTGTCCTTAATTAGGATGTCAGGAAGGGGTCAAGCCCTTAGTGGCAAAGGCAGGAGGCGTGGTAGGCCTCGCCGAGGTGTACATGGAGTACCAGTCCATGAGGTTCTAGTGCAAGAGGAAGGGTACGGCCAAGCTAATGTGGCCGAGCAAGTGGGGCAAGTGACAATTTTGGAGCAAGCAGGTCAAGCCGCAATGGCAGCCCCTGTCACGACCCAAACTTGCCCCTAAAAGTTTGGTCCGTGACCGGCCTGTACATAGGCCTCAAAACAGAATTTCAAACAAATATTTATTCAAATACGAGGCCTTAGCGGAAGCAAATATCAATATAAAATAACATCCATTAAGCTTGTACATACATGCTGGCTTAAATAGATTTAAGCATTTAAATACACTTCCATATTTATAATAATCACAGAATTATATAGATCTCACACACACACTTATAGAAGACTCCACAAATTACATAACTCTCAGTAATCAAAATTAAGGCCTTGACACAGAGACGTACCCCAAGCGGCTTGGCAGACAGGTAGATCTCAATACAATTCTAGTGTCAATCGTCGATGGCTCACCTACATAGATATACAAAAAAACGGAGTGAGCAAGGGTTAATGAATAATAGCAATGTAAGGAGGTGGGTTAAACGAGCATAGCCTTAGAGAATGTAATATGCATATCAAACCATACACAGATCTTATTTATAATCATATTTTAAAACGGCCTTGGGCCCATGTATGATACGAAATGGCCTCAGGCCCAAGATATGTACAAAACAGCCTCAGGCCCACATCTCGACAGTTGTCCACACATTGGAGGGTAGATAAAACATCGACATGTACACTACCTCCCTTGGCCTCTAGCCATGAATCATAATCGATTCGAATCACATTAGGGTCGGTGAGACATCGGCATGTCCTCACCTCCTTCAGTCTTAGAGTTATCACACTTCATGGCTTATAATTGAACGGCCTCGGGCCCATCACTAGCATAGCAGAACGACCTCTAGTCCTTAAGGATATCATTGCTCAATAACACACATAAGTTTTCCAGTTATTCACCATAAGGAAACATAGTTTACTTATGCATAACAGAACGCCATTGATAACTATTAGCAGTAAATGAAATAGAACATTACACTACTATTACTCACAGTGATGGCTTCCAGTAGTAATGGGACGATGCCCTCGTCTTGACCTATAAACACAATGCACATAGCATAATATGAGATATAACCAATCTCTTTGTTGTTCTTTAATCAATTAGCCAAGGTAGTTCTAAACTCATTAGTCCTCAATAGGTTATAATCCATGCCTCAGAAAATAAGAGGAATCGATAGGAAAATGGTTTAGACAAAGAAATGGTATAGAACCGGTAGATAAAAAGTGAACAATCGTCACTAATTTGGGCATATCTATTTGTTTACTTATAATCTGACAATGAGGCCACCATCATTAGAAACTAGACTTTCGGGGCTTGAATTTAGGCTCAAGAATCACTCAAAACGGAGTTCGGATGCAAAAGATATGCTTATTTGAAGTTGGCTGAACAGAGCTGTCCCGCACGTGCGGAAAACCAGGGCCGCACGTGCAGGACCACGTGCTTTTTTAGCAGAATTGAATTTGGTGTTGGAAATGGACTGCCGCACGTGCAGGAAGACCCGTCGCACGTGCGGCTCTGGGCAAAAACCAGTCCGAACATGGCTGTATGACTTGGAACCACTCATTTTCAAAATTAAACTTCAATTTCATGTAAATCAAAGCCCAAAACTCTTTAACACATGCTAAATTTCACATTCTTAACTTCCACCCAAAACCATAACTCCAAAATACTACTCAATTTCCCAATCACAAGAACAAGATTAAAAATCAAAACACATAAACATAGAATGGACATGGTTTGGGGTCCAAAGCTCACTTACATGGTAGGATCCTCTTTAGCCTCTTTAAGAACCATAAAACTCCTACAAGAAATTAGATTGAAGCATAAATTCATGCTAGATACAAAGATTCAACATCTCCTTGCTTGGAGAAACAAAACCCATACATACAATCATAGATAACCTAAGATACTCACTCCTTAACTTATAATCTTTAGGTATTGAGAGGGAGAATCTTACCTTAAGCCTTTGCCATCACTTGTTCTTGCAAAACCATGATGAATTCAAGCCAAATCTTTGAGCTCCTCTTCCATTCCTACTCTTCTCCTTTCTTCTCTTTGAGTTCTCTCTAGAACTCTCTCCCCCCCTCTCTCTCACGGTTCTCTTTCTCTCTCCCCTAGATATTTTTGACCCAAGGTGATGAGTTCAACAACTCATATGACATATATATATATATGTTGGAAATGGTAATAAATTCTGGGTAAAACCAGAATTTTATCCTAAGTTTGGTCTAATTTTTAGGTGGGCCCCGTGCGTCGTTTTACACGGGTCAAAGTGGTAACGCGTTCTATGCCGCGTTGTGATTCACGTGGTATATTTGGTTGCTTAAAACCATTACCGAGTGAATGGGAAATTGAAGCCAAAGTGTGCTCCATGGAAATGGAGTTTTGGTGAAAATTCCTTATTGCTTGAATAAGGCTTGTCCCACATTGATTTGGTGGGAGGTTTTGAAAGGGTTTATAAGGCATGGGTTTGGTACTTGGGGTGTGCCCCAAGGGGTACCCAAGTGTTTTAGAGGGAGAGGTTATGGGCAAAATGGGCTAGACCCATTGGACTCAAAAACCACCACACGCGCGCGCGCCGCCGCCGCCGCCGCCGTCCGTCCGGTCGGGCGTGCGTGGTGTGTGGTTGGGTTGGGCTTGTTCGGCCCAATACTAATCTTTTTGGGCCAAATACATTTGAATTTAATCCAGAATTCAAATTAAACTGGGTTTGGAATTTCTGTTCATCCAAACAAGGCCCTTCCCGTTTTCAAACAGAATTAAACTGGTTTGGCATTTTTGTTCATCCAAACAGGGCCCTTCCCGTTTTTATCTGTTTGAATAATTAACCAACAGATTCAAATCTGTTGAAATTCAAACCCAACAGGTTTCATACCTGTTCAATTCAAATCCTACAGCCACCTTAACATCTATAAATAGACCAGCCTCCCATTTGGATTAATACACCAATTTTCGTATTCCATCTCTGCTCTAAATCTCTGCCATATTGCTGCATTTTATTTCTGAAAAAAAGAGTGTAAACACTTAGTGTGTTCGACGAACAATTAAATTGTAGTGCTGCATTTAATTGTTGATTAGATCATTTCATCCTGGGAGATAGACGTCCAAGTTCTGAAAGCACCGTGGAGAGGACGAATCTGTCTTAAGGACACAGTGTTAAACACTGGACTTGATCAGAAAGTTATTCGAAGAATTTAACCAAGTAAGTTGATTAAATTATATTCTGTTTTTTTTATTTGTTTATTAAAATCAGATTTTAATTTTGTTTTTGTAACAAAATAAAATCTGTTTTTTATTTGTTTTATTTTATTTTTTTATTTCGAGTTTGATTTTTGTAATCAAACATATTCTCTCCTTTTCTTTATTTCTTTAATTCTAATTGTTGTTTTGTACACAATAGAATTAAAATCTTTTAAATACAGTGAAGATTGCCTAACAATCTTAAGACAGAATCCTTTTTTGGTATCTTCATTGTATTTAATTTTCTGTTTTTCAAAGTAATATTCTGGTTGGAAAAACAAATAGTGATTTATGCTATTTGACAGATAGTAGTAATATACTGTCTCTTTTCTTTGACAACTAGTAGTACGATACTGGTGTCATTAACAATTTCAGAATATTATTTGGTATTACAGAAAATTATTTTGGTATTTTATTTTTTCCTGTTTTAGTAACAAGGAAAATAAAATTATTTTGTAATATAATTTATTTTCTGGTTTTAGTAACTAGAAAATTAATTTGTGTTTTAATTTTTTCTGATTTTTGTAATCAGAGATTATGGCTACTACAACTGAAACTGCATCTGGCAGTGGTACTCCTGTTGTTACACCAACATCAGTCCCTATTCAGAACCATGTTCATGTACCAATCAATCATGGAGAAAAACCGGAAAAATTTAATGGTACCGAGTTTAAGAGATGGCAGCAAAAGATGCTGTTCTATCTTACAACTCTTAATTTGGCCCGGTTTCTCCATGAAGAGGCTCCAGCACTTAAAGAGGGTGAAAGTGATCGGCAAGTTGTTGCCGCTGTAGATGCTTGGAAACATTCAGATTTCCTGTGCAGAAACTACATCCTCAATGGCCTTGACAATATGCTGTATAATGTATACAGTCTCTGAAGTCAGCAAAAGAATTATGGGATTCTTTGGAGAAGAAATACAAAACGAAGATGCCGGCACGAAGAAATTTGTCGTCGGTAAATTTCTGGATTTTTGTAATGGTCGACTCCCAACGGTAATATCTCAAGTTCAAAGTTTTCAGATAATTTTGCATGATATTCATTCAGAAGGTATGACTCTTAGCGAATCTTTCCAAGTCGCTGCTTTGGTGGAAAAGTTACCACCGGCCTGGAAAGATTTCAAAAATTATTTAAAACATAAACGCAAAGAGATGACCATGGATGAGTTAATTGTAAGATTAAGAATTGAGGAAGATAACCGAAAGGCTGAAAAGAGAAATGGGAAAAATCCCATTGAGTCCAAGGCTAATGTGGTTGAACAAGTTCAAAAACCACATAACAAAAAGAGGAAGTTTACTGGAGATGGTCCTAAACAAGGTAATAACAATGGCAACAAGAAGTTCAAAGGAAAATGCTTACTAATGGGTTTAAGATAAACGAATGTGACAAATGCGTCTATGTTAAAAACACTGACCAAGGATATGTCATAGTTTGTCTTTATGTGGATGACATGCTTATCATTGGAAGCAGTCAAAACATGATCAAATCAACTAAGCAAATGCTTAACAAAAGATTTGATATGAAAGATATGGGGGTCGCAGATGTTATATTAGGAATGAAAATTACTAAAACATCTGACGGATATGCGTTATCTCAATCTCATTATATTGAGAAAATTCTTGATAAATTTATCAAGGATGATTTGAATTTAGCAAGAACACCTGTCGACATCAGTCTTTATTTATCGAAAAATAAAGGTGATGCAGTGTCTCAGTTAAAATACTCCCAAATCATTGGAAGCCTAATGTACCTAATGAATTGTACTCGTCCTGATATAGCTTATGCTATCAGTAATTGAGTAGGTACACTAGTAACCCTGGAGAAGACCATTGGAAAGCGATCATTCGAGTTCTTAGATATCTAAGATTTACTCGTGATCATGGTTTGAACTTTACTCGATATCCAGCAGTACTCGAAGGTTATTGTGATGCAAATTGGATATCGGATACTAAAGATTCAAAATCCACTAGTGGATATGTCTTTACTCTAGGAGGCGCTGCTGTTTCTTGGAAATCCACGAAACAAACTTGCATCGCACGATCCACAATGGAATCCGAGTTCATTGCTTTAGATAAAGCAGGTGAAGAAGCAGAATGGCTTCGTCACTTCTTAGAAGATATTCCAATGTGGCCAAAACCTGTGCCAGCTATTTGCATTCATTGTGATAGTCAATCTGCAATAGGCAGGGCATAGAATCATATGTATAACGGTAAGTCACGACATATTCGTCGTCGACATAATACCGTAAGGCAATTGTTGTCAAACGGAATAATCTCCATAGATTATATAAAATCTAAAGAGAATATTGCGGATCCGTTAACAAAAGGTTTGACAAAAGAGCTAGTGTATAGTTCATCTAAGGGGATGGGATTAAAGCCTATTACATAAGAGTCATAATGGTAACCCTACTTATATGACTGGAGATCCCAAGAACTAAGTTCAAAGGGACAACTAAGTTATGTATGGCTCGCCAGAAATCACCAAGGGATTCAAATTCCCTACCCATTCCTATGGTGAGAGTGATATCTGCAACATATGTCGTATGTAGGGGCATAAGGATAAGCTTTGCTTTTAATGATTACTTATATCTTGATTAAGCATAAAATCAAGACGAGTATAAGAAGATACTCACAATAAGAATCACCTATATGAGTGTTGAACTGGGGCCGGTTCTATGAGAATGAAAGAGGCTACATTCTCTAGAAACACTCATGAAAACCAGGAGCGTTCAATGCCAAAATGAACACAACAGTGAGAACCACGATGTGTTAGAAAATATTTTGTGTGAAATCTATTGTCTTGGCTACACAAACGGCTGAACAATTCAAGGCATCGCGTCATTGGTTAGCCAGTAAGTCCGATAGGTTATCACTAGGGAAGGTTCAAGGCCGAAAACTACCTATCCTGATGCAAGATATTTTTGACTTATACTCTTTCGATAAATCTGCATTTTGTTGCATTTCCGTTGTCATCAAATTCCATTCATGTGGGGGATTGTTGGAAATGGTAATAAATTCTGGGTAAAACCAGAATTTTATCCTAAGTTTGGTCTAATTTTTAGGTGGGCCCCGTGCGTCGTTTTACACGGGTCAAAGTGGTAACGCGTTCTATGCCGCGTTGTGATTCACGTGGTATATTTGGTTGCTTAAAACCATTACCGAGTGAATGGGAAATTGAAGCCAAAGTGTGCTCCATGGAAATGGAGTTTTGGTGAAAATTCCTTATTGCTTGAATAAGGCTTGTCCCACATTGATTTGGTGGGAGGTTTTGAAAGGGTTTATAAGGCATGGTTTGGTACTTGGGGTGTGCCCCAAGGGGTACCCAAGTGTTTTAGAGGGAGAGGTTATGGGCAAAATGGGCTATACCCATTGGACTCAAAAACCACCACACACGCGCGCGCGCCGCCGCCGCCGTCCTCCGTCGGGCGGGCGGGCTGGGCTGGGCTGGGCTGGGCCTGGGCTTGGGCGCGGGGCGTGGTGTGTGGTTGGGTTGGGCTTGTTCGGCCCAATACTAATCTTTTTGGGCCAAATACATTTGAATTTAATCCAGAATTCAAATTAAACTGGGTTTGGAATTTCTGTTCATCCAAACAAGGCCCTTCCGTTTTCAAACAGAATTAAACTGGTTTGGCATTTTTGTTCATCCAAACAGGGCCCTTCCCGTTTTTATCTGTTTGAATAATTAACCAACAGATTCAAATCTGTTGAAATTCAAACCCAACAGGTTTCATACCTGTTCAATTCAAATCCTACAGCCACCTTAACATCTATAAATAAACCAGCCTCCCATTTGGATTAATACACCAATTTTCGTATTCCATCTCTGCTCTAAATCTCTGCCATATTGCTGCATTTTATTTCTGAAAGAAAGAGTGTAAACACTTAGTGTGTTCGACGAACAATTAAATTGTAGTGTTGCATTTAATTGTTGATTAGATCATTTCATCCTGGAAGATAGACGTCCAAGTTCTGAAAGCACCGTGGAGAGGACGAATCTGTCTTAAGGACACAGTGTTAAACACTGGATTTGATCAGAAAGTTATTCGAAGAATTTAACCAAGTAAGTTGATTAAATTATATTCTGTTTTTTTTTTATTTGTTTATTAAAATCAGATTTTAATTTTGTTTTTGTAACAAAATAAAATCTGTTTTTTATTTGTTTTATTTTTTTTTTTATTTCGAGTTTGATTTTTGTAATCAAACATATTCTCTCCTTTTCTTTATTTCTTTAATTCTAATTGTTGTTTTGTACACAATAGAATTAAAATCTTTTAAATACAGTGAAGATTGCCTAACAATATATACATAAGCTTTCCACAAGTAGGGAGAGCCAAACACGCCCTTACGAATCGCACAAAATCAAATTTCAATTAAACTTCCCAGATGACTCTAAAAAATATGATGATCGTAAATATGTACTCTGTTCTGGTTTCTGAAGCCTCTAAGGCCTTCAATTTGCAGTACAAAGTTGACCACCCAAACATACCTTAACGAATTTGACGAAATAAATTTCCAATTAATTTTTCCAAATATCTCTAAAAATTCCCATTAACATATCTATGTACTTAATTCTGATTTTTGAACTCATAAAGGTCGTCAATTCCAATTTTAAAGTCATAACTCAATAGATAATTCTTTAATTCGAACAGATACGATTAAATTAAAGCATATTAACCCATAAGTAAATAAAGATAGTTTCTTATATGCATTTTGGGGTCGTTACAGCCCTAGCCCGAGAAATGGTGGGGGCTTTGAGGGAGTTGATGAATTTGTTGAAAGTGGAGAACTAAGCCCAAGAAAACGCTGTAGAGACAAGGACAAGTTTTCTCACTTAAAAGTTCTTGCGGGCCAAGCCGGATGAGTTCCATGGTGGCCCCAAGCCCAAGAAAGTAGATGAGTGGCTCGAACAAACGGTGAAGACACTTGAGATGCTTCACATCGAAGATAGTGAGCTAAGAGTGACTTTAGCAAGTTACTACTTCAAAGAGAATGCGGGCCAATAGTGAAAGTATGCTAAGGGTAGAGTGGAGCTGACATGTGAAGCTTTTGTGGTTGCTTTTCAAGACTAGTACCTACCTCCTACTGCTAGGAAAAGATTGAGACAAGAGTTTCAAGACCTCAAGCAACTTAACATATCCATGGCCAAGTTTGAGGCGGCCTTCACTAGTTTGTCCCGGTTTGCGCCGGAATTGGTGGCAATAGAAGAGCGCCGTTACATAGAATTTGAGAAGAGGTTGAGAACTAAAATCCTGTTCAAGGTTGCCGGTAACATGATCTGGAACTACGACTGCCTGGTGAAGGCGGTGGCACATGTAGAGATCACTGTGCAGGACGAAGAGGAGAGACTTCGGGATTCGAGGTCTAGGGGCCAAGAGTCACATAGAGATTATAGGCCCAGTAAGAAGAACATGGGCACTTTTTCATCTCAATCCCAGTCCCAGCAATCTAGATCAACTTTTCCATTGTCTAACGCGGGCTCGGGAAAGAGTGCACTAGGAAATTTAACTAATAGGGAGGCCTTGTACGGCTGGTGTGAGTTCACTGTTTACCACTACAAAATGCCTCGCCAAGCCTCTTTCCGTTTCTATGCCAAGAATGTTTTCCTCACCTATCCAACAATGCCCTTTCCCAAAAGAACAACTCTTTGAACTCTACCAATCCCTTCTCCAACTAGCATGTCAGCCATACTACATACTTGTCGCAAGAGAGCTCCACGAAGATGTAAACCCTCACCTTCATGTCATGGTTCAATGCACGAAGAAGATATAAACCTCCAACCAGAGATTTTTTGATCTCATTGGAACTAACGGCAGAATATATCATCCAAATATAGAAGAACTCCATTTTTCAACAGCAAGTCAACAGTATATACAGAAATGGGGTGACTTTGTAGAATGAGGAGAATTTTCATCTAAGGGGAAAAGTCCTTTGAAGAACAGAGATGAACTCTGGCGGGGAACACTTGCAGAAGCAGAAACGGAGGAACAATTCTTTACATTCTGCAAAGAAAGATGTCCTACCGATTACATCACAAAATACCCCCAATTAAAAATATTTTCAAGGGATCATTACAAATGATAGATGTCCTCATATACTAGCCTCTTTAATTCATTTCCTTTTCTAAATGAAGAAGTAAAAAATGGGCAGAAAATAATATTTTGTTTGTAAGTCAAAATTTTGTACAATACGAGTTATGTCAAAATTGTTGTCTCTCTATTTGGACGAAAGACGACTGGATTAGATTAGGGATACACAAAAATAATATCAACAATTTATATACCAATGAAGAACTCTCCTTCTCCTTTGATAACAGGATCCGGAACAGCGGCCCATTTGCCTAATCTCCCTCTACCTCGAAGGACCCTCAAGAATAGGAAAAACTGCATGGGCCAGAAGTCTCGGATGACACAACTACTTCTCTGGCAAAATAAGCTTCAAAGACTACGATCAAGACGCCATCTATAACGTCATAGAGGACATCAAATACTCGACAATCCTTACCGAATTAATGAAGAATTTAATAGGTTGCCAGAGAGACTTCTATGTATTTGTTAAATTCTAACAAGATCTCACTATTGGAGGAGGAATTCCTTGTATTATATTAACTAATGGGGACAGTAGTTGGTTAGATGCAATGTCCCAAAAATGAGAGAATGGTTTGATGTAAATGTAACCACTGTCATGATTAATGAAAAATTTTATTAATTTTATTTATGAAACCACTCAAACTTTTATTTACTTACTACATTTCCCTTATCATCAACTATTACATATTGAGTCTCATCACTATTTTTTACACTCATTATTACATTTCGTAAAACCTCAGAAAATTCTGTGGGGTCCATAATAACTGATCCTTTTCGTCAACTTCCTCTTTTCTAACACTAACTATCGAAATCGACGGACTAGGATCAATATCGCTAGTACCATCACCACCTCTGTGTACATCAATCTCAGACAAACTTAGACGACCTCTACGTTCATGAATAACTGAACCATTTTCCCCAAAACCTCTTAACAACAAATCTCTTCGCCTCTCCGGTAAACCCACAGACATAGTCCGTGTCAGAATCGGAATAGCTTTGGTTGGAGCACAGTCTCAATCATCAACATTATCATTAGTATATTTTTTAGATAACATAACAATAAATGGGGGCCCTCATTTGCGAATCTTCTGGCATGTCACTCATAGAATACTTCAAATACCCTTTCATTTTACAATACGCAATACACCTTTTAATAGTCAAATTTTCAAGTCGATATTTCACTATCCATGGCACTTGTTTCTCGTTACTGGAACAACAACCATTCCCATAACGCATTAACTCACATTGACAATCCACAGGAAAAATAAAATACGCCTGCAGATTGTCATTGCCATCTAACCTCTGATCATATACATTTACAACAATATTTTATCAACCTTAATACTCTTTTGTTTGTATCTCAACCTCAACTAAGAAAATAAATTAACCAAAGCAAGTTCAATACAACTGAAATCACTTACTGAAACACCTTCAACAACACCAGTTTTTATATCGTCCACCTCCATTTACCTGAATATTACAAATAAAAATACATAAATTTATAATTCTAAACAGTTTTAAAGTACATTTGACTCCTTAACGTAATTTTGCATTCTTTTCTACTAACAATAGCAGCCACTAAATATATGGCACCCTTCTGAATACTTCCAACATTTCCCAACAACATATCTTTGTAGTCCATCCAAACATCAACTGGGAAGAATCGGTCCACAACTTCTATTCCGTGACGAACGTACTCTTTGTCCTTGCCACCAATGAGCTTGAATCTCATTTTCTTTAGCATCCGAAACCTGTCGGACTGATCAGGATCAACAATCTAGGACTCACGATTACACTCACCAACTCCAATAAATATCTTGTCAAGTGTAGGGATAGAATCTGACCAACTATTATCACTTATGATGAAAAACAATACGTGGTGGACCATAGCTTCCACTTTAGCATCTTGTCCCAATTGAACATTCCCAATTAATTTTATACCCTTAACCATGATCTTGTTTGATTGATGATCACATCTTTTATTACCTAACTCAATACCATTTAGTAATCTCGCCACACCTTTATTATTAAATTTAACATCTCTTAATTGTTCATCATACAGTTGTAACTTCCTTACTCCCCTTTTAGTCTTTTTAATATATCGGGGAATATTCTGAACGTATCATCTGCGAATGTACGTCGCCTTAAAAGGTGCACGACCATGGTAACTATGCTTATATCCATTGGCCGTCGGTGTCCTTGACCTCCAGTACTCAAGGGGAGTCCGATATTGGCTGCTTACTACTCCTTCCATTTTTAATAAAACACTCCAAATCTTTTGTCCTACAGATTCTGTAGATTCTCATACCTCTGCCAACCCTTCTGTTCAGACACCTTAGCTTTGATATCAACGCCTTCTCTTCCTCGTACGCCAGAACAAACTTCGCTGGAGCTGACTGCAGGCTCTCGTTCCATAGTCCTATTTGCCATGTCAAAAAATGGTTTACACACATTTGAGTTAACTGCTAGTAATTCTCCGGATACTCTTCTAAAGAGTACAACATTGTATACCAATACAATCAACAAAAAAGAAAGATAGAAAAGGATGGACGAAACAAGGTATCAAAAAATAACGTCACCACAATAGTTATCCCACTACAAAAGCATATTCCTCTATATGATCAAATGTTTTCTGGTACCAAATAAATAGCAAAATTGGCCCATGGGTAAGGGCAAAGATTCCCCATTCAAAAAAATTCAAAAGCATAATCATTTTCCCACCTTTGCTTTATGTCACTCAATCTGAAAATATCTTTACTTTATAACCACACAAACCACCACAAATGTGACATGTGTATAGCACTATCCGACAACGGAATCAAAAGTACTCACACTTGGGTCGGGGTGTGACTTCCTTTTAACTACATCCATATACATGTCCACAAGTACATCAATGAACGGCTTAGATCAGGGCGGGGGGAGAGGGGCGCTGGTAATATTAATATAGCGCCCCCCAAGTCACACCATTCACACTAGGTTTTTTAACTAATAGGGAGGCCTTGTATGGCTGGTCTGAGTTCACTGTTTACTACTACAAAATGAGAGAATGGTTTGATGTAAATGTAACCACTGTCATAATTAATGAAAAATTTTATTAATTTTATTTATGAAACCACTCAAACTTTTACTTACTTACTACATTTCCCTTATCATCAACTATTACATCTTGAGTCTCATCACTATTTTTTACACTCATTATTACATTTTGTAAAACATCAGAAAATTCTAAAATCTACGGACCAGGATCAACATCACTAATACCATCACCACCTCTGCGTACATCAATCTCAAACAAACTCAGTCGGGGTATGACTGACTTTAATCTTTTCATTGACAATATGGATCTTCAAGACCTCCCTTTGATGGGCAAAAATTTCACCTGGTCCAACTACCAAGAGTCTTAAAACTGGTATAGATTGGTTCGCTTCCTCATCTCTACTTTATGGTCTGATGACCTCTCTTTCAATCAATGGGGCTTGCCCAAAGGCTTATCTGAACACTGTCCTATCTTTTTATCTGATGAGGTGATTGATTAGGGCCCAAAACCATTCAAATTCTTCGATCTCTAGCTAACCCATCGTTCATTGATTATTTTGGTCGAGAAATAGTGGAATTCTCTACCTGTAGATGCCTGGGGAGGCTTTGTTCTCAACCAAAATTTAGTTCATTTGAAGAAATGTATAAATGAGTGGAATTTGAATGAATTTGGAAATATTCATGACAGAATTAGGGGCATTGAAGATAAACTTCACCAAATTGATCTCTTACTTGAAGATAACATCTCCCTTAGCATTCAGACCCAAATGAGGTCTTTTATCTCACAACTATGGAATGCCTACAGATCAGAAGAACAATTATTTTGTCAAAAGTCTAGGGCTTTCTGGCTACAACACAGAGATAAAAGTTCCTTGTTTTTTCATAAAGTCATGAAAAGTAGGTTCATGAGAAACAACATTCGGTATCTCAAATATGGAAATTGCATTCTCTCATCTCCCCCCAAGATCAAGGTTAAAGCAGTTTCTTTTTTCTCAACCCTACTTCAAGGACTGTCATCCTCTCTTGAGAGGAGATCTTGCTCTCAGGCTATGCCACTCTAGTGCTGTTTCATTAGCTGAACCCTTCACCGTGTGGGAAGTAAAGAAAGCTGTCTAGAGTTGCGAAGGAAACAAATCCCTTGGCTTGGACGGTTTTATCTTCAATTTCATCAAAAGGTTCTAGCTCATTGTGAAAAATGACATCATACAATTCATGCTAGAATTCCATTCCTAAGGCAAGTTAGTGATAGGTTTGAATTCCACCTTCATCACTTTTATCCCAAAATTAGACTCTTCTGATTCACTTTCCAATTATAGACCCATTAGCCTTGTGAGTTCTATTTACAAAATCCTCGCTAAAACTCTTGCCAATAAACTCAAATTTGTCATTCATGAAGTTATTGGTGAGTGCCAAACTACCTTTGTCCGAGGTAGAAAAATCCTCGATGGTGTTCTTATCACTAATGAAATTATTGACATGGAAGTGCAAAAAAAAAAAAAAAAAAAAAAAAAGCAAAGGTGCCCTCATTAAACTTGACTTTGAGAAAGCCTTCAACTTTATAAACTGGGAGTACTATTTTCAAATGATGAATTTTGGTCCTATCTGGATTAAGTGGATTAGCAGGTGCCTCTCAATAGCTTTTGTCTCTATCTTCATTAATGGATCGACCATATCCCAATTTCATATATCAAAAGGCCTCAGGTAAGGAGACCCCATCTCTTCTTTCCTTTTCTTAATTGCGGCTGAAGGTCTGAATTGTCTCCTTCAAAAAGCTAAAGCCTCAAATCTCATTCGAGGTATTGCAATTGGTTATGAGGGCTTAACTATTTCACATCTCTAATTTGTCGATGACACAATGCTATTTGCAAATGCAAATCTGAATGAGCTTTTAGCTATCAAAAGCATTCTCTTCAATTTTGAGCTCCTATCAAGTTTAAAGGTAAACTTCTTTAGAAGCTCAGTCATTGGTATTGGTGTTAATGCCGCTTTCCTTAACCAAGCTACTACCCTACTCAATTATAAAATCTCTGGCCTACTTTTATCCTACCTGGGTCTCCCATTGGGTCCGAATCCAAGGTCTCCTTGTACATGGTAGCCGATGATTAAAAGGTTAAATTGTGTGTCTCTCAATGGAAACACAAACTTCTTTCCCTTGGGGGCAAACTTACCCTTCTTAAAGTCACTCTCTCAAACTTGTTGATCTACTACATGTCCTTGTTTAAACTCCCTGTCTCTATACGCAAGGAATTAAAATTACTTCAAAGGAAATATCTTTGGGGAGATAGCATGGTTAAAAAGAAAATCAGATTGGTTTGTTAGAATTTAATCACCAAAAGAAAGGAAATGGGTGGTCTAGGCGTTCCACCTCTTGAAATAAAAAATGTAGCTCTTCTTGCCAAATGGTGATAGCGTTTTGGTTCTGAAAAACAATCTCTTTGGAGAAAAGTCATATCTCAGAAATATGGAATTTGGGCTAACAGTTAGCTTCCCTCCCCCTTCGTATAACTGCTCAAATATTTGAAAGGGCATCCTTAACTTCTTTCATGGTAAGACCTCAAAGTCAATCTTCCTGAACAATCTCATTTTGAAACTTGGTTTTTGGTAGTGATATTCTTTTCTAGCATGGCCCATGGATATACTGCAAGACCTTATCAGAATTTTATCCATGTCTGTTCTCTCTCTCAACCCAAAAGTAGTCATCAGTCTCAGATATTTTTACTCTTACATAGGGTGGCCCTATTTGGAATTCATAATTCCACAGGACTCTTCAAGTTTGGGAATCATATAAGCTAACTGAACTCTTCTCTCTACTTAACAATTCCCTCATCCTTCATAATTATTGATAAGCTTGTTTGGAAATTTGACAATTCTGGGAGATTTATAGTCAAATCTTTTTTTGTAACCTTTTTGATTCTCCCGAAAAATGGTGACTCTAAATCGTTTGCCCCTATTTGGAAATCAGTTGCTCCCCCTAAGGTGAAAATATTTTGTTAGTTGGCTTTATTGGGGAAAATTACAACTAGGGATTTTCTTCTATAAAATATTTTGTTAGTTGGCTTTAATTCAAAGATATATTCTTCTATAAAATGTTGATAATTTTTTCATCTTCTATCATCAATTGGTGGAAACAGCTGATTACTTCATTTTCTTGTGCTAACTCTTGGTTCATCTGGTCATCCATTCTTAGCTGGTGGGGATTACAGTGGTCTAGCCCAGGCTCAATCACTGCCCTTTACACCTGGTGGATTAGTTACAAATTCAATTTTTTTAAAGAAGTCCATTTGACTTGCTATCTTCCCTTATGTTAGTTGGAATATATTGTTGGCAAAAAATAGTATTATCTTCAGTAACTCCCAAGTCAATTGGGAATGACTAGTGGACGAAATCATTACCTAAGTGGCTCTATGGTCAAAATTCAATTATGGTTTTTCTGGTTTTTCAGTTTAGGATTTCCATCTTCACATCCATGAGGTTCGAAAAATTAAAGCAAAAAAACGGTGAATTTGCTCCCATCAGCTAAGTCTTTTTCTGTCTCTTTTTCTTATTCTCTTGTTAGTAGTTTTTCTCCTTCAATCTCTTTGCTCTTAGTTTGGCATCTTGCCTTCTATTATGTTTTTCCTGCATTGGGTTAGCATACGATTGTGCTTGTGTTTGGGTGCTAACCTATTTGTGATCTTTTTCTTCAAGCTATGATGTTTTCTCCCCACTTCACCCCCTGATGTAGCTTTGAGCACTGTACTACAAATTGATACATTAATACATTTCTTTTTGCCGATCAAAACAATAATAATAATAATAATAATAATAATAATAATAATAATAATAATAATAATAGAAACAAATCTGAGTTTGTCCATTGAAATTATATTTTTACCCTTGATCATCAATTTGATCTTATCTTTGATTTTGATCTTCCAACTACTTTTTCTACATCAATTGAACATATCCATGACACAAAGTAATCAATACTCAAGAGCACATGCAACTCCCCTTTCAATATGTTAATAGTAATTAGGAGGATTGGGTCTACATTGTATATACTATTTGCTTGTTTTCTTATTTCATTTGTTATCCTTTAATCTGAAACATTTGATTCATGAAGCTGGCTATAAGGAGATGGTGAAATTCTACAAATAGGCATGTAAGCCTACAAATCGAGCATGCTTGTCTCAGGGGTGTCACCATTCTTTACAGTTAGAGCAATGACCATACCCAAGCTAGTGTGTCACTCCATATAATAGTGCAAGAATCATAACCTTACGAAAAAGTCTGGAATCACATAACCACTTACGAAAAATCTAGAAATCCCCTAGATATTGATTTGTGATTATGTATCAATTTAAATGAGTAAATAGCAATCCCAATCAAACAATCAAAGACAAATCAACACAACGATTTAACGTAGAAAAACCACAATTGGAGCGCCTCCAATTGTGATAAAAAATCACGGGCAAAAGCCACAAAACAATCCACTAAGAAGACATAAAGGAATTACACAAATGTACTCTCAATTACCTAATGGATCCACGCCCGAATCAAACCGATCCCTATATGCCTCTTCCAGCCCCGTCTTCACCTCGGAATTGTCTTGCCTAACGTTGAATCCACAACGCTGATGTCGAATCACAACAATGAGCCACTCCGGAATCCACCAAAGCTTCAGGCCCGAATTTCACGAAATTCACCGAAGAAAAATACTCTCTTTTGTATTGAACGAAACAAACAATCCTTTGATGTATACTTTTCAAACCAGATTTAAACTCAAATAAACATCAAAGAAACTAGCAAAGAAGCTCCAAATAGAAACCCTAATATCCAAGAAGAAGATCTGGAAGCTGTAATCCTAAAAACGGATGAAACCACATATTTATAGAAAACTAATTTGCGATCTCCGCTCAAGCGCAATAATGGCCGCTCGAGCGGACCTTGCTCAAGCATAGGAAAGTTTGCTCAAGCGTAAAATCCCAACTTCCAGTACTTTTGCAGACAAGTCAAACTTCTTTTCAGTCCCACTACATCTCTTAATTGAGACCCCCAATTCCACCCCAATGACATGGTCCATGTAAAGCGGTCTCACACTCCTTTCTCTCTCTCTCTCTCTCTCTCTCTCTCACACACACACACACACACACACACACACACACCACACACACCACACACACACGCACGCATATCTTTAACCCTCTCTAGTTTCACATCATTAGCAATAGAACTAGAGGGGCAAACTTAGGAGGGTGAATAATTTTTCTTTTATTTTCTTATAACATATTCAATTTTGTAGGTTGATAAATTGAAATGGATTTGTACTATCATTTAATTTTGTCAATTTTTTAAATGAGGAATATATAGTCTTAAGTGTGTTACAAAAATCAATAAAATCTAACATCAGAACTAAAATGAAGAAAGGAAATTATCCTAGTGTAATCTTCAAAAAAATTATTACATATATATGAAAAAATTTATAATTATAATTATTAATATTGATAAAATTTATTATTAATTTATAATTATTTTTGAGGGTGTAGATTGATGTGAAATTTTCCCGATGAATAAAGTTTTTTTTGAAGGTGTAGATTGATGTGGAATTTTCCTAATGAATAAAGTTATTGGGGAGCCTCTATTTACACACCACCTTTCATCTCAAGGCACACCATTAATTAGTTTATTTTTTATTACAATATTAACCTAATGTAAATTGAGCACAAAGGACAAAGGGTTATGATGCACACCTTACTTAAAATTACCATAAAGGACAATAATGAATACAATACACACATCTCTTCTGAAACGTTACTTACGTATCTTCCCTCTCAAGAACCCAAAAACCCTGAAACAAAAACCAAAAACCCTTAAAGAAACAACCAAAAATATACGTATTATTGAAGATTTTGATTGGACTGAATGATGGATGCATTTGGCAATATTGGTTTGGAACAATGGAGCAAGGAAAATGTTAGTTTTTTATTTTTTATTTTTTGTTTTCGTGTACTTGCTAAGTGGTAAACCGTTTATATTCGTTCAGATACCCAGATTCGAACAATGTACTTGTCACGCCTCAAACCCGCCCCTAAAAGTTTGGGCATGACCTAAACAGAAAACGGACACCTAACCTGCTATATATATCATATGGGGCCTGAACGGAAGCATTAAATATAAAACATTTGACAATAGAAACAAACTCCATTGAGCTACTTCTACATGCCAGGATCTCATTCATCACATGCATTATAGTGGATAGATAAAATTCCAAACTATAACCCGGAGCTTACGCGTACACATTTACAGACCCTGCCCTATAACTGGGCATATACAAAAGTAAATACGGAAATTATATACGTCAACCTTAAATGGACACTCATGAACAAACCAACTTCTTAACTACTTAACAAAATTAATGGCTGGTATAGTGCCTGGACATATGAGGGTTGACAAAGAAAGCGGGCGTCTTGGCTAGAACTGACCACCTGTTTGGTGACCTACAGAAACAGACATAACAAATAGTGAGCCGGGCTCAGTGAATAGTAATGCATAGATAAAATGACGCTTGACTTGAAACATAATACATAGGAGTGCATTCAGTACATATAAAAATGCAAAGTTCAAATGGTTAGTCTGAATCTGTGCTAAGTACATGGCGGCCTCAGGCCCAATCCTGCAACATAAACATAATGGTTACATGCCCTTATTTCTACTACATAAGCGTCATAAACACAATGACTATAAGCCTTTAATCCTGTAATATAAACATCATAGACATAATGGCTCTAAACCCTTGTGATACCTCGTAATGATCTTAGGCTCTATCTTGAAATATATTAGCCTGAACATCTTAAAACATATAGCATGAACATCTTAAACATAACAACTTGAACATCTTGAACATATTAGCTGGAACATCTTGAACATATTAACTTGAACATAACATTTTGGCTTAAAGCCCTTGAAAGTTGGCACAAAGCCCTTGAAAGTTGGCATAAAGCCCATACATACTTGAAAGTTGGCATCAAGCCCTTGAAAATGGCATAAAGCCCTTGTAACTTGTAATGGCATAAAGCCCTTGTAATGGCATAAAGCCCTTGAAAATGGCATAAAGCCCTTGTAATGGCATAAAGCCCTTGAAAATGGCATAAAGCCCTTGTAACTGGTAATGGCGTAAAGCCCTTGAAAATGGCATAAAGCCCTTGTAACTTGTAATGGCGTAAGGCCCTTGAAAATGTATTTAATTTTGTAGCATACTTAAACTTGTAACATATATTTAAAATATACCTGAAACATTCTTGAGCTCGTAACTTACTTGAAGCATACCTGAAACTTACTTGAACTTGTAATATACTGGAAACCATACGTGAATCATGTTTGAAATATACTTGAAACCATACTTGAACTATCCTTGAAAGATACTTGAAACCATACTTGAACTATCCTTGAAATATACTTGAAACCATACTTGCACTTGCAACATGCGTAACTTAGAACATACATGAACTTGTATCATACATAAACTTGTAACATATTTAAGCTTGTATCGTACTTAAACTTGTAACATACTTGAATTTATAACATACATGAACTTGTAACATACATGGACTTGTAACATACGTAAAACTCGTAACATACTTTAACTTGTATATACTTGAGCTTGTAAATTTACTTAAACTTGTATATACTTGAACTTGCCACATATATAAACTTGTAACATTCTTGAGCTTATAACATACTTGACTTATAACATATGTAAACTTGTAACACAACAAAATAACTTCCAATTCACATGGAGTCACATAACTTTCCTATTATTCTATTTCTTCGAAAATGAACATAAGTTCTATTTATTCTTTAAGAATTAACATAAGATGCTTACAAATATCAAAGGGATAATATACGTCATTAACAGAACAAAGGATTCCAAAATCATACCGACATACGCGAATCTTTCAGCGTTCATGCAAGTTCATATTACTTTCAAATTTTCATAGCACTCGTAGAACACTTACAAAGAACAGAGCATTAGTGACAATAATTATCAACAATAAATAAAATGTACATTTTTGTACTACTACTCACAGTGGTAGGTCTCTGACAGCGGTGGAACGATGTCCTCATCTTAACCTTCAAACACAATGCACATAACATATTATGAGAATAAAACCAATCTCTTTCTTATTCCTCACTCAGTAGCCATGGTGGTTCTAAACTCATTAATCCTCCATAGGTTATAATACATGCCTCAGAAGATAAGAGGAATCGATAGGAAAATAGTTTAAGTGAAGAAATGGTACAAAACCGGTAGACAGAAAGTGAGTAACTCTCACTAATTTAGGGATAACTATTTCTGTACTTAGAATTTGAAAGTGAGACAACCACCATTGGAAACTAGACTTCCGGGGCTTGATTTTAGGCTCAAGAATCACTGAAAACGGAGTCCGGATGCAAAAGATATGCCTATTCAAAGTTACTCAGCATAAGCTGAAACAAGGGTGGCCGCTCGTGCGGCCGGACCCTCCGCTCGAGCGGTCCAAAGCAGAATGCATTCCCCTTTTTCTCTTCTTTGGCCGCACGTGCGGCCATGACCTCCGCACGTGCGGTGGTGACCCCTGTTTTGGGCAGCTCGACTTCAACACAAAATTTCAACAACACCCACTTATTTTACATGCAATTCAAGATGAAATTCATGCAATATATGGACCCAACTTCACTATAACATGGATTATCAATTGAATACCACAAGATAAACATGATTGAACACTTGATCACATCACCATTCTTTCCAAATTCCATCTTTTAAGTCAAGTTCCTCATGTTCATTAAACCATAACATATTTCATAGCATAAAACCAAAGATTTGAAATATAACTTTCATACAACACCTAAATTAGGTGTCAAAGTAACCAATTGATGAAAACCCTCTTCAATCAACCATGAATCATAAACATAACCCTCAATTACAAACCCTAAGTTGTCAAAACAAGACATAGCCTTCTTTAAGTGCAAGTGAAGGTTCAATAGCTTAGATAGAGCTTACCTTGAATTAAATCACCCAACTCTCCTCAATTTTGTCAAGCTTTCTTGTTGAATTTTTCCCCCAATTCTTCTTCTCTACACTCCCTATTTTTCTCTCCCAAGAGGTATTCACGTTTTTGCTCTCAAGACAAAACCAAACTTAGAGATATTTATGCAAATATAAGAGCATATAAGACAAAAATCAATCGCTTTATTATTCCGAAATTGAAATTTCGTAAACGTGCTTAATATTACCAGAAAATTATGCTGATCATATATATATAATCAATTTCAGATAATTAAGCCGTTAAGGCCTCCAATTTCTGATCCAAACATTCTAAGGAAACAGATACATTCCTTGGGCAACAGATAGGCATCCATCAACATGGATTACACTTACTTAACCGAAATTTTTTGTGGAATTTTACAGTAAAGCTTTTAAAAGCATAAACCAAGGACTGAAAATATATCAAAAATCATGTGTGAGGGTCGGGTTATTACAGTACTCATGTTCGACTATCTACAATCGAACAAGTTCTAATTGTTCTATTTTCTAGTGTCGAACATAGTCCACATATTCAGTTAATAAGTTCCAAACTTATAGCATTTGTTCGGTTTTCAACAATCAAACTTTTCAATTTAGCTCGACTTTATATTTCCGAACACTTAAAACAAAAAATTTTTTTGGTTTTTCCAGAAAAAAATCGAACAATATAATGCCTTGAATTAAATATAATCACCCAACCACAATATTGATTAAAAACGACATAAGAAGAGATAAGCAACTTCCATTAATTTGGATATCTTATACAAGGAGTAACATATGCAAATATACATTCATGAGTCTAACTCTGAATCTATAGCATGTGTCACATGATGAGGAACAAAACGAAAGATAAACAAATAAGAGAATGCCCTAAAGGCTTACAACTTTCCAAGTTAGTACTTGGTTACAACAAAATAGATTTAAATCCTCATACATATAAAAGCCATTGGCTTGTACAAAACAAATACACAAATTAAACAAAATGAAGCTCTTGCTCCATGTCCTCCCAAGGTACTGCCTTGGCAGAGGCATATTATCTGCACCTGAAATGTTTTTCCCACATAGGGTGAACCAAAGCCTAGTAGAAATAATCCAGCACAACATATGAATCTTAACAAAGCTATAAGGGTAAAATGCACATGCGATGCACATGACAAAACATTTTATATCTCTTTCAAATCATGCCATGCCAGGTTTATGTTGCCATTCATGAAACACTTTCATTTTTATAGAAAACCAATTTGTGAATACAACTCTGTGAATCTCTAGGTATGTGTCTGCTAGCAGGCTATACAAGACTACTATTTGTTATTTTTACTGGTATTAACTAGAAGGCTCATCAACTATCTGCGTGGGTTTCTGGTCTTTCACCGAGGACACACAGGCCAACTTATCATATTAACCACACCCCCTACCCAGATTCACCAAGTATTCACCATTTTCTCAAAACAGTGTAATTATTATGAAGGTGTAAATGTATGACAATGCTCGATGCAATGGATGAGAAATAGTTTTCATTCTCCTAGTCCTCCTGCAATTTCTACAACAATCATAGCTATCCTCCACCAATAGTCCAAAACAAATATTTCTAAATATATAGAATAATTTCCATAATGATAAACTCTCCAAATTTCAAGATGTGAGTCGTAATACATACCCAACTCCACCATCTTAATCAATAACAATTAAATTTCATATTTCTAACATCAATATCATTATTTATACAAAATCAACATTTAGGGCAAACCCCTCCCCCCCCCCTCTCTCCATTTTTTTTAAATCACATCCAAATTTCAAAACTAACCATTTTGTCACCTCTACACCTCATTCCCAACCCCACAATCATTTCCATGAAACCATTTGAAAACCCCTTCTTTTAGTTTGGAACCCAAAATCCAAGATTTGTTCAAAAGTCCATGTCTTTCACAAGGTGGTTTTTATAAAAACAAATAGCCAAGTTAAAACCTATAAAGAGGTGCGAAGAATCCCTACTTTATGTTTAGAAGGTGGAAGAGAGAAACTCGAAGAAACTCCACGTCAACGAAACCACAAACTACTCGGATCAAAAGAAAGCTCTTGACACGATCTACAAGTTATCTCAAAGGATCAAGGTATGAAGACACCTCTAGGTGAGTAGGTCTAAGGATGTAAGTGGGAAAAAGTGAGTTTTGAGAGTAAGAGGGAGAGAGAGAGAGAGAGAGAGAGAGAGCGCTACGGGTGAGAGAGAGAAAAGAAGAACAACTAATGAGAAAAAAAGACTTTTGGGTTTATTTATATTGACTATGTATTAATAGAATAGTAACTCCAAGGTTAAATGAAAAGAACAAGTCAAAAATTCCCAAAAGATAGGGCCCAAGCCAAACAAAATCTGGAAAAAGAGCCACAGGGGTCGACCCCTGCAACAGTGGTGTCGACCCTCAAGAAGAAAAGCTGAGACACTTGCGTTAGGTAGTAGGCAAGGTGTCGACCCTTGGACCCAAGGTGTTGACACTAAATTTCAGCAAGCAAACCCCAAATTCTGCAATAGACAAGGGTCGACTCTTCCCAGACTGGTGTCGACCCTTGAGGACAACAAGAAGAGGCAAGTGTTGACACCACCAAGGACTAATGTCGACACTAAATTTCAACAACGATCTAAGAATGCAATAGCACGTTGATGTCAACACCTCCAAGGCTGGTGTCGACCCTTGGACCAGAACAAGGCAAAGAAAAGAAGGCAATGTCGACACCAACAAAGATGGTGTCGACCCCCGAAGCCAAAACCAAACATAAGGAGAATGGAATGATCATCACAAATATGGTTTCCCGAATTCAAAAATAATAAATGGGTTGGGCCTAAGTCAAGATCGCTATAAAAGAGGTAGTCTCGTGTCGAAAATTAGTATTTTTTTTTCTTCTTTTTTTTTGCATGTTTAATGACTTTGGTGAATTTGACGTGTAGGTTTCAAGAGAAAAGAAGAATTGCAAAGTTGGGTACGGGATGTTGGAAGGAAAAATGGTTTTGAGATTGTCATCAAGACATCGGCCTATGGTGGTGGTCATAGGACACCAAGGATATATCTTGCCATGAGAGAAGTAGTCAATATAGAGCTCATAAGAAATTAAAAGGAGATGATTCAAAAAAAATAAAAAATTTGTGAAGTTAACGGGTACAAAGAAATGCAGGTGTCCCTTTGAGTTGAGGGCTCATAAGTTGATGGCAGATGATGATTGGATGCTAGATGTAGCATGTGGAATGCATAACCATGCTCCTACTAAACATTTTGAAGGATATTCATTTGCAGAAAGATTATCTGAGGAGGAAACATCATTATTAGTGGATATGTCCAGAAGCATGGTTAGACCATAAGAGATTTTGGTTACCTTGAAACAAAAGGATGCTTTGAATGTAACTACTATGAAAACCATTTACAATGTACGTCATAGGAATAATGTTATTGAGAAAGCTGGGAGATCACAGATGCAACAGTTGTTGGGTGAATTAGAATGTACGTCATAGGAATAATGTTATTGAGAAAGCTTGCTTTGATGAATGCTATTGATAGGGCATTTTCTACATCTCGACATTTATTATGCCGATAACATATTAGTATAAATGTACTGGCAAAATGCAAGAAAATGTTTGAGAGTAAAAAGAAATGGGACTAGTCTATCTCTTTATGGAATTTCTTAGTACCCTCCTCGACTAAGCTTGAACACAATGAACGCCTTGCTATGCTACTTACGAATTTTGATACGTATCCTAAGGCAGTGCAATACGTGTCACAAAGGCAGTGCAATACGTGTCACAAAGTTGGTTAATTCCATATAAGGAAAAGTTTGTTACCGTATGGACCGATAGTTGTATGCACTTCAGAAATAATACAACCAACAGGTAATGTATATTTGTCTACCTTACACTATTAATCATTATGATTTTGATTATTTAAACTTAATTATGTTAATTGTTTCAATTGTACACAGGGCTGAAAATGCACATGCAAAACTTAAACGGTAACTTGGTTCTAACCAAGTCAATTTTGAGTGTTCTTGGATCAAGATCCATAGCTTTCTTGAGTTGCTACACATTGATATTAAGGCATTATTTGAGAAGATTTTAACTATTGTACAACACTAGTTCAAATCATCCCATTTTAGAGAGCTTTGAGGCAATATCTCTATTACTGCATTAGAGCATGTCTTGGCATAGAGTAAGCGATCCAATGCCTTATAAATGTCTCACATTCTAATTTTTATTACAAAACATAAACTTAAAATTAAATATAAAAAATACTTAAATATAATATTTATATCCATAAGTTATAAAAATAACTCAAAATTAAAATTTCAGTGCTTGTCAAATGATTGATTTAGTTCTACCAATATTTTCACTATACTAAACTATCATCAAGATCAATCTCTTCTAGTCGCATTTGTTTAGTTCTTTGAGAAGAGAGATTGAACTAATAGTTTGTGAGACCCATTTAAAGAGTGTTTGGTTAGGGACATAAACGAGAGGATTAACTTTCCCCTTAGACTAGTAATCCCCCCATGTGGTAGGACTAACAAAGTTATGAGAGGGTTCGGATTAGAAATTGAGCGAGGAAATTAGCGAATTTTTAAATGATTTTTAAGAAAAAAATTATATTTTTTAGAACCAAAAAAAATTATAATATTAAAAAGTACCAAAAATTAAAAAATATTAATTTTATATATTAATATTATCTATAGTATTACTAATCCAACGATGTACAAATGAACACTCTTTAACCTACATCTCCAACCTAATACCACCACATTAATAATCTCCTTATTCAATCTCACCATACTCTTAATGCCCTCTATCATATGGAGCCAAAAAATGTGGCCCTTAGGGCTATGTTTGGTTAAGGAATTTTGTAAGAGATTTGAAAAGAGAAAATGAAAAGATAGGTAAAATATGAATAAAACCCTAATTCTTGTCTTAGTCATGCTCATATGAATTTACATGATTTTGTCTTGATTAAGCTTGCATCTGCAGACTTTGATATGTTTTACCCAACTAAAGGTTCCTGTTTGTTTTGTGCTATTATGTTTTTCCTAAGTCTTATATGCATGCTTTGTTCCTTGCTCTATGGGTTGAACCTAGGCTATCTATCCTTGTTGTCTCACCCCTAGGTCACACCTTTGAACCTCTTACACCTAGGCCGTTGAGCGTTAACACCTTGGGCCATCTTGGAACCACCTTGGTTGACCTCCACCTTTACCCTGGCATTTTGGCCGAGATGTGCATCACCTAGGCTGAGATGTGTATCATCTAAGCTGAGATGTCTATCATCTAGGCATCCTAGATCTTTGATCCTTGAACCTTGCAGCCATGTTAAGCACCTGGCAATCTTGTTCCTTGACCTGGACAACCTAGGCCGAGATGTGGCACATCTAGGATGAGTGTTATCCTTCCTAACCAAGATCAGGGAAACCTTACTTGTTCGAAGCCTACGTTTGAATCCAGAATCATTGCCTTGTCAGAGTGTCCATGCCACCTTACTTGTTGTACACACTTTGACCTACTCTTGTCTTTCACTCTGGCACCTTTTTGAGGAGATTTGATCAGTTGATGCCACGTGTCCCAGTAATGGGTTAAGTCAGTTAGCAATAGAGAACCTATACCATTTTCTATATCTTTGCCTTGTAGAGAGAGAAGCTCTAGGAAGAAAAAGTTCTTAGAGAGAGAACTAGATTTCCAAGCTTGATCCTTAGATTTTGAACCTTTGGATTTGCATTTGGAGGTTAGATTCTTAATCTACTCTTGTTGTTCTTTATGATAATCTGATCACATTGCATGATCTAGCATGATTCATGAGCCATGCATTGATTTAAAGTTTGTTTCAGAAAGAGAAAGTGATGTTCTTGTGTTCTTGAAAGAAAACCATGTTTTGATCCAAAAGTTTGTATCAAGTTAAATGTTTTTGTGTTTGTTCCCATGAAATCTTCATATATGGTTCATATATGGGTACCTAAGTGCATGTTTCCAAACTCATATCATGAAATCTTGGATTTTGAATAACAAGTCATTATTTTAGCATTCATGTTCTTCATGCTCATATTTTTCATGTTCTTTATGTTCATGTTCTTCATGTTCTTTAAGGGGGAAACCCAAATTTCCAGACTTTACTTTTCCCTAACTGTGTTCACTGAGACCACTCTTGTACACACCACATCTAGGCCAAGCATCGTGTCTCACCTTAATTTACCTTGCATGATCACTAGCACCTTAGTGTATCCGACATGCACACCTAGGCCGACCATAGTACACCTTTGCTGGCACCCTGTAGCATCTCGACAAGCAGCCCCCACACCTAGGCCAAGGAAACCACACCTCAGCCAAGAGATGTGGAACCTCGGCCAATACCTCCTGAGTTTACCCAGCTAGGCCATTTCAGCCCAGCTCATCTCTATGCATCCATTCTGAGACTTGGTTTGTACCCAGCATGCTTTTCCAAGAAAAAAAAAAACATTGATATAATTCCCAACAAATGTTTTGCTTTGTCTTGACTTGGTTTTGGACAGAAGTGTCGGGATCTTTTTCAGCTTGCTTTAAGAATGCATTGCATAACCATATTTGAGCATTCCTTCTTGTCTTCTTGAAATACATTCAGTGGACTTTGCTATGTATTTGTAGGTCTTGGATCCTTGCTTTAATCCCTTCATCCGAAGAGCTATTGTGAGTGATATTTTTAATAAAGTTATGTTATAATGTTTTGGATAAAAGCTTTGCTTTGTTTTGGAAAAGTATTTGATCAAGCATGAATGATTATCCTTTAGTTTTGTATCAAGTATTATCTTTGTTTTGATGACATTCTTGGAAGGTCCTTTCATGCTAAGGGACGTTAATACATATAGCACCCATGTTTGAGATATCTCATTTGCCACTGACGACTTTGGCGAGTGGGCTTGTCTAATCGATTCCTGGTCGATTATTCCTTTGTTCTGTCAGAAATGCCATCCTTTGTATTATATAGATGTTCGTAAACATCCCAAGAATCTTTGAAAGACTTTGATTGATGAACTCGGTTCATCCCATGATTTTGTTACAAGCTATGATATGTAATGTTTTTACAAGATCCCGGATGTCATTCATTCAAACATTTATTACTTATATCATTCATTGAGTTTTAGCTCACCCCTCTCCCTCATATATATGTAGGTGATGAGCAAGAAGGCGATGTTGCCTAGCCTTTGTTTGGAAGATTGTTCTTTTCATGCTTTTGATATCATCTTGAAATCATGCTTTCTGACTTTATAGTTCTTGTTTTGTATGTTTTGGCTTAGAAGCTTTTGATCAAGATGTATTACTTACTTTACTTCATTGTAAAGTTTGTAAACCATGTTAAGATGTATGTCAGTTCATTAGATCTATGCACAACTTTTATGGACTAGTTTGATTTAGATTTATGCTTCCACACATGTATGCCTCATATGTATACTCTATTTGTGTGAATGCTTGTAAGTTGGCCTTTGGTAATCTCGGATTACTGGCCATCACGGCACCATTCTACTAGGGACAGAATGGGGTCGTGACAGATTGGCATCAGAGCACAAGTTCTTTATAATATGTTTATTCACACACTCTTGGTCCTAAAGAGCATAGGATTTATATTAGAATGAGTTTAGGATTGCATCATATTGCTTGCTCTTTGGCAAGGTGTGCATTATCTCGGCATGTTTATTCGTTACTTGCCTACTTGTCTACTTGTTCATCTCGTTTTGAAAGTCACATTTTGCATACTCTTAGCATCGTGAGAAGGGGAAGACCTCCACTTAGGCGAGATCACTCCGAGGACAGGTTAGATAGATTGGAAAGGTTAGTAGAGGGTTTGACCCGTGAGTTGAGGGAAGCAGGGCAACAGAACACTAGTACTACCTCGATTCAGGCTGAGCAGACAAACGACCGAAATGTAGTTCTACCTCCACTTCCTCCAGTACCGCAAGTGCCCCCACAGCCGGCTTTATATGGAGACGGCACGTTAACGCTGATCAAAGAATTTAAGAAAATGAATCTGCTGAGATTTCATGGGGATATAGAGCTGTTGAAGGCAGAAGCATGGGTTCTTGAAATGGAGAAGTTGTTTGAAATCTTTCCTAGCACCGACGCCCAGAAGGTGTTATTGGTAGCATTCACACTGGACAACGATGCTCGTAGATAGTGGATGATGATCTGAGAAAGTAATCCAAGGTGACATGGGATAGATTTTTGGAGTTGTTTTATGACAAGCATTTTTCCCTTAGTGTCCAAGATCGCAAGACCACAGAATTCCAGACTTTAACATAGGGTAACAGAACTGTAGCTGAGTATGACCGTGTTTTCACTAAGTTGGCTAGATATGCACCTCACACTGTCAATATAGAATACAAAAAAGCTAGGAACTTTGAGAGTGGGCTTCGTAGACCGATACAAGACTGGGTTAATATGCTCAACATGCCGACTTACATCGGGGTATTGGACAAAGCCATCTTGGCAGAAGCTAACTTGAACAGATATCAGAGTTCAGAAAAGAGCCAGAGGAAGCGATAGAATTATGACAATCATCGAGCACCCTTTAGTGCTAAGAAAAAGGCGAATGCGGGCAGTTCAAGCAACTTAAATAGGGAAAGTGGTACTAGGCCAACATGCACAAGTTGCGAAAAGTAACATTTTGGAGTTTATCATCAGGCATCTAGAGCATGTTTTGAATGCGGCGAGATGGGTCATCGTGTTAAGGATTGTCCCAGGACAATGACTAATGATAGTAAAAAAAATAGGAGCACCTCGGGTTCTGCATAGAAAGGCAATGTCAGGAAAGAACAGATGAGGCATGGTAGAGTCTTTGCGTTAGTGCCAAGAGACACCCAAGGCGCCGAGACAGTAGTGTCAGGTATTCTTTCTATTTGCACTCAAGATGCATATATATTGATTGATTCGGGGTTCTACACATTCATACGTATCTACTAAATTTGCCAAGAAGTTAGATAGAGAACTAGAACCCACTGGTCATTTATTATCTGTGTGTACTCCATCTGGAAAAACTATGACTGTTGCATCCATTTATAGAGCATGTGTTGTTTTGATCGAGAATGTTGAATTATTAGTTGATTTGATGCCATTGAACATAACTCATTTCGATGCTATATTGGGAATGGATTGGTTAGTAGCAAATCATGCATCCATTAATTGTGTTCCAAAAAGTGTCACTTTTAAACCCCCTGAACCAAGCCGAGGTTACATTTCAGGGTAAACGAGTAGTATCCCCACCTTACTTGATTTCATCTATGAAGGCTTATAAGTTGATTCAAAAAGGATGTCAAGGTTATTTGTGTAGTGCCCTAAGTAATCTGAATGGAAATGTCAAATTGCATGATATCCCAGTTGTTAATGAGTTCTCCGACGTCTTTCTGAATGATTTGCCTGGTCATTTAGTGGATAGAGAGATAGAATTTACTGTTGATATTATATCAGGAACACAACCTATCTCCAAAACACCCTATAGGATGGCCCCAGCCGAGCTTAAGGAATTGAAAGCACAATTACAAGAGTTGTTGGATAAGGGTTTTATTAGGCCGAGCGCTTCACCTTGGGGAGCACTAGTTCTATTTGTTAAGAAAAAGGATAGTGCACTTCGTCTTTGTATTGATTGCCAAGAACTGAATAAGGTAACCATTAAGAATAAATACCCGTTGCCAAGGATTGATGATTTGTTTGATCAGTTACAGGGAGTGAGAGTCTTTTCTAAAATTGATCTCAGGTTAGGCTACCATCAACTCAAGGTTAAAGCTGAGGATGTTGAGAAGACTGCTTTTCAAATAAGGTATGATCACTACGAATTTTTGGTAATGCCTTTTGGAGTAACCAATGCCCCTGCAGCATTTATGGATTTGATGAATAGGGTCTTTAAGCCATACTTAGATGAGTTTGTAGTTGTTTTTATTGATGATATATTGATCTATTCCAAGAGTAGAGTTAAGCATGAGAATTATTTGAGACTTGCCTTACAAATTTTGAGAGATAGGAAATTGTATGCTAAGCTTAGCAAGTGTCAGTTTTGGCTTTCAAGTATTTCATTTTTGGGTCATATTATTAATGAAGAGGGTATTTCTGTTGATTCTAGCAAAATTAAAACCATTGTGAACTGGCCGAGGCCGACTAATGTGTCCAAGGTTCGTAGTTTTCTGGGTTTGGCAGGTTATTACAGAAAGTTTGTGAAGGACTTCTCAAAGATTGCAGTGCCATTGACACAGTTGACTCAGAAGGGAGTGGCATATGAATGGACCGAGGATAAAGAATCAGCTTTCCAGGAGCTAAAGACGAGATTAGTCTCAGCACCAATTCTTGTGCTACTGTCAAGTAATGAGGAATTTCAGATTTATAGTGATGTTCAACATAAGGGCTTGGGTTGCTTGTTAATGCAAGGGGGTAAAGTCATAACATATGCATCCCGTCAATTGAAACCTCATAAATAGAATTATTCTACACATGATTTAGAATTAGCAGCCGTGGTATTTGCTTTAAAAATTTGGCGTCATTACTTGTATGGAGCTTCTTGTCAAGTTTTCATAGATCACAAGAGCCTGAAGTACTTGTTCACTTAGAAAGAATTGAATATGAGACAGAGGAGATGGCTTAAATTATGGAAAGACTATGACATGCAGATTCAGTATCACCCAGGTAAAGCTAATTCAGTGGCTGACGCATTAAGCAGGAAATCTATAGGGAGTTTACCATGTTTACTAACCAAGCAAAAGAGCATACTTGGGGATTTGCAAGACTTAGATATTGATGTTATACTTCGCCAAGATGAGGGAATCTTAGCAATGATTTCAGTGGAGCCGACTATTATTGAGGAAGTAAAGACAAGACATATGGAGGATGAATTTTTCAAGAAGATAATTGATGAGATTATCACCTAGCCGAGGCTGGGATATACCATTGATAACCAAGTACTAAAGTTTGAGGGAAGATTGTGCATAGCCGACATTCCAGAATTGAAAAGAAGAATTTTGCAGGAAGCCCATAGTTTTAGATTTGTCGTTCATCCAGGAAGTACCAAAATGTACCAAGATGTGAAGCAAACTTATTGGTGGCCGAACATGAAAAGAGAAATAGCTGAGTTTGTATCACAATGTTTGTATTGTCAACAAGTGAAAGCAGAGCATCAGAGGCCAGCTGGACTTCTTCAACCTTTGTTAATTCCTGAGTGGAAATGGGAACATATCTCCATGGATTTTGTTGTTGGTTTGCCGAGGACACAAAAAGGTATGAATTCAATTTGGGTTATAGTTGATAGATTAACTAAGTCAGCACACTTTCTGCCTGTTAAGACTACATTTAACGCCGATTGACTTGCTTTGTTGTATATGAATGAGACTGTTTGACTGCATGGAGTGTCGATGTCTATTGTTTCAGACCGAGATCCGAAATTTGTTTATAGATTTTGGCAGAGTTTACAAAGACCTTTGGGAACCTTGTTGAGGTTTAGCACAACTTTTCATCCTCAGACCGATGGAAAAATAGAGAGAACGATTTAGACACTTGAAGATATGCTCATGTTATGTGTATTGGACTTCAAGGGAAGATGGGAATTACATCTATCTTTAGTAGAATTTGCTTACAACAACAGTTTTCAATCTAGTATCGGCATGGCGCCGTATGAAGTTTGTATAGGAGGAAGTGCAGATCACCGATATGTTGGACCAAAGTAGGAGATAAAGCATTGATTGGTCCCGAGATAGTTTAGGTGACAACCGAGAAGATTAAGCTCATTCAACCAAGGATCAAAATTGCTCAGAGTCGACAAAAGAGTTATGCCGACCAAAGAAGAAGAGAGTTAGAGTCTGAAGTTGGGATCACGTATTCTTGAAAGTTTCGCCGATGAAAGGAGTTTCAAGGTTTGGGAAGAAAGATAAGTTAGTGCCTCATCACATTGGGCCATTTGAAATTGTTGAGAGAGTTAACCCCGTTACCTACCGACTTGCTTTGCCACCAAAATTAAGTCAAGTCCACAATGTGTTTCATGTTTCGATGTTGAGAAAGTATATTCAGGATCCATTGCATGTGATTAACCATTTCGGGATTGTGATTAATAAAGATTTGGGTTATGAGGAGAAGCCGATACGAATTATTGATAGGCAAGTGAGATAGTTGAGGAATAAGTCGATACCAATGGTGAAAATTGAATGGAAAGAGCATTATGGGAAGGATGCTACATGGGAAATGGAAAAGGAGATGAAAATCCGACATCCAGAGTTATTTTTGGGGCAAGGTAACTTAAGTTTGGGGACCAAACTTCTTTAAAAGGGATAGACTATAACAACGCTCATTCTTGTCTTAGTCATGCTCATATGAAGTTACATGATTTTGTCTTGATTAAGCTTGCATCTGTAGACTTTGATATGTTTTTCCCAAGTAAAGGTCCCTGTTTGTTTTGTGCTATTATGTTTTGCCTAAGTGTTATATGCAGGCTTTGTTCCTTTCTCTATGTGTTGAACCTAGGCTATCTATCCTTGCTATCTCACACCTAGGTCACACCTTTGAACCTCTTACACCTAGGCTATTGAGCGTTAACACCTAGGACTATCTTGGAACCACCTTAGTTGACCTCCACCTTCACCCTAGCATGTTGGCCAAGACGTGCATCATCTAGGCCGAGATGTGTATCATCTAGGCTGAGATGTCTATCATCTAGGCATCCTAGATCTTTGATCCTTGAACCTTGTAGCCTTGTTAAGCACCTGGCAATCTTGTTTCTTGACCCGGATAACCTAGGCCAATGTGTGGCACATCTAGGCCGAGTGTTATCCTTCCTAGCCGAGATTAGGGAAACCTTACTTGTTCGAAGCCTACGTTTGAATCCAGATTCATTGCCTTGTCAGAGTGCCCATGCCACCTTACTTGTTGTACACACTTTGACCTACTCTTGTCTTTCACTCTGGCACGTTTTTTAGGAGATTTGATCAGTTGATGCCACGTGTCCCAGTAGTGGGTTAAGTCAGTTAGCAATGGAGAACCCATACCATTTGCCATATCTTTGCCTTGTAGAGAGAGAAGCTCTAGGAAGAAGAAGTTCTTAGAGAGAGAACTAGATTTCCAAGCTTGATCCTTAGAGTTTGAACCTTTGGGTTTGTGTTTTGAGGTTAGATTCTTAATCTACTCTTGTTGTTCTTTATGATAATCTGATCACATTGCATGATCTAGCATGATTCATGAGCCATGCATTGATTTAAAGTTCTCTTTTAGAAACATAAAGTGATGTTTTTGTGTTCTTGAAAGAAAACCGTGTTTTGATCTAAAAGCTTGTATCAAGTTCCATATTTTTGTGTTTGTTCCATGAAATCTTCATATATGGGTACCTAGGTCCACGTTTTCGAACTCATATAATGAAATCTCAGATTTTGAATAACAAGTCATGATTCTAGCATTCATGTTCTTCATGTTCTTCAAGGGGGAAACCCAGATTTCCAGACTTTACTTTTCCCTAAGTGTGGCCATTGAGACCACTCTTGTACACACCACACCTAGGCCAAGCATCGTATCTCACCTTGGCCTACCTTACATGATCACTGGCACCTTAGTCTATCCTACATGCACACCTAGGCCGACCACAGTACATCTTTGTTGACACCTTGTAGCATCTCGGCAAGCAACCCCCACACCTAGGCCAAGGAAACCATACCTCGGCCAAGACCTCCTGAGTTTACCCAGCTAGGCCATTTTAGCCCAGCTCATCTCTTTGCATCCATTCTGAGACCTGGTTTGTACCTAGCATGTTTTTCCAAGAAGAAAAACATTGATATAACTCCGAGCACATGTTTTGCTTTGTCTTGGCTTGGTTTTGGAAAGAAATGCCTAGATCTTTTTTAACTTGCTTTAAGAGTGCATTGCATAACCATCTTTGAGCATTCCTTCTTGTCTTCTTGAAATACATTTAGTGGACTTTGCTATGTACTTGTAGGTCTTGGATCCTTGCTTTAATCCCTTCATTCGTAGAGCTATTGTGAGTGCTATTTTTAATAAAGTTATGTTATAATGTTTTGGATAAAAGCTTTGCTTTATTTTGGGAAAATATTTGATCAAGCATGAATGATTATCCTTTAGTTTTGTATCAAGTTCTTTGTTTTGATGACATTATTGGAAGGTCCTTTCGTGCTAGGGGACGTTAATACATGTAGCACCCACGTTTGAGATATCTCCTTTGACACTGACGGTTTCGGCGGGTGGGCTTGTCTAATCGATTTCGGCTCGATTATTCCTTTGTTTTGTCAGGAATGCCATCCTTTGTATTATGTAGATGTTAGTAAACATCCCAAGAAGTTTTGAAAGACTTTGATTGATGAACTCGGTTCATCCCATGATTTTGTTACTAGCTATGATATGTAATGTTGTTACAAGTTCTCAGATGTCATTCATTCAAACCTTTATTACTTATATCATTCACTGAGTTTCAGCTCACCCCTCTCCCTTATTTATATGTAGGTGATGAGCAAGAAGGTGATATCACCTAGACTTTGTTTGGAAGATTGTTCTGTTTCATGCTTTTGATATCATCTTGAAGACCATGCTTCTTGACTTTATAGTTCATTGTTTTGTATGTTTTGGCTTGAGAAGCCTTTTGATCAAGATGTATTACTTGCTTTACTTCATTGTAATCAAGTTGTAAAACCATGTTAAGATGTATGTCAGTTCATTAGATCTATGCACAACTCTTATGGACTAGTTTGATTTAGATTTATGCTTCCGCACATGTATGCCCCATATGTATACTCTGTTTGTGTAAATGCTTGTAAGTTGGCCTTTGGTAATCTCGGATTACTGGCCATCACGGCACCATTTTACTAGGGGCAGAATGGGGTCGTGACAAAATATATTTATATTTTACCTAATTTCATACATCTTTCCTGTTTTTCTTTGTAAATACATTTCCAAATTCTCCAACCAACACACAGCCTGAGAGATGCAATTAGAATTAATGGATTCATTTTCGATCCATACACTTTCAAAATATAATTGATGCAAAAAATTAATAGACATTGTTAATTATATCATTGAATCATATTTGATAAATAAATCACCTACTTTTGCAAATTTTATTTTTGTTAAAGGTGCTACAAACACACTAATGGCTGTGTTACTATTTGTATTCTTATTTTTCTATAAATTTTTAATTTATTTATATTTACTAAAAGAGAGAGAGGGTCATCACAATTTTTAATGGTGGGAGTGGAGGGCATCATTCGCCATTAGCGAGCGGATCCTCTAGAGTTAATCCCCTAGAGTGATCTCCTAAAGTATTTGATCGAACGGCTGAGAATAAAACTCACCAAAACGACGTCGTTTTGGTGAGTAATTTGAAAAAAAAAAAAAAATCAGATTTTGGTGTTTCAAAACAACGAAGGTTCCTGGAAATCTGAAATTAGAGAGAGAGAGAGAAGGGCGGAGAGTTTCCGACGTCCGACGCGCCACCGTCGCCGCTGCCGCTGCCGCTGCCATAGCCACAGCCACACCGTTGGGGTGCAACTATGAGGTTGCTCAATTTTTGGTGGGTGCAACTATTCCAGACTATATCTTGAACCTGTAATGGGACTCTTGCTGAATTTTTGCTATAATTCCAGTCACTTGAGAAATGGGACTCTTGCTGAAATTTTGTCTGCAAAATTTTGGAGTTTGAGTGCTTTGTGGGTTTGTGTCTGAATCAAATGTTGTTTGAGTCTGAATCTGTGGGTTTGTGTCTGAATCAAATGTTGTTTCTTGGAGTTTGAGTGCTTTGATAGCGGTAGCGGCGACGGTGGCGCGGTAGCGGCGACGGAAACTCTCCGCCCTTCTCTCTCTCTCTCTCATTTCAGATTTCCAGGAACCTTCGTTATTTTGAAACACCAAAATCTGAATTTTTTTTTTTTTTTTTTTTCAAAACACTTACCAAAACGACGTCGTTTTGGTGAGTTATATTCTCAGCCGTTCGATCAAGTACTTTAGGAGATCACTCTAGGGGATTAACTCTAGAGGATCTGCTCGCTCATCGCTAACCAACAAAACTGAAAATGGCACTAATAATCCACTCATCATCATCACATCTTCTCCTCAAAAAACCCCATCTTTCTCTTCTTCTTCTTCTTCTTCTTCTTCTTCACTCCCCTCCCAAACCACCACCACAATTCATCCTCAAATCCCAAAACTCCTCCTCATAGCCTCCAAAACCCACCACCCAAATCGATGTGTCCTCATCTTCTCTCTACCTACCACCCAAAAAACCCTCCTCGATTGGCCTAGGGTTTGGCCCTTCATCTTCGTCTTCCAAGAAATTCAAGGTGAATCCAGTTAGTACCAAGAAGAAACAGAGTAGTAGGAGAGAGAGAGAGAGGGCCTTGATTATTCATAGATCGCCGGTTGAGAAACCAGAGTTTGTTTCTAAGTAACAAGAAGAAGAAGAAGAAGGGGGGGGGGGGGGGGGGGGGGCGGGGGGCTCAAGAAAATGATCAGCTAAGAATAAGAGTGCTTTTCTTCGTGCTTGGTTAGTTCTCGGTTCGATTGTTCTCATCAAGGGTATTGCTCTGGCTGCTTCAGGTATATTCAGTTGCTATTCACTTGTTGAATTTGAATTTTTTGTGTGTAGATTTGTCTAGAGTAGATAAAATTGGGATTGATTCAGAAAGTTATATCCTTTTTGGTGATTGTAAGTTGATTATGATTAGGAAATTATAACATTAATGGTTTCACATTAGAATTTTAGCCCGGCCTCTCAACCGCACATGTAGCCCAGATAGCATGTGGAGGTGATAGAGAGATGAGAGGTAAGAGATTGCCCGGATAGCATGTGGAGGTGACAGGGAGATGAGAGGTCAGAGATTAGACATCGGGGCGGAAACTTGACCTATTAAAGACCACCCAAGACCAGCTCTGATATCATGTTAAAAGCATTCAACTCAAAAGCAATTGGCAATGAGTGGAGGGGTCTCTCAAGTATATTAACTGAACTTAGATGGCTTGGATAGGCGATATGAGACAAGTTTAACAATCTTTTTCTAGCTAATGTTGTCCATGTTAGTTTTAGCTCATTAAAACCTTGTTCACTTGCTTTCTTTCTTCTTCTTCTTCTTCTTCTTCTTCTTCTTCTTCTTCTTCTTCTTCTTTAAATGAGCATTTTCATTGGCTTTATAACCCACTTATGTGTATATAGGTGTATATGTACACATACATTTATTTAGTATAGCTTCTCTTCCCCTAAATTTTGACCGAGCAGAATGATGAAAAATAATTAATCTAACTGACCTCACTTGATTGGAACACAAGACATGATTTGATTTAGTTTCTCTTCCCCCAGACCCGCCGTTGTTTTCTAATCACTACTGGGGACGGGGAACTTTGTTTTTTTGTTTTTTGCTTTGCTTGAAAAGCCTTGGTCTGTGTCCCGATTACTAGCTACAAACACAATTTTATTTCTGGTAACTCATTGATATTTGTGCATCCATCGATACTGCTTATTCTACCTTTAAGTTTTTGCATTATGTTTGAATGATTAAGAGCTGATTGTGGTTGAGAAACATGTATTTAATTAGATAACTCATGCATATCATGTATGGTTCCTTTGGACAATGAGTAGATGCAAGATTGGAAGGAAAAGTATACAAATGAATTCTGTTTTGCACCTAATCATTTTATTTCACTTCCAGACTAACTTCTTTTTTCTTAAATTCACAGGCTTCCTACCAGAAGAGTGGGATAAATTCTTTGTCAAGTATCTATAGCCATCATTTACGCCGACAGTCTTCTTGTTTGTTGTGGGAACAGTTGCTTATGGAGTGCTCAAGTATCTGCAAAATGAAAACCTTCAAATCAAAAAATGATCTTTACAAATATGAACAATATTTATGGGATGTAAGAGTAGGCTTCTCTTATAAATTATCTGGGGCAATTCAGCAGTTTTTTATTTTTATTCTTAGGCTATATTGACTGTGTCTTTGCTTGCTATCCATTTTATCCTGTAGAGTATGGTGTCAAATTACATCAAGGTATTATTAAATGAGAAATTTGCAGAAGCTTTTTTTAATTATTTGTATTTTAAAGCTGGACATTAAATGGGTCCTTCTAGGCAGTTGGACTGAGTTTTTAAGTTCCACACAGGTACTAAGGCCAATTGCTCCAGGCCCGGCCCTGACATTTTCGGGGTCCAAAGCCGATAATTAACTAACAAATTTTTGGGGCCCTTCACATGTTTCATTGAATGGAAAAAAAAAATTTAAAAGTAAAGGACAAAAAATTTGTGTCAAAATCACAAAAAATACTTAGCATTACATTACAATAACTAATAAGTATCGCTTGATCCTCACTCTTCTTGTATTTTTAGAAGCAAATAAATCAATCATACTTGCATAATCTAATTTTTTTGCAAAATCATTTTCAATGAATAACAATATTAATTATTTTAAATGGGCCTTTCAATTTTTTAATAGATTAATTTATTTTAAGTTAATTTGGGCCTTCTTTAATTTTTTTTGGACTTAAAATATACTTAATATATTAGACTAAACTATAATAAGAGAGACTCCCTTTTTTGGGCCTATTTTCCAATGGATAACAATGTTACAATGGCCTTTCAATTTTTTAATGGGTCAATTTATTTTAAGTTATTTTGGATCTTTTTTTAATTTTTTTAGACTAAAAACATACCTAATATATTACACTAAATTATAATAGGAGGAGCTCCTTTTTTAAATTTATTTTGAGGGGCCCTAGACCATAACCTTGTGACCTATGCCCCACGGCCGGCCCTGATTGCTCATTCTATGGAACTAAGTGGGTAATGTTTAGTTTGTTGTATTTTGACACTGTGATAGCTTACTTTAATAGGAATGAGACTACTTTTTTCTTTTTTTTGCCTGTTAATTTATTTCGCTCGTCCTCTATGTTTGTATTTAGTCTATATTCAAACTTGATAAGGTAGAACAAATTCATCTTCGCCAATTTTTACAATTTAGTAATCTATAAATAAATATATTTCATTTGTTATTGTTTTCTTTTAGAGAGAAAAAAAAAACAATATATTTCATTTAGTAATCTATAAATATATTTTATTTATTATTGTTGATTGGTTTTACCATTCAATTCGTCAGGGCAGATTGACTGATCAAAAAGTCGGTATGGCACCAACAGTTAGTTCATAAAAAATTCTTCTTTGTATTGCACATCTTGTCCATGTAGCCAGTAGTCCATGAGTCACCTATCATAATATCATTGCCGGTGAAATTATGAAATTTTTTTGGGTCTTAAATATTTTTAATTTCCTTTTATATATCAGAACTAAAGTAATATATAGATTGCATACATTGACAACTAAGAGCACTTTCATTTGATACTTCGAATTTGATGCGTCACTCCATCAGTCATATTTTACCATTAAATATCAACTCCACCTGATGTGCCAAAAGTTGATGTGACTTTTGTCATTAACCTTTCATGCCAATTTTGACATGAAGACCCCTTGATACTTTTTTTTTTTTTTTCTTTTTCTTTTTCTTTTCTTTTCTTTTGTCTTGAATTAAAGCATCTAAAATGGTCATCCTGGGACTGACCTCAAAAAAGAGTTTAAACTTTTAAAATAATATAATAATAAATTTGACATATCGGGTGCAGAATTTTCATGTCAAATTGACATATGTCAATTTGTCACCCAAGTCTTCAAAAAAAGTTGGCATACCAAATTTTAGAAGTTTGGATGAAGATGCCCTAAAGGAGCAATTTTTTAAAATTGAATTTCCACATTAACATTTTTAATATATTAAAGACTAAATTGACATAATTTACATATTAAAAATCAAAATGATACAAACCCTATACTATGAGAACTAAGACCATGTTTGTTTGTACTGAATAAAAAGGAATTATAATCCATTAAACTATTAAACTTGAGATACATAGTCTGAACTATTTAATTGAAACCCTCCAATCTCTCCAAACAAACATCCCATAAAAGGATAACAAAAGACCAAAAATGGCAGTGGCAGGCAACTCAAAATGGTGACTATGAATAGTGACAATCCGGAGTGCCTTTCTTTTTTTTCTTTTTTTTTTCAGAACATGAAAAACTCAATTTTTTTTTACTTTTTCATGTTACACCATTAATAATTCCAAATATGTTACCATTCCAACCATCTCATCTTTGTGTTTACACACCTATTCTTTTAAACCCTACTTCACACCCACTACAACCACCACTTTCGACCGTCACAATAATTTGTCCCACAACTCCCATCCTTGCAACCCAACCTCCACCATAACAACCCAAACCCTCTTCAACTCCCCACCACCGTGAGAGAGGAAGAGAGAGAGAAATTGACCTAGGATAGAAGAATAAAGAAAAATAAGTGGGTGACAGCAGTGGCAGAAGGGGCAGCAAATCAAGGAGAAGGGTGATAGTGTGATAACCCTGGTCCGTATTATGCTAATTAATTTTAATTATGATTGTGATTATGTGTTTGATGTGATTTTGAGTGCCATCTATATGAATATATGTGGTTTTGAATTTCTATCCGTTCACCGTAGGAATAGCTGTTCAACTTACTGTTATAAATTGAAAATTGAAGGCCATATCGGCCACAGAAACCGAAATTGACTATGCCATTGTGATTGGCGTAATTTTTAGAGCCTACGGTGAAATTTAATTGAAAATTGATTTGGATCAAATTAAATAGATTAAGTTAATGAAATGGTGCTCAATTATTTAATATTAAAACAATGTGATTAGAGGAACTTATATAAAGGGCCAATTACACTCTCATTTTGTTGTTTGGAGCTCAAAAATCAGATTTTACACCTTAGAGTGAGAAAGGGTCGACTAAAGGGAGAGATGGTGAAGGAAATTGAAGTTTTGATCTTGAAGCTTGAATAATTTGAAGACCAACTCAAGAAGTAAGCATAAGTTTGGAAGATTAAAGCTCCTAGGTGAGTAATCAACCCTTAACTCATGAGTTTGAGTTGTGATTTTGTGAATTGACGATTAAATGGTGAGTTAGATCATGAGTTGAGTTGATTAAGTTGAGATTGAAGTCCATGTGTGCATGCATGTAGAGAATTCCTATGAAATTACATAATCTAGTATATAATATGTGAATTATGAAAGATTGAGCATTGAAGCATACATGTAAGCATGGTTTTATTGAGTTTCATGGTTATAAGCATCATTGGTGCTATTTGAAATGGAATTGGGGTCAAAAACTAACATGCATGTTGAAATTGGTAGAGATATGAATTTGGTATGAAGTTTGAATGCATGGATTTTGACCATACAAAAGAAATGAGGATTATTTGTGAATGAGATGATGATTTTGAACAATTTGGTGTCATACTCTTATATTCTCATGTAGTGTAATGTGTTTCCCTATTTTTGGTGCCTTAATTTGAGCTTTAAAGCCTTTGAATGTTGAATTTGAGCCTCAAGAATAGTTCTGGAAAACCCAAAATTTGGCATGTCCGCTCGAGCGGGAAAAGCGCCGCTCGAGCATGAAATACGAGCTCCCATAACTTTTTGCAGACATGGGTGTCCGCTCGAGCGAGGATATTCACGCTTGAGTGGGGAGCCATGTAGCGTGACCTTTAGCTCGAGCGTCCAAATTCACGCTCGAGCGTAAAAATGAGGCAACCAGTACTTTTGCAGACCAAAGGGGTCCGCTCGAGCGGGGATATTCACACTCGAGCGGGGAACCCTGTTTCTGAAATTTTGTAAAGTCGAATTGAGTTTCATTTTCCGTTCTCTTCCATCTCTAGGCACTCTTAGGCATGCATTAAGTATTGTAAATGAGTTAAAAGGATGAGAACGAAGCCTAAGAGGAATATATGAATTAAGAACAGAATGAATCGTTTGTGACCTATATGTGTTATGTAATGTGTAGAGTCAAGCTCAGGAGTGAATCCATCGGCAGAACACTGTGAGTAATATCTTAATAAAGATATCTGAAGTATGTTATTTGTCCAATTGCTTATTTCTATATAAGTCTTACAAGGTTGTTACATTGAATTGGGGGACAAATATTCGTATGACATGAATGAATGGGCTAGAGGCCGTATGACACGAATGAATGGGCCAGAGGCCGTATGACACGAATGAATGATAGTCTGACACGAATAATAGTCTGACATATGAATGATTGGGCCAAAGGCCGTCTGACATGAATGATAGTCTGACGTGAATGATAGTTTGGTATGAACGATTGAGCCGAAGGCCGTCGGATCTGAACGATTGGGCCAAAGGCCGTCGGATGCAAACGATTGGGCCAAAAGGGCGTTAGACATGGATTGATGGGCCAAAGGCCGTCGGGTATGAGTTAATTGGGCCCGAGGCCGTTTGATATGTCTAGAACTTTAGTCGATTGATACATTAAATAGAAACATGAATTGGGCCCAAGGCCGTCTGATGTAACTATTTCAAAGATTGTTCATGTATCTTCCTTATTTGATATTATTCACTGAGCTTTCGCTCACACTCATTCATGTCTATGTAGGTGAGCCAATGGACGTCCAAACCCAACCTCGGTGAAATATGTGAGAAACAGTCAAGGTTTTGGAGAGTCAGCCCAAACGTCTCACGCATGAGACTTGTCTTCGCCTCTTTTGTCCTTTTGATATGGTTTTGTTATATTGGCAAAAACATTGGATCACTTTTGTATATAAACTTTGGGTTTGACCGACTTAGACTTAATGATCCTGTATGTACAGTACTTTGTGTTATTACTTATGTTGATATGAGTTATTAACATGCATGTATATGGATTGTTATGATGTTCCATGTAAGCACAACTCTATGGACAAAAGTTTTAAATTTGCTTCCATTTGGCCCCTTTACTCTAATGAGTTATGTTTGATTTGAGGCCGTAGGTAATCCCTTGATTACTGGCCGGTTATGTCCTTAACCCATAGGGGCGGGTTCGGGTCATGACAGATAGGGTAAGGGCCTGTGGCATGGGGAAATGGGAAAGCATGGCAGGGGAAGGTGTTGCATGGATAGGGAAGGGAAGGGAACGGAGAGGGGTGGTAGAGAGGAACAAAGTGGGTGGTCAATAGTTGGCAGTGGTGGTGGCCAATCAGTGGCTAGTTTTGTTTCAAACATACAGATTTTTGTCCTAAAATATGATTTTGCAAAGGGTTAAAATCATAATAAAAAAATTAAAAAATAGCCATGATAAAGAGAGACAAACCAACAAAAACACCATCAATAACCAGTCTATATAACTAGTTTTTCCCTAATACATAGTATACAGACACAAACCAATCTCCAGATATAAATACCCCAAGAGAGTTTCCTAACCATCAGCGAATCAAAAAAATAAAAATAGCACGCATTCGAATTTCTTAAAAATAAAAACATAACATCACAAGGTGTATGTCACATCAAACTAACTTTTAAACTTCAAAATTGTAATTGATAAAAACTCTGACCAAGTAACTTGCTACTACAAATCTTAATCCCATGTTGAACATTAAAGAAAAAGGTTCACACAACGCTAACTATTTTTTAAGAATCAACAATTGTAACCTCAACCTCAACACCAGGCTCAATGGTGATAGAGGTGATCTGCTTAACCACATCTGGGGAGCTGAAGAGATTAATAACTCGCTTGTGGACACGGAGCTCAAATCTGTCCCATGTGTTGGTTCCTGTCAAAGCAAAAATATTAAAGGTCAATGAGTCTCTTCCTGTCAATGCCAAGCTGTAAATTTAATGCAGGTCTGAGTATGTCTAGCTATAGTAAAAACTCTATAAGAATAGTAATAAAATACTAAGTTTAACTAGACACTAATGGATATAGATTATTTCATGTTTTGACCTTCCATGAGATAACTTTGGAGAACATTCAAGTCTTTTTTTTAAACAGAAGATAACATTGGAGAACGTTCAAATCTGATGACAATAAGATGCAATTAAAGTTTTTTAACCGAACTCGTGCCATTTGAGAACAAAATTTTTAAAACCCAAGCAAATTTGAACGTATTTCTCAAATTCTGAAATTTGGACACATATAATAATCCCTACTGGAAAGCAGCCAGCGTGTAGAAAACACCACTGAAAAATATGTCATGTAAAACAAAGAAACTTCATACAATCTTGTAAAAAGTTCTATGATTCCATTTGAAAGATTCAAATTAATTAACCAACATTAAACCAATTTTTATGTGCACTAGGGAAGCATTTGGGCATTGTTAGTTCAGTAAGGCGCTAAAATTGTGCCACATGAACAACACAACAATCATAAAGGTGGTGTGTTGTCAACATAATCTACAAGCATGACTTAGGAGTTGCAATTTGGATGCAATTGAGTAATTTTTAAACCAGATTAGACTAAACAGGTAATACATTGCACAAGTCCATCCAAGTCACAAGTACGAAAGGTTTGCACCACATGAAAGTTTATTATGTAGCTATATATTAAGCAAGCACATTTGACCAATGAACAAAAAAAATTACAATAAACTACTAAAAAAAAAACTAGCAAGGACATAAATACATGAAAACCACAGTGAATGGTTAAACATAGAAACAAATTCACAACCCAACGGAAAATGTTACAACTGCAGTTTTATGCTCTTTTAATCAAAACTACCTACCAACCACTATAAAAACCTCAAGGAATAGATCAAGATATTTCAGTACCTTCACTATAAAGGGACTTCCTGGTGTGATGTGAAGAACCTTGGTGGGCATCCTGACAGGTCCCTTCACCCTCAGCCTCTTATCCTTGGCACCACGAACCAAACCCACACACACTATCAATCAAAAACAAACATAAAAAACAAGATATCAACACCTCTTGAAAAAATTTCACAAACTTCACTATCAGAGCTACCATACAAAAATTTCATCAAAATTCTGAAATTCAGAATAATTTCAGCATCTAGGAACACATAAATGAGATTAAATTCGACACGGACACTGTAAAACTGTAGACACCCCATTTTTGACCGTCCTCAAGACTTGGACGTCACCGCTTGGACACTCGGTGATCGTCTTTGTTTGTGTTCGTTTTGAGCTCCCGGAGGTCTCGATTGCGCGCCTTGCCTCAGGATCTCTTAACTCGTCAGCTCCGTGTTCGGTTTTGGCACCAAACACTTGTGTTTTGCCTTGAAGGGCAGGGAATGGCTTTTTGGCCATCCCCACATCCCACCGGCCCCTCCCTTGCATCACCGGCTGTCTATGGGTGCCACCGGCCATGGTTTCTTAAAACCAATGGCCGGCCGGCACTATATTTGGCCGGCCGACACTTTATTTTGCCGGCAATCTCTTTTGCTGGCCGGTGTGACTCCTTTGAGCCCTTGAGGCATGGTGCATGCCAGCTGTGCCAGCTGGAATGCACCATCACTTCTCCCCGTGCAGCTTGTGGCTGGTTTGACTCCTTTGAACCCCCTTTCCTTCTAGAAGCTTGCACCCTTTGGCCAAGCTTCTTGGAGAAGCTTGGCCAGCTGTATTGGCTTCCTCTAGAAGCCTTGAACCTCTTGGCCCCCTTGACCCTTTCTCTTTAGCTTAGCCATTAAGTTTCTTGGCTTTGCTTGGCCTATATAAGCACCATTCATCTCCCTTGCTTAGGGGTTAGCCATTTTTGAACAAAAACCAGAGCTTATATCTATATATCTGTTAGATACATCCTCTCTCCCTAGATTTCACTCTCTCTCCTCTTTTGTGTGTGTTTCTAGGCCTAAAAAGTGTATTTCTACCTTACTTTTGCACTAACACACACACTATAACACCTTAGCTCGAGTTTGAGAAGCCTTGAGGGTTGATTCTTGAGCTTTTGGACGGATTTTGATCAGAAGAGGAGGGCTGCATTGACTGTTCTTGAGGTGCTCTTCAAGGGTGAGACTTTTGCTTTAGTTTCTCCATTTTTTGCAACAACTTTTTACCTATCTTTCTTGATGATTTAGGCTTTGTGTATAACATAAAAAAAGATTATATTTTCATGCTTTAGAACTTTCATTAAGGGTGTTTTGTGGTTTGGGCTCGAACTCCCCCTCTTAGGCCTCTTTTGGCCTATTTTGGTGCCTTTTCTTTAAGCCTTGCTTACTTTGTTGTGTTGGTCTTCCCACCACTGAAATCCAGTGGATTTTCAGTGGTGATGAAGTGATTTTGAGGTCATGTGTAGGGGAGGGACACCCCTCTCCCTTTGTGTCTCATTTGTGCATGTTTTTGGCTCATAAGGATAGCATGCATGAGTAGTTGCATTTGGTACCATTTCAGAGTCTTTTGGGGTGTTTTGGGTAATATTATATCTCTGTCTAGTGGCGGTTTGTTGGTCCTTAGCATGCATTTCATACTTGCTTTGTAATGCTCCATCTTGCCTAGAAATGGGCCATGTGCTTAGCATAGTATATCTTCATGTTTTGGCTTAGTTTATTGAAGTTTTTAGTCATGATTTGACATGCTTTAGGTCTGTTGGCCACTATTTTTGTCATGTTTGACATGCTTTGTATAGCTCCTTTGTATTCTAGCATGATGGCCTTGAGTGAGTGAGTCGTTAGCATGCTTTGTTTAAGTTGTTTAAATGATTTGGAGTCACTTCTCATGCTATTTCAGTCCCTATACCATGCTTACATGTTTCCATTTATCATCTCATTCATGCCTAAAAGTGTTGTAGTCTTGTGCCTTAAAGGGTGGTCATAATGTATGCTACCATGTTTAGGTATTTGGGCTGCCATATCATGGGATTTTGGGGTGTGTTTTGATGCATTGAAGCTTTGTTTTGGGCTGAATAAATCATGCCATGAGTGGTCATGTTTGTGGAAGCATAGTACTCTCTTTTGTGCCTTAGCTTTAGGCCCATTAGCTTGCATGTTTGTTGTGTATATTGTCCACCTTTTTGGGCATTTTGGCCACTGTTTACGGCAAGGTTGAGGTCTGCCATTTATGGTTTAAGTCCACCATTGCATGCTTATCATATGCTTGTTGCTCATTTGGTTCATTACATATTGTCCCATGCTAGCCTTATGGCATATTGGTCCATGTTTGCATCGCATTTGCATCTCATATAATTCGCATTTTGCATACTTAACATGATAGATTGCATCACATTTGGCATGTTTTGCATCTTAGTATCATGTTACATTTGAGCCATGTTTGCATAACATGCATTGCATTGCTTGGTTTGGGGTGTCAAACCAAGTGTGAGGGATGAGGGGTGTTTGTACTTAAAGTGACAAAACACATCTCAACCCTCGGTCACCGGGGCCCTTGACTTTGACATGATAGGGTCTTGGTCCTCATTTGTGTGTTGCATGCATTTTTACATTAAATTGCAACCTTGGCTCCTTAGGCTATAATGCATCAAATGCACAATTGATAGCCCGAGGGCCAAGGGCCATACTCCCTTGAGCCCGTCACATGATTGGAAGAGTGGCCATGCTTACATACGCCTGAAATTTCATGCCATGCACTGCTTGTTTTCTGTTGCTGTCAAAACTGTCTTCTGCAGGAAGTTTCTGCCGACCGGCAACATTTAGTGCCGACCGGCCATTTATGAATGGCCGATAAACCCTTAAGCAGCCGATGGAAATTCTAGATGGCCGGTGGGCATTTCCTCTAGCCGATAGTATTCTACAGTGTGCAAGAAACATGTTCCAGGACTTTGGCAGTCTTTGGAGAAGCAGGGCAGTGTAAAACAGAGGTAGCAGTAGCATGGCATGGGTTTTCCGGGCAAGACGGACTCGAGCATGCATTATTCACCGCATTCCGAGACAGGGCTGAGGCTACCTTCTTTACATTTAATTTGTTAATTAATTAGATGCTTTGTAATAATTAATTTAGTATTATTTGTTCGGACTGTAATATTCATTCGGTCCCTCCGAGTAAGGGCGTATTTGTAATAAGTGTGCGTGAGTGTGTGTATGTCTTCCAATCTCACGTCTTTCTTCCCTTTTATTTACTTGCTTATGATGGTAGACTAGGGCATATTTAAATTAGCATAACAGCATGACAACATGTTTGCATCCATACAGTTGTTTACATGCACCGAGCTCAGTACATCACGCTAACTGCATTGTACTTCAATTTCCAAATTGAATGCATGTTATCTGAAGCATTTCACATGCCATGTTTAGAATAGCCGAGCCTGCTATAGTTGCATTATTGCATGAGTTGCATTAGGCACTTCGGTATAATTAGGATCATGCATGGATTTCTAATCAGTTTCTGTTTTGGCTTGGAGTACTCGGTAAGTTTTATGCTTTAGCATCCTTGCATGCGTGTGAGTGACTGCCATGATAGCATGCTTACCATGAGTCTATTTGCTTATATGATATATCTGCCTGAATGCCTGTGGGTGAAGGTTGGGTTGTTTGGATTGGAACAAATCATTGACTGTGAGTTTTAAGCCCACTAGATAGTGGCAAAACCATGTTTTCTAAGCCCACCCGAGGGTGGCAAATCCATGTCTTAGCCTACTTGCGAGTAGCACCATCAAACCATTTTCAAAAACAAACATGAAATGTTTTGTTCCAATTCAGGCGACCCGGTCTATACTTGTATGCTGTGCGCATCACATAGTAAATCTAGGCTAATAACCGGAATAAGAACGCACAATGTTTTCAAAACTAGATATCACGGTTATTAGAGGCCGATCTTTGATTGGGCGAGCGGGGGTGCTCACGAAGTGACCTTCCCCAATCGTACCCAAGTTCCCGAGCCGAGGCAACTTTGGTGATGACAGACATGTGGCCTTAGGCAACGAGTCAGGGTTTCGTAAAACACCAATTTTATAGTTAGCCAGTAAAAAACCATCACATAAGCAAAAATAAATAAACTCACCAACATTGTTTCTCTGTGGTTTTTCCCTTTCCACCGCCTCTTACCTAAACCAACCCACCAATCCCCTCCTCCCACTACAACCTCACACCATTTTCTAACAAAACCCAACCCTTCAAAACCTTTGGCTGATCAGATGAAGAATTCATGGTTTCATTTACAGAATCTCTTCCAATTGAACCCATCATCACTGTCATAGTTTGGCAAAAACTATGTACGACTGTGTTTGAATTTTTAATGAGTTTTGGTGGTGGTGATTTTTTGTTTTGCTGTGTTGGTGGCTTTTATCAAATAGGGAATCCCTTTCCAAGAAAATCAAATGGGAATTTGTGTTGGGATTTTGGTGAATGGTTTGGTGTCTAGGGACAGTGTTTATTTTATTTTCTTTTTCATTTATGTTTTGGTGTTTAATTCAATAGTAATCGAGTTTGTGCATAAATGACAGCCCAACTGGAAGAAAGGGAAAAACTCTATTGTGTAGCCCAATATTTTTGAATTTTGCTTACGTGACACATTCAAATTGGTTGTCTGTAGAACTCATATTGTACAAGACAACCATGTATAATTCATTCTCTATTTAAATACACATAATTGAGGCTAATGTAAACATATACGAGATATGTAGTCATTTAGGGAAAAAGTGTTCATAATATTAAGCTCAAATCACTAGAAATGTTAGATCATTTTTGGTGGACAATAAGAATTAAAAGATAGAATCAACATGATATAGGTTTTTATTGAAATCAAAGATTGGGGCAATCAAAAGGAGACCTTTCTCGAGGTTCTTGACATTCTTGGAGGAAAGAGTGATCCTGATCTTGTAAATCTACTCCTAGGACTCCTCCAACCCTGGCTTCGTCGGCTTCATTGCTGCGTACGCCATTGTTGCTCCGTTTTCTGCACCACAAAACGATCAAACAACAACAATAGTTGCATTACAACGATCCAAATCATTCAATACTGCGCATAAACACAAGATCTCCACAAGAGAGAGAGAGAGAGAGACAGAGAGCTGAAGATGAGAAGTGTGAGGAGGCGAGTAGTGAGAGCCGCTTCAACCTCTGTAGAAGTAATAAGGAGCTATGAAACCTTTTTGTGTGGAGTTTTATATATGTTCAATTTAGGGTTAGGGTTTTAAGAAAAATGATTAAATCATAATGGGTCGTGTTGAAAGGCAATTGAGTTGTTGGGCTGGAAAGCCCAGTCCAATATTGTGATTGGGTTGAGGCCTGTGTAAATAAACCATTTGATTGAAAGTCTTTCTTTCTAGGAAAATTTACCCATAAGTCCTAGTTTCTGAAAAGTTGAACCATTTAGTTCTAAAAGTTTTCTTATGCTCCATTTAGTCCCATTTGCACATCAATCTAATGTTCGAAACATTAATCTGATGTTCGAAATCTAATGTTCGAAACATTAATCTGATATTTGAAACATTGTAATGGGACCTTTCAGTCTATAAGAAAACTTTTAGGACTAAATAGTGTATAAGTTATTAATTTGGGATTTATTGGTGCATCCCCCTTCTTTCTATTATTATTCCATTTTTAAAATTATATTTTGAGAGTATTTTTCAAAATATTTAATACAATTTTTACTTATAATTCAAAAAAAAAAACCTAAAATGATTTAAATTAATTAATTTTTACTTATAGTTTAAAAAAAAATCTCAAATGATTTAAATAAATTAATTAGTAAAAGTCAAAAAATGATATTTTTTACTTTTGCGTCTGAATTATAAATTTTTTATTGCACCATGGAGTCATTATTTCAAATATGCAGCTTCAAATTGACTAATGTGTCGAGAATTGTTTGGTCGGTGTTAGCCTTGTAACCAATTATTGCTTAATAGATCAATAAATTTGAAGTCGGCATAAACCTTATTAATTTCAGCATGATACAACTTTCATTTCAGGTCAACATAAAGTATTTCTAGATTAATCACAACATAAATATCTCATATTCTTCTATTTTTTCAGTTAAAAGAAAACATAAATTAAACCAAAATTTGAAGTACATCAAATAAGAGTATTCCACCCATGGCAGTCACAAATACATTTACTGAATTGATTTGGCTATTGTTGGTACACCATGATGAGATGTTGCACCAAACATATATTAGATTTCAATTTCAATTCTTGTGATTCCAAAGGGAGCCATGTGCCCACAATTCAACTTCTATGCAGTCAAAAACTAGTTGGCCCCGTTGAGTTGTACTATGTGAATGTGATGTTGAGCTCTGCAAATCCCTGACAAATTAATACTTGTTTGATGGATGAAATCCGAGCAAACCACTAATACTTGTTTGATGGATGAAATCTGAGTAAACACTAGTGGCTCAATAGTTAATTTTCCAATGACGGCAATTCGTTCAATGTTTATAGTCTGAATGCCAAGTAACAAGTTACATCAATCACTCTATACGAAGCCACAAAATTGAAAATACAAAATCACCGATCCAAACAAGAACAATGTCATAAACTGGCAATTCAGACATGGCTTGTGTTAGAGCTCGCTGTGGATGGGATAAGTACATAAAAGCATATATTGTCAGCAACTGTTATTGATCTTTGAATATGTCGTCTACAACAAATGCAAAAATCAAGCCGCGAGAGCAACAATCACACTAATCCACAACCCTTAATCTCCAAACATCAATACTGCAAGAGAAATTTCCAATCAAAGCACTAGCAGATCAAAAAATAGCAAGCATTCAAATTTCTTAAAAATAAACTTAAACAACCCAAGGCATATGCCATATAAAACTCGACTATTAAACTTCAAAATTGTAATTTAGAAAACTCTGACCAACTAACTTCCCTTACAAATCTAGCTCCTGTGTTGGACATCGAAGAAAAAGGTTCTTAGGCTAGACAATTTTAAGAATCTGCACTTGTAACCTCAACCTCAACTCTAGGTTCAAGGGTCATGGAGGTGATCTACTTAACCACATCTGGGGAGATGAAGAGATCAATCACTCGCTTGTGGACACGGAGCTCAAATCTATCCCAGGTGTTGGTTCCTGTCAACACAAATGTTAAGGGTTAACGAGTTTCTTCCAGTCAATACCACACTACAAATTTCAATATCATCTGAATGTAGGTCCGAGTATTCTCAGCTATAGTAACAACTCTACAAAAATAGTACTAAAATACAAAGTTTAACTAAACACTATTGGATAGAGATTATTTCATGTTTTAAAAGGCATTGGGTTCCTAGAGCTTCCAATAGATAAATTTTCACGCTTCAATTTTTAATTACTCGAAAACATTACCAAAGCCTTTAATTTAGGTCCATTTTTTTTTTACAAACATCCATTACCCTTGAGTAATAGAAATACAATGATACATGTTCTCTCTCTCTCAATGAACATTACAATGACAACAATACAAGCCAATCTTTTACTGTGAAGTTACAAATAAATAAAATACAAATACAGGATCCATTACATCTACAATGAAATTGCATATAAAAGACACATGGACTTCTTAACTCTTCAATCATATAATCCACACTTTCTTCCTGTAAAAAGATAAAAACAACAAGGGTGAGCACTAATGCCCAGTAGGAATCTCATAGTTCTCAATCAATAACTAACACACAGATAGAAATGTTCATGCATGCAGGGTGATACCATATAGTAGGGTGACATTGTATAATTTCAAAATATCATAAGTAAGTGCCTTTTTCTTAAAAACTATTTAGATACTTTTAAGAAAAACTTTCAGCCATTGAAATCATCCCTTAATTTTAGAAAATCATAGATCCTTGTGAAACAACAATATTTAAAAAACAACATCATTTAAAAGTTATTAACCAATTCGCAAAAATATTTCTCATTTAATTTCCATTTTTTATATTCCTCTTTCTCTTTCATTCTTCTTTTCTACTCATTATTTTTATTTAGAACCCCACAACTTCAAGTTCAAGTTCCCTTTTTAATTCACTAACAATCTTCCTATACCCAATTCACTCTGTTATTTACACTCTCAAATTTCATTTCAAGATAACACAAGATTAATAAACCCCTTTCAATTCTATCTCTCATTTATTCACAAAACAACACTCATAATTTACTTTTATTGCCACAACTACTTCACTAAGTTCACCATCACCAATCCATAATCCCCTTACATTTCCTCTTTAAACCAAATTACACAACAATATGCAATTTCACAAATTGATCACAAGTCACAAATAAATTCAACACACTTGTCGACACATATCTCAACACAATCCACCTTTTGCCGACTTACTACGGCGGGATAGCGGGCATCAAATTCATAACACTTTCCGCCTTTCGCCGGCTACTATACGACGGGAAGTGAACCCCCAAAAACTATTTTCTCAAAAGCTATTTCCTTCCAAAAACCATTTTTCAACTTTTTAAAACTATCCCCCACATTTGTCGGCTACTATACGGCGGGATGTGGACACCCAAAACATTTTCGAAAACCATCCGTTTTTCCACTTTTGCCGGCTACAATATGGCAGGACTATGTAGACACCCAAAAATCATTTTTCCACTTTCACTGGCTACTATACGGCGGGATTGTGTGGACACCCAAAAACATTTTCCCATATTCGTCTAGCGATAAGCCTAGACAGGGCAATTGGGCACCTTTAATTCAAACCACCCCCAATGCCGGCTACTATACGGCGGGATGTGGGCCCCCAAAAACCTTTTTCTTCAATTTTTAAAACCATCCCCCACATTTACAGGCTATTTTACGGACGGTCGTGGGCACCGAAAAATCATTTTTCAACTCCCCGCGCGGGTACCAACACAACACCACCCAACACAACTCAACCCAAACTCAACACACCCAACACAACTCAACTCAAACTCAACATGACCCAACACAACTCAATTCAAACTCAACACACTCAACACAACTCAACTCAACACAATTCAACATGATTCAAACACAATTCTTCATAGTCCAACACAATTCAATTCAACATTACTCAATACAAGTTAATTCAACATAAGTCAACACAACTTAATTAAACAACACTATTTGCAATTCAACATAATTCAAGATAAATTCTTGAATCCCACTTCAACATTCCATAATCAAGTTTATGTCATCCATATCATTAACACTTCTTTTCCCCCAAATTTCATTTCATGTTATAGCATGATTTACATCATCCATAATAAAGGTTCAATCGCTAATTTTTAACATAATTTTCAAACACTTCCAAAATCCAATTAAACTTGCATATGTATAATTCAACCTATCAATTTTATGATTCTACTTTCAATTTGGGAAAATTCATTAATTATCATCATGAATTAACTTAGGGTTTTCAAGAAAAATCAAGATTTTCAAGAAAAATTCAAACTTCTCAAACCACTAATTTTTATTCCAATTTTCACATTGATTATACACCTAAGGTTCATAATCCATAATCTTAACCCAATAATTGAACCCCAACACTTCAAACCCTAAACCTCCAAATTCCATGACATAACACTATATGCTCAAAAATGTAGATTTTGCATTTATATAATCAAAATACCACAAATCTATCTATTAATGCAAGTATTGAAGGAGAAATAGGACCCCTACCTTGAGAATCAAGCAAAAGAGGAAAGCTCCAAGTAGAATCCTTCGCCAATCTGAAATCCAATCGGTAGAACATGTTCACCTTCAAGCTTCTGCACTTTCTTGTAAGGGATCTTGCCTAAAACTTAGAGGAATGGAAAGTATTTGGGGTCAAAAACCTAGGGTTTTCGGACCTAGGGTGAGAGGAATGAAGAGAGGAGATGGAAGTGTGAAGAATGATCTAGAAAAGTGCCTTTAAACTTGCTGAATTCGCGTAGTCCGCTCAAGCGTTGCTTTTCTCGCTCGAGCCTACTTGCTTCCAGCACAGATTCCAAAACTTCAAATGGTCATAATTCTCTCTTCCGAAGTCCGTTTTAGGTCGTTTTTGTGTCCAAATCGAAGCCCCGGAAATAAGCTTTCCAATGGTTCTAACCTCACATTCAAATTCAAAGTGTGGAAAAAGAAAAGGGCAAAAGAGTGACGGCTGTTAGTAGAAAAAATTATTCGAATTAAATTCTTGGTTCATTCCTACTTTACCATTATGTTACCACTTCGATCAATGTCCCAAAATAAGACAAGGAGGTTCCAAATACATCAATAAAAATGTCAAGGGCAATCTCACTTTCCACGCTCGAGCGTCGCTTCCTACACTCGAGCGCGCGCAGACCAACAAAGCCGTCCGCTCGAGCGACCACTCCTACGCTCGAGCGGGAATTCACAACTCTCAGAATTTCAGACTGCTTGCAAAAATGCTGGGAACCTCTCAAGGCTGCTCGAGCATCAACTTCCCCACTCGAGCGGAAGGAAAAATTATGGATCGTTACATAAATTCCGAGAACATTCAAGTCTGACGACATCATAGAGTTTTTTTTAACCAAACTCAGTCATTTTAAAACAAAATTTTCAAACCCAAACAATTTTGTACCTGTTCAAATTCATGTTGCTATAGTTTTCAATTAACTTCTTGTAATTCTTTTTGAAATAGTGCTTACAGAAAAAACTAAATTTGAGAAGTTCATTCAAAATAACTTGCATATAAGCAATAAGTTTTGTAATACCTTGGGTTAGGTAAAAAAATGCATACAACCACAAAAAGCAAGAAATATTGCAGCCAGTAATGTAAATCCAATCAAAACATTCACTCATAGAGCAATCAACTTCTACCAAAGGCTAATGGAGTCTGTTTGGATACTAAAAAGATGAATAAAAAAAGAGGATAAAATAATACATACCTTAGTTCAAACAAAAAAAATAATAAATAACTTAAGCATAAGAAAAAGCATTACAAAAAGTTGTGTATATCCACGGTAAGCGATGTACGAAAGAAAAACTGTATAACATAGTCTCAAAAGCATCAAAACACAAAACACAAGCCAGTCACATGTCTCATTAACATTGTTATTCCCAAAAAAAAGGTAGTGTGAATTGGGAAAAGGATTTAAAAAAATTTATCTTCAAGGCATTTTCTCGTTAACCAAGCACTATAATAACCTCAAGAAATAGATCAAGATGTTTATGAAATTAGTACCTTCACCACAAGGGACCTTCCTGGTAGTTATATAAAGAACCTTAGTGGGCATCCCAGCAGGTCCCTTCACCCTCAACCTCTTATCCTTGGCACCGGGAACCAAATTCGCACACACTATCAATTAAAAATAAACATAAAAAACAAGATATTAACACCTCATGAAAAAATTTCACAAACAAACTTCACTATCAGAGCTACCATACAAAAATTTCATCAAAATTTTGAAAGTCAGAATAATTTCAGCATCTAGGAACACATAAATGAGATTAAATTCTCCGCAGACATCGTAGAACACCAATTTTACAGTTAGCCAATAAAAAACCATCACATAAGCAAAAATAAGTAAACTCGCCAACATTGTCTCTGTGGTTTTTCCATTTCCACCGCCTTTTACCTAAACCAACCCCCACTACAACCTCACATCATTTTCCAATAAAACCAGACCCTCCAAAACCTTTGGCCGATCGGATGAAGAATTCATGGTTTCATTTATAGAATCTCTTCCAATTGAGCCCATCATCACTGTCATAGTTTGGCAAAAACTATGTAAGACTGTGTTTGAATTCTTGATGAGTTTTGGTGGTGGTGATTTTTTCTTTTACTGTGTTGGTGGCTTTTATCAAATAGGGAATCCCTTTCGAAGAAAATCAAATGGGAATTTGTGTTGGGATTTTAGTGAATGGTTTGGTGTCTCGGGACAGTGTTTATTTTATTTTCTTTTTTATTTTAGTTTTGGTGTTTATTCAATAACAATCAAGTTTGTGCATGAATGACAGCCCAGCTGGAAGAAAGGGAAAAACTCTATTGTGTAGCCCAATATTTTTGAATTTTGCTTATGTGACACATTTAGATTGGTTGTTTGTAAAAATCATATTGTACAAGACAACCATGTATAATTGATTCACCACTTAAATACACATAATTGAGGCAAATGTAAGCATATACAAGTGATATAGTCATTTAGGGAGAAACTGTTCATAATATTAAGCTCAAATCACTAGAAATGTTTGATTATTTTTGGTAGACAATAAGAATTAAAAGATAGAATCAACATGATATATAGGATTTTATTGAAATCACAAAGTAGTGAGGCAATCAAAAGGAGACCTTTCTCGCGGTTCTTGACGTTCTTGGAGGAAAGAGTGATCCTAATCTTGTGAATTTGGTCCTGGGACTTCTGCAACCCTGGCTTCGCCGGCTTCATCGTTGCGTACGCCATTGTTGCTCCATTTTATGTACCATAAAACGATCGAACAACAACAATAGTTGCATTACCACGATCCAAATCATACAATACTATGCACAAACACAAGATCTCCAAGAGAGAAAGAGAGAGAGAGACCTGCAGATGAGAGTTGTGAGGAGGTGAGAAGTGAGAACCGCTTCAACCTCTGCAAAAGCAATAAGGAGCTCTGAAACCTTTTGTGTGGAGTTTTATATATGTGCAATTTAGGGTTAGGGTTTTTTGAATTTCTTTTTCAAGATATGTGAGAAAAACGATTGAAATCATAATGGGTCGAGTTGAAAGGAAAATAAGTTGTTGGGCTGGAAAGCCTATCCCAATATTTTGATTGGGTTGAGGCCTGTGTAAATGAACCATTTGATTGGAAAGCCTTTCTTTCTATTATTATTGCATTTTTAAAATTATTTTTTGAGAGTATTTGTCAAAATATTTAATACAATTTTTACTTATAGTTTAAAAAAAAACCTCAAATGATTTAAATAAATTTATTAGTAAAAGTCAAAAAATGATATTTTTTACTTTTGTTTCTAAATTATAAAATTTTTATTGCACCATGGGGTCTCTATTTCAAATATTCAGCTTCAAGTCGACTAATGGGTCGAGAATTGATTGGTCGGTGTTAGCCTTATAACCAATTAGTACTTAATAGATAAACAAATTTAAAGTCGACACAAACCTTATCAATTTCAGCACAATTCAATTTTCATTTCAGGTCTTTCTAGATTAATCACAACATAAATATCTCATATTCTTCAATTTTTTTAGTTAAAGAAAACATAAATTAAACCAAAATTTAAAGTACATCAAACAAGAGTATTCCACACATGGCAGTCACAAATACATTCACTGAATTGATTTGACTATTGTTGGTACACCATGATGAGATGTTGCACAAAACATACATCAGATTTCAGTTTCAATTCTTGTGATTCCAAAGGAAGCCAAGTGTCCACAATTCAAGTTCTATGCAGTCAAAAACTAGTTCGTCCCGTTGTGTATAAGTTTCAAGTAATTTATGTTGTTACACTATATGAATGTGATGTTGAGCTCGGGGAATCCCTGACAAATTAATAATGTTTTTCTTAATACTTGTTTGATAGATGAAATTCGAGCAAACCACTAATACTTGCTTGATGAATGAAATCTGAGTAAACAATATTGGTTTAATAGTTGATTTTCGAATGACAGCAATTCTTTCAACATTGGTAGTCTGAATGCTAAGCAATGAGTTACATCAATCACTCTACACAAAATCATACAACTAAAAATACAAAATCACCTGTCCAAACAAGAACAATGTCATAAACTGGCCATTTAGACATGGCTTGTGTTAGAGCTTGTTGTGGATAGGATAAGTACATAAAAGCATATATTGTCACTAACTGTTATTGATCTTTGAATACGCGTCTACAACAAATGCAAAAATCAAACGGCGAGAGCAACAATCACACTAATCCACAACCCTTAATCCCCAAACATCACTACTGCAAGAGAAATTTCCAATCCAAGCACTAGTAGATCAAAAAATAGCACGCATTCGAATTTCTTAAAAATAAACTTAAACAACACAAGGCATATGCCACATAAAACTTGACTATTAAACTTCAAAATTGTAATTTAGAAAACTCTTACCAACTAACTTCCCCTACAAATCTTGTTCCCATGTTGGACGTTAAAGAAAAAGGTTCCCAGACTAGATAATTTTAAGAATCTGCAATTGTAACCTCAACACCAGGTTCAATGGTGATGGAGGTGATCTTCTTAACCACATCTGGGGCGCTGAAGAGATCAATCACTCGCTTGTGGACACAGAGCTCAAATCTGTCCCAGGTGTTGGTTCCTGTCAACGCAAATGTTAAGGGTTAATGAGTCTCTTCCAGTGAATGCCGCACTGCAAATTTCAATATCATCTGAATGTAGGTCTGAGTATGCTCGGCTATAGTAACAACCCTACCAAAATAGTACTAAAATACAAAGTTTAACTAAACACTGCTAGATAGAGATTATTTCATGTTTTAAAAGGCTTTGGGTTCCTAGAGCTTCCAATAGATAAATTCTGAGAACATTCAAGTCTGATGACAACATGGTAAAATTAGAGTTTTTTAACCAAACTCGTGTCATTTTAAAACAAACTTTTTAAACCCAAACAATTTTGTACCTGTTTCTCAAATTCATGTTGCTATAGTTTTCAATTAACTTATTGTAATTCTTTTTGAAACAGTACTTACAGAAAAAACTAAATTTGAGAAGTTCATTCAAAACAACTTGCATATAAGCAATAAGTTTTGTAATACCTTGGGTAAGGTAAAAAAATGCATACAACCACAAGAGGCAAGAAATATTGCAACCAGTAATGTCAATGAGATCACTACTTTTTGGCTCTGGTTGATCAACTTTGCCAAAGTCTTCAATTGTTTAGTCTTCAAGAAAAACAATATCACGGCTTCAAATAACTTTCTTGTCGATCGGATCCCACAATCTATAACCAAATTCATCACGCCCATAGCCAAGAAAAATGCATTGTCTTGACTTGCTATCAAGCTTAGACCTCTCATCCTTTGGAATGTAAACAAAGGCTCGACAATCAAACACTCTCAAGTGCTCATAAGACATATCCTTGCTGGTCCAAACTCTTTCGAGAACATCACTATTCAAAGGATAGGAAGGAGACAAATTGATCACGTCAACCGCTATCTTCATTGCCTCACCCCAAAAAGATCTTGGCAATTTAGCATATGAAAGCAGGCATCTTGTTTTTTCCACAATTGTGCGGTTCATTCTCTCGACAATGCTATTTTGTTGAGGAGTCTTCTTAAGTGTCTTTTGATGCCGAATACCTTGGCTGTGACAATACTCATCAAATGGCCCACTGTATTTACCACCATTGTCTGTTCGGATGCACTTCAATTTCTGCCCTATTTCTCTTTCAACCATGGCCTGAAAATGCTTAAACACATCTAGAACTTGATCTTTAGTTTTTAGTGCAAAAACCCAAACTTTCCTTAAATAATCATCAATGAAAGTAACAAAAAAAAGTGCACCACTATGTGTTCTAACTTTCAAAGGACTACAAACATTCGAATGAATCAACTCCAAAACATTTTCTTTTCTAGAAGCAACATTTTTATGAAACGAAACTCTATGTTGTTTACCTGCCAAACAATGAATACAAGTTTTAAGATGTGTACCTTTCAAACCGAGTAGAAGCTCTTTCTTGAATAGAACTTGTAGCCCCTTTTCATTCATGTGGCCAAGCCGCTTGTGCCACAATTCGGTAGAAGCATCATCCTCGAGTGCATTAACATCTTTACAAATTTTTCCTTGCATCGAATAAAGTGTATAAGTCTTCTTGCACTTAGCCACTTCCAAAGAACCCTTTGTGAGCTTCCATATTTCATCACCAAATTTGTTGTTGTAACCTTCATCATCTAGCTTCCCGGTAGAGATCAAATTGAGGCGAATGTTGGGAACATGCCTTACATCTTCAAGCAATAACTTGCAGCCCAAATTTGTTTTCAAGCAAACATCACCCATACCAACAATCTTGGACAAACCTTCATTACCCATTCGAACACAACCATAATCTCCTTTGGTGTAGGTAGTGAAGAAATCAACTCGAAAAGTCACATAAAAAGAAGCACTGGAATCAATCACCCAATTGCTCTCTTGGTCACAAAATTGATACAATCATCTTCACAAACAACCATAAGATCATTGGTAGTAACAGTCATTGTGTCTTTTTGCTTCTTATCAACACTTTTGTCACGCCTTTTCTCCTTATTCTTGAGCTTTCAGCATTCTTGCTTCATGTGCCCTTTCTCATGACAATAGTGACACTCAATGTCTTTCTTTAAAAAAGAACCATTTCTTGATTTGTCACGGCTTTGATCACGACCACGAGGAGTCTTACTCCTCCCCCTTGTTTTGCTTCGGCCTCTCACAACAAATGCTTCCGAATGAGAGGAACCGGCTGATTTTCTTCTAGCTCCTCCATTCAATAAACTACTACTAAGTTGGCTCATTGTGACAACTCAATCGGGCACCGAATTATTAACCGTCACAACAAAAGTCTCCCAACTTTCGAGCAAAGAACTAAGTAGCATCAAAGCCTGCAACTCGTCATCAAAAACAATTTTCATAGAAGCAAGTTGGTTGACAATACTCTTTATTTCATTCAAATGTTCCGGAATAGGGCTGCCATCGTTATATTTTAAATTAACCAACTTTTGAAACAAAAAGCATTATTTGTAGCCATCTATCATAAAGACCTTCTAATTTTTTTTCATAAATCATGTGTCGAAATTTTACTAGCAACATGATGAAACACATTGTCATCAATTATTGACGGATAACATCAACGGCTTTTCAATTGAGTCTCTTCCATTCATCATCTTTCATACTCTCGAGTTTGCCACTATCACCCTCAATAGGCTCATACAAATCTTTACAAAGTAATAGGTTCTCCATTTTAGTTTTTCAAGTTACCTAATTGCTTTCATTGAAGTTGGAGATACGACCCACATTCCCCTCCATTGATTTACATAAGTAAATAAACCCAAATAAACCGTAAGCTCTGATACCAGTTGTTAGGGGAAATAGATGATTTTTCACATGTAAATCAATTAATAGGAATAAAAACTAATGTGAAAAAATTAAATCAACAACGACACAAGAATTTTTATGTGGTTCCCTCAATGTGAGGTATGTCTACAGGATCGAAATCTGATTCCACTATCAACCAAAAATTTCCAAACAATTACAAACGAGACACGAATAGTTTCACAAACCACCTTTAGGTGAATTTCAAATAATCAAGAGGAAAAACCTCACCAAATAGATTAACAAAAGTCTTTGAAACAGATTGTAGAAGACTCAAAATAATAAACCTAAATCAGCTTCACCAAAGCAGTCAAAGATGCACACATACAGTGCTTCAAAAAACCAAAAGTCGAAGCAAAGAGAACTTCCAATTGCAGTAGCCGAAAAGTAGTACTCTTCACTCACCCAAATTTGATTTCACCAAATAACGTATCAATTTTCCACAGCTGCTACATACCTTCGGAAGAAACAATATATATATATATATTATTGATACTTGAGTTTTTTTTTTTATCAAAACCCTAGCTGTTACTAAATTAAATATTAAATACTATTGAATCTCCAAAAATTAAATATAATATATTATAACCGACACCAATCCATCCACTTAACAATTGACAGTGAAAGAAGTGTAGCCAACACAAGGGGAGAATTAGCTCTTCCCAAATCTGTCTTGGAAGTTGACAATCTGTAAGCGCATGAAGCATGGTTTCACTTTGGTGGCCACACAAAGGGCAGCCAGAGGCATTACTAAAGTTCCTTTGGAGTTTCATTGCATTAGTAAGGATGAAACCTAAAATTTGGTCCTTATAACAAAATAAATTTTTAATTTTTAATTTTATTAATTTAACTCTTAATATTTTAATTTATTTTTAATCTAAATTATTTGTCTATTTTCGTTAAATAAAATCAATATATAAAAAAAAAAGAGATTTTATTCATTAAACTCAATACAAATATATATATTATTTTAGACATTTCATACATATCTACACTAAGTTTAATTATTAAAATACTATACTTTCATCGATTTACTTAACAAAAATAAACACATGATTTAAATAAATCAAAATATTCGAGTTTAAATTGACAAAATTAAAAATTCATAATTTATATTGTTACAAGGGTCAAACCTTTTTGTTGTTGTAATTTTCCCTTTTAATTAATATTTTTAAAAAAAAAATTAGTTTTGTAAAGTTGTGTCAAAATATTTAGTATAGTTTTTGCTTATAGTTTAGGAGATAAAATTATTTAAATAAGTTAGTTATTAAAAGGTTAGAAAAAGGGGGACTTGGTGTCCAATAGATCCTATGATAATTAATGGTATTTTTCATCAAACACTATTAAAAAATGTCACTAATTATTAACTTTTAGCAATAGTTTGAAAATTGTCACAAAAAATGTCACTAATTATAAGTTTTAGCGGCAGTTTTAAAAAATCATCATAAAAAAATTCATTAATTTTTAACTTTCAACGATAGTTTGCAAAATTCATCACAAAAAAGTATCACTAATTTTAAGTTGTAGAGACAATTTATAAAAATCGTGAGAAAAAAGTCATTAATTGTCAATTTTTAGCGACATATGCAAAGGATTGTCACAAAAAATTATTTTTAGTGATGATTTTACTAAGACTTATTTTTAGTAAAGCTTGATGGAAATTAAGTTTAACTATTATAACATATTGATAGTTTAGTTTTAAAAAAATGATGCTTTTGATTTTTTATGTCTAGAATGACCCGATAGTTATTCAAGTGATAATGGAAAGAGAACTTAGGTGTCAAGTTTGGTGAGGTTTCGTGTTCGAGTATATAGAGAGAAATTGACATACATTGTAATCTAATTACTAATATACTAACTGTTATTTTGTGAGGAAAACAAAAAAACTTTTATATCTAGATTATCAGATTTTAATACACCAAATGGAGTCATTATTCCAATAATTCATATCAGCAGCTTAAAATTGATTAATGTGTTGAGAACGAATTGGTTTGTGTCAAGTCCATTGACCAATCATTACTTAATAGGTCAACTAATCTGAAATCGACATAAACCCTATCAATTTGAGCATGAATCGATTCTCATTTTATGTCAATGTAAAGCATTTTTATATTAATCACAACATAAACGTCTCGTATTTTTCTTTCTTTTGTTCTTCCTTTTTATTTTTGTCAAAAAAAACATAAATTAAAACTGAAATTGAGCGTATCTCAAACGGTAGATCAACAAACTCTCGATATATATGCTTAATGGTATTCACTTTTAATTGATTCATAACGCATTTATAGTCATCCAAAATAAAATAAATAAATAAATATTTATTGAATTGATCGGCTAGTATTGGGTATCCCATGATGAGATGTTGCACCAAAACCAACATCAGATTCAACTTCAAATTCCTGTGATTTCAGAATGAACAGCCAATTTTAAACAATCACCCAAGCCTTCAAACAAATTTGGCACCAAATTTTAGAAGTTTGAATGGAGATGCTCTAAGGAGCAATTTTTTAAAATTGAATTTCCACATTTACCTCTAACTTTAACATCTAGAACCGAGCTAAGTTAGAAGACCAAATTAAAATATTTTTTTATATATTAAAGACTAAATTGACATAATTTACATATTAAAAATTAAAATGATAGTACTATGAGAACTAAGACCGTGTTTGTTTGAATTGAATAAAAAGGAATTGTAATCCATTGAATTCTAAATTATTTAATTAAAACCCTCCAATCTCTCCAAACAAACATCTCATAAAAGGATAACAAAGGACCAAAAATAGCATTTTTTTCTTTTTTCTTTTTTTTTTTCTTTTTTAAAAACATGAAAAACTCAAATTTTTTTTAACTTTTTCATGTTACACCATTAATAATTCCAAATATTTTACCATTCCAACCATCTCATCTTTGTGTTTACACACCTATTCTTTCAAACCCTACTTCACATCCACTTCAACCACCACCTTCGACCGCCACAACCATTTGTCCCACAACTCCCATCCTTGCAACCCAACCCCCACCACAACGACCCAGTCCCCCCTTCAACTCCCCACCATTGTGAGTGAGAGAGAGAGAAACTGACCCAGGATAGAAGAATCAAGAAAAGTAGGTGGGTGGCAGAAGAGGCAGCAAATCAAGAAGGGTGACAGGAAGGGGTCGTGGCGTTGGGGCAATGGGACAGCATGGCAGGGGAAGGTGTTGCATGGATAGGGAAGGGAAGGGAAGGGAAGGGAAGGGGGAGCGGTGGCAGAGAGGAACAAAGGTGGTCAATAGTTGACAGTGGTGGTGGCCAGTCGGTGGCTAGTTTTGTTTCAGACATTAAGATTTTTGTCCTAAAATATGATTTTTGCCAAGGGTTAAAATCATAATTAAAAAAAAAATTTGAAAAATAGCCATGGTGAAGAGAGACAAACCAACAAAAACACCATCAATAACAGGTCCATGTAACTAGTTTTTCCCTAATGCACGGTATTCATGCACAAACCAATCTCCAAATATAAATACCGCAAAGAGAGTTTCCCAACCATCAGCGAATCAAAAAAATAAAAATAGCATGCATTCAAATTTCTTAAAAATAAAAACATAACATCACAAGGTGTATGTCACATCAAACTAACTTTTAAACTTCAAAATTGTAATTGATAAAAACTCTGACCAAGTAACTTGCTACTACAAATCTTAATCCCATGTTGAACAATAAAGAAAAAGGTTCACACAACGCTAACTACTTTTCAAGAATCAGCAATTGTAACCTCAACCTCAACACCAGGTTCAATAGTGATAGAGGTGATCTGCTTAACCACATCTGGGGAGCTGAAGAGATCAATAACTCGCTTGTGGACACGGAGCTCAAATCTGTCCCATGTGTTGGTTCCTGTCAAAGCAAAAATATTAAGGGTCAATGAGTCTCTTCCTGTCAATGCCCAGCTGTAAATTTAATGTAGGTCTGAGTATGTTTAGCTACAGTAAAAACTCTATTAAGAATGGCGAAATAAAATGCTAAGTTTAGCTAGACACTGTTGGATTTCATGTTTTGACCTTCCAAGAGATAACTTTGGAGAACATTCAAGTCTGATGACAATAAGATAGAATTAAAGTTTTTTAACCGAACTCGTGTCATTTAAAAACAAAATTTTTAAAACCCAAGCAAATTTGAACATATTTCTCAAATTCTGAAATTCGCACACATAATAATCCCTACTGGAAAGCAGCCAGCAGGTAGAAAGCACCACTGAAAAACATGCCACGTAAAAGGAAGAAACTTCATAGAATCTTGTAAAAAGTTCTATGATTCCATTTGAAAGATTCAAATTAATTAACCAACATTAAAAACCAATTGTTACTTGGACTAGGAAAGCATTTGGGCATTGTCAGGTCAGTAAGGCACTCAAATTGTGCTACATGAACAACACAATAGTCATAAAGGTGATGTGCTGTCAACATAATCTACAAGCATGACCTAGTAGTTGCAATTTGGGTGCAGTTGAGTAATTTTAAAACCAAATTAGACTAAACAGGTAATACATTGCACAAGTCCATTCAAGTCACAGTACAAAAGGTTTGCACCACATAAAAGTTTATTATGCAGCTATATATTGAGCAAGCACATTTGACCAATGAACAAAAAAAAATTACAATAAACTACTAAAAAAAATAACCAGCCAGGACATAAATACATGAAAACCTCAGTTAACAGTTAAACATAGAAACAAATTTACAACCCAATGGAAGATGTTATAACTGCAGTTTTATGCTCTTTTAATCAAAACTACCTACCAACCACTATAATAACCTCAAGCAATAGATCAAGATATTTCTAAACTCAGTACCTTCACCACAAGGGGACTTCCTGGTAGTGATGTGAAGAACCTTGGTGGGCATCCTAACAGGTCCCTTCACCCTCAGCCTCTTATCCTTGGCACCGCGAACCAAATCCGCACACACTATCAATCAAAAACAAACATAAAAAACAAGATATCAACACCTTAGGAAAAAATTTCACAAACAAACTTCATTATCAAAGCTACCATACAAAAATTTCATCAAAATTCTGAAATTCAGAATAATTTCAGCATCTAGGAACACATATAAATGAGATTAAATTCTAAACAGACACCGTAGAACACCAATTTTATGTTTGGCCAATAAAAAATCACCACATAAGCAAAAATAAGTAAACTCACCAACATTGTTGCTCTGTGGTTTTTCCCTTTCCACCGCCACTTACCTAAACCAACCCACCTATCCCATCCCCCCAACTCCAACCTCACACCATATTCTAAAAATACCCAACCCTCCAAAACATTTGGCCAATCAGATGACGAATTCATGGTTTCATTTATAGAATCTCTTCCAATTGTACCCATCATCACTGTCATAGTTTGGCAAAAACTATGTAAGACTGTGTTTGAATTTTGATGAGTTTTGGTGGTGGTGATTTTTTCTTTTGTGTGTTAGTGGCTTTAATCAAATAGGGATCCCTTTCCAAGAAAATCAAATGGGAATTTGTGTTGGATTTTTGGTGAATGGTTTGTGTCTCGGGACAGTGTTTATTTTATTTCTTTTTCATTTCAGTTGTGGTGTTTAATTCAATTGGATTTCCGAACGAGGCGACAGAGCATGCATGCACTTCTCACCCTGAGGACCTCTTTTTTTACTGCTTTACTTAGCTTCTTTACTTAGCTGGCTAATGCTTTGGTTTTATACTTAATTAGTTAATACGCTTAACTATTCAACTCGTGTTGTAATAACTAATTAGTTAGCTTGTAGGTTAATTAGTCTTGTGATGTAATAATTAGTTTAATTAGCTTAGATTAGCTAGTTAGCTTATTATTCGGACCCTCCGTCGAGAGGGCATAACTGTTGTAATAAGTATGCATGTGTGTGATGCATGTCTTCCAACCCCCATTTCTTTCTCCCTTTTACTTAACCGCTTTCGATAGTTAGTTTTAGGACATATTTCAATTAGCATACTTATGCTTGCATGCATGCATCAATTCATCTGTCTTGTAATAACCCGACCCTCGCACATGATTTCTGTTATATACTCAGCCCTCGATTGGTACTTTTAAATGCTTACTGTAAAAGTCCATGAAAAATTTTGATGAAGCAAGTGAAATCCATGTTTATAGATGCTTATCTGTTTCTTAAGAAAACTATCTGTCACCACTAAAACGTTTGAATTAGAAATTGGAAGTCTTAACAGCTTAATTATCTCAAATTGATAATATATTTGTGATCAGCATAATTTTTAAGTAATATTAAGCATGTTCGCGAAATTTTAATTTTGGAATGATTAAACGATTCATTTTTGTCTTATATGTCATTGGTTTGAATATATACACTTAAGTCTTATTGAGCTTTGATCAAAAAAAACGTGAGGCATCTTTTAGAGAGACTAAGGGTTGATAAGAAGAGAAAAGGAGAACAAAGACAAGGTTCAACAAGGGAAGGAATTGGAGTTAAATTAGGAGATCAAGTTTAAGGACACACTCCGGGAGGAAGTAACACGCCACCTTAACGCGGTCAGTAGTAATACCTATGTGAATGATATGCACTTATGTCAATGTTTCAAGCATATTATGTATCTATGTTACTGTTTAAAGTATGTTAAAAGTAAGTAAAGAAAAGAAATTCTCAAGGGCTTTATGCCACTTTCACGGGCCATAGTGCCAATATGTTTACAAGGGCTTTATGCCATTCTCAAGGGCATTATGCCATTTTCAAGGGCCATAGTGCCGACCTGTTTACAAGGGCTTTAATGCCAACAAGTTTCAAGGGCCATAGTGCCAACATGTTTACAAGAGTTTTATGCCACCTGTCCCAAGGGTTTCGTGCCACCATTTCAAGGGCTTATAGCCACCAAGTTATGTTACGAGATTAGGCCTAAGGCCATTATGTACGTAATACAGAATCAGACTAATGTATTGACATGTAATCTGTTCAAGTTAAGCAATGTTTTATTTATGTATTACTATTCATTGAGCCCAGCTCACTCTTAATTATGTCTGTTTCTGTAGGTCACCCACCAGGTGGTCAATCCTAGCTTAGGATGCTGCTTCCTTTTGTCAACCTTTACATGTCCAGGCACCATACCAAGCCACTTATTTTTGGTGAAACTGTGAAGATGTTGGTTTACTTACTGAGTGCCATCTAAGGTTGTTATACATGACTCTCATGTTTTTTTTTGTATACGCCCAATCATGGGGCTGGGACTGTAAATGTATGTGTATGTAACCGATGTTCATGGATTTAGTTTTGAACTTTGTCTGCTTTGGATGAAGTATATGATGTAAGAGATCCTGGCATATTAGCAGTAGCTCAATGGAGTATGTTGTATCTATGTTATGTCCGTAGTTTTATGCTTCCGATAAGGCCCGTAGGGTTGTATACCAGGTTACGTGTCCATTTATGAATAGGTCATGCCCAAACTTTTAGGGGCAAGTTTAGGGTGTGACAAATGGTATCAGAGCACGAGTTGCTATCTCACACATGGATCCATTGAGCTGTAGGGTGTCTAGAAAAGATTTAGGCATCATGCATGACATCCTAAAAGTATAAGACCAGTTTGATGGCAACATTAAGAGTACTCTGATAATGCTAATAATTTTAAACTATGTCTATTGTATATACTTGACTGTTGTGTAGATCATGGTGAGAACAAGGACGGAGGAGCAGGAAGATGCTACTGCAGCACGGTTGGATAGGATGGAGAGAATGATTATGGAAATGGCGGAGACCTTACGGCAACAACAGCAATAGCCACCACAGCAGCAACAACCACAAGAACAATCGCCACCTCCACCGGTAGTACCAGAGTTCCATGCTAAAGACCAAACTATTACTCTCACTAAGGAGTTTAAAAAGATGAAACCACCATCTTTCAAAGGAGGAATAGAACCGATGAAAGCTGAGGCCTGGGTGTTGGGCATAGAGAAATTATTTGAAGTTTTCCCTTGCACCGAAGCTCAAAAAGTGCAATTGGCTGCCTTTACCCTTGAAGATGAAGCACGCAGATGGTGGATGCTTACGAGAACAACCTATCCAGGCCTAACATGGGACAGATTTTTGGAGCTGTTTTATGATAAATACTTTCCTCAAAGTATGCGGGATAAAAAGGTGACTGAATTTGAAACTCTCAGACAAGGGAACAAGACTGTTGCTGAATATGAGGCCCAATTTGCGGAGCTAGCTCGGTTTGCACCGCATATGGTGGACACGGACTATAAGAAGGCACGGAAATTTGAAGGGGGATTACGAGGAGCAATTCTAGATCGAGTCAATATGTTAAAGTTGCCCACCTATGTAGATGTGCTGGAGAGGGCTGTTATAGCTGAGGGAAACCTTGCTGCTCAGAACCGGATTTCCGAGTGGAAAGGAAAGAGGCAAAATAATCAATGGTCAAAGGGAGCGACTACTCCGCCAAACAAGAAACAAAATTCAGGGACTTCAAATACATCTGCCTCTAGTCAGGGTACAATTCCTGTTTGTTTGGAATGTGGAAAGAGGCATCGCGGGACATGCCAATGGAAGTCTGGAGCCTGTTATCAGTGTGGCAAAACGGGTCATTTGATAAAGGATTGCCCCCAGAGGAATCAACGAAATGGCAGTAGGGCTGCTACTAGTTCAGTGGGGTCGACACCAACTACTAATACCAAGGCGCCGGCTAAACCTAACAACAACAAAGACACAGCGAGACAAGGCAAAGTGTTTGCATTGGTTCCAGGAGATGTGCAGAATGCAGCAACAGTGGTGTCAGGTACATTTATGGTTCACGGTCATTTTGCTTCTGTCTTATTTGATTCTGGCTCTACTCATTCCTTCGTGTCGAAATTATTTGCACAAAACTTAGATAAAATTGAAGAAAAACTGTCCTATGTGTTGTGTGTGTCTTCACCCTTGGGGGACTCTATGTTTTGTACTACTGCTTATTTTGGTTGTGAACTTGAGTTTGGGGATATTCGAGTATGTGCCAATCTATTACCACTCGACATGACCTATTTTGATATCATTCTGGGGATAGATTGGTTGGGTGAATATGGTGCAACTATAGATTGTTTGACTAAACAGATCAGTTTCCGCCCTCCGGGTCAATCAGAGTCTATGGTTCAGGGGCAGGAAGTGACTTCTCCACCTTACTTGATTTCTGCGGCAAAGGCTTGTAAATTAATTCAGAAAGGGTGTCAGGGGTATTTATGCAGTGTTTTAGAGGGGCAAGTGGTGAATGGGAGTACCAACAAAATTCCAGTTGTGCGTGAATTTCCAGATGTCTTTCCTGAAGAATTGCCAGGGCAGTTGATAGACCGTGAAATTGAGTTTACAATTGAAGTGGTGCCCGGAACTCAACCCATTTCGAAGACTCCGTATAGAATGTCGCCAGTTGAGATGAAGGAATTGAAAATGCAGTTGCAAGATTTATTGGACAAAGGATTCATCCGTCCGAGTGTGTCTCCGTGGGGTGCTGTAACATGCCCGCGGGGGACCTCGGCTACAGTTCGGACTCGATTTGTGTTGGTTCTTAATCTTGAACCAAAGAGTCCAAATCTGGCAAATCGTTTTGAGAAAAATAGATTTTGAAAAGAAGTGCCAAACATGGACTGCTTTATCAGATACAGAGTCGCCACCTAAATATTTTAAAAAATGGGAAATTTAGGAAACCCTGACTCGGTGCCGAAGGCCACGTGTCCGTCATCACCAAAGTTGTCTTGGCTCGGGAGCTTGGGTACGATCGAGGAAGGTCAGCTATGAGCACCCCTTTTCACCCGGTCCGAAGACCGGCCTCTACTAACCATGATATCCGATTTTGAAAACGTTATGTGTTCTTGTTCCGGTTATTAGCCTAGAATTACTATGTTATGCGCACAGCAAACAAGTATAGACTAGATTGCCTAATTTGGAAACAAGCATTGCATATCCGTTTGTTTTGAAAAGCGCTTTGGAATTTGCTACTCGCAAGTAGGCTAAAACACGGATTTCAACGAGTTTTTCCAACTCAAACAATCCAACCTTCACCCACAGGCATTCAAACAGTTTATCTCATATAAGCACTTAGCCACATGGTAAGCATACTGTCATGTTAACATTCACGCGCATGCGAGATGCTAAAGCATAAATACTTACATCGTACTCCGTGCCAAAACAATAAACTAGTTAGCAAACATGCATGCCCTAGTTCATGTTAAGTGGCTAATGCAACACAAGCAAAATATGATCTAGACAGGCTCGGCTACCATAAACATAACATGTGAAATGCTACAATTATCAAGTATTCAATTTGGAAATTGAAATACAATGCAGTTAGCGTGATGTACCGAGCCCGGTACATGTCAACAAATGCATGGATGCACGCATGCATTGCATAAGGTATGCTAAAATAAACGTGCCCTAATACTAACCATCGTAAGCAGGTAAATAAAAGGGAAGAAAGAAGCGGGGATTGGAAGACATGCACACACACGCACCCACACTTATTACAGATTTGCCCTCGCCCGGAGGGACCAAAATAATAATACAAATTAATTAAATTAACTAAACAAATTAATTAATCTAATTAAAACAGTAAAGCCCTCGGGAAGCGGGTCAGATGCAGCGCATGCTCGGGACTTGCTCGGAATCGCACTGCCATGCATAGTCTGCCTCTGTTTTCCCTGCTTTGCTCCTCTGAAAACTGCCAAAGTCTCAGGAATGCCTCTCAGGACACTGGGGGATACCATCGGCTGAGTAGAATTACCACCGGCAATAGGATGTGGCCATCGGCACAAAATGAATCCATCGGCTGATGAATTACTGCCGGCCGGCAGCAAATGTTGCCGGTCGGCAAACAATGCCTGCAGAACCTGCAACTCACAGCAGCAGAGGGCAAAACTTGCATGGCAATACAACTCAAACAATGTATGCACCAATCATGCCCCCTATCATGTTTGCGACTCAAAGGGGTATGTGCCTCGATTCTCGGGCCACCAATCACGTATTCCATGCATGATGGCCCTAAAGAATCAAGTGTGCACTTTCATGTCAAATGAAATGCAAACCAATCAAAACAAAACAAGGCCCAATTCCTATCACCAAATCGAGGAACAAGGCATGCATGCAAGATGCAATGCAACCTAGGCATGCAAGCTAAGGATGCAACATGGCATGGCAAGGCACTTATGCAAGCATACAAGCAAACATGAGGCAATGCAAACTAATGAAAAGGTGGATTTAAACATGGTTTAGGCGGCTCTAGATAGGCCTAAAACAGTGGCCAAACACCAAGAAATTGGGATCAAACATACATACACACATGCAAGTAAGTTGGACCAACACTTAGGCATTAAACAAGCAACTCTAAGGCACACTTGAAAGGGGATATCATGGACAATTAGCATGCAACATAAGCTCTAAGAATCATGTTAAAACATGGTGCCAAACCAAGCAACAAGGCAAGCTAAACATGCAACAATGGTCCAAGCATTCAAGGCTCACCAAAGAGGCAATGGACTACACTTAGTACAACCACACATGGCAAGACTTAGGCAACCAAAAACAGAGTTTTAACACATGAAACTAAGCCCAAAAGACTAACTAGATGGCATCTAGATGGTTTGAATTTAAAGGCATGCATAAATGCTAAAACATAGAGCATGCAAGGTAAGCTTCCAAAGCTTCGAAGAGGCATCCAAGGCAAACATATGAGCATGTCAAGGGACTGAAATAACATGTAGGGTGGTTCCAAACCACCAAAATGATGCAAGCAACACATACTACACATTCACATACTCGAAGCATACAAGCTCAAATACAAAGGAGCTATACTAAGCATGCCGAGATCGACCCAAACAACTATGGACAGATCTAAAACATGGCAAAATAAGCACAAAACCCTCACAAGGCTAAGCCTAAAACATGCTAGAACAAAGGCTAACAACCTAAGGCATATTAAGGCAATATCAAGGCATTATATGGTAGGTATGCTAAGCATGCATGGTGTACCAAAACCAACTGAATACAAAGTTATGTCATGGCAATATAAGCATAAAATACAGCCATGGCATGATCAACAAGAGCCTAAGCTAGATGCTCCCTTAAGAGGCCAAGATTGGTCCTTTTCAAGGACAATAAGGAGAGGGGGTGGCCCTCTCCTTCTTGGGACTTCAAGGCATCATCCTTACCACTGAAATCCCTCAAGATTTCAGTGGTGAGGAGACCCAAACACCAAAGTCTCGAAACTTGCACAAAATAGCACAAAAATGGGGCCTTTCAAGGCCTAAAGGTGGTCAAACACACCCAAACCACAAAACACTCTTAACAAACAATCAAGAGGGCCTAAAAACAGAACTTTTTTATGTTATAAACTAGACACAAAAACAGCTCTAAGATAGGTAGAAATAGGATGCAAAAATGGGGTAAAAAGGGCTAGTTTCTTACCCTTGAAGCCTTTCGTCAACAATGGTGATCTTGTTGCCTCCTTAAGCTTCAATCCAGCTTCAAAGCTCCAAAAACAAACCTCAAACCCTCAGTTCCAAGAGGATGGTGTGATGGTAGGTGTTTGTGCACAAAACTAAGCCTAAAACACACACAAAGGCAAGAGAGGGAGAGATATAGATATAGGTTAGATACACTAACTTAAACCCTAAAACCAGAGCTCTCTAACTCTCTTCTCCAACTTGTCTAACCCTAAAACCAGAGCTCTCTAACTCTCTTCTCCAACTTGTAGTGCCGGCCGGCAATATTCATTGCCGGTGGACACAAACAACAGCCGGTGGCCTCTAGCCACGGCCGGTGATGTGTGGGGATGCCTCACAAGGCATTCCCTACCCCTCCAAGGCAAAACACAAGTGTTTGGTGCAAAACCAGACACAAAACGGTCGAGTTCGGAGATCCTGAGGCAAGGCGCGTAGCCGAGACCTCCGGGAACTCCAAACGAACACAGACATGGATAATCACCGAGTGTTCCAACGGTGACGTCCAAGTCTTGAGGACGGTCAAAAATGGGGTGTCTACAGTTGCCCCTCTTTGACAGAATTCGAAAGTCGTAACAATGACGGGAGTGAATGTCAAAGCCCAGAGACGACCCATTTTTGACAAGGCCGAAGACTTGGACAATCATGCAAGGCAAACAAGGTATGCGCCCGAAGGCAGGGGCAAAATGCAAGACAATGCAAGAAGCCGAGCATAACTTATGATCATGCAAAGAAAGCTGTGACGAAGCACGCATGCAACAGTTTTAAGCTAGCATACACCAAACTACACTACAATGCAGAAAGGATGTAAGAGAATTATGCAATTCTCGATACGTCTCACGCGGAGAATACAATACCTGTCCGGTTCGTCCGGTTGCACCGGCCTCAAATGAGCCGTACATACAATATCGTGCCTGCAAAGAAAACAAACTTAACAGGTATGATATTGTTAGCAATATGCATGATAATGCAAGAATGAATGCAAAATGATATGCAATATATACAAAACAATGTATAAACAATGCAGATGATATGCAATGCAATCGAATCATGATTCAATCATGAGCGGTTCGAAACCACACAAATGTCAAATAGATTGATGGAAGTAACAAGTCTGTCTACCATAGAAAAGGTGCCGCAACCCTCAAACCAACATACCAGCGTGGAATAGGTGCGCACACATGCAGAACTATGAGTGATGTAGACGGACACAAGAACGAGTATTGGGTGGAATGACATAAGTGGGGTGACAACCCGCTGGGGAAAGAACAATGATCCTAATGCTGGATGCAACAATTACACTACAATGTAATATCTACAATGGATATGGCACGCGGGCCAAAACCGTATCTTGCCTAGGAAAGGCATGTACGCATACAAGCCATGTCTAACACAGAAAAGATGCCACTACCCTCAAACCAAGTTCATCAAGGAATAGGCGCGTACACATGCAGAACTGTGTTTTGACGTGAAAAGTATGAGCACATACCAGACCAAGCTCAACAAGGAAAGGCGCAAGCCATATATGGAGGATGATGCAGTGAATGCATGCAACTACAATGCGATATCTACAATATGCAATGGAATGGAAGGATACAATGGGTAAGGCACACGGGCCAAGCCAAATCTTGCCTAGGAAGGGCATGCACACATACAAGTCATGTCTAACACAGAAAAGGTGCCGCAACCCTCAAACCAAGTTCATCAAGGAATAGGCGCGTACACATGCAGAACTGTGTTTTGACGTGAAAAGTAAGGGCACATACCAGACCAAGCTCAACAAGGAAAGGTGCGAGCCATGGATGGAAGGTGATGCAGTGAATGCATGCAAGCTACAATGCAATATTTACAATATGCAATGGAATGTAAATGCAATATTTACAGTGGAAATGCATGACTTATGCACTATATTACGATGAAATGCATGACATATGCAATATCTACAATGATGCATGACATATGCAATATTTACAATGATGCATGACAATGCAATATGATGCAATGGCTATGATTGCAGCTTTCCCTATCTTACCAACAGGGCGATACACTAGGTTGGTTTAGTATCCAGAACTGAGGCGCAAACATGCTGCCTCAACCTATGGGGCTTCCATACAGATTTCAAGCCAAGGATACACCCGTGGGTATTTAAACCAGACTTTAGTCTCGGAACTCCCGAACCTTTGCGTTCTAGGCATAAGCCGTTCGAACTCTAGTTTTCACCGTCCCAGTTGGTCTTCTAGGAACTAACCGCAAACACAGGCAGGTGGCTTTACCAGACCACTGAAAGTCGTTCGGGCACGACAAACACCAAAGGAATTGCACCTTTAGAGGATTTAAGGTCTCCTAGATCGGGATGCAGAATGTATGCATGACAATGCATGTTGTATGGAGTGCGTGACAACGCAAGTTTACTTGAAATGCATGACAATGCATGAAAATTTGACGCGTGGCGACGTGCGGCCCGAGATGCATGGAAATGCAAATGAATTGTGCACGCCAATGCACCGAAGGTCTTGCACCTTCCAAGGATTTAAGGTCTCCTAGACCGTGCGTGTTTAAGGTCTTGCCAGACCCAAATGGGGCTATGCATGAATTGAGATGTGGTGCACAAGACAGTGCGCGCGAGATCGCGTGATGGAATACATGCCAAATGAACCGTGCACACCAATGCACCGAAGGTCTTGCACCTTCCAAGGATTTAAGGTCTCCTAGACCGTGGTGAAGACGCACAATGCAAGTGAGACACGCATGCCAATGGAAATGTGACACGCGTGCCAATGGAAATGTGACACGCATGCCAATGAGAATGAGACACACGTGCCAATGCAAATGAGGCACACGTGCCAATGAAAATGATAAACGATGCAAGTGAGGCACACGTGCCAATGCAAATGAGGCACACGTGCCAATGAAGATGAGGCACACGTGCCAATGCAATTGAGGCACACGTGCCAATGCAAATGAGGCACACGTGCCAATGAGAATGAGGCACACGTGCCAATGCAATTGAGGCACACGTGCCAATGCAAATGAGGCACACGTGCCAATGCAATTGAGGCACACGTGCCAATGCAAATGAGGCACATGTGCCAATGAGAATGAGGCACACGTGCCAATGCAAATGAGGCACACGTGCCAATGCAATTGAGGCACACGTGCCAATGAGAATGAGTCACACGTGCCAATGCAAATGAGGCACACGTGCCAATGAAAATGATAAACGATGCAAGTGTGACACGCATGCCACACGGAATGTAAAATGAAAGTGAATGAGACAAATGAGACACGCATGCCTCATAAGAATGGAAAATGATGCAATTGATGTAAATGAAACAAATGAGACACGCATGCCTCATAAGAATGCAAAATGATGCAAGTGTGACACGCATGCCACACGGAGTGTAAAATGTAAGTGAGACACGCATGTCTCATGGAATGTGAGATGTAAGTGAGACACGCATGCCTCACACAATGCAAAACAATGCAAATGAGACACGCATGCCTCATGGAAATTGAGGCACGCATGCCACAAGGCCTGAACTGAAATGTAGATCGAAAGATGCATGACAATGTGAATGAACTAAAGTGCGTGACAACGCACGTCTTTTGAAATGCATGACAATGCTCATAATAAAATGCATGACAATGCATGAGGGGTGTGCATGACGGTGCGATGCGACGTGCCGGACAGTATGATGGAAGCCTGCAACGCACACGGGGCAACTTTTGAGTCTTGTAAAAGGCAAAAGGATACAATCATTGCATGAATTTGAGTGCTACGCATAGAAGACGCGGTCCGAGGTCAAAACGAAGGCCGGTTGAGCGTCAGAGATACACTTTCTTGCACTTTCTCGAGCTATGAAGACCAAAAACCACTCATATGGCCTAAACAAGGTTGTGGGAACACCAGGCCGGAAGGGGAGCCACCGGCTGTCCATCGGCTACAAAATAATTCCATCGGCACAATATTCTGCCGGCCGGCACAAAATGTTGCCGACCGGCAAAAAGTTCCTGGATCGGGGCAGATTCGACATTTCACCATGGGTGTTTTAAAATAGGGTTCCAAACCCTATTCTTTTCATTATCCTTCGCCGAAAACGACCCCTCTCTCTTTCTAGAGTCTTTTTCTCTCCTATTTTCTTCGTTTCTTCGCGTTCTACGCCCGTTTCGTCGTCGGATTCGCGATTTTCTTCGCGTTTCGGACATTTTCAACCGAACAAATCTTTGTTTCGGTGCCTCTTTTGCCATTTCCACCTTTTTGGGGTTTGTTCCCCTCACTTTCCTCTCCATTTCCGTGCCTTTTCACATCCCGACCTTTCCGGCCATTTTCCACCCTCCCGGGAGTTGACTTTTTGGTTGACTCTTCGTATTCCGACCCGATTTTCATTGTCCGACCATTTTCTCATCACTCTTGACATGGCCGACGACATTCCGCGCGGTGGGACTCCTTCGGACCACGAGATGGATCCCGGGGTTGAGCTCCTACCCTTGAGCGAGCGCCCGTTCGACCCGGCGACCTACCGGCCGGCGATTCATGTTCTTCCACCCGACGGACTACGCCAGTTCAGGAGTTTCGACATGGCGCTAGATCCCGAGCTTCTGCTACGTGAGCCTGCCTCTCACCTATCCTTCGGCGCTTCCGAGGTAACTTTCTTTCTCTGTTTTATTTCCTGCAATGTAGAACGCTTTAAACTGTCAACTGCCATAGCTGATTCTGTTCTTTAACTGCTTTAGCTCAGATGCTCTGATACACTGCGTATTGTAGTTGATCGCAAACAAACTCGCAACTGATATCTGTTTAAGAACGACACGTGCACACACACTGTACTAGCCTTGAACCACTCAAACACATGGCACACACCGTATTTCACTGCAAATTCCGGCACCCGATACCTGTTTGGATCTGAAAATATGCACGCATGCTAGATTTGCATCGAACCACTCAAACACGTCGACGCATCACACATTGTAGTTCACTGTAAGCACACCGGCACCCGGTATCTGTTTGAATCTGATAAACTTGCACGCATGCCAGATTTGCACTGAACCACTCAAACACGCTGACGCATCACACATTGTAGTTCACTGTAAGCACACCGGCATCCGGTATCTGTTTGAATCTGATAATATGCACGCATGCCACATTTGCACTGAACCACTGTTTCTTCAAAACTGTACATTTTATATTGCTTCGCAACTACTTGTTCGAAAACAGGGAGATTCCCATACCATCCGCGGGTATGGGAATACTGCCGCTCGTGAGTGGTACGCCGAGCTTCCCGACGCAGTTCGCCACATTGTGGAGCAGGCCGGCTTTGGCGCATTTTGCAGGGGGCTGTCCCGACTCACTACATGCAGACCTCTCCTTGCCGCTCTGGTGGAGAGGTGGTGGGACACCACCGATTCGTTTCATTTTCTGCGACGGGGGACATGACGATGACCCCTTATGATTTCTCGGTGCTCACAGGCATGGGTAGGGGGTGATCCGATCCCCTTTGATACAGATATGGACGGGTGGACCGCGGCTCAGTCTACTTGCTCGGCGCGGCACCGCCTCTTGCGCGTCCCGGCTTCGTCCGATACTCCTGGTTTGAGGTGCAGTTCAGGGTCCAGCCCCTCCTTGTCGATGCAGCCCCGATGACTCAGGAGGCCGTGGAGAGATACGCACGCGGCTTCCTCATGTTCTTGTTTGGGACGACCATTTTCGACGACCGGGCGAACACCGTGCCTCTTTGCCTGCTCAGCGCACTGGTGGACGTCAGAGACATCTTGCATTATGAATGGGGTGGCGCCGCTCTGGCCACTCTCTATGGATATATGACCTCTGCTTCTCGCGGCAGCGGACAGTTGCTCGGGGGCTACTGGCGTGTTTGGGAGGTACATTTCTTTTTCTGCCTTTCATTTCTGTTCTATATTTTTTGTACTCTGTACGCTGCGCACACTGTAGTTTGCCTTACACTTGCTGTATACTGTACACACGACACACACATACTCTGCTTTACACTGACTGTACACTGCTCACTCTGTACACTCTGCACAATACACTGCACAACACACGGCTCTGCTATTTCTGCTTTTTATTCTATATTCTGCTTTATCTGATAAAATGCACTGGTATTTACCTTGCAGTTGTGGGTTTATGCCTACTTTCCTAGGCTTGCTCCCATACCCGACGCAGAGACCCCTCTCGTCGTCCCGTTCTCACGCCGTTTCGACGGGAGGTGCGTGCGGAGGCCCCGAGAGACCTTTGCATGTAATCCCCATTTGTTCTACCATCCCCCCCGCGAGGTATGTTTTACTTGCAGTTCATTTAAGCTTCGCCTTTCCACTGCATATTTCAATAACAGTAGATAACAAATGTATTTCATTTTCAGATCGTCTGGCAGCCTTGGGCTCCTTTGCCAGCCGTGGCGGGGATCGGTTTGCCGTGCCGATGAGACCTCGCGTTTCCGGATTCTGCTGGAGGGCCCGGTCTGTCGGGCTTGGTACCTGGGCGAGCGTTTCCTACGCCAGACCCTGGGTTTACCGAGCAGATAGTCCCGGTGCACCCTCCTGAGCATATGAGGGATACCGAGAGATTCACCGCCGAGCAGATGGCGGACTACACATTGGCTGGGAGGCAGACGGCTTCAGAGGCGAGGGCGATTACTTGGAGTACGTCCGGACCTTCATCATGCGACCTCTGAGCGGCGGCCGCCGAGCGGAGAGAGAGAGACCAGCGGCGCCAGCGGCTGGAGTGGGAGTGTCGAGGAGAGCTCGAGTCCGTGGCAGGGGCGGAGTCCAGCGAGGGCGGGACCGGTTGGCCTGCTCTGCCCGCTTCATTGACTTTCGAGGGCAGGGTGGGGCGACCTATCAGATCCCCTTTTGCTCCTCCGCCGGCTGATCACGAGTTTGTCGGTGTCCCCGACTTGCCTCCGGTATGTATTACTGCATTCTTGTACAGTTATTTCATTTCAGTTTATTTGATATTCCACAGAATACTGATGCATCTGATACTTTCGCAGGCGTCTTCAGTACACCCGGCAGTCATTGGAGATGAATGCCTCCATGATGGGGATGCTACAGCGGACCTTCGACCTCCTAGCCCTTTACAGCATTCCGGTATGTTCTTTCTGACCACAGCCTCAAACCATACACAAACTGCTTTACATAATCTGATGCACAACACAACATCTGATAAACTGCTCACGGCATTCACACACTGTACTCATACACTGCATTCCTGCTAATTCACTGCTCACGCATCACACACTGTACTCATACACTGCATTCTGTACTGATTTACTGCTCACAGATCCACACACTGTACTCATACACTGTATTCTATACTGATTCACTGCTCACGGCATCCACACACTGTACTCATACACTGCATTCTATACTGATTTACTGCTCACAGTATTCTGATGCATTTGCCTTTCATGCTTTTTCAGCCTCCCTTCCAGATTCCTCCGGTGGGTGGCGCTCCGGCTGGACCTCCCCTTTCTACCCAGGATGGCAGAGTATATCCCCGCACCAGAGGGGGCGCACTCATGTCGGGAGCAGCTCGCGGGCTCCAGTTCCAGATGACGAGTCTGAGGCAGAGACAGAGGCGGAGGCGAGTCGTCGGAGGAGGAGACCGGACAGCTCGGGCTCGGGCTCCCCTGGTGCTCCTGGTGATGATGCTCCTGGACCTTCGTCCAGGAAGAGGACTAGGACAGATTGATAGCTCCGGAGCCATTTTTGACATTCGATACAGATTTTTGCTATTTTTCTTCTTTTTTTGTTAGTAGTTAGGGTACTTTGTACTGCCGCAGGCAGATTTTGTTTCCAAAACTCATGTACTTGAAAAGATTATGAAATGAAACAAACTTTTTGTCTAAAAGAGTGTTATATCTGCGCATTTCATACCTTGCACTGTATTGCATCATATTACACCTCAAATGTAAATGATATGGATCTGTTGTCTGAAAATTGAGCACTTGCACCGTAATAATCGGATAGCCAACCAACTAACAGCAAACGACTCATACAAACCACTACTCAAACTGAATATACAGCCCATACTCTACTGGGGATTGATTTGCATGCAGCCCATAACACAGCACTCGGTTCATTCCGCACACAGCAAATCCTGAACAAACAGCCCCAATCTGACAAGACGGACCACAAAAGCTGACACGGTTGCAGTTGAAACACACTCGGATGTCCCAAATTTTCCTTTTCCTTCTCTTGCTTCGCACGCATGTAGAGAACGGCACAGCATTCTGAGCACAAACGATTTTTTGAAATAAAGAAGGGTTTTTTAACCGGGGTATCGAGCCTACCACAGAACACAGCGGAGGGACTCAAACAAAGAAACAAAAGGCACACGACCTGAACATAACGAGACACACTCGGAAAAGACTCAAAGCCAAGATCGAGACCGACAAATCAAAAGACACGACACACGGACGTGTTTACAAAAAGATCTTAAATCCCGAGGAGCCAATTCCTCCGGGTATTATTTCCCACCCTTTCTGATTTGTGATACTCACATCACTCGGCCCTCAGGCTCGGTTTTTCTCTCAAAATCCTCTTGCTCACTTCTCTCTCTGCTTACACCTCTCTATTCTTTAATCTCTCATTTTTCATCCCTCCCCAGGTATGGTTGATGGGTAAACGAGAGGTTGTGGGCTCATGCCCGATACAGCTAGCTTGCAGCCACTTCTTCTGGTAGATAGGGTGCCTTTCTGGCGAGTATGTTGACGGCGAGGAAAAGACAGAAGACCTGACTCGAATGCGTCCCTAGTTCGTCATTTTGACCATTTTTGTTTTCTCCTTAAAACAATTTTGATCAAGAATGAGAGTCGGATTGACACACTTGTTCGATTTTTGATTTGAAAATCATGCAAGTCAGGCTGTGAGCACTGAAAATTTTCCTTTCGGTCCAAACATGGTCCGATTTTGGAGAAGTAAAATAGTTTTCGAGAAAATAGTCAACTTCAGTAAAAATTTTCAAAAACTATTTTTGCAAACAGTCAATGCTCAACGAGCACGGAACTTACCCTCGGGATGCACAGCCTCGGATCGGAGGCAATGGGAAATTGCCCCTTGCTTAAAAGGGGGGGGGGAAGGCAACGGAAAGTTGCCCCTGGTTTGGATGGCAACTCAGGGCAACTTATGGCATTGGATGGCAACGGAAAGTTGCCCCTTGTTTGGATGATGCCGCGGCACGTTGTAAGCCAGTCCTTGTTGATAACGATCGGACCCTCGGACGCGGAGGAGACGAAGACGGTTTGAATCAATATATGGACGCAGTCACCTGGAAGGTGTTGGTGGTTGGAGTTCAAGAGGAAGTTAATCACGTAGTTCCAGGTTGCTGCAATCGAGACATCAGATTCGGAGGAGGCACAAGTGATCAAAACCATGACATGGACTGAGATGCTATGGAAGCGTTGGGGGCTGGACTTCAAGATGAAGTTGCCTACGTATCCCAAACATGGGAATCAAGCCTTACGTAGTTCCGGTTAAGGTACACTCGGGTATTTTAACCTTCACTGTTTAGGCTCTAACTTTTGCAAGGTGCCCAATACGGGTTTTCGACCTTGCGAGCTATGTTTTTCTTTTTCTTTTCTTTTCTTTCTTTTCTTTTGCATTTCATTTTTTTTTCTTTCTTTTCTTTTGCTATTCTTTGTTCTTTTCTTTTTCTTCTCTTTTTTGTCTCTTTTTTATTTCTTTTTTTTCTTTGCTCTAACTTTTGCCTGGGTCGCCCTTCCGGGTTTTCAGCCCAGCGAGCCTCTCAAAGGGTAAAAGTGTAGCAAGCCCATGCCAAATGGTTTTGAGATTGGAGCCTCTCTGTGTCCAGGAGAATGACTGTTGTGTTGATTTGCAGAAAAGTCCATCACGGTTGCTTCACGAGCCTTGCCTGACGGGATCTGATCTCCTTGATCTGACTTTGATGCCTCTTGCTCGAGGGCTGCCTCAAAATGGGCCACACGGGCGTTTCATGGCACTGTTGAACGTTTTGAATGGATTCCAGTTTGCAACAGATAGGTTGAATCTTGAGGCTGAGAGCGATCCTAGGCTGCACAATCTCAAGAGCGATTCCACACAGGTCTTCGCAAGATCGCGCAAAACATTTCGTTTTTGAAAGTTTTTAAGAAAGCGACAAATCGCTCGCGCAGAAGATAGTGTGGAACCAGTCTGGATCGAACCAGGATCCTTCTCAGTACTCACGCCGACAAGCATGATTTCATTCATTAAAAGCTTAGCATGCCTCTCTTTCCCTCAAAATGATCAAAATTTTACAAAACCCGAGGAATTACTTCCTCTTCGTTTTCATCACCGCAGTGTTTGAAAAGGGGTTTTATGAAAAGCTTAGGTCATTATAACGATGTTTAAGGCACAAGAGAGTAGGTGGTATGCGCTGTCGTTCCATTCACATCCTCTGGCACAACTAGCTGAAACAACAACAAGCACGGAAACGTAATAGCCGCAGCTGTTTCATTCAGATTCCCTGATTGTGACTGGCTCCTCAACCGAGACAGATTCGAAAGGAAAAACAAAAGGATAATTACAAAACGGCGTTCGAGGCAACAACCCCGGAATCACCTGGTATTCTATACAAAGGGGACTGACTCGCTACAACAAGACAGACCTGTAAGCAAAAAGACTGACTCAAGACAATGAGACAGACTCAAAACAAAACAAAACAAAAGACTGACTCGACACCCAAGCCAGAATTTACAAAATTAGCATTCGCAGATGCTCAAAAATGCGTGCCAGACGCCACATCAAAATATACCAAGTGCCGCCCACAGGTGGTTCACTTTCTGATTACATACTCGCAGTATCTGTGTCCTCAAAATCCAACAACTGGGTGGTGACGGACTTTGCTGAGGTGGGGGGAGGATAACCTCGTTGTCAATCAAATCCTGCACCTCATGACGGAGGCGGAAGCAATTGTCGGTAGGGTGGCCTGTCTGCTGGTGGTACGCACAGTACTGAGTAGGATCATGTGTAGTAGGGAGATTCTTCGGGAGGGGCCGGGGCTCCAAGGGCTTGAGATGCCCTCTCTCGGCGAGGATTTGAAGTGCCTTGGACAATGGCATATGAAGAGCATGGAAGACCCTGCGCCCTTGGGGCAGGTACTTTGGAGCCTGCGCATTCTTGCTAGATGCACTAGCGAACGGATCGGCGGGTGCGGCCTTGGATTTCTAATCCTTTCCGGATGCAGGGTTGGGAGCGGGAAGAACTGTTTTGGCATGACGGGGCCTATCCCGGTTCTCTGATTGACTGGAACTGCCCTCAGGCGGAGTGGGGAAAGCATCCTCCACAGCTTTCGACACAACTGCAGATATCTGTTGCTTGTTCATTCCCCCGGCTTTCAAAGCCTCGACTGCCCACAGCAGTTGTTCGATAGGATCGGCATCTGCCTTCATCTTGTCTTTCCCTCTGGCCTCGGCCTGATCAGGGGTTTGGGTTACCGTTGACATGTCATTGCCATAATTGGAGGCCATCTCCGGTTGGCTGAGTTCAATTACGATCCGCCCTATCAGTGGGGGCTCCTGGGGTGCAAAACTCCCAGCATATGGTGCGGCTGGCGGTGAAGCTGACATTCCATAGGCGAGATCTGCCACGGATCTCTGGAGATCACCTATCATCCCCATTAGTTCAAATGTAGTAGGCTCGCGAGCTTGGTATAGCTGGGGGGTCCAGACCGGGCGCGCAGCGGGCGATCTTGGTGGATGCGGCATATCAATATTGGTCTCACTTTGTGGAGTGATCTCTTGACCCAACGCGGCCGTCATGACCACGATCTCTTCTGAATTCTGCGCCATGCTAAGTCCTGCCTCAGCAAGGAGAAGACACTAGCTATTCTGGATCAACTCTCTGAATCTCTGAACTGAAACGGAAAACAAGCGACATTTCAGCCCCAAACAGATCAAACACGAGTGTAGCCGATCAACTGTACTCTACTACTGATCACTGTTCCCCAGAATCACTGTTCAAAACTAAACTGATACCCGCAGACATAACTAATTCTCAACAACACTGATACTGGTGCCCTCGGACCTGATACCCGGACTTGCAAACTGGTATATGCATTCCCTGTAGAGATACACTCTAAAAGCACATAGCACGTAAATGAGAGCCAAAACACCCCTATGTTGGGGTAGGGTTTCCCTGTCCTATTTTGTCAGGAGCTAGGGTTTCACTACGCACGCAGCGGTTTCAAACAACCTATATCGGGTAAGCGACCTGTCCTAGTTTGGAATGGTCACTATGGATTCCGAATATGCACTAGGTCGAATGGTCAAAAAGGGTGCCCCAGTAAAACCGGGGTTTGTGTTCCCATGCTGTCAGAGCCCATAACCGGTCAGCCTTATGGTCATGCCTTGACAAGACAAGCCTCCGGCAAACCGTTCAGGAATGGCAGATGGCAAACACGGTGTCCTAAGCGCACCAATGCACGTGAAATGCAAAGAGACACATAAATGAAATCAAAACAGGATATCACGAGTTCGAGTCAAGCTCTCTAAAAGTCCCCAGCAGAGTCGCCAGAAACTGTAACATGCCCGCGGGGGACCTCGGCTACAGTTCGGACTCGATTTGTGTCGGTTCTTAATCTTGAACCAAAGAGTCCAAATCTGGCAAATCGTTTTGAGAAAAATAGATTTTGAAAAGAAGTGCCAAACATGGACTGCTTTGCCAGATACAGAGTCGCCACCTAAATATTTTAAAAATGGGAAATTTAGGAAACCCTGACTCGGTGCCGAAGGCCACGTGTCCGTCATCACCAAAGTTGTCTTGGCTCGGGAGCTTGGGTACGATCGGGAAGGTCAGCTATGAGCACCCCCTTTCGCCCGGTCCGAAGACCGGCCTCTACTAACCATGATATCCGATTTTGAAAACGTTACGTGTTCTTATTCCGGTTATTAGCCTAGAATTACTATGTTATGCGCACAGCAAACAAGTATAGACTAGATTGCCTAATTTGGGAACAAGCATTGCATATCCGTTTGTTTTGAAAAGCGCTTTGGAATTTGCTACTCGCAAGTAGGCTAAAACACGGATTTCAATGAGTTTTCCAACTCAAACAATCCAACCTTCACCCACAGGCATTCAAACAGTTTATCTCATGTAAGCACTTAGCCGCATGGTAAGCATACTGTCATGTTAACATTCACACGCATGCGATATGCTAAAGCATAAAAACTTACATCGTACTCCGTGCCAAAACAATAAACTAGTTAGCAAACATGCATGCCCTAGTTCATGTTAAGTGGCTAATGCAACACAAGCAAAATATGATCTAGACAGGCTCGGCTATCCTAAACATAACATGTGAAATGCTACAATTATCAAGTATTCAATTTGGAAATTGAAATACAATGCAGTTAGCGTGATGTACCGAGCCCGGTGCATGTCAACAAATGCATGGATGCACGCATGCATTGCATAAGGTATGCTAAAATAAACGTGCCCTAATACTAACCATCGTAAGCAGGTAAATAAAAGGGAAGAAAGAAGCGGGGATTGGAAGACATGCACACACACGCACCCACACTTATTACAGATTTGCCCTCGCCCGGAGGACCAAAATAATAATAATTAAATTAAATTAACTAAACAAATTAATTAATCTAATTAAAACAGTAAAGCCCTCGGGAAGCGGGTCAGATGCAGCGCATGCTCGGGACTTGCTCGGAATCGCACTGCCATGCATAGTCTGCCTCTGTTTTCCCTGCTTTGCTCCTCTGAAAACTGCCAAAGTCTCAGGAATGCCTCTCAGGACACTGGGGATACCACCGGCTGAGTAGAATTACCACCGGCAATAGGATGTGGCCATCGGCACAAAATGAATCCATCGGCTGATGAATTACTGCCGGCCGGCAGCAAATGTTGCCGGTCGGCAAACAATGCCTGCAGAACCTGCAACTCACAGCAGCAGAGGGCAAAACTTGCATGGCAATACAACTCAAACAATGTATGCACCAATCATGCCCCCTATCATGTTTGCGACTCAAAGGGGTATGTGCCTCGATTCTCGGGCCACCAATCACGCATTTCCATGCATGATGGCCTAAAGAATCAAGTGTGCACTTTCATGTCAAATGAAATGCAAACCAATCAAACAAAACAAGGCCCAATTCCTATCACCAAATCGAGGAACAAGGCATGCATGCAAGATGCAATGCAACCTAGGCATGCAAGCTAAGGATGCAACATGGCATGGCAAGGCACTTATGCAAGCATACAAGCAAACATGAGGCAATGCAAACTAATGAAAAGGTGGATTTAAACATGGTTTAGGCGGCTCTAGATAGGCCTAAAACAGTGGCCAAACACCAAGAAATTGGGATCAAACATACATACACACATGCAAGTAAGTTGGACCAACACTTAGGCATTAAACAAGCAACTCTAAGGCACACTTGAAAGGGGATATCATGGACAATTAGCATGCAACATAAGCTCTAAGAATCATGTTAAAACATGGTGCCAAACCAAGCAACAAGGCAAGCTAAACATGCAACAATGGTCCAAGCATTCAAGGCTCACCAAAGAGGCAATGGACTACACTTAGTACAACCACACATGGCAAGACTTAGGCAACCAAAAACAGAGTTTTAACACATGAAACTAAGCCCAAAAGACTAACTAGATGGCATCTAGATGGTTTGAATTTAAAGGCATGCATAAATGCTAAAACATGGAGCATGCAAGGTAAGCTTCCAAAGCTTCGAAGAGGCATCCAAGGCAACATATGAGCATGTCAAAGGGACTGAAATAACATGTAGGGTGGTTCCAAACCACCAAAATGATGCAAGCAACACATACTACACATTCACATACTTGAAGCATACAAGCTCAAATACAAAGGAGCTATACTAAGCATGCCGAGATCGACCCAAACAACTATGGACAGATCTAAAACATGGCAAAATAAGCACAAAACCCTCACAAGGCTAAGCCTAAAACATGCTAGAACAAAGGCTAACAACCTAAGGCATATTAAGGCAATATCAAGGCATTATATGGTAGGTATGCTAAGCATGCATGGTGTACCAAAACCAACTGAATACAAAGTTATGTCATGGCAATATAAGCATAAAATACAGCCATGGCATGATCAACAAGAGCCTAAGCTAGATGCTCCCTTAAGAGGCCAAGATTGGTCCTTTTCAAGGACAATAAGGAGAGGGGGTGGCCCTCTCCTTCTTGGGACTTCAAGGCATCATCCTTACCACTAAAATCCCTCAAGATTTCAGTGGTGAGGAGACCCAAACACCAAAGTCTCGAAACTTGCACAAAATAGCACAAAAATGGGGCCTTTCAAGGCCTAAAGGTGGTCAAACACACCCAAACCACAAAACACTCTTAACAAACAATCAAGAGGGCCTAAAAACAGAACTTTTTTATGTTATACACTAGACACAAAAACAGCTCTAAGATATAGGTAGAAATAGGATGCAAAAATGGGGTAAAAAGGGCTAGTTTCTTACCTTGAAGCCTTTCTTCAACAATGGTGATCTTGTTGCCTCCTTAAGCTTCAATCCAGCTTCAAAGCTCCAAAAACAAACCTCAAACCCTCAGTTCCAAGAGGATGGTGTGATGGTAGGTGTTTGTGCACAAAACTAAGCCTAAAACACACACAAAGGCAAGAGAGGGAGAGATATAGATATAGGTTAGATACACTAACTTAAACCCTAAAACCAGAGCTCTCTAACTCTCTTCTCCAACTTGTCTAACCCTTGAACAAGGGAGAGAAGGCCTCCTCTTATAGAGGAGCCAATCTTGTAAAGCTTACAAGGTAAGCTAACAAGAGGGCCATCCCTCCATACACGTGTATGGAGGGGAAGCCAATGCAAGACAGCTGTGCTAAAAATATCTGCAAAAGCAGATGCACAGTAGTCGGCCGGCCAAAGATGTCATTTTGACAAAATTGATGGCCGGTCGGCCAAAAAGAGTGCCGGCCGGCAATATTCATTGCCGGTGGACACAAACAACAGCCGGTGGCCTCTAGCCACGGCCGGTGATGTGTGGGGATGCCTCACAAGGCATTCCCTACCCCTCCAAGGCAAAACACAAGTGTTTGGTGCAAAACCAGACACAAAACGGTCGAGTTCGGAGATCCTGAGGCAAGGCGCGTAGCCGAGACCTCCGGGAACTCCAAACGAACACAGACATGGATAATCACCGAGTGTTCCAACGGTGACGTCCAAGTCTTGAGGACGGTCAAAAATGGGGTGTCTACACCTTCCGGTTGCTCCATGTAAATTTCTTCTTCAAGATCCCATGAAGAAAAGCAGTCTTCACATCAAGTTGCTCAACTTCAAGGTTTATACTTGCAGCCATGCCAAGTACAACCCGAATAGAAGAAATCTTTACAACCGGTGAGAAAATCTCGTCAAAGTCAATACCTTTCTTTTGCCCAAAGCCTTTCACAACAAGACGTGGTTTGTACCCTCAAATTCTTCCTATCATTCTTCAATTTGAAAACCCACTTATTTTTTAGAATTTTCCTCCCTTTAGGCAACTTCACTAAATCATAAGTCTGGTTTTCAAGCAAGGAATTCATCTCCTCTTCCATGGCCTTTTTCCAATCATCTTTCTTTGCATGCTCAATTGCTTCTTGGTAGCTCTCCGGCTCCCCTTGATCGGAAATCACACAAATTCATTGGGAGGATATTTTCTTGAAGGTTGTCGGTCCCTTGTAGATTTTCTTAACTCAAGTTGTGGTGGCGGTTCTTGAGTTGGATGCTCTTCCTCAATTTCTGGCTCAACTTCATTAGGATTAGCATCATCCTCCACTTCTTCAATGGTTGCACATCTCCCCCATTTTCATCAACTGAAGATGAAGGAGATGGATCCATATCAATGAGATCACTAGTTTTTGGCTCCGGTTGATCACCTTTGCCAAGTCTTCAATTGTTTGGTCTTCAAGAAACACAACATCACGGCTTCGAATGACTTTCTTGTCGACCGGATCCCACAATCTATACCCGAATTCATCACGCCTATAGCCAAGAAAAATACATTGTCTTGACTTACTATCAAGCTTGGACCTCTCATCCTTTGGAATGTGAACAAAAGTTCGGCAACCAAACACTCTCAAGTGCTCATAAGACACATCTTTGCCAGTCCAAACTCTTTTAGGAACATCACCATTCAAAGGATAGCAAGGAGACAAATTGATCACGTTAACTGTTGTACTCATTGCCTCACCCCAAAAGGATCTTGGCAATTTAGCTTGTGAAAGCAAACACCTTGTTCTTTCCACAATGGTGCGGTTCATCCTCTCGGCAATGCCATTTTGTTAAGGAGTCTTCTTAACTGTCTTTTGGTACCGAATACCTTCGCTGCGACAATACTCATCAAATGGCCCAATGTATTCACCACCATTGTCTGTTCGGATGCACTTCAATTTCTGCCCTGTTTCTCTTTCAACCATGGCCTAAAAATGCTTAAATACTTCTAGAACTTGATCTTTAGTTTTTAGTAGAAAGCCCAAACTTTCCTTGAATAATCATCAATGAAAGTAACAAAATAAAGTGCACCACCATATGTTCTAACTTTTAAAGGACCAAACAAACATCCGAATGAATCAACTCCAAAACATTTTCTTTTCTAGAAGCAACATTTTATGAAAAGAAACTCTATGTTGTTTACCCAAACAATGAACACAAGTTTTAAGATGTGTACCTTTCAAACCGGGTAGAAGCTCTTTCTTGAACAAAACTTGTAGCCCCTTTTCACTCATATGGCCAAGCCGCTTGTGCCACAATTCGGTAGAAGTATCATCTTCAAGTGCATTGACAACACCTTTATAAATTTTTCCTTGCATCGAATAAAGTGTATGAGTCTTCTTGCACTTAGCCACCACCAAAGAACCCTTTGTGAGCTTCCATATTCCGTCACCAAATTTGTTGTTGAAGCCTTCATCATCTAGCTTCCCAGTAGAGATCAAATTGAGGCGAATGTCAGGAACATGCCTCACATCTTTAAGCAACAACTTGCAGCCCAAATTTGTTTCCAAGCAAACATCACCCATACCAATAATCTTGGACAAACCTTCATTACCCATTCGAACAGAACCATAATCTCCAGCAGTGTAGGTAGTGAAGAAATCAACTCGAGAAGTCACATGAAAAGAAGCACCAGAATCAATCACCCAATGACTCTCTTGGCCCACAAAATTGATACAATCATCTTCACAAACGACCATGAGATTATCGGTAGTAACTGCCGTTGTGTCTTCTTGTTTCTTATCCACACTTTTGTCACGCCTTTTCTCCTTGTTCTTGAGCTTTCAGCATTCCCGTTTCATGTGCCATTTCTCATGACAATAGTAGCACTCAACGTCTTTCTTGGAAAAAGAACCATCTTTTGATTTGTCACGGCTTTGATCACGACCATGAGGAGTCTTACTCCTCCCCCTTGTTTTGCTTCGGCCTCTCACAACAAAGCTTCCGAATGCGAGGAACCCGCTGATTTTCTTCTGGTTTCTTCATTCAACAGGCTACTAGTGACTTGGCCCATTGTGACAACTCCATCGGCGCCGAATTACTAACCGTCACAACCAAAGTCTCCCAACTTTCGGGCAAAGAACTAAGTAGCATCAAAGCCTGCAACTCATCATCAAAAATAATTTTCATAGAAGCAAGTTGGTTAACAATACTCTTTATTTCATTCAGATGTTCCGGAATAGGGCTGCCCTCTTTATATTTTAAATTAACCAACTTATGAAACAGAAAGGCTTTATTTGTGGCTGATTTTCTATCATAAAGACTCTCTAATTTTTTCCATAAATCATGTGCCGAAGTTTCAGTGGCAACATGATGAAACACACTGTCATCAATCCATTGACGGATAACACCAACAGCTTTTCGATTTAACCTCTTCCACTCATCATCTTTCATATCATCAGGTTTGCCACTATCACGCTCAATGGGTCCATACAAGTCTTTACAAAATAATAGGTCCTCCATTTTAGTTTTCCAAGTTACCAAATTGCTTCCATTGAAGCTAGACATACGACCCACATTCCCCTTCATTGATTTACAAAAATAAATAAACCCCAATAAACCATAAGCTCTGATACCAGTTGTTAGGGAAAATCCGTGTGATTCCCCACAAGTAAATCAATTAATGGGAATAAAAATTAATGCGGAACAATTAAATCAAAAGCAACACAAGAATTTTACGTGGTTCCTCAATGTAGGTACGTCCACGGGATCGAAATCCGATTCCACTATCAACCAAAGAGTTTTCAAACGATTACAAACGAGACACTAATGGTCTCACAAACCACCCTTAGGTGAATTCCAAATAATCACAAATAAACAAGAGGAAAAACCTCACCAAATAGATGAACCAAAATTTTCGAACCAAAGTTGTAGAAGACCCAAAAATAGTATTCCAAATCAACCGAATATGCCCACAAATAATTCTTCAAAGCATCCAAAGAATCCCCAAGCACCAACCGAAAAAGGACCAAACCTTACAGTAGCCACCAATTGAAAATCTATACACCAAGCACTATGCATATACCAAACCCACCGAATTGATATACCAATATGCAGCAGCAGCTCGTACGTGCCTGGGAAAACCAAAAAAAAATATATTGAATCTAGGGTTTTTTTATCAAACCTTAGTTGTTCCCAAATTAGATTGGGTCTCCTCAAATTAATATAATATATAAAAATATATTATAATTAATACTAAACCAAATTAAACTCTTTTTCCAAAACCAATTGGGTCCCACACTCCAATAAGGAGGTATACCCAACAATTCAACCAAGCTATTGCTCTATAATTAGATATAACATGAAAAGGTAATACTTATAATAAATAAATTAACTACACAAATGGCAACAAACTAGCAAAAAGTTAAAAGAACTACGAACCTGTACAGGTATAGATGGTCCAGCTTCATCAACACGATTTCCCTGATCATCAAATATAGCCTGAACCTGAAAATGGAAATGAAAGGTCAAGTTTTTCAAAGATGGGCACCAAAATGAAACCAACTCTACCGTTTTTTTTAGTACATTAAACCATGACTTCTAGCTTAAAAAAAGTTTCCTAAAGCTAGCTCTTATTTGCAAACCTTTCCAAAGGCTTCACCACAAACAACTACATCTCCTCTTTTAAGGGTGCCATTCTGCACAATGAATGTAGCTACTGGTCCTCTAGATTTATGAAGACCTGCCTCAATTATTGTGCCCTTTGCACTCTTATAAGGATTAGCCTTCAGATGCTAAGAAGCAAGAAAATCTCCCAACTTGTAAGAAATCTCCCAACTTGTAACAACTTGAGTAGAGTCGATCATTCCATAGGGAGGATAAGGAATGACTATTCCATTCCACATTCATTTTAGTGAACCAAACACTACCTGAGGAGTATGATTAGAAGATGCCATACACTTGGAGGCATATATAATAAATAGGTTAACTTTGGTCTAAAGGTACTATAGACTGGATGATTCCATTCCATCATTGACCTTATTAACTAGTTGATGCATTCCAATTGTTTGACATCTTCCAGCAATGATAGAGAAAGTAAGATTGAAAATGATGGGACAAGGGAGTTTTGACTTTGAAATGTTCAAGTAAAATCATTTAATGACTTTATTGCACAAGTGAGATATATTTCTCATACTTACTGTAACTTTCCACTTATTAATGTGCATGCTACTCTACCACGTTTGTGTGTGTGCACGTACTAGTGGAGGTTTATGAGGAGTTAGATATGCAACGCTAATCACTTAATTCAACCAACCAGGAAAAAATAAGGAGAGGGGAAAAAACAAGGAATAAAGAAGAAAATTAAGCATTTGACTAATCAAATTGAGTAGCTATGGAATAAAATCTGCTTCTTTTCTAAAACCCACAATATCATGAAGTGGTTTCTGAATCAAAGAACTATCAGCCACTTTACAGTCAAGACTCAAGCATAATGCAATGCAAAATTAAAACTATTTTCGTGGAGCTTTCGTATGAAATGGATTTGCTTCATTTAATGCTATTTTCGTGGATCTATCTAAGAATTCTTGCTCTCCAGTGGTGATTGAAGTAATATTCTTTCCATCTTTTAGCTATAAGAATATAACTTCTAGATTTTAGTTATTTTCATGGATCTATCTAAGAATTCAACTTCTATATATAAACAGAAGCATAGCCGGAATAAGGCTCAGAAAATGGACCAAAATATATACTAGATTTTAGGAAATACAGAGAGAGAGAGAGAGAGAGAAGAGAGAGAGAGCTGTGACCTAGGGCTTCGACAGGCAAAGTCCAAGGGATTCTACGCCAAGAACGAATGCAGCAAAATCCTCCGGCCACAGATGTAATCACCTTCGCATTCCATCGTGGATTCAACAAAACAATTGCAAAATATAAGAATGTCCTGTTTATTTAAATGAAATGAAATCAAATGAAATCATCAAAATATATTCAGATAGACAGAAAGATAAAAGAAATTAGACCGCACCAGGAACACCGGCGAATCGGAGAGTCTCTTCAATCATGCGAATCTGAGCGGACCGATGTTCTTGAAGCTGAAAGCTTCGAGCCTGCTATTAATGGTTGCGGTGGTCCCTAAGCAACTCCTTCGCCACTGGAATGAGAGCAGTAGAGGGAAAGCCAACGGAGTGAGAAACAAAAGAGTCAGGCTCCTTAACCCCGTCGCTCCACGCTATCGTCTGCCATGCTCACAGTCGCAAGAGAGAGAGAGAGAGAGAGAGAGAGATGGGGATTTTTGGTTCAAAAATTCGGGATTTGAGATTTGGAGATTTTTGGTTGAGGGGGGAAAAACGAGCGGGAATCAGATTTTTTGTGTGTGTGTGTGTATGTGTGTGTCTGTGTGTGTCTGTGTGTTTTTTTTTTTTTTTCGCCACATCAAGTATAATTATCTCAAATGAAAATTTAAGGTATCATTTGGTAACATTTATATTTTTGGTTTATGTTTACAAAATTTTTATAAATTGATTTTTATTTATTTTTAAAAAAATATAAATTATAAACGCGTTTGGTTTGAATAAAATATTTAAAATATAAACTAAAAAACATGTTTATCCAGGTCTAAAATATCTATATTTATTTTTATTATTTATGACAATGAGATCATACACATTATAATTGAAAAAAATTTATTTGAAAAAAAATTAATTGAAAAAAATATTTATGGCAATGAGATCATACACATTATAATTGAAAAAAAAAATTTAATTGAAAAAATTTTATTTGAAAAAAATTAATTGAAAAAAAAAATATTTGAAAAACAATTAATTAAAAAAAAATTGTTAGTCTAATTTTTAGATTTCTGTTTAAAAACCAACGTAAACTCATTTTTTGAGAGAGATGAGTGCAAGAGAGAGAGAAGAGAGATGAGCGAGAGACACAGAGAGAAAGAGACAAAGAGAGAGAGAGACCCATTTCATTTTTTGACTTTTTCCTTTTTCCTTTTTCAACAACAATGGGCTCAGAGAAAGAGATAAGTGTGAATGAGAGAAATGAACGATTGAGAGAAAAGAGAAATGAGTGAGAGAGAGACACACATACACAGAGACAGAGAGAAATATTTTTTAAAAAAAAGAGAGAGAAACAAGATGAGCAAGAGATAGACAAAGAGAGAAAGAGAGAGAAAGAGAGAGAAAGACCGCAAAAAGAGATGAACAAGAGATATATATATATATATAGAGAGAGAGAGAGAGAAGAAAGATGAGCAAGAGAGATAGAGAGCGAAGAGAGATGGGAGAGCCAGAGAGAATAGTGATAAGTGAGAGAGAGAAAGACATAGAGAGGGAAGGAGAGAAAAAAAAAGAGAAACAAGATGAGCGAGAGGTAGACAAAGAGAGAGAGAGAGAGAGAGAGAGCAAAAAGAGATGAACAAGAGATATAGAGAGAGACCTAGAAAGAGAGAGAAGAAAGATGAGCAAGAGAGATAGAGAGCGCGAGAGAGATGAGCGAGCCAAGGAGAAGAGTTATGAGTGAGGGAAAGAGAGAGAGAGAGAGGCCCATTTCATTTTTTGACTTTTTTCTCTTTTAACAAGTGATTAAGAGAAATGAGAGATGAGCGATTGAAAGAAGAGAGAGAGAGAGAGAGAAAAAAAAAAAGAGATCGATAAATCGATAAGGAGATCGGTAAATCGAGAAGAGGGGATGGAGAGAGTGAGCAACGCGAGCACAGTGTGGGAGAGAGAGAGAGAGAGACACAGACAGAAAGATAAAGAGTGATGAGTGAGTGAGAGAAAGAGAAAGAGAAAGAGAAGAGAGATGAACGAAAGAGAGAGAGACAGAGACAGAGAGAGATATAGACAGAGAGACAGTAAGATGAAAAAATGGGTGAAACACTACAAAAATTTCAGTTTTTTGCGATGACAAAATGCCATCGCTAATACTTCTAATGTCGTCTCATCAAAACAGTCTTTTTCTTTTTTTTCTTTTTTTTTTGTGACGGCACCTATTACCGTCGCAAAAACTCTCTTATTTAAGACTGCAATTCATGTCGTCGCAAAAAACAGCTTTATTTGTGACAGCATAGGTTACCGTCGCAAAAACTGCGCATTATTTGCGACGGCAGTTGTTACCGTCGCAAAAAAGTTGCTTTTTTGTGACAGGAATGGGTGTTGTCGCTAAAAACCCCTTTATTGGCAACGGCAAATGGTGCCGTCGCAAAAAATCACTTTTTGCAACGGTAAGGGATGCCATCACAAATGCTTCCGTGTTATAAAGTCCCTTTTCTTGTAGTGAGATGTGGAGAGAGAGAGAGAGAGAGAGAGAGAGAGAGAGAGATTTGAACGTGAAAATGAGAGAAGAGGGAAAAAGAAATCATAGGCACCAAAGGGTTTGAGGAAATTTGGAAAAATTGGGGATTTTGACTATTTCTGATAATATATATTGATTATACTATTTTTTTTTGGTGGGTATATTGATTACACTATATTGATCACACTATGGGATTTATTTATTTTTTTGTTAAAATATTTTTTTTTTTTTTTTTTTTTTTTTTTGTATTATGCAATTTTTTCTTTTTATTTTTCATTTTTTTTTTAGTTACTAAGGTTGAAAATTTATTTGTTTCATTTTTATTTTAATGAAAAAAAAATTATATTTTTTTTATTTGGTAGAAGTAGGGGTAATATTTTAATGAAAAATATTTTCTATTAAAATAAAATTAATTTTTTGTGGTCAATGAAAAATATTTTTCTACAGCCCATTTTTTTTTGTTACTAAAAATCAAGAACTAATTTTTTGTGGTAGCGGAGATGGAACGGCAGTAGTGGTGAAGGTGGTGGATAAGAGGTGATGGTGGTGGTGGTGGTGGCGGCGATGACGAAGGAGATTAGTGGTGAAGTTGTGGTAGTGGTAGAGGAGATGGAGTGGCGGTGGTAGAGGAGAGGTAATGGTAGTAGTAGTGGCAGTAGTGGTGGTGGTGATAGTGGAGTGGTGGTGATGGTGGTAATAATGTTAGTTGTAGAGGTGGAGTGGCAACAGTAGTAGTAGTAGTAGTAGTAGTAGTAGTGGTAGTGGAATGGCATTTGCAGTAGTGGTGAATGTGGTAGAGGAGATGGGTGATGAGAGAGAGGAATAAGTGTGAGACAAATAGAGAAGAGAGATAGAGATAGAGAGAGAGAGAAAGAGAGAGACAGAGACAAACAGAGAGACAGAGTGATGATGAGAGAGAGAGAGAGAGAAGAGAGAGAGAGAGAGAGAGAAAGAGAGAGTGGTCGCTAAAAGTGCATTTTCTTGTAATGGATCGATAAATTGAAATTTAATTATTTAAAATCAAAAAATTAGAAATTTTAGTTTGAGATATGGAAACACCCACAAGACTTGTGTTAGAAACCCCATTTTACTTATATATAATAATATAGATAGATAGATAGATTTAATAAGAATTTATATTCATTTTAGATATTTTTTTAATATATAAATTATTTTTTAAAATTTTTTTATAAAAATAATTTAACAATCCCATCAATAACCATAATGTATGGGAGAAGTTGAAAAGGGTACAGGAGTAGGTATAGGGATGGCAATTTGAACCCGGCCCGACGGGGACCCGATAAGAGTGGTTTTTCCCCGAAAAATACCCCCGACGGGCTGGGGATGGTATTCAAAAATAAATCCCTGGCGACATTCAGGCCGGGGACGGTGATACATATTTCATTCCCGGCCCCGGCCCCGCCCCCCGCCCCAGTTTAGCCCCGATTTATATTATATATATAATATATGTGTTTAGGGTTTGGTTTTGAACAGCAGCTCCACTTTCTTTAAATATTATATATATATATATATTATATATGTTTAGGATGGTCTTACACAGTGTAATGGTTTTGAACAGCAGCTCCACTCTCTCTCTCTCTTCTCTTCTCTCACTCTCTTTTCTCTCCACACAGACGCAGTCGGGTCCAGGCCACCACCTCCTCCTCCTCCGTCGCCTCTTCTCCTCTTCCGTATTCCGAAGTCGTCGACATCGATCCTCCGACACCGTTGCCTCTTCCGACCCACTACTCCTCGTCGAGCATGGTGGAGTCAGATGCTCTTAGATTTTCTGTCAAAAAATTTTGTGATCTTTGTGCAAATGGATTTTCGCCTATTGTGTGAGTTTGTTTGTTTTGTGTTTTTTAGGTGAATCTTTTGTTTAATTGGCATGTGGGTTTGTTTATTTTCAATCTAAGACTCAATTCTGTGTCTTAGATGCTTGGATTCCTATGAATCTTAGATAAGATTTGAAGTTGTAGTTGATTTCTAGAGTGAATATGTTTGATTTTGATGCACTTGTTTCTGGTTTTGATGTGATGATGAGGGTTTTAGTTGATCTTTATGTTGTTGTCGTTGATCTTTCTGTGTATGTTGTTGAAAATGTATGTGTGATGTTGTTGAAAAAAATTTAGCCCGGGGAATTTTCGGGGTCGGGGAAACCCGATCCCCGATCGGGGGCGGGGGTGGAGAGAGTGATAGGTTCCCCGTCGGGGATCAGGGCCGGGGACGGGGCCATGTTCACCATCGAGGATCGGGGACGGGGAGTGTGATCCACGGCCCCCGCTCGCCCCGCCCCCGTTTGCCATTCCTAAGTAGGTGATGAGAGAAGTCAAAAAGGTTGTAGGTTGGGATAAGTCAATAAATGCTGAGGTTTTTTTTTTTTAAAATCAAAATTTAGAAAATTAAGATTGGGATATTGGAACTCCCACAGGCATGTGAGTTTAGAACCCTTTTTTCTCTATAATAGATAGATAGATAGATAGATAGATAGATTTAATAAGCATTTATGTTTGTTTTAGATACTTTTTAATATACAAATTATTTTTTTAAAGATTTTTTTATAAAAATAATTTAACAATCTCATCACTAGCCATAGTCTATGGGAGAAGTTGAAAAGGGTGTAGGAGTAAATATAAGCGAAGTTAAAAAGTGGGTTGAGAGAAGTCAATAAATGCTGAGTTTTTTTTTTTAAATCAAAAATTTAGAAAATTAAAATTGGGATATTGGAGCTCCACAAGGCTTGTAGTTAAAAACCCTCATTTTCCTTATATAATACTAGCCTATCACCCGTTGCTATGCACGGATAATTATAGATATTATATTTGTTTTTAGATTTTTTTAATATATAAATTATGTTTTTTAAGATTTTTTATAAAAATAATTTAACAATCTTCATCACTAACCATAGTGTATGGGATAAGTTGAAAAGGGTACTGCAGTAACTATACATGGATTGTATCTATAATTATTTGTATGATGGGATTTTAAATGCTGATTAAGGGATTTTGACCAAATCAATAAATGCAGGCATGTGGAAAGACATGTGGATTGAAAAAATTTAATAAATGCTGATGAAGGGATTTTGACTAAATCAATAAATGCTGAGATTTTTTTTTGGGAAAACTACCAATAAATCCCATAAGTTGATCTTATGACCATTTGGTCCCAATTTTAATCTAATGTCCCGTTTGGTCCTGTGTTGCATGAAAGGACATATTTGCCACAGTGTTTAATGTTTCCGTTGTTGGCGGATGGAAATGGCTGTGTTGTTGGCGCGTGGGGCAACGCAGTTCGTAAAGTGTGGGAAAGATGATTGAGTTGTGTCACGTGACACATAATAGCGTGTCTGTAGCACGTCCGCGGGGGACCTCGGCTACAGTTCGGACTCGATTTGTGTGTTACGGTTCTAAATCTGAACCAAAGAGTCCAAATCCGGCAAATTGTTTTGAAGAAAAACAGATTTTTGAAAAAAGTGCCAAACATGGACTGCTTTGCCAGATTACAGAGTCGCCACCTAAATATTTTAAAATGGGGAATTTAGGAAACCCTGACTCAGTGCCGAAGGCCACGTGTCCGTCATCACCAAAGTGTTGGCTCGGGAGCTTGGTACGATCGGGGAAGGTCAGCTATGAGCACCCTTTCGCCCGGTCCGAAGACCAGCCTCTACTAACCGTGATATCCGATTTTGAAAACATTATGCATTCTTATACCGATTATTAACCTAGAATTACTATGTGATGCGCACAGCACAAAAGTATAGACTAGATTGCCTAATTCGGAAATAAACATTGCATATCCGTTCGTTTTGAAAATGTTTTTAGAATTTGCTACTCGCAAATAGGCTAAAACACGGATTTCAATGAGTTTTCCCAACTCAAGCAATCCAACCTCCACCCACAGGCATTCAAGCAGTTATAACACATAAGCATTTAGCCGCATGGCAAGCATACTGTCATGGTAAACATTCACACGCATGCGATATGCTAAAGCATAAATACTTACATCGTACTCCAAGCCAAAACAGAAAGCTAGTTAGCAAAACATGCATAACCTAGTTCATGTTAAGATGACTAATGCAACACATACAGAGTGCAATTAGACAGGCTCGGCTATCCTAAACATGGCATGTGAAATGCACGAGTAACACGTATTCAAGTTAGATTTGAAATACAATGCAGTTTGTATGATGTACCGAGCCCGGTGCATGAAAAAAATGCATGAATGCACACATGCATTGCATAAGGTATTGCTAACTGAAACATGCCTAATCTACCATTGTAGCAGGTAAATAAAAGGGATAGAAAGAAGTGGGGGTTGGAAGACATACATCCACTCACACACACTTATTACAATTTTGCCCCTCACTCGGAGGGACCAAATAATAATACAGACCGAATAAATAATCGAATTAAATAAATTATTACACAAGTCTAATTACTAGAATTAAAGCAAAATAAATGCACTGGGGCCTCAAGCCCTGCCTTGGGATGCCGATGATGCGTGCTCGATACGGTCTTGCCCGGAAAACCCGTGTCATGGCACTGCTGCTGTCTGTTCTTACTGCCTGCCTTTCCAAAAATTCCCAAAGTCCCAGGACCCTTTCTGGGCCTTGCAGAACACATCGGTCTGGGGAAAAGTTTCCATCGGCTGCTGACAGAGGCTACCGGCTGCTATGGAGTCCACGGCCAACAACAAAATGCGGTCGGCACTAAAGAGTGCCGGTCGGCACTAAATCCCTTGCAGGAGACAGTTTTGACAGCAACAGCAGACAGCAGTACATGGCATGGATTTTAAGCATATGTAAGCATGGCCAATGCTCCTATCATGTTTGGGGACTCAAGGAGACATGGCCTTGGTTCTTGGGCCATCAATTATGCGTTTGATGCATGATGGCCTTAAGGAACCAAGATTGCAACTTTGATGGTAAATGCATGCAACACAAAAGATGAAATCCAAAACCTTATCAGGTGTTAGTCAAAAAGGTCTTGGTGAACTTGAGGATGAGACGAGTTTCACCACTCAATAGTGTGATCTCCTTCGATCTTCATGCTTGGCTTGACAATTCCCCAAGCCAAACCATGAAATGCAAAGTATGCAACATGGCTCAAATGCAATGCAACCTATCATGTTAAGCATGCAAAGAGCTAAAGTATGCAAGGTACAAATGTCATGCAACATGGACCAATGAAACATGGAACTAGCATATACTCAAGACCTCATTAATCAAACATGCAACAACCGAGATACAAGCATGCAATAACGGACTTAAGCCATAGAGGGCAGCCCTCAAACTCCCCTAAAACAGTGGCAAAACATGCCTCAAAACAAGAGCAAGATGCTACACAAGCATGCAAGCCATAAGGCTTAAGGCTAAGGCACAAAGTGGGGCATTGAACCACCACTTAACAAGACCAAACATGGCACATGTTAGGCAACCAAAACAGGTTTTTATCATGCAAAAATACACCCAAATCCCACATATGGTAGCCCCAAAATGCATTAATCATGGAAGCATACACAAGGCCTATTCTTAGGCATAAAAGGACACGCCTTTGAAACATGAAAGAGATGACAAGCACAAACATGTGAGCATGATTTAGGGACTGAAATGTGATCTAAAATGATGCCAAATCATGAGATCAAGGCAAGCTAAGCATGCTAGAGACTCACACACCCCAAGGCTAGCAAGCCAAAATGCAAGGTGACTATATGAGGCATGTCATGGATGGCCTACACAACTAGAAACAGATCTTATACATGGAAAAACAAGCACATTTCCAGTTTATGACCATCCACAAAAACAAAAGCAAGATAGGCTAACAAAGCATGCAAACTTACGGTAAATAGAAGAGATTACAAAGCAAGTGCATGATAGAGTTACCAAACATGGTTGAGCCCTTCTTAAATGTTGAAGAAGGGCTCAAAATGAGCCTACTTACAGTTTATTACATGCTCAAAAACAGATTATACACCAGCCAAAATATACTATGTAAGAATCATGGCATACAAGGGGGTAAAGAGATAGGTGCTAGATGCGATCACCAAACAGCAAGGGGTCCTCAATCAAACATGAAGAGGACCCCAAAATAAGACTATTTGAAGTTTAGGTCGGAGCCCAAAAGTGCTTGCAAGCAAGGCTTAGATATGAAGCAAGAAAATGCTAGAAAGGGGAAGATGAAGACTTACCCTTGAAGACCAGCAGACCAGCACCCCTTGGACCAAGTTTAGGTGCTCCCAAGCTTTGAAGAACAGCCCCAAGTCGCTGGAATGGATGTTGGAGGTGTTGTGCTATAGGTTGGTGAAGGAATGGCCCAAGAACTATGGAGTTTGGAGGTTGGATGAGAGAGATATATGGTTAGATATATATGTTAGATATATATAATCTATTCTCTGGTTTTTGCTTAGAAATTTTTCCAACCCTAATCAAAGGAGGAGAGGGCCTCCTTAATTAAGCAAAGTAAAGCCAAGACTTAGTGGCTAAGTCATTCAAAAAGGGTCAAGGGGGGCCAAGGCTTACTCTAGAAGTTTGGACAGCTGGTAAGGCTTCTTGAGGAAGCCAAGACAAGGGGTCAAGGCTTCCTCAAGAAGCCATGAGCAAAGGGTGCACCAAAAGGGTCCAAAGGTGGTTAAAGGGTGCAAAATAGGCACATGGATGCACGTGGATCTGATTCTGTGCATCCCAGCTGGCACAGCTGGTATGCACCAGGCTTGGGGGGTGCAAAGGGTTCAGGTCGGCCAGAAGGTTTGATCATCGGCCAAAATAAAGTGCCGGTCGGCACTATTTTCTGCCGGTCGGCTAAATAGAGTGCCGATAGATGATCCCGAGGTCAAAAAACGGCCGGTGGGTATGCAAATTGAAGCCCCGGAAGTTAGCTTTCCAATGGCGCAAACCTTACATCAAAATTCCTCCTGTGCAAAAAGTTATGCCCTTTTTCGTGAATCCGCGCAGACTTGATCCAACCGGACTGATCCTCTGCTTTAACCAGTCATATCTCCTCCACCCGGACTTGGATGTAGGAGATTCTTGAACCAAAAATGAAGCCCCGGAAGTCTTCTTTCAAATGGTGGTGGCCTCATAGCTTAACTCCAAGTATGCGGATGAATGGGCCTGATTCAGCGAGGGCTGCGCGACTCGCTTCTACCCGGATTCGTGCCGAACCTCTTCTCCAACCTATTTTCTCCCCTCCTCTCCTCTTTTCTTCAACTCCAAACCCCTAAACAAAGTGTTTTGAAGGGTTTGCCTCTCTCCTTGTCGAAGAAACTGAACCTGTGCCCTGCACATCTCTCAACACCGAGCAAACCATCAGTAATGCCCAAGTCTTGAGGGCGGTCAAAAATGGGGTTCTACAGTTGCCCCTCTTTGACAGAACTCGAAAGTCATAACAATGACGGGAGTGAATGTCAAAGCCCCGAGACGACCCATTTTTGACAGGGCCGAAGACTTGGACAAACAAACAAAATATAGATAGATAAATGGTTGTGCCCGTAGGCTGCCTACGTATCCTTTTGCAAGGAATCAAACCAGCGTAGTTCAGGGGCAGGATGCAAAGTGATGCACAATGCAAGTGCATAACTTATGATCATGCAAAGGATGCTGTAATGAAGCAATTATAAATGCAATTTTAAGCGAATGCTATGCAAGCAAGTAGACATGAACCAAACTACATCTCATGTAGAAAGGATGTAAGAGAATTATGCAATTCTCACGAACATGTGCGTTAGATACACAAAAGTGAACGAAGTGTGATGGATACACTAAGTGGACAAACATGTGTGATGGATACACCAAAGTGAAGAGAGTGTGATAGATACATTATATGAACTAAGTGTGATTGATACACTAAATGAATGAAGTGAGCAAAGCGTGATGGATACGCAAAAGGCAAACACAAAGTGTGATAGATGCACTAAGTGAGCAAGTGTGATGATACACAATAGGTGAACACGAAGTGTGATCGATGCACTTAGTGAACAAGGTATGATTGATATACTAAATGTGAACACGAAGTGTGATAGATGCACTTAGTGAACAAGTATGATGATATACTAAAGGTGAACACAAAGTGTGATATGCACTTAGTGAACAAGTATGATTGATATACTAAAGTGAACACGAAGTGTGATAGATGCACTTAGTGAACAAGTATGATTGATATACTAAAATGAACACAAAGTGTGATAGATGCACTTAGTGAACAGGAGTATGATTGATATACTAAAGTGAACACGAAGTGTGATAGATGCACTTAGTGAACAGGAGTATGATTGATATACTAATGTGAATGAAGTGTGTGATTGATACACTGAATGCAATGAAGTGTGTGATTGATACACTAAATGCAATAAAGTGTGTGATTGATACACTGAATGAAATGAAGTGTGTGATTGATACACTGAATGCAATGAAGTGTGTGATTGATACACTGAATGAAATGAAGTGTGTGATTGATACACTAAATGAATGAAGTGTGTGATTGATACACTGAATGAATGAAGTGTGTGATTGATACACTGAATGAATGAAGTGTGTGATTGATACACTAATGAATGAAGTGTGTGATTGATACACTGAATGAAATGAAGTGTGTGATTGATACACTGAATGAATGAAGTGTGTGATTGATACACTAAATGAGGATGTGTGTGATAGATACAGAAATGAATGAAATGTGATTGATACACTAAATGAGTATGTGTGATAGATACACAAAATGAGTGAAGTGTGATGAGAGTGTGATTGATACACTAAATAAACATGTGAGAGATACATGAAGCAAATAAAGTGAATGAGGTGTGATGGATACACTAAAGTAATCATGTGACAGATACATGAGGTAAACAGAGTGTGATTGATACACAAAGCAAACATGTGATATGAAGAGAAGAATGGTGTGATAGATACACAAAGTGGGTGAAGTGTGATTGATACACTGAGTGAGAGTGTAATAGATACACAAAAGTGAATATGTGCGTGATAGATACACAAAATGAAAATGTGTGTAGTAGATACACAAAATGAGAATGTGTGTGGTAGATACACAAAATGGGAATGTATGCGATAGATACACAAAATGAAAGAAGGGTGATTGATACACCAAGGCAAATGGAGTGTGTTAGATACACTAAGTGGAGCAAATGACTATGTGTGATAGATACACGAAGTGAATGGAGTGTGATTGATACACTAAAGCAAATAAAGTGTGCTAGATACACTGAATGAATGAAGTGTGATTGATACACTAAGGAATGAGAGTGTAATTGATACACTATTCTGGCTTGAAGCAGACTTGATCTTGAGTTGAGGTAGAGGTACACTCATACTTCGGAGCATTGGCAAGGCCTGAAGAGGTACACACGGGATGTAGTCTCGGAACTTACTGAAGTTGAAACAAACTCAGATACCCGACGTTTTCCTCTTTTGCTTTTATTTTGCAGTCCGGAACCACATAGCTTCAGATAGGTCCTGGTTTTACTGTTCACACTTATCGGGGGTGGGCCCTGCAGTTTTATGAAAGAACGAATCTGTTTTGCACAAATGTGGAGAATGGCACGGCACTCTGAGCACAAGATGATTTTTTTGAAATTAAGAATGAGTTCTTAACCGGGTATTGAGCCTACGACTGAACACAGCGAAAAAGACTCAACAAAAAAAACAAAGGTAAACAACCTAAACACATCTATTGACACTCGAAACGACTCAAAACAAGAATCGAGAACAGACAAAACAAAACACAAGACTCAAATGTGCACAGGGAGCCTGTTTCACCGGGTATTATTTCCCACCCTTTCTCATTTGTGATTCTCACATCACTCGGCCCTCAAGCTCTGTTTTTCTGAAAAAGCCCTTTTCTCACTTTTTCTCTCAGCGCACATCTCTCTATTCTTCAATCTCTCATTTTTATCCCTCCCCTGGTGGTTGTGGATAGACAAGAAGTTGCGGGCTCTTGCCCCTAGCATTCTGCTAGATTCTTTTTCACAACAGTGAGTTTCCCACAGAGGGGTTGTGCTACAACTGGGTGTGTAGCAAATCTGCAGCTAACATCGGTTGATGATGCCCTGCTGGGGAGTTTGGACGTGGTTAGATCTGTCCAGATGAGGAAGTGGAACATCTTGATCCATTCCATTTGTGCTTCGCACTTGGCTTGATACCTCGTGCTTGGAGGATGAGAGAGCTTTCAGCCCTTTTTGCTAACTTCAGTTGTGCCCTCTTCTGGCAGGTAGAGTGCCTTTCTTGGCAAGTATGTTGAAAATGGGGAAAAGACAGGAAGCCTGACTCAACTGTGCCCCTAGTTCATCATTTCGACCATTTTTTTATTTTGCTTTCTACTAAAACAATTTTGACCAACATGAGAGTTAGATTAACATGCTTGTTCGATTTTTGATTTGAAATCATGCAAGTCAGGCTATGAGCACTGAATATTTTCCTTTTTTGGGTCCAAGAAAATGGTCCATTTTGGAAAAGATGGAATAATTTTCGAGAGAATTAGTCAACCTCAGTAAAAATTCTCAAAAACTATTTTTTGCAAACAGCCAATGCTCAACAAGCACGGAACCTACTCTTGAGATGCACAACCTCGGACCCATAGCAATGGAAAATTGCCCCTTGTCTGAAGGACACTGCATGGCAACGGAAAGTTGCCCCTTGTTTGAAATGACACCGCAGTGCATTGAATGGCAACGGAAAGTTGCCCCTTGTTAAATGGCACCGCAGCGTATTGAAATCAATCCTTCAGAGCGACGATCACAACCGAACTCTCGGATACAGAGAAGGCAAAGATGATCAAAACCATTTCATGGACACAATTGAATTTGAAGTGTTTTAGGGCTGGACTTCAGAGTGAAGTTGCCTACGTATCCCAAACATGGGAATCAAGCCTTACGTAGTTCGGGGTTAAGGTACACTCGGGTATTTAACCTCTCCTTTTTATGCTCTAACTTTTGCCAAGGCGCCTGTTGCAGGTTTTCGACCTTGCGAGCTTTGTTCTTTCTTTCTTTTCTTCTTTTTCTTTTCATTCTTTCTTTCTTCTTTTTTTGCATTTTCTCTTTTTTTTCTTTTTTCTTTTTTTTTTTTTTTTTCTTTTTCTTTTTTTGTATTATTTTTCTTGCTCTAACTTTTGCCTGGGTCGCCCTTCCGGGTTTTCGGCCCAGCGAGCCTCTCAAAGGGTAAAAGTGTAGCAAGTCCATGCCAAATGGTTTTGAGATTGAAGCCTCTGTATCCAGGAGAGTGGCTGTTGTATTGATTGCAGAAAGATCCATCTTGGCTCTTCGAGCACATCGGATATTTGCCCCTAGTTCGAGGGGGTTCTGATCTAGCTTGCAAGCTTCTTCTGACATCTGATCTTCTTGATGACTTTCTTGCCTCTTGTTCGAGGGCTGCTTCAAATCTGGCCACACAGGCCTCACATCATGTTCCTTGAAATTCTGAATCCAAGTTCAAGGTTTGAAAGCAAAGGGGTGAGTCTCGAGGCTGAGAGCGATCCTAGGCTGCACAATCTCAAGAGCGATTCCACACATGTCTTCGCAGGACCGCGCAAAACATTTTTTGAAAGTTTTTAAGAAAGCGACAAATCGCTCGCGCTGAAGACAGTGTAGGACCAATCTGGATCAAACCTTCTCAGTACTCACACTAACAAGCATGATTTCATTCATTAAGGGCTTAGCACGCCTCTCTTTCTCTCAATTGATCAAATTTTTGCAAATCCCAAGGAATTCCTTCCTCTTCGTTTTCACCACAGTGTTCAAAAAGGTTTTGAAAAACTTAGGTCAATGCAATAATTTCAAGGCACAGAAAAGACAGAGTTCTTAGTCAAATACTCCATCTCATTTAGAATTTCTGGCACAACTGGCACACGGCAGAACAAACACAAGAGTGTGAAAATCACTGCTGTTCCATTCAAATCTTTGGTAACTGGCTCCAAGGCAGAAACAGACTCAAAAAAAATGAAAAGACAAACACAAAACAAAAGTGATGTCCGAGGTAACCCCCCGGAATCACCCGACTCTACAAACAGGACTGACTCGATACAACAAGACAGACCTTAACCAAAAAGACTGACTCAAAACAAAGAGACAGACTCAAAAAAAACATAGAACTGGCTCAATACCCAAGCCAGAAAGTACAAAAACTAGCATTGCAAATTGCTCAAAACAGTGCGTGCCATCCCACATCTGAGTAAACTGAGCCGCCCGCAGGTGGTTTCCCCCGATCACATCTTACTATCCCCCAAGTTCACTGATCCAGTGACGATAGACCTTACTGAGCTGGTGCGGTGATGACGTTGTTGTCAAACAAATCTTGTACATCATGGCGCAGACGAAAGCAGCTATCGGTCTCATGACCGGTTTGTTGATGGTACGCACAGTACTTAGTCCGGTCATGCTTTGAAGGGAGAGGATCAGGTAAAGGCCGTTGTTCCAATGGTTTCAGATGTCCTTTCCGGATTAAGACCTCTAGAGCCTTTGACAAAGGCATATGAAGTGGGGTGAAAACCCTCTTGACTCGAGGTGGATATTTGGTTTTCTGTGAGCTACTTCCGGACGCACCGGTGAATGGGGTAGCTTTTTTGATGTGGTGTGGTGACCATGCCCACTTCAGAAGTCTTGCAGCTGCATCACCACTGGTGGTCGCATTCGAACTGCGGGTAAACGCCCTCCTGGGCTGCTCCTTTTCCTGGTCAATGAGGCCCTGCTTTATAGCGTCCTCGATTTGTACCCCAATCTCATGGAGGTCTGCAAAGGTGGGTAGGGGGAGGACAATCATCTTCTGCATCAGCCTGGGTTGGAGATTGCGCACAATCATCCGTATCTGGTCCTTGTCGACCGGCCTGGTGGTCATCGAAGAAGCTTTGGCCTCCAACGGGTTACAAAGTCAGAGAAGCCCTCTTTCGGCTCTTGCCTGGTTGTCTCAAGATCACGGGTTGTGATCTCGATCTGGGTATTGTATGAATATTGTGCGACGAAGGCCTCGGACATCTCCTCCCAGCTTCGTTTCACTGAGTCCTCTAATTTGGCGTACCAGATGGCCGCGATACCCGACAGGGTCCTGCTAAAGAGGGAGAGCTTCTGTAATCTTGTCAAGCCCATCGGGCGCAGAACATCTGAAAACAAACTCAGGTGGACCATGGGATCTCCTGACCCGTCAAAACGGTCGATGTGAGGCATCTTGAACCTGTCTGGCAATGTCACAGCTGTGTCCGTGTATCCATCTTCAATGTCAGGGATGGTCTTGACTCCCTGGGATTTCTTGAACATTTTTCAACTTACTCACTTCAGTGCTGTGGGTCCGCTTCGAACTCAAAGGGAGAGTCCGGTACATTGATAGGCGTGGGTGCCTTGGATAGTTGCGGTAGAATCGGGGGCGGAGCTGGCCCCGTTGGAAGGCCTGTATCCTCTTGGACATTTTGGACATTTGGCGTCTCCTCGGGTATCGGAACCCTTGGTGGGGGAGGAGCCTGATGCGAAGCAGATGCCCCGGCTTGCTGCTCTAACCTGGCAATTGTCTCTGCCTGTTGGGCTATGACCACAGCCTGTTGCTTGGTGAATTCAGATTGACGACAGCATCTTGCTGCATGGCTTTCATACTATCCTGGAGTTGGCGCACCATTTCTCAGACTCGACATATTGTCCTGATCGACTGAGCAACCGGTATATATGTGTCTGTAGTAGGCTTGGAAATCTCAACCCGACGCTCAAAGATCACTGATCTGGTAGCTGTTGTACTGGTGGTCTGTGCCTGACTAGCCTCTCTGGCCCTGATTACCCTTGAACTGAGTCTCTGACCTGACAAAGTCTGTCACACACAAATCCAATGTCCTGGGGGATAGTGGAGCCTTCTGAAGCTATGATTCCAGGACTACCTAGCAAAAGAGAAAACAGACAGCATCTCAGCTCAACTTCACTGGAACGGATACGAGCAAAGCTGAACGACTGTATTCTATTACTGATCACTGTTCCCCGAAATCACTGCCCCAAATCTGAATCTGATACCCGCAGATATAACTGATTCTAAAATACTGATACTGGTGCCCGCAGGCCGGATACCCAGACTCGCAAACTGGTATATGCATTCCCTGTAGAGATACACTCTAAAAGCACATAGCAAGTAAAGAGAGCCAATACACCCCTATGTTGGGGTAGGGTTTCCCTGTCCTATTTTGTCAGGAGCTAGGGTTTCACTACGCACACAGCGGTTTCAAACAACCTATATCGGGTAAGCAACCTGTCCTAGTTTGGAATGGTCACTATGGATTCCGAATATGCACTAGGTCGAATGGTCAAAAAGGGTGCCCCGGTAAAACCGGGGTTTGTGTTCCCATACTGGCAGAGCCCGCAACCGGTCAGCCTTATGGTCATGCCTTGACAAGACAAGCCTCCGGCAAACCGCTCAGGAATAGCAGATGGCCAACACGGTGTCCTAGGCGCACCAATGCACATGCAATGCAAAGACACATAATGTAGTCAAAACAGGATATCACGAGTTCGAGTCAAGCTCTCTAAAATCCCCAGCAGAGTCGCCAGAAACTGTAGACGCGCCCGGGGACCTCGCTACAGTTCGGACTCCCTTTTGTTGTCGCGGTTCTAAATCTGAACCAAAGAGTCCAACTCTGGCAAATCGTTTTGAAAAACAGATTTTTGAAAAGTAGTGCCAAACATGGACTGCTTTGCCAGATTACAGAGTCGCCACCTAAATATTTTTAAAATGGGAAATTTAGGAAACCCTGACTCGGTGCCGAAGGCCACGTGTCCGTCATCACCAAAGTGTCTTGGCTCGGGAGCTTGGGTACGATCGGGGAAGGTCAGCTATGAGCACCCCCTTTCGCCCGGTCCGAAGACCGGCCTCTACTAACCGTGATATCCAATTTTGAAAACTTTATGCGTTCTTATTCCGGTTATTAGCCTAGAATTACTATGTTGTGCGCACAGCAAACAAGTATAGACTAGATCGCCTAATTTGGAAATAAGCATTGCATATCCGTTTGTTTGGAAAACAGTTTGAAATTGCTACTCGCAAGTAGGCTAAAACACGGATTTCAATGAGTTTCCAACTCAAGTAATCCAACCTCCACCCACAGGCATTCAAACAGTTTATCACATAAGCACTTAGCCGCATGGCAGCATACTGTCATTTAACATTCACACGCATGCGACATGCTAAAGCATAAAACTTACATCGTACTCCGTGCCAAAACAGAAACAGTTAGCAAAACATGCATGACCTAGTTATGTTAAGTGACTAATGCATCGCAT